>OY282584.1:39603153-40904153 GCA_958298965.1 Chrysolina haemoptera | reverse complement strand
TGAGAAAATATGTAGATCAGTTGTTTTTCCATCCAACACCCAGTAATTCTTGCGAATAATGGAATTTATTATACATATTTTCTTTAGTTACATAATTTGAAGGAGAAGGAGGATGTTGTTGCATGTAAGAAATCAAATGTAAGTACCATAATACCTCTTAATACGTAGCACTATGAAACTTTGGGCGACACTGTGAATCGATATGAATCTGAATTTGGTATGGTTGAAGTTTTTTCTTAATACATTGTTGTCCGTTTGTTACAATTCTAGTAAAATGCCAGTGATCAGAGGTGAAATAATGATAATATGATTTACATTGATTCTTCATATAGAATAAAAAACTTCGTCTATTCCTAATGCTATGTAATGCTAATTGTTGAGAAAACTTACCAATAATGCAATGTTTGGGAGAATTAGGAGGTCATCTTCTCTTCTTCCCATTGACAACTCTTCGACCCATTCCAAAGGATGTTTCGGTGTTGCGGTCAAGGTACCATTTTCATTGAACGTAACATTTTCATGAGTCATAAGTTCCCTGTAATATAAATAAAGGAATAATGATACATTTTTGTAATTCAGACTAATGTTTATATGATCGGGTCAAATCTTGCAACTGAATTTTAACCCACTTCTAGTTGTCCGATTAACTTGACATTTGGCAGGTATTCAAATGCATTATGAAATTTTTGTTAGAGAAAAATAAAACGGCGGATCCAATATGGAGGATGAGTTTTGTGATTATGGTACGATTCGATTCTAAATTGGTATGTGGGGGTTTTCGGGGTCGGAGATTATGAATTTCTTGTCAAAATTTCAAAAATTCAATATGGCGACTCCGAAATGGCGGGCGAGTTTTGTGATTATGGTACGATTCGATTCTTAATTGGTGTGTGGGGGTTTTAGGGGTCGGAGATTATTTTTAGTAAAAACTCATAAATTCAATATTTTGGCTCCAAGTTGGCGGATCAGTTTTGTAATTATGGTCTGACTCTCTTGAAAATTGGTATGCGGGAGTATTTGGGATAGACAAGACCATGGATGTTCTGGCAAGCTTTTGATTCTGTAACTCACAGAATAACCTACATTGCACATCTGAAGAAATTATTTTTTACTATTTAGTGCATTTGAATAAAAGCTTGCCTTTAAAAAGTTTTTTTATTAATATTTTTCAATCAATCATAACAGGATTTAACATCGAAATAATAATGAAAATAGCAATACAAAGCTCTCTCTTTTTCCGAGATGATGTAAAACTGTAGGTAGGTACTAATATTTAATCTGTGAAATAATCTGATATTTCACATGAGGAATTAGGCGTAATTTGCGAAAGGCCATAATAAGAATAATAATAATTCAGCCTTCTGCAAATTTCCTATACTATAGAAGTTTTGTCGGCAAGCATCGAACAGAAAATAAGCCAGCAGCGAGTTACGATTGTCGAATCACCTCTAACGTATAACCTCTGCCCAACACCTGGCAAAATTTTTCTTGAAGAATATTCTTTGAATTGCTTCCTGTAACAACTAGCAAATTTTGATCAAAACAGGTGACTAATATACCACGGTTTTGCCGATCATCAGTACCAATCCGGTCTGGATGGAGAGCTAATGCTCGTATCTTTCATCCTGCAATTGATCTTCATTTGCAAACAAAGTCTGGACAACCAAATGTGGAAGAGTCCAAAGTGCCCCAGTGAGTAGGATCATCAAGCGACCCCAGCTCGTGCAAGTCTCTCGAAGACTTCCGAGCACTGATAAAAAGGATGTCTTCAATCAAATATATATATCCTCTTGAACAGAATCATCTTCTGAAAAGAATAATTATTTCTAATTGATGAATATACTCTTATTTCAAACTTATTGAACTTTTTGCGTCTTTACATAAATTATCTTGAAATAAATTTGTTTGCATTAATACATTTCAACTCTTTACCCTAGAGAACACTACTTGTGAAAAATGCTCCTTTTGACTCAAGAACATGATTTCTTGGCGAAACCCCGCTATCGGAACGACGCGAACCCACGCGAAAGCGCGCACTGCGGCTGCCGACTGGGACCTCTATCCTGTTTGCTTTTGCCCGCGTTTTGTTCGGGGGTTGTGTTTGAATCATAAGTTAAGTTGTTAGTTTTGTATTTGACACAGTGCTCATGTGCAAATGTGCTGCTACAGAAGTGCAATATGGAGGACCAATTATTTCTGCACGACTTGAATTTAGGTCATTTATGGACCAGTTGTCGAGGTAGGTTAGGTTAGGCGTGATAATGGCGAATGACGCTGTCGTTTCTACATTCGATCGCATTTCTATGCGTCACCGAAGAGGTACCTACGTTGATTATATAGTTTCTGAAATTAAAATATTACAAAACTATTCTCATATATAACCATTATACCTCAATTGTTCTTTGTTTGTTGAACTGTACCATATGAACATGGCTTCCATGGCACATTTTTATAACCAAGGGAACATTTGTACTGAGCCTCCAAATGCAGATAAT
This sequence comes from Chrysolina haemoptera, assembly GCA_958298965.1. NCBI lineage: Eukaryota > Metazoa > Arthropoda > Insecta > Coleoptera > Chrysomelidae > Chrysolina > Chrysolina haemoptera. Next base: position 40,901,658 of record OY282584.1, on the reverse strand, counting down.
CTTGAATCAAAAATGTATTGCATTATGAAGAAGAATATTGTTCGTTATTGAAGTTGAAATATTCTTGCCTCAACCAACTCACGCCATCGAACAAAGAAAGTATTCACAATAGTGTTCATTATCAAAGTTGAAATATTCTTGCACCAAACAACTCTCATTATTCAGTGAAGAAAGTGTTCATATGTCTCAAAACAGTTTCCTTTCAAGTGATCAAGATGATTCTGTCAAAAAATCAAACTAATATTTGGTTGGACCTATTCAAGAATACAATCGACTTGAATCAATGCAATTATGCATTGATGCAAAATATCCTTTTTATCAGTGAGGGCTACTCATATAAAAGTGCAGCCGGTTAGCAAAAAGAACAAATTTTGTACGAAAACAAGTCAAGCGACCCATCGTTTTCGGCAATGCGATGTTTTCAGCATGCAGAGTTTTGTTACCAAAAAAACCATAAAGATGATCTATATATAAAAAGTTAGGCGGAAGTTTTGTAATATAAAATATTGTGATGGTAAATTGAAACTTCCCAAGTATTATGATGAACTCATAGATTCAGCATCTGCAAATCCAGATTAAAGTCACAAAATTCAAAAGCATAGAAGAATAGTTTGCCCACAGATACTCAACAAGATACTCTCAAAAAACTTGATGTGATAAAAAAAAATAGGAAACGAGAAAAGAGGAAGAAGATATTTCAAGAACAAAATGAACAACGAAATATGCATATTGTTTTTTTTGTTGTTGTTGTTGTTATAGATTTTTGTGATTTGTTCTGTTAACATTTTTGTTGCTCGAAAAGTTGAATATATTTTTGAATTATGCAAATGAATAATTTATCAGCTACATGTCACTGAATGAGTATTTCACCTTTTTAAATTGAAAAGTGGAGTGAAATAATTGCAAAAGTTTTGCAACTTTCTTGCAAATTTTGAAAACATCTACTCTGATGCATTTAAAAATGTGCAACCTGCTTGTACACGATCCAGAACTGATCTAAATAATTTATAAATTAGATTTTTGCAAATTGCATGAAGTTCCGGATCGGGTACAAGGTTGCAAATTTGTGTATCAGAATAGATGTTTTCAAAATTTACACCAAAGTTTCAAAACTTTTATAATTATTTCGAGACCACCTTGATCAAAAAAATGACCACGAATTAAAAAAAAATGTATATGTTCTGGTCAACGTAAAAGATTGCAAATCTACACAACTGTCCGGAATATTTTTTCGATGTATCTGCCAAGGTTTGCAGAATTTTTGGAATTTTCTCTTATAGTATATCAAAGAAACATTAGTTTTCGATAAAAGTAATTTTATTTGATAGTTAATTCATTAGAAGTAATTGGCGTGGTTTCAGAATATATCACAATTCACAATTATAAAAAGTTTTTTATTATGACAAAAAATATTAATCATCAATTTCACGTGCTCCCTCCGAAAATCATAACCTTGCAATATTATCCTGTCAATCCAAATTCCAAACAGTACCATGAAACAAGTGAATATTCATCGTTCTGAGGCCAACCGAAATTGTATAGTAAAAAATCCAGTAGTTGAACAGTGAGTGAACTTCTGAAGTTTCAAGTTACAACACCCCAATCAGAGATAATAATAATAATAACGATTACTTAGGCGGGTATTAGCGCAGTGGATAGTGCTCGCGTCTGGTGATCGAGAGATCCCAGGTTCGGTTCCTAGCTGGCGCGAGTTTTTTTTTTCATTTCACTAAATTATTGAACCTCGTTGCCGACTGGAAATAATCCTCCACGATTCACTGTGCGTTAAAAATTAACAGTGCTGCTCCTAAATTGGCGTGAGGAGTTAGTAACATAACCTACGTAGAACACGTGGCTAATGACCATAGCAATCGATGCCAAAACACCGAAAAAAAAAAAAAAAATAATGATAACCTCAGGTTGAGAAAACGTTTGTAATTCAAAGATCCAATTTCAATTTACTGAACAAAATTAAATAGTTCGAGGAAAACATTAGAAATTTAATATTTACGTGCAAGTTATAATAATTTGAAAGTTAAATTGATTTTCACGTTACAAATTACGTACATCGATTTTAATTATCGAGACCCCATACTTTGATTTTGTACTGTACAGTTTACCTTGGGATACTTACTGAACGTCAATGATTTATTGAATGATTTTGATGTGGAATATTGTAAATTGGTCGATAATTATATATATACTTTTCGTAAAACAATGTAAGCGGCACATTGCAGTAATATAACATGGTCACTTGGGAACTGAAGGTTTAGGAAATGCGTTATTGTCGGTTAAGATATTTTTAATAACAAATGGGCGTGACTGATACAAAAATCAGTCGAAACTGAATACTTAATTGTAGAGGTGACTGTTTTCACACACTCGCACAAGGTAAGGACCAAAATGCGAAATTGAGGATCTGCTGTACGCTGTAGTAGCAGTATCGGCGTTTTTTTTTAAAATTAGGTATTCGTATTGAAGGATGCTCACTGCGATATAAAAAATCAGCATAGACAATATTTTGTTGAAATAACAATTTGGTGATGAATAATTTTGAATATCTGTTTTTCACTCTTCCATATATGTTTTATTGACTGTCGGTCTAGCCACTAGGTGAAAGCTAGTTTTGGAGAATATTTCCGAAAACTTTTATATTTAGATAAGGTTATTGCTCTAAAGGAAATAACGATTACATAGGCGGGCATTAGCGCAGTTGATAGCGCACGCGTCTGGTGACCGAGAGGTCCCAGGTTCGGTTCCCAGCTGGCGCGAGCTATTTTCATCGTTGCCGAATGGAAATATTCCTCCACGATTCACTGTGAGTTAAAAATGAACAGTGCTGCCCCTAAATTGGCGTGAGGAGTTAGTAACATAGTCTGAAAAACGCGATTTTACACAAAAAATATATTTCGAATCAAATTCCTTTCTTCTGGAGAATGAGCATATGTTCCTATGTATAATATTATTATACCTACATTGGAGACCACTAATTCCTCAGAGTTCCTAAGAGTTGCTGACAAGAATAATAGAACCCCTGAAGCCGTTGGAATTACAATACAACCCTTGCAGATATTGGGGGAACGTTTTTTGCAATTGAGAACTGTATTTGTGACAGTTGTCTTTCAGTTTTGCTGCTTTGGCGTTCACTATTTCAATAACTGTAATCCATATGTAGGCAGAAACGTGTGTTGGAGAGCATGAATTATATGAAACATATAATTTCGACATAGTCGAAATACCCTTTTCCACATACATTTCCATAAAATGGAGAATAAACCATGACAGAAAACAACTACTTTTCCTTACGGACATTGAATTATATCCATTTATGCAACGTTTTTCACGTATCCAATTGCAAGTGCTGAATGTCATAAAACAATGAATATTATTTTTCATTTGGTTTGAAATAACCACATGCTTACATGACATGTTTCAAGGTTCTTGCCTTTCATCAGTGCTAGGATACGAATGTTATCTATCCCAGCACTGATGAGAGGAAAGAACATTGAATACAACTGAAAGGTAATATTCATAGTTTTATCACAACAAGCACTAGCAATTGAACGTTGCACAAATGCATGTCAAGTACTTGTTTTCGGTGAGATATTTGCCTCATATTTTCCACTCTGTGGGATTATGTGGAAAGGAGGGTATTTCGACTTTGTCATAATTATTTGTTGCAATCAAAAAGTTTTACTACGAACCATAAAATAAATTAAAATAATAAAGTATGTGATGCCTCGAGAATCCCATTCAACAATATTCATGAACCTGTGAATGACAAAATACTATTGAATTGGGAGTGGAAGTTGGTAGTGAACTTGATCTTCACCATCAATAATAAAACAAGGACGTTGAATAGTTTATCACCATTTCATCCTCAATAGAATGACTGCAGAATGAATCATTGTATTGCTGCGAGATTGTATTCGATTATTTGTTTAACAATTGAATCACTATTGATAATTTTTTAGGGCAATAATGCAGAGTAACGATGACGATGGCATTTTCTCCATAAATAGTCTCTTCGTATCTGAATTACTTTTTAAAGATAGTGGTCGATTATGTTACCTGACAATGTATTCCTTATTACCATCGTAACGAAAACAGAATATTACTACCAAAATCTCAAGACGTAGGCTCTAAGAAAATGATGAAAGATAATTAATAAATTCTACGTTATTTCGTATGAGTACATACCTCGGTCATGTTACAATAAATTTCATAGTATTTTTAGTGATGGTAGGTAAATATATTTTTACTTTTCGTTTTTGGCACTGAATGTGGTGAACCGAACTATTGTCAACGAGTTGGAATCTTTTTGTTACAAAGCCTACATAAAGAATCAATCGATGCATGAGGTTTTGTTCGGAGAATTTCGCTCATCCAGAAATCTGACCTTAGCTTTCCTAATATCAGGTGAGCTGTACCTAACCAGAAATCATGGTGTTCATTATGATATGCTCAGAGACACCCAGAGGGCTTTGGGGCTTAAGCTACACCCAACCACTTGGACCAATGGAGGGGCAACAACCTAGGCTACTCCAACATAGCGGAGGTCAACAAATCGACATATATCTGAAATGCCATCAGACAAAATGACTTCAACTTACTCCTGTGATGGAACATACAAGATGTGCTTTTCGGATTGAATATTCTTGAATGTATGTAATAATTTTTTCTTTTTGAAAACTCAAAAAAAAAATTCATGGCTCCCGGTCCCATTATTTTTGTACGGCAATCGGTTCTAGGAGAATTTTATTTCATAATCCACCCAACGTGAGGAATGCCGTACAAGAATATTTTGTCGGATAAATTATTATTGTCATTATAGTCAAATGCACCACCCAGAATTGACGGCATAGTGCCTAAAGGTATTTTTTCATATAGCAGCATCGTTCTGTACATGTTTCATGCTGGGTCAAATGACCCCCCACATTGTTATGCGGGCTTGTAACCTGAGAGCTAAAGCCTAAAAAAAATTTTTCTTCCAGCTCATTTCGTCCTCTAACCAAGGAAGATGGAACACTAGCAACGAACGCTCAGGAGAAAGCCAATATCTTTGTAAACATATTTGCTGCAAATTCTACGCTGGATTCATTAGGAAAACACCCCAGAACATCATTGACGCCAGTTCTTTGCAAGTTATTCAACCTCTCGTATAATTTGGGGGTATTTCCGTCCAACGTGAAAATTGCAAGAGTAAAACCATCAGTTCACAAAAAAGGGGAGAAGACCCTCTCCAGCAATTACAAATCTATCGCACTTCTGTCTGTTATTTCGGAGGTCATGGAGAAAGCTATCAACATCGAGCTCATGAAATATCTAGATCGCTCAGGAATTATCAATGATCGACAATATAGTTTCCGGCACCAGAGATCAACCGGTGACCTGCTTGCTTATATCTCACATATCTCACTAGATTGTTCCAAGCGTTTGATCGCATTTGGCACCAAGGAACTCCTCGCCAAACTTCCATCTTATGGCTTGCCTCCCCAGTCGTGTTCCTTGCTATATAGTTTTCTCTCAGACAGATTTCTCCACGTGGTGGAATATCATCCGATACTCTACCAATAAATGATGGTGTTCTGCACCAACACTGTTCTTTCTTCACATCAATGATTTGTTGTCCATTTGTTGTCTGTCCAGTGCACAGCTTTGCGGATGATAGAACCCTTCATTAAGCTCCGATAACAGCCAGTGAATGAAGAAATGAATGGGGAAGGATGGCAAGGATGGCACAATGGCCAGCGTAACTATGTCAGGAGTATCCATACCAATGATATCTTCCATTTAATTGATCGGTATCACCATCAGCAGTACCCTTTCATGGAAGAACCATGTGAGGTCCATTGCCAAGAGTGCCTCACAAAAACTTGGTTTTCTGTTTCGCGCCAAGAAATATTATTGTGATTTATAAGGCACAAATGCACAAATTCTACGAGTTCTGGAATACTGTTCCTATATATGGAGTGCAGTACCCAAAAATGCACATTTAAACTTTCAGATTCTGTCCATTCGTCTCGTTCGGTAATACTTCGCTCACAAGCTCGCTTACTTCATGCAGACATGCCGAACATCTGTTTCCCAGGGCACGTTTTTACAGCAAAGCTTTGGAACTCGCTGCCTCGGGAGGTGTTTCCTGGGGTACACAGCCTCCAGAAATTCAAGAAGAACCCTAATTCCTACCTACTTTCCCTCGGCTCTCACAATGTTCTCTGTCTGAACAATACAGGATTTTCCTTTTCGTGGGAACCAGAACAGATGCAGATGCAAGTGCGGAAGCAGCATCAACTATCATCGGACCAGAACCAGCTTGTGGAATCTCTTGTAGGGGCATTAAGCAGGATACGAAGAACTGGGTAGAGAAACATCATTACTCTTCCTGGAAGTATACCTCAGGCAATACTAACGGAAAGATGATGATGATGGGGCCAACCGACCAGCTATAAAAGTCTCCCAGGAAGGTGGTAGAACTCCTAGCAGGGCATTGGGCCACTGAGGATACCAAAAAACATCTGCGTCTGCGGAATAAACGCAAATACTCCACACTGTGCAGGTTCTGTGATGAGGAAGACTCTCTCATAGGGTTTGAATGTGTAGTTCTGGTTCGCATGAGGATATCTTTGAATGCTGTAGTGCAGAAAATATCATCCCTCGTGTAAACTTGTGAGAAATCTCCAGGAGTTTATCAGAAGATCCGTAGTACTCACGAAATATACCTGAGCCGAAGTTTTCTACGAAGAACTACCTGTATTTCGACTCGGCCGAAGAAAAATAATAATAAATAGTAGAATAGGAATGTATACGTGGAAATTAAATAATTATAAGCCTTCTTGGCTGCAATGCCTCATGAGGCACAATTGCAGGACGGACACCAGGGATGAACTAAAAAGACTCGATCATGGAAGTTTTGATAACTGTGATTGATGTGGGGATAATTTCTCAATTATGTTAGAGTTTTCAATTTGACTAATTGTTTTCAGAATATCAACAGTACCTTATTCTTAAATGATAGACCGGCACTCATTTTGTCTTTATAACATGAATACCTCACAAGAGATTATCTTGAACGATTGAAAATAGCGACTAAAGTATGTCTTTTAGTCGCAGATGATTCCACAACAGATTTTATGAATGTCCTATTCATATTTTCGAACTAACATCAACATTACTATATTCTGACCAAAGACAAATATTCATTCTTGCTCTGTAAATGTTGGCACAAAATATTTTTTTCAATAACATTCTCCTTATCTAATTTATTTAATGATTTTTTCCATGAAAACTAGAAAGAATTAAAAAAGTCAGCTATCTAAATGAAAATGCGAATTTTCACTTTCAGATTTTTTCTTTCCTTTTCAGTTAGAGTCTTTTCACAATATCTATCAATGTCCAGCGTGGCTTGTGCCGGGGAAGTAGTTGTTTTCTGTTAGATATTATTATATAAATGTTCCCCTTTTCAATATGTCAATATATTTAGCAATGAACTTGATAGAATCTTATTCAACTAACATTTCTATCAGTTTCACTATCGTGTAACAATTCTCACCAAGAAAGCATCTATGAGGTATTTTGGGAGGTCATGATCCCTCCCTGGGCCTAGACCAATCAGTGGGTACAATTTCAATTTTGGGCGATCTTTCTGATCAATCCACCAAATAGTACCATAGATTGTATACCTAAGACGAGGTCAGAATATGTTTGAGATAGAAACACGTGCAAGGAAACAATCGAAAACTCGATAGAGTCTCACAAAGCCAATACAATGAAAACTCGGTGACTGTCCCAACGTCCCAACGTCCCAAAAAAATTTTTCACTTTCATATTAAACGTACCTGTACACATATGGCCCCACTTCTTCTACTATCAACTGGTCATGTTTCCCGCTCATATACTCATCTCTATTGGTAACGTTCCACAAATAAACTTTCAGAAAAAGTTCGACAGGTGGCTTCCTCCATAGTTCGAAAATTTCTCCTCCTTCATCAAATACTAATTTCTATAAGAAAATTCATCAATTAATGAACGGTAAATCCTTGCATTGGATGGATAAAACACTTATTATATATATTATCCTACACTGTGAGAATGTTGAATTTTACCGGCTTTACGGAGAGAAAAGGTAACCTTTTCTACGACTAGCCGAGAGAATAAATTTTACATTTTCACGCTTGGTGGCGACGCCATTAAACGTCAGTATAAAAATAAATTGTTAGCAGTTGTCAATGTCTGCAAATTCATTAAATCATAAGTTGTCATATTTGATGTTTGTTTGACGTTAACTTGTAAGTTTTTCAATAAATAAAATTTTTGAAAAAAAAAATATAACCAACAGTTATTGTGTAGGATGAAAAATTATGGGTAAACCACGACGGTAACGTAGCCGAGCCTATCTATATCTTCTTTCGGCCTGAAAAATGCCACTTTACCGCCTAGGTATACAATATACTATCATTTGAAATTGATTTTGAAAATCCCATTGAAACCACGTTAAAAGCTATGCCTATCGTTTTCTTTAGCTCGCACACGTTTCTCAAGCGTGTGGTGCTTGATATATCATCCTTATTTTCCATTGTTAGAATTATTCGTAAATACTGTGATTATGAAAATATAAGTGAAAAGCATCCCACGATTTGTAAACATTAAGGTTAATTTTTGAAGATTATTTTCGACATCTGAGTCCATATTACTGAAAAAGCGTGTGTATTTATTTTCATAACATATAATTAATTTTTTATTTTTCAGTTTATGAAAGCGTGATTGTTTAGTTTTTTAAAGTATAATATATTTATATATATGTATATATATATAGTTATATATATTTATATATATATTATTATCATTATTATATGTTACAACATTATTATTCTGAAATATTGCCTTGTAGTCTAGTTCTAACCTATGTTTAAAATCGATTACAAAATGTTTACTATATAGACAAGCATTACTATTATTATTATATTATTAATAATAATAGTGCATTGTCATCCAGTTCTGAGTTATACTCAACTTATTTGAAAAATATTGCAAAATTTGTGCCGAGCAGACAGACATTATTATTATACGAAATTCTTGTATCGTCATCTGTCCTTGCTATGTGTGACAAATTTTAGATTATCCAAACGACTGGAACTGAGTGAAAATTCAATTTTGAAAATCACATCATTATTTTTAGAATCATTTTCATTATTACATTATAATTTTGAAACTGAAGTATTAATTGTCATAGGTCCTTGATATGTGTACCAAATTTCAGATTATTCGAAGGATTGGAAGTAAGTGAAAATTGAGTGTGAAAATTCTCATTATTATTATTATATTAATATTATGATCTGTGTGCTAAATTTAAGATTATCCAGAAGACTGCAATATAACCTAAAATTATTATTATTATTATTATTATTATTACATTAATATTATCAAATTCTTGTATTGCCATCGGTCCTCGAGATGTGCGCCAAATTTCATATTATTCGGATTACTAGATGTGGGTGAAAATTGACGAACAAAATTTGATTTCATTGTTTGTTTGTTAGTTACGATTGAAGCCAAAAAGCGTGTTAAAAATGTGTGAATAATTTAGATTGAAATGTTTCCAAAAATGAACCAGCACTTACCCATCTGAATATTATATCATACGGATCTACGATGTTGATAGTTGTTCCTACTAATAATCCTGTAAGTCCCAAAACTGCTATAGCTATGGCACCTATAAAAAAAAACATCTATTAGAGCTCTAGTGATCTTAGCGAAGTCGAAATTAGTGTCTAGTATGGAGTTACGCTTTTCCGCATTTTAGTAGCTGTAGACTATTATCTGCAAGTAACTTAAAAGCTCTATGAGTTTACGGAATCTGCTTTTTTTGTTTCTAGTATATTTTCGCATTTTGTGATAGTATTTATAAAGAAAAAATCATAGATATAAAAGCATTAAGTTATAAATTTAAGAAAATTCATAGTAGGTACTAGTGTACCTGTGTAGAAAATATATATATGTATATATTTTTTCCGTCCACCGTTCATTTTTGTATTTTAACGCACTCAAAATCGTTGATTAATGACCCCTGTTAATGAATGATTTTCTATTAATCAACGATTAATACACCAGTTGTCACTCAAAATCATATATAGTCACGTGGCGTAATGGTAAAGTTCGCCTGGCAGCCAACGTAGGTCGTGAGTTCAAAACCCACCGAAAGCAATTTTTTTTTCAGTTTGAAAATAATTAATAAAAAATAAAACAAAACTACCACCAAGGAAAATTAAACTATCTTTGAGTGAATATAAATAGAAAATAGTGATTTTTTTTTATCGTATCTTTAAATAAATAAACATTGAAAGTAAGATATCTCTATTTTTGAAAACTACTGTCGACGGAAAAGTTTTGTAACAAACTCGTGAATTAAAATGGCGATTAACAATCTCAAACATTAACGCCCTTATTAATACACTTGTTCGTTAACGAACCATTACCCAAGAAACATTAATTGTTTTTACAGGGAACTCAAGGATTAATAAATGGCCATATATAATATGTATATAGGATAAATGAAAATAAATAAAATAAAATAAAATTGTCAAATCTGATAGAATTCTAAAAAACTAAGAAACTAAGAAATACTCTTAGTTTTAATTTGAACTTCGATAGATGTTTTATAATTTTTAAACGGCTAGGTAATTGATTATAAATTATGACACCATCATGCAAAATGCACCTCTTTCCAATTTCAGATGTTGCCTTACTGGGATATAGTTCAATGAAATTTCTCGTTAGGTGTTTGTGAATGACTTTATTTTCTGGAAAACGCAAACCAGTATATTTTTTTTGAATCGGCTTAAATAAATAGATAAACATACTGATAATTTGTAAAGAGATTCCAAGTTCAATATTTTTTTTGGTTTGTACACATTTTTTGTTGGTTCAAGATGGGGAAGTTTGTGAATACATTTTATTGATTTATTTTGGAGTTTTTTTCAAATATTGTAATTGAGAATATATGAAGGAATAATATATATTCATCAAATATTTACGACATATATAGTTTCTAGTCTTGTAAAGTATGCCGATAATTGGAGAGATTTTTTTTCAAATTTTTTCAATATGTTTTTTCCAACTGAGGCATTCATCAATAAAGAGTCCTAAAAATTTTATACAGCTTTTGTATTCAATTTGATTTCTATCAAAGATTAATGGTGTGAATTGGTCATTAATTTTTCGTTTTGCAATAAACATATATGAGGATTTGGAAAAGTTTAAGGTTAATTTATGATTTTGTAACCATGAGAGAATATTTGCAATGTCACATTGGATACTTTTTTTGAGAGTGTCTGTATTGGATCCTGAATAAATTATAGCAAACTGTGTTTTATTGACAGTGACAGTACTATGCAGAAAAGTGACAGTTTTTTGTGGTAAAATACCACGTTATCAAACGATTTTGAATTTAGTAAAATAGCACATCATCAGTCAAAATGCGAAAAACCGTTTTAACTTTCAATCATGATAAAAAAATATAATAAGATTTTTTTCAAGTACCTTGCGTGCGTCTGTCGACTTTGACACATCGATATATAATTTTTTGTTATATAGTTAGTTCTTTTTTTCAATTTTTATAAAAAAATTATAGACTGAATTATGATCAACATTTTAATTATGTCAAATATGAAATCTGAGCAGATAATTATATCATGTTTCTAGTCGTATTCAACCTAAAAAAATATATACAAACTATTACTACTAGTTAGGTATAGTATAAATATTATCATACAGGTTTAACAATAGTTTATTATTTATTATTAGGCTCATTATACGCGAATAGAAGACTATACTTTCTCTACGACTATATGAAAATTTATAAATTTATGATGAAACCTCAGTTTGTGGTACTTAGAGGTACTAGGGAAATTATTGCCTTTATTACCAAAAAGTAGTATTACAATGCAATAAAAACGGAAAAATAATATAAAAAAATTCCAGTGGGATTCGAACGCACGCTTATAACCTTCAACTCATAAATGAATAAATAAATAGGGATTCTATTTTGAATTGAGCAAATTCACAATTCATAAATAATGACAAGTCACTAACATACTATTCCTCTCTTCATAACCCAGGGGGCCAGGGGAACGACGGGCGCAATAGTAGCAACTCTTCTTCTCGTGATCAGGAGAGCAGAAGAGCGCCTTGCTGAAGCGAACATAAATCCCCCACGAGAGGGCGCTGTAGTCTGCCTTCGCTGATTTTAACGCTGGGTCGGACTTTTTATTTATGGTAGAAGATCGGTAAGATGCACGCCTCCTGCAATGCTTAAGCGTGTTGTTGATTAGCATTCAATGTAGACAATGCGTGTTGAAAAAAGTATTAGTTTTTTTTTTATTATGATTGAAAGTTGACTGATGATGTGCTATTTTACTAAATTCAAAATCGTTTAATAACGTGGTATTTTACCACAAAGAACTGTCACTTTTGATCTACGGTGTATTGAAATCATCTTCATTATTAAATTAATAATCAATATGTAATCAATGTAGAATAAAATAGCCGTAGAGAAAAAACGATACATTTTGTGATACAAGAGTAATAATTAATAGTGAGCCTTCAAATATTGATTTAAAGGCACTTATACAGGTGCATCATACGAAATTTTTCATAATGCTTGTAAAAACAGTACTGAAAATTTTAGATCAGTATAATGTTCTTTATATTTTATTACATCTAGTCAAATAGATTATGTACATCGGATATCACGTATTGTTGAAAGTTCATATGATAAAACTGACAACTTGGCTTCGTTACCTAGCTAAAACCTTTGAAGGCTTTCAAGTTCATTTCAATGACAAAGATTATGATACAGGTATAAGTACCTATAATAGAAAATATATTACGTGCTAATGAGCCTATCTATCATTTTTTGCGACATATTCGCAATACCAGTTTAATGAAATTGGAAATTAAATTTTACTGAAAACGTGCGAAACAATAAATGGTATATGATTTGACAAATGATATTTGATTATTGCCTGTGATTAGGTGTGGCATGCATTGTACTCATTTGAAAATTCAATGTGAAATACTGTGGCATGATTCATATATAAACCAAATCCAATGGAAATTACGTTTCCCAACCACTATATAGAGAGCTGTTTTTTGAATTCCACTTTTTTACAACTACTTTGTTTCGAAAACCTGTTATATTAGCGACATTAGCGTTAAAAGTCCATGATAAGAAAGTTTTGCTTTAAACTTTTTTTCTTATGCTTAGGTATAGTGGCATGGACAGCTACTTACGTCTCCTCAGGCAGCACTGTTGATTTGAACCTAGGAGTGAATCGTGCTGGAATCACCCCAGTGAGGCACGAAATTTCAATCTGAGCAATTAAATTGAAGAAAATGCCAACTCCGATGCAAGCTTGAACCCAAGACCTCCAGCCCCATTACAAAAAGATCGACCCTGCTGATAATTTCACTCACGATATGAGTCGCGTCTTCTGCGATATGAGGACCAATCAGAATGGGACTTTGCGATAGTGCACGATTCCTTCGATAATATAGAGTACTGTCAACTGACGTCACAACATGGCAGTGATCAGCTGATGGTGGAACAAACAGAGAATTTGAGTTTGAAGATAAAATTGTTTTTTTTGCGGTGGTTACTGGTTAATTGTGATTTTTTTGAACTTTACTAAATTTAGTGATCCTATTATTTGATAATATTTTGAGATACTCTTGTTTCAGATGAGAAATCGTATAATTTTACTAATAACCTACTATACTGATAGTAATACAAAACTTTCCGTCTTTCATATAATCCTCGAATGTTGACTTCTATGTTAACTGTAAATTCCCAGCGTTTTTTTTGTTCTACGTAGGTACTGTCTCTGCCTTGTTTGTATAGAAGGAAATTTGTGTTGGTCTGGATCTGATCGGTTATAACAACCGATAACAGCACAAGTCTTCATGATTTATGTCCTCAAATGTAAAAGAGAAAACTGTTGGTATGATACATGTCATCATAACAACGTATTTTTGAATCGAAAAATCCATGTTTATAACACTTCTACAGACTTATGAACTCAATTCAGACTATACACAATGAATTAATACTCACTAAAAAGCTAAGAACGTGTTTTTAGGATTTTTCTTGCAGAATATCCACAAAAAGGACACGCGTAGTATTATTGAAAATGTCTTTGTTTGTCCCCCCATCGAATGTTTGACAACTGTCAAATTACGTCACGGACAGTGCTCCATTAAGACCACGTCGTCAAGTGGCAACCACAAATAGAAACAACAATGATACATCTTGTAATCTAATATGACATAAACGTTAGGTTGACAGACTTCATAGTTATTATTCATTAAGTATAACTATCGAAAAATTGATTTCTGACAGAATTACTATCGATAGTATTGCAATCACCCGTGGTATTACACCTGACACTAGGTAACAGTTTATCCTTGGGTTAATTTTTTTTTCTTCTCTGGTTTCAGATGTTTCTTGTTGGATATGTTTATCAAAATAAGCTAATTTGGATCTCTGTCAGTGCTGATGGTTTAAGATGCCTCGGGAAATAGATGACGGAACGAGAGAGTAAATGGTGCGCTATTTTTGTGCTTTAAACTTTGTTTTTTGTTCTAGCTATCTGCTATTCGTTGAATAGATTTAGACCTTGGTGTAGGAGTCCATATTTACTTCTAATGCTGGTTATATTCCTCGTGGTAGGTCCCTTTGTGAGCTCATCTAAGAGTTCTCTGATAGTAGGGCCGTCTGCACGTTTCAGCAGAATGACTAGTCCGTGAGGATTCTGAGTATTCAATTTTGCATCCTCTCGGGAATTTTCCTGGCAGTTCTTGGACAGAACTGCCTCAACCCGAGCTCTGTTGTCGGGCAGTCGTTTGACAGTGTCCCAGAACTCTTAGAAGCTAGTTATTAACTTCGGAAGGGTCATTCTATCAACTGCAATAACCCTGAACTGATCCACTTCAGCAGTGATTTCCATATGGGAAACAGTTAGGTCCTTACCCGTTTGTAGAGACTTTGGAAGTGATCCCCTCTGTCTTCTTGGTAGTGAAATCATTTCCTTTTTTGTATATTCTAGATTAAGCTTCGTGTAAATTTACTTGTCTGTTCAAACCGCTCCTGTATTACTACCAATCGGTTGTTGCGTAGTAATAATGGACTATTTCGTCTGTAGTTTTGTATCCGTTTGAGTGAAAGAATACTGGGGTATGGTCGGAGGAAGGCAGTAAGCTCAGTGACACTGCCGAAATAAATTGACCAAGGAATATTGAATCAGAATTCTCCAGTATTTGTGGGAGCAAATAATAATAATAATAATACAAGCAAATAAACCTGATGTAGTCCGTCTCGACCATCATAGTAGGACGATTTTGGTCATAGAGTATTCGGCTCCTGGCGAAACGAACATCGTCCGAAAAGAGGAGAAAAAACGGACTGAATATCGATATTTACTCTTTGAACTCTGCAGATTATACCAAAAACTTTCTGTTAAACTAGTGGTTCTGATCATAGGGGTCCTTGGTGGAATGATGGACACACTGCTCTCTTATCTGAAAATCACACCGGTTTGCCGTGATGCGGTAGAAATCTTAGCCGGATAAATGCAGAGGGCCGTCATCCTTGGCTCACTCCGTCTGCTCAGGGCACATGACTCTCGCACTCAGTAATCACTCACTCTACGGATGTAAGGAGTGATTATTGGGGTAAATGATACCAGCGCACCCTCCGGATGTATAGGGGCTCCGGAGACAGGGCCCGACTGGAATCATTCCTAACGAAAAAATATATATATTTCCTCATAAACAACCGAGTGTACCCAAAGACATAGCCTGTGCGGGAGGACGACTATTATTATTTTTTGCCGTAGCGCTCTGGGGATAGATAAAACATTATACACCACATAGGAGATATTAACCAGTTTCGAACTATTAATTCAATATCAACCCACCACTTCATTTGCGGCATTATGTTGAAGCCAACTTTTTGTTGAAGTACATGTATTAGAAGGTAGTCGGTTATATTTGCAACAAGCTGTAACAAATCGATTCGAAGGGATCAATGAGATTCCAGACAGTCTTGAGACTTTCACGACAAAAGGAATTCCCTACATTTTTTATCAATTTTCAGACCTTCTACCGAAAAGAGAACGGATATGCTCAAGGTGGTGGCTGCAGACTATAATCGTAATCGAAAAAATTTAATTATTGCATATGAATTTTCTAGGGCATTTCCTTTCGATCTTCACTGCATCAGACGGATTGGGTAAACAAGGTTATAATTATTATAAAAATAACTGATAATGTCAAGTTCATAGTTTTCTGCTGCTTTTAGAGAATGTAATTAATGAATCTTGTTCCTCTACAAGTAACAGATATCAGTAAACTAATACCATCAACCAATCAATTCAGGGTCGAATAAAAATTAAATCAGTTTAGTTACGATGTTGTGTTTGCGAAATTATAATAAATATTGCGGTAATGAACTAGGAAATGAAACATAAAAGATAATTTGGCAGTTATGCTGACACAGGATACATAATTTCTGGATCAGTTCATTTTAAACTGGGTGGTTTTTAGTATCATACGTAGTTTACGATTTCTGAGAATCAACAATATACAGCCGGGTCGCATATTTACACATGTTATTCTCATATTTTTTAGTTGAATTTGACAATAATGACCTTTCAAGAGCTCAAGAGAACTTTGTCAAGCACCCCACGCTTTTTTACATTTGAGCAATTGTAAAAAGTTTATTAATAGAGTACTGGAAAAAAGATTCTTGGGAAAAGTTTGTGCATGTCCGATAACCTAAAAATCGATTTTGACACATGTCACATCGGAGTTATGGCGGCAAATTAAAAAAAAAAAAATACTATGAATAGGCAAAAGTCGGGTAAAATGGCAAGATATCGAAACAAGTTATTTAAAAAAGTTGCTTAGAATTCAATTTTATACACATACACAAAGTTTTGAAAAATAATGTGAGAAAATTGAAAATAGCAATTTTTTAAAAATATTTTCCTTGCTGTATAAAAATATCAAATTATTATCACTTATGAATAGCTTGACCATACTGAAACATTTGTATTTCAATGATAATAACAAAACTTTCCCATTTTATCCACACCAGAGAGCTCTAAATTAAAAAAATTGGACGTTGTCAAAACCCTGGCTGTTACATTGGTTCGTATCTAACAGTTATATCTGAATTCCACGACCATTATGATGACTTGACACTCCAGAAACATGGGGTTTTCTAGATTATAATCAAGTTTTGATGATAATCGTGTTAGAGCGTTTCACTTCGCATGCAATGTTGAAAACTCTAGCCTCTTTAATTTGATGCCTTATTTTTAAGATTATGTGCGAAGCGAACCGTTTGTGCACGATTATCATCAAAAATTGATTAAAATCGGAAAAACACGATATTTTTGGATTTCTCATCATCTCAATAATCGTGGAATTCTGATATAACTGTTAGATACAAACCAATGTAACAGCAAGAGTTCTACAAAATTCAATTTTTTTAATTTAGTGCTCTCTGGCGTGGAGAAAATGAGAAAGTTTTGTTATTATCATTGAAATACAAATATTTCAGTATGGTCAAGCTATTCATGAGTAAATAATTTAATATTTTTATACAGCTAGGACAATATTTTAAAAAAATTGTTATTTTCAATTTTCTAACATTATTTTTTCAAACTTTGTATATGTGTATAAAATTCAATTCTAAGAAACTTTTTTAAATAACTTTTTTCGATATCTTGCCATTTTACCCGACTTTTTGCCTATTCATAGTAATTTTTTTCAAAATTGCCGCAGTACCAGCGATCACGTGACATCATGTGTCAAAATCGATTATAAACTTGATTATAATCTAGAAAACCCCATGTTTCTGGAGTGTCATGTCATCACAATGGTCGTGGAATTCAGATATAACTGTTAGATACGAACCAATGTAACAGCCAGGGTTTTGACAAAGTCCAATTTTTTTTAATTTAGAGCTCTCTGGTGTGGATAAAATGGGAAAGTTTTGTTATTATCATTGAAATACAAATGTTTCAGTATGGTCAAGCTATTCATAAGTGATAATAATTTGATATTTTTATACAGCAAGGAAAATATTTTTAAAAAATTGCTATTTTCAATTTTCTCACATTATTTTTCAAAACTTTGTGTAAGCAACTTTTTCAAATAACTTTTTTCGATATCTTGCCATTTTACCCGACTTTTTGCCTATTCATAGTAATTTTTTTCAAAATTTCCGCAGTACCAGCGATCACGTGACATCATGTGTCAAAATCGATTTTTAGGTTATTAGACATGCACAAACTTTTCCCAAGAATCTTTTTTCCAGTACTCTAAAAATAAACTTTTTCCCATATGGTACATACTTTTTGGCGGTCACTGTATACGACCTAAAGAACCTCCACATACCAATTTTGAATCGAATCTGACCATTATCACAAATCTCGTCTTCCATCTTGAAGTCGCCATTTTGAATTCATGAATTTTCACAAAAAAATCGTAATATCTGACCCCGAAAACCCTTACATACCAATTTTGAATGGAATCGGGCCAGTATCACAAATCTCGTCCGCCATCTTGGAGACGTTATTTGTGTTTTTTTCTATAACAAAAATGTCATATTGCATTGTCACCGCAACTTTGAACGCTGAATTCCAAATCATTCGGACGTCTGGAAGTGGGTGAAAATCACGTACAAAGATTCCGTTACATAGATACATACATACAAGTGAAGCGTGGTAAAATCGAAATGATTGAAGAACCCCTGAAAAGGCACCTCTGCGCTTTCACACTAAACTAATATCAAAAATGGTAATTTTTATGAAGATTAACTTGAAAGAACCAATTTTATGTTATAACATAAGAATTCGAAAATCCGTAAGAAAAAAATGAACGTTTTCAGAGTGAGTGTGGGTCAAGCGAGATTTGAAACAGGTTCAATGATTATATTGATTGAACTCGCGAATTTTAAGATGACCTTTTTCTGCGAACCGTATCATTAAGATTTTATCTCCATACTTTGCCCAAAGTTCATATTCATGTTTATTTTTTCATTTATGAAGCGTTTGGTCCATCGAAATTAGGTTTTTCCAAATTCAAATTAAGAGATTGAGACTAGTTCTTGACATGATTTTTTGGGTTTATGACCTTCCACAATCGTGTGGTAAGAGTTATATAGGTGAAACATCAAGACCATTGATTGTGCGCCAGGAAGAACATAAAAGTTACATCAGAAATCGAAAAATAACGGGTTCGAAAATATCCGAACATATTCTAACAACTGATGGCGATCATATGATGGAATGGAATAATACCAAAATTTTATTGAGAGTATCAAATCAAGAAAAAAGAAAGTTGAAGGAAACTGCGTGCATTCTTTTATCGAACAACTGCTTCTCAACCAATTCCATCGAAATGGACCGCACCTGGTTACCCCTCCTCAGAGATGAAATAAGAACTAATAGAATGGTGATTGATTGATACCGAACACCCTATGTATCAAGATACCAAATGTCAATCAAAAGAATGTATGACAGATTTCATTCGACTCTGTCAAAGAAAGGTCTTATTACCAAAATCGCAATTCAAATTCAGTTTCTTCAGCGTCTTTCCAAGAAGTTTTGATAACGGAGGCAGATATAGCCTCCGAAACGTCAACGGTTTTCAAAAAAAGAGAAGTATTCTTTGTTAATTTGATCTCATTTTTTCAGATAGGCAAATTCAGTGTAGGGTACGTTACTGACAAAAATTAATTTCTTTCAAGACAGCAGTCTTGTGAACGCAGTAACTTATCGGGCAAATTAATTAATTTGCCCTTCTACACTTGTACAGATTTCTTTGGATTGAAAAAATTTTTTTCATTTTCAGATTGTGGAAGGTCATAAACCCAAAAAATCATGTCAAGAACTGGATTTCCTCCACAAAATCAAACTTTCAATCAATAGATTGAGACTACTTCCACACTTTCACTATCGAGGAGCACAGCGAAGCCTGTTTTTGTACACCTGACAGGGTAATACCTGTACCGTTCATTCATGTTTGAACACGTCAGGGATTAGCTCGAACTTTTCATCGGTTGGAACTAATTAGAGGAAAGATTTTGTGTTGAGACGATAATACAGAAGTCATAAATAACCCGCCATCATGGCTTCCATATAAGTTAATTCATTATAAGTGGGACTGCTTTTTGCAGAATGAAACCCACTTATTGTGTCAATATCGAGGAATAGTAGTTCCCTTTGGTTATTCGAAAAATATTTATGATGTGACTACACTACATTGAAACTGAATCAATAAAAAGTTCGACGAATTCCGGAAAATAACGGATTTATTATACAGCATTCTTGATTACAAAGCGCCTGATTTATTCTTGGACATTTCTTTGTCGAAATAACAAAAGCATAAAAAATGTTTGAAATTGCACAAGTGAAATATTAGCATGATCCTTGCTCATAACACAATTATCTATTTGTTTGAAAATTAATTTGTTATTCTAAACGAAGCCGTTTTTATTGTTAGGTCAGACATTTGCTTTATGTGCTTTGTATTTTTATTGGAAAATTACTCCTGATTCAGTTTTCTTCGGTGCCATATCGTTTTTACTATTTTATGCAAGTAGTGTGGTGGATATTTTTTTGTTGCATAATTACTATAAAATTGTAAAAGTAATTGATTTCTCCGGTTTTTGACCTTCCACAATCAGAAAAAAAATAATTTAAGATAAAAGAATATCTATATAAGTAGGTGTTGAAGGAGAAAAATATTGTTTTTCTCGAGAAGTAATTGAGTTTACACATACGTATTGTAAAAAGAAAAATAATTGATTTGTTTGGCTAATTGTAACGAAACTGATGGAACAAAAAATCATGAATGTTTCAGACTCAATTGAATCCGTTTCCAAACCTGCCTTGAATGAAACAGGAAAATTTATACAGAGAAATTTTTAACTTTCATTATTATTATTATAGATATTGTGTTCAGGGTGGGTGAAATTCATGAAGCTATTTTTTTTTTTAAATTGATAAATACTTTTCTTTTGAATAAGTTATTTATTAGTATTAGTTCGGCAAATGGGGAAAAATACAATAGTTTTTATATGTCTACACTTCCAAGGGTATATTTAATATATTTTATTTTTCCACATTGTGAAACGTTATTCAAAAAAACCAGTGGAATCCAAAAATGTCTATACAAATAATGACCCTGAAACCATATTGGCAAGTAATTGATTCAATGAAATAATTCATATCAGTACGATAGATAATCTTCAGTACTCTTTGGTATTATAACGCTCTTGAAATTTGAAGTTGCATTATATTATTCAACCATGAACTTGTGGTGCAAAAACATGTTGCTCCAGAGGTAACGTCAGTCTCATAGACCAAGTGGGAAGGAGGAATATATTCCAGAAAAAATTAAAACAAATTTTAACAAAAGGTCGTTATTGAAGAACAAATTCTACAATAAAGAAAAGAATTATTTACTCAAAATTCATATGAAGAAACAAATTTTATTTTGTTTGATTTTTGTTTTTATTTACTTATCATTTTTCAGAACAAGAATTACGCTTAGCAACTCAAACAATGATGGAATTCTAAAAGGCTGTAGATACCATAACATACAAAAAATGCATGTTATTAATTCTGCAAAAGTTTGGGAATGATAATAATACTCCCTCATAAACAATGGTAAAGTGTTCTCTACCCATGCAAGTATAGAAGACGGTTATTATTATTTGCCGTGGTGCATCGAGGCGATTCGATCATTCTGAGAATATCCATTATATGTTCGACCTATCGTCAGTTGCTACTTCTTACAACATACGCAGAGGCCGACAGTTCTTTTTCGTACACGTTTACCAAATTACATTCAGGTAGATACCGATTGTCTGTCGTTCCACAAAAAAAAAATATGAGGAATGACAGCCAGCAGCCCCCCCCCACCTGTTCCTTACCATGATGGTATATCAGTTATTCGGTCTCCTAGACAAACGCGACAACAATGGAAGGTTGGATTTTGTACGAAACGCTTGTATCTAATGAAAATTTTCTGTGACTACTGGTGCAACATGCATCCACTTTTGTTTCACTTGTTTCAAGAAATCATTATACCGTTGTTTGATAATACAGAAGATAGTTAGTTAATGATATAGGCAAAATGGTTTGAACCAAATGGGCATCACCACTAGATGTCACTAGCTCGATTGTGCCCAAGTCATGGCGTGACAATATTAGTACTAACAATATTATATAGATGGCAGTTTTGAGAGTTGCGAGTTTGAAGGAATCTGCAAATACATCGTTTGCTTTGTCTGCGCTTTGTTCATTAAGCGGTTCAGTACCGTATTGAGGTGAGTTTTTATTTTGATTTTTGAGTGTGCTATTTGTTGACCATGTGGATGTTTTTTCATTTCCATTGCTGTGATCCCGATTATTACACCAAGGAGTTATAATTATTTTGTTTTAGTTATGCATGGTAGAAATTAATTTGATCGATTGTGTACATATTCATTCGCAACATGAATGTAGTGTCTGGTTTCCTCAGAAGAGGTGATAATTTTCCAATTAAAAATCAAGCGTTTAGTTTTCATGCATACGAATTTGAATGTTTTATTCGTATGAAATTTCATAAAATGCTCGACTACAATGATCTGTGACTTTATGTACGAAAATCTTGAAATTTGTGCTCTTATATAAAAAATTTAGTCGAGGTTTAGAATATAGGTGAATATAAAACAGAAAGTTTTGATGGAGAAAAAAAATAGCGTCTCCAATATGGCGGACTAGTTTTGTGATTATGGTGCGATGCGATTTCAAATTGGTATGTAGGGTTTTCGAGGTCGGCGATTATGAATTTTCTGTCAAAATCATGAAGTAACTATGGCGGCTCCAAGATGGCGGATGAGTTTTGTGATTATGGTCCAATTCGATTCTAAATTGGTATGTGATGGTTTTCGGGGTAAAAGATTATGAATTTTCTGTCAAAATCATGGGGTAACTATGGCGGCCCCAAGATGGCGGATGAATTTTGTGATTATGGTCCAATTCGATTCTAAATTGGTATGTGGGGGTTTTCGAGGTCGGAGATTAGGAATTTTCGAAATTGTGATAAAAGCTCTTCTTAATGATTCTTCGCTCCCGTAACTTAGCAACAGCGCTTTTCCGTACAGTCACAATATCATAGCAAGAACCACCCGATTGAATAGAATAATGTCCACTTTGATATCCATCTCCATATCAGATTTCTAGTAATCCGAAGTGACCAACTTGGCAACAACGTATTTCCGCAAAACAAAAATTATAAATATTATTGGAATTGGCTGAAGATATATATTATAATAGTTCAATCGAAACTTTTATAATTATCTTCCTAATGATACTTGGCAACAGCGCATTTCCGCGAAGTCAAAATTTCATAATAAAAATCACTTGATTGAAAAGGATATTGCACCCTTCGATTCATTTTCATTACATATATTGAGTAATCCAAAGTGACCAACTGGCAACAACGCACTTCCGCAAAACAAAAATTGTAGATACCGTCAGAATTGGCTGAAGATATATATTAATATGTTCTCCAATCAAAACTTTTATGAAGCTCTTCCTAATGGTTTTCTGCTCCCCTAACTTGGCAACATCGCATTTCTTCAAAGTCAAAATGTCATAGCAAGAACCGCCTGATGTCCATCTTTATATCTGATATCTAGTAATCGGAAGTAACCAACTTGGCAACAGAGCATTTCCGCAAAACAAAAATTGTAAACGCCTTTAGAATTGGTTGAAGATTTATATTAATATACTTCACTCAAAACTTTTATAATGCTCCCCTAACTTGGCAACAGGCATTTCCGCAAAGTCACCTACATCGACTAATAGGTTATGGGCCCAGTCCGCCAAGTGTCACAGCAAGAACCGCCATATTGAATAGAATAATGTCCACTTCGATTCATCTCTATATCAGATTTCCAGTAATCCTAAATGACCAACTTGGCAAACAGACCGTTTTCGCAAAACAAGAATTGCCTACTGGCACAAAATCGCGATGTTCATTTTTTTAAACGGATTTCCAGTAACACAAATCTTTACCAAAAAAAGTTCGTAAAACTTGGCACAACATTCTATTGTCTTTATTAGTTATGAACGATCGGTCACCAGTACAACTTTCTTGCAATAAATTACTATAACTTTGAAATATATTTTGTTTCAAATACATAAATCCGACCCTGTCCGAGCAAATCGTCCAAAGTTCCACAAATTATTATATTATGAGATGGTTAATGAAAACTGGAAGAAATGCCAGAAATTCCTTATAAGTTTCACATTCCATCCAGGTGGCGTACTAGTACAGTGCCATAAATTATGCAATTTTTGGAAGGCTCTATTAACCTAGATGTCACACGCGATTGCATCAAACACTCTTTCTACAGTGACTGTCTTAACTATCTTCTGTATTATCAAACAACGATAATACGTATTTATTTTAATGAGATAGTCAGGAAAATGTTTCGTTTATCTCGAAAAAATGACTCAGAGCAACCTCTGATTGAGTTAGGCTGTTGAATACAACATTTTTCCAACGAATGTAAAAAAGTATGAGTGAGTAAGAAAAACATCGACAACTTTGTATAAGCAGAAAGGAATAATAGATCGAGGATTATCCCTAACGAACACTAAAGAGTACGTTTGCGGTTTGCGGGTTTGAAATTGAAGTTGTGTTGATACATCGAATGCTAATAATCAAATTGGACGTACTTATATAACCGAGAATTTCATGATATAGTTTTTTTCTCTCCTACATGAAACAATGTCAAAAATTACCGGACGGTCTGGAAATAAAGTTTAGTTTTTGCTATAATGCAGAAACATGCGCTTCTTCGTCGGTATTATTTTTTATGTGTATTCCCAAATTGCCAAAAAACCATAATATATTAATTTAACTCATCGATGCATTTTGTAAAATCAGTAATGGTCATAAACTATCATTATACTTTTTCAACTGTTTGTTTAACCGGATGCTCCGTAATATCAATCGTTAGTGCAAAAGTAACTGAAAAGAAGAATGTCATCCCACCACCAATTTTATCAAGTCCCACTTACTTCTATATCTACTAGTAGGTCTCCAGGATGATTTCACGTGTTGATCCTCTAAACAATTCCTAACTTTCCTGTGATTAGGGACATTAGGAGATGTGTTGACGGCATCGTACGTTCTGCCAACGAACTTATTCCAGAGCGATATGAGCTCTTTCATCTTTAACTCAGCGAATCAAGTTCAAGTTTAAGTTCAATGGCGATACTTATGTTGTAACTGGCGATCGAAAGTAGTTGCTTGTTTTGGAGTCAAGATCACACTGTGTGTGTGTGGTCTGTGGCTTACTTGGATTGAATTACTTCTGTTTGATTTCTGATGAGTTGACTTGCACCTGGAGATTCGGGAATTATGGCGTTATAGTCATAGAAACTATTAGATAATGAAGGATGGTAGTGATTTAAATATATTGTTGGATTACACATTTTAATGTCGCTACATTTCTGTTGGTTCGTTAATCAATTGATTAGTATAGTCAATTTCAAATCTGGATTATCTAATAATTTTTTTCAGTAAACAGATCGATTCAAAATTTTCAATTGATTTCATGGTAAGAGCATGTCCAACTGGACTGCAAAAACCATTTCTTTCTTGGGTAAATTATATTAGGATTTCTGACAAATACGTAAAGAGGTTTGAGGATCTTTAGTTACTTACTTTTAATAATTCGGATGATAGAATAATGAGTATGTGTTTCTTGACATTATTATTTTGGGTATTTAACCTTCCACAATCTTGTAAATGCATCAGTAACTTATCGGGCCAATTGATTAATTTGCCCTTCTACACTTGTACAGATTTTCTTGGCTTTATATTTTTTTATTCTTAGATTGTGAAAGGTTGAATATCTAATAAACCGTCAGATAATGATAGATTTTGCTGACTTCTCTCTGGGATTTTAATCATTGAAAATGATGGGACGTGTGCTTGTCACATGAAAAAAATGATTTTTTCGGGTTCCTAACGATATTAAATTTATTTCTGTCAATTGTCATTAGCGAGAAAATGCATCAGCAACCGACTATTCTTTTACAAGATCGCGGCCCTACTACAACCTTTCAAGTATGTGCAAACCTTATGGCTTTGGTTTTTTACTATTAAATTGTTCATACTTATTAATTCGTTAAAATACCATGAATCGAAAGAAAAACTATTCTTTTCTGCACAAGGAAAATTAATTTTCATGTCCAATCGCAAAATTTTCATTTTTTTAGCTTAACACACAAAATGCGTCAGCAAAATTTGTCATTATCTGGCGGTCTATAAAAAAATCATGTCAAGAATCGAATTTTTTTCACAAAATAAAACTTTCAATCAATGAATATGTGATATTATCCAATACTGGAAAATTCAATAATGATAAATCAAAAGACTCTATTTATTATAATTTGACGAATACGTGGACAAGTTTGAGGATCATTACCGACAGTAAATTTCACAGACGCTCCTCTTTTTTTATATAAATTGGAATACTAAAATAATTAATATATGATTTTATTCGATTTTGGATAATTTAATGATGATAAATCAAACGACTCTATCGAATATACCTAAGGCTATCACTCTTCAACATTACCCTAAATTTCGTCTGTAAAATCAACTTTCACGTGACACGATTTTTTCACAAATTATTCTTTTCAAACCAGTTATGGAGAGACAAAGGTTTTCTAAAACTGCACACCGATAGAAACTTTCTTTGAGCTTTCTGTATTCAAGAACCCCAGCTGTGATGATTGTTGATATCTATTATTCATATATTATTGTGGTCCAACGTCAAAGATCTCCAGTCTTCAGGTTCGCAATTTTTTTTTCAAATATATTAAATATGTGACTATTTGATACTGAAACATGTTTTTTTACGACTAATATATAATGTAAGTATTATACTTGTGGCTTTTGCAGTATATATTAATCCAGAGATTCCCTCAGGGAATAATAGCGAGGGATTAATACAAATTAGGAAATTTATTGAAAAAGTTTTTGATGAAATTTTTTCTTTTGCATGAATTTACTTCATGAAAACTAAATTTGTTCATTTAAAATCTGAAATAAATAAATTAGTCGTAAATAATGTACAGTATACTACTCGCAATAATGACTATTATTTTCTCGGAATGTTACTCCTCGCCGCTAACGCGACTCGGTTCGTAAAAATTCTTCGAGTTCAATACCTGAAAATATTATTGACTCGCGGTATAATCTACTATTAATTAGGAAGTCAATTCTGAAAAGTGCTATAATATCAAAATGAATAATTATAATATCAGTAATTAAGATCCCTATCTAAATGTTTCGTGACACTTTAGGATCATTCAACTAAACAGTTAGCTTATTCTTATGTTAGGTAAAAGTTATTTCAATTATGGCAATGAAAGCGTCAAATGATATTCTCTATTATTCTGTTGTATAAAAAGTAGGTACCAATATTTTTAGTGAATTGGAGTTTTTCAAAACTTGATATATTTCCACAATGAATCAACTACGATAAAAAATTCAACATCAGATCAGCAGAACAGAGTAATGAAGTTCTATATTTCATCAATATAATTTGTGATTTTGAAAATTGGCTTGATTGTCGAAAATCCGATATAAACATAGTGGGTAAAAATAATCATAGAACGAAACATTTTGTAATATATCAAATAATAAATACAATTTTATCAGTTATTTTTGAAAAAATTGAATTTTTCCTAGTTATTAGAAGAGATTTTTCCAGGAGGAATATTTCATCTAAAATCAGATATTATTAAAGATTCCGTCTTCGTATCCCAGAAGAAAATAAATGTTTGGATACCGAACATTTTTTGAATTACATAAAAGATACAATGAAATAATCTGTTTTCCATGGCCCAATCTGTATTGTGGTTCGTGATTGACCGTAGAGTTCATATTGTTTTCTAAATTTTTATTTATTTGAGTTTCAATCATACGTGTGAGCAATTATATAATAAAATATATTTTTAGATGTATCCCAGAAAGTATCCCAGAAAGAAATTGAATAATTTGTTTTTGGCATCAAGTCATCATATAAAAAAAATCTGAATTAAATTGGAAATATTCATCGGAGAAGCCATCAATATTAAATTTTTTCAATATAATTACTCTTTTCACAACTGAGATGACAAATGTTGGTAACATATTTTCTTGACATGTTACATGTTCAGCTAATATAATTGTTTCATCACAAGCTTTTCATTTCCAATCAATAATTAACTGTACCATTTTAAGCTAAAAGCTCAATTGAAATTATTCCAAAAATCTGATCTGATCTAACCACTGTGTTCAAGTTTTGAAATAAATTCACTCTAATTTAGCAGTGCTGTAAAATTCAAGTACAACTGATTAATTTTTCCCTAAAAATATTCAAAATGTAACTCATTTAAAAATAATTGTATCCATATTTTGTAAATAGTCGATTTTCAACCATTAGGAAATTCAAAAGACTATTTTTTTAACTCACTTTTTAGCGTACTTAGAATCCAAAAGAAAACACTTCACTTTTCACTCTTAGAATTATATCTCACCGAACTCAAAATCACACAGTCGGACAATTGAATAGCATTCCGACTTATATGTTTCCTTCTAATCAGTTTTCCGCCAAGTTTGTAAATATATAGTTAGTTAAGATTGTTGTACTTTCACTGGCCAATGAGACAGCGCGAAGACTAATATACCCCTACTACTGCTTAAAATCCAGCGTGGTTCTGTTGTTCGGAGCCGGCATAGGGCACATCTTTATACGCTTGGTTTGATGGCATTCCAGTGAGTTAATTAATTTATTTGCGAAAATTACGTTTGTTTGGTCAACTTTCTGTGAGGCACCAGATTTTAAACTCGAATATGTATTACGCGTAAGTAGGTAATCCTTTATTCGACTGTGTTGCTACCAGCGAGAACAAGTTTCCATTAAAAATAAACGAGCATTTGATACTGGAGTACAAAAGGGACTGACCAAGCAAGCCACTTTTAGATGAATATATCTTCAGATGTATGGAATGACCTTGAAAGATAAATTAGTCAAAATCGGAATAACTGAAGAACGATCAACGAGTACAGTTGTACCAACGTAACTGAACATGTGAAATTCTAATTTATTGCGCGAAAGTGCATGTTGAGTGACTTCACTGGAAATATTACGGACTATAATCAGTTGTACGACGAATGCGCATTATGGGCGTGCATGTTTTCAAGTTTTCTGCTATGTTAGTACAACTGTAACTCCCTGTTTAGTAGTCGTGTTTCGCTTGCGGAAAAACCGTGTTTTGAGAATTACTCCTATAACCTAAATTTTCGAATGGAACTGGTACCATCTTGATCTAATGGATAATGGGTACTTTTTTTGAACGTCTCTTGATGAAATTGATAAAATCATTGAATAAGTCCATGACATGCTGGTTTTTGGATACGTATGGAATACGTATTCCATGTTTTTCAAGAAAATTGTTCATGGAGGTTTCTGCATGCATTCAAACTCAGGATGAATCCTGAAAATTCCAATTAAATTTAATTACCAAATTAACACTGTTTCAGCCAGAGGTAATGTTGAGAAAAAAACTGTACCGTCTGTGAAAGAAATGATATTTATCATGGTGTAATACAAGTTGTTTTATTAGTTTGAGAATTACACGAAACAGTGATAATTTCGTTAATACCAATAAAAAAATGCAGTTTAAATAAATTTGAAACATAAATTTTCTGCTTCATACAGTGACCGCCAAAAAGTATGTACCATATGGGAAAAAAGTTTATTATTAGAGTATTGGAAAAAAAATTCTTGGGAAAAGTTTGTGCATGTCTGAAAATCGATTTTGACACATGTCACGGGATCGCTGGTATGACGACAAATGAAAAAAAAATTACTATGAAAAGGCAAAAAATGGGTTAAAATAATAATAATAATAATACCTTTATTTTCCATTGGACAATTGAAAATTGTATGGGATTCGTCAATACAAGTGGGTAAAATAGAACAAAAGTGAACACACAAGTAACTTAAGACTAAACGGTTACATCTAAAAGACAAACACAAAAAGAAAAAAAAAAAAAAGAACGTGGATAAAGTTTTAAATTTGTAAATATTCCTCTACTGAATAGAAACATTGTGTCACTAAAAATTCCTTCAATTTTTTTTTTGAAACTATAGAGTGTTTCACACTTTTTTATTTCATCTGGCAATGAATTGTAAATTCGAGGCAAGATATTAAAAATAGTTAGTTGAAAAAGTTGCTTAGAATAAAATTTTATACACATATAAAAGATTTGAAAACATAATAAGAGAAAATTGAAAATAGCTATTAATATTTTTTAAATATTTTCCGAGCTGTATAAAAATATCAAATTATTATATTATGAATAGCTTGAACACACTGAAACATTTGTATTTCAATGATAATAACAAAACTTTCTCATATTCTCCGTACCAGTGAGCACCAAGTTGAAAAAAAAAAAGATTTTGTCAAAACCCCGGGTGTTACATTGGTTCGTATCTAACAGTTATATCAGAATTCCACGACCATTGTGATGACATGACACTCCAGAAACATGATATTTTTCATATTATAATCAAGTTTCGACGACAATCGTGCCAGAGCCTAGCCTCGTTAATTTGACACATTATTTTTAAGATTATGTGCGAAGTGAAACGTTCGTGCACGATTATCATCAAAAATTGATTATAATCGGAAAAGCACAATATTTTTGGATTTCCCTATCATCGCAATAATCGTGGAATTCTGATATAACTGTTAGATACGAACCAATGTAACAGCAATAGTTCTAACAAAATTCAATTTTTTTAATTTAGTGCTCTCTGGTGTAGAGAAAATAAGAAAGTTTTCGTATTATCATTGAAATACATATATTTCAGTATGGTCAAGCTATTCATAGGAAAACAATTTTTTATTTTTATACAGCTAGGAATTTTTTTTTAAAAAATTGCTATTTTCAATTTTCTCACATTATTTTTTCAAACTTTGTATATATATATGAAATTGAATTTCAAGCAACTTCTTCAAATAACTTTTTTCGATATCTTGCCATTTTACTCGATTTTTTGCCTATTCATAGTATTTTTTTTCAATTTGCCGCCATACCAGCGATCACGTGACATGTGTCAAAATATATTTTTAGGTTATCGGACATGCACAAACTTTTCTCAATAATCTTTTTTCCAATACTCTAATAATGAACTCTTTTCCCATATGGTACATACTTTTTGGCGGTCACTGTATAACTCAGTTATACAAGATATGAGATTTGGTCGGCCTGATAGTAGACTCAAACAATCAACTACTCACCCGTTGGTATTCGGTTTGTACTTGGACTCCTTGATGAGTGAATTTAGACAAAATTTTATTTGTCATAATAACAAGGCTACTAGGAAAAATTTGAACGAAACCAATTAATGGTTATATTCGGAAAAGATACTGTGACTTCACATATTAAAATGAAACAAATGGTTTCGACGAATTTCGAGACACCTACCTCCTCAAAAATTTCCACAGAGTGGAAAATATCAGACAAGATATCTGACAAAAAACAAAAACGTTCTTCGCCAATACGACGACGGACCTTGACCTACAGATCAGACATTTGACTCATAATTCTCTCCATTAAAATTAAAGTCCGTTTTTTAAATAACATCAAATTGACAATGAAATGATTGGGCAGTCATAAGGGGTCATCCATTGATCATCTTTAAATAAATGGTTCATATGTGAATGACGTTGAAATGCGTTAATCAATAATAAAGTTATAGACGAATGACATTTGAAAAATATTCCGTTTAATTAACCCACCAATTCAATTTCAAAACTTTTATCAAAATTCGAAATACACTACTATAATTCAGAAAGTCTCGAAATATCACTGGAGATAATTTTATTGAAATCTGTTTATGATAAGGAAATCATAAGACAATAAAATTTGAAAAAAATGTTGATGGAATTTCAGAAAAATGTAATTTTTTATTTGTTTTATTTTTTATCAACACATTTCAATGAAATTCTGGTCAGTGATATTTCCTGATGAATACAGTGGTGTTTTCCGAATTTTGATAAAAGTTCTGAAATTTCATTGGTGGGTTGATTAAACGGTATACTTTTCAAATTTTATTCCCCTATAACTTTTTATTGATTTATGTCTTTCAACGTAATATACATATGAACCATTTGAAAATTTCGCGAATCCCATGGTGTAGTCAGATTTTTTCTAAAAAAGTCGCAAGTAATTTTTTTAGTTTTTTGACTTTGCAAATTAAGAATAGTTGTCCCTGAGAATGGAGATTTATTCATGAAATTTGGTGTCCTAGTAGACTTTTCGAATGTCTACCTAATAAAATTTGAAAAATGTAAGTTTCATAAGGGTGCTTTCATCTTTAACGGGTCACAATGTATATGTGTACTGGTACATGAATATATTTAATGAACATTGTCCTCGGAACACGGATTAGCGAGACTTTCTTCAACTTTGTGGTATATTTTTGTTTCGCATCACCACAACTCATTAAAATCTTTCTGAGCCACACTAGGTTTCTTTCCTCGTCTTGTACTCTGCAGATAGGTCTTTATACACTTATAAACTTTTTCATTATTCATTTGTCAGAAAATTGTATTCTTCATAAAGATTGGTGCATTGCAAAGTACTATTGGGGTTATCAAAATTGTAATTTTGATCAGTTGAAAAAAGTTGTTTAGAATTGAAAACAATATTCAAGTTTGAAATCACAGCCACCCAACAAAATATTTTTTTAAAAATTTTTATGGTTAAAGTGATGGTAAATTCGCAGATTTGTTTTATTCAATTATTTAGCATCAATTAACTTATTTATTCAATAATTTTCTGCAATAAAATCTTACTGATAGTTGTTATGGACATACATAGAAAGTGAAATATCAAATTTGCACCAAAAAGCAGTAAAAAGTCGAACCATTTTCAACAAACGTCGATATTTTAGTACAAATAATAAATTGGTCCAAATTTTGTATTGACCTATAATTATAGGAATATGAGCGAGCTGCCTAAGGTGCATATGAGTACTTTTTACGAGTCTAAAACCATAAAAAAACGCGAAAAAAACATTTTGTTGCGTAGATGGCTGTGATTTTAAATGAACTTTATTGATAATGTCACATGAGCAACCGAAACGCAAATACGATAAAAAAAATCTTAGATACAGCGCTAGATTCGGAACCCCATTTTACACTGAATGTGAGAAGCTCCAAGTAGTCACTTGATCGCCACTTGGGATGAGATCCGGCTTCTAAGTGGCGCCGCAGTTCCCCGCAGTTCTATTGACGTAAGCAATAATGTTATGAGGAGGTCATCAATAATTGCTCTGTAACGATATTTTAGTTCTTTCAAGACATTCTAAAATTGCTCTCTGTATAGCATTTCTGACAATATTGTTCCATCATCTCCGATTTTTTTCCTGGCATACGTTTTTGAAATCCCCCTTTCCTCTTTTTTCAATTGTAATATCCAAGTTCTCATATATTTTAGTTGTGTAAGAATAGCTATTTATGATACAAGTTCGTAAAGTAGGACTTTTTTGTATGAGCGTGAAGTTTGTTGAATGAGGCGCCGCCGAGTTCAACAAACACGCGAGTACAAAAAAACCCTTTACGAAAGTGTATCATACAAAGTTCTTTCTTCGACAGTTATTATATTGCCAAATTTACGCACTATCGTAGAAAAATAGCTTTTCTACTAATTGGATATGTCGGCTCTGTATCGTTTGCTCTGCTGTTGCTGGGGGATCACACATTTCTTCAAGAGTAGATATATATCATATATATCATATATATATATATCTACTCATCTATTCATCTTGTCTCTAAATAGTCTTTTGACCGATACGGGTACAATTTTTAATTGGATTTCCCATCGATGTATGGAAAATGATGAATAGAACGTGTACTCTTTCTACGGTTAAGAAAAAATCACACTTGAACTAACGCTTCCAAAAGATAGCACTACAAACGGGTTCAGAAAATAATCAGCACGAGGCATTAACAACGCTTTAGGATTTAGTTTTTCGATTTTTACCTGTACATCATCATGAAGCCCTGCCATGGTTGCAGGGTTATCATATTCTTGAGCCCGACAAAGATCCAACTTATCACTCTCCAGCTGCGTAAAGCCATTTTCAGTAACTTCGACTACAGTCTTCCCTGTTATAGGGAAAAACCTAGAAAGGATTCCTCCACTTCAACTTGATGGCCTTCAATATAAAAAAATCACATAACTCATCTAACGCACATGTGATATATCTGAAGTACAATCAAAAATAATTTCTAAATATTGAGCTTTTTTTTATATCTTCCACAATGTTAATTTCCACATCTTTCTCCAAAAAGCCGATAAAATGATTTTGAATATCTGGACAGAAAGGAATCTACCCGTTTCCGTTTTGAACAGGCTATACCATGTTCAATTTTCAGCATACGCCCTATTTAGCACCGTGTCATATTTGGACAATAGACTAACTTATTCCAAGAAATTCCCTTTATTATTTAAAGAAACCCCTTCTCTAAGCCATCAAAGAGGAAGATTTTGGCGTGCCAGGAAAAAAATGAAAATATCATGCCACTTTTTTTATCAGACTTAATCATCATAAGTAACAATGAAAATCACTATTGCAACGAAAGTAACACAGCCATGATTGATTTCAACAATATGAATGAAAAATCAAGCCTCAAGCGCAATATCAACTTCTATCTAAGTACTCGATTACTGGTTGATGGATACTACCCTATCCATTTCTCAAGTCCATTTTATTGGCAGCATCGAGCACAAGGCTCAATAGTTGTTTTTGGATAATTCACTCTTTTTGTGACGATCATAATCAACGAAACGTAAAACGATACGCAGCATTCGACGTTTCTAGTACTGTTATTTAAAATTTATTTTATTTCGTACTATTTACTCAGTACGCATTGATCTATGGATTTTTTTTTGAAAAGCATGATTATTAAATGACCCATTTTTATGAGTTTTGAGCTTCCTAACTCATTTATTAATTTCATGAAAACAGTAATTGTCCTCGACCCCAAATACCCCCATATATCAATCTTAAAGAGAATTGGACCAATTTACAAAACTGAACCACCGCATTGAATTTTTGAGTTTAGTCGAAAAAATTATAATCATTGACTACACATACTAAATTTAACTAGAATCGAACCATAATCACTGGGATCCTCCGCCATATTGGAGCCGCCATTTTGAATTTATAAATTTTACCAAAAAAAAAATTTATAATTTCTGTCCACAAAAACACCAAAATACCAATTTCATCGAATCGGACTAAAATCACAAAACTAGTTCGCCATCTTGGAGCTCTCATCTTGAATTCATAAGTATTGACAATAAATTCAAACTCTTCGACCTCAAAAACCCCCATATTATTATGCCAATTTTTAATGGAATCGGACCGTAATCACAAATCATTTCCGCCATCTCAGAGCCACCATTTTGTTTCATCAACAACAAAAATTCCATAATGCATTGTCACTAGAATTACGAATGTGTGCCAAATTTCATCAGAAGTGGGTCAATACATTTAAATAAAAGCTTGTAACATTCAAGATAGTGATCTCTTCGATAGTCGTTACTTATTCTTGAAAATTGTAGTATTCAGTTATTTTGAAAAATATTATATGAATAGATTGTATTCATCCATAAGGGTAAAATCTAATGCAACTTTATCGAAAAATATAGCATTTTTAAGAATTCGGGGGTATTTACTGACAGTTCGATTTATATCCAGATTATCATAGATGCAGACATTTTTATGAATGTGTTTGGATGTGAGAAGCCATTTCTTGTCTTGTCACCCAATTGTTGAATTTTAGAGATTTGTGAGAAAAAAGGCACATATTATAAATACGGTGTGGCTTTTAATAGTCTCCCCCCCTGTGAACTTTTGATAAAAAATATGGTGATTGCTCAATAAGGGAGGCGGGGGGGGGGGGGCATCAAGCCAAAATTTTTAAATTGCATGGGGGTCAAGTGGCACATCGTTGAAAAGATAATTTAATTCTCCTTACAACCATCTAAATATTTTTGAATTTTGTTTATAATTTTATTCCCAATTTTTATTTTTGTGCCTTTCGAAATTTTCAAGTGGATGTGCCTCCAGCGCCATCTGTCGAGTATTTGCAATGTTTTTTCTCTCAAAAAGTAGTATCGGTAATACCCTTCAAAAAAATTTTGGTTTCATTGTTCCACATCAAACCATTCAAATTTATCGAGGTATGAGTGGTATTCAGATCCGCATTTATATTAAATATTTCGAATTCGAATTGCAAAAAAAATATTTACAAAATTTAAAAAAAAAATCAGATGGCTGTAAAGAGAATGGAATTTCCTTTTCGACGATGTGCCACTTGACCCATATTGCCATTTAAAAATTTTGAGTTGATGTGCCCCCCCCCCCCCACCCCCCCTGATGGACAATCACCATTTTTTTCTTATTCCAAAAAGTAGTATTGGTGAAACCCTCGAAAAAGTTTTTTTTTTCATGTTTCTACGTCGAACCGTTCAAAAGTTAACAGGGGGGACTAATAAAAGCCGCCCTGTATAAATGACATCGATAGTCATCTCTGATGAGATGTATGATTATTATTTTTCCGTTTTACCCCATTAGTATTAGTATTTCTTAAAAAAATTCCAAAATGTGTCTTTTCTCGAAAATCAATGTTATTTTAATTTCGCAGCATGAATATAAGGACTGGACCATATTTGCCTATTTGTCAGTTTGTTTCTGAGCTCGGACCATCCCAATTCCCTTCGGATGAAGGAACCCTTTGATTGATAAGCAAATTCCGCAAAAAAACCATTTCCAAAGCTCCATATCTCGAAAACTGTACATTTTGATCTTTGTGCCTGTATACACTCTTGACAAGCCAATAAAGAACTACAACAAAAATAAAAAATTCTTGAAAAATCATTTTTCTAAAGGAATGAACGGGGTCCTCCAATTTTTTAAATGACCGAAATCAGATCAAAACGGTTAACTTACAGTAGAGGCCATTCGATAGCTCCTATTTTTCAAGGATGTAATTTCTTTGTGTTCAATGTTTCATCGATGGCAATCTATCCTAACATTCATTGGTTATTATTCGTTATTATTCCTGTCTCTCGACTTTTTTTTCTCTTTGAGTGGCATGCTAATCTGCAGATTTTCAAACGAACTCATTTGTTGTCAGAGAAAAAAACCCGCAATGAAATACATGATTATGATATGTTGAATTATCATAATAAAGGAATATGAAGACAAAAAAGTGTTTTTGCTGAAACATTCACTATGTACCATGTACCAAAGTCCAAAATGTTCAAGCACATCATTCGCCATCAAATGT
The DNA here is from genome assembly GCA_958298965.1 of Chrysolina haemoptera. Lineage (NCBI taxonomy): Eukaryota > Metazoa > Arthropoda > Insecta > Coleoptera > Chrysomelidae > Chrysolina > Chrysolina haemoptera. Next base: position 40,864,159 of record OY282584.1, on the reverse strand, counting down.
TTTAGAGTTTGATAAAAAAATTATAAAAAATATCTTTGAAATTAATGTTGCACGTTTAGTTGGAGAGCAGGCTCAGTTCAGAATACTAAAATAATTTTACCTACGGCCACTGCAGAAAATAGGCAAAAACACACCACTCACAGCCTCAGTAGATAGCTCCTTACGCACGTCAAACAAATCGCACAGTTTTCGTAAACAAAATGCACAGTTTCATATATCTCGGAAACGGCTCAATTGATTTGGGAGAAACTTTGTATGTAGATAGGGGTTTGCTTTTTAAGTTTGTCTATACAGTGCTAGTCTAAACCCTGTTCTCCCCCCTACTAATTTTTGAACCACCTGGTATATCGCAACGAAATTTGGAAGGCTCAAATAGAAAATAAAAACCTACTTTTTCATGAGAAAATTCTAGCTAAAAGTTTCAAAATGGCAGCTGAGCGCCATCTTCAATCATTTTTTTAAATAGAATACCCGGTATATCATGAAAAAGTAGGTTTTTATCTCCTATTTGAGCATTCTACATTTCGTTGCGATATACCAGGTGGTTCAAAAATTAGTAGGGGGAACGGACTTTAGACTAGCACTGTATAGGCGTCTTTCTTGGAAAAATACGATTTTACTGACAATCATAATAATAATGATAATTTTTGGATCTCGAAAACGACTTCAACGATTTGGATCAAATTTTGTATTTAGATAAGGTATTGATGCTTAAGTTCATCTATATAGGCGCTTTTCATGAAAAAATGTGATTTTACTCATAATTTTAATAATAATAATATGAATTTTTGGATCTATGAAACGGCTTTAATGATTTGGATCAAATTTTGTATTTAGATAAAGTTTTACGTTTTAAGTTCATCTATATAGGTACATCTATACAAATAATAATAATAATAATAATGTGAATTTTTGGATCTCGAAAACGGCTTCAACTTTTTGGATCAAAATAATTATTCAGATGAGGTATTGCTACTTAAGTTCATCTATACAGGCGTCTTTTCTGAAAAAAGTTCATTTTACTAATAACAATAATACGAATTTTTGGATCTCGGAAACTTTACACTGTATATGGCTGTAGGTAAAGTATAGTACGCAATGCGTGTTGTAAAGCAATTACACACTCATGGAATTACGCACGAAGCCGCATAGCGGCGAGTAATTTTTCCATTCGTGCGTAATATGCCTTTTACAACACTTGTTACGTAATATACTATTATCCAACACATGTCAGTTATGACTGTCATTATTAGTGTCATTTTAGACAAGTAAACTATCAAATAACACACTAGTGTGTTTTAATCCATAACTCACATAACTCACTATTGAGTTATGAATTATAACTCACGTTCATATTTGAAACTTATTCATTATTATATCATAAAAAAACGACTTCTTCCACTTGTTGGATAAAACATTGTATGCCACTCGTGTGTTATGTTCTCTAAGTCACTTGAGAAATCTTTCTCGAGTGACTTAATTTCAACATAACACACTAGTACCATAAATAACTATCCACTAATAATGGCAGACTGATTTTAAACGATTCGGTCTTCCATATAAACCTTCACTATGAGGTATATTTATCGCCAAGTCTCCAAGCATATATATATATATATGGTGAGTCAATTGTAAAAAAGATTCTGGTAACTGGAATAATAGCATTTCTCTAAAAAGGAATGTTTTAATACAATCATGGAATATTTTATCACTTCTGATTATTTTTACTACATTAGGTAACTTATTGGAGCAAGTAATGACATTATAATGGGGGGATTTTTAATAATTTGTCATCTGATAATGTGGGATTTTCAAAAAATCACCATTCCTTATATTGTGATTGTGTCCTGTAGCAGTCTTTTCATATAATTGGGGGTTTTGCCTGAAAAATATGAAACATTTGAGTTTGGAGATGGAAGGGTCTGCCAATATTTTTTTATCTGAAAAAAACGAGCCGACAGCCATCTCTGTAGTCCATATTAAAGATGAGCCTTTCAAAACTTCTCTACGCTATTAAAACTCTGAAAAAATATCTTGGTCTGCCCCACACGAAGACGAAAATAGACCATAGCAAACTACATACTGAGTAAGGCAGGTTCATCCAAACTTGATTTCAACTGCTTTGTGATATAGTATGCTAGTCCAGTTGTTTTATCCAAATCTTATTGGCGTCTAGGTGGGTATCAACATCCAATTCCTTCAGAAGTTTGAATATCATAGTTTCAGCTTAGACCATTTGAAATATTTCGTCTGAAGTCAAAATTAACACTGATCGATTTCGAAGTATTTGGAATAAGCTTTTTCTTTTGCACCAGATATTGAACTGATCAATAATGCCTTCTGATTTACTGTTACTGTTGAGTTGCTCAGTGTTTTCAGCCAAGTAGTATCATCAGCAAACATTGTAATGAATCCTTCCAGTATATATGCTGAGGAAGATCGTTGATATAGAGGACAAACAGTGACGGTACTAGACCAGATGAGAAACGTTGATGAAGCCACCTTCAGGTGGATACTTTCAATTATGAAAAACCAACAGGCCCAGACTAAAATGTTTGAAGACTCCACGCAGCTGGATATTGCCAGGGTGACCCTTCAGGATGGGATACTATTTTTCACAATCAGGGATACTACTCCCAAGGTTATGCGGACGACATAGCTATCCTTGTACAGAAAAAGTACGTCCAAATAACGTCCAAGCCGATGCAAAATGCACCACTGAGGACCTTAGAGGAATGATGCAAAAGAGAAGGACGGAGGGCAAACCCCAGCAAAACCACACCAATAATTTTGCAGATATAAAATTTCTTCGATGTAAGACTACAAGTTGATGGTGATCATATAAAAAACCTTATTGCTGTTCTTGTATAAGGAAGTAACATGCATTTGCAACATGTAATCAACTGAAAGGAATCATCGCTCACCGCGAGCATAATACCAAGTATCACATATAGCTCACTTTTATGGTGGCCAAAAATAAAACAGGTACAGTTAAAAACCACCCTGGGAACAAAAGACGCATGCCTCTCCCGTATCACGAGCGCTGCTGTGGAATTCATCTTAAACCTTCCACCTTTGTCACGGTGACGGGGGAGGTGAGCATGAGTGCATACAGACTCGATGAAACCATCTGCAGGTGGATACTTTCAATGCTCTTAAACCGACAGGCTCAAACCAAAATTTTTGAAGACTCCGCGCAGCTGGAAATTGACAGAGGAACCCCACATGGAGAGATACTATCTTCCCTACTGTGGGACATGGTAGTAGACGAACTGCTGCAATCTTTTTACAATCAGGGATACTACTCCCATGTGTGCACATCTTTGCAATGGATTTTACCGTACTGAAGAGTGAAGTTCTCAAGTACGAAACACGTGCCTACGGTTTCATTTTCAATTGAGGGTTATACCTAACAACTTTTCTATTTATATTTTCATTATTGTCCCTCACTGAATCCATCTTAGTTCATATTTTCCTGCGTAGGATTGTCAAGCTAATTCAAATTTGGAAGATTATGATTTTTTTTCAAATTCATAAATTCAAGATGGAGGTTATTAAATGGCAAACGAGTAAATATTCAGATGACTTCCTCTTTGAAGATCTAGATGGCTCAAAAGTCACAGAAAACACTGTTGTATCCACAACCACAACTAAAATTAACAAAATAAAATATAAAAAAAATTAAATAGCAGCTTTTATTCAATTGTGCTAAGAAGTAAAAAATTATTTCTTTAGATGTAGGTTATTGATTCAAAACAGATCCAAAAGCTTGCCGCTTTCGAATTCAAACTGAAAACTTTGCGCTACAAGCTTTTTAATCAGATATTCACACAATAACTTACATTACACATCTGCAGAATAGTAGGTATATTAAGTGGATAAAAATGTCTTTTTCTCCAACTGACATTAAAAGCGGCCTTTTAATGACACTTGGCAGGCTTAGAAGTTGTACTTTTAATGCCTAGGCAGAAAAAGTCCACTTTTACTGCCTAGGCAGAAAAAGATCGTTGCTAGGCAACATTCCAAGTAATAATTTAAATCAAACTGGTTATTAAAATTGACAATGACATTAAGAAAACTCAAAATGTTGCTGATGATAATAAACTGGTTTTATTGCATTAAAACTACAAACTACAACATGAAATTTTTATTTATTAGATATATTTATGGTGAATTGTGAACAATTATTTAATACAATTAATTGAACTCTGTCCACTTCCCTCCTTTCCAGTAAAATTAACAACTTTAGTATCAACACTTGATACTCCGGAAACGCCAGAAAATATTGTATTGCCGATGTTCGACTTATTGGCTAGCGAGTCCTCAATATAGCCCTCTGCGACAGCGGAAGACTTCCATCCTCCATGTTGCTTCAACATTGTTATGTCCCCACCAGAATGCACCAGCAACGTGGCCGAAGTTCTGCGAAAGCAGTGCCCGGTATACTCTTTCGCATGGGATAGTCCCAGAAAAGTAGCAATTTCTTCTCGCATTTTACCGAATTTGTGAATGCCAATGAATTGATGATGTGCTTTACCGTTCGCATACTCATAGAAGACACGCCGATTATTTAAATTCGAGGGTCTGGAGGCTGCATATTTTCTGTAAACGCTTAAATATTCCGTTACTACAAAAGATCTTGATCTTTTGGTCTTAGTATTTGGTAGCATAATTAGCAATTTGTCGCCCATATCATTTATATCATCTGTTTTCATTTGCAAAAGCTCATCACATCTACAAGCCCCAGCGACTGCAACAATAAGTACAACCTAAAATATAAATTGAAAATTAGCTTCATTTTCTTTGAAAGATCGGAAAAATAGACAATCAGCACATTTTCAGAGAAAGATCCTATATTTTTCTTCTGTCTATATTCCATGAATCTGCTGTATGTGAGTTTCATATACAGTTCTTGATTTTCCGGTAAAAGGTTAAATTCCACATCTCGCTGGTCTCTTATCTCAGGTGGTGTTAATTGCATCAATTCATCCTCACTTTGCAGTAAATCCATTTCTAACATGACAACTTTTCAAAATTGACAATGACAAAGTAAACAGTAAACAAACAAATTCCACAAACGTCATCAGCGGTAAACATAGTAACGCAGGGCCCAGTTACCTTTGATGAAATGATTTAGTTATTTGGATATTGATAATGAAACGCAATTTAAATATGAAAAAGTCGCTTTTGCGTGGAATTAGAACAAATTTGAAGAAAAAATTATATGTTTCACACGGCAGAAAAGCAGATTTAATGCCGCGGCATTATATCTTGTGCTTTTATGCCTAGTAAAACAAATAACTATTCAAACACGCAGCCAGAGTGCTCCAAGTAGAGCATGGGTTTGAAAGACCAGTTACCCATACGAATACGTTACGCAATTTTTTCTTTTGGTGCACTTTGAAATCATTAGTACTGGTATTATTATTACAAAAAATGGAAAAAAGAACTAATTGAGTAAAATGGTGTGACTTCAGTAAACCTTTCATTGTCACAGAAATGGGAATAACGGAAATTAATTTGCAATTTGTCTTCAACGATTAGTTAATTGTTGCTGTCACCGCAGTGCTTAAAAATGAATTCTAATATCGATTTTCCAAATGATGCACATAAAATAGAATGAAATCAAAATTTTAAGTAACGAGGGTCAGGTAGCTCAGTGGTTAAGACTGTCGCGTTCAAAGGCATTGATGCTGCTGGTTGTGTAGGTTCAAATCCTACAGACGACAGATTTTTTCCTACTCATGTATATGAAAATGATAATTTTCCAACCGGATACCCCACATGAAAGTGATAGTTTTTTACTCTATAGATGAAAATGAAACAAATGAATATTATCATGTGACTCGATGGGAATATACTAAAACCCAGTTGATAGATTTTTGACAGTTCTGTTAATCTCACTACTTGGCACTTGAATCAGCAAAAGAACGTTTGCCAGTTAATAAACATTTTCACGATTACATTTGAACTTCTCTCTTGTTAAATTTGGAAATATGCCAAGCTTAAAGCATTTTGAAACAAAATTCGACAGAATTCAAAAGCAAAAAAGGTAAAGTTTTAACGCCACAACAAATTAACACATTTAATAACGATGTACCAACACCATCTATCGTAGAAAAAATAGCATTTTCTACTCGAGATGAAATGCGTTTTTTTCGTTCGTGAGATTTCCACACTCGCTTCGCTCTGCTTCGCTCGTGGACAAACTCTCAAACAGTATTTCCATCTCTTATTGAAAAACATACTATTAAAAATTGTTAAAATTGTTTTTTCCGTTAACCAGCTGTCGTCCCCTTACGAACGGCAGCCCTCAAAAGTCGAAACTTGTGCGAGCCAAGGATTAACGAGGTCTTACCTTTTAACGTGCGATTCGTAGCACTTTCTCGGGCCATCAGATAAAAATCTGAAGTCGCTGAGGATTCGAACCTAGCCGACCAGCAGTCAATGGTTTTGAACACTTCAGTCTCAACGACTGAGCTACTTGACGTTAAAAGGTAAGACCTCGTTAATTAGACTTCATGCCATTGATTTTGCCATGGTATCTTAAAAAACGCGCGTTTTTGATAAGTAAAAGGAAGTACTAATAAAAAATATTTTTTACCTTTCAATCTTCAATTTTTAACGTGATAACTTTTTATAAATCGATGAACGCCGGCTGCACGCCCGAGAAAGTATGACTCATTATCACGTTCCGCCTGAGCCAAGCGTTCGGCTTGTGACGCATCTATCTCTCTCACTCCATCGGCTGAAGCGTCGGAGTAGAATAGAGACAGCGGCAGCACACAACCTACACGTGAACTGTTTTGTTAACTGTTTATAAAGTTAAAATTGTTAAAAAAACTCAAATGCTTTTATTTAGTATTCAATGAAAGAAATTATCGTACATAGATATTAATGTAAGCTTAAGAATTAATTTTGATTTTTTTTCGAAAATTTGAATAGGATATTCATAAAATTTGTTGTGGAAAATTAGAGAAAATTAAAAAAAATCAACTATCTGAATAGAAATGCGAATTTTCACTTTCAAATTTTTACAATATCTATTAGATGTAAGTAGTTCAATGTCCAGCGTGGCTTTTTCCGGAGAAGTAGTTGTTTTCTGTTAGATATTACAAATAAATCACAGTTTTCATTTTTGAATTTTCAAGAAGAATGTTCACCTTTTCAAAATAAAAATCAATATTTAACCTCACACATGTTACAACAATGTGTCTTAACTGACAAGTGGAACCGGCCAACCAACGTGCGAGAAAATCTTCTATAAAATAAACCGTTGAGGCGGGCTTTTTTAAAGCAGCAATTTGATTTCAGTTTATTTCTTTAACTAATTGTTCGTGATTATATTTAAACAAATTATTCAAATTAAATTTGCAAAAACTGTGAATAATATGTTAAAATTTAAAATTAATGTTTTTAACAAGAGTTTTAAGAATATTTATGTTTTGTTGAAGTTAACGCAATGCAAGGGAATGTATTATTATATCAAGCAGGTTTTGGCGGGCATCAGTTTCATGAATTTGATTTGTGATTTCATTTTCATGGCAATTTATCGAAAAAAATGTAATTTTCAATGAGCTCCTTTGTATAATACAAAATAATGATAATTCAGTGATTATAATTCAATTCAATTCATAAAAGTATTCAATTTTTCATCAATGTTTTCTTATGACGTTATCCCGTGAAATTATCGTCCGTAAACCAAATTTGCAGAAAATCAATTTTTATTAATCATTTTATTGCTAAACGATTTGTATCGAGTGTTGTCCATCCAGCGTGAATGACTTATTGTTAGTAGGTACTTTGTACAACGAATTCAGTCTGCTTTCCATTTTAGAAGGACCGTGTGTGTGTTTTGTCCCTCATCGCCCGATTCAGATTGTTAGGTGTTCTTGAATCTATGTCGTCTGGGAAAAATCTTTCTATGAACACCTTACAAAAAAAAAAATTGGCGAATTTCTTGCAACAATTTCCTCAATCAGTAACCATTTTTTGGTATTATTGAAAAAATATCCACCAAAATTGGCACTATTACTTGAAATACCTTCTGGTGATTGAAAACAAAAATCTTTTTTTTTCAAACCGGGTAAGTAACATGTAGCAAACGAAACTATTGCAAAAAAGCGAATTTTTTGGGTACAATACTTTCTATAACTAGACTTTAATTATTGTTATTATTATATCATAGTTATTAATCCGAAAACTCCAACGAAGGAAATTCGTTCTTGTTTACTAGACCTCTAATAACCTAACTTGTTTATCATTCGAGAAAGAAATAATTTGTCCCAGTATGCATTATTCTGATTGGTACATCTTCCAAATTCTATTTATAGATTCATGAGTTCATTAGTACATATTCACGTGAACATAAATAATAAATCGATAAATAATATTGAATTTGTGGGAGAGTGAACGAACCGTAATCATTATCCATACTGAATAATAATAAAAATTTAAATTTTTCTATGGTCAAAATCGTAAACTCGATTATTATATCCACCAAAATAACAGATTTCACATTTGGTGTATCTTCATAGCTAAAATGAAGAAACGCATACAAACATAATAAAAATAACCAAAAAACAAAACTAAAAGTTATGTTTGATACGGGCAAATAAATGAAACGAATAATTTCGACGAAGTTGAAATTCCGTTCACTTTACACTATCCCACAAAGTGTGAAATTTGAGGCAAATATCTGTCATAAAACAGCTACTTTACCCAACGAACATTGAATTACACCTGACATTTATTTATGCAATTTTCCGCCAGGAGGACACAATTGAAAGTACTGATTGTAATCAAGCAAGGTGGTCTGGCGGTCTAAGGCGCAGGCCGGTCAGAACTTCAGTATAGCGGTAGTCGCTTGGAGTCCGATGTAGGTACGAGGGATTTTTTCTCAAGTACCCAATATCGGAATCGATAGACGACCACAGTCCTTGTTGAAAGCAAGTGTATTGTGTGTTGTCTAGATGCCAATCTCGGCTAGTGCTAGCTTGGAGTGCACGCCGGCCACCCGAGGTGGTGCTGTAGGTTTTCCGAGTTTTCCTGCAGCTGAAAAGTGAATACGCCACCAAAAATCAGTAAGTCGCCCCGGAGCGCCACGGCAAATAATAATAATAGCCGTCCTCTACCCGCACAGGCCATGCCTTTGGGTACACTCTACGAGTGTTTATGAGGGAGTATTATTATTATTATTATTGCATATTATCTCCCATCTGGTCGTGAAACCAACTGCGGATATGACATGTTTCATGGGTTATTTTCCTCTCATCCGTGCCACGATAGGTCAGACAATATTAAGGCCAATTCAGATACATGGGTGTCCACCCTGCATTTTTGACCCTACATGAGAAATGCTTACATCGACGTTCACACTTCTGTATGTCGGCGTGCGTGAGAAACGCGGAGTTAGCACCAAACATGTTCTAGTTCACATAATGAAAGATGCAGTGGAATAAACGACGGGATAATTTGAAAAACTCAAATGCCGTACCTCTAGTATTGAGAAAATCGATACAGAACCAGAGAAAATATGACCAAGTGATAGAAACGCAAGTGAAAGGCACATATGTGAATGGTTTGCAGTTTACAGACACACGGGTCAAAAATGTTTATGCTTGTAAATTGCACGCGCTTCATAAACCCTGGGTGGGCACCCATGAATCTGAATCGGCCTTTAGAGTTAACCTGGCCCACTATGTGGGATGGTAATGGGTGGGGACGCAGGCATCAACGACTAGGCCCCAGTGGGCCCTTTTCGCAAGCAGCATGTGAAATAGTGTGGTCGAATCATGCATTAACTCTTCCTGGAGTGTGTGATACCGAGAAGTGCTTCTTGCTGTTGAGTTTTGGGTGTTTATCATTTATTGCAGTGCCGGTCTATCCTATAAGCGGAGTAAGCGGACGCTTAGGGCCCAGACCCCCGAAGGGGCCCGATTGTGGCACGCCATGTTTAAAACTTTAGTGTACCCAGACAATTTTAACCATATTTTCTTCACTTTTTTATGCAATGGGGATTTTAATTTGCCAGCTTAGCATTTCGGATGATAAAGGACATTTTTATAGAGTTTTGGATGATTTAACCAAAAGGGTAAACTCGAGGATACAGAAAAACTGTACAAAGATGAAACCTATTTCAGAAGTTTAAATGAGACTCTATTCTACCGTTCAAAATCAAACGGAAGCAGTGAAAATAGCAAATGTCTGGTTTATGACTCTTAAGTCGATATGAATCATTTTGATACCAATTCAAATTGTTCTATGAAGAAAAGAGGATTTTTAGTTCCAAATATGGATACAGTGATATTCTAAAATCATTGAATCACATGAACTGTCAAATAATCATGTTGCATCTACTCTAGCTATGAGGTTATCAGCGGCAAAAACAATTGACAGCCGTATTATAGCCACAGTACAGTTTTTATGTTCTCAAGGTTTAGGTTCAGAGGTATAGATGAGAATATAAATAGCCAACATAGCTGGAACTACTTGAGCTGTTTGGTGTACCTTGCAGAATTTGATAGTTTTTTAGCTGAACATTTGCACAAATATGCAAATAAGAGCAACGGAACAGTTAGCTACTTATCACATCAGATATGCGACGAGTTCATAATTATAATTAAGGAAAAATTAACCATCGATCAAGTTAAATCGGCCAAATACCATTCCATTATAAATAGTTGACCCTACACCTGATATTAGCCACTGTGATCAACTTACTTTCATTTTCAGATATCTACATCAACGGCAAGTTGAACTGAAAGATTTGAAAGTAGAAAAAATAAGTTTGATCATCGTGTACTATAGTTTTATTTTGTATTACACCAAAGAAAATTCACCTTCATCATTTATTTGAATAATTTTGTTTGCTCTTTAATGTTTTATCTATTGTTATTTCGTTAAATTTGTACGTATGTTCCTATGTACAAATCAAGATAAATGTATATTTTTTATCATCTACTATAGTATAATCAAAAATGTTTCCATATCGGTTTATCGTTTGCTTTATTCAACTGAATATATTTTTTTACTTCACATATTTTATTTTATATTTTACCGAAGATTTTTTTTTATTTCACATTTGAAAGTTGAGCGCTTAGGGCCCGTAAGCTTCCAAAACCGGCTCTAATTTATTTGCTAGGCCGTATAACTGTATAACTCTAACGTTGACTGACTCATCCTATCACTGTTGAGAGTAAAATAACGCTTGGAAAATATCATGTTTGCAGGTACATTGAAAAAAATGTGGTACGTTATATCAATAAATGCCGTTTTTTACCTCTCCGTTCATTGGCAAAATACATTTTTCGTCGTGGCAATGAATAAATATTCACTGACTTTTGTAGGTATTTATTGATACAACGAATTCAAGTTTATTCAGATCGAAGATGATCGTTTCTTACATTTATGAACAGTTTTCGTTGCTCCTGCAGAAAAGTTTATTGAGTGGAGGAAAGGGGTACACTGAGATCAATGATGATCTAATTTGAGACCTATGAACATATTTCGTTAGGGCTTTGAAAAAGATTATTGAAATGAAGAAAATAGTACATTGGAACAATGTATATTATTTCATGATAAAAATGTGGTACATAATATCAATGAATACCGTTTATTACCTTTCCGTTCATTGGCACAATTAACTTTTCATCGTGATAATGATTAAACATTCACTGATGTACGAAAGTATTTATTGATACAATTAATTCAAGTTCATTGAGATCAAAGATGATCTTTTTTTACATTTATGAACAGGTTTCGTTGGTGCTATGGAAAAGTTCATTGAGGTAATGAAAGGGGTACACTGAATCCATTTGAAATTGTTCATCATATCAATGAACGTAATTAATGGTCCCAGAGATGATTTTATTGTTACAATGAATCCAAGTTTATCGAAATCAATGATAATCTATTTTCAGATCTACACACAGGTTTTATTGGGGCTATGGAAAGATCATAGAAGGTGTAACGAAGTTACTAAGTCCCAGTTTTAAAATATACTCATAAATATACCTAAATATACTCATAAATATACTTAAATATACTCATAAATTTTGCCGGCATCTGTTCAGCCGAATCCTCACATAGAAATCTCCGTTGCTGGCAAGTTAGCTTTAGCTGGTAGTACACAGCGCCTCCACTAGAGGGACCACTCCGCACGACTTCGTTGTTTGCACAGAGCCGGTTAACTTAAGCAGACAGAAGCGATCGTAGTACAGGTAGTACAGACTACAGAGACATCTGAAGAGCTCCGAAAGGAGCCTGCCAAAATAAAAGATAACTTCCAATCAGGATTGCGATGTTCTGATGAATGCATGTCAAGCATTTTGCATATCTTTCGGAAACTCACTGTATGCTCAATATCAATGGGAGGCCTTTATTGCATTTACGAATGATATGCAATGATTGAATAAATACCACTTATTCAAATGATAAACAAAATAATTACTTAGTTTAATGTGTGAAAGCATCACGATAATGAACTGAAACATAGATTTAATGTATATCAATTATTGAATCAAGGAATAACCGATACTTAATAATCACCGTTCATTGGATTGATGAAAAATATCCATCGTCGAACTAATCTGAATCATTATATCAATGACACAACATTTATTCGAAGAATGAACAATAATAAATAATCTGATGAATACAGTTTCATCAGTTGAACGAATACAATTCATTGCTTGGGTGATCACTCTTTATTCGTTTGATGAATGGAATTCATTACCATAACGAACCTATTTAATGTACTTGATCATGATATCAATGAAAGCATTCATTGATATTATTAAGATCCGTATTCATAGTATGGATAACCAGTGGTACATTGACATAACGATTGCGTTCATTGGACCAATATTGATAAAAATATCCATTGAGTCTATGAACTTTTTCATTGTATTCAGGTACCAATTTTTTTCTGTGTAGGTAGTCATTCCCAACTAGGCGTAGGATATTATTCAATGCTTGATAACAATTAGTAGTAGCAATTCTGTGCAGTGTCTAGTTGTCGATATCGATATCGAACTTTTGATCGAATCATGGATTAACCCTTTCTAGAGTTCGTACGTATTACCTAGGAGTTACTTTTTGCTGTTGAGTGTTCGGTGTTCGGTGTTATTTCCCTAGCACTGATGAGACGAAAAAACCTCATGAAACATGTCATGTCTGCACGTGGTTATTTTTGCTTGAGTGTTCTCGTGAAGGAACATTGCACAGAAATATGTCAGATAGAATTGAATGTTCGTAAGGGGAAGCAGTTGTTTTCCGACAAATTATTTGCCTCAAATATTTATTCCAGTTTTCGGAATAGTGTGGAGAGAAAGGTATATCGATATCGTAGAAATTATTCGTTTCATTCTAAAATTATGTAAATTTTTGCGGATCTATACCTTCGTGTATTTTTATGAGTCACTTTTTTTAGAAATGAAATTGTGTTGTCACATTCATGAATATATTTTTTACATGTCAAGTTAATACGTGTCAACTTTCATGGCTTCTTCTATAACTCTTTATTAAGGGCGGGGATTGGCGCAGTGGTAGCGTCGGGGCTTCGTGATCGAAAGGTCGCGGGCTCGATCCCCAGGCAGGACAAGATTTTTTCAGTTTCAGATGTAAATCTGAGTGATTGAATCTTGTTGCTGGCTGGGGATAATCCTCCACGATTTCACTGTTGCGTTAATAATTAACAGTGCTGCTCCTAAGGTGGCGTATGGAGTTAGTAACAAAGCCTAGCCAGAACACTAGTATGAATGAGATATATGTTTGTGACGAATATCCGCCGTCTTTGACGTGCCACACCAATTAAAATAGGGATGTAGTATTGCCTAGAGCAAGACAACTGCATCCCCCCGATACAGATTCGTTGTCTACGCCGGTTAAAGCCCGGATGGCAAACGGATTTCACGCAACGGAGCATGTCTATATTGCACCGTACAGGTAGCAGAAAAGGACAATAAATGATCGGAGAGAGAGAGAGAACTCCTTATTAAATGTTTTTAGTCACCGGGTACGTTTTTACCTGAATTCAATTGGTAAACATGCTAGGTAGTTATGAGTGACCATAAACGGAAAAATATCTATACTGCCAAAATGACCCTGTTTTTTTTATGATGAAAATGATTAGCCTTGAATTCGCAAACAGGAGAAAATAACGGTAAATGATAACGGGTTGGGGTTATGCAACATGCTAGAATTCTTCAAATATAATGATTTTCATTAAGCATCATTTAAATGCTTAAATTGTTATGGTCATTTCAGATGCTGACTTGGGATTTGGAAAGTATATTGATCAACTGATCAAACGTGTATATTAGGCATACGTTGAAAATTATACATGAATTCAAGGATTATCTGCCATTAGAACACTGGTTTTAGCTGTATTCAACTATATTGATGTGGTCTGTACGTTTGATACATACCTTATGATGCCATGTACAGCAAAAAACAAATTGCAATATAATGCTAAATACTTTCAATGAAACTCAAAAACAACACAAAAACTACTAGGACTGTTTTTCGTATCCCAAAAGCAGATAATCAAAATTATAGATCTCTGACGAACTTTTGACTATCAACAAAAATGGTAGCTTGCTGATAAAATTTTACCACTTAAAATATTACATATATGGAATTCAATTGTTACGTCGAGAACTTTTTGAAAAAATACATAATATATATATAATACCAGAATTTGTATGCATCACAATCATTATTATATATAGTGCAAATCTATCTTCAAACAGTTCTTCAAAAATAGCACGGAAGTGATTATAACTTATGTTACGATAATAACCTTTAATACAGTAACGACAGATAAACTCGAGCAAAAAGTGAAGAATGAATTGTAGCATTCTCTGAAACTCGGCACATGACATCTCTACATCATGTATTATCGGAAAAAAATTCTTTACCAAGAAATCAGGGGTGGAACCTAAAAAAAAATCATTTAAAAAAAATTTAATTTTTTTTTGTTGTTTGATAGGTTGAGAGATAATTCAATTCTCCACAAAAATAATTTTCAGTAATACCTTATGAAATACGCTCGTTTTCTCATAAAACGTGGCTTACCGCCGACGTCACGTTTCATGCTCGCGCAAACCGCCACTGAAAGTTCAGGCAGGGCCGAAAATTAGATTGGCATAACTTTGCTAAAAATTATAGTAGAAGGAAAAGAAAAAGTGCATGTCGTTCCTGAAAACTTCTACTTCCTCATGCAAATATAACATGTGAATATCTGAGTACCTAAAATGTGCTTTGTCCCACTTCACATAACCCTTCTACGATATTTACGGATGATCCGAAAGTCATGGATATTTTAGTTGATATGAAATAATTATACTGTTGCATATAGCCCAAAGTGGGTATGGGTTACTGCTTCAGTATAATAATTCCATGTTTACTAAATTATTCATGAGTTTCGGATAATCCGCAAATATCTCCGTGAAGTGCGACAAAACACATGTTAGGTACCTACTCCAATACTAGCATATTAGGTATATTTGCATCAGAAACGATATAAACTTTTCCTTTTCCTTCTCCGATCATTTTTACCAGAGTTATGACCAATCAAATATTCGGCTCCGCCAGAACTTTCATCGCCGAGTAAGGGTGAACGTGAAATTTGATGTCGGCGTTCAATCATGTTTTCTGGGAAAACGAGCGCATTTCATAAGATATAACTGGGTATAATTTTTTTGGAAAATTGAATTGTTTTTCACCCTGTTGAGTTGTTTTTTCGATAAATCAAATACTTTCCAAGATTACAGCAAAAATCTATTTATATATTTTTAAACGAAAAAAAAAATATGTTCCACCCCTGGAATTTTGGTAAAAAAAATTTTTCGTGTTTATCATGGTTCCAACTACTAGCATACCAAATTTGGTGGTGGTACAATCGATTCTTGTCTCAAAACCCAATCGTACTGGATTATTCGGAAATTTCTTTTGTCGATTATTTAATTCGTAAATGTTTCCGTAAATTGAAAACTTTGATCGGATGTAGACATATAATCTGAACAGATGGACTGAAATCATATCTGAATCCTAAACTTTTCTGATATAAACTATGGCCGATATCTCACAACCAGAGATATTTCTCGTTTAAAAAAATATATAAAGGAAGATAGGAGAAATCTTCTTATTGATATCTAAAACCCATTCTAATTTGTATAGCAGAAAATTCCACATAGTTACCATAGCAACTAATAAAATTTCCTTTCTAAATTTCTTGTCCTAGGGGTAAAAAGCATGAAATTACACTGAAATTTTTTTGACGTTTATTGCTTTTGAATTAACATAGAAAGACTATTTGAATTTCGAAACGATCAAAAACCGTCATTATCCTAGTATTTTTTGTAATAATATTTTGCTGTAAAATTTTCTCACCGAATACCACCCTAGCTTCAATTTAAAACACGAATAATTTATAGAAAATTCGTGTTCTCGAAAACATTTCCGGTAATAATTGAAACTCTAGTGATATTACAAGTATTTTTCCGATCCATTCTGTCAATGTTCGACGTAAAAACCAGACATCATGTGGAAAATATGAAGCAATCATCTGATAGAAAACAACTACTTCCCTGGCTGATACCACGACGGACATTGAACTACATCTGACAGATACTTGTGTAACGTTCTTCCAAGAAGAAATGCTTTTTGTAATCAAACAGTAGATTATCCTTGATTTGGCTGGGGAAGACCACCTGCATACGCGTTTGGAGGTTCTTGCCTCTCGTCAGTGACAGGGTAGGTCCGACAACATTGAAGTCGTCATGCCCCAGCCTAATGAATTACAATCCACTGTATAACTAATATTTCTCTATACAAATGAAACAGTGACTTAGAGTAAAAGTCAGTCGCAACGCCACCTTCAGGAAGTGAACAGAGTTAAAAAAAAATTGCCGGAAAGTATCAAATAAATGAAATTGTTAACAAAATGTCGAAGTACCCTTCTCTCCAATTATTTACACCATATGGAGAATATGCTACAAACATCTGACAGAAAACAACGACATCCCTAGCTAATACCACGGCGCACATTGAAGCACACCAGCTAACTTTTTTGGTTTTAACTTTTTTATTGCGTTATCATAGTCAACATCATTCACCATATCTAGTGTAAAATTTTCGTTACAAATTTTAGTGTCTGAATAAAAATTCAGATTATATGTAACAGGACCTCACTTTCTCTTGTATTGTGAGGTAATCTTTTATAACTCCACCTTTTAGGGCAACTTCTTCATGTTTGTGTTTGTTTTTTTCTTTGCATGTGTACACACAAATGTATAGTTGAGTTGTCCTAATAAAGACTTTTATTATTATAATTAGTTCCACATCTATTTTCCATGCCTTCTACCTATTATTTTATTTTGGGTATGAATAAACTGAAAATGTTATATAAAATAATGCAAATGCACAATAACATTAATCGATATTGCTCGATAATTGTATACATTTACAACGTTTAAATGAAAGAAAAGAAGAAGGGAAACTGAGTAAGTGTGTAAATTTATTTTTCGCTCGCACTTGACACACAAATCTAACCTGAGCAAGCTAATTGAGCTTGTGAGTCGAAAATGCGTGAATTAGGGCCGGTTTTTCAATGTTCAGTCAAAGTCTATGCTACGTGACTAATGGTAAGAATGTGAGTTTATTCTTTTATGTGAACAGATGTAACGTTCATTCTAACCACTAGTCAAATTTAGCCGTCAGTCAAACTACGCTAACAGGATATTGAAAAACCGGCCCTTAGTGTTTCGCTCGCACTTGACACACAAACCTAACCTGAACAAGATAACCTAGCTAGTAAGTCGAAAATTGGTGTTTCGCTCGCACTTGACACATAAACCTAACCTGAACAAGATAACCTAGCTTGGGAATTGAAAATGAGAAGATTAGTATTTCGCTCGCGGTTTTATGCATGCGTTTTTTTTATCGAGCGTTTATTATTGTTATCGAGTTTTTATTTCTTTAGCACGAATTTAATAAAATATCTTACAATTGCGTATTTTACTCAAATAATCATTCGAGCATAGAAATTAATTAGCGAGTATTTATTTGTTCCATTTCATTTTCAATCTTAATATTCAAACACCAAACCGAACAAAATATTGTTCGCATCGTTATTTGATTGATTTGCGATTTCAAATTAATGGGAGGATGAGAAATGTCATTCCCATAATAAATTCAACAATCCCATAAAATATTTACCAGGGGTCTGCATCACATATCAGTTAGTTTTCTAAAACAATAAAATTTTGGATGCGGTCAATTTTTTCACCAATATAAATATCCATAAATGGTATAGAAAAATTCAAGGTCGACCATAGAGATGACTGTAGAATTTTTCCAGCTAAATTCGACGATGAAATCATTACAATATGTAATGGGATATTTGGGTTTTACTAGGACGGGGAATGAAATATTAAAACACTAACAAAACTGTCGCGAACTGTATTGTATTACAAACACGATTCTTCGTTTGAAAGAGGAAAGTGAATTACAGTTTCTCCCAATAGGAGTGGCTGTGGCATTTGGCAACATGCTTGCTTGCTATGCGTTATGCGTATATGGACGGCATTTATCGAAAACAGGCAAAAATTGATGAACTTGCTTTACTTAATTGAATATAGTTCGGCACAGCAAATATTGCATATTGTAAATAAATAAATTTTTACCAATTTTTGTTATAGGGTGATTCAAGAATTGGTTGAAAAATCAAGAATTGGTTGAAATGGTGTTCCTAACTGACCCTATAAAATGAAGGAGACGTGACATATCATATTAACATGTCCATCGTTTGATTATGTCAAAATTGAAAAATTAAAAATTTTGTAAAAAAGTCACATTATTTTGGTGACGTTTGGTCACAAGTTTTATTTTACATTTGAATCATCATAGATACGTGACTATATAAGAACTACTAATCCGGTAACGACAGACAAACTCGAGCAAAAAGTGAAGAATGAATTGTAGTACTCTCAAACTCGGCACATGACATCTCGACATCATGTATTATTAGAAAAAAAATTGTTCACTAAAAAATCAGGGGTGGAACCTAAAAAAAAATTCATTTAAAAAAAATATAAATTTTTTTGTTGTTATTTCAGAAATATAAGATTTATCAAAAAACGTAATACCTCATGAAATACGCTCGTTTTCTCAGAAAACGTGGTTTGACACCGACGTCACATTTCATGCTCGCGCTAATTAGATTTGTCATGACTTTGCTAAAAATTATAGTAGAAGGAAAAGAAAAAGTGCATATCGTTCCTGAAGATTTCTACTTCCTCATGCAAATATAACATGTGAGTATCTGAGTACCTAAAATTTGTTTTGTCCCACTTCACATAACCCTTCTACGATATTTACGTAGGATCCGAAAGTCATGGATATTTTAGTTGATATGAAATAATTATACTGGAGCAGGTCTCAGTACCCCCTTTGGACCATATTCAACGATTTAAGGCTAGTGAGACAAGTCTCAATTATACATGCCAAAGGAAAACAGGGTTTTACTCCGGCCTCAGTTTTCAACTCACCCATAATCCCAGCAATTTCTTCAGTAAATATTGAAAATAATCGCTCATACACATCCTACATAAAAAACTGGGATTTCAAGCTTGAGGTTTACATTTTACAAGTGTTATTAAATATATATTTAATGTATATATGCAGGATATGAATAAGCGATTATTTTCAACATTTAGTGAAGAGAATGCCGATTTTATGGGTAAGTTGAAAATGAGGTAGGAGTAAAACAAGTTTTTTTTGGCATGTATAAGTGAGACTTGTCACACTACTTTAAAATTGTTGCATATAGCCCAGTCTTTCAGCTGAAGATGATTCCACAACTGATTTTTGAGATATATTGAATAACATTCTCCTTTCCTCCATTTATTTATATGAATTGTCAATGAAAACTATAGATAATTAGAAAATGAACTATCTGATAAAAAAATGTAAATTTTCAACTCCATTTTTTTCTTTTCATTTATGGTCTTTCATAATATCTATCAGATGTAGTTCAATGTCCGGCGTGGATTTAGTCGGGAAGTAGATGCTTTCTGTTATATATTATAAAATAATCACATTTTTCAATTTTAATGGAGAATGTTCCTTTTTTCATCATGAATACCACCAAGGAAGTTATTTCGAACGAGGGAAAATAGCGACATAAGTTTGTCTTTCAGCCGCAGATGATTCCAAAACTGTATAAAATCAGCATGCTCTTCATATTTTCAAACAAAAATCAAAATAAATTGAGTATTCAATTGAATTCCTACGTTGAACTAGCATTATTATAAAATTCCGACTTTAATTTTATTACTTTCCGACTTTAAAGTCGTAATTTCATTATTTTCCGAGTTTGTCTGAATTATATTAAATTCTCACCCCATGTGAAAAATTATTTTTTATCAAAAACTAGTAATAATTATATATTTACAATATGCAATATTTGCTGTGCCGAGCAAAACGCAAATAATTAAAGTGAAGTTTATTAGATTTTGCCTGTTTTTGATAAATGCCGTCCATATACGCCTAACGCATAGCAAGCATGTCGACAAATTCCACCGTCACTCCTATTGGGAAAAACTATACTTAACTTTCCTCTATCAAACGAAGAATCGTGTCTGTATACCTTATAGTTCGCGACAGTTTTGTTAATGTTAAAATATTCCATTCCCAAATCTAGTAAAACCCAAATATCCCACTCCATATTTTAATGATTTCATCGTCGAAAATTGCTGGAAAAATTTCAGTCATCCGTAAGGTCGACCTTGAATTTTACTGCCATTTGGATATTTATATTAGTAAAAAGAATGACCGCATCTAATAATGAGTTGTTTTAGATAACTAATTGATGGGTGATGCAGACCCCTGGTGAGTTTTTTATCTGATTATAAAATTATGGGAATGAAAAATCTCATCCTCCATTCAATTTGAAACCATAAATAAACCTGCTGCTGCGAAGAATATTTTCAAATAAATTG
The DNA here is from genome assembly GCA_958298965.1 of Chrysolina haemoptera. Taxonomy (NCBI): domain Eukaryota; kingdom Metazoa; phylum Arthropoda; class Insecta; order Coleoptera; family Chrysomelidae; genus Chrysolina; species Chrysolina haemoptera. Next base: position 40,843,154 of record OY282584.1, on the reverse strand, counting down.
ATTCCGAATGTTGAAATATATCCATCTTGGTGTACTTTCAGATATTGAGACTGAAAATGAAATGAGAGGTAGACGGCATGGAAAAGAGATATAATAATAATACTCTCCGCGGCAAGCACCAGCATAAACTCCGACAGATCAGGTCATCATATTTTTCCTAAATTTTTGACGTCGGAAAATAATAAAATACTGATTTTCAAGTCGAACTTTCTGACTTCAAAGTTGGAAATTAGTGAAAAATATTTTTGAGAAATTATATGGACCTTCTACGCCTTCGTAGTACTTGAAGAAACTATAAAAATTTGGCACCTCGTACAAGGCCGGCAACATTGTTGAACGTCAATCATAAGCATTTTGGTTATTTTGTTAAAAAAATGTTAGAGAGTTGGAAACGGTGAAAATAAAGATAAAATATCATTAATAAATTATTTTTTCAAAATTTTGTTGAAAACCCGGCCAAAAAATTATTGAAAATTGCGAACGTAAATAAACGTTTATTTCTATGTCAAAAGGCTCGCCGAATAAATCATTTATTTACTCTCATGCCAAACTTGGAAATTTTCGCAAACTTGGGAAACGATAAGGATGATATTTTCTTTGTTTCGACCATTTTGCGACTCTTTTGCATTTTTTCTCTAAAACTTAATGTCTACAATTGTTTATAATTAAATTTTTTAACAATGTTGCCCGGCTTGTACGAGGGGGCACATTTTTGTATAGTTTAATTGAGCACTAAAATGCAACTTTTGTGAGGGTTTCTTTTGTTTTGTAATTTTTTCCTCATTTTTGCCAAAGCCAGTTTAATGTTCAGAGGACCCCTATGATCAGGGGTGAGATTATGAACACTCGATACGAAAGCTGTCACGATAATAGAACGATGTATGTTCTCGATTAAAAACAAAATGGGAATTATGAAATTTTTTTGAACAGATATAGAATAAAATTATGTCTACCATATGAACCATTGATATCGACTCGAGTTACAATATATATTGAATTGTATCGGTTTTCATAATGGTTCAAATCTGACATATTCAAACGAGTGATTGAGTGCGTTTCTCATTCTCTTTAGACACAACTGAAGAATGAATCGTAGCAATTTGAAACTCGGAACATGACTTCTTGACATCATTTATTGTTAGACAAAAAAAATGTTTACCAAAAATCAGGGGTGGAACCCAAAAAAATTTTAATTAAAAAAAAATTATAATAATTTTTTTGGTGTTGTTTCGAAAAGTATGAGATTCATCAAAAAACAATTTCAACAAGACGAAAGATAATTCAATTCTCCACAAGGAGTATACTTAGTAATTTCTCACAAAATGCACTCGTTTTCTCAAAATCAACTGATTGAATTTCGATACCAAATTTCAGGCTTGCATTAACCCGCCACTGCAATTTCTGGCAGAGCCGAAAATTAGATTTGTCAAAACTTTGCTAAAAATGTTAGTAGAAGAAAAAAAAAGTGTATATCATTCCTGAAGACTTCTACTTCCTCATGCTAATATAACATGTGAGTATCTCAGTACCCAAAATGTGTTTTGTCCCACTTCACATAACCCGGACGATCCGAAAGTCATGGATAATATAGTTGATATGAAATAGTTATACTGAAGCAGGCATCAGTACCCTCTTTGGACCATATGCAACGATTTTAGACTAGTGAGACACGTCTCACTTATGCATGCCAAAGAAAAAACTGGGTTTTTCTCCTGACTCAGTTTTCAACTCAGTAAATCTTGAAAATAATCGCTTCTACACATCCTACATGAAAAATAAAGTATGTGATTTCAAGCTTGAGGTTTGCACTTCACAATGGTGTTAATAAACATACATGCAGGATATGAAGAAGCGATTATTTTCAACATTTACTGAAGAGAATGCCAGTTTCATGGATAAGTGGAAAATGAGGCAGGAGTTAAACAAAGTTTTTTTTTGCATGTATAAGGACCTGTCCCACTACTTTAAAATTGTTTTATATAGTCCAAAGAGGGTATGGGTTGCTGCTTCAGTATAATATTTCCATATTTACTAAATTATTCATGATTTTCGGATCATCCGCAAACATCTCCGTGAAGTGCGACAAAACACATTTTAGGTACTCAAATACTCGCATTTTATGTTTGCATGAGAAACGATATGAACTCTTGTTTCCTTCTCCAACCATTTTTAGCAGAGTTATGACCAATCAAATATTCAGCCCCGCCAGAACTTTTACCGGAGGGTAAGCCTGAACCTGAAAGTTGATGTCGGCGTTCAATCACGTTTTCTGAGAAAACGAGCGCATTTCATAAAAAATTCTAGAAATAATTTTTGTGGAGAATTGAGTTGTTTCTTCGATAAATCATATAATTTCTAAGATTACAGCAAAAATCTATTTATTTATTTTTAAATGAAAAAAAAATATGTTCCACCCCTGGATTTTTGATAAACAATTTTTTTCGTGTTTATCATGGTTCCAACTACTAGCTTACCAAGTTTGGTGGTGCTACAATCGATCCTCGTCTCAAAACCCAATCGTACTGGATTACTTTCAGAATGATATTCGTCGAAGAGGATATCATTATTATTATGCATTTCCCTTGAATGTCGCATGGGAATAGTAAATTACACGGGATTGAGGAGAAATATGCATTACTAGAATAATAATTGATTTTCATTTGCATATTTCCGCACTCCCCACACAGACTGCAGGAATAACATCAAATTCATATAATTATCATCATGACTAAGTGCACATTTATTCTTGATTCCGCACTCCAAAAATGATATCTTCGACCTACGATGCCATTGTTCATAATAAACAACGATATGTTTTTGTAAATATTTTCACTTTTAATTAGCCGTTTTCATGTAGATGCCAGTTCTGTATGCATGTTAGTAACTAGCACACCTTGCTTGATGTGTTTTTACTTCCGGACTTGTCAGTGGTAGAAAATAATAACCTGGTATACCTTGCGCTTGCCAAATTCTGAGGTTATTGTCGATAAGGTAATAGCGTAAGTAAAGTGTTATTGCAGAAAACCATGGGCTTTTAATATTTAGAAGAACTCAGCGTAGATTAGAGGACGACCGGCGGTTATGATTTATGAGTAATCATCTTCGGCTGAATTTTGATATAATTCTTGGGATCTGAGTTACAATTGTTTTTGTCAAGAAGTCATGTCCTAACCTGACATCACTTCTCATTTTATTCAGTCATCGATTTCAAGAATTTGTAACGATATCCAAAACATTTCGTTGCGTCCTATAACGTCCATCAATATTCCTATAACGTCCATCAATATCGTCATGTTAACTTCACTTCTCGGTTGTTCCATTTTGGTTGTTCCAAGCTATAATTGTTCCGTGATGCGGAACGTATCAATTAGTATATTTACAACGTTGGAATTCGAGATGGAAGGAAAAAGAGGGGGAAGAAAGAGGAACTTCTTCCGGATGACAAAGAGATCGGCCCTTTTTGAAGCGAGCTCTGAAATTGGTCACAGCGTTTAGGCTTTCGAAGGAAAAATATAGTTTTTTTATACTTACAACGAAGAGATGAAAGGTCGTATATTTTGATATAATTATTTTCATGGGATTCACTGATGTGATCGATTGATATTCTATTTGGCATATTCTTTTAAATCTATGAAATTCGATTTTGCAAATTTCTCCTGAGGAGAAACAAGATGGCCACTTTTTTCTTTGCGCGTCACTAATGGTTGTCTTAAATTTTTTGAACATCAGAACAATTATCCAGTTATGGTACACCTGATTTGTTTATAATCGATTGATGATCGAAATCGATTCTTATATCAACGTCCTTAATCGAAATCGTAGAAATGAAATGTCCACGATATGTCACCAATTTTTTATATCTTCATTCTGCAGTTCAACAACAAATTTTTACAATTTTATGGAATGTTTGAATAAAAATGTATAACTCCTTTTGCCTAGTCAGTACGGAATGCCATAAAATTGAAAACAAAACCTCTGAAATTGATGATTCACATGTGGTGACAATTCAAATAATTCTATCATGTGTGCGTATTAAAATATCATTTTAATCTGTTTCTGTTCGTGCTTTTATAATTTTCAGTGATACAAATCCTTCCTGGAACGTTCAGAAAATATCAATCTGTTTATAAGTGCGAGCAGTGAACTAGGAGCTAAGGCTCCCTTTTTAAATCTGAATAGTGATTTGGCAGCAAGGACTGGTTTGGCAGCTTGGAAAACATCATTCATGGGTGAGTTATTGCTTTCAAGTTTTTGATTATAATTAGTATAAGCTGGACTCACTCATGAATCGTTGAACTCTTTGATCAGATTTTTCCCAGGTCACTCTTCATCTTATAAGAGAAAGATCTTGCCAAGAGAATATCCATATATATTGAAAATCTTTCACCTCATTCGTTCGAACACAAATCAAGCCTTCTGCTTGCTTCGTGACATTTGATAAGGAGAAAGCCTCCTCGCTACATTCTCTCTCTTTCTCCTGAAGGGAGTTATTCTTTTGATTTTTGCAATAAGAAAGATGAATACTTTCTTATACTTCTGACTGACCGTTGGCATTTGAGAAACAAGATGTCCTGCACTCCTGGACGACGCTTATTGCCATAATCCTATACAATAGGAATAATTGGGTCGAAAATCCATCAGAAAACAACTACTTTCCTGGCTAATACCACGACGAACGTTGAATTACATAATATATAATAATAATAATAATACACTTTATTATTTACCATACACAAACTTAGGACTTATATTATAATATACAAAATCTATGGTAAATAAAAGGAATCAGTTAGGCTATTCTTCCACAGATCCCTTGAAAACAAAAGTGAAGTAAAAAATATATATACACACATCTTATATATATATATATAGCAATAATAACGAATAAAGAGATTCTAAGAGATTTCATGAAGAATAATTTCGTTAACAGTATGTTACATGTAATGTATTTCGAGAAGTTCACCTATCATGATTTACTATCTACCAAACAAATATTTTTTGTACCGAGTTTTGAATGCCTGTGGTTTCAAGGAATCATTCGATACATCCGGGATGTCGCCATATAGTGCAATATTATAGGAAAAAGATCGCTTGAACATTTCTTTCCTATGTTTAGGTATCGTTATCATGTTTTTCCGACGCAAGTTCAGATTATGTATATCTGTTCTGAAGGTTACTCTTCTAAACAGATACTCAGGTGTTTTGTCCAGCAGTATTTTATGGAAAAAGCATGCCATATGATGTTTCCGCCTATTAAACATGCTAAGCCATCCAGCCTCTTTTAATTTAGGAGAGATGCGTTGAGGACGTTTTATTTCATATATAAGTCTCAAGCAAGAATTTTGAGTCTTTTGGATCCTCTTGATGTTGGCATTGTCAAGACAGGGACCATAAACGACATCGCAGTGATTAAAGTGGGAGAGTACCAGACTCTCAGACAGTCGTATTTTCAATTTCGCATTCAAAAAGTATCTTTGACTGTAAATAAATTTCGAAGAAGAATAGGAGTTTTTCAATTTCCAAGTTATGTGATCTTTGAATCGTAGTTTGAAATCCATAATGAGGCCCAGATTTTTACAGGTATTTTTGAATTCAATTATATCTTCACCAATTCGTATGTTCAATATATCAAGAGCCTCATTTCTTTGATTGTCAGATCCAAACAAGACTGCAACAGATTTATTTGAATTAATCTTCAATAGGTGTCCATTTGTGAGGTCAAGAAGTAATAATGAATTTCCGTGCAGAGCCCTACAAGGATGTCTCCGCAATTGCTAGTTGCATGGAAATGTTCATTGAAACATTTGGACCACCTAAAGATCGATTTCTGGGTTCTTGCCCTCATCAGTATAGGGTAGGTCTCTGCAGACAATAACTAATATCTGCAACAAACGATTCAACAAAATCTCCATGTGAAGGCAGAAGCTGAGACACCGCCCGCAGACTAGCGTTCACTAAACCACGGGCGCTATCTGAACTCCAGCCCCTCAACCAAAGCAATACCCAGAACTTGCGTGATTAATTTAACCACTAATACAAATTAAAGAAATCTGAATGCATTGTTCACAATAAGCTTGTCAAGAGAGAAACAAGATGTCCTGCACTACCAGGACGACGCTTATTGCCATAATCCTATACAATAGGAATAATTGGGTCGAAAATCCATCAGAAAATAACTACTTTTCTGGCTAATACCACGACGAACGTTGAATTACATCTAATGAATTTAGGATTATGGCAATAAGCGTCGTCCTGGTAGTGCAGGACATCTTGTTTCTCTCTTGACAAGCTTATTGTGAACAATGCATGCAGATTTCTTTAATTCGTTGGCATTTAGTTTATTTTTGAAATTGTGGAAACAATATTTTCATAAAAGTCATTTTCATATGCTCGTTTGAAGTTGGATCTTTCTCTAATTTTGTTTGTGAAGAATTAAATACAAAATTTATATTGTAAATTTGTATTTCTCTGCTTAAGATAGCGGTCAACTCAGCAAGTGTTAGATATTCTTTTCTTATATAAACACACATTTAAATCATTGTAGTAGTTCCAACACTTTATAACCTTCTTTTTATAAACCAAATATCCTTCTTGGCCAACATCACATTTGTCAATTTGTGAGGAAAATTTCGAGTCTTAGTACTCATATTGTAACGAGATACTGGGTTGTGTTTACTTTCCACACCGTGACATCAGCGTTCGAAAATCCTGAACCTCAGGAAAAGATTACTTAATACCCAGATTGGCTAACCCATCATCGAGTCAGTAGAGCAGCCCTGTTTCGAGACATCCTGTGAGGCGCCTACTCCAACATCAAAGTAGAGCTCTGGAGTAAGTCTTTCCCAGACAACGCAAATGTTGATAATACAATTTAAAAAATCAAACCAACCAGTGCATTGTAAACGAATTGACAAAGCAATTTAGACTCTTCTGAATATAGTGTTTTCTGAATATTTTGTTTTACTGTTGAGAAGCACAAAGATCATCTTTTGACAAGTTCGTGTTTTTGGTATTTTCATAGAAAAGAACCTGGTGCCCATATATATTTTTCTTAGCATATTTTGTTTTATAATTTCGATTTTTGTATATTTGTCAAAAGATTTATCTTTCATAATAGCAGATAACCATACCCACGACCTCCCGTAACAGTCTGAGCAGCTCATAGGCACTACTGTATAAAATGAGCACGTAGCTATTCCAAAAATAGTCTTTGAGTAGTTAGGAATTAAAACTTGCCTTGTTATCGATTGTAGGGGACAGTAGTTGTTTTTTGTTGGGTACTTGCCAATGAGTATTAGATATAAGGTTTTTTTGTGGAAGAATCAGTCTCATGATCCATTTTTCATAATTTGTTTATGGTCTTCCGCCAAGTAGTGTCGTCCATTCTTCGTGAGTATTATAAAATTCAGACTTCAAACTCGAATTATATTATTTTTCGAGTTGGAACTCGGCATTTCATTAAATACCGACTTCGAACTCGGAATTTTATTGAATGAGAATCGATATTGTTTTATGAAATGTGCAAAATAGATTGATAATAAGTATATGACGTAGAAAAAAAATAACGAAATAATTTTCCCTAATTTCGTAGTTTTGTTCAACCTTAGAGAAAAATAAACAATCAGCGAAAATTTGGCAAATTTCAAGATGCTGGTAATTTTTTCAACGGGAATATTTAAATTTTTTTCCTTTTGTGCATCAAACTAATACCATTCAACTATGACTGATCACATCTATGAATTATATTGAAGCTCCTTATTTTTCGTAGGGTTGTATGCAGTTATGAACACGAAAATTCAGCGAATAATTACACTGATTATGTTTTATTATACAGGGTCCTGCAACTGCTATCCGGGGTTCCATAGCTTCTAAACGACGCAACTTGATTTTTTTGCGTCTTTTATTTTATACAGTGCGGCTTTTTATAGTCCCCCCCCCCCCCCTGTTACCTTTTGAACGGTTCGACGTAGAAACATAAATAAAAAACCGTTTCGAGGGTTTCACCAATACTACCCTTTGAAATAAAAAATTTGGTGATTGCTCAATAAAAGGCGCGGGGGGGCCCATCGACTCAAAATTTTTAAATGGCATGGGGGGTCGAGTGGCACATCGTTGAAAAGAAAATTCAATTCTCTTTACAACCATCTAAATATTTTTGAATTTTGTCCATAATTTTTTTCCCAACTTCGATTTTCATGCCTTTCGAAATTTTTTAGTTAATGTTTCCCCAGCGCCATCTGTAGAGTAATTGCAATATTTTTTCTCTCAGAAAGTAGTATCGGTAAAAATTTGGTTTCATTGTTCCACATCAAATCGTTCAAATTTATCGAGGTATGAGTATGAGTATAATTGAAAGTGCAAAAAAAAATATTAACGAAATTCAAAAAAATTTAGATGGTTTGTAAAGAGAATGGCATTTACATCTCGACGATGTGCCACTTGACCGCCCGTGCCATTTAAAAATTTTGAGTTGATGGGTCCCTCACTGAGTAATTACCATATTTTTTATTTCAAAAAGGAGTATTGGTGAAACCCTCGATACGGTTTTTTATTCATGTTTCTACGTCAAACCGTTCAAAAGTTAATAGGGGGGGGGGACTAGTGAAAGCCGCACTGTATGAAAAGAGCTTCTTATTTTTATCTACAGCTTGGCTCAAAACTGTTTAGTAAACCTGCTTCGGTTATCGTAATGTGTGAAGGGGAAAATACTTCTTGTTCTCATTGAGTTACACAACATGCATCCATTGTCCCATTTTCCATTTAATTGGTGCTAATAGAGCACTGTTAGCTGACGTCACAACATGGTGGTGATCAGCTGATGGGGGGACAAACAAAGAGTTTGAGTTTGAAAAGAAAATATTTTGATACTATTATTTGATAATATTTTGAAATACTCTTGTTTCAGATGAGAAATCGTATAATTTTACTAATAACTTCGCTGTTAGTTTTGCGATCTTTAATAATAAATATCTACTAGTAATACAAAACTTTCCATCTTTCATAACATCCTCCAATGTTGACTTCAATGTTAACTGTATGTTACCAGCGTTTTTTTTTTGTTCTACGTATTTTAGGTGGGTACATTGTTGTTTTTGTTTGTAAAGATTGTTAAAATTGTTTTTTCCGTTAACCAGCTGTCGTCCCCTTACGAACGGCAGCCCTCAAAAGTCGAAACTTGTGCGAGCCAAGGATCAACGAGGTCTTACCTTTTAACGTGCGATTCCTAGCACTTTCTAGGGCCATCAGATAAAAATCTGAAGTCGCTAAGGATTCTAACCTAGCCGACCAGGGTCAATGGTTTTGAACGCTTCAGTCTCAACCACTGAGCTACTTGACCCTTCCCTTCCTTGATCCGGATGTTCGTAACGATCTGAATAGTATGTCTCTGTACTCCAGCAGTTTCTACCTGTCTCTACATTGTTTGTATAGAAGGAAATTTGAAAATTTCACGTGTTGGTCTGGATCTGATCGGTTATAACAACCCATAACAGCTAAAGTCTTCATGATTTATGTCCTGAAATCTAAAAGAGAAAACTGTTTGTATGATACCAATCATCATAACAACGTATTTTTGAATCGGAAAAATCCATGTTTATACGTGTTTTTAGGAATTTCTCAGAAAATCCATAAGAAGGACACGCGTAGTCTTATGGAAACTGGCTTTGTTTGTCCCCCAATCGAATGTTTGAAATCTGTCAAATTACGTCACTGACAGTGCTCTATTTAAATTCTTGCAACTGTTTCATTACTCCAAACGTTCAAAATGTTCAACAGTAATTACACATGTGGTGGTAATTTTTTGATAATTTTTACTAGATGCACGAGTATTTGTTGCTATGGAAATCTCACGAGTGGACGAAGTCCACGAGTGGGATTTCTTAATAATAATTTCTTAATAATGAAAGCTTGTCTTTAAAAAGTTGTTTTTAATATTATTTAATTTTGTGCTTTTTAGTTAGTACGCATGGATCTATGGATTTCAAAGAAACCATGGTTATTACAAGTGCCGTTTCCTGTGAGTTTTGAGCTATCTAGCTTTTCAATAAACAGACCACTTAAATATTCATTCGTTCACCATCATATGAATTAGCAAAACATTCATCTTAGACCCCAAATACCCCAAATACCAATTTTGTAGAGAATCCGACCATGATTACAAAACTTGTCCGCCATTGTGGATTTATGAATTTTGACAAAGATCGAATCAGACTAAATTCACAGAAATTGTCTGCCATATTGGAGCCGCCATATTGAATTTTCGAATTTTAACAAGAACCTTCATAATCTCTCCGTAAAGCCCCACATACCAATTTAGTATCGAATCGGAACATCATAAAACTCACCCGCCATTTTGAAGCCGCCATTATAAATTTCTCAATTTTGACCGAGGAATCATAATCTCCGACCCCAAAAATCATCAAATACAAATTTTGAATAGAATTCGATTATAATTACAAAACTCGTCCGCCATATTGGAGCCGCCATCTAAAATTTATCAATTTTGACAGAATAATCATAATTGCTGACCCTGACAACCCCTAGATACCAATTTTGAATAGAATCGGATCATGATTACAAAACTCGCTTGCCATATTGGAGCCGCCATCTTGAATTTTTCCATTTTGACAAAATAATCATGATTTCCGACCCCAAAAACCCCCAGATACAAATTTTGAATAGAATCGGATCATAATTACAAAACTCGTCCGCCATTTTGGAGCCACCAATTTGTTTTTTCTCTTACGGAATTTCATGATCCATTGTCACCAGAATTATGTACACCTGCCAAATTTCAAATCAATCGGACAATTAGAAGTGTGTACAATATTTAACTTGCAAGATTTGATTACAGACACACACACAGACATCGGTACAGGTGAAACTAAATATAAGCTTGTAATTAATGTAGAATTGTATTCCCAATTAGAACCACAAATACACTAATGATTTTGTGTTGCAACTAGACAAGAAATTATTATCTTCTTCAGCAGCGCAAGATTGATTTATTGATACTTTGATATACTTTGCTGTTCTGATCTGTTGCTGCAGTGATAACAAAAATCCTGAGTATTATTTGTTCTAACTGAAAAATAACTATTTACGATACAAGTTCGTGAAGTAGGACTTTTTTGTATGAGCGTGAAGCATGATAAAACAAAAAAACCCTTTACGAAAGTGTATCATATATACAAAGTTTTTTCTTCGACAGTTATTATATTGCCAAATTGTAGCGGTTGTATCATTAATTTTAATGTTTTATGCTATGAATTGTCGTAGTTACCCAATGATGACTTCCGTGTTATATTCGACGTAAAATACAGTATTTTAAAAAATGGATAAATGTATGAACAGTGGGTAAAAATTTACTTTAAGCACTGTTGATGATTTTATGCACAGGTGATTTTTTTAACTTGTGCGCAAAATGTCACTTTACGCACTGTCGTAGAAAAATTATATTAAAATATACGTTAGGTGAAGATCAGTGGTGGATACTTCTATGAATGAAATATTCTCAGATAATTCAGCAAAGTTGCATCATGTATTCCACAATACACTTACTTACACTATAATATTATGTTCTTCTTTATTTACATTTTAGTAGTGAAATTTATCATTCAATTATAATAAATTCCTCATGAATTTCAATGAATACAGGATGTAACATTCGGCGATAGTCTATGTCAAGTTCATTGAATGCCTAGAGGCTGAAAATAGTATTTATTTTATTGATACCTATTCCATTATTTTCCGAACTACCGAATTGACGTCATAATTATAGTACTTAACTAGCTTTTATGTCTGTAATCAAGATTTATATATTGACCTATTCAAGTTGAAAAAAAAAAAAGAAATTGTTGTTTAGTTAGTCTAAGATCCGTAGAGAGGTTCATAAATAGACGAATACCCCTAAAATGGGTTGCCTATCAAAATGTGGTCCAGACTATATACAGTGAGTTTAAAAAATTTACACCATATGGAAAACTTTTTTATTATCGATTTGTGAAAAAATGTTAGTCCTCATATTTGCATATGAGTTGTCAAAATTTTAAATTTTTAAACGGTGTACAGGGGGAAAAATTTTGATAAAGTGTAAACTACCCCTTATTATTGACATTATCAAAAAGTTCATTCAATGAGGTTGGTCAGAATCGAAAAGAATATTCAAATTTGGAATCACAGCTAGCGTACTCTTGATCAAAATTCCTGTACTAAGTACATATCAAGTTGTTAGGACGATTTCATTCCTTACTTTAATTTGAACAGTGGAACATCAGCCCTACTTTGTTATCTCAGTATTTTTCCTGATTTCTAAAAAAATATTTGGGGGAATTATGGATATACAAACAAGAACAATTTTTGATGATAAAAAAGTATTACCTATGGAGCAGTTGGGTTTCAGAAGGGGATACAGTAGTGCTTCAGCTCTTCATTTCACAAAATACATTACTGATACTGAATATACTGGAGTTTTATCTCAACACCAAACTGCTATTTTCAATACCTTGACACGTGTTTATCTTACCGAGTGACCATCTTCATTGTACTACTCATTATTATTTTTTTTGAAAAAAAAAAAAAATAAAAAAAATAAAAAATGGATACGTCACCAGATTGTCACTAGACAATGCTCGATAATACATTTAAAGAGAATTGGTGAAATGGTTAAGATTCTATGAATTTAGATTTTGGATTTAAATTGTTTAAAATTGTTTTGAAATTGTTTTGTTTAAAATTGTTTTTTCCGTTAACCAGCTGTCGTCCCCTTACGAACGGCAGACCTCAAAAGTCGAAACTTGTGCGAGCTAAGGATTAGAGAGGTCTTACCTTTTAAAGTGCGATTCCTAGCACTTTCTGGGGCCATCAGATAACAATCTGTAGTCGCTAAGGATTCTAACCTAGCCGACCAGCAGTCATTGGTTTCGAACGCGAAAGTCTCAACCACTGAGCTACTTGGCCCATTTTATAAAACAAATCTGACGAAGAAAATGTGTTCCTTCATTTGCAGAAGTCCTGCGATTATTTTCAAGTTTAGAAACTCTTTTCGAGATACAAAAAAACAATGTTTCCACATCACGGAAGGTTCCGGATCGCGTGCGAAGTTGCAAATTTGAACAGTGGCATGAATTCCAAAATTAAACCATCCGCTCGATTCGCCAATCTCTTAGAATATTTTGGAGGGTGGAAAAATAAAAAATAAATAGATTTTAGCAAATTGCTGAAGTTACGGATCGTGCACAAGTTTGCATCAAATTTGTGAATGCATCAAAATAGATGTTTTCATAATTTGCAACAAAGTATGAAATAATTTGTAATTAATCAAAAAAATGCCTACAAATAAAAAAAAATATATGAATAAACACGTTCCGGTCAACGTAAAAAGTTGCAAATCTGTATAACTGTCCGGAATATTTTCCGATGTATCTGTCGAGTTTGCAGAACTTTTGGAATTTTTTTTCTTGTAGTATATCAAAGCAAACTACGAATTAGAAGTTACCAACTCTGAGTCTACAAATTCTGTAGCCAGTTTTGTGTAGTACGAGCGGGATTATTCATTAGTTTTTAATAAAAAAAATATTGTGTTCCCTTTAATTCAAATTTCATTGGGAGTATACAAAATTCATAGTTAAATGCAATTTTGACAATGTTCCGGACTTCGAAACAGGTTGCAAACTGAGATTTATTGCTTTCTCAATGCGAAGCCCGATCTAAGGGGGAGGGGGGCAAGCCGGGCATTCGCCCAGAGCGATAAAAAATGAGGGGTTGCAAAATTTCCTTATTCCTTATTCCTATCTTCCAACCTAGGTTAGTATAATCCTCATATACTTAACATCTCCCAACATGACAAGCTCAAGTGCGGCTTTTAATAGTCCCCCCTGTTAACTTTTGAACGGTTTGCGTTGGCACATGAAGAAAAAAACGTTTCGGGGGTTTCACTAATACTACTTTTTGAGATAAAAATATTGTGATTGCTCGACAAGGGGCGCGGAGGCCCATCAACTCAAAATTTTTAAATGGCATGGGGGTCAAGTGTCACATCCTTGAAAAGAGAATTAAATTCTCTTTACAACCATTTAAATATTATTGAATTCTGTTCATAATATTTTTCCCAAATTAAATTTTTATGCCTTTAGAAATTTTTGAGTTAATGTGCTCCCAGCGCCATCTGTCGAGTAATTGCAATGTTTTTTCTCTGAAAAAGTAGTATCGGTAATACCCTCAAAAAATTTTTGGTTTCATTATTCCACATCAAACCGTTCAAAATTATCGAGGTATGAGTAGTATTCAGATCCGCATTTATATTTGATATATCGATTTTGAATTAAAAAAAAAAAAATATTAACGAAATTCAAAAAAATTAAGATGGTTGTAAGAGAATGGAATTTCCTTTTCAATGATGTGACATTTGATCCCCCATGCCATTTAAACATTTTGAGTTGATGTGTCCCCCTGCCCCCCTGTCAGGCAATCATCATTTTTTTTATTTTAAAAAGTAGAAAAGTAGTATTGGTGAAACCCTCGAAACTGTTTTTTTCTCATGTTTCTACGTCGAACCGTTCAAAAGTTAACAGGGGGGCGACTATTAAAAGCCGCACTGTACGTTAGTGTACGTAAAGGGCGGCGAAAATTATCTTTGCCCGGAGCGGCTAAATAGCAAGATTGTTTCGATGTACCATTCACCTGACCAAAGTTTGAAAACTTTTGGAATTATTGTAAATTTTGGATTTTCAATGTCTATATCTACTAGCCTAATAGTAACCAGTGATAACACGCCAATGCCTAATTCCGATTTTATACCCTTCAATATCATCAATGGACTTGCTACCTATTTATGCATCCATAAAAACAGGCCGTGCACCGTTTCTACTAAGAGTGCTCTTCAAGATGAATTAGAAAAAATGTTTGTAAGATTGGATAACGTATCAACGGCAAAAAACAGCATGATAATAGCAAACGTTGAATAATAACAACAAAATACAATTTTGAGAGAGAATTGCTTCCTCAACAATTCTTACAAACAACGAAAAACACACTTCTGAGTATTAAGTGCCATTGAAACATTTAGACGATCATGGTGTTATTAGGTACCCCGAAATTAAGAAATAATTAGTTATCGAAATGGAGGTCATTGTCAAGATTACTATGATTGATGTTATTCAGATCTTCCAATCTGTTTCCGGGTATAAACTAATACTACGTGTGAGCGAATAACCGAATGAAAGCGGGTTCTTGAAATAAACATGATAATAATTGATGAATCCGTCCAAACAACTACTTCCTTAGAAGATTTATGTACCTACTAACGTTACCTTGCAATAGATTTTGATAAGACACTTTTGCAAGGATCTATTTCAAAATCTCATAACATATATTTCAAATATGACACTAAGGTAAACACGATTACATTTCCATAAGGATTTCCATCGTGTAACGGCCATGTCAATCCAAGATATATTTCAAAGTCCTTATATGGCAATACTCTCATTCCTGGTCGAAGTTCCCCCTAACTTTATGTTCCTCGCTATATTTAGTCCTCTATAATTTGGAACTACAGAATATTAGGCTTTTTTTATAAGCTTCCACCCAGCTCACTTTGTTCGTATGTCTGTCTATCTATCTGCCCGTCGTTCTGTCTGTGTGTCTCTCCGGTTCAAAACTTGCAATTACTAATTCTTCAAGCACTTTTTGGCATTCGATTGAGAAGAAATTTTCAATTGAATCAAGAACTGATCACAATACAATAAAAAATTAATAAAATACAGGGTGTCCCAGAATAAAGAGGACAAACTCCGAGGGTAGAATCTTCATCTCATTTTAAGGCTGAAAGTTCCAATAAACATATACCCTAAAATGAGTATTAACCGAGTTACAGGGTGTTGAAAGTGACACAAAAAAATGTATTTTCCAGAATAACTCCATAACGGCTTAACTTTTCTTAATGAAATTTAGTATTTCACTTAACAGCATTCAGTTTCATATTTCAAGGCAAACATTCATTCTGGGACACCCTGTATATATTTTTTTTAACGTACCATGTTTTTATAACGACTAAAAAGAATAAAATAATTTCTCTAATTCTTATGAGGGATAAAACTTCCTAAAGATTTTTAACTTTTTCTAAATTATCCTGAAAAATTTTCCTAGGCATCTTTTGAAACCCATTAGAATACTTGTAAAATTGGAAACTAAAAACATGGGGCGCATATAGCAGATAATTGATGCATTAATAGCTCAACTAACAATTTTATTGTCCCGCAAATAATGTGAACCGATAATTATAGTTATTTATGGTACTAGTGTGTTATGTTAAATGTAAGTCACGCGAGAAATACAGTGGAAGAAATCGTTCTTTTATGAATTAATAATTAATAAGTTTCAAAAATGAACTCACTAGTGAGTTATGGATTATAACACAGTAGTGTGTTATTTGACAGTTTACTTGTCTGAAATGACATTAATAATGACAGTCATAACTGTCATGTGTTGGATAAAATTCTTTTATTGATCGCTACTCTCTACACTCCTCATACTATAGTCATGTTTTACATGTGCCCCATGTTTTTCGTTTCCAATCTTACAAGTACTTTAATAGCTTTTTTCTACGTTCATGCAAAAAACAAAATTTTATTGAACTATATTTGGTGAAAAAACTGGTACTTTATTGCACTCAGTGCAATAAAGACTTTATTGCACTCATCTGTCATTCTACTATAGCGTTCTGTCATCATGACAGACATAAACTTTCAAATTGACGCCAAATTTAGCTCATTTTCTGTGAGATTGTATTACGTTTTAAATAGTTGCATGTTTCATCATATTCATTACATAATGGACTATGAAATTACTAGAAAATGCAATTTGTTAAAAATAAAATTATTTCCTTCGAATATTATCTGAATTACACAAAATGTTTTTGAATTACTTTTAGCAGATAGATTTGAACAAACAATGTCTTCTTTACAGTTTAGTGCCACCTAAATGAAATATTTTCTGGTTTTTGCATGAACGTAGAAAAAATATTGTATGAAACTCGTGCAAAAACAGTTTATTGCACTCGACGTGTTGTCCAACTCGGCCTGATGGCCTCGTCGACAATTTCACGTCGAGTGCAATAAACACCTACTTTTTGCACTTGTTGCATAAATAACTATCAAAAGTTGCCAAGTATGAATTTTCGTGATAATTAAGAAAAAGTTAGAAATCTGTATGAGGTTTTATCCTTCATAAGGATTAGAGAAATCAGTTTATTCTTTTTAGAACGTCATGAAAACATGGTAAATTAAAAAAAAAATTATATTGAAATATACATATATTAAAAAAAATTAGGTTGATGCTCATTCAAAATATATCCTGATGGAAATAATTTTTAGATCAGGATAATGTCCCTTATATTTTATTACATCTACTCAAGTAGGTAATGGATATCTGATGTTTGACGTATTGTTGACATGCAGGCCTATCTGACATTTTATATGATAACATGTTCTAATATTGAAGATTTCGCACGCTTTTCATTGAAAGTAGGCATTGTGAAATAAATGGCTATCTATATGATAAAGTAGGTCTTTTTTGTATGATCGTGACCTTCGTTGAACAAGGCATAGTTAACTTCAACAAAACACCCGAGAACAAAAAAGCTCTTCACGAAAATGTATCATACAAAGACTTTTCTACGACAATTATATTGAAAAATTTTACCAATTCTATCATAAGCTTAAATGTTTTATATTATGAAAATTTAAAGCAAAATACTGTTCTTTTCAAGAATGCCTAGATATGTATGAACAGTAACATTACGCACAGTTGATGTTTTCACGCACTATTGATTTTTCACACACTTGTGCTGAAAAGTATCACTTTCACAGTGTTTATGTAGCACTCATTAGGCATATGGGAGAGTTTTTGTCCCATATCTTGATAACCATTTGACATCCTACCAAACGTGGTTTGTCATGACGATAACTAAATATGGAACAATATACTAGGTATCCCATTGAAAAGTAGCAACAATGTTATGTTTTCTAAAACATAGATAATTTTTATTTTTTTTGGTGTGGTTCGATAACTAAACCCTCAAAAAATAGAATCAATCTATTCATAGATTTTTTTTCCGAAATTTTCCATATTAAGAATAATAATTTATTTCATGCTTCATAGGCGCACTATAGATCAATTTTCGAATCGACAGAATTTCCTGAAAGTTGAATCATCGATTCTTTGGTTTGCAAAAATTTAAAAGTTCAAGGTGATTTTTGATTTGGTATTGATTTATTATTATTATTGGAGAACCCCGAAACGAAATAAGTGTTTGTTTATGTTAGTTGCAAAATTATCTCAAACATTCACTGTTATGTGGAACAACGAAATATTTTTATTATGAATAAAACAAAAAACCGTTTTCCAACAAATTGTTGCTCAGATGTTGGTGTGGTGTTTTAATTGTATGTGATTTTAGGTCGTGGTCAACAGAACTCGTACTTCAGGTTGTTATACGCCACGTTCACAAAACAAAGGCTTCGTATTCAGCAAGTTCAGTCATAATTTCCCATAAGTGTTTGAATTGTTTGATTATCTACATAATAATTCGAACCTTCACAAATGTCTACGACCTACATCAATCTTTTCATAGAAAACATGCAAATCAATTCGTTCGTAAACAAAATTACTGAAAAGTAACATAATTAATTTGTAGTCTTTCATTCCTCAAGCAAAACAATCACAAGTCGATAACAAAAAACCAAACATCACAATAAACTACTGCTATAAAATGTGTTTCATTGTGAGGTACCTGAATTCATGCTAAAAATATGATATATTATATTCCAAAATTCAACCTCCAACAATAATGTTGGAGCCAGATGAGGTGGATGATTTTATGTACAGTGAAACCAATTTCATTAGATATTTTCATTATTTTAATTTGCGCGGTACGCTTATGTTGAGTGCCTTATCACTGGATATATTACGGACTATAATAATGCGTTGTCGGACAAGTGCGCAGCAAGTAATTCCGTCTGAAGCTAGGTTGGTTTTACTGTAACCCATTACTCCGTTGACTGACCCTTTCTCAACCCACAAATTAGAACGTATTGATGAAACTAAAAACGGCTAAAAGTACACCCGATAACTATATGCAGATGCTAGAAAAGTTTTGAACAACATAACAAAGAGCATCGTGAGATCCGAGAAAAAGCAGGTAGGAATTGGTGTTCAACGTTGGAAATTTCAGAAGAGCATCGTTCATAAAAATATCTATAAATCAGAAACAGATCGCGAACGTTTTTGCGGTGTTCTAGCTTGTTAAGCCAGGCTTAAACGACTCGTGCAATTGGCGAATAACCATGTCGTGTGAGTGGGTTACTTGTACAATTATTTGTCACTCGTTGGTTTTCCATTTGTGGTCGGTAAAAATGGAACGAGTCAAAGGGATCACGATTATTCGCACACTCGCCAAGTACATACTTGTACAGTCTCTCAAACGAAATGCACAAATAATTGGCTATTCACATTGACTGCAACACCACTGATTCATTTGTCAATGTTTCAAGCCAAATTTTCGCTCGCGTACATGTACATTGTACAGGTGTCGTGTGAGCGCCCTGCTTCCCATCGCAATTCGCAAAGCTCGTATACTTGCCAATAACGCAAATAATTGTGTATTTGCAAAGTACACGAGTCGTTTGAGCCGAGCTTTAGCGAAGCATCACTGAAGAGACGAATGGCTCTTTTTTGGAGAGAGTGTAAAAGTTTGGGGGTGTGTTTAGGAGCTGCACTGAATATATAGGAACAGTATTCCAGGACAGGCTGGATCTGTGCATTATAAATCATCAGCTGACGAGAACTTAAATAACTTTTAGCACGAAACAGACAACCAAGTTTTTGAGAGGTGCTTTTGGCAATGGACCCAAGGAAGGGTACTGCTGATGGTAATACCGAGGATTGAAATGGTAGATTTCATTGGTATAGATACTCCCGCCAATGTGCGATCATCCTTTGTGGACAAAATAAGACATGCATGGGTTTTGGTTTCATTGAATTGTACCAAGTTGTTGGATTTCCAGTATGGAATCAAGTATTTGAATCATTCACGTTCCTTGTGATGTGAAGAAGAACAGTGTTGGTGCTAGAATGGAGCCATGCGGAACAACAGGAGTGTCGGATGAAACTCCATCAACCACCACATAGAGAAATCGGTCTGAGAGAAAGCTATATAGCCAGGAACATAACTAGGTGGCAGGCTAGAAGATGGAAGGTTGGCAAGGGGTCCCTGATGCTAAAACGGGATCAAACGCTTCGGAGGTATCTGAAGCAACAACCAGGAATCGACTATATTTTTCGATAGACTGATACAATATATGAGGCCAATATTTCCAAAAGAATGCGTTTGACAAAAAAAAAAAAACGAAAAATAAGTTGATGAACAACATCATCTCCACAAGGCGCGTTTTATGGTGTTCCTATGTTAGAGTCAAAAAACTTCTCTGTAATAGATAACTTCCTATAAATATTGGGGTCAGTTCCAAATCCATGCGTTTCTAATGACAGTTCAGACCATTCAAAAAAGACGAATGCGGTTTTTCGTGTTTATCTCCGAATGCCGATTCGTGTAAAGGCATTTTTTTGGAAATAGTAGACTCATATGTGAGACATGAGCAAGCAAATGAACTTATTGGGTTATTAAACAACTTTTGCTCTTTTATTGAAATGTAGATACTGAGGCCCATAGACCGAGAGGGATACCGAAACTGTATGGCATGGTCATCATGGCTGATGAGACATCTTTCTCTACCTTTGCTCAAAAAATCAGCTTTGATTTCGTATTTCAAGAGGATAAAACAATTACACTTCAATTCAATTTGGCGGCTAGTTTGAGACACCGTATCGGTATGGCATACAATTCTTCCATACTTTGGATATCTTATGTATACTATATTACAAAAATTAGTGGTCATTCCCCAAGGACATAGCATTCACGAGTATCATTCACTTCTCGTGTTACTCGCCGATTGGCGACAATAATTATTTTATCTTGTTATTCAACATTTTTTATGGAAATAGTTTGAGATAACACATCTAGGCCCAAAAATATCAAAGTTTTGAAAATTTCAAACTGGAAGTTTGAGAAGTTTTTTGATGAAAGCTGAAACAACTGCTACCTGGTAATAATACTCGCTCCGCTCGTCCCAATGAAAGATAGATTTAACGTTTCCTGTGGTGTTCCAAAGCATTAATCAAGTTCTTGTGGTTGCTATCATGTATACAAATTGCCTCTTTCTGAATAAAATCCGATAACTTCAATGGATGTCTTGGTGCTCGAATTTATATATGGGATCAAGAGTCCAAGGCAGGTTGGATCAGTGGCCTCTTGAATCCTGGGGGGATGATGGGTTCTCAAGAGTCTATTTCGGCAATAGCACGATTTTTCACGAAACAGTATTACAACACAACACAATGTTTATTTACTAATCACTACACGATTACTACAAGTTTCCAAAATGAACGAATCTGTTTGATGAATGTTCCTAAAGAAACTCAAATGAATTAGAAATAATTCGTTTTCTGAAAGGTTACTTCTGGTCATTTATTAATTGCGAAACGATGCTGAAGGCATGACATTAATATTCGAGCAGGTCAATAACAGAGAAAGGTCAAGCAGAAACTCTTCATTATCGAATTATTTTTTCGCGATTTGTTGCGACCAAATGAACATAAGTATCTTGATTTTTGCCAAGTTTTATCAAAAGTACTTGTTTATCCGGAAAAAGTACAATAATACGGCAATACCTAAAGTTCACCGAAATATTTATAATTGAAAGTTGTCGTATTTGGGCATAACTTTTGATTCTATATATTTTTTATTGCTTCTCATAATTCCAAGTTTGAGGTTACTTTACTTTTGATTCGATTTTTTTGTCAGTATTGGTAATATTATCGAAATATTCCCTTTATAAACAAAATACCCATATACATGTTGCATATTTTTCGGACCATGATTTATATTAAAATGAAGATGCGTCCCAAAACTGTCGTACTCAGATTTGAACAATTTCTTATTCACATGGTTTGTTTTATATTTTCACATTTTTTATTTTCTAGGTAACTCTCAAGCAAGCTGAGAAAAATTCTTGATAGCGAGCTCTCAACAATATGACACTGGGTATATATGGTGAGATAGCCTTCTTCTCTTTCCTTTTCGTAACCTTGTTTTTATAACGGACTAAAAAGTATACAATAATCTCTCTAATCCTTGTCAAGGATAAAACCACAACCACATTTCTAACTTTTTCTAAATCATCCTGAAAATTCATACTTCGTACCTTTTGATAGCTATTAAAATACTTTAAGATTGGAAACAAATATAATTATTAGCTCAATTAACAATTTAATCAAGTTCTTTTTTTGATAGCTACTCTCTGCATTCTTTATAGTTACGTACCTATTGCATATGCCCCATGTTTTTCGTTTTCAATCTTACAAGTATTTCAATAGCTATACAAAGTTGCCAAGTATGAATTTTCAGGATAATTTAGAGAAAGTTAGAAATCTGTATGTGGTTTTATCCTCCACAAGGATTAGAGAGATTATTTTATACTTTTTAGTCCGTTATAAAAACAAAGTACATTAATTTGTTTAAATTTTATTATTATTTTCTGCTTTTTAGGGTTATGTGAAATTTTGGAATTGATTTCAAATAGGTGGCGTCATTACAGAGACATGCGATAAATTTCAGTCTATTTTTCTTCTATCTTTTCGAACGATGTTCGTTTCACCAGGAGCCAAAAACTCTAGTGATATCGTCCTACTATGATGGTCGAGGAGGACTACATCAGGCTCATTCGCTTGTTTTTCATTATATCTTTATTCCCTGTCTTTACCTCTTGGGAGCGGCGTTGCTCCACTCCCAAATAGGTATACGTTTCTCCGGCATCAAGATGATGTAGGATGCTTCCGTCTACGAGCTGGACATCCTCTCCGTATCCCTCGCATCGTCCTCTTTTGAGAAGAACCGTGGCACATTTGTTAATCCCGAACTCCATTCCGATAGCACGCGTGTACTCTTGCACCACCCTTAAGGACTGATGTAGGTCCCTTCCTCGAGAGGCATACAGTTTGAGGTCATCCACATAAAATAAATGAGTGACCTTATGCCTCCGGTTGTTGGGGGTGCCGCAGTTGTATCCACGGGTTATTCTGAGTGCAACGGACAATAGCAATAGTGAGATGCAGAAGAGAAGAGGGCTGAGGGAGTCTCCCCGAAATCTCCCTCGTATATGAAAAATTCAAATCTGGTGTGTGCCATTCAGGTTTGGGACGAAGCAGAGGTTTCAATCAACAGTTTTTTTTTTTTTGAGAAATCAATAATAAAAAAGTTTTCCATGTGCTGCGAACTCTGTGCCGGAAACTCTATACAGTATATTGGAATATTTCCCCTTTTTTTCAACCCAGAACGAATGAATATAATGAGTTTTTAATTTAGTTTTTCGATAAATTTCATAAATAATTTTTTATCGATGACAATTTAATTCATGTATAAAAAATCGCATATGCCACAGTGCAATTGTCACTTTGACAGCGGCGCAAAAGTTAGCTTTAACTTTGACACTCAAAGTATGCATTGATATCGGTCAAATTTGTGTTGTTCAAATTCTAAACTGTTTCCTTTAGCAATTTGACTCGAATAACTGTCAACCTAAAAACACTCCACCTTCGGTGTCGTGTTTTTAATTGCTGACAGTTATTCTCGTCGAATTGCTAGGAAACAGTTTCTCATTAAACAACCCAAATTTACCCGATAAAATACAAACCACTTGTGCAATTATAAGTGATAATTTTTCACATTTGAAACGTTCCTTTTCAATGCCATGTTGTCCATGGAAATGGAATTAGCATTTGTTTATAACTTTGCCACCATCCGGGGGTTTGGATATGTGGCAAAATCACTTTACATCTTTATAATATTACTGAAGATTATTGTTTTTTTGTCGAACTCTTCAATAATCCATGTTTGAAAGTAATACATCATAATTCAAGTCTGCCACTCTATATCTAATGATTGACTGATATAATGATTCGTTTTTTTTTTATCGAAATCTTCAGTTTGATAGAACTGTTCATGTTTTCTAATTACTCAACGTAATAAATCATATCCTGTTAAAATCTTTTGGTTTTTTTAATAGTTCTAAAGGAATTCATTTCATTAATTATACAATTTAAAATCGCTCGTGATATTCTTCTCAAGGTCATTGCAAAATTCTTCACGGTTTACCAAGTGATAGAAAAACCATCTAAACCCAACTGTTTACAATTTGTATATTTTTCTTGATAAATTGAAATCTATCTCGCATTCTCTCGACGATATGTGACAACTTTATGAGATTCTGATACATCAACTACATCATTAAGATTAAGATTATGATAACCAATTTTTGTCACTATTATTCGGCTATAAAATAGGAATATTGCATAAAGATGAGGGCAGGAAGATCCTAACAGTATGCATATTCACGACTATTAATTATTGTACCGTGATATTTTATAGTCACCTGTTCCACGAGTTCAGGGTGAATCAAATATCTCATAAAAATAATGTAACAAAATACTCGATTTCAATTACGCCAATGATGATGTGAATATTTTTCAAGAAGAACAATACTGACCTTTCCGTATTATTTCGAACAATAATCATAAATATCTTTCAAATCTCCAGTGTAGAAAATCAATGTTATGGACAGAAGATGTATACTTATCAAATGTCAAAGTCACAGCTCTTTTACATAAAATAAAATTATTTGAAGTGAAAAGCCGAACCTTACTTATCAAGAAGAAATCGAGTTTCAAATTACCTACAATAAGAAAAACTTCTCCGAAAGTATTTATTTCACGTTGTTATTCTCAGGTGAATTAAGGAAAATATACAGAATGATGGTCTATTTCAAAATCTGTACTTTTGGATTATATTCTACTTTGACGGAAGAACCCGTATATTTCTGAATATTTTTAAAAGACACACGTAATATTTCTGAAACTCTGATTCGAAATTTGTTTTATTACAAGTTTCAATTATTGGGTAATTCATACTGAGGCAAAATGTTTGATATGTTTGATTGGTGTATATTTATATTGCAGTAAGGAAATTTCAATACTGTAATGATCCTGGATCCGTACCTGTAACGCGGCGTTCTTCTACTGAGCCAGTCGCTTCGAGATGCAACTAAAAAATTAACGGATAATCCAGATCGTCCTGACAGGCGATCAGCGGGGATTAATAAAGAAGTCCAGACAGCTGAACACGGGCAGACATAGTACTGCTATCGTCCACGAAAAGATAATTTCATACATATTACTTTTTTGTCGGTTTGTTGAATTTATCAGATCGACAGAGTTAAGTGCATTTTTATTACAGTTCGTGTCGGAAGCCAGATATTTGAAATAACTTAGTGTTCGCGTTTGCAGAAAAATAAACTGATTGAACTTTTTCGCACAAAGTAGACTAGTGAGCCATCAAACAAACAATATTGTTTATGGTTAATGGGCACATCTGCCGTTTATTACACTATCCATGTATTGTAATGGAAATGCTGATGACATTTTTTAGACAACTTAACAGTATCAATAATTAACAGTTTCACAGTATACTCATTTATTATTTTTTTCTAAGGTATGACTATAACATAAATTCATTGAATATAACGAATGAAATTAAATTTACGTCACAAATTGATAACTACTACCAAAACGAAAACCACAAAGTTTTTTTCTTCATTTGAACTTTTATGTTGAAATTCCGAAAAGGGAATCTAATTTTGAAAAAACATTTGAGATTTCAAAATATATGTATCTACTTTTATATATTTTTTTATTTTATAATTATACTGTTTATGTGACTGACGTAAAATACTTATACATTTTTTTTCCTATCCAACGACTGTCATTATTTATAACCATTGTGTCTAGTGAACTGGGTATGGCCACTGCAAAAGTAGTCATGCTTTGATTGAATCCCACATTAGATACGGGTTACCCTTCTGGGGTATCTGCAATGATCATAATTTTCATTCTATATTCATCATCCAGAAACGGGCCGCTCGCTACCTCCTCAATGTTCGACCTAGGGTATCATGTAAACCTCTTTTCTTGGATCTCAAAATCCTCGCCCCTTCAACTTTATTTATTCTTGAGATTGTATGTTTAGTCCACAGTAACAAATCGTCATATGAGATGGTTGTTAGTTTTACCCGCCAAAATAATAATCTAAAATTCCCATTCCATCATCGAATTTAACAAAAAAGTCTCTCATTTATATGCTTTGATATTATTTAATCATCTTCCGGTTACTACCAGAAGAATTGTCTCACCAGTTCTATTCAGGAGATCTGTAAAAAGTATGAACCACCAAGTATTGAACTACTGTGTTCAAAAGTATCTAAAGAAAGATTGGAATTGCTCGAACTTAACCTCATACACTTGTATGTTCATTCTCTTCTCTTTATATGACATTCGCTTCTTTGCGTAGTCCAATTTTAACTACATGTAATATAATTTTACACATGAGCAAAACTAATACATATTCTGTTGTTTATTAATTATTTTATCATTATTGTGCCATGTAAATAGCATTATTTTCTTCCATGCTATACACGCTTTTACATTATACTATTATATTTTATGATGATATTCTGTGATGAACCTGTTATCTTTTCTTCTTTTTTTTCTTTTGACTACTTGTGATTTTATCAACACATATTAACAAATAACATTTTTATATTTCTGTTCGTATTTATTTTTATATTTCTTTATTTTCATATTTATAAATGCGTTGTCAACAAGAATTCTTTCTTCGGACAATACAGTATATTTTGATTTGATTTGATTTGATTACGGCATCTAGGAATATGTACAAGAAATGGTGTGTTAAAAGGGTAGTCATATTATTTGTTCACATTATTTAATCTTTGATAAACTATTGACTTAAGCTCAGAATGAGTATTATTATTATTGGCCGTTGTGAATAGGACCAATTAATTGAAGTCAATGATAAATTATCTTGAAACAGTTACGGAAACTGTAATTATAACTTGAGACTTTCAATAGTACTAATCTCAAACAATGCTCCAATTGCGATCATTACCTGAATTATTCATTTATGCGACCATAAATCGACAAAAATTCGTTCTCGGTACCATCAGCTATAAGTGTTAGCAAGTACAAAATCATGTTTTTGTGGTATTCTCTTTCGAGAACTACTCAAAGGATCAGGGTCAATGCGAACGTTTGATCAGGATAATGAAAAACATAACATACTACAGTTTTAGCCAATTTCTCTGGGAACCAAAATACTATGTGACCGGTACAGGGTCCTTCCAAAAAATTGAAAAAAAATTGGCTCATTAAATTCAGAATTTGCTCTAGATTTTAGGTTCATATTCGTTCACTTTTGTTGAACTGCGCATGCTCCTAACGTTCCAGGACCAGTTATTTTAGAAACCACAACAAACCTAATGTCTTGCACTGACGCGGATGATATGCACTCTTTTACGAGAAGGAGTGCACACAATCACACCTTCGAGATTATATTTAGTTTCATCTTATGACTACGTTTATCTCACAACTTTGGATCCGCTCAAAATGGGTTTAACTTGACTGGATCGAATCCATCTAATCGATATATACAGTTTTCGGATTGGATTGAACTAGTCAAGTCAATTCCATAAAATACAGGATTGGACCCAACCGATCGCATTGAAGAGAAGTGAAATTACGAGATAAACACGATTGAAATTGACAGATGTCAGGTAAAAGTAGTCAAATTCAGATTGGTTGTTTATCGTCTCAGTTGTCTGTAATCGCATGAGTTTCTCTTTCTTAAAATGGAGAACAAAATAATAAAAAAGAAAAAGAACGTATTGTCCAAAGAAGAGAGCAGTTCTTTCATTCAGGTGATTGGGGAAAGACGTTTTTTGGAGGAAAGGATTATGGTTTCTCATATTCTCAACAACGATTTGTAAATTATTTCGTAGAACACAAGAAATTTTACGTTACGAAATTCGACATATTGCTGTGGAGTTAGGTTTTTTCAATCGGATTGAAGCATAGGATTCCTCGATTCAGTTATATATCGCGACATAAACTGAAGGGAGGTTTAACTTGACTCAATGCTATCGAATTTGAAGCGGATAGAGACCGTCGAGATAAACGTAGTCTATTTATATAGTATACATAAATGTTTTATTATTTTATTAAACTGGGAGTTTTTACGTTTGTACAATTTGTAAGATATGACTGAAGGAATCGGATGATATTGTTACAGACCTGAAATTTGATAAAGACTTCTCGAATTGTTCGAGATCGTTCGATGAATTAGATGGAAAAATCTAGAAGCACTAACTTTTGTTCTGGATCAATCGTCGAACATTCTATTTGTGTTCTATTGATTTCTTAAGTTTTCTAGAACTTTATTTGTATATAAAAGCAATGCATTTGTGAGATGAAGTAAGTTAGTTAGGAAGTTACTTTGAGTTACCTTGGATACAAGTATTTTGACAGTGACTTGAATTACAGTGTTGTCAAGTGAAGTTTGATTAATAAAGGCGAGTTCATACCAGTGTACACTTATTTTTGAACCCGAAGACGCAACAATATTTTCTTGAAATTCATATGACTTCAGTTTTTGTAATTGAATATAGTGCTTAACCCTGTCAAACGCCTTAGCGCGGTTTTACATGGTCAGGGTGTTAGTCCGTTCGAGTTTTTGCCCGACAGCCTAACAAATAGCAATACACAGGGGAGCATAGGTTTTTTCACCCTTTCACCCTTGCCCTGATGTACCCGCTAGAACTCGGGGAGCTCGGGCGGACGAACTCCCGGACAGTACTCTAGCGGACCACAGTGTACTATGAATGTGTTCACATTATCCGGGTGATTCAAAAATACTCACCTCAACGTAAAACGCCCACACACTCTGCAATCTGTCGTACGACAAGTTGTACAACCCAAGTAGTTTCGACGATCGAAACGATAATTGCATAGTGTGTGGGGTTGTCGTTCAACAAATCGAACGATACGGTTGGATCGTATGGAAGTTTGGCGGGTTAAAAATTTGTTGTACAACCGCGTATGATCCACGGCAGATTGCATAGTGTGTGGGCCTGTCGTATCGACACGTTGAAGCGATTTCAGAAACACACGAGGCTCTGTTGTTAAAGTTGCTGTTTAATTAATATTCGGTGGTTGCTGTATCATTCACTTCTATTAAAAATACCGAAAATGGACAATAATCATGCATTTTGGACTGAATAACCAAGTTTTGCACCATTTTATTTTTTCTTATTTATTACTTTTCCGTTATTATTCAACAGAATGACCACCACTACCGCTATAATCTTTTTATAAATAATCTTTGCCATGACACACACTGTATACCAATGGAATTGGTTCCCCAACTGCCAACTGCCAGTTGCAACGACTTGATTGATGTTCAAATCGTTCGTGTCTGTAGGTATTTTACAAACCAATTGGTTGAACAGATTTTTTGTCCAATTTGCAGTACAACTTGTCGTACGACAGATTGCATAGTGTGTGGGGCGTTTTACAGCCCACATTTTGGCAGGTTGGATGCAGTTCCTCGTGTTTGTTGTATCTTGTTTCTGTAGCTATTTCGGTACTCGCTGCAGCAACTCATCGAAAGCCTTCGTCTTCTCTCGCAGTTGTTGAAAAAGCACAATGAAAGCTCCTTGTAGGTATCTCAGTTCCAGCAGGGGGTGAACCCAAATGTGACTATTTCTTTGTCGCCGATGTCTTTACAAAGCGATTTGAGCAAGTTTCCTGTATCTATTGTCCATCGTAGCTACCGGCCAACTGAACTACTCTTGAATTGCATGTGCTACGTAGTTACTAAAAAATAGACTGATTCGTAACTGTTGAAATGAAAGTACACCATGAACAAATTCCAAATGCAATATTAACACCGACAGGAAAGAAACCTTGTGATAATATAACACTTACTCAATAGAAAAAGAAATATTAAGTAACTGAAAAAAAAACTGAAAACTTGAATATATGTAAAAAAGAAATTGAAGTTGAATGGTTTTATTGTGGGGAAACATATTACCTAATGATAGAATTGTACCATTCTTGGTAGGGCTAAAGAAAACACTTGAACATCAAATTGAACAATGTATCATTGAATCATCTTATTCACTGTCAGTTTTCCACTGAGTCCCAAAAGCAGCCATGGGATATAACATTAATATAATAATAATAATAGTAATTATTATTCGCAAATACAACATAAATATGTCAAAATTTGTACCAGGAAATTACAGAATAAATATAGAATTCCCATAGAAGGATATACCTGTGCGTGGGTTCTTCACAATTTGAGTGCTAATTACAATTTCAATGAAATTAAACATAAAATAGAGTAACTTAATAATAAAGATAGGGCGTTTTATAAATATTAGACATATCAATTTAATTATATCTTCTAACTTTCAAATGAAGATGTGAATCAGTTTCTGTGCATGTCACTGCGATAGTAAACATTTTTCATGTCAACGTTTTGGTGTATCTGTAGCCTTGGCAAGCCCGATATCCAGATTTTGAGTTCCTTTTTGAATGAATTGTTACTTCTGATATTTTTTATATGATGTGGGGCGAGATTATATAGTCGAGGAGCTAGGTATGAGTAAGATCTTTGGAAGATGTTTTTCCTTGAATTTGGAACATATAAATTATCTTTGTGTCGAGTTTAACTTTATTCCTAATAATAAAAATCCTATTCATGTATATGGTCCGATAAATAATTGTAAACTGAAAGAAAGAGTTTTTTCCATTAACTTGAACTGAACACTACACAGATAATGTACTAAAAGCTAAAAAATAATTAGGTAGGTACCATGTAGCAGTCATCACACCATTTTTGTCATCAATCTAGGGCATTATTGAACAAACTAAAATAAAATCGTTCGATAGTAGTAATCGAAACACTTGTTGAATAACGTATGAAAATATTGTTACATCTTCTTGCGACGTCATATGGAGATCCTGAAGAAATTATATAAAATTTTTGAAAATAAAAAATATCTACGATACGTCGTACTCATGTGCGATCGATAAAGTTTTAAGATTACGTTCGCAGTATACTTTTGTCGATAACATTATTTTACAGTTAGTATTCATATGTAAGTTTCGTCCTCCACTTATCATTGAATGCACTTTCCTTGATTGACAATATAATTTCATCGATAAACGAATATCGTTGCATGTTTTAGTAATTAGATTTTTTTGCAAACTACTTCAGGAGTTATACCGAAGGAGAAAACACAAGTAATAATTTGACAATTTAACGCGTAAACATTCCTCATTTAGAAAACTGACGTTGACTGTACGATTAAGTAGTTGAAGGAACTTGAATTAAAGTGGTCTAAGATCATAAATGTTTTGTTAAAATTCAATAATTCAAGATGGCGGTTATTCAATAATTTTTTTTCATCACAACATGAAAATGGATTATAAATAATCTAGCCTTTCGCAAATTTCCTATACCATAGGAGTTTTCGCGGCAAGCATCGAACAGAAAATCATTCAACAGTCCCATACGACTACCAAATCATTTCTACCCAACACCTGCCCAGGTAGCACCTTATGTTGGCTGAACCTTATTTTCATAGTGGGCCAATTTGGATATATTATATGTAAAAATAATATTGAACCAATATGGGTTCATATTGAAAAAACAATATTTCATCAATAATATTGGTGAAATATTTGCTCAACCTGTTCTGAATGTATATTGTTTCATAAAATATTGGGTCAATATTGGTTCAATAATTTTCACCAATAGAGCGATATTGCCTACTGTTGTAATTTGATGAAAAACTTTATTCAGTAAATGACATATATATTCAATAATTAACAAGTGATGACACATCTATATTTATTTATCATAAAAACAACATCCATAACATCCATAGCAATAGGTGCGGTAGGTATGTAGAAACTGGATCATTTGATTATTCCAATACTCCCCCTCAAATATTCAGCTTCTCTTCAATACACCCATCCTACTTCTAAATAACTCTGTCTTAGGACCATGTAACGATTTTGTGAGAATATCGGCCACCATCTCGGAGGTAGGCAGATACTTGATGTCAATCACATCACTGTCATAGATTTCCCTTATGAAATGATGCCGTATATCTATATGTTTAGTTCTTGAATGATATGCTGTATTCTGAACCAAACGTTGTGCACCTTGATTATCATTCATAATTTCAATTCTTTCTTCGGGAAAATCAAGTTCTTTGAAGAAATTTTGTAAGTACAGGGCTTCTTTCGCAGCTTCCGTGAGAGCCATGTACTCCGCTTCGGTGCTCGACAGGGCAACTGTTTTCTGCTTACGTGACTCCCAACTGATTGCTGCTCCCCCATAATTGAATACATATCCAGTATAGGAACGTCTGTCTTGGATACATGCTCCCCAGTCAGCATCAGCAAAACCAACTAGCCTTTCACCATTCTTTTTGTAAGTCAGTCCATAGTCAATCGTACCTTTTAAATATCTCAACACTCTCTTGGCCGCTTTCCAGTGTTCAGCATTGAAATTTGTATTGAATTGACTCAGCATACTGACAGTATAAGCTATGTCAGGTCTTGTAGACACTGCCAGGTACATTAAAGATCCGATTAGAGATTGATACGGATACTTTTTCATTTCTTCATCACATTTCTCGTTCGGTAACGTTAATTTCGAATTCGCATCAAGAGGTGTTACTATAGGTTTGCATTCTTGCATTCCAAATCGTTTCAGAACGTTTCGCACGAAGTTTTTCTGGCACATTGTAATTTTTGACTTATCTTGACTTTGACAGAATTCTATTCCCAAAAAATTAGTCACTGGGCCCATGTCTTTCATTTCGAAAACTTTCGAAAGCTTCTTTTTTATTTTCTCCATTTCATGCATATTGTTTGTTGAAATGAGGATATCATCAATATAAATAGCAACCAAGATAATATCATTTCCTTTTCGCATGAAATAAACACATGGGTCACTTTTCAATGGTTTCAGTTCCATCTTCTGAAGTTCAAGATCTAGTCTCATGTACCATTGTCTGCCAGATTGACGTAGTCCATATAATGATTTTTGAAGTTTACAAACTTTATTCCCATTTTCGATTTCATTCAGCCATTTCCGTGAAGTTTTCAAAATGTCCGAATCAACATTTTCACTTTCGAGGATTTCTTGCAGTGTTTCGGGAAAATGGTCGGGAATTTCCATGAAGACATCTTCATCTAACTTTCCATTTAAATAAGCTGTGACCACATCCATTTGGTGCACAACCAGTTCGTATTCAACTGATAAAGCCATCAGCAATCTGATAGAGTTTGCTCGAACAACAGGAGCAAAAGTTTCATGAAAATCAGTACCGTACTCTTGGGAATATCCTTTCGCAACCAACCTGGCTTTTCTTCGATCTAGTGAACCATCTGCCTTATATTTGGTATTCAGGATGATTCGATTACCGATAATCTTATTATTTTCTGGATGGTTTACTATGTCCCAAGTTTGGTTTTTTATTTGAGCCAAATATTCACTTTTCACTGCTCTTTTCCATTCTTCTGCTTCAGGACTGGCAAATGCGTCTTCAACACGAAGATTATTCATAACTGGGGATGCACCAGCAAATTCTTGAGCTTCAAGTTGATCTTTCATGCAGTATTCTTTTCTTGGCCTGCCTCTTTTTCCCGTTCTTATTATTCTCGGTCTTCCCTGTTTGCGATTTGAAGTTCCCTGTGAGGTCGTATCACAAATATTTTCACTTTCAATCTCAGGGAAATTATGGATATTTTCGGTTTCTTCATTCTCAACGAATACTTCTTCGGTATATTCAGAATTTGGTACTTCTTCAATCAATACAATTCCTTCGTTATTTTCCATTTTTGTCTTTTTCTGGGTATCAGTTGTGAAATCTTCGTAACCTTTTTCATCGGACATTTCATTTAAGAATTTGACGTCTCTGCTTATTACAATTTTTCGAGAATTTTGATTGAAGAGTCGAAATGCCTTTGATTCATCCGAATATCCAAGAAAAATGCATTCGGAAGATCGATCATCAAATTTTCCTCTGTTCGGATTTTTATTCAACACAAAAGCTTTGCATCCAAATATCTTGAAATGACTAGCAGTGGGTCGACGTCCAGTCCATTTGAAATATGGTATTTCACCTGACAGGGATTTCGATGGACAACGGTTCCTGATATAATTAGCAGTGGCTATTGCTTCTGCCCAAAACGAAGGAGGTAGATTTGCTTGAATTAGTTTGCATCTAGCCATTTCTATCAGTGTTCGGTTTTTCCGTTCAGCTGTCCCATTTTGCTGTGGTGTATACGCAACTGTCAGTCGTCTTCTTATACCATTTTCACTCAGAAAATCATCAAATGCTCGGTTACAATATTTAGTACCGTTATCAGATTGAAGATATTTTATTGTTTTTCCCGTATGATTTTCTGCATAGGATTTGTACTTTTGAAAGGCTTCCAAAACTTCGTTTTTACTCTTCAAAAAATGGACTTCACACCATTTCGTTTTGTCATCTATAAAGGTCACAAAGTAACTTGCTCCACCAATGGATTTGACTCGCATGGGACCACAAACGTCAGTATGAACAATTTCCAGTATATTGTCGGTTCTTTTCGAGTTTCCTGTGGGAAATGGATTTTGAGTTTGCTTTCCTTTGAGACATATTTCACATGGCGTTAATTTTTCATTTTTGTTGAAGTTCACCCCCAAAACTAATCGATTCTGGTTGATATCTCGTAGACACTTTTCATTTAAATGTCCAAACTTGAAATGCCATTCTGTCAGTTTGTTCTTCTTTATATTTTCTGCTAAATTTGTAGATTCGGGAGGAGTTCTCAGAAAATATAAATCACCTTCTCTATCAGCGACTGCTACTACTTCATTATTTTTTGATAAAATCGTTGCTTTATTTCTATCAAAATGCACTTCATGTCCTTTATTGGTTACTTTTGAAATGCTCAACAAATTTGTACGGAGATCTGGAACGTGCATGGCATTTTTCAATAAAAGCGACTTATATTTGTGTCCACTAGAAACAGGTATCGAAATATCACCAATTCCTTCGATTTCTGTTGTCACATTATTTGCCAAGTTCAATGGTTTCGAAATCGGGTTCAGATTTGTGAATATGTTCTTCTGTGCAGTCATATGAGAAGTGCAACCGCTGTCCAAACACCATTTGGTACTAGAATCGGACTCAGTCATCATAACAATTTCTTTCTGTTTTTCAGATTGAGATTGGTTTTCAATTGAATAGACTTGTTCTGCCTGACTTGCAAATTGCTGATTTTGTTTCTTGAATCTGCATTCTACAGCTTTATGGCCAAATTTCCTACACTTATGGCATCTGAAGGTGAAATTTGACTTATTTTTGTCTGAAGAATTGCTATAACCTTCGTGTTTCTTCTGGAATTTCTTCTGTCCAACGAACATTGCATCTTGTACAAGTTGTCCCTTCTTGTCTTTTCTGGCATCAAATTCTTCCGAAATTTTTATTTTCAGTGCCTCTGGCTTTGGTAGCTCGTCTCGGGATTCGATAGCACAACGGAAATTTTCATATTCATCAGGCAAACTGTACAGCAACATTATTGTCAATAATTCTTCATTGATGATTAATTCCATGTCTGCAAGTTTATCTACGATGTCAAAGAATACAGCCATATGTTCTCTCACATCACTACCAGGTTTCATTTTGTTCAGAGTCAGTTTCTTCAAAAGAGTAGCTTTTCGTGCAGGACCCTTCGAATGGTATATACTCTCCAGTTTCAACCATATTTCATGAGATGTGATACAACATTTTATTTGTTTCAGTTCCGAGGGACTGATGGATAGTATAAGGTCGGATCGAGCTTTTCTGTCATTTACTTCCCATTTTTTCGCTGCTTCCATGGTATCTGATGGCTTAGGAATTGTACCATCGACGTATCCCCATAAATCGTTTTTAACTAAAACTGCTTCCACTTGTAACTTCCAAGTGTCGAAATTTTCTTTATGTAACGCTTCTATCCGCATTTGGTTTCCACTCATTTTCAGTGTGTGTTTTGCCCAAAATACTTTTAAAATGTCCTGGGCCCGTAACCTGTTGTAATTTGATGAAAAACTTTATTCAGTAAATGACATATATATTCAATAATTAACAAGTGATGACACATCTATATTTATTTATCATAAAAACAACATCCATAACATCCATAGCAATAGGTGCGGTAGGTATGTAGAAACTGGATCATTTGATTATTCCAATACCTACATATTGTTTCCAGCATCTAGCTCCAATATTGCGATTTCAATATCACTCTCAAATCGATTTAAGAGATAAAAATCAATATTGTATACTTATCCAAGTTTGATAGCACATTGGTAGAATATTATTTAATTGGATGAAGAAAAGGTTTGTATTTCCTGCAGAAATTTATTTATAAAATAATAGCAAAGCGCTTTCGACTATAAAGTCATCATCAGTGCGTATTCGTCAGGTGTACAAGATCCAAACCATAAAAACATCATGTGTCCCGAAGACCATGTAAATATTTAAAAATATTTAAAATATCGAGTACGCACTGATGATGACTTTATAGTCGAAAGCGCTTTGCTATTATTTTATAAACAAATTTCTGCACGAAATACAAACCTTTTCTTCATCCAATTACATTGGAACGTGCACACAGCTTGACAATTTTCGAATATTATTTAATCCATACTCTAAAAATTATATGGACCCTATATTGATTAAGATTGTTACGAAAACCTCACGCCAATATTTAAAAGACAATATTTATACAATATTACAAAATACATTTAACACTAGGATTGAAATTTGAATATTGGCCGAATATTGAAATGAATCATGATTAAACTAGGGTAAGAAACCGCTAGGTGGCCCCACATATGGAACAACAGCTGAATCATGGTATCATATATATAAAGAGGCTTCTCACAATGCGTTGACAAGTCAATCTACTCAGTGGTAATCTGAAGTAGAAACGAAGTTTTAGAATTTTTAAATTTTTCGACATTTTCTGGAAATACGTCATCAATGTTTCCAATATTCACATATTTTACCAATATATGCAAATTATATTGTACCAATATCCCTAAATATTTTGGCGCCAATATTGCTTCCTCAACATTTCACTAATATTATTTGTATAATGTCCAAGTAATATTGTGCGAATATCCCGAAATAATTATAATTTTGTCTCGTCAATATTACGTTTGAATATTTTGCCAATATTTTACCAATATTATTTTGATGTAAATATGCTACAGCGATATTGTACTAATATCGCCTAACATTTAGATGCCAATATTACTTCGAGAATATTAGACCAATATTATTTCTTAAATATTGGAACAATATCGCCGATTGTTCAATTTTTTTCCCGCCAATATTATTATTTGAATATTTTGCTAATTTTCACAATCTTGTACCAATATTGTGCCAATATGGGTGTGCTACTTGGGTGGTAAAGTTTTTCTACAAGAACATACTTTGCAAAGCTTCCTGTAGTACCTAGCAAATGTTAATAAAAACAAGTGACTATCTGCATACTAGTTTCACGGTTCTGCCAATCATCAGTGCAGACCCAGTCAGGACGTAGAGCCATTGCTCTCATCCGTTACCTGCAATTGAATACCATTTGCTATTTGGCAGGTGATCCTACGATAATTCCATAACCCTCTTTGAAATTCAACAATAGAGCCATCTATAAATTAATACAATTATTTTACACCGATGTGATATAGTTTTTAATAATAAAGAAATGATGAAAAGGTAATCCACAAAGATCTTTGTGGAGACGACTTTGTGTTCTCTTTCCAAAAAAAAAAAAAAAATAAAGAAATGTTTAGTCAGACCACCCACTACACACGCAGGGTAAGAGAAGCCCATGTAGTACCTTACTTGATAAGTTGTAGCAGAACAGCATTTTCTATTGGTGAAGTTTATGATACAGTACCGGAAAGTTTTCATCGGGGGTATGCTGGTTTCATACGAGCGTAAAGAATAGCTTGCTATTATGTTGAGAGAGCATTACAATTTCTCCTCGACTCGCTCGAGGAAGGGATATCGACGTGGCTGTTCGTCGGACGAGGTAGTAGGGGAGACGTACAGTAGTGCGTCTCTCTTATTTATGTGGTATTATCATATCATAGATTTGTCTATACCACGATGAAAACTTTCCGATACTGTATATGCATTCAACAGGAAAGGCCGAATGATTTTAAAGTTTAAGAGTAGCCACCTGAAGCACTATTTCAACAGTGATTTGGGTTGGATTTGAGACATAAGTAGTTTCGGTACCTATATTATCGTGTCCATGGAGGCACAGCAAAATCGATAAGAATCACATTATGTTCATCAGCTTGTAATACACAGTGAAGAGTGAAATAATATATCCCTTAACTAGGGGCGCAGGATTTCGGTTAGAGAGGTTGAATATGGAATTTATTAGAATTTGTTCGTCATCCGTGACTTATGCTATGAGTAACGGTAGTAATTGGTGGCTTGATAGGGGCTGCAAGTTTCAGCCGCAAAGTCCACCTCCAGTAACTCAGTGATTTCAACCGTCGATTCCTTGAACTCGACCAAACAAAAAATTGGTTCAGTTCATGAGTTTTCATTTCTTAATCTAACGGTTTTTAAAATATGGCGATCTATACGAAGCGGAAATATTAGTAATACATGAATTGGTTCAATCGCAAGATTAAAAACAATCTTTTGAAAACAAAATTTTATTTATAATCTATTGGACTGAGAAGTAAAAAATAATACTTAGTGAATGAAAACTCATACTCTTAATATTATTTTTAACCTTTCAGTTCAATAGTTTATAAATAAAATCACATGTTTTTAAAAAGATTTTTTGCGTTCATTCTGTACCTATATACCTACTTTTTAGGATTAGAAAGTCTTTAATTATTTCTGAATAGGTGCACCATGTGCCCAGTGGTGGTTCTAGAAATTGAGGGTAGGGGGGGGGGCACCATTGCTAGGTACCGAGTATTAGGTATAAAGGCATAGGTATTGAAAGTTATACTTCATTTATCATTAAATGAAATAAAAAAAACTTTATTTCAAACATTTTAATCACTAAATATTGAAATAAAAAGTAAAAAATAATATTTTTTGTATGAAAACAAAAAACTTTTATCAGAGGTCCTTTGTGAGTGGCGATGCGTACGTGCTCTTCTACGAGCAAGACAACACATAAATCTTTGATTTTTTTTTATTATTTCCTCTTTTCATTTAAGAGATAATTATGTATTTTTTTAATGGAAATAAATAACCTGTATTTACTTAAATTGGCCCTAGAAAGCTACAGAATTTATTTCAAGTGTGATGACATTTCTCTCTTCAAGTTTTGAAAAAAATATAAACTTTTAAAAGTTCTTTGTTTTCATACACTAAATATTATTTTTCTACAAACGTCTAAAAATGACAAGGTTGGCGCATTGACAACAATATGCGAAGTGACACTTTTTTTCATTTTCCTTAGTTACCATGACACCGTGCGTGAAGTAATGTGCGAAATACCAATTTCGCACACTGCATGTAAACTAAATGGGATTGTCAAATTCTAACCTATGGTCCTCAATCAACCAAAGGCCAAGAAATTATTTATTTCTAACTTCATGGTCCTCAATCAATCGAAAATCCAAGAAATCATTTATTTCTGAATGTTCAACAATGACTAAATAAGGCTTTTTAACACTTTTCAAATTGTGAAAAAATTTATACTACCTATTTTTTGAAACGTTTGTGGAAAAAAAAATTGTTTGCATCTCGTGCGCGAATTACTTTGGTGATCTCGACTATTTTTTTTAACTCGGCTTCGCCTTGTTAAAAAAATTAGTTCTTGATCACCAGAGTAGGATTTCGCGCATTAGATACCAAAACAACTATTATACATTTTAGTTCAATAGTTTTCACTATTTTTGCGGATATTTCCCATTTTATTTTCACGAGTTTTCGCAATTTCGCGCTCCTATGTGACTTTAGGCGGCGGATGTTTTTTGATTAAATTTTTTGATGATCCTA
This sequence comes from Chrysolina haemoptera, assembly GCA_958298965.1. NCBI lineage: Eukaryota > Metazoa > Arthropoda > Insecta > Coleoptera > Chrysomelidae > Chrysolina > Chrysolina haemoptera. The sequence continues at coordinate 40,803,039 of OY282584.1, read as the reverse complement.
TGTTTTTCACTATTTTAACGTATTTTTCAGATTTTAGCTTTGCGAGTTTTCGTACTTGTACTTGCGGGGTCCGAACTTCTCCGATCAACATTTTTTGTTGTAATTTTCGACGTCCGAAACCGCCAGAAATCCGAATTTCTACGCGCTCTCTTTCTAGATTTCAGGTGGAGAAAAGGGTGAAACATTTTTGAATTACATTTTTCAGTGATCCCATATTTTTCACTATGTTAACGGATTTTCCGATTTTATTTTCACGAGTTTTCGCAAATATTTTCGCGGTTTCATGTTTTTTACTATTTTCACGGATATTTTTCTATTTAATTTTCACGAGGTTTAAGAGAATAAAATATCACACATTTTTATTTCAACATTTTCAACAGTCTCGCATGTATCGAGTAGCAGCGTAAAAATCAACTCTTTTTACAAAATATCCAATTATCCAATGTTCTGGATTTATTTTAATTATTTCTAGTTATTCCTCACATAACAATTAATTATGATAACTCTATAATATTTTCATTATTTCATTTTTTTTTTCCGCATTTCTGACGGTCCGTGTTGCTTGATGCAGAATGTCTTCGTTATTGTTTTCGTCCTCAATGTCATCTTTTAAGTCGTTGTCTGTACCCAGAAGAAACTGGGCTTCCATTGATTTTGTGTCATTTTTGTCTTTCTTTTTTTTTGCATTTGTATGAAATGAAATTCAATAAGGTTGCGGGTGCTGGTAACTGTGCCATTCTCAATGGAGTAAGCCCGTTGGTGCCAAGTTTCCAACCCCAGTCATCCGGATTTTTTTGGATTCCATACCATTTCTGAAACTGGTGATACGTCCCAAACGCATGATGTCATGTAGCATCCTTCATTGGAGGTAAAGTTGTAAGATTAAACTTGCTTTTTATTGTTGCTTTTACAAAACGATGGTAGCGGACTTCTTCCATGGTTTCCCTTTCCATGATGCCACCATACGAAGCAGTGAGAGAGCAATGAGAATGAGAAGAAGATACTATTGATATTGAGTCTTGTGTTCTTCTGCACAAGCGAACAAAATTTCGTTTTTCCTTGGTTGAACAGGGACGAAGTCGTGTCGCAGCCACTAAACGCATGTGGAAACAGGGTGTTTTCAGCTGCTGCTTCCTGTTTCAAACTATTCACAGAATATGGTTTTTCAGCGGTTTTTCCCTTCCCAAGGTTTGTGAAAGTATATTTTGCTTTGAGATGGCTATAATGCTTTCAGCAAAACTATAAGATCGGCGTCTTCACAATGATAAAATCAGCATTGAATGTTGAGCAGAAAGAAATTGCTGTCTTGATGATCAAAACATCTACATCTTCCTCGGTCTTAATACTTTAATTAGATTTTTTTTGTGAAATCATCTTTATACTCACTTTCAGAGTAGGTATGCAAATGCGTTCGCTCACCATACTTAGTTGAAGTATTGAGTTGTTTAATGATGATCGATCAGAATGAACGTTGATCGATGAGATTATAACAAGATTACAGTAAAAAACCAATAGTGACTTACAGAGTGGTCATCATCAAATTAATTTTCATAATGGGTTTGCGAATGCATCCGCCTACGAGACTGAGTTGATGTGGTAAGTTCAGTAATGATGCTCAATCATAGTGAATATTCATCTATGAGTATATAACGATGGAAAATAGCGACTAAAGTTTGTCTTTCAGTCGCAGATGATTCCACAAAAGATTTTATGAATTTCCTATTCATATTTTCGAACTAAAATGAAAGGGTGTTTTTACAGGGTGGTAAATGTAGTATTTAATTCCAGATAATTACATATTGAGTTGATTCATTTAGTTCATCGACGATATAATTCGATCGATGTCATAGATGAACGGATATCAGAGAGGAAAGGCAGAGGATTCTGCGATTATTTAATGATGTTATGTTCATTAGGCACTTCATGATTTTGACGAACGAATTTGCTGGGGTTGAAGCTTCTATCATAGCAGTGAATTTTCTATAGATGATTGCTCTAGAACGTTTTGGAAATGAAAAAATAAACATAATGTTTAGAAAACAGTGCCCGACTTAATTTTTGACCTTATGAATCATAAACAAATTCGGATTGAAGGAATGATAAATGATGTCTTATATGAAATACGTGAAAATCTTTTCAAGTGGCCCATTCGAAAGTAGGCTGCCTCTCTAAAACTATTATTTATTAGCCGATTCATTAATCATCAGCATCATTCAGCATCAATAGTTGTAGTTGACTGCCATAAATTCGAATTGAAAATAAAAATTCCAAGGCCTACTTCGCATTATTTCAAAGTCAAAAATACAAAAAACATAATAGCGATTTTTTTAAAATAGAATGCCACTTGATCCACGATATTTTCAAGTTGTTTATGTGGAAAAAAAAACGTAGAAATACGTCCAATAACAAAAAAGTTATATGGGAATAAAATTTGAAAATTATGTCAATAAATCAACCCACTACTACTTTAAGTTCAGAACTTTTATCAAAATTCTGACCAACCACTGGATTCAGAACATTTCGAAATATATTGGGTCAAAATTTCATCGAAATCGTTCATAAATAAAAAAATTATAAAATAATAAAATAAAATTTTCCTGAAAAACCACCAAACAAGATTCTTTTCACACTCCAAAACATTTGGAGGTAATCATTCACGATTTACTATGATTGAAGCTTTAACTCCCTCTAATTCGTTGTTTAAAATTATCGAGTATACCTAATGAACATACAATCATAATTCTATTTTTTGGTACATCAAAATGGCAGTCTATGACGTCATTGGAATTCCTGAAGATTTCCTAGCTATTTTCTTTGACATCCGTAAATCTATGTGCGGCTTTTTATAGCCCCCCCCCTGTTAACTTTTGAACGGTTTGCCGTAGAGAGATAAAAAAAAACTGTTTCGAGGGTTTCACCGATACTAGTTTTTGAAATATAACGCATTGTGATTGCTCGATAGATGGCGCGGGGGGGGGGGGCACAAAAACCTAATTTTTTTAAATGGCATGGGGGGTCGAGTGACACATCGATGAAAAGAGAATTTGATTCTCTTTTCAACCATCTCATTTTTTTTTATTTTCGTTTTTTCACAATAAGCATTTGAAGTGTCAAGTGTAAGAGCGGATCTGAATTCGTTTCCTTACCTTACCTCAATAACTTTTGAAGGGTTTGATGTGAAATAATGGGACGGAAAATATTTTGGGTGGTATTAAAATAATAATGTTTGAAGAAAAATACCTTAATTGTTCTAGTGATTCACAATTGCAATCAATACCACGAAATACGGTCAATAAAGACAATTCACAACATTAATAATTATTCATTTTGAATTCCTTTCAAAGCTTAATTAGGTATTAGGATATCGAAATTATACCCATTTCATTTATTTTTAATGACAAAAGTAATAACAGGTCCTACGAAAGGACTATTCATTGGATTTGTTTAAATGACAATAATTAATTAGTTACCTATAAAAGTACAATGGATTGATGAATTATTGTATTCGTATTCACTGAGGAGTTTTGTCCACTTATAATTATTATTTTCTTTGAATATTTGATATCATCATGGTTCGTATAGGTCCTTTCGAAGAAAAAATTGAAGCAATTTATAATTTTGGTGAGGCCCATCGGAACTACCACGAAGCGGAGAGAATTTTTAATGAAAAATTTCCTGAACATCCTATAACTCGGAAATATTTGAGGGAACTAGTTGAAAAATGCAACAGAACTGGCAGTGTTCGTAGGAAAGGTGGAGCTGGTCGAAAATCAATTCCGGAAGAGACAAAGGTTTCGATAATTGCCGAAATGGTGGTAAATCCGCAACAAAGTACCTCTGGTGTAGCAAGTACGATTGGGGTCTCAACAGCTACAGTAAAAAAATATTTGAAGAAACACAAGTTCCATCCATACAAATTAGTAATGTTACACCAACTCACAGAAGACGACCCAGACCAAAGAATGGAATTTTGTGAAATTATGGAGGAAAAGATAGCTAGGAACACATCACCTTCCAGCAAGATGGGGCCCCTCCTCACTTCCAACGTCAAGTTCGATCGAGAGTATTTGGATGTAACATACCCTATGAGATGGATTGGACGTCGTGGACCAATCGAATGGCCGGCACGATCACCAGACCTTACACCTTGTGACTTCTTTCTGTGGAGATACGTCAAATCCAAAGTGTATGAGCAACAATCCAACTCTTTGGAAGAACTTAAAGAACGAATAACACGGGTTTGTGCTGGTATAACTGCAGACATGTTGAATAATGTTCGGAAGGAATTTGTGAATCGAATTTTTTATTGTCAAGATATTAGGTAGACATTTCGAACACCTGCTTCGTTAATTGACAACAATTTTGCTTCTAATTATTTAAATACTACATGTCATAATAGTTTGTTTTCTTTTTGTTACATTGACACTTCAAATGCTTATTGTGAAAAAACGTATTAACGAAATTTAAAAAAATTAGATGGTTGAAAAGAAAATCCAATTCTCTTTTCAACGATGTGTCACTCGACCCCCATGCCATTTAAAAAAATTAGGTTTTTGTGCCCCCCTGCGCCATCTATCGAGCAATCACAATGCGTTATATTTCAAAAGGTAGTATCGGTGAAACCCTCGAAATGGTTTTTTTTATCGCTCTACGTCAAACCGTTCAAAAGTTAACAGGGGGGGGGGACTATAAAAAGCCGCACTGTATAATATCGAACGAAATATGGGTTATCGTCATTCTTATTCTCTGTAAATGAATATTGTGTTGATCACCCTGTAAATACACTACTCTTTTTTGTTATCTACAGTTTTAATATTCTCATCGATGAATTTTCACAATAATCGATAGTTATTACTGAACTTACTAAATCAACTTAGTCTCGTACGCGAACGTATTCGCATATGCCCATTCCGAAAATAAGTATTATTATGATCACCTCGTAAAAATACTACTGCAATTTTTTTATTACCTACAGTTATTATTTTCTCATCGATCACGTGTAATCCAATGGATCTTTAAATAAATCAGCTTAATCTCGTGGGCGAATGCATTTGCATACCTACTCTGACATGAATTTCGTCGGTATTCTTGAAACGTATTCATCTCAATTCTCAATAACTTTCAGCCCCATCAGTTTACTGTTGGGGTGAATGCAAAATGTTTTATTCGCATATTTTTATTAAGTTGCGAATCTCAAAAATACACAATAGTAATTTACGTAACAAGTCCGGAAAACACTTTTTTTTGGACGAGTGGACAAGATTCTAGGACGAACGTAGCGAGTCCTGGAAGTCTGGGAGTAGAATAACAAATCGAGACACATTTATTTATCATATTTCATTATAATAATAATAATAATAATAATAAAGGCTTTTATTGACAGGTGCATGTAACAATGAATAGCAATACAAACGGAAAAGAAGATGTAAAGTGGATTAATGATACACTTCTATTATTCACATTATGAAATACCTATGTATGCCTGTCAATTGGCAGGGTTCAAAAAGTGTCCTCAGACAAGTTTTGCTCTTCCACCCAACCATGTATGGTATACACACACACATTGTGATAAATAATGTATATTGAAGTAATTCAATTATATGTATACCAAAATTAGATTGAATTTTTATATAAGTATATATCAGTATCAATAATAAAATGCCAACATAACAGCTAAACGTAATATAACCAATATAATGTTGCTCAATTGTTCAAACGGGAAAAAAAATTAAGAAATATAAAACAAAAAACACAAAAGTGTGTAAGGCATCCTATGAATAAGTATGCTCGTATAAAATGGGGAAACAACAATAATACTAGTAACCTTTCAGCTTCATAGATAAATTATTCAATATTGAATTATCGATATATTGGGAATTTCAATTGAATACTAGCATATTCGTTATTTTCTACATATTTACTTCAATAAATAATCAAGTTTGCCATCCATGAGGCCTTCCTTCACTCTCTTCCTGAATAAAGACAGATGCAAGTGTTTGTATTCCTCAGGAATCCTGTTGTATAGCCAAGGTAGGTAAAATGAATACGATCCACGAAATAAGGATGTTTGAAACTTAGGTGGGGTGAGTTTGGATTTGAATCTTAAATTCAAATTATGTACGTCAGTTCTATAACTAATTTCATTGTATAAATAAGGTGGTTTTTTTGTACGTAAGATTTTATGGAAAAACACTGCTGCATGCAGGACACGCCTAGCTGCCATGCTCAACCACCCAATTCTGTTCAAATGATGAGACACGTGATCCCTTCTCCTTGCTCCTGTAATGAAGCGAATACAAGAATTCTGTAGTTTTTGCAAACGATATCTGTCTTCACTCAGAATCCCTGGACCATAAATAACATCTGCATAGTCAGCATGCGATACCACTAAGGAGTTGCATAAAGTAATTTTTATATTCCTACTTAATATCGTTCTGTTAGAATAAAGAATTTTGAGATTGCTAAAGCCTTTCCTTATGATTGAAGAAATATGATTTTTATACCTCAAGGAATCATCTAGTATTAATCCTAGATTTTTACTAGACTCTTTGAAGGGTAATGGGGTGCCTTCGATTTGTATTTTATTTATGGGATTAGCTCTTTTTTTAGCTTGCCTCCTGCCAAATAATAAAGCTACTGATTTGGTTGGGTTGATCGTAAGGCAGTATTTAAAGGAGGTGACAGAAAGAGAGTTTAAATCCTCATTTATGCGCGTATAAGCTTCATCTATGTTATTTTCAGTAAAGGAATGGTACATTTGGGTATCATCTGCATAAAAGTGTACTGACGAGTATTTCAAGGTTTTATGAAACTGGGACGTGTATATTATGAATAGGAGTGGGCCTAAGATGGACCCTTGAGGTACACCGTTAGGGACAATTACATAGTCAGATGATTTTTCCTTGAGAATAACGGTCTGATATCTCTCCGATAAGTAGTTTCGTACTAGAGTTGAAGCAGTAGGGGAAAAGCCAAAATAATGTAGAATAGCCAGGAGCAGTTTGTGGCTAATTCTGTCAAAAGACTTAGAGTAATCCAATAAAGTCAAAATTGTGAGTTTGTTGTTATCAATTGAGGTATGAATATCGTCAGTTACTTTCAAGAGAGCTGTTACACAGCTGTGATCAGAGCGAAATCCAGACTGACAAGATGTTAAGCAATGAGAATTACTTACATGTTCCCTGATTTGCAGATTCATAATTTTCTCTAAAACCTTTGACACAGCACATAAAATGGTTATGGGGCGAAGATCTGATATTTCATCTGGAGGATGTTTTTTAGGTAGAGGTATCACGTGAGATTTCTTCCATAGAATGGGGAACTCACCGGTTTCTAAACAGTGATTAAATATATGTGACAGATAAGGAATAATGAATGGACAACAGAATAAAATCATCTTTATACTGATTCCATCAGCACCAACAGCATTTGATTTTATAGTTAAGAGATATTTATAAATTTCCTCATTATTAGTAAGCCTAAAAGAAAAGTCAGACACATTCTCAAACTTATTTAGTGTGAAGTATTCCAAGGTATCGCTATCAGGATTTGAACTAGATCTGGAAACGTTTATAAAAAATTCATTTATTTGATCAACTTCATTCATATGATCTGGTATTATATTGCGAGCTTTTTGTCTTATACCTAGGTCCTGAGCAACCTTCCATAAATTATTCTTATTTATTCTCACTTGATTCTCCATGTAAGCTCTTTGTTCTAATTTCAGAGTTCTATTTGTTAAATTTCTCAATTCCTTATAGTATTCATAGTGATAAGGGAGTTTTGATCTTCTGAATCTTGTAAGAGCTCTATCTCGCAGCGACATTAGTAGTTTCATATTATCGGTTAACCAGGGAGCTGCTTTTTTTGTGATTCTTACTGTTTTTAGAGGCGCATGTGTATCAAAAATTTGTACAAGAATTCTTATTTGTATTAAATATTAAAATTCGAACAGAAGATAGGTAGTAACAAAACATTATAATTCTTAATTATATTAATATTTATATTAAAATTCGAGTATTTCCCGGACGTTGCCAAAAAAATGTATTACTTTTCGCACTCTAGCGCCGAATCCAGTCATACGTTCGAGTTGGGTCAATGGGATGACTCCAGCTACAACAAATCAATCATTCAGCCATTTAACACGCTTTTATTAGCTTCACCTGTATCTGTTTATCTATTTATCTATTTATGTAACGAAATCTTTGAACGCGATTTTCACCTACTTCCATATGTCCGAATGATTTGAAATTTGGAAGGTGTTCATAGTTCTGGTGACAATGAAATATGTTATAGAAAAAAAAAAGTAGATCAAACGGAATTTCGGTAAACAATATTTTTTTCTTGTTTATCATGGTTCCAACTACTAGCATAACAAGTTTGGTGGTGCTACAATCGATCCTCGTCTCAAAACCCAGTAAATCATTATAATTTCTCTTGTATAATATAAATATGTTATATCAACATGTTTTCTCGCCTCCTTATCTTCAACCATGAAACAATGGCTAATCATTTCCTTCATCATGAGCACCTTCAATAGAATAACGAATTCTCATGTATGAAAAAATTTTTATTTGAAAGTAGTCCTTCTTGTTCGATAATTCTTGGACTATGAAATACATCAGTAGTAAGGTTTCTCTGTGTATTCTTTTGTTCTTGTTGAATTATTAACGAGTTGGAAATATTATTAGCTTTAAACGTCCTTTTCAGTTTACCCGTTTCATATACCCGTATAGTAGTAATTATCAACAAGTTTTTCAATATAACAATCAACAATTTGAAGTCGTCAAAAATTACAATTACTTGGGGGGTCGAGTTTTTCTCATCATCTGCTTTTCTCAGTATGACTAAAAAAACAGTGCGCAAAGCTAGCCAAGATATTTCAAACCAATATGGTATTGGATAAATATAAGCAAAAACCTTCAGAGGAAGATAATATGCAACTGATAACCCCATCATATCCTCTTATATATCGCTATTTCACAAACTTTGTTATTGAAAATAGCTATCTGAGTTCACGTGCTCCAATACGTTTCACTCGAATCATAGCACAAGTCAGAATGTGGAGTAGTAAGTATCTTATATCATTTTTTGGTGGTTCGACATACAAAATAGACATGGAAATCTGTTCCATTTGCAATATGCTCGTTAATGAGTCCCTTCAGCATATACTATTTGAGTGCCCTATTTATGAAGGCTTGAGACAGAGTTCAGTTTTCTCCCGGATTGATTCTATGGATGACGTGATTCTCCTATTCAACAGTGGCAATATTCAAAGTCTTAAAAGTCTTACGAACTACATGATGAACATACTCAAATTACGTTCGTTCATAATCAATGAGTAGTCATGTTTATTTCCATTGAAATTTCTGCATACTTTAGTAAGGCTCTTGAATGATGCAAAACATATATAATATTTTCTTATTTTTCTCTTGTGATAATTGTATTTAATGATTACTATTGTATGTGTTTTTGAGGAACGCTTGTGATTATTGTATTTCATAATTGGTAATATGTCTATTGTGATTATTAGAAACTCATATAAATTAGGTTTATCATATAATATTCTTCATGTATGTAACCAAACTCTTTGTGATAAGAATGATTTTATTGGACATAATAAATGTATCTATCTATCTACCCGTTTCAAACGGTTTATATATAAATATTGTACGAATAAATCTGTAAATGAGTTCTTGATGTGTATATTATTGCTGTTGAGTAATGGGTGTTATCACACGAGAGGACGAAAATACAAACTCTTAGTGCCAGCCTCTTATGATCTTGCTGGAAAAGAATGATTCAGTTTGTATATTCTATGTGTTCAAACACACCCTTCAAGGCATTAATGTCATAAAATTTAATTCAGTCAGTTATAGGAAAGGTACTCAAAATATAAACAGTGCCAATCTAATTGTAATCTAGCAATTAAAAGTAATGCAACGTACCTTTTAGGTTTTTGTACTACTTATTGAATACACCCAATCCATATTCACTTCAGTTTTATGTATCAGTGTCTAATTTTCAATTTAATTTTTATGTTCTACTTTTTGACCAACGGATACCAAAATCTTTAATTCTCAAAGTTTATTGAGAATAGAAAACTTTTGAAATTCTTTCTAATTTCATTTTGGTTTCTGAATTTGGCGGATGTAATTGTTATAAGAGTTTTAACTTCATTCATTTACATATTGTTTTATAATTCCAAATATTTTTCGTTCTGAATTATATGTTAATTCCAGTGACAGCAGCGGCTCGTATAACTAGAAGGCTCTCACTCTCTCGGCATATAATTATGATTGAACATCGAAAAGGAGCATTAATAGCTAATGCAGATATCTAATCAGATTATCAGTACGTGTTGACATTGAAATTTGTAATTCAATTTATTTATCACACACCTTCAACTTCCGACCATATGTTATAAGTAGAGTGACAAATTTATTTTTATCATCTGACGAAAAATTAAAACGGTTTTGGAACAAGAGACACCAATTTTATGTAGAAAATTTCTACTCTATAACACCTAGTTCACTTCGGCAAAACATCATGGTATTTATTTTATGAACGACACTTGGGCATTGCTCGAATAACAATGTTGTTAAGAAATTATTGATGATGGGTCAATATCAATGAAGATGTTGAGAAATCTATTACAAATTGTGAAATTTGTCAATATACTCAGTAGGGTGGCCTACGTGCACAACTTACAATAAAGTTGCTTTTCAACAGGGCATGTGGCCGCTTAGTGATCTGATATAAAGTATTTGAGAAAAAATATCTCGTACCTACGCTTGAACCAACTATCGCTATGCTGGAGTTTCGAACGTCCTGTGCATCAGACCACTGAGCTACCTGGCTATTGCCAAACGAATAAAAAAAAAATTATAAATGCCATACAAATTTTTTTCAAAAATATTAGTACACTTTTCTAATATTAGTGGACTAAAAAATAAAATGGATTGAGGTGAAATAAATGAATGCGCCCACTAATGCTAATGAAACAATTTTAAAATTAAAAGAGATCTTTTCTACATTTTGTTTGCCAGTTGAAGTGGTATTTTGATAATGGTCCACCATTAAATTCAGAACTGTTCATTAAATTTTGTTCTTTGGCAGAAAGAGGAGTACGGATTGTAAAAAAGGCTTAGAGACATTATTTTCTGAGAAAGATGAACATGTCAATGAAAATACAAAAATTTAATTTACTTAAATAATTTGGTATTTACTTACCAAAATACCTCTTCTATCGTAATAGGCTAAGCACCTTCACATAATATATTTAAAATGAAATTCAGGACCAGGTTCGATTTCACAAAACCAATCTTTCAATGTATAAGACTTAACGGGAGTTTGTTTTCAGTCAAGGTAAGTTATATTCAATAACCGATGATGTAGGTATAAATATGTGAAGAATATGAAAACGAAAATGTGACATAAATGAAAAATAACAAAGGTACTCAGTTAATAATTGTACTGATTCAGTTCAGTTGAGTGATGGAGTTAAAAACTTCCATGTTAATGAAGAAATCTGCATTGTTCACAATAAACTTGTCAAGAGAGAAACAAGATGTTCTGCCGTACCAGGACGACGCTCTCAATAACTTATGATTGGTATATAGATAAAAAACGCATTGAAAATTATTTTGAAACTGACGAAATCATACGAAAATAACGTAAAAGGATAATTTCGTCCAACCAGTTGTGTGAAAACGCTTATAAATTAGTGTTTGACTAATGTTAACCAGAGCAACCGGAAAAGAACTACTCTGTTATCAAGTTAGTTTCGGATCATTTAAAGTCTTCTCAGTCGGTGTTTAAAACTCAATATTGATTTTAGCGTAAAAAAAGCCCAAAAATGTGTCCCATCCTAGTCAACAATGTAATATTCCCAGATATTCCTTAAATAAACACAGAATATACTGTGATTGAAGTGGGAAAATGGTGTTTATGTCCGCCATACACGTATTATACTTCTACCCTTTTTCCCATATCATATTGCCACATGAATTATATTCATTTCTGAATTTTGAATTTTTGAGTGTTCTTCATACACTAGTGTTACTTTTCAGTTAAGGGATTCGAGGCTCACGTTCGAAACAGTTGAAAACTTTCCAGAATTCATACACGTTCTCTATCAAGCCTTTAGGGGGAGGGAGGGAGGGAGTCAAACAGATAGACAGACACAGAGGCAGACGGAAAGCAATACGAATGAAGCAATTGGGTATAATGTAATAGTATAAAGTATTCTACTATCAAATACTGTTGTTGGTGTGTAACAATTTTAATTAATCATGTACTGATATGCAAGTGTTTATAAATGTGCAAATATCCAACCCATGTTTAAAGTTAAATTACAGTTTTCATTTTAATGGCCAGCTTTGGAAAGCGCAACATTGAAATAACGGCATGGAATTTGCCAATTTTTCATCTCATTATCCATGATTGGACGCCTGAGTGTACATTAACGAAGTATGTACATAATTATTTGTTGTTAATATTGGGTAGAGAATAACATGACATCGCCTAGTGGTCGGACACATTTTATTCATTTGTGTGTATGTGTACGCGTGAAATGAAAAACTTGTAATCATGGCTGAAATCGTGTTTCCATTAAGTGGATACGTCATTCATGAAATGGTCATGATACATGCAGCTAAGATTTTAATACAGGATCATGCCCTCGAAAACTCAATCAAAAAGCTATCTCTTACATAACATTTCTATTTTATTCGAAAAACTTTTTTCATTTATCCCAATAACTTTCTCATTAAGAAATATTTCACTCAGATTTCCTTGCAATTTAGAATGAAGAACACTGCTATAATTAGTTATTGTTCATTTCCAGCTTATATTGCGTATTATTTCAGCTTATATATTGCGTATTTCACATGATTCAACTTGAAATATGCCATTTCTTTCGTCAAGGTTGCACAGGGTTCCCAGAGGTTCCAAAAGAACAAGCTGAGTACATAGGGGTCGTCCATTATTCACCTGATGTTTTTCATGTTTTTCAGCAACTTTTTAACCCCTCCTACCCCTGGTGATACGTGGTGAGGTTTTAGTCTAACCCTTTCCCCCTACCTGTGTATTTTTTTGGTACAAAGTATCTCAAAGAATTTCAGAATATCATCTTTAAATTCAGGTATAATCTGATTTAATTCTAGAAAATTAAGCACCATGATAAAAATGTCCAGACAGACATCAAGGTGGCAGAGGTTGTTGACTGGCATAAAAAAAATAGGAAATTCATGTGAAAAGCACGGACCACGGATTAGCAAGACTTTGTGGTATATTTTTGTTTCGCATCATTAAATTTTTTCTGAGCCACACTAGATTTTTTCCCTTCTTGTACCTACTCTACTCTTTATACAGATCTCAAAATCTCCTAGTTTAGACATTTTTCCGTTGTTTTAAGATAAAACATACGCGGCAATGATTTACGCATGTATTCGGCGTCAAAATCACAGACTTACTGTTGACTGACAAGCCGCGCCGAGCCGGGTGGTTGCGCGGGGAAATCGTTGACTCGCAACAGCAAGTCAAAGTCATCCGCCGCTTTTCGGTTTAGAAATCGTGCCCCAACCCCCCTTGTGATATTTTATGATTTTTTCAGAACCTCCCCACCCCCTTTCGCGCCTCACGTGATTAATGGACGACCCCAATGAAAATGAACACACAAATCATGCTACCTGATTATAGAGTGCACTCAACGCATTAGTGCAGACAATCTGAGGAATGTCTGGCTAACCATAAAACCTTGATAGAACAAGCCTAAACCCCGTGTCTCATGGTCAAATTGTTTGATCAAAGTGCCTTGAAGTGACGTAATTTATATTGGTTTGTTCAACAAAACTAGAATGACGTTTGACGAAACTTCTTGACCGTGGCCACGGGCTCCAAAGTGTTGGAAGGTGATGATCTACCAGAGACATGTGGCTGATGAGAGAGTATAGTCTTTCTGATATCAATTGCAGAACATAACAACTCGTTCCGAAACGTTCGTGGGTTCGGAACGATTTGTTATGTTCTGCAATTGATATTAGAAAGACTATACGAGAGCTGGTAGCTGAAAAAAATCTACATAGAAAATGAATATTTGGAACATTTGGTATGAATACAATTCAAGAAATAGAAGCTACCCGAAAGACACTAAAACAGCGTCACTTTCCCACGAAGCGCGATTCGCCAACAAAGTTATCATCCTCAAGAGCTATAATTTTATCGCATTAGTTAACCCTATTATATTATATATATATACCTATTACTCATCTGAGTGTTACTTACACTCATTATCAATTTGAGTTGACCCTTTATTCGACCTATCCCAAATTATCTACTCAACTTGTTTACTTTATATTAGAAAATACCTGCTCTAACCTACCTGTTTTGTATTTGATGACATACGTTCTTGGATTAATGACTAAACATTATATTGATATAATATTTACCAACATGTACTTAAAGAATTATTGAAAGTATGAAATTATTAGTAGTAAAAATTAAAAAAACGGATGATAATAAACTAGGTAATGATAAACGAATGGAGACTAATGAATTATGAAGGAAATACATTTTTATTGTACTATGGACTTGAACAGAGGGCTATATGGAATCAGGGCCTTTGCGCGCTTTCATACTATTTTCACACTTCCACATTTCCAGATTCTCGAATGCATCGAGAAGTCTACGATCTAATTAATCTCAAACTTGTGTCATCAAATCGGTTGTCGTGGTCCAAAGCATGTTGGGGGACACTTGATTTTTCTGGTCTCGAAAATCGGATATGAGCAATGTGCTCTTGGAACTGTTCTTTTATGGCCCTTCGGATCTGACCCACATACTTCTTCTCGCAGTCTTTACATCTAGAGCAGGTAGTTTCTAATTTAAATTAAAGAAGTTGAGTAGATAAACAACTACTTCCCTGGCTAAAGCCACGCTGGACATTGAACTACATCTGATAGATATTGTTAAAAGACTCTAACTAAAAAGAAAAATTCAGATAGTTGATTTTTTAAATTTCTCTAATTTTCATTCAAAAAAATCATTAAATAAATTAGATAGGGATGTTATTAAAAAATATCACTCACAGAAATCGTTCATTTCATTGAAGCAAGGTTCGCTTTGCCAAGCTCATTCAGGAACAGAGTTGAATATTTTTACTGAAACATGAGAACGATTTTTGAAATCTAGAGGTGGAGTGAACAGGTATATTGTATAGATTACAAGTTCTACTAGATAGACTGTGAGTCTGAAAACCTTTAATCAGCTTAGAATAGAGATATCTCGGGGTATGAGTCCGATTAATAATAATAATAATAATATTTATTCACAAAAGTTCAATGACACAATTTATACTAGGCAATTACAGAATAAATATAGAATTCCCACAGAAGGATATACCTGTGCGTGGGTTCTTCACAATTTAAGTGCTAATTACAATTTCACTAAAATTAAACATAAATAGGGTAACTTAATAATAAAGATAGGGCGTTTTATAAATATTAGACATATCAATTCTAACTTTCAAGTGAAGATGTGAATCAGTTTCTGTGCATGTCACTGTGGTAGTAAACATTTTTCATGTCAACGTATTGGTGTATCCGTAGCCTTGGCAAGTTCGAGATCCAGGTTTTGAGTTCCTTTTTGAATGAATTGTTACTCCTGATATTTTTTATATGATGTGGGACGAGATTATATAGTCGAGGAGCTAGGTATGAGTAAGATCTTTGGAAGATGTTTTTCCTTGAATTTGGAACATATGAATTATCTTTGTGTCGAGTTTCATATTGGTGTTCTTTTTCTCTTAATTCATGTCTATTCATATGTTGTCTTATTATAGTTTTGAGGAAGTAGAGTTGTCTCACGTCTAGAATTGATGTTTCTTTATATAATGAGTCGGTTGGGTAAGTTCTTTTTCTGAGGTGGATTATTTTCAATGCTGATTTTTGTACTTGTTCTAGGTGTTTTAGAAAAGTTGTGTTTGCTGCTCCCCAAGCAACTATTCCGTATGTAAGGTGAGTTTCGAACAATGTATAGTATAGCATTCGCATCTGGGCTGTTTGTAGATATGGTCTCATGAATTTTAATCTGTATGTAACGAATCGTAGTTTTTTGACTAAGTAATCAATATGTGCATCCCATTTTAGATGAGCGTCAATGTATATACCAAGATATTTCAATTTATCTACTGATGAAACCGAAAGTTCTACGTCATCGTATTTTATTGATAGGGATTTGAAATGTGGTAGATTATTGGCGTACGAAGTGAAGGTAATGTAAAATGTTCTGGTTATATTTATACTCAGTAATTTACTTTCGAACCACTTAATTATCGTTTTGAAATTTTTTTCAGCTTTTTGTTTCAAAGAATTCCATGATTCCGATTGAAAAAAAATTGCAGTGTCGTCAGCGAAACTGATTATATCACCTTCCACATTCAGTGAGAAAATATCGTTCAGGTATATGTTAAAGAGTAGCGGACCCAAAACGGTTCCCTGAGGTACGCCGTACTCAACAGTGTGAAAGTCACTCTTCGCGTCTCTGATTTTCACGCATTGTTTTCTTTGATTCAGATAACTGCACAGTAGTGAGTACGGTAGACCTCTGAATCCGATGCTGTCCAGTACTTCTAACAGTTGAACGTGACTCACAGTGTCAAAAGCTTTTTTCAAATCTACGAATACACAAAGGGATGGTACTTTTTTATCTACGTATTCACTAATTTGATTCGTGAGAACTGATATGGCGTCTACAGTTGATTTGCCCTGTTGAAAACCGTATTGATTTTTGGATAAAATATTATTTTTATTTAGGTATGCACTGATCCGCGATTTTAGGATAGTCTCAAAGATTTTTGCGAAATTTGTAATTACCGATATTGGACGGTAGTTCTCCAATTTAGTTTTATTTCCAGATTTAAATATTGGTGAAATAATAGCAATTTTAAAGGGGTTTGGACATATTCCACTACTAAAGGACCAGTTTATCAGGTAAGTTAATGGTTTTGCTAGTTCTTTTGCTATTAGTTTGATAGTTTCTGCTCGGAGGTTGTCGATTCCGGGGCACTTTTTGTTTTTTAGGTTCATGATGGTTCGCTCGACTTCTGGTTCGTTGGTTTCTTCTAGGAAAAAGGAATTTATTTTTCTATTGTTCAGATAGTTTTTACTATAATTTGGCCTTTTGAGAATATCATTTGCCAGGTTTGGACCAACTTTCGTGAAGTATCCGACAAATTCATTGGCAATTTGTTGGGGATCATGAGTTTTTTTACCATCATCTAATTGGATTTGTCTTATTTCTTCTGTATTTTTTCTGTTGTTTGTAATTTCGTTTATTGTTTTCCATAACTTTGAGGAGTCTCCTTTATTTGAATCAATTTTTATATTATAATAGTTTATTTTAGATTGATCCATTACTTTTTGTAGTTTGTTTTTATATTGATTGTAATTTGTTTGGTTCACTTCAATTGGGTTCTCCTTCATTCTTTTATATAATTCTCGTTTTTTATGGATTGACTTGAGAATACCATCAGTAACCCACGGATTTCTTTTGATATCTCGTCGTCTGATTTTCACAGTATTTGTGCTCAGTTCCACGATTTTGTTCACTTTATCAATGAATATTTCAGTGGCAACTTCAACATCACCCGTTGTGTAGACTTCTAACCAGTTCTCACCATTGATCTTATAGATAACACAAGCCATGTTGAGGGTGAATCTTTCATCAAGACTGAGCCAATTTAATCTACGAAACATATTGCTAATGTAGTCATATTTTTGTAGGCCAAAACAATATCATATGCATGAGTTTTGTATTTTTTGTAAGCTTTTTTTTATCTCTGTAGATCAGAACAGGCCAATATACCACATTACAATACGCCAGAGATGACAAAATCAGAGAATCACAGAGTTTCAATTTTAACCCGGTACTCAGCACGTCACGGTGCATAAAATAGAGTAGTTTAATTTTTCCATAAGCTTTTTGTATGAGAGAATTCACATGTCCTTTGAACTTTAATTCATTGTCCATATGAAGGCCTAGATTTTTGCATTTATCTACTGCTTTGATGTTGATTTCAAATAGCGGACTAGCAGCAAGAGACTCTTTATCTTTACCAAAAATCATGAGTTGAGTTTTGTTTTCATTGAGAATGAGGTCATGCACATTTGAGAGTGCAGAAATGTAGCTCAAATTCTTTCGCAAGCAACATGCACATCCTTTATTGAAAATGATAAATACAATTGCGTGTCAACCGCATATTGATGAGTGGAACAAAATTCTATACTTTGTGGAAAATCCGCGGTGTATATAGAGAACAGAAGTGGCCCTAGAATACCCCTTGGGGTATACCTCGCGTAATTCTCCTACTGGATGAGACCAAATTTTCATCAAGCACTGTTTTTTGAGAGCGATTCAGGTAATTCCTTAAAAACGCCTTCAATTTTTTTACACAGGAATTCATGGTTTATAGTATCAAAGGCATTACTGAAGTCCAGTAGAACCAACACACTATTTGATTTAGAGTCTTGTGCTCTGAATAAATCATCTGTTAGACGAACAAGGGCGGTAGTTGTAACGTGGTCACCACGAAAACCGGATTGTGTAACAGCTAATATATTATTATTCTCTACGTATAGTTTCAATTGGGTAGAAATAATTTTTTCTAATATTTTAGATAATGTTGGCAATATCCTTATTGGCCTAAAGTGAGAAATTTCGGTGGGACGATTATTTTTTGGAACCGGAATAATGAGAGAAAGTTTCCAAGCATCAGGAAATACACCATGCATTAAGAAAAAATTAACTATGCAAGTCCTTACTGAGGTAAGGGAAGACCAGAAGTAACATTTTCAAATTGATATCATCACTCCCTTTTCCATTAGATCTGAATGAATTAATAACTTTTCATACATTACTCAGTCATATACTATAAAAATGGTATGAATGGAACAAACAGAAGTTATGTAATTGAAAAGTAGAAAGTAGAAAGCGTTATACTATAAAAAAATCCTGATTTTACTCACCAATTATGTCTTATAACAAACATAACAACACTTTTAGTTGACAATGTTGGCATGAGACATGATGGCCATTACGCCCAACCCCTAATAACATGTCATTCACAGAAATCACAGATCAGACTTTTCTGATCTCAGAGCTTGTAATTTTCATGGAACTAATTTGTTATTTTTCACGACGTTACATACGACTTACCAAATAACGTTTTTTCTTAGCAAGATGTTTTGACTCTCAGTTATATGTTGCGAATAATACGTGACAAGAATTGAATCGCCGATACGTTATGAGGATGTCTTCAAACTTGGAGCATGGAATGAAGTTGCGATGATTTTAAAAGCTTTACAGTGCCGACACAAATTATAACATCATTAAATTACGTCTTTGCAACGTGAAAACATTTTTTTTAACTACGTCGTCACGGGTTCAAGAATTCCACGTTACGAAACCTCCCGGGGATGTTTCTTGCTCAATGGGGTGATAATCGACGTGACTCTCTTGAGAGGACCACGAACGGAATACGAGATAACTGGAGCCTTGAGAGGGTAGTCGATGCCTAAGACAGCAGCTACCCTGATGAAGCAAGACAAACAAATAACAGTCCGGTGGAATACACATGTAGAAGTATGTATGTATGTCTTCGTCCTTTGAAAAAAACTTGATACCAAAGGACACAACTGGGTGTCAACTCATGAAATCAAAGTTTGGTAGATATCTAATGAAATGGCCAGAGTGTCACTATAGTTTTCAAAAAATTCTGGCCACATATGTGAGACATAAGCAAGCAGTTTACCTATTTGATCTCTGATGACGGACGCCATATTGTATATAACTCACAATTCCTGATATTTCATGAGCTCGATGTTGCTGGCTTTCTCCATTACGTTCGAGGAAAATATGGCACTGCGATAGGTCCGTAGTTGCTACGTAAGATCTCTTTTTCCCTCTTTGGGTACTGGTTGTACTCTGGCAATTCAATAGTTGAACAGAAATACCCCTTAATCATAAGAGAGGTTGAATAGCTTGAAATGAACTAGTGCTAGTTAATTTGAATAACTCTCGAGAGCTTTAGCTCGAGGGAGTTATTCTATGATTAATTTGATATGGTCGACTTGAGTTGTCTCAAAGTACAAGTAACTCGAGATGAATTAAAGAAATTAGTGGCCTATATTTGGCATTGTCGAGTGATATTTAGGAAGACTATTTCATGAACATTCATTCATACAAACCTTCATATGCGCATCAAAAAAAACTTTAATCCTCTCCAGACAGACTCTTTACTCTTTCCTAGTATTTTCTGGGATGGAGTAGCCCATATCTTCACTAATTTCAGTGGAGGAAGATAAATCAAAACAAGATATTTCAATTTTGAGTTATGTCAAACGTGACAGTTCCTTTCATTTGTTTAACTAAATATCCGTGTTTACCTAAATTATCGTGTTTACTTGAATATCCGCTCATATTGCATATCATGTGACTTCAATCATTTGATTTCATTGGTTGAGCCATGTCTGAATGAAATAGTCGTTTTAATTTGCTACTAACAAATTATCAGTGTAATTTTGATACTATTGGTCAATTTAAAATGTTGGCCATGACGATTGGCTGACAGAATCGTATAAATAATAATCGCTGTAATTCAGTGGTAATTGCATACCTCTTATGGACGTTTTTACACCTGTAGGAAATTTTCAGTGTAATTTTGATACTATCGGTTAATTAAAAATGTTTGGCGGTGACGATTGGCTGAAGGATCGTATAAAAAATAATAAGTTTTATCTCCAAACGGAAATTCTGCAATAAAGGCAGAACCCCTAATAAGGTAGTTGTGATTTATTGCTGGAGTGAAGCTGGCCCCAGACTCCTGAACATGTGGTTTGTTTTCTCATGCGATTGTCTAACCAAAATATTGGCAGACTTCCGAATAAGGTAGTTGTGATTTTTTGCTAAGTGAAGCCGGCCCTGGATGCCTGAAAAAAATAATTCTGAACATGTGGTTTTTTTTCTCATGCCATCGTGATTGTCTAACCGAAATATAAAACTGGCAGTGTTAATAATGAGGAAGTTATGAATTATTTCTTGAGCTATGCCGGATCATTTATTGCTGAACTTCATTGCCAAAGTAACTAGGAAATTGAATTGATTTTCAATTATTTCGCTGTTCCATGCAGTGATGTAGACGAAATCACGGAATAATTGGCAGAGACAGATCGCTCTGCTCCACAATACGGAGCTTTGTGCTCTTTACGTTTCAACTGCTTTGAATGCACTTATATACGTGTATTGTTCAATGCTTCTTATGATACTTGCATCATGACTTCAAACACAATCCTGCAAATGACTTCTAGATCAGAAGAATGTAAGTTATATTTTAATTCATAAAGTCAGACAGGCATGTAGTGGACATATGATGTTACGTATCCTTGACATGGAGGTAGCAATTGTAGTTTACAAGTTTATTTGACAGCTGATATTACAGTAAGAACCTGGCGTTGTTACTCAACAAGAACATCTGAAACAGGGCGATGTTTTAATCTCAAGATTCCGCACGCGTTTTAATTCATTTGACGTGGATTATGATGCAGATATAAATAAAAATATCTATTCATTGCGAAACATATAATACAAATTATTGAAAACAGCTAGATTCCATCTAAATGCGTTAACAGTGGAATTTAACAAAGTAAATAATGATTTTTCATTTTGTGTGTTTCGAACAACTCGTTTTTTATTATGTCAATACTTGTAATCGATGCAATTATGGAATGTCATTATCGAACAAATAAATAAACGCTTTGCAAAGTACTTAAAACTGCAAAAGTGACTTAGAGAACATCTAATTACCGTTTATCAAAGTTGTTCCTACAGTATTACCATTAAAAAAAATAATGCAATTAAAATTGAAAACTATCGTAAAATCAATCCATGCTATCATTAAAATATCTGACTCGATATCAAAGGTGAGAATACGTTGTAGAATATCCACTGAAAGGATTTAATTATATGAATTTAAGCGATGTGCGTTCGATGTTTTTTTCTATGAGTAATTATCATCGAGGAATATTTCAAATAATATTGATTATCATAATGATTGATGAAGAAAAGCTGCAAAGTCATGGTCAGGACAGACAGAGTACGATAAACATTCCATTCACGAATGGCGTATGTGTAGCTCAAATCAGTTAGTTTTTTTGTTATCTCTGATATGATACCACATGTTGAAAGGTAAGGGCTAAGTCTTCCTAAGCTCACACAATTCTCCCAAAGACTTCTGAGAGTTGCTCGTAAGGATGCAACCGGCTGAGGGAAATAATTTTTTAACAATAACAAAGTAACCATAATCGTTGGGAAGAAGGGTGATTCAAATTTCAATTCGATTGGCCATCCTATATTTTTCCGATGAGGTTGACATGAAAAATGTTTTGGTTAGTCGTATGTCACATGAGATATAAAAATAACATGTAGGCAAAAGGGTTCCTTCTGAGGACGTAATTTGCTTCGTATTCAATACGCATTATAGTTCTCATTATAGTATAGTCCGAAAAGTTTCGGGGCCTCTAATAAACTCAAAAACTCCCCGTTAATGAAAATTTTTGCACACAGCATAACAACTAGTCCAAATCGACATGAAAAAAAGATATGCGAAATCTCAACGGTTAGGCAATACATTTTTTGCTGGTATCGGGCCCTAGGCCGAATATTTAAGTGATTCCATTACTGAATAAAACTCATTTCATTCTTTGTTCAAATTTGACCAAGACTGATTCATTATATTGATATAAGATGAATTATAGGTCCCAGTGAACACATCTAATGAAAAATTTTGAAAAAAAATTAATTGATATAATCATGGTCATGTCAAAAATTATTTTATGGGTAATGGATTTACGTCTTAGTTATATTAGGAATAATTAATTGCGAGGATTTCGAGACATAACAGTTATTCTTCGAAAATTGTGCATTATCATCAACAACTGTTAATCCAGTCCGATTGGGTTTTGAGGCGAGGATCGATTGTAGCACCACCAAACTTGGTATGGTAGTAGTTGAAAAAATTATGAATACGAAAAAAAATTGTTTACCAAAATTCCAGGGGTAGAACATATTTTTTTCGTTTGATAATAAATAAAAATATTTTTGCTGTAATCTTGGAGAGTATATGATTTATCGAAAAAACAATTTGACAAGGTGAAAGACAATTCAATTCTCCACAAAAATTATTCCTAGTAATTCCTCAGGAAATGCGATCGTTTTCTCAGGAAACGTGTTTGAACGCCGACATCAAATTTTAGGTTAACGGTTACCGCCGCTGAAAGTTCTGGCGGAGCTGAATATTTGATTGGTCATAACTCTGCTAAATATGATCGGAGAAGGAAAAGAAAAAGGTCACATCGTTTCTGAAGACTCCGACCTTCTCATGCAAAATTAATATGCGAGTATTTGAATACCTAAAATGTATTTTGTCACACTTCACTGAGATGTGTGCGGATGATCCGAAAATCATGTATAATTCAGTAACAATAGAATTATTATACTGAAGCAACAACCCATACCCTCTTTGGACTATATGCAACAATTTTAGAATAGTGTGTCAGGTCCCACTTATACATGCAAAAAAAACTTTATTTCACTCCTGCCTCATATTCAACTTACCGATAGAACCGGCATTATCTTCAGTAAATGTTAAAAATATTCGCTTATTCATATCCTGCATATATGTTTAATAATACTATTGTGAAGTGCAAACCTCAAGCATGAAATCACATACTTAATTTTTTATGTAGGATGTGTATGAGAGATTATTTTCAACATTTACTGAAGAAATTGCTGAGATTATGGGTAAGTTGAAAACTGAGACAGGAGTAAAACCCAGTTTTTTCTTTGGCATGTATAAGTGAGACTTGTCTCACTAGTCTAAAATCGTTGCATATGGTCCAATGAGGGTACTGATTTCTGCTTCACTATAATTATTTCGTATCAACTAAAATATCGATGACTTTTGGATCCCCCGTAAATATCGTAGAAGGGTTATGTGAACTGGGACAAAACATGTTAGGTACTCAGATACTCACATGTTATATTTACATGATGAAGTAGAAGTTTTCAGGAACGACATACATTTTTTCTTTTCCTTCTACTATAATATCTAGCAAAATTGTAACAAATCGGAAATTGCAGTGGCGGATTAAGGCGAGCCTGAAATTTGATATCGGAAATCAATCAGGTTTTCTGAGAAAACAAGCGCATTTTGTGAGAAATTACTGAGTATATTTCTTATGGAAAATTGAATTATGTTTCGCCTTGTTGAAATTGTTTCTTGATAAATCTTATACTTTCAGCAATAACAGCAACCAAAAAATTTAAATTTTTTTGAATAAATTTTTTTTTGGGTTCCACCTCTGATATTTTTTATAACAATACATGATATCAAGAAGTCATGTGCCGAATTTCAAAGTGCTACGATTCATTCTTGACTTGTGGTTTACATTTGTCTGTGGTTACTGTACTATGTACCATTTGAACTAACAATATGGATATCAGCAAAAGGCCTTCAATCGTGCGATTATGTATGAGTACTGTGTGAAATGAAATGGAAACACGAGGATTTCCTTTACTCATGCTGGATTTCCCGAAGTTCATCTAGGTAGATAAAATCGAAAAGAAAACAATAGTAGACGATTCAATGACAATTAACACAAGAATCACTTCATGGACGATGTAGTCTCTGGAAAGGAACATCCTGTAATGTTCGAAGAACATCGTGAGAGGCAACGGAAAGTAGGTAGAAATTAACAAGTTTTCATTTTTTTGTTGTGGATTAATTATGTAAATTAAAGTTAAATGGAACAAAAATATGAAAGAATCATTAAATTATCTCTAGAAATAAAAAAGGCTATGGGACTTTGAAGTTGCGATTGGAAGAATAATTTCATCTAGTGTGTGACGTCAGGCGACATGAACGAGAGTCATGGCGTGGCTCAGGACTATTGTGATAAAGTCTCACTATATCAAAAGCGAGCAAAGATCACAGATGTTCCGCGCTAAAATACTTAATGTATTTCTTAGTCATTTACTGATAGATTTTGATTTTTTTTTCAGTGATTTATTAGTTTTGATCAATAGTTAGAAAACGAAATAGTGATGGTGCTAGAATCGCTGTGGAACACCAGCATTTATAGATAGTGTCAGATGAAACTCAATCAACTACCACGTGGACAGATCGGTCAGAGAGGCTTCCTAGCAAGGAATACAGCTGCATAGGCAAGCAGTCCCTGGTACACCGAAAGCGATCAAACGCCTTGGAGCCAATTCAAAGTTTCAACATATATTTCCATCGAGTACGACAATGAAATACCGACAAATATCATACTAAAATTGAAGATGTTACCAAACTTAATGAATACAAGTTTCCAGTCAAACATGAAATAACTACATCATGCGAATTTAGGATTATTGGGAAAATAACTATACAGGTCATGGCGTTCAGAAAAACACTATATAATCTCAAAACGTTGCAAGATCAGTGAGCTACCAAAGAAGATATATTATTCTCTGTGATATCAGTTATACATATAAAAATGAAATCAACAATAATTTGCACAGAGAACAAAGGGTGTTTGGAACTAAAAACACGTTGATTACATAATAGAAATAAAAAATCACGTCTCGGAAACACTCCCGTAACTTCCGTGATTTTTTAAGTAAAGTTGTGAAATTTCCAGAGCCCATAGATACATCAAAAACGAAAAGAATTACCCACATATATACTGCAAGCCAGCAGCGATGGAATTTCCAAAAAAACATATAGTTATATAGCAGGAAGCAAAATAGGTCAGAAATATATTCGGGTTCGTGTTGAGAACAACAATTTTACTTTCAATTCACTTTGTTCCTGAAAATAGTATATTGTACAATGAAATGAGCAATTTCATGCAAATTGTACACTATACTTTTTCTAAGACCATCTGAATGATTCCCACAATACAAACAACCTAAAAAAATAATTGAAGATACAAATATTGAAAATTATAATGAAAATCTAACACTTATCGATTTCATAACAGAAAAAAATGTGTTATATGAGATTCGAACCCACACCCCCACTATCCGAATCCTGACTGTTCCTTCACTTATCAATCGCTGCTATACGAGCCCACATAATAATATGATGAAGTTAACTGCTATAGAAACTTCCTGCCAACTATTAGAAAATATAGAATTCGATTGTCATCAATCTTTATATTGAAATTAGCGGTGTCAATGTCAAATCATCCTCACTATTACTACTCATTTTCGATTACTTATTTTTTTAAACGAATTTTGTAAATACTGATGTGAAATGTAAAATTTTTAGATCGTTAACAAACTTGATTCGATCTTATATTATTTATGATCACAAAAGTTCCGAGCGCGAGCTGAAAGCGAGCGCGAGGAACCACGAGCATAACGAATTTTCATTCTACACGAGTAACAGACTGTGCTTTCTCCACAACCACAAATCACATATAATCAAATGGAAAGCAAACGAAAAATTATTTTGACATTTCATGTCACATCTTGTCACTTTGATGCCAGTCAAGGCTAACGTAATTATTGCTACAACAGTGTCAGAATATTCATTCGTATACAAGTGATTGAATGAAATACACGCAAAATGCATAAGACAGCAAGTGTTTTATAATATTTATTCAATATCAAGAGCGTGAATGTTACCATTCTGTTATCAAATATGATTTAAGAATTGGCAAATTCTGCGAAGGTTGTGGAGAAATTATCATTACAGTACAGTTTGCGATGTAGAAATGAAAAGGTGTTTTACAAATCGGCCTTACTTCCATGTGGTCGTAAAAAAAGGTAATTTCTAAAAACTCCGAATTTGACTCAAAACTTACATATTTCTTGATGTCGAATTGTACATTTTTGGTATATCTATCGATTCACGATTTCACAATTCTATCTAAAAATATGAATGTTATGGGGGTCTTCCATAAGTGTTCCACTGTGTACATACATTTGTAACCTACCTGATCAATAGGTGTAAAATCGGACCTGCAGGCAGGCATAACTGGGAGGGAAATAACATTCTCTTTGTCGGCCATGGGTGGTTTCGTGCATAAGTGACAGACCCTGGAGGTAAAACAAACTCAATCGTAGAAAAAGAAGAAGAAACTCACATTTTCATTTCGTTTCGTTTGATCTCATCCTATTTTCGAACAATTTGTGAAAATTTGTGATTTTTTTACTAAAAAGTGATCGCGTTTTTATTGAAAGAACGTTTCAGTATGAATAAAGCGGAAAAGTGGGGTTACGTGGATTGTCAGATATCTTAGGTTAGGTTGCTTTCCCTCCAGGGTCTGTCGATTGTGAACCAATTGTGAACGAAACCAATACTAGCCTAACCTTCCGGTATACCCAAACACTCCTCGGTTCCAAACTTTCGAAGTAGGTGCCCTACAACAGACCCTCTCAGATTAGGGGACAAAGACAAGGTGGTAAGGGGCCGCAAATGAGGATTTGCCAGCACAAGATGACCGCGACGAACAAGGACGCTTTGAGTGGACACATGAATCAAGGGACGGTCTTCTGAATCGTTACGAGAGCAATGAGCCCGCCCGGAGAGAAAGCATGGCGAAAGTGCATACTTTGTGTTGCGTACGACATAGAGCATGCTGCCTTTTCTGCTCAAAATCTATGAGATCATCTTCGGAGAGGAGGCTATGTCAGAACTCCTCAGCCGATTGAA
Source organism: Chrysolina haemoptera (assembly GCA_958298965.1). Classification (NCBI taxonomy): domain Eukaryota; kingdom Metazoa; phylum Arthropoda; class Insecta; order Coleoptera; family Chrysomelidae; genus Chrysolina; species Chrysolina haemoptera. Next base: position 40,775,279 of record OY282584.1, on the reverse strand, counting down.
GAAGTGGCAGAAGTGGCAGACATAAGGGTGGTGCAAGAGTACACGCATGCTTTCGAAATGGAGTTTGGGATCGACAAATGTGCCACGGTTCATCTCAAAAGAGGACGATGTAAGAAATACGGAGACGATGTACGATGATGCTCGTAGATGGAAGCATTCTACATCATCTTGATGCCGTAGAGACGTACACTCATCTAGAGGTGGGACAACGCTGCTCCCAAGAGGCAATCACTGTTGAAAAGTAACAGAATAAACGCAGATAGATCTGGGCATCAGAAATGTTGAAGGAAGAAGAAATCTACTGAAACTAATATCGTATTAGAAAAAAATGTTTACCAAAAATTCAGGGGTGGAACCCAAAAAAAAATTCATTTAAAAAAATATAATTGTATGTTGTTTCAGAAAAAAATTAGATTTATCAAGAAACGATTTCGATAGGTTGAAAGAAAATTCAATTCTCCGCAAGAATGATTTTCAGTAACCCCTCGTTTTTTTTTTTTCAGAAAACGTGGTTGAAAGCCGACATCAAATTTCAGGCTCATGCTCATCCGCCATTGCATTAAATTCGTCAAACTTTGCTAAAAATTATCAGAGAAGAAAAAGTAAAAGAGCATTATGTTCCTGGAGACTTTTTTCTCATACAAATATAATATGTGGGTAAATGAGTACCTGTAAGGTTTTTTCCTAATGCACATAACCATTCTGTGCGGTTTGACGAGGATCCGAAAATCATGGATATTTTAGTTGATACAGAATAATTATAATGGAACTGGGTTTAACTCCTGCCTCATTTTTTAACGCACCCATAATCCCGACATTTTCTCAAGTAAATGTTGAAAATAATCGCTTGTACACATCCAACATGAAAAATAAAATAAGTAATTTCAAGCATGAGGTTTGCATTTCACATCCCTGTTGTTGATCAAATAAAAAAACCCTAAGCAATGTATAATTTCAAAAATTCAAATGCCGTCCAAAACTTATGTTTTTTACGATAAAGCATTTTGTCAAATAGCGAGATTTTCAGAAATCCCTGACTATCAGAAACGAAAGAAGATGAATTCATCTTTTGATTTCCTATAGTCAATATAGTCCAGAATTACCTCACCATGATGTAAAAGCCAACAATGGACCCCTGTTTTTGATCAACTCTGTTGGTATGCTTCCAATTCAAATCATGAGCTGCACGTAACTCACTGGCATGCATTGTTGTTTTTTCCTTCCCAAGAAGTTTTACAGTGAACGAGACTAAGTAAGGCTAAAACAGATCCAACTGAGTTTGTTCGTTCTAAAAGTGAGTATAAAATTGTGGAGCAGGCAAAACCACGGAAAGTCGTTGGGTGATTGGAGATATTTATATTAAATGTTGTTGTTCCTATAAAATTATTATTTCTTATCCTTTACAAAAGGCATTCTCACTTCCAGGGCAATTTTATTATAGAATATAATGTTTCTAATGTATTTTAATATTGTTTCTTGGGTTGCTTGGAATGTTATATAGAAATGAATGCACATACTATAATTGTTCGTAATGCAACATGGTTATATATCAATAAAACCTATTTGTAATTGAAAAATATTGCAGATTGCAGACTCAATTGATTTAGTACAGCAAGGTATTAGGTAAGTTCATAACAAAGAAAACAATTTCACAGAAAATACATTTTATTATTTTTTTTATAAAAATAAAAATTTATTTTGTAATTTTATCACATGAAGTTTTGTCTTCAGTAAGGAGATTGAATATGTGAGAAACATGTGTGTTTGAATTAAACGATATACAATAAAATTATGGAGAGGAATTATGGAAAACTGACAAAAAATTATCACTTCCACAGTTTATACAAAACTGTCGCTTCTGAACTCACGTTTTTTTGGCAATCAATCGTGGTTACCTCTGAAATAAAAACCACAATAGGTAAATTTAGAAAAAAAATGCTTATTTGTTGACTGAACTTCCATGTTTTGATGATATAATCAAGGAACAGTGCATGCATCCATTTTAATAAATCCCATTTTTATATTGCTAATAACTTACTTTTTGAGCTAAAGTTTATGTGAAGCTGTATGTCGTTCAGTCAGAAATAAAAATTTAACAGTTAGCTGTCAAAATTATAGATATCATTTCCTTTTTTTAATGGAACACCCTCATATCATGAAATATTTGAAATTATTTTACATAATATCCGCCATTTTTTAAATTTAACCTTCTCTCTGAAAATGTGTTTCAAAGCCATGTTAAAGTGGGATAATTTGAAAAAAATGCACAGGTTATTCTTTTTAATTTCATCTACTCTCAAAAATCCCAAACTAGATTATATATATAGTAAAGTCATTCCTAAATTATTGACTTATCTGATGTACATGCTGTATACAAAGAGACGAAATAAATCATATTCTAATTCTAACCGCCCGTATTTTCAAAATTAAAATAATGCTAGAGCCTATTAATTAACAATTGAAGTCAAATTTGGTACCCCTCATTGTTACCTACCTGTGAGACAAACATCCAATTTAGAAACTACTGACATCAGAGATGATAAGAAACATATTATACCTATTGTCCTAAAGAATCTAGAAAATGTATACAAATTTAGGTACACTGCATAGTCAACGAAGAAGTCCTCTTATATGAGGTTCTCCAGTTACAACCAAATAAATATACTTTTATTGAAATTAATCAAATTATCATTGAAATTGAGCGATGTCTACTTGGTGGAAATTAGAATCATAACCACAAATATATCATTTTCAATATTGAGACATCTACACTAATAACTGGTAGGTGCATATTGGAATGTTCTAATTATCCTATCATGTCGTCGTACAGAACCTAACAGTTTTATAATGTATTAGAGATTACTTTTTTACTTCACTGCAAACATAATTAGGTTTCTGAAACACAAAATACCATTTTTGTCCACAAGAAAAGAAAACATGTATTGTTGATCACAGGCATAATTGATTATTACCACTCATTTCTTGTGCAAGATGAATTATTTGATAATCACCTTGAAATTTTTCATTATATACTGCTAGTTCCCACCTGACCAACACTTCTCCGAGCTCTGCTGGTTCCACCTCTACCTGCGACGTCTCCATTTCACTAAGTGCACTAGGTATTAACCTGAAAAATTTGGAATTTGAAACACTCTTTTCCTCATATGGAAGTTTATTTCCATTCTTCACAATATAAAAAAATGCGTATACGAGTTTCATAGTAATACAATTCATCCTTCACTTTTGGCTCAAATTTGTCCGTGGTAACAGAACTATAAGCTATAAATAACTACCTGAATTAATAATGCACGAAAATCTAAAATCCAGGTCGAAGTGCTTGTGAGGCCGCATAGCCTGTACAACACCACTACAATCTATTTGAATTTACACACATTTTTCTTGGTCAGTATTCATTCCCGTGTAACATTCTCTCCAAGCAACACAAGAAAATGATGTATTATTATGTACTAAAATATATTAAAAACCCTATATTCTATCATATAATTTCTCTGAGGGGACAGGAAAGTCATTTTGTAAAAGATTAGCACTAATAATTTCATAGGAATCACAAGATTCAATAGAACTGTTGAGATCTTGCCTGCTCTACAATACATTTCTATACTCAATTTTAGACGAACAAACTCAGTTGGATCTTTATTAATTATTGTAGTTTCTTTCACTGAAGATGTTCTTGATTTATTGAACAAACTCCAATTTTCACAGCAGGAAAAACAACAATGATGCATGACAGAGCGTTGACACGTGTATAAGCCAGACAGGGGTCCTTTGTTGGCTTTTATATCATGGTGAGGTAATTCTGGACTGTATTGACTATATAATATGAAAAGATAAATTCATCTCATTCCGTTTCTGATAGTCAAGAGTTTCTAAAAATTCCGCTATTTGACAAAATACTTTTTGGTTAAAAAAACATGAGTTTTTGGACGGCCTTTTAATTTTTGAAATTGTGATTTGCTTTATGGTTCTTTTTGTATGATTAGAAGAAATGGAGGACAAACCTAATACTTGAAATGGCGTAAGAAAAGCGATTATTTTTAACATTTATTGTAGATTATGGGTGCGTTGAAAAATGAGACAGGAGTTAAACCCAGTTTTCTTTGACATGTATAAGTGAGACCTGTCTAAAATCGTTGCATACTGTCCGAAGAGGGTACTGGTTCCTGCTTCACTATAATTATTCTATATTAACTAAAATATTTATGATTTTTGGATCCTCCGTAAACAGTGCAGAATGATTATGTTAATTAGGAAAAAAAAACCTTTCTGGTACTCATATACCCACATGTTACATTTGCATGTGAAGGTAAAAGTCTTCAGGAACGTAATGCACTTCTTCTTTTTCTTCTCTGATAATTTTTAGCAAGGTTATGACAAATTTATATCGACTCCGCCGGACCTTGAAGTGGCGTGTTAACGCGAGCCTGAAATTTGATGTCGGCGTTTAATCACGTTTTCTGAGGAACCGGAAGCAAAGGGATGACTTGAAATCATTCTTGTGGAGAATTGAATTATCTTTCACTTTGTTGAAACCCTTTTTTGATAAACCATATACTTTCCAAGACTACAGTAAAAAATTGTTTGTTCATTTTTGAATAATAAAAAAAATGTGTTCCACCCCTGGAATTTTGGTGAACTATTTTTTTTCTTGTTTGGCATGGTATCAACTACTAGCATGCCAAATTATACTGGATAATCGTACTCTATTCATTTGTACAAGAGGAGCTGAGACAACTCGACGTGAGAACTCACAAAATGATGCATTTTTATTATAGAATTTTTGAGTCTGGAGTGTCTACAAAACAGAACTGGATGGAGCCTGTAAAGTGATCAGGAGTTCAGATCTCCCCCTTTTCTTGTTCTGTGACTATGAGAAAGCAGAGATCGGAACATTTCTCTAAGGCAGCAGCCTGTGCATCCGACGAAGTTGGTATGGCTTACGATTACAAACGGGGTAACCCAAACTCTGTCACCGAGTTGGAGCCCGTTCAGAAAAAAGTTTACTCCTGCAGCTACATAAGGATGAGCCAATGTTTGGGGCCTTCTTCAAGAACATTGAAGACATTGGCTTATCCAAAAATTTGACATTTTCATTCCCTATGTCAAGTGGGTTGAAGTTGAAGACAGAGGGATTCATAATGGCCCTCCAGGATGGTGTGTCTTCAAAACTCTGGTCTATCGTAGTTGCGTGATGGGTATATAGATACCAGGCACTATATGCAGAGCATGTCGTGGGGCGCCTGCTGGGGCCATAATGCATTTGCGTGTCAAGCAATGCGGCCTCAGCCTATTTCCAAAGGCATAACGCGTCACTCCGAGTGTTGTATTACCATCTACGACACTCGTACGGTAGACGAGACATCGTAGTTGCCTTATGCTCCGGGGGATATTGAGTCCATTGTAGAGAAGTATCGGATCTATTGGAACCACTCATTTCTCACTCATAGGCAAATACAAGCAAATACGATGCAATCATCCTCTCGACCATTAAACTAGGAAGGTTTTCAGCTCTTGACGAATCGAACATTCTCTATTGAAACCATTCTGTTGAAATGGTTGTTCTGATCATATGGATCTTTGGTGGAATGCTGGACAGGCTGCTCTTCAACCTGAAAATTATAGCGGTCTGCCGTGAGGTGGGGAGTAACTACCTGAGTAAATCACACCGGCGCGCCCTCTGGATGTTTAGGGGCCCCGGAGAGAGTGCCCGGCTGGGATATTCCTAACGGAAAATAATAATAATTTGTTTGTCATATAGAAAATTGTTGCACAATAAAATTCAATAGTTGTATATATAAAATGGTGACTAAATTGTTGGAATTTTGTTTTTATTCTTAGCGTTCCTTGGCCATCTCTCAATACTTGTATTTTCTGCATAACTTCCGAATCAACTGTAGCGAAACTTTCACACTGAATAAATCATAGTGAACATATTTCACTCGATTTCGCCCCTTCATAAGTCGATTCTCTAGAACGTCTATCATGCTTGTGTTGTATATTGATGTGAAATCTGAACATACATGCGACCATTCTTACAACTTTGTGTACTTGGAAAAATACTGGAAATATTTACTGTATTTTTCCGTTTTGTGATGTACATCCATGATAGTTTTTTTTTCTCAACAAGTACCTAAGTCTACCTCAAAATGAGTTATTTCGGAATTAACAATGCAATTTGAATTATGCAACTTTATCGCCATTTAGCTGCTCTCCTGAAAATAGGTTCGTCTTATAATTTGTCAACATTGTGTTAGAAGTTTTGAATCAAACAAAATGTCTAAACAAATTATCAAATTTTGCCAAGAGCAATTTTCATCAATTTGACTTTTCAATTTTCAAATTGCTCTAGCTACTTGATGGTCCTACATTCAAAAAATGTAATGACGTTCATAGCAAATCTGTATTTCTTTTAACTGTATGACTCTTTTTGTACAACTGTCATCAAAAATGACGTTTTTATTTCATTGACATATGAACTAAAAGCTGACGTTTTCACAAAATCACTTTCAACACTAGTGGTGGAAGTATTTTTAACACTAGTGTTAAAACTAAAATGACAGACTAAGATGACAATTGAAGCGGGTGTCCCGCAGGGTTCATGTTTATCCCCGCATCTTTATTCCCTATATACGTATGATTTTCCTCAGTGCGAGAGACCGGATATGGGCACGGCCGTGTATGCAGATGACACGGCCATATACGCTCATTCCTTCTCAAGCGTCGCTGCCCAGTCAAGAATCCAAATTCATTCGGATAGGGAAATCATACGGTATCTAGCGGAAAATAAGATCGAGGTGAATCCGGCCAAGTCGGAGACCATCAACTTTACGAAAAAGTATACCTTTTCTAAGGGGTACCGTAAGTTGAGGATCAACGACGAGGCTGTTGAGAACGTCAACCATGCGAGATACCTGGGAGTGCATCTGGACAAGCGATTAAATTTCGGCCGACATATAACCCTGGCTATTCAGAGGACGGGAGCTGCGCTATGTTGCTGATAGCCAGAGGATCCAAATTGTCGCAAGACAATAAGCTGCTTATCTACATAAGCAGATCATAAGACCTGATAGGACATAGGCTTGCCAGTGTTCTGCAGCCTAGTACCACTCAATTAGCGAGTCTGGATAGGATGCAGAACAAGGTACTCAGTATCATTACCGGTAGTAGACGATACCTTCGAGTGGAGATCCCTAGGGAGCTGCTGGCGTTTTATAAATACTTGCTCGATGGAAGTCCTCCTACCAGAGACATTACCAGACTCAGAGTGTATGATAATGAGCCCTGCAAGCACGGAGGGCTATCAAGCGCTTGACATCTTTCACGAAAGAAATGATGAACCGGTTCCGTAGGGAACTAAGTCGAAAGTAGTACTAAAACGCGAAGTACCTTGACCTGGTTTTTTGCTTCAGCTTTTTCCGGGGTTCAACATCGAAATATCCAGCCTCATAAACTGCAACAAGCACTATCTACATTGAATGCAAATGCACGACACGCATAAGCTTTGCAGGAGGCGTGTATATTTCCGATTTACAACCGCAGCCTGATGAAAAGTCCGGCCCAGCGTTTCCAACGAGGGGGGAATTCAGGACCCTCTCGCGGGGGTGACTGTTGTACAAAAAAATGTGTATGATACATTTGTTGAAAGTGATTTTATTTTGCTCGTGGGGTTGCTCCACTCGCTAACACTCGTTTCGCAATATTCCCCACTGACAAAATAAAATGCCATGCATTTTTAACACTTGTATCATAAATAAAATTGTATTGCTTGGCGAGCGCGGATTGCGTTTCAGTTTGAGGTTGTCCAACGCTTGGGTTGCCTCATCCTGATGCGTCTCAGTAGGTTTTGGAGGGTTCAAAAGTTCCTTTTCCTGATCAGCAGTCAGTTCTGGGGGTGGTAAGTTCCAGCTCTTGAGAGGTAGGACTGGGACCCTTATCATAAACGGAAGTCATATTATAGACACGCCTGTGGGATCATGCTTGACACGGACCCCCGACACGATACCTCACATATTTTTGTGGCTGGGCGGTTTTCTGAGACTGTCATTGCTTCAGGTGCTTCCTAGGTAATCTGAAACGAATTATCTTCCTCACCGTGAACGACGTGAACGTCTGTGTCATTCCTCCTTACGAATTGGTTTGGGCCCATTTAAGTCAGTATGGGAATGAGCGGAGGTTGTCCCTATTCGATTCGCAAACTTGGCCAGATCCCAGGTGCCGATACCTGAGACAAAGGAGGGCGGTGTAAGTTAGGTTGACTCATAATTTATGCTTTTTCAACTCATTGTTCATATTGCCTTGTCGCATTTTGAACTCATACTCATGCATTTACTGAAGGTCGCGATCACGCCTTAAGGTTATGTTTTTATAATGATTTTGGTTTCAGTGATTTCATTAATCAACATGTATCCAGGACTTCTTGAAAATTGTGAAGTTAATATATCAAATATTTGTGAGAGTGCTTATTACGGTTTTTGCTGGTGGTGAGTCACGGTTTTATAAAACAACTAATGTGGAAGTGAATTACAACATCGAAAATATGATGACCAACACAAAATTTCAACCAATGAAAAAACGCATATATCAGCATGAGGGGGTATATTCGATTAAATGTTTAGTTTCGGAGTAACGCACAGCGAAATGAAAAAGAAGCGAAAATTTAACTGTTTTTGCGAATATCTAGGAATGATCCAGGCTATTCTGTTTTCAAAGTTCGAATTCGGATTCAGCACCTCGAAAACAATATGGAGAAATTATATTGAAATATGTTGAGATTTTGTTGCAGCATATTCCTTTGTCCGTATAACCATATGTTGAATTATTCAACTGACCTTTGCTGAGTCTCAATAAAATTTACATGCATGCAAAAATCATTTTGTTGAGTACGATCTATTAAATAAATTAATTGTCCTTATTATTTTGTAATTTTTTTGAATTCTTGGTAAACATGACTGAATCAGAACCATCTGTCAATAATTATCTAATAAATTTGTCATAAATACGGTATCTTCAAAACATCATTAGATCACATAAAAAAATCGAAAAATAATCAATCAATACAAACTCAATACGTTTTCAGAAATTAATGAGTAATTCTCGGTATTATGATTTGATACAAACTATTTTTTACATGATACACTTATTATAATGAGCAACTGATGAACTGATGTGCGAGCAGCGGGGTATAATCAGAGTTCACCTTCTTGGGTATACAGGGCAATTCACGAGTTTGTTTGATAACTTTTTTTATTATCTTGCCATTTTACCCCACTTTTTGCCTTTTCATATTGATTTTTTTCAATTTGCCGCTATACCAGCGATCACGTGATATGTGTCAAAATCGATTTTCAGGTTATCGGACATGCACAAACTATTCCCGAGAATCTTTTTTCCAATACTCTAATGATAAACTTTTTTCCCATATGGTACATACTTTTTGGCGGTCACTGTATAAACTGATGTAACATGGCAAATTCGGTGTTGCCAGCTCATGCTATACGAGAAAATTTGTCACATTTGCGATTGAATGTCGAAACTATTTGAAAATCCCACATTTCAATATTGTGCGACTATTTCTATCGACATATAATGTAGAATACGGCTAATTTGATTCAACGTTTGAGAATAGACTGTCTGGTCCAATTACCTGCAAAAATATTTAGGTTGAAAAACCTAACCGTTGACCCACCAACCATCCGGTGGAACGAATGATCGATGTTGTCGAAATACTTTCTCTTTACATACAGGAAACAACTACGTCTCTGGCTAATACCACGATGGACATGGAACTACATCTGACAGATTTTGTGTAACGTTCCTCAATAAGGACACTATACGAAATCGTTTTTATTTTCTGAAAATCGCGTACCAGAAGTTATTGCCAAAATTGGAGTAAACAATCAAAATTGTGGCATTATTTTGCATCGTGACAATGCCAGCTCTCACACAGCGTTGATCAAAGTGATGGACTGTTTGTAGCTGTAAAACTCAAAATGTTATTAAGGGCGGTTTCTTCTTGAGCTTGAATATAACCAATTACATTTTGATCAGAATTGAAGTAATCTCTACATGTTGAGTTCATTCCACCGATGATTCCGGTATAATTCTGCTTCCTCGGTGATAGGAATGGAATTGCGAGATAATTTTAATCAACTCTTTCAACGGACAATATTTTTGTGATTTCTTTTATAAATGCAGTGATTTGAGCGGAAAAGATAATGATATCTCAGTATGCCAAATGCTATCGTCCTCAAAAATTAAATAAATGTAACCTCATTTTTGAAGAACAACAATATTTGAGATAAGTGAATCTGTTTCAAATAATTGCAGAAAACATTCCAATTAAAAGTTCCACCATGAGAAAAGACTTTTTGTGCTATTTATCAGAACGATGAATAGATACGTTCGAAGCCTTTTATTGTAGATTCAAAACTACCATAGCTTGAATGTCCCCGTGATTACTTCTATATTTGTTTATTGCTCATTGAACAGTATATATTTTTGTGGGCCAAAAGACCAGATATTTGAAGTTATTTACATTGAATGAACTGCGTTATTCACAAGCGGGTTGATATTGTTGATAAGAGAATAATTCATGAGAAGATGCCGTGTTAATCAATATATGTCAATTAATATATACCGTGAGAATAGGTTTGATAATGAATTCTATACATTTTTAAAATTCGTCACCGTCACCGTCAGCTTCCATTTTTCAAATTGAAGCCACCTCATTTTATTGCATGGGTCTTGGTGGCGTGTAGGTAATGTGCCCGCTTGCTAAGCCAATTTACGCGGGTTCGAATCACCGCACCATCACCGGCCTCGTGCATGGCATCACACGTTGAAAGGTAAGGGCGGTGTCTTCCCTAGCTCGCATAAGTTTCTTGAGAGTTGCTCGTAAGAGGGCTGCTCAGTAGAAAAAAACAGAAATAACAATTTTGACAAAAATTTTTCATCAAAAATATTTTGTTACGGTATTTTATTACTGAAGTAAATATTTTAGTCGGTTACATAACCAAATTCTGCAGAAAAATGGGTTTCATAACTGGAAAACACCATTTATGTTATTTCACGAATTATCACAATTGCAGTTATCAAAAACTCACAGTAGGTAAATAATAAATTTATGTTTTCTTGAAAATATTAATTTTTATTAATTTATTGAATTAACGATCATACCTGAACAATTCCTCACCTATTAACAAAAAATGCAGAAGTTTGTCGAAAAGATTAGGATACCCAAACAAAAAGTAGGCTGGTTTGTTTACTTGTCATAGTGAAGTTATTAGCAGTATCAGTTTCCAAAATAATTTATTCTAAATATTCATGTGTATTGATAATTCAGTACGATTGGGTTTTGAGACAAGAATCGATTGTAGCACCACCAAACTTGGTATGCCAGTAGTTGGAACCATGATAAACACAAAAAAAATTGTTTACCATAATTCCAGGGGTGGAACATATTTTTTTATTCGTTTAAAAATATATAAACAGATTTTTGCTGTAATTTCGAAAAGTATACGATTTATCGGAAAAACAACTCAACAAGGTGAAAGACAATTTTATTCTCCACAAAAATGATTCCCAGTAATTTTTTATGAAATGCGCTCGTTTTCTCAGAAAACGTGATTGAACGCCGACATCAAATTTCCGGTTCACCCTTACCCGCCGCTGAAAGTTCTGGCGGAGCCGAATATTTTATTGGTCATAACCCTGCTAAAAATGATCGGAAAAAGAAAAGGAGAATTTCATATCGTTTCTGAAGACTCTTACCTTCTCATGCAAATATAATATGTGAGTATTTGATTACCTAAACTGTGTTTTGTCGCACTTCACGGAGATGTTTGCGGGTGATCCAAAAATCATGAATAATTCAATATATATGGAATTTTTATACTAAAGCGGCAACCCATACCCACTTTGGACTATATGCAACAATTTTAAAGTAGTGTGACAGGTCCCACTTTTACATTCCAAAAAAAACTTTATTTTACTCCTGCCTCATTTTCAACTTACCCATAAAATCGTTCTCTTCACTAAATATTGAAAATAAACGCTATATATATATAATAATAATAATACTATTGTGAAGTGCAAACCTCAAGCTTAAAATCACATACTTCATTTTTTATGCAGGATGTGTATGAGCTATTATTTTCAACATTCACGGAAGAAATTGCCGGGATTATGGGTGAGTTGAAAACTGAGGCAGGAGTAAAACCCTGTTTTTTTTTTGGCATATATAAGTGAGACTTGTCTCGCTAGCCTTAAATCGTTGCATATGCTCCAAAGAGGGTACTGATTCCTGCTTCAGTATAATTATTCCATATCAACTAAAATATCCATGACCTTCGGATTATTCGCAAATATCGTAGAAGGGTTGTGTGAAGTGGAACAAAACACATTTTAGATACTTAGATACTCACATGTTATATTTGCATGAGGAAGTAGAAGTCTTCAGGAACGATATGCACTTTTTGTTTTCTTTCTACTATAATTTTCAGCAAAGTAATGACAAATCTAATTTTCGGCCCTGCCTGAACTTGCAGTCGGCGTTAAACCACGTTTTCTGAAAAAACGAGCGTATTTCATAAGGTATTACTGAATATAATTCTTGTGAAGAATTGAATTATCTTTCAACCTATCGAAATCGTTTTTGATAAATCTTATATTTTCTGAAATAACAAAAAAAAATTATTTTTTCAAATAAAAATTTGTTTAGGTTCCACCCCTGATTTTTTGGTAAACAATTTTTTTTCTAATAATACATAATGTCGAGATGTTATGTGCCCAGTTTCAGAGTGCTACAATTCATTCCTTACTTTTTGCTCGAGTTTGTCTGTCTGGATTATGAAGTTCAAACAAAACGCGAATATAATAAAGATGGTTAAAGCTTATTGAAAAAGAACGAATGCAAATGTTGGTAATGATGGATGTGGTGACGAAACGAAAAGTCAGCAGAATATTTATACTTTATGAAACAGTAACCATATTTAGAGATCCAGTATTGGCCAATCAACTGTGAGAAAAATATGAGGAAAGTTCCTACATATTGGATTTGCAAAAAAATCGCATAAATCAAGTAGAGCTGCAAACCACAATATATTGCCAAAGTATAATTTATTGTCACTGTTTCACTATATTTGGAAAGCATAGCTTGTGCGGGTAAGGTCATCAAAAACTTGATGGCTACTACACTGTACCTGTAAGTTTAGATCGAGAAAATTGGGTACTTGTGGACATACTGCAGTGTACTGCGAATATGGAGACAGTATCCAATAGCCATTTGCAACAATTCTGAATCACATTATTGATTGAGTTGAAAGATTACAACACCAAACCGCTCTACACGTATTTCAGAAACCAAGTGACCACCTCCTGAAACCAAATCCGAAAAATAACGGTTTGGTGTAGTGATACAACCCCATAAAATTACTACACCAAAAGTTCCGAACAGTGCAAAGCAAATGAACGATTACAATCAGATAATATCAGTTATAGTTAATAGATTGTAGATAACTTGAATTAACAGTTGAATTTGAATTTTATGTCTGACTTCTTATGGAGAAATATTGTTACTTCCTGAAAAGAGAAGATTGTTGTTGGGTCGGTTTTTTTAAAAACCTTCAAAATAACGATACAACTGATAGACAATGAGGGGCTAACCATAAGAATATACACACCTAGAACTTTTACTTCTGTGGTGGTGAGGAAACGATTTATGTTAATTTATTTCTTGCAATGCTCGTCTTCGCGAAACTGTTTACGGAAAGGAAACCTCTTTTATAGTTTAGTGATACACTCAAAGCAAATATTCACGCCATTCAATAAACTAAATTTTAAAATACATGGAAATGAGAAGCAGATTCCATTTATTTCATTATTACATGTCGTTCGAATCGCACTGCATAAGTCGTCCCGATTACCATATATTCAAACATACGGTTAGAAGTAATACCATGAAAGAGCACCCAACGTTTACACTCACTCTTTATAATATTTGAAAACTTCTTATTCCCCCCAAGCAATATGAGGCCATTCAAACCATTCATTTCTGGTACTTTCGTTTTGAACGGTTCAATGTTTGCTATCCACGTAAGTAGAGAATTAGTTGAAATTTTATTGATGAAGCACCCAAATTTAGACTCACTCTGTATACAATATAAAAATTCTTCATTCTTCCGTAAAAATATAGGGCTATTTCAACCAGGCACTCCGTTTGAGAGTACTTTTGTGTTGTGTTCAGCACCCTGTATATTCAAAACTGTAGGTACATAGGATAGAGTTCAGTCATGTTCTATGAAGTCAAAAAATTTAAAAGGATTTGAGAGAAATCAGATTAGAATAAACTGACATAGAATCAACCCAATTATAATTCGCTGGGTTTTTCCGTTGATGAGTTCATAGGCGAAATACAACATTTTACTAGGTTATAAATGACTATAAAAATATAACTGCTATAATTAGCGACGAACTGAATTTAAACTATGGAATCTTCCAACTCGGGGTGCAAACTCGACGAACCGGACCAGCAATTATTATCTTACGGTAAATGGGTTTTGGTGAATGTAAATCAACGTTCAGAATTATGTTGGTGGGAATTCTGATATTAAAAAAAATAAAATTTTAAAACGGAATTTGAAATGAGGACCAGACTAGATTTGCATCCGGACCACTCACTGTCTAGTCGATTGAAAACAAAACAAACAAAAAAGTTTATTGCATCATCCTAAGATTATAATAATGATAATAATAATAACTGATGGAGCTCTGGAGGACTCGCTTTGCTTTCTGCTCAAGTCAGAGTCCAAGAAGAGCAGGCAATCTTCGAGAAGACTCCCTTAGAGGTGGTGGAGGAGTACATCTATACTATCGGAATGGAGTTCTGTTTCGACAAATGTGCCACGGTTAAACTCAGGATCGGACGATTCGGGAATTGTCAGGGAAGAACAAAGTTGCTACAACGAATATGTTTACTGTTCCGATTCTACTCTACTTTTTTGGAGTGATGAAATGGACTGACAAGAGTAGCTGCGACAACTTGACATAAAATCTCACAAAATGATGCATCATTAGGAGCTTGCAGCCTGAATAGTATGTTCGACGGTTATGCTTTTCCAGACAACAGGGAAGCCGTGGCTTTTGAGTTTGGAGTGTTTACATAACAGAATGGTACTAGACGGAGCCTGTGAATTCAGGGGAAGTTTAGATCGCCTTTTTTGCATAGCCCGTGACATGAAAACGCGGGGATCGGAGCATTCCCAGATAGCACACATTCGCCTAAGGTCATCCTAAATATGTAGCCAAAAGCCTGAACAGAACGTTCTTTTTTCCACAACCTAAGAACATTATGAGGTTCAGCATCTGTGCCGTACTTGTTCCAGATTAGTCCCTTCAGTGACAACCTGAGAATGCTGAGGATTTCGCACCGAAGGTCATCCTAAATGTGTCGCCAAGACGACGTTCTGTTTTCTACAACCTAAGAACATTATTAGGCTCGTATTTGCGCCATGGTTGTTCCAGAATAGTCCCTTCAGTGACAGCCCAAGGATGTTGAAGCTTTCGAGACTATGGATGTATTCAGATGCCATATTTATCTCAGACCCATAACTAATGTGGATGAATAGTCTTCATTAACAGTTTTGTATGGCTATTTTGTGTACGTAAGGTAAGTCATGTCAGGTTAGGTTTGGCTAATAATGAACCCATTTTGAACTCTTAAACTTCCCGCTAATACAGTGACCTATCACGAAGCGAGTCTCGGCTGCAGCATAAAATTAAAACACACATCATACCACATTCCACCAAGTCAAGTGACAAGTGTGCATGTTATTTATTAAAGTGTTTGAAATAAATTTATTTGTTGATATTTATTCGTGTGAATTCATTAGATATTATCTAATATATTCAATTTACAAGAATGTCCAAACAGTCTGGTAAGTCGGTATTTATATAATCTTTAGCCATAGACGTTCAGAATGTTTCTTCGGTTTTGAGGTTATACCGTGAATATCTATATTAGCTAAGATGGATTCATCTCTCTGGAGGAAGCTTGATCTATTATAGGCACAAGATATCTAATTCATTATACGAATTAATCAAAGGAATGCAGTTAGTGGAATTATGGAAATGAAACTCCGCCCGATTCGAACTCAGTGAGGTCAGAGTTGCAAGAATTCAACAGAAAATCCCGAAATACGGTATGTTTCAATTCCTTGAATCTTCTGAATCATTCAGTAATTAGAAAAATATGCAGTAGAACATTTTAAAATAGTATTATCAATACCTATTCTTTTCAGATAGCGTTATTGTTATGTGTTGGTGGAAAAGACATAGCTGATGTTACGAGAAGGATCATGAAAAAGTTCATCTCCCGAGACTTGTAATATAACTGGAAAGGAATAGGGAAATGATATCCGGAAAATGATGTTCGGTGAGTTTTAGCCATAATGCATTTTTTTCAAAATTTCAATCCTGTAGTTAATACTTATTTGTTGTTGTAACTGGAATCGCTATGAGCCATTATCTGGCAAATGAAAATATATATCATTAGTTGTCGACTTTCAGAATCATATTTGGTTTTTTATAAATGGATGGTTTCTTCAGATGAGTAGCTTTATGGTTGTGTGCTTCAAAAATATAATATAAAAGATCTTGTGAAACTTGCCGTTTTGTCATATTCTATAAATTTTTTACAGTAATTTTTCTAAGAATGATAAAGTTAAAAAGTGGCAGGGAAATAAAACTTAGTGTTGTGTATTTACCAATAGCTATTGAATACGAAAAATAAGTCATTAAAAATGTTGAAGGGAAAGTAAAGTATTTGAAAAAAAAATTATTCTAGTTGGTCGTGTGGAGTATCACGTGAAAGGGATCTCAAAAATATGCTTTTTATTATTTTATGAATATATTGCTGAAAATATGTTTCTGAAGTATGTAGTAGGTAGCTTGAGAACTACCGATGATTAAGTTATATTCCACTTGACCCTGTTTATTTATTTTCAGTTTGTCTTCGAGAAATGCCACAGGAGCTGAAATTGCAGGTATGATCAAAGTCTGGCTAAGAAGCACACCTGATCGACATGAGGTTGAAACCAAAAGAATAATACTGGCAGCCAAGGAAGGTAAAGATGGTACTCCTGCTCTATGAAATCTTGAAAAAATGTTTGAAATAATTTTATATTTTTATATTTTCTAACCAAAGAATTGTTTTAATATTTTATTTTATAGATATATCGCATAGAAGTTAATTTTTAATCTGAAATTGCCTCTTCACACCAGTTTTTGCAAATGAATATAGGTACTTGTGAGTATTTTTTCATTAAAAACATAGCCATGCTCTGACTAGGAACTAACTTGATCGATGACTTTTATATTTTATGGAAATTCAGGTTCACTACAAAAGGAACAAAACCCTTTTCTCTATTTTCCACTAAAAGTTTTATGATTTGTTACTAGTTTTGATTATTACAGTTATGACGACGATGTAATAATCAAAACTAGTAAACATATTATAAAACTATGAAAAATAAACAAAACTGTTTTATTTCTTCCATAGTATGACTGGTGGACGTCCGTACATTCCTCTCGACATTTTGAGGACATTTTTGTAAACGCCTAAAGGGGCCTCAAAAGGTTTTTGTTGTTCCCATAACATACTATGAACGTCCTAGAAGACTTTATAGGGATGTTCGGAGACGTTATTTGGATTTCGATAACGGTAACAGAGGGAAGTCCTAGGGACATCTTCTGGTTCACCCTCGACATTCTGAGGACATTATTGTGAACGCCTCAAAAGGTATATGTGCTATCTGGGTTCCTGTTCAAAGCAACAGCTTGTGCAGCCAATGAACTTGCTCTCGTATTCGACTCTCAATGGCGTAACCAAAATTCTGTCACCAGTAAAAAGCTCTCATTATTGATGCGAAGACTGAGGTTCTTCTGCAGCAACATATGGATAAGCCAATGTATGGGGTGTTCTTCAAAAAACTTTAAGAACATAGCTCATTCAAAAATGTTACCTTCGCATTCCTCGAGTGGCTGCTAGGATGCTGTCTTCAACGCCCTGGTCTACCACAGACGCGTGATAGGTGTAAGTGTCCCGGACACTAGATGCGTATTGTGGGGCTCCTAACACCATAAAGCATTTGCTTACTGCGGTCTCAGCCTATATCCACAGGCATAACGCGGCGCTACAAGTGTTGTATTGCTATCTACGACACTTGTATGGTAGAGACGAGACACCGATGTTGTCTTGTACTGAGGGGGATATTGAGCCCGTTGTGGAGATCGAGAAGTGCCAAATATATTGGAAGCCAAAAAGCTTGATGTAGTTCCTCTCAACCATCAACGTGAGACAATTTCTGTCATAGAGTTCTCAACTCCTGGCGAAACAAAAATCGTCCAAAGAGAAGAGGAATAACGGACTTAATGTCGAGATTTACTCTTAACTCTGCAGGCTGTACGAACAACTTGCAGCATGCTATTTTTGATTCGTCGTAGCACAGATAATGATCGGTCTGCATAGCAATTCGTCACATGCCCTTCAGCTCTTTATCGTCCCTAATCAAAACCCCTGAATTTTTCTTTCTTGTTTCGGATTTTGTATATTACTGGCTGTGACCATGGCGTTGTCGTCGTGGAATTTAGCTTATGACCATAAGAGATTTATGTGATCCATTTCAAAACGGATTTTCATTATGAAATTGTTAGAGAAAAAATAATGACGGCTCCAATATGGCGGGTGAGTTTCGTGATTATGGTTCGTATCGATTCTTAATTGGTATGTGGAGGTTTTGTGGGGTCGGAGATTATCAAATTTTTGTCAAAATCCATAAATTCAATATGGCGGACGAATTTTGTGATTATGGACCGATTCGATTCTTAATTGGTATGTGGGGATTTTCGGGGTTGGAGATTATGATTTTTTTGTGAAAATTCATGAATTCAATATGGCGGCTCCAAGATGGTGGACGAGTTTTGTAATTATCGTCTGACTCTCTTCAAAATTGGTATGTTCCAGACAAGCTATTATTCAAATGAACTGAGAAATAAAAAAATAATTTCTTCTGATGTATAACCTACATTAAACACCTGAAGAAATAATTTTTTACTTTTTAGTGCATTTGAATGAAAGCTTGTCTGTAAATTTTTTTTTTTCATTTATATTTTATTTCATTATGAAACGATTTATTGGCTTATGGATGCTAATAAGTGTATGCAGAGTGTTTCATGAGTTTACCACCGGGGGTTGACAGTCCCCCTTAATCCGAAACTGCTTAAAACTCGAGAAATGATTACTCTAAGAAGTGTAATACTCAATTCATTTTGAATAATAATTTTAGGTCAGGAAGTTTTCAATTCTGAACAGGTAAACATCATTAGTCATTATTTTCTAGCAACAAATACGATGGAAAAGTTTGTTTTGAATGAAGAAAAAAAAGTTAAAGTTATATCGTGATTTTTCCATTACAATTTTTTTTCACCTTTTAGCTTTTTCTGCGGCGTAATATAATCTCCATATTATGAAAGCCAGAGTTTCTAAACAAACGTATCATCGATTATTTTTATTGCGGACTTTCGGTTGAACCGATAAAAGTAATCAGTTTACATCATTGTCTAAAACTTTCGAACATACGTATAATTTTTTCATAATATATGTTGACGTTTCAATATTTTCTATTCATCCCTGACAACTGATATTGGGATGTGATATACGTGTATCATTATACATAAATCAGTTATGAGGTAGCCGAAAAAATCTTGTACAATTTCATAACCTTTTGAAATTTACATTTCACATTTCTTTTTACTATACACCGTTTTTAACACCTGTTACAATTTACTTAATCACAAGCTTTTATTCAACTTGCCCTGTTAGTATGTAAGTCTGTGTGGGTCAAATCTTGCAACTGAATTTCGACCCACTTCCAGTTGTCCGATTAACTTGAAATTAGGCAGGTGTTCATAATTCTGGTGACAATGCATTATGAAATTTTTGTAAGAGAAAAATACAAAGCTCCAATATGGCGGATGAGTTTTGTCATTATAGTTTTATTCGATTTTAAATTGGTATATGGGGGGGTTTTCGGGGCCTGAGATTATGGTATTTTCAACAAAATTCATAAATTCGAAATGGCAGACGAGTTTTGTAATTATGGCCTGACTCTCTTCAAAATTGGTAAGTGGGAAGATCATGAATGATTTACTAAATGTTACGAATTTAAGATAGCGGCTTCAGGATTGCTGACTAGTAAATATTTTGATGGTCTTCTCATTCAAGAGCTAGATAGCTCAAAACTCACAGGAAACAGTGCTTGTAACAACCATTCTTAATCAGAAATCTATAGATTAACGCGTACTGACTTGAATACAGAAATTGAAAACTAAATAACAGAAAACTTTTTAAAGGCAAGCTTTTATTCAAATGCGCTAAAATGTAAAAAATAATTTCTTTAGATATGTAATGTGGGTTATTTTGTGAGTTACATACTCAAAAGCTTGCCGCTTTCGTATTCGAACTGAAAACGTTGCGCGGCAATCTTTCGAATAACCTACATTATACACATCTAAAGAAATTAGTTTTTACTTCTAGTGCATTTGAATAAAAGCTTGTCTTTATTTATATATATTTATATATATACATGTTTATTATTATATGCGCACAAGTAGTACTCACTGTTCATATGTTATATTCATATAATAATAATAATAATAATAATAATCGTCTTTATTATTTTCAAATAAATATATCCAAAAATTGTGATAACTAGCCTAGATGTTATTGAAAATAAAGGGCGAAGTTTATTTTTGATGAGTGTTAGACACCATCAAAAATATTCCTCCACTTAACCCAAAAACAGAGATGTGTTCTAATTTGATATAAAATACTTATTGCGAATGCATCCGTCAGTGAAACTTATCACTGGGGGATCATATTCACCAATAATCACGTACAAGCTATCATGAGCAGTTTCTGTGATTTAGTCGTTTATTTCGTCCCCTCAAGGCCATTGAATTACATCTAAAATCAATATTTGCATTATTTCTCAAGGACACCACTTCTTATTGTAATAGAACAATGAATACCTATGTACAGGATAAACTACCAACACTTAACAAAAATTCTATGGTGTAGTAGTCTAGTATGTAGAAACACACATGTGAAATTTTAAAGACATCGGAAATCATTTATATAACTATTTTGACCGTCAACCTTCCTAAATACGCCCCTGATATGAACCTGTCTCTACGCCTGAGTTGAACTGATCATCTACAATATCTGTGATTTCACGCGTAGTGACAACAGCAGACCGTCAGTTTTAGTTCATTACTGACTGTTTTTACTCACTGAGATATTTATTCCGACGTATTTTTGTTAATCGATGTTTCGAAAGGCCATTAATAGATTAGATTTGATGTGATTTGTGCTCTAAAGAAGATTTTGTTTGCGAAAACGGAAAGTTTATTCAAAACCAATAGTATTCACTTGAATTTTTCGTATGTTATGGGTTGTGTGTTTCAAAAATCATTTATTTTGCAACCTCCTATTAGTTATTATGTTAATACAAACCAATTCTATTCATTTTAATAAAGGAGGATGAACGAGAAACATTTTTTGCATTTCCTCGTGGGTTCATCCAGAGGCGGCGCTTCCCTACACGTACAAACATTATATTTTTTGTCCAGATTTTCAAATTTCACTTTGTTTTCTATCCCTTTTTGGTGGGGAGAGTACACTGTATAATTTTCGGTAAGTGGTCATAGTTCACTCTGTCGATAAAATAAATCATTGGAGATATCATATTGATAACCAATTGAAAAGATACCATTATTATTGATTTATATTTTTGCATCATTTGAATTATTATTTGAATGGATATACTGTCAATGTGCCATATAAACTTTATATTCAATCCTGTTTTAAGTGTTAAATCATTGTTTAGAGTTATTACAAAAAAATGCATATTCACAAAACAATTGCAACACACAATTGCGCCCTTGATTGTATGCAAATATTCTTTTCGTGGTCCATATATCACCAAAAATAAGTATGTGAAAAAGCATACGCCAAATAATCGTTCTTGAATACCATCTTTTTTTAAAAATCTTCAGTTGGTAATTTCGGGGATTTCTACTCGAGAGGAGAGTATGCTTCTTAATTTTTGGGATGCATATAACAGCAAAAATGAAAATGCGAAAAAGCATATGCTATAGAATTATTCTTAAATATCATCTCTTTTTTACATGTTCAGTTGGTAATTTCCAGGCTTTCTACACTGGATAAGAGAATGCTTTTTAATTTTCATGATACATATAACACCATACATGAGCCTCTGAAAAAGCATACAATAAATAATTCTTCAAAGTTGGCCAAATTTTTTGCAACTTTGGAATTGTTTTTTGAATACGCCAGAACTGTATACAAATGAATATAATGCCAATGTGCCATACGAACTTCATATTCGATCCATTTTCAAGTATTAAATAATTGTTGTGTGTTGTTGTTAATACAAAAAAGTTAAGAGTTAAGACAACAATTGCAACGCATGTGTACGTCGCGATTGTATGCTTTTCGAATTTCGTGATCCATATAGCAGCAAAAATGAGCCTGTGAAAACGCATACGTTAAATAATCGTTTTTGAATACCATCTTTCTTTTACATGTTCAAATGGTAATTTCAGGTCCTCCTACACGAGAAAAGAGTATGCTTTTTAATTTTGGTGGATTTTCCAGTTCAAACTGTCGGAAAAACTACTTAAATTAAAAAAATAATATTTGGCGAGAACATCAAAAACATTATTATTTAAAAAAATATTCATGCAATGGCTAGATCTATATATGCTTTAACGTAGTTTTTTTTTTGACAGTTTTGTATGGTCATCTTTTCTTCACAAATTTCTTGCATTTCATTTAAACATATTGTGCTCTCTTTTTGAGTGAATGGAGATACATTTTGGTCTTCTGTTCAACATTATCAACTAATTCTTTTGATCTGTTTTCATGAAATCAACGGTTCTTCACCTAGTTGAACAACTTAATATTTTGTAAATTGGAATGCTACTGGTTCTAAATTGCCACTAAAATGTTCAATAACTCACCCTTCAAACTGATTAATCGTTCCATACCCTCCACGGCTGTGTCCACAATGGCACTGCAAATCGTCACTAAACGTTGTAACACAATCATTTTGTAAAATTCATTCGAAACTCAGCTACACGATTACGGATAATATTTTCAGTAGGACTCCAAAACAAACTGATTATCTCTATCACCGGACTCGCGTTGAGATCACAACTAAGTTCTTCAAGATCGAATCCCTAATCGGTTGTTCTTTGGAATATTTTTATTTATATATCTTTTGTATTGATAAAATTAGTCTGTTCGCAAATATAATTTCGACCACACGTACCCGCACATATATTTCTTTACTCATATTCCTGTCTAATTATTACAATTTTCTTGAAACGTCTGTTGATAATGGTACAGAGAAAAAGAAAAGAGAAAAAACATACACTTCATAGCAACTCTGAATCAGGACAACCAAGATATCTTCATATTCTTTTATACCCTATCTGGGAGGCTATTCTTACCGTTCGCAAAAATAATGTGTAATCGTATATCGTCACGTTCTGATGTGCTCCACATGTAGTTGACAGGAAATCGGTGAATATGAAGATGAAAATACTGTTCTGTATTGCGAGGGGTCAAGGATAGCACCCATATGGCAATTCAGCTGATTCTGCTTCGTTAGGCCACACTGTGATCTTCCAGGAGACATTTGCATTGATATTTCCCAATAGTTTTAGATTTGGATAACTTCAAGGCTTTACCATTATGATTATTGACTGGAGTTACTGTGTAGTAGCAGTATTTGTGGCTGCTAACGCACATGGGTTCTTCTTGCCTTTTCCTGCTCTTCTCATGCATAGTGTTCTGACTGCCCATGGATGTCACTTGCTATCCTCCCATCAACTAGTCTGCATATTTCGGCATGCTACCTCGTTCTCCATATTTCCCTCCTAATGCTCTTCGCATCTGCTTTCGCTTATTGGGGGACACGCGGAATAGGTTCAATGGGGATTTGGTTACACCAAGTCAGCACACATGGGTCATCTCTGTCGAAGACGGCATGCCCCGGCTACTATTTTATTTTCTGCCAATGGTGAGGCCGTATGTATACCTTAGCATATACTACTGGCTTAGCAGTATCAGCGCCCGAGCAGATTCAACGCTGAAGTAAACCAGGATTTTCGTATCCTTGACCCATAGAGCAGGGACCCCAGCAGCATCTACTGTAGTACGGTATTGTTTTTTCAAACCACTGCCCCGTGGAGGCCAAACCGATGTGGGGAGGCATCAGGTGTTACCCTGACGGGGCCTTCCTTCCCCCACAGAGTCTGCAGTCGTTTTTATAATCTGCATACCCATGTCGGCTAAATCCCTCTAACCTCGTTTGATATGTGACCGTTCGTGACTGCGAGCAGCCGCTATCATATTAAGAGGCAACATCAGCGCGTCATCACGAAAGTCAAATTTTATCATTGCGCCGCACATGTTGGGTGTATGGGGATATATTTTTCAAGAGCGACAGTGGAGGTAACGAAGCACTTGTCCGTAAAAAACTCCGTAGCTGGGAGCGCCAATAAGGTAGATAGCTTCAAATCGTAGAATCGGTTTTGCGTAAACAGTAAAACCCGTAGCAGTCAGTCCGAGGCTCTTCCTTGGCTCTCACTGAAGACAAATTTTCCAGTTCTCGTATCCCTCTATGATGTATGATTGTGAATATCTGAAATGTCGGGGAAATAGGTGGGTTTTTGGTGTCGGGTACGGTTAGCTAGAGCTCACAGGTCACTACTTTCGTTGGCTGCGGAGCCTTAGCCACCCTTGGTGGTACTGTTCAGTACGTAGTTGGGGATAACTTCATAAACAAATTTTTTATCAGGGGAACAAGTTCTGAGTTAGTTATTCGGAAAACATCTAACATAACTATCTGCAATCGGTTCGTTTAAAAAATTGAGTCGATACCTTTTTGTGCTTGCAGTGCTTGCACGATTAAAATCCTTCCATACTTTATAATATCGATCCGTTTTCGTGCCCACGAAATTCTTGTTCGAACAAGGTTCACTCTTATTTTTACGTTTCAGACTTCTGTTCTTCACCCGAAAGGTTTCAGTAAGTAACTTAAAACGTCGGAGCAAATTTTTTTTAGTTTTTCTTATAGTTTGCTACTTATACAAGTTTTGTAGTTTTTTGACCGTTCTACTACGAAGGCCACCGATTTCTTGATCTAGACCTTTTGCTGAGTGAGTTTTGCGAATTTGCGTAATTACGAGTTACTTCAAATATTTTCCATTATTTTAATTGTTGAACCGTACCGTGCTGAAGTAAATGACAATCGTGATAAATTTACAATTTGTCACGGTATTTTTGCTCTATCATTTTATTTTCACGAAATCATCTTGATCACTGGATCAATAGAATTATGAAAGTTATAAAAGCAGCTGGTATTTCATGATTTGCAAGGGTTATGGTAGAGTCACCATATTTGACGTTTGCAATACCGTATCTCCATCTGAAGCTCCCTTGGGCCTCCACAACATCTGAATTTGGGAGAGTGGAGCATACTTCTTTGAATAATTGGCGCCATAGGCATATATTGAGCTTTGTGTTATTTTGGAGAAACTGAACTTCAATATTCGCAGCTCCATGGTGACTTGGTGTCGATGAAGTAAAAAAAAAGCATTACAAAGCTTGCAAAATAATCAACTATCTGGAGCCCTACAAGGGAAACTCAAAAAGGTTCAGCAATTGCGACGGTATGCATACAATGAGGACCTAGACCCCGCAATGAATAGATGGGATAACGAGAACAGAAAAAGATCGGAATCTATAGTCAAGTTCGAAAATTGTAGATAGTGACTCATAGGTTGTACGGTTCATAATTCATATGAAGCAGGGCAAGAAATGGAACAGAAATCAAGTAGGCACTTAGGTTTTAAATCAAGTTTTACTTTGCCACTTACTCACATCCATCCGCACTCTCAAATCCTGTAAAAACCTGAAAATGTACGATGAGTCACTATCTACAGTTTAGAAAATAGACTATACTTAACAGTAGCTGCATCTGCATACCTTCCTGAAAGTTTGAAAGCTGTTACTGGGAGACTCAAGGCAAGTAAAAAGACAGTTAGGACTTGGCTTGGGATACCAAGAAGGGCCTGATACGAGTCCATTCTTTTGGATCCATTAAAAGTTGAACGACACTTGAAGTCTGACTGAACGAGTGTTTCAGGATTTCTGGGAATTGAGTATTAAGGATCCATGAGTAGTTGCTAGGGAAGTTGTTACTCAGACAAGAGCGCGGTCAGTCTCAAAGTCCAGATAACTTGGAATTAAACATAAGCCTATCTCAGCACTGGGCAAAATATCATGGATACAGAAGGCAATCAGAATGGTATTTACGCGGAAGGCTTAGGCGAGTCAATTACTAGGACGCAGTCGCTCGAGCCGATAAGTCTGACTGTAACTAAGTAGAATTAAAACATAAACCCTTTTCAACGACTTTTTACTTTTTATTCAACTCAACTGACAGTATTTCAAAGTTATATTTTGGCAACTAACTAAAAATCTTTTTTTTATGCAAATGTGATAAATAAACGTAAACAAGTGATGTTCCAGTCCATCTCATCTACAGGGTGTTGAATTCAGCTTCCCCGCTTGAAGAGCTCTGATCTTCACCCATTAGTTGAAAGAACACACAGTTTGGATACTGGTCTAGTATAAATTCCTTTTTTCGTTGCAACTCGTGCTACTCGTATAACGCCATCTTTGCCAGGAAATACCTCAGCTATCCTTCCCATCAACTATGCATTCCTTGGCATGTTTTCATCAACAATGATGACAACATCTGCATCATTATAGGTGCCGTAGTGGCATGCCATTTTGTTCGTTGAATAATTGTTGGACGGTATTCTTTAATCCAACGACGCCAATACAAATCGGCTAATCCTTCAGCTATCCCCCACTGTTTTCTGGTGACTGAGCTATTTTCCCCATAAGTTGGAACCCCTCCTGGTCTGAGAAGTAAGAAGTGGTAAGGAGTGATTGCTTCTGGTTTATCAGAATCGACTGAAATATGTGTCAATGGTCTTGAATTGACGGTGTATTCAGATTCGGCCAAAAGGGTTTGTAGAACCTCTTCTTAAGGATGAACACACTTCAAAATTACTTTGAGAGAAGTTTTAATAGAACATACCATCCTTTCCCATATGCTACCCATATTTGGAGCACCTGGCGGGTTGAACTTCCAGGAAATACCCCTAGAAGAAAGCTCGTCCTCAATTTCTCCCTGATTGATTGATTCCACCTCCTCTCTGAGTTCACGTGCCGCCCCAACGAAATTTGTCCCATTGTCCGTTATAAATTCCTTGGGTTGTCCTCTTCTACTTATAAACCTCCTTATGGCGAGAATCGTTGAGCTTGTGTCGAGAGATGCAGCAACTTCGATATGGACAGCTCTCACTGTAAGATATGTGAAGAGAACGCCATATCTCTTTTCTATTCGTCTCCCGATTGAAACCATCATTGGTCCAAATAAGTCGATTCCCACATCGGAAAATGGATGAACGTAGGCCTCCAGTCTCTATGGGTAACATTCCCATTTCTGAAACTTGTGGTTTAGATTTTATAATCTTACATTTCTGACAATTTTTGAAACATCATTTGACAGCAGCACGAACATTGAGGATCCAACGTTCCATTCTCAAATTATTCACAACTGTTTCCAGTCCAACATGACCAGAAGGCAATCAGAATGGTATTTACGCGGAAGGCTTAGGCGATTCAATTACTAGGACGCAGTCACTCGAGCCGATAAGTCTGACTGTAACTGATTAGAATTAAAACATAAACCTTTTTCAACAACTTTTTACTTTATATTCAACTGAACTGACAGTATTTCAAAGTTATATTTTGGCAACTAACTACAAATCTTTTTTCTCATACAAATGTGATAAATAAACGTAAACAAGTGATGTTCTGACAATTGTTAAAAGATCGTTTTACAGCAGCACGAACATTGAGGATCCAATATTCCATTCTCAAATTATTCACAACTGTTTCCAGTCCAACATGGCCAACTTTTTCATGGTAATGATGATTAATAAGACTGCATACTGGCTTTTTGGATCCAAAATAACAGGATTTTTTGAGATAAAATTTATATTTAAATTGAACCACTAGGAAACCTTCCTTTGAGACGAATGATACCGTCTTCGTCTAAAAATACAGATAATTTACATAAACGGCTAGATTTTGGTAAACGTTCTTTTTTTCTGAGAGCAACTAACTCATCCTGGAACTTTTCACTCTGACTTCTCCTTATCCAATACTTTGAAGCTCAACATATCGAGTTGAAGGTCTTTTGGTCTATTCTGTTTCGGCAATCGGATAACATTTCTGAACTTAAGAATCCAGGCAGTACCTCGGATGAGCCTATCCCATTTGGAGAATCGGGAAATATCTGGTAGAAACTCTGTCATTGTTGAAGTTATTTCTTCATCAACTATGGAAAAATTGATTTCGTTGTTCTCCTGACAATCACGTTCTTGTGGCCACTGTGACTTTGACAATTTCAGAAGAGGAGGGCCACTCATCCATTGACTGACTGCTTCCAAATCTACAATATTTGATTGTTTTGTTGCTAAATCAGCTACATTTAAATTCGAAGGTAACCAATGCCACTGAGAAATATCTTCTTGAATTTCTCCGACTCTACAAGCGACAAAAATGGGAAACCTTGTAGACTCGGAACGGATTTGCTTTAGCACTACTAAAGAGTCTACCCAGAAATATATCTCAACAATCTTGTATTCGAGTTCAGTACAAAGAGATTTTGCCAATCTGCATGACGTGACTGCAGCTTGAAGTTCGAGCTTTGGTATAGTTTGTTGTCTCAATGGGGCTACTTTGTATTTAGCTGTTACGAACGAAGAGTAGTCTTCAGTATCGCTTCTTGATAATAAATAAGTAGCACTAGCACAAGCTTTATTACTAGCATCAGAAAACATGTGTGATTCAATTTTTCTGGCTGCCAACACCGATGGAAAATAATATTGATCGATAGTTACTGGTGCTAATTCTTGAAGTTCTTGGAGCCAACTTTTCCAGTCCGCAAAAATATTCTCAGTGATTTTGGAATCCCAGTCGATATTACTTCCCATATATTTTGCATTAGAATTCGTGCTTTGATTATCAATGGAGCCAAAAAACAATAGGATCAAAAATAGGCATAATAATACGGAGAACATCTCTCTTGCTTGGAATTTTTGATTCGTCGAGTATGCTGGATGGAATTTTATTCAAATTTAACGAAAATATAAACTGGTCAGTTTTTTGACAATATGAAATTCCTAGAACTTGCTCTACATGCTCTGAGTCAATCCGAGTAGTCTCCTGAACTTCAGCCCTCAGATGAGTAGGGATTGAATTCGTGACCTCTCTGAATTACATATCCATTTTGTCATCTCAAAACCTGCTTGCTGGTGCACGTATATCACATCCTTGATGGTCTTAATGGCTTCATTTTCAGTATCACAAGAGTCGAGATAATCACCAATATAATGTTGTTTTTCTATTGCTCGGAGAATTTCATTAAATTGAGATTCTTGGTTTGTCGCATTTTTGTTTTTTATAAATTGAGCAACAGAAGGTGACGAAACGGCACCAAAAATCATGACATTCATTTGAAGGAAGGAAGGTACCATAATTTTGGATTATTGGGTATTTTTTCGTCTACTAGCTTACTCGCATATCCCTTCTGAACATATTCGTTAATTTTTTCAGAGTACTGTTTACCGAATGCTTCATTTCGATTCATTTTTCTCTCCATGTACAATAATCGTTTCATGGAATTTTCTCTTCTTTCTGGTAATATTACTTTCTCGTCTCGCCAAAGATGACCAATTTCATAGTGTTTGTTATCAGTAACTTTCAAAGTAGTTTCCATTATATCAACAGCTCGTTTGTCCTCCACAGATTTGATTATTTTGTCTTCCATTTTGATACCAAATTTCTCTAAGCAAAAACTAACTTTAATTATTGACATGATTTTTTGGGTTTATGACCTTCTTTTTGTTTATGACAATCTGAAAATGAAAATTTTTTTTTTAATCCAAAGAAATCTGTACAAGTGTAGAAGGGCAAATTAATTAATTTGCCCGATAAGTTACTGTGTTCACAAGACTGCTGTCTTGAAAGAAATTCTATCTGAAAAAATGAGATCGAATTAACAAAGAATACTTCTCTTTTTTTGAAAACTGTTGACGTTTCGGAGGCTGTATCTGATAACGGAGGCAGATAACGGATGCGTTGGACATATTGGCGTCTGTAGAAGTAACAAATTTGTCTTGATTGATGTCAATATCATCAGTAGAAACATCGACTAATCTGGTGACCTAGTTTTAGACACAAGAAGCACAATTTGAATTGAATGCAATTTCCCTTCTTTCTGTTACTGATTTATTTGAATCAGAATTTGAATGATCTCGATTTTTGCAAAAAACATACTCGGAAGGCATCTGATTGAACTTTCTTGAAATCATCACTGTTTCTTTTTTGATATAGTTTCTGGGGCTATTTCTACTGAATGGATTACTGATAGCACCCATCGAGTTTATTTCCTCTTCATACCAATCAGCAAAATGTTCTGAAATGATGTTGGTTTGCCTTGCATTTCCCTCTGGTACTTGGTTTTTCCCCAATTATACTTTTGAATAGGGGAAAGTTTCTCAACCAATGGATACCGCACACTTTAATAGAGAAAGTGGCCACCTGTCGAATCGACTGAATTTTTGATATGTTGTAGTCGTAGTCATTCCGAACAAAAAGTCCAATGGGCACAACTTTTTCTTCAGGCTAGTTTTGGAACTAGAGGCCCATTAAAACCTTAATTTGTTCTACATTCTTTTACAATACTAAACGTTATCCTTGATAATCATCAGCATTCTGATTAATCAAGATGTAAACATTCATCAATATGAGATACTTTTTCAAGTATTGTTCTTTGGAGTTGTTACATTTGGTCAATTATACAGTGTGTTCCAGCTACTTACAATTTCTAAACTTCAGTAATTCGAAAATGGTTACAAATCGCCTTAGGGATCTACAATCAAAAACTCTTTATGAATTCTATTCTACGCCGTTTTTTACATCACAAAGTTGAAAACTATACCGAGTGTTCGTTTTAAAAGAAAGCGATAGTTAAATTCGAAAAGTTCCGTATTGAAAAATATTTTTCGTCAATCCTGTATAATTTGAAGGCATGAGAAAGAACAAGAAATATTAAAAATATGTCAATAAAATACCCGTAGAAAAAATTCTTTCTGAATCTATCATTGTAACGTCAGGGATTTTTACATTTGCGAATGCACTTATTTCGACCAAAAATTCGTAACATCCAACTGATTCAGAGACAAATAATAGTAGTAGAGAGGTGAATGAAGGTAACGCAGATGTTATAACTAATATTTCATTTTAATTTAATGCGTTCCACCATCCTACCCTATTTTTTTCGTATTGCCCTGTATATGAGGAAATACATTCTTGTTCTGGATCCTGCTGTCTGGTTAACTTTCGTTTTTATTTCGATATCACAACAGTATTCGGGAAATTGAACTTTGACGCATTATGAAAATATTATAGTTTAGATTCGTTTTGAAAACTATTCAATCATTTTCAAGAATGGAGTACTGGATAATATGAAAAAATTGCATCCCTTCACTACAGAAAAAAAAAACAAAAATGTTTCCATTGAGCAATGTCTTGATTGTTTGTGACTTCATGTCAATGTAAAGTTGAATGTGGCGTATAATTTTGCAGTGAGATTCAAATGTTATGAGTGTGAATAGAATGGAGGACGAAGAAACCGATGAAATTAATAAACCCCAATCTTATGAACAAGATAAATGGCAGGATTTGAGGAACATTTTATTAGAATTTGACGAACATATTGATATTCCAGGGCTATGGAGGATGAGAGTAAAATTTCGCCATCGAAATACTATTAAATAACAACTGCGAATCAACTACAATGTCAGTTTCTTTGATCGTATCGATATGTTCCAAAATGAAACACCCTGTAAATTATTATTAGGGTTAATTCGACGGTGCTTCATTAGGGTCAACGATACTAGGTTCGAAAGGTACGTTAAATGTAACATATTCTTAATATATTGAGTTATATCCCATCATTGTCTCCATATTATACTTATGCTAAATGTGTGAATGGAGGCTTAGTTGACCTGCCAGGAGGAGGCTTAGTTGACCTGCCAGGAGGAGGCTTAGTTGACCCGCCAGGAGGAGTTTCTCCATCATACTCCTTGAGCATCAATAAAATAATCGAATATAATAGATATATAATATATAGACTTATTTTTATAACATCCTCCTTGAGTTTCATCATCAACTCGAACTATTAGTTTGTTCATACCAGATGGAACACACTGTATAATTGACCATCTGTAATGACACCAACGAGAAATACTTCTATTACTATTTTATATTGATGAATGTTTAGATCTTGATTACTCAGAATAGTGAAAATTATTCAGGGTAACTTTTTCTGTTGTTTAACAATAGAGACAAGATTTGAATTTTCAACGCCCTCTGGCGTCAAAACTAGCATATAGAAAAAGTTATGCCCATTGGACTTTTTGTTTGGAATGACTTGGACTCCAACATATCAAAAATTCAGCCGATTCAACAGAGGGCCACTTTCCCTATAAAAATGTGCGGTGTCCTAATAATTCTGGATTGAATAAGTATATAGGGGAATCAAGATTCTTCATAGTTGTGACCATATTATTAATAGCGTTTGAGAAAAAAATACAAGAGTCGAACTTATCTTCTTTCACATAAGATATTCTTTTCACTTTGTCCATCAAAACATTATTATCCACTCTGGTCGACCAAAATTCAATTGCATCTTGATTATTTTGCTCACATTACTAGGATAAGTCAATAAAGCCTTCACTGTATCTCTGGCTCTACCTTTCAAGGCTCTATCCAAACGTATCAAGTTGTCTTCATCGCTGAGTTCATATCGTTCTGTTGACCGTCTGAATTCACTGATAAAAGTGGGCCACTCCATTAGTTCGCCATAAAAATATGGCAAATCTTTTATTTTTTGACGCAACAAAATTTTGTTAGTATCTGCTGAATTTTGTATGCATTGTTTCGCAATATCTACTAATGGATTAACAGCAGACGGAAGAAAATCGTGGCATTTGTTGGAATTATCATCCTCACAGTTTCGTGAAGCTTCAATCCATTTGTTCAGATTTGTAGGGTTTTCATGTAAGCCTTCAGAATAATTCTCACAATACTCTTCATTCTGTTCTTTTGAATTTCCATTTCTTTTTTAAAATTTTCTCGTTTCTTTTCGATCACTTTGAGTCTTTCCATAGCTTCTTCTTCATCGAATTCATTTTGTTTTTGTATCATGAGTAAATCCAAATTGAGTTTTGAAACATTAGAAACTCTGGAACTCACAGATTCGTTCTTCTTCGATGCACTTTTTGGATTTGAATAACGTATGATTTCAGATTGTGCTCGACGTTTCACACAACTCTCTGGCAGAATATTTCAAGGTACAGTTTCCTAGATTCATTCGTGCACTTATTGAGTCCACAACAACTTCATTTGCAGTAGATTCAACAACATAGTCTACTAGTCTCCTCAGAGGAACTCCCTGGTTACACCTGCTGTTTCTTCGAATGAAAATATCATTTTCATAAAAATGTTCACTTTTCCTGTGTTCCATAGCGTCTTCTTTGTTACTCGAAGGACCAATGTAACTGATTAGAATTAAAACATAAACCTTTTTCAACGACTTTTTATTTTTTATTCAACTGAACTGACAGTATTTCAAAGTTATATTTTGGCAACTAACTACAAATCTTTTTTTTATACAAATGTGATAAATGAACGTAAACAAGTGCTGTTCCAGTCCATCTCATCTACAGGGTATTGAATTCAGCTTCAACACTGACGTTTTTTAAATGGTAAAACACTTGGAGGGGTTAATAGAAATCTTTGGTAAAACATTGCTTTGGTGTTTCTTCATATTTACACGTGGATCGAGAAGATACTCGAAAGTAGGGTGTTTTTCATATCCGTGTTGGAGAAAATTTGGGAGTTCAGGTTCATCGACGTTGAAGGGGATTCAACACTGGGAGATGTACCGCCCTAGGATATGCTGACGACTCAGTCTGCGTTGTGATAAAAAAAACTCAACACTACAGAGGTATGGTACTGTAAACATCGACGTAGTGAGCTCTGTATTTTCGAAATTCTAAGTGATATTTCAAGACTTTTGAACCTGTGAATAGTCATATTTCTGAAATTACCGTTTGCGTGGATTATAAAGGTTTTTTTGAAAGTGGGCAATAAGAATAGATATTTACGAAAGCGCAGTTTTTTTCATCACTTCGACTTTTAAGTCGAAATTTCGAGAAAACAAGTCGAAATTTAGAGAAAAAAGTCGAAGTGATTAAATTTCGACTTTTTTCTCGAAATTTCGACTTTAAAGTCGAAGTGATTAAATTACGAAAAAAAAGTCGAAATATCGACATTAATGTAAATAAAGATAAAAGTTATTAGTGTGGAGTCGCTGAATGCACATTGCTGAAAATTATTCTCAAGTTATCAGATGAGTTAGTTTTCTCTGATCAAACTATATCAGTGTTTTCGCACTTTGTTCACATCAAAATAAAATAGTTATTATCAGAGATGGAGTAGAGATGGATCTAGGGGTCATTTAGGAGTTTATGCTTGAACCAAGATTTGGAAGCATATCTACCATAATTTTTCATTTCAAGATTGGCAAAGGATTGAATAGTTTGATAGAATTATATGAGAACTCTTTTTGAAAAAAAGCAGTTGAGTGTTGGTGTATTTGGTATGGATTTCTGACGTTAACTGAATGCACCGATGACCGAGTAACAAGTTTATTTCTTATGTCTTCCGGACCTTCTGCCATGACTTTAAATAAACAAACAAAATAAAACAAAAAGATGTGGCCAGATGTAACGTTCTACGATGCTCCATATCATCGAACCAATTAAGTTCTTTCAATTTATTACTCACGTCGTAGAACTTTCAGGAGTCCAAAGATAAAGCGAATATAAAAGTTTAATACTTTTTGGATTTTGTTTTTGAAATTGGTGTAATTGTCCATAAAGAATATTGCAATATGTGAACTGTGAAATATGGCCAAAATATTTCTTTAATTATAAATATAAAAATTTAAAGATGTATGGGAATGCAAGGACTGCCGGCTCCTCATTGTTCTATCTTCAGATTATTCAAATCGCCAAGAGGATATCAAGTAGGTGAAATTTCTTCTTCTGAGTTTGATAATGATATGGCCATGGCTGTGGCTGACACCGTGGCTATTGCTATATATAGAGAAAAAAATTATACTTTGTTAAAATTGTTATTTCTGTCAACCGGCCGCACCCTTAGGAGCAACCCTCTGAAGTCTTCGAGATACTTGTGCGAGCTAGGGAAGATGCAGCCCTTACCTTTTAACGTGTGATGCAATGCACGGGACCGATGACTGCGCTGGGATTCGAACACACATACCTTGGATTAAGAATTGAATTCATACTTATTCTTATCTGAATCTGGTGGTAGTGAATTTGGTGATTTCAAAGAAGTTTCAGCATGACACTCGCTAGAACATTGCAAAAATTAATGATTTTCGAAAACCTACATAACACGGAACAAAATGAAAGTTAAAGTAAATGAAGTCGATATAAGATTAACTTTCCGTCAACACATTATTATTTTGAGCACAAATCACATTTGATCCATAGGTATCAATAAATGCCCTTTAGATGATCGATTAACGAAAATACCACCGAATAATTTTCCGTAACACCGTCGATGTTTTCAATGTAAGGGACAGATCGCGTGGGCAGTTATCAATAGCGCGGAAGCGTGAGATCATAGAAATTGAACATCGACAGTTCGTAGGTAGAGAGTTGAAACATAGGCGTTAGATTCAGTAGCGCGTGTAGGGAAGTTGACGTATAAAATAATTATTTATTGTTTCCACATGATACACTTTATACAACATTTAATTTTTGGTAAATGGTCAGGTATATGGGCCGTAATTGTGAAGCTAGAGCGTTCGCTTACCAACCATGAAGGCGTTGATTCAATTCGCAGCATGGTCACCAGTCCTGTGCTTGGCATCGCACGTTAAAAGGTAAGGTCCTCGTCGTTCCTAGCTCGCACAACTTTTTCTGAAAACTTCTGAGCATTGCGTAGGTGCAGCCGGTCGACGGAAAGAACAAATAACTTTCTTTAATTTCCTTTAAATTTCCTGGGAATCTGTAAAATAATCCAATTTCAAACGAGTTTCGCTTTTCCAGGCCCGCGCCTAGCACTTTTGGCGCCCTTGTGCAAATTCAAAATAACGCACCAAATTTGTATTACGTTCATACAATGTGAGTACATATTATAATGGTTGAGTTAGACTATTAAAAAATAATTAAAACAAATATTTTCATTAATTTAATTTAATTTTTATATTTCACAAATACAAGCCATTCAAGTATTTTCTCTTTGAGATACATAACATAATTATAAACTTATAGAACACAACAGAAATATATTTTAACAGCATTACAACTCACAATTTTTGTATTTTAGTTTCAAATGTAATATATGATACAAAAACACAAGAAATAAATTTTTTTTCAAAACATTAAAAATACTGGTTTATACATTGTTGCGTCTTCGGGTTCAAAAATAAGTGTACACTGGTACGGACTTGCCTTTATTATTCAAATTTCAATTGACAACACTGTAATCAAGTCACTGTCAAAACTGATACCAGAATAATTGTATCCAAGGTAACTCAAGGTAACTTTCTAACTTTCTCACAAATGCATTGCTTATATATAAAAATAAAGTTTTAGGAAAATGAAGAAATCAATAGAACACAATAAGAATGTTCGACGATTGATCCAGAACAAAAGTTATTGCTTCTAGATTTTTCCATCTAATTCATCGAACGATCTCGAACAATTCGAGAAGTCTTTATCAAATTTCAGGTCTGTAACAATATTATCACAGAACGAAACTGATCGACAAATAAAAACAAAACAATTTATTATTTTAATCATGCAATTTGTCAACTTTTTAAGGTTTATATCCAGGTAATAGGTATTGTTTATTATATTTGGCAAAGACTCGGGTTTTGAAAACAAATGCGTAATTTTGACATGGTTTTCCATTTCTTCCTTCCTTTTTCTTTTATTCAGCAAATTTTGGTATCCAGACAATTTCTTTTTCTTTTCTGACATCCTGTATACTTACTCTAAAGAAATTAAAACGCAAGTAAACAAATTCACAAATCATTCCTGAAAAATGAAAATGTATTGACGTCTCAAACTCAAAATTCGAAAGTATTTTCCCAATACTTACCTATTTCAACATTTATAAATTTTTATAAATAGTAATATTAGTGCTTATCAACTATTCTGTTTGAAATTACTTCAATCAACAATGATGTTTATATAATCAAATATAATATGATTTTTTAGATGCAAGTTTTTGGCTTTTGATGTTTTGATGAATCTAAAATAAAAATAAATATAAGATGAATTCACCTTGATTCACAACACAAAACACAAGTCTGTAAAAGTACAAAAAACAAATGTTTCAAAAACAGATATATTTTAGTTAGAAACTAGATCTCCTGCCTCACCAGTATTGCAATTTTCCTATACGATATAGGAACATATTTGGGTAAAAAATCCATCACAGAACAACTACTTTCCTGGCTGATACCATGACGAACGTTGAATTATATCCAATAAATTTCCGTGCAGAGTTCCTACAAGGCTATCTCCACAATCGCTAGTTGCATGGAAATGTTAATTGAAACATTCAGACTACCTTCAGATCGATTTCTGGGTTCTTGCCATCATCAGTATAGGGTAGGTCTCTGCAGACAATAACTGATGTCTGCTACAAATGGTCAAGTTAGTAACTAGATGTCCTGCCATACCAGGATGCTCACTGCAATTTTCCTATACAATATAGAAATATATTCGAGTCAAAAATCCATCAGAGAATACCTACTTTCCTGGCTAATACCACGACGAACGTTGAATTATATCCAATAAATTTGCGTGCAGAGTTCCTACAAGGCCAAATATGCAACTGCTAGTTGCAAGGAAATGTTAATTTGAGCTTATCATGGATGGATCCTTACCAGGATGCTCACTGCAATTTTCCTATACAATATAGGAATATATTTGGGTCAAAAATCCATCAGAAAACAACTACTTTCCTGAACGACGACGAACGTATATCGAATGAATATATATTAAGTTAATTATCGATCGAGCATCTAGCAACAAATGAAATCGCGTATATAAATTTTCGTACATAACAAGCTCAGACAAAAAAAAACGCTTGTCCGCTCGTTGGCTCGTTGCAAGTTAAATTTCAAGCTCAAACGTGAATACAATTAGATTTGTTTGAGTTTACACAATTCATATTACGTATTCGATCGAATAAATGCTATTATTGCGTACTCTCATTTGGAAAATATATTATTTTCGAGAAATTCGGTTCCTTCGTCTCAAAGAGTAAAAGTGAAATAAAAAACAATGTAATAGCTAGCAATTCCTCACTGTTTTTTTTTATCATTATGAATTTTGTTTTGGCACGGTTGTTTATTTCTTTATGTTTTTTTACTTTGGAGATTTCAGGCTTTTCGGCGCCTTTGGCGCCTCGGCGCCGGCGTCGTCGTGCACCACACGACTTTGCCCTTATGTACGGCGCGGGCCTGCGCTTTTCTTGAGAAAGCTTATTAAGGATCTATGTAACATTTTGCTTGCGCTCAGAGAAAGCACCTATTGAATTATTTTTTAGTTATTTTTTTTTCTAATTAGGGATAAATTTGGGTCTCTCCTTATAGTTAGAAAACTACCTGAGTATATGATTTAATGACAGGTAAAGAAACCGTCTGCTGGACATGGAGTATCATTCTTGGTATAGACATAGTCTGTGTGCTGGTAGAAGACGGCTATTATTATTTGCCGTAGCGCTCCTGGAAATTCCGAAAACCTGCAACAGGAAACCCGAAAAACCCCCAAGACCGAGCGAGGAATTATATTGTACAGTTCGTTGTAGTTAGAGCCTTTTATATCATATTTGATTAGATTCTAACAATATCCAAGCTGAAGATGCTCACCGGGGCTGTAAGCGAAACGTCAAAGGAACCGCTTTCACGTAGGTGAAACCTCAAAGCCCGGAAATCATACTTCTTGAAACATTCTACAATTTCTGTTTCATTATTCGTTGAGATTACTTTGGCCTATGGAGTAATTTCATATTATCAAAAATTGACCTGATCTGACCTTTCGATAGTTTATGTTCTACATTCTGTTGACATTGGCCCAACTAAAACTAAATGTATACAAAGCTTTGGATTAGGTGATATACCGGGTGTCCCAGATCTTTTCATACAGTCAATATATCATATATGCAGCTTAGAAAAAAAATAAAAAAATGCACTTATATCACACCCGTATGACTTTGAATCTATTGTGTGAAAGTCAATTTCTGTCAAACTACCCCTGAGAAACCACCCCAACCTCAACTTTTCAAATAACACCCAATACATTTTTTTTTGAATTGTGAACTGCAGTCAATTCTAACTTGTATCACCATTGATATTTTGACAGATGTCCAACTGACAGGATAAGACAGTTTGAACAATAATGTAAAAAATTCCTTAACAGAGAATTTATTGATAATGAATATTATGAGAGCTGCCCAAAATGTCTACCATCATTATTTTAACATGCTTCAAATCAGTTGTACAATATTTTCTCCATTATCGTGGTGCAGATGTGTACAATATTCTCTTTTCAAGTTGATTCTTATAATTTTATACACGATTTCCTTCAAATACCACAGAAAAAAATCTAACGATGTCATATCTGGCGAACGTGCAGGCCATCTTATAGGACCTCTCATCTTATAGACCTCTGTTTCTAATTTAGCTCTTTGAGGGTTTCTATGCAGACCCAAACAAGTATTGAGGTAACTTGCATTGAGTTGACTGCTTTTATTGCAGCTTGGCTATCTGAGTATATGAGTATATGTTTTTTTCTGAACACTCATGCCTTATTAGCTCTTGTGCACAATGGTGTATTGCGACGATTTCCGGTTGGAATATCTTAGCTTGTTTGCCCAGGCTCAATGAGATTTTCATATTCCGCTTGGTTCCCTAAATGCCGGCTCCTGAACCTTCATCATTTTTTGGGAGGTCCCTCCTTCCACGCATCCATCTCCGTTAAACTTGTCTTGAAAGTTTCGTTAAAGCTATATCTCGGAAGTATGCCATCTGATGGCATTCTTGTAACCGGGTCGTTTTTCAACTATTCGTATAGTATATGTCTCTCCCGTGCATATTGCTTATGGGTACTTGTCCTGACTTCGCCTTATATGTATATGTGTAGGGAAGGCAGGTTGAGCAAGACATTTAAGGCGGCTATTGGGGTGGTTCTCATATCCCCGGTGGCACTCAGATATGCTGGTCTTTGCAGTCCTCCGAGCCGTCGGACCATTCCTACCTGCCTCCATACCACCGAACTATACGTTATCATGGGTCATCTTTGAGAGTTCATTGTCAGCTGTACACCACCTGTTGATTATATCCAGGGCTGACTGTGTAAGCTCCGAGACTGTCCTTGCGAAATTGCCTTTTGCAATAATCGCGAGGTTGTCGGCATATCCTAGAAAATGAAATTCTCTGGAAGTAGGGCAATTGGACCCCTCCATGCGGACATTGCGGACATCCCCTGGTTGCTCTAGGTGTTAGTGTTATTCCGCCGATTGCTAATGTAATGACCCTGTTTTTAAAGTTAGCGTTTATCCACTGGCACAGTAGGAGACCCCTTTTATCACTAGAGCGTTTGCTATAGACTCCGTGGATGCATTGTTGAAGGCACCCTTAATGTCTATAAATGTTGTCATGGCTATCTCTCTACTGATAGCCCACCTGATACTATTGGGTTTCGATATTTTCGTAGCAATCCTCCATTCCAAAGTTGTTCACCTGTTTGGATGGAAAGTGTGCTTCTGTGAGCATACTCATACTTTCCTCGAATGTTGTATTATAAGGAATGTCATTATTTTTCAAGAAACCCACTTGATTTACAGTACCTTCTTTGGCTAAAACCTTATGGATTCTTGAGCACGTGATTTTCAAGTTTTGTACGATTTCAGACCTCATTAAATAACTTGTTTGTAATTTTTGAAAAAGTGACCTGTACCTTTATTGTATGATCTAAATAAGGTATTCGCAGAGAACTGGGGGAATCCACTAATTAAATTCAATAATAAATTAGAGTTTTGTAGTGAAAAAGTGGGATTTTCCCCAGTCAGCTGAAATATGTCAATTCACAAGTAGTCCTTGAGCCCGAAAGGTTCGTCGTAGAAAAAAACTTGTAGGGTAAAATTTTTAGAAAATTCTATGCTTTTTCATTTCTAAGAAAAAGGTTATCAACGGAAAATTTGTAGTTTTCAACTTATAAGCAATAAACCGCAGAAGAAAAAGATTTTTTAGGTTTTTTTGCACTTTTTTCAATGTTCCGTCACAAAAATTTGATAGCAAACCTTAGATTCGGATTCAGCAACCCAAAAAACATAGAGAATGGAATTATTCGAAACTACCCCAAAACTTTCTTGGTAGAAAAACATTTTGATCAGATTGTTATATCTTTTTAGAGAATATTCATATGCATCAATCAATTTTCTTGTCTCATTTAAAGTGAGTTCGAAGATGTTATCCAAGACATTATGGGATTATTTTTAGAATATCAAATTCATTCTTTTACTTTTCTTTCAAATAATTTTGTGTTTTCTGATAGATTTAAAAATATATATTTACAGTCATATTTTTAATACATGAGAAAAAAGATAATTCAAATTGCAAATAGAAAAACGTAAATCGAATCATTAAAATTTTTGCTGCTTTGAGATCATGTTGATTCCTTGCTTGTTTCTAGGTTTCTTCAATTTTTTCATGTACCTATGTAACTTCTTCGTATTTAAACTTACTTTGAACTAATTGAGTATATAATTCAAAAAGCTGTAGAATATTGAAAAAATATTGAAAACAATATTCAAATTTGGATCACAGCCAGGGTAGTGAGGACTTCATAAAAATGTTATTTTTTGTTCTGCCCTGTACACTGTTCAGCAATTTGAAATTTCTATAAACCATATAATATAATTATTCCGCAATGCACCAATTTTTATGAAGAATAACATTTTCGGAAAAATTGATAATAAAAAAGTTCTCGAATGGTGCAAACTCTTGAAACTCTTTGTATATGAACGTAACGTCATTGGAGTAATATACTCTCATTATCCTGTGGTAGAAATCCATTATATCTCAAAGTGGAGTGGTATGGATATACAAAACAGTAAATTTAAATTTAAATTTTAAATTTAAATTGTGGAGACGACTTTGCATTTTACTGATTTGTATACTCTCATTATATTTACATGTTACATCGAAACAACAAACTGACAAAAAACTAGCTTTGTAGGAATTGTGCAATTTTTCTGTCGATGCCTCCCGCCGTATAATTTGTCTAACTTATAATCGAAACACCCACGTAATTTTAGATGTCGATTTGTACACTCTTGATGCACCTTTTGATTTTGAAAATTTTGCAATTTCATGAGAAGAGAGAAAAACTTGGATTTGTTAGCCCTGATTTTATTTTCAAAGACAATGGAGTAAAATGGTTAACGAATCCGAAAATTTTTGCCCTATTGTAACTCTTACTATAGTCTATAGTCTATAACTCCGACTGCAGAGGCACTGCAACGATAAAGTCCTACTGCAACTGTTGAGTTCGCACGGTTGGTTCTGCACTGAATAGTTTACCCCCGAGATTAAAGTCGGACCCCTCGATATTAAAGTCGGACCCCCGAGATTGAAGCCATTTTCCCAAGATTGAAGCCGTTTCTCTGAGATCAGAGTCGGACCCCTGAGATTAAAGTCGGACCCCCGAGATTGAAGTCGGACTCCCGAGATTGAAGTCGTTTCACCGAGATTGAAGCCATTTCTCCGAGATTAAAGTTGGACCCCCCGAGATTAAAGTCGGACCCCCGAGATTGAAGTCGGACCCCGGATATTAAAGTCGAACCCCCGAGATTGAAGCCGTTTCCCCGAGATTGAATCCGTTTCCCCGAGATTGAAGCCGTTTCCCAGAGATTAAAGTCGGACCCCCGAGATTGAAGCAGTTTCCTCGAGATTGAAGTCGTTTCCCCGAGATTAAAGTCGGACCCCCCGAGATTGAAGTTGGACCCCCCGAAATTAAAGTCGGATCCCCGAGATTGAAGTCGGACCCCGGATATTAAAGTCGAACCCCCGAGATTGAAGCCGTTTCCCCGAGATTGAATTCGTTTTCCCGAGATTGAAGCCGTTTCCCAGAGATTAAAGTCGGACCCCCGAGATTGAAGCCGTTTCCTCGAGATTGAAGTCGTTTCCCCGAGATTAAAGTCGGACCCCCGAGCTTAAAGTCGGAACCCCGAGATTAATGTCGGAACCGCGATCTTAAAGTCGGAACCCCGAGATTAATGTCGGACCCCCGATCTTAAAGTCGGAACCCCGAGATTAATGTCGGGATTTCAAAATTTCAAATAAAAATCACTCGTAGCCAATACCTTGAGTGTAACAAAATGGTGTAAAAAATCCCTTAGATTTTCTATAACTCCCTGTATATCAACTAATGCAATTTCTATCCTGGTAGCGTAGCTTTGCTATAATCAATAATATGAAGTAGGCGTAACATAATAAAATTTCAGGAAATTTTTTTGATGCCCGAAAACCCACTTATTTCCCTGCCTAGTCCATTATCACCTAATTATACACGAGAGCTTTTTTAGTCGAACTGAACTTGAAATTTCAATTATAATTTCGTTGCCTGGAGGCAAGGAAACGCGAATTATATATGTTTATACTTCGATAAAAAGAGCTTGAGTGTAATTCGGTAAGATAATTAATGGGTGCATATTTAATTTACATATTATGTTATTTAGAAGTCACTAAACTAACAAGGTGAAAATTGGACCATTTTAAAAGTTAGGTTCCGTTCATTTTGTCACTGGAAAAATTACGGCAAACTTGTTGTTATCTGTTATGGTGACAAAAAAACTGCGGCTAATGGGATTTTTAGTGTATGTCGATGAAATTCTGTCGTGATATTACTGTTGCAAATTAATTCACATCACCTTTAAAATTTTTGTCCAGATAATAGTTTTGATTAATGATTTTGTCCACTGGTAAGAGTTAAGAAATTCCCGTTACCATTCTATATAGGAGATAACCAGTATGAAAAAACGCTCAAATATACGAAACATTATTTTTGTCTATATAAGTTCTATGGACTTTTCAATTCCTTATCTGGAAATTTACTGAAAAATCTTTCAACCAGCTCA
Source organism: Chrysolina haemoptera (assembly GCA_958298965.1). Lineage (NCBI taxonomy): Eukaryota > Metazoa > Arthropoda > Insecta > Coleoptera > Chrysomelidae > Chrysolina > Chrysolina haemoptera. The sequence goes on along the minus strand of OY282584.1, from coordinate 40,730,719 downwards.
TGAATTAACTGGAACGCTCAGAGGTCAACCTATGACCTGTTGACTTACATATCGTATACACATATCGATGGCTAAGGCGGCGGTTACATTGGATAAGAATTCATACGAAAATTTAGTCGTACAAATTCGTACTAATTCGTAAGAAATCGTCGGAAGTGAACAAATGCGTATATTCTCATATCTATTTGTCCAAAATATTTTGTTTCTTTCATAGTTGTTTGTACGACTAGCATGCATTTTTTTGTGTTTTTAGGAGTAATACCACGAGTGACTGAATTTTCGCGATAAGTCTGTCCATTTATTCCTGAATGAAATTGAATTGCGTCGAGAAAACACCACAAATCCGAAAAGTTACTTTTCCGCACGATTTTTCGTTTTAAAAGTTGTACTTTTTCGCACGATTTGAAAATCGTTCGGAAAAGTAACTTTTCAGCAATATAGTGCGGAAAACAAGCACGATTTTTGTATTGTTGAGAATGAGGATATTTAAGACTAACTAAATGATCTTTGTAAATATTCTGTCTTATGTGTCATTTTGTAGCATTATAATAAAATCTTGTTTATTAAAAACCTTTTTTTCATAAATAAGATGGACAAAAACACTAGTAGGAAAAACATTGTACACAGAAAAAAATTGGTACCTGAATACAATGAAAAATTTCAGTGACTCAATGAATATTTTTATCGATATTGGTCCAATGAACGCAATGGTTATGTCAATGTACCACTGATTATCCATACTATGAATACGGATCTTAATAATATCAATGAATGCTTTCATTGATATCATGATCAAGTACATCAAATAGGTTCGTTATGGTAATGGATTCCATTCATCAAACGAATGAAGAGTGTTCACCCAAGCAATAAATTGTATTCGTTCAACTGATGAAACTGTATTCATCAAATTAGTTATTATTGTCCATTCTTCGAATGAATGATGTATGATTGATATAATGATTCAGATTAGTTCGACGATAGATATTTTTCATCAATCCAATGAACGGTGATTATTAAGTATTTGTTATTCCTTGATTCAATAATTGATATACATTAAATCTATGTTTCAGTTTATTCTCGTGATGCTTTCACACATTGAACTAATTATTTTGTTTATCATTTGAATAAGTGGTATTTATTCAATCAATGCATATCATTCGTAAATGCAATGAAGGCCTCCCACTGATATTGAGCATACAGTGAGTTTCCGAATGATATGCAAAATAATTAACATGCATTCATCAGAACATCGCAATCCTGATTGGAAGGCGTATCTTCAAGTTATCTTTTATTTCGGGTGGCTCCTTTCCGAGCTCTTAGGATGTCTCTGTAGTCTGTGCTACCTGAGAAAGTGAGAAGATGCTTCAACGATCGCTTCTGTCTGCTTAAGTTAACCGGCTCTGTGCAAAGAACGAAGTCGTGCGGAGTGGTCCCTCTAGTGGTGGCGCTGTGTACTACCAGCTAAAGCTAACTTGCCAGCAACGAAGATTTCTATGCGAGGATTCGGCTGAACAGATGCCGGCAAAATTTATGAGTATATTCAAACACGAGATGGCTTGGTTCGACATAAGGCTTATTATTATATTCATGAACATATTAATTACGGAGTTATAGAATGGGAGGAAAATGTTGCTTCTATCTGCCTAACAAAACTGGGACTTAGTAACTTCGTTACACCTATGATCTTTCCATAGCCCCAATAAAACCTGTGTGTAGATCTGAAAATAGATTATCATTGATTTCGATAAACTTGGATTTATTGTAACAATAAAATCATCTCTGGGACCATTAATTACGTTTATTGATATGATGAACAATTTCAAATGGATTCAGTGTACCCGTTTCATTACCTCAATGAACTTTTCCATAGCAGCAACGAAATCTACTCATAAATGTAAAAAAAGATCATCTTTGATCTCAATGAACTTGAATCATTGTCCCGATAAAAAATGTATTGCACCAATGAACGGAAAGGTAATAAACGGTATTCTGATATAATGTACCACATTTCATTCATAAAATAGTATACATTGTTTCAATGTACTTCTTTCTTCATTTCAATGATCTTTCCCATAGCCGCAATGAAACATGTTCATAGGTCTGAAAATAGATCATCATTGATCTCGATAAACTTGAATTCATTGTAACAATAAAAACATACATATTTCAGTGAATGGTCATTCAATGACTCGACGAAAAATGTATTGTGCCAATAAACGAAGAGGTTTTCATCAATAAAATGTACCATATTTTTTTTTAAATATATACATCAGTGCTCTGGGACCATGAATTATGTTCATTGATGTGATGAACAATTTCAAATTGTTTCAGTGTACCACATTCCTCACCTCAATGAACCTTTCCATAGCAGCAACGAAACCTGTTCATAAATATAAAAAACCATCAACTTTGATCTCAATGAACTTGAATTCATTGTATCAATAAATATCTTCGTACATCAGTGAATGTTTAATCATTATCACGATGAAAAGTTAAATGTGGCAATGAACGGAAAGGTAATAAACGGTATTTATTGATATTATGTACTACATTTTTTTCATGAAATAATATAGCATGTACTTTTTTCTTCATTTCAATAATCTTTTTCAAAGCCGTAACGAAATATGATCTTAGGTCTGAAATTAGATCACCATTGATCTCAGTGTACCCCTTTCCTTACTTCAATAAACTTTTCCGCAGGAGCAAAGAAAACTGTTCATAAATGTAAGAAACGATCATCTTTGATCTCAATAAACTTGAATTCGTTGTATCAATAAATACCTACAAAAGTCAGTGAATATTTATTCATTGCCACGATGAAAAATGTATTTTGCCAATGAACGGAGAGGTAAAAAACGGCATTTATTGATATAACGTACCACATTTTTTTCAGTGTACCTAACTATTTCGCTCGCATTTGACACACAAACCTAACGTGAGCAAGCTAACCTAGCTTCCGAGTCGCACATGCGTAAATTAGTTTTTAGCTCGCGGTTTTTATGATGTATTCGTTTTTTTATCGAAGGTTTATTCCTTTTCTCGAGCTTTTATTCCTTTCATCGAGCTCTTATTCCTTTTACCATAAATTTAATAAAATATCCTAAAATTGCGTATTTTAATCCAATAATCATATCGAGCATAGAAATTAATTGGCGGAGTTTTCATTTTTAAAGCAACAGTGAATCATGAAGGATTATTCCCAGCAGCCTACGAAATTCAATCATTCAGACTTTCACATCTGAAATGAAAAATACTTCTCACCAGCTGGGAATCGAACTTGGTTCAGACTTTTAATCGTTTATAAATACGCAATCATATCTACCTATTTTTTTATGTTTTGGTGTGCAGGATGATTTGACATTGACACCGTTAATTTCAATATAATGATTGGCAAACGAATTCTATATTTTCGAATAGTTGGCATGAAGTTTCTATAGCACTCAAATTCATTATATCACTATGCGAGCTCGTAGCAGCGAGTGAAGAGTGCGGGAACGTTCAGGTTTTGAAAACTGGGGGTGAGGGTTCAAATCCCATACAAAACCCACCGTTTTTTTTTATGAAATCGATTAGTGTCCGATTGTTATTATGATCTTCAATATTTGTATCTTCAATTCCTTTTTTAGGTTACATATATTATGGGAATAATGACGGCAGGAAAGTTTATGATAAAAAGTGTTGTTAAAAATATTACAGATTTGTTTATGATTCATATGGTCGTAGAAAAAGTATAGTGTACAATTTGCATGAAATTACCCATTTCATGCTCATTGTATATTTGTATTCCAAATAATTTTTATATTTTCAAGTTATTGTTAAGAATGTGATCATGATTCGAAATATCGAATGAATACAGGGCATTTCAATAAATAAAATATTATTTTTTGAAACATTTGAGAATGCGGTTGTCATTTTTTTTTCTTCAAAATCGAGATGGCAATGGCGCCTGCCGACTTAATTTTGAACATGATGTATGAGTTGACCAAACATCGTTGCGACTTCAACTGATCCATCAAAAATAGAAAGATTTTTCGCAAGTTCAAGTCAGCGCTCTTCTCAACATGCACCAATTCTGGCTCATCTACAACAAAGAGTCCTGTTTATTCTGGACATAGATGCAATCTGTTTTATCATTGGTAGGAGATGGTAAGGAATAGTTTATCGGATACAAGAGCAGGATGTCTATGCCCAAAAGGAATTACCATATTCCAAAAGAAGGAATGGTAGATCAAAAGTTACGAAAAGTTACCCACTTATATAGAAGGGGGTTTTTCATCAGAAGTCACGCGGTTCTAAAGGGGCTAACGGAAATGAAAAATCTTGGAGAAATACTCAGATGGATAAAGAAGCTAAACTAGTATGATATCAAGATTGAACTTTGGACAGGGGGACTTATTAATAATTCAGATTCCATATCTAGAAGAATGTGTTTAGAAGTTTGTTAGTATTATCACAAGGATTGAATGCCATGAAAGAGTAATGAAAATATCGACTGAAGAAGAGAAAGAGAACAAAATTGAAACAAATTTTCAGCCTTTAGAAAACTCTTGCGACGCTGTAGAAAGTTCTACCACTTCAACGCCTTGCTGACTTGCAGTGTCACTGAGTTGTGCGGTCTGATCGCTACCTTTCGGATTTTCATATTCAAATTAAGCTCATTACCAATTTTCCCTCATTAGAAAACTCTTGTAGTGCATGTGCTAATTAAACATAGTTCAAGGCGTGCCGCGGCCGAACGCAGCGCTACCTAACTTTGCGAGTGGGTGCTGACTCATGTACACCCTCAATACTATGGTATGTATAAAAATGAGCCTTTAGAAAACTCTTGCAAAATTTGCCCGCCAGCTCTCCGACTATTATGTGCTTTGGCATGCTTCCAATTATTCTTTGGATGTTGGTCCACAGAACCCTAGGGTGACACCCCACGGCCCCGTGTTTTTAGGGCTAACATGAAAAAATATAAATACTAGCGTGAGCTAGAAAAGTAAATGCTACATCTGCGTATTATTTTCCTACGATGACTGTTGAGATGTAGGTCTTGACATTTCACATGATTTTTCTAGAATATAGTATTATAACATTTCCAGCAATGAGTCCATACACTTCGGATCTTGATTCAAACCCCAGTTTCGACATATTGCAGTGATTCCGCAGTGCAAGGCGAATTTCGAATACATGAAATAGATTGAAAGCGTTAGTGGCCGAACTAAAGTTGCTATAGCTGATCTAGTGGGATTTGATGCTCAATGACACTCACAGAAATTTGAAAAGCTACTTGATCTAGTGTATTTTGACTTCCAAAGTAACGAAGCTCCCTCTGGATACTCTATGTTACAACTTGAATGATTTCAACTAGCTCCTTCATCATATTTTCAAATCATGAATATCTGAAATTTCTCATGATAAACAAATGTGCTGTAATACTTCAATTTATTATTTCAGCAAAAATAGTATTTCAGTCAATGCGATTAATAAACTGAAATATTATTCGTGGAAAAATTAATATAATTCAGTCTTCTTAACCAAATAAATGTAAGAGTGGCATGCTACTGTCAAACCAAAGACCAATTGAAAATCATTTTTTATGATTCGTCTTTGTTACGTTTCTATATTTATAGGGTATCCTCAAATAAAGCGGGCATGCTACGATGGTAGAATTCTTACTTCATTTCAACAAATTTCTATAAACACCTTCTCAAAGATGAATACATCTTTGTAACCCAGGTAATAACCTGGGTTACAGGTTGTTGGAATTGAAAAAAAATATATATGTGTTCTAGAATAACTTCATAACATCTCAATTTTTCTGAAAAAAAATTGGTATTTCATTTGACGGCATTCAGTATGAAATATCAATTCAAATATATTATGGTAACTTCAAACAAATGCGTAAGGCACATGGGTAGCCCCCCTAATTTTCACGCCACTGGATTATTAAAAATGTTGAAGGTTTTCAAGTTATTTGGAGTTGAATAAGTACATAAGTAATATTGAGACTCACTGTTTATTATTTTTATGACACTAAGGTAAAACACGACTAAAATTTCCACAAAATGTATTGTCGTTGCGACATGTTTCGATACACAGTATTTTTTTCAAGGGAATGTAGTACATTAAATTATTCTTCTTTGAAATTACTTAAATACCATTCTTATCCATTAACATATTAGGGACTACCTATAATTATCATACATCTTATAAAATTGACATAACAATGAACCTACCTGGAAATCCCAAAACATAGCTACTACTTAATTGAATAAATTTAACAAAGGAGAATTGCTCAGGTCCAGTTGATCATTTAATAAACAAGATGAATTTTTCAATTTATTAATTTCCAAGAATTCTAAATAATTAAGCCTAATGCCCTTATTTTCCACATGAAGAATTTCGAAGTCTTCACCGAAGTCATGGCCTTCCTCCAAAATATGATTGGCATATGATGACTGTGTTTTATTGTTTACATAATTCATACGGTGTTCACGTATGCGGCTTTTAAACGGTCTACCTGTCTGGCCGATATATACTTTGGATCAAGATCCACAATTCAATTTATAAACTCCTGATTTTTCAAATTTTTGCGTTTTATCATTATTATTCTTGATAAACCTTCCCAGTGTGTTATCTGTTCTATATGCTACTCTTATATTTTGCTTATGCATAAATGAAGCTATTGTTTCCGTGACGGGTCCTGACTAAGTTAAAGTTCTATAATTATTGTCAAGGTTCCTCAAAGTGGGGTATACTTCCTGGATAGCTTTTCTATGTCGTTTTTTAGCAAGAATAATTTCTATTAGTTTGACTTGATATCCATTGTTAACTGCTATCTGCTTTATAATATTTAATTCTTTGTTGAAATTTTCTTCAGAAAGTGGAGTATTTACTAATCTGTGTAGCATACTATGGTATGCTGATATTTTATGTGTATATGGATGTACTGAATTATTATGAATGGTGATGTCAGTATGGAAAGGTTTATGAAAAATAGCAAAGTGGTGTTTATTGTTGGCTTCACCTGTTGTCAAATCTAAAAAATTAATTGAATTTTCTACTTCTATTTCTATTGTGAATTTAATGTTTGGGTGAATAGTGTTGATATATTTATGAAAGGTGTCTTAATTGTCTGTTGGTGCCTTTAAAACAAACTATAACGTCATCTACATATCTGTACCAATACAAAAACTGTTTAGAGAGTGGATGCTTATGAATCGTTTCTTCAAGATTTTCCATGAAGATATCTGCCAGTAGAAGAGTCAGCGGATTGAAGTTACGTACTGAGAGATGTCTGGAGAACATTATGTATTTTCAAAAATTTTTCAATGTATAATGTAATCAAAAAGTACCCTCTTTTTTAAGACATTACAACCCATCTGTACACTCACTTGTACCGCGGAAAATTGACAGCATAGTGCCTAACGTTTGTTTCTCGACCAGTACTTCAATATTATATATGACTCGTGGTGTATAAAATTACCCCCTGAAAATGTGCCTGGGCTTGTGGTCTACAAAATTGAGCAAACAATTCGAAAACAGTAGTTCACAACTATTCTTTCAAAGTTCAAAATTTCAGTTGTGGTGAATTGTAATTATCTAAGTAAAAACTGTAGATCCAATTATTAGTACGGAAAAAGAGCAAAAATTGTGAAATTCCTATACAAAAATCAACTCGTGACGATAAAATTGCCAATAATTCTTTTCCTTAACAATTACTTGTTATCATAAAATTTTAGGAAATACAACCAGTGCTTCACAATTTAAACCCTTACCTTATGTGAACAAAATTAGTTATTTTTGGAAATTCCCAAGTTTTGGATCAAAAATGCCCCAAAAGTTTCAGTTCTACCACACCTTTTGTTTCCAACAATATACTCATGCGAGTTTTTTAATGGATTTTTGATCCGCTTCGACTACTTGAACTAAACAAAGGAATGTTTCATCTTCCTTTTCATGTGAACCCAAAAATAAAAAATTGGGAACTTTGAGTATGATAATTTGGCTAGCCATGTTACGCTTGACTGTGGATCTACTTATAATTAATTACCGGAACCAACACTTGGTCCAGTTATTACATATTCAGGGGCGCACCCAGAATGTTTCAATAGGAGAGCGGTTTATTTCATTTTAATTTTCCAAAATTGATAATAATGAACAGATGGATTGTAAACAATCTGACCCTCCACATAAACCTAATTGATATGGTATATTCGTCGGAAAACCTACAAGAAACCATTGCTCCCTACGACCGTTACAGATACAGATACAGATACATTTATTCATCTATAAAGTTTTACACAATACAGTATAAAGAATTATCAGACTAGTCAGGTAGAAATGCTAAATAAATAATTACAAAAGTAAACTATAAAAAAAAATATAAAAAACATATGCATATGAGACACAGAACAGTAAAAACATTGATCAGTGTTGTTCAGTCCTAAAAATATATAGGCATATAAAATACAAGTTAAAAAGTAAATAATCAGTACTGGAATTTCAAAAACTCTTCTAATGAATTAAATGCACTATTACTCAGAAAATCAAACAATTTTGTTTTAAATACCTGAAAACTTTGGATTTCACCAAACAGTTTCAAAGTATGGTTGTAACATATAATGCCCTGGTAAGTATAGGAACTCTGAGCGAGACATAAACGGAAAAATGGTAAACGAAGATGATTAGCATTTCGAGTGGTATACTTGTGTATCATACTTCTGTTCATATGTTTATGATTATCTTTTTTTTATATTGAGGATAACTAGAAATATATATAAACATAGTAGTGACAGAACTGAAAGCTTAATGAATATTTGTCTGCAACTTTCACGTGGATATGCACCTTCAAGACCTCTTATTATTTTTTTCTGTATTATGAATTGATGAGTATGAGCAGATCCTCCCCAAAATATCAGACCAGAGTGCTGACTCAACAAGTCCATAGTAAGAGAGTTTGAGTATTTCTGGAGATGAGTGCCCCTCAATTGCCTAATAACAAAACATGTTAGTTTATGGTCTACATACACTCCTAAAAATTTGATATGATCAATTTGCTCTATAGACTTGTGATTCATCCTAATTAAGGCACTGTAGTCACAGCTCATATTTTTTTGTTGAAATAACATGGAATATGTTTTACTGATATTAACTGACAATCCATTATTGATACACCAATCATAAAATTTATTCACACAAATATTTGACATTGCCACTGATTCTACCAATTTATTTTCAGCTATGAGCTGATTTGTGTCGTTTGCATGAAGAGCAAAGCTCCAAGAATAGATCCTTGTGGCACACCTATAGAAATATTAGCTGGTTTTGACCTTATCGAGTCCATGACCACTATCTGTGATCTATCCCTCAAGTATGATGCAAGTATAGAGCAGTTACATACATCTCATAACGAAAGGATTCAAAGTTGAAAAATATATTTATCAGTGTAGCTCTTCCAGTTGAATCGAATTATACTTTTGACTCAAGACAGGAATTAATAATAATAATAATAGTGCTCTGCGCAACCTGATAACTCCGAAATAATTTCGACGAACATTTAAATAGTACGAGACTTCTGCAGCTCCAGGCCCTGATTGGTTTTGAAAAAAATACCAACTGACGGATAGATGGAGAATAATAGGATCCGGATTGGTTTGTCGAGGAGCGAACCGTGCTCATCCCAGAAAACTGTAGGTTGAAAGATTTATACACGCATTTGTTACATACCAATACTCAGTGCAGTTGATCGGTTGTATGAACGGATATATGAGCGAAAAGAGTCTTTGAAGGGGAAGCTGTAGATGCTCAAAGGACCAGCAGCTGTATACAGTGTGACCCACTCAAGACCGGAGCACCCTTATAAAATCTACATTTTCCAACAAATTGGAATGATTTTCATTGGGTAATTCAAAAAGTCTACCATGACACCAAATTCTATGAATAAATCTCCATTTCCAGGGCCAACTAATTTGATATTTCAGGGTCAGAAACCTAAAAATATTAAAAAAAATTTAGAAAAATTCTAACTTCACCATTGGATTCGCGACACTTTCAAATGGTTCATATGTAAATCACGTTGAAATACATCAATCAATGGAAAGGTTAACAGGGAATGAAATTTAAAATATTTGCCACTTAATCAACTCACCAATTCAATATCAGAACTTTTATCAAAATTCCGAATACACCACTATATTCAGGCCAAAATTTCATCGAAATCTGTTCATTAACAGTCAGTGATATTTCGAGACTTCCCGAATCCAGTGGTGTAGTCAAAGTTCTGATAAAAGTTTTTAAATTGGATTGGTGGGTTGATAAAACTGCATATTTTCAAATTTCATTCCCCTATAAGTTTTTATCGAATAGTGAGATGCATTTGACAGCTGATGCTCTGGATTATTATTAATAATAATAATAATAATAAATCGACTTTATTCAACAAAAGACCACATAAATATGGAATTTGATGAAAACGTGGAGTGTCAGCTGTTTTTCAACTCAACCTTATTATTCGCTTCATGGTCCAAACAGAACAGGTAACCTTCAGAAGTGCCGTCTTCAGCCCTTTTATCTCATCTGAGTGCATCTCCCTATTGCCATTGGATACAACTGGGACACTACACCGAGCAACCGGAAGCATTCGGTCACCTATTCATTTTACAAGTTTCGAAACAAAATGATCTGCATCGGTCCTTATCAGATCGGATGCTATCGGAATGGAATTCAAGAACGACAAATGTACCATGGTTCATATCAAAGGAGGAGAATGTGATTGATACCAGGAATACGAGGATGTCCAGCTTGTAGACGGAAACATCATATATCTAATCTTGAGGACGTACAGACGTGTTCTTACCTAGGGATGCTGCCAAGAAATAACCATTGCTGAAAATTTCCTCTCCGCTGCAAGTATATGCTACCTCAGATTTGTGTCCATTATTATAGACTATATATTTTTGGTGTATGAGGGTTAGATACCGGTTATACCTTCATATTTTGTATAACGACTATCCTTCAGAAAAGATGGTTGATGGAATATTTATTTATGTTATTCAACCTCCTTTGTTATAATTTGTGCTTGAATACTTGTAGGTACGAACTCTCCAAAGCATCTGTCTACTTGGTTTCTAAGCTGGCAATCTATACCACTGGCGTGGAGAGCACTGTTTAGTTTTTCGATGAAAAAAGAAGGTGGGTGGTTTGTGATCGAGTTTGTGATCCGTGTACACCGCGAACTGTCTTGCTTCTACCATTAGATGGAAGTGTCGAACGGCCAAATATTTGGTCGGAGTAAGGAAACTGGCGTGGAGAGCACTGTTTATTTTTTCGATGAAAAAAAAAAGGTGTGTGGTTTGTGATCAAGTTTGTGATCCGTGTACACCGCGAACTGTCTTGCTTTTACCATTAGATGGAAGTGTCGAAAGCCAAATATTTGATCGGAGTAAGGAAACTGTCGTGTAGAGCATTGTTTAGTTTTTCGATGAAAAAAGAAGGTGGGTGGTTTGTGATCGAGTTTGTGATCCGTGTACACCGCGAACTGTCTTGCTTTTACCATGAGATGGAAGTGTCGAACGGTCAAATATTTGGTCGGAATAAGGAAACTGGCGTGGCTAGCACTGCTTAGTTTTTAGACGAAAAAAGGTGAGTGGTTTGTGATCGAGTTTGTGATCCGTGTACACCGCGATCTGTCTTGCTTCTACTATGAGTTGGAAGTGTCAAACGGCCAAATATTTGGTCGGAGTAAGGAATCTGGCGTGGAGAGCACTGTTTAGTTTTTTGATGAAAAGAGAAGGTGTGTGGTTTGTGATCGAGTTTGTGATCCGTGTACACCGCGAACTGTCTTGCTTCTACCGTTAGATGGACGTGTCGAACGGCCAAATATTTGGTAGGAGTAAGGAAACTGGCGTGGAGAGCACTGTTTAGTTTTTCGACGAAAAAAGAAGGAGGATGGTTTGTGATAGAGTTTGTGATCCGTGTACACCGCGAACTGCCTTGCTTCTACCATGATATGGAAGTGTCGAACGGCCAAATATTTGGTCGGGGTAAGGGAACTGGCGTGGAGAGCACTGTTTAGTTTTTCGATGAAAAAAGAAGGTGGGTGGTTTGTGATCGAGTTTGTGATCCGTGTACACCGCGAACTGTCTTGCTTCTACCATTAGATGGACGTGTCGAACGGCCAAATATTTAGTCGGAGTAAGGAAACTGGCGTGGAGAGCACTGTTTGGTTTTTCGACGAAAAAAGAAGGTGGATGGTTTGTGATCGAGTTTGTTATCCGTGTACACCGCGAACTGTCTTGCTTCTACCATTAGATGGACGTGTCGAACGGCCAAATATTTGGTAGGAGTAAGGAAACTGGCGTGGAGAGCACTGTTTAGTTTTTCGACGAAAAAAGAAGGAGGATGGTTTGTGATAGAGTTTGTGATCCGTGTACACCGCGAACTGCCTTGCTTCTACCATGATATGGAAGTGTCGAACGGCCAAATATTTGGTCGGGGTAAGGAAACTGGCGTGGAGAGCACTGTTTAGTTTTTCGATGAAAAAAGAAGGTGGGTGGTTTGTGATCGAGTTTGTGATCCGTGTACACCGCGAACTGTCTTGCTTCTACCATTAGATGGACGTGTCAAACGGCCAAATATTTAGTCGGAGTAAGGAAACTGGCGTGGAGAGCACTGTTTGGTTTTTCGACGAAAAAAGAAGGTGGATGGTTTGTGATCGAGTTTGTTATCCGTGTACACCGCGAACTGTCTTGCTTCTACCATTAGATTGACGTGTCGAACGGCCAAATATTTGATCGTAGTAAGGAAACTGCCGTGGAGAGCACTGTTTAGTTTTTCGATGAAAAAAGAAGGTGAGTGGTTTGTGATCGAGTTTGTGATCCGTGTACACCGCGAATGTCTTGCTTCTACCATGAGATGGAAGTGTCGAACGGCCAAATATTTGGTCGTAGTAAGGAAACTGGCGTGGAGAGCACTGTTTAGTTTTTCGACGAAAAAAGAAGGTGACTGGTTTGTGATCCGTGTACACCGCGAACTGTCGTGCTCCTACCATGAGATGGAAGTGTCGAACGGCCAAATATTTGGCCGAAAGTTCGCAGTTGACAGCACCGTACTTCTATTTCGCAGGGCTGTTTCATCAAGAAAAAAAAAACAAGTGGCTTCCAGGTGGTCTCTGCAGGCCTAGAAAGCTGTGATTCTTGCCGGTACCCAATTCACTGGTGGTGTCCCCTTCACGTTGTTCTTTAGCAGGTTGTAGCAGACCGAAATGCTCCTGTTGCTACATAAGGATAAGCCAATGCATGGGAGACCTTGGCTAATCAATACATTTGTTCGGGTGATATTGAGGCCGTTGTGGAGAATAGGTAGTTTCGAATCTTTTGAAACTACTCATTCCCCGCCCTCAGGCAAACATAAGCCAACAAGCCTGATGTAGTCCATCTCGGCCATAAAAGTTAGGTGATTTTGGCCATTGAGATTTCGGCTCACGACGAAACGAACATCGGCCAAAAAGAAGAGGAAAAAAGGACACCAGCGTACTACCCGAATTTATCAGGGCTCCGGGGACAGGGAAATGATTTTTCAAACAATTCTTTTTTATGCCGAGAAATCACGTTCAATTGTTTTTCACCAGAGTCAAGTTCGACTAAATAAATCCGTAATTCAGAAATGGATTGTAGACTGGATTAACCTATCTATTGGTTTCGCCAACCCGATTCATTTTCAAATACTTCAACACCATCAATTCAATTTGACGTTTAAGATGTATTTATTCAAAGTACTGCCAGATGCACAGGCTGCTTGATATAAGTACCGTGCTGAATAGTCAGTGACTGAAAAGGGGAGCATTCTTCATTGGAATTGAAAAATATAACTTTTTTTGTAATATCTAATAGAAAACAACTACTTCCCCGGATAAAGCCACGCTGGACATTGAACTACGTCTGATAGATATTGTGAAAAGACTCTAACTGAAAAGAAAAAATCTGAATGTGAAAATTCACCTTTTCATTCAGATGGATGATTTTTATTTATATCTCTAGTTTTCATTGAAAATTCAAATGAATAATTGAGATAGGGAGAATGTTATTCACAAATATCACTCGCAGAAATATTCAATTTCTTGAAGCAAGGATCGCTTCACTCTCATGTAATCTCCAATACATTTTTGTCTACCATGCACCATGCAAATAGTCGCTAATAGAGCGTGTTGATTGGTCTTTTCAAATAGGAAACAAAAGTCTGATTGGTTGATGACTGATATTTTACAGACGAAAAAAATAATCAGTAATAATATCCCGACAAAATGCAGAATTTTCAATACTTTCAACTTCTGGCACAAAAACTGTGTTGCTCAGACACACCACGATAGCTTGCTCGATTGGTGTTTTGTAAAGCAGCACAGTTTGAGTGACGGGTAAGGTGACAGTATTTTGAAAATTCTGCATTTTGAAGGGATATTCGTTCAGATAGTTTCACGAATACGTAATATATAATGGACTAAATCCTTATTGCAAAAAAGTCAAACTGACGTTTCTATATTAACCCTAATTGTTGTAACTTCGAAAACGTTTGAATATGGAAGAGGTGAAACACAAATTTGAAAATACTACGGGCTGGAGGCAGTGTTTTCAAAAGTCCTGCTGTCATTGGCTTGAAATGAGAAAATGATGGCATTTGATTGATTTACATAATAGAAGGAAAATTGTCAGTAATATGGCTCAGGTGTAACGTACTTATATTTGAGCAAATTCTGTCGATACCTAAAAAACCTCTTATCTCCGTGCCTAGCATTTATCAAGTTCATGGGTTGAAGTGCGATAGATGTTTGATATATCACGTTTCGGCTCACTTTTTTACAATCGAGTTCTCAATCTGCATGCCCTTTGAATGAAGTTAAAACACATTTATTCTTTTTTAAGTAGGTAACGTTCGGGTTAAAGTTTAATAATTCCTGAAACTGCCCCATGAGTGCGCTCTAGTGAATATCTGTAGCTATTTATGTGGGGTTTTCCAAATATCCAAACTAAAATGTTTTTCGTGTTGAATGGGAATACTATAATAATTATACATGTGAAATAACAGGGAATATCTAATAAATACATAACAAAACTAGCTAATTATATTTTTTAGGAACTAATGACCTTGAAATAATCAGCCGCCGGAGAAGATATACATTTATGATTAAAAAGTTTCCAACGAAGTCATTAGCTAATTATTTCCGCAAGTCACTGGTCAGGTAAACTTTTATATTCGATGAATAAACATCTGACGAGCGGTGAATTTAGAATTGTCAGATTCCGATGCAATTTAAAACTCGTTTATTGGATTCTTGTGGTATATCTGGTGTAACAGCGATCAAGGCTGTTTGAATATTTCCGTGAAACAGGCCGAATATGTATTGTCAAAATTAATTCAAATTGTTAATTTTTTTAACAGATATTTCGTGAAGGTGTTTGCCTACTCATAACCAATCCCCCCAGTAGGTGTACCAATGGAGAATGTTGCTACAAGTAGGTACAGGTCAACCAAACCAGCTCTAACTCTGAGATGCGCATACGATAAAGACCGATCCCTGCCAAAAATACCACATGAAATCTCATAAAAATATATTGACGAGTTATGAGAATTTATAAGGATTTACGTGGAAAGTCTGTAACCTATATACGTACATATCCCTGGCACATACACTTTTTGGAAGGTTGTATGAGGATTTGTAAGTATATGCAATTTATAAGCATATCCGAATACTTACCTGGCATACGAGTTTGTATCAGGCGGTGGTTGTTTAAGGAGACTATAAGATTGGATGAGGTATTCCAATCAATCACGACGATATTATATGCTCATTCACAAGCATGTCAACGTATGAGGAATGTATGGAAATTCACAGTTTATAATCTCAATGGGTATCGTATGAAGTAAGTGATATCAGGATTCGATGGTCTTTATCAGGAATTCCGTATCCAATTTTATTGGTTATCTTATGGAAACAGTGGGATGAGGATGTGATGGTTTGGATCAGGAATTACTTATCATAAATTATGCGATTCCTATAAGTTTTCATACAACCCAGAATCACTGAGAATTTACAAGTGTTGATAAGAAAACAAGGATACGAAGTACAAGAGTTTGTTTTAGGCAGTAATGGTTCAAAAAGGAAACTATACAATTCAATGACGTATTTCAATTTCAACCACAAAAATGTTTTATATCCTCATTCAAAAGCTTGAGAACCTATGTATTGAAATTAGAATTTATAATCTTATTCGTTATCGTATAAAAAATTGGGTTCAGGATTCGTACAAAATTTTATGCGAATCCTATGAAATTTCATGAGATCCAACCGAAAGAACATAATGAAACCAAATGGAATATTCTAAATAAAATGTTTATAAGAATATTACCAAAATATTCGAATAGTCTATTACTATCATATTACGCCAGAATATTTCAAAAATATTTTAGAAAGATTACTAAGACACAAGATCAACCAAATGAACCAATCCAAGAAAACCCACCCTTTACTGAACTTCATAAAGTAAACATCGTGATTTACAATAACTTTGCCAGTTGTCATACAATGTAGATCATCGCAGATGATTTTTTAAAATTCGTTCCATAAGAATGTACAGAATTGAGTGGTAATATTGTACAAAAAAGTTGAGGGACTTGTACAGACATTAATTATATTGATAACTTTTATTGAGGACTTTCATTGTCTCAAATATTTCTATGAGCAAGGCGTGTCGCTCAGTTCAGTATCGTTATGAAGTGTGTACTAACCACCGAAATAATGAGAGGAACTTTATTTGTCCAATTTTATGTGCTATTATTATTATTATTATGGAATCGTGAAGACGAATACCTCGAAAACTTCCTGGAATATATTAACAAAATCAGGAATAACATCGAATTCACCATGGAAAAGGAGGACACCGGCGTCCTTCCGTTCCTGGACGTCAAATTCGAGAGAATTGGAGACTTTATACAAACGTCGGTCTTCAGAAATAAAACCCACTCCGGACAATACTTGAGCTTCGATTCATACCACGTAACACCTACCAAAAAAAGAACCGTGTAAACTCTCGTGGAAAGGGCAACGACCATATGCAGTATTGAGGAACATCTAGTAATTAAATTCACCAACATAAGGAGAGGCACGGAATAGAACAAATACCCATATAGACTCCTGGAAGACGTTTTGAAACAAGGCAACAGGAAACAACAACCCAGCCATGTTGTCCACCTTACATTTATTAGAGACCAATCGGTGAGACTGGAAAAAATCGGGAATATCTAATAGTTCGAGACCTGCCGTGAAAACGACTTCCTCATAAGTTACCAAATGTTTGAATTGGCACGTCAGTTCTACTTTAGATTGTAATTTTGAAACCGCCCGTCTGCCGGGTGTGAGCGGTCGCTTTATTAGATTTTTAATTTAAAAAAATATCAAAAATAGCTCAAAACCACCCCATTATTACCACTATAAATGTTTTGGGAAAATAGTCTAAGATTTTATTTGCTATTTTGGAGCAGACGCTGTCAAATATATCAAAAAAACGTCGTCATTTTCGTCACCGGTTACCACCGTTATTTTTGGGTCAAAGTTTTACTAAACAAAGTTTGAAAAGAAAACTTTGGCAGACGGTCGCATTTAATGGACAGACAACCTTATATGTTGATATACAGTGTCGCTTTTTATACCCCTCTGCTTTTTAACTTTTAAACGATTCTACGTACGAACATGAGACAAAAACCGTTGTGAATGGTATCACCAATACTATTTTTCAAAATCAAATACATGCGGATTGCTCGACAGATGGCGCTGGGGGACACATCAACTTAAAATTTTTAAATGTAATGGGAGGTCAACTGACACATCATTGAATTGAAAGGATAATTCGATTCTCTCTTTAACCATCCAAATAATTTTGAATTTGGTTATTATTTCTGTTGCAATATGCACTCGAAATATCAAGCATAAGTGTGGTACTCTAACCTCGGTAAATTTGAACAATGTAGAACAATGGAACAGAAATACTTTTTGAGTGAAGATAAATTGCAATTACTCGACGATTACTCGCTGGGTACACTTCAATTTGAAAATTTCGATTGGCGTCGAAATTGAAATTGTGAAAAAACGTATCGAAGAAATTCGAAGAAATTTAAATGATTGGAAAAAGAATGAAATTACCCTTTTATCGTTGTATCACTTGACCCCCCATGCCATTTTGAAGTTTTGAGTTGATGTCCCCCGCCGCGCCATCTGTCGAGCAATTATCACAGTTTTGATTTCAAAAAGAAGCATAGGTAATACTATGTTTGTTCCTCGAACCGTTCAGAAGTTAACAGGGGGGACTGAAAATTGAGAAAATCGCATTTTTTCGAATTTCTAGCACGTTTTACTGGAAAATGGTGCATTTTCAAGAAAAACTTGTATCTATCTTTTTTGTAGAGAATTTTATGCAGAATAATATGACATCATTTGTTTTTAAG
Source organism: Chrysolina haemoptera (assembly GCA_958298965.1). Taxonomy (NCBI): domain Eukaryota; kingdom Metazoa; phylum Arthropoda; class Insecta; order Coleoptera; family Chrysomelidae; genus Chrysolina; species Chrysolina haemoptera. The sequence continues at coordinate 40,712,236 of OY282584.1, read as the reverse complement.
TTCGTCTATCGTCTATAAAAATTTTCCGGACGCTTTCACGGCGTATCACCCTCGAAATTCGGATTCAGCGGGTCAAAATTAATAAAAATAACTTGGGTGATCCCGTCGCGCTTCATCGGATACGAAAACCCTCCCTGCCACCGGACAAAATTTGTGGAAATAAAAGTTACTTTTCACAACGTTTGTCCCTACATGTGCACGTTTTTAGGTAGTGGTTGGTTGCATTAATAAACATATGACTATCACTACCCACAAGGTATAACCTCTATTATCGACTAAAGCGAATAATGACAAAATTATTTATTTTTTGAATTACGAGTTCGGAATGAAGATTATATTGATTTTTGAGAAGTTCTTCCACTTCGTTGTGTGAACGAAACAATCGTGACGCGAATTGTTAACAAACGTCATCACAGTTCACAATTTTTCCTTTTTTGCGCTCAGCCATATCAAGGATTAAGATTCGTAATCAATCAGAACGGAGTTGATATTCGATCATTTTCGAAGTATTTTTATATTATATACGTATATAGTAAATGACGCAGAGAGGTGCTGGTAAACAGATGACGGTTTCTCATATTGCCGTGAATTGGGGTTTATCCACGACTAAGTGGGCAGATTCTGATCCTTTATTGAATAAAACCACTTTGGAAAAAAATATATAAAAATAACATTAATTCACCTTTTTACAACTATAAAATTATTAATGATGGAAACTAATCATTGAATATGTCCTTAATTGGTTATAATTCGAATAAATCACCCTGAAATGATCTATAATAATAGTAATAAATTTACTTTATTCGTCATCAGTAATTTGAAATGAAATATACAGTAAGGTTCGATATTAACGGATAAATCCATTTTCTACATACGTTATTAGCCATTTTCAAAAAAAAACCCTGGAGTCGATTTATGTTTTTGGCATAAAATAAACCCCCCTCCTCCACCCTCCTCAAAGAGATAGTCACCCCACCAACCCCAATTTTTTTTAATGCAATTGACTCTATTGCATACTGATACCTCATTTCGAAGGGTATTCAATTGTCGATACAGCCATGTCTACTTTTTTGAATAAAGGTCATAAGTCGTAAAGAAAAATTTTAAAATGTTGAAAAGTATTAAATATACTATTGACCATATTCACCGTCGCCATATTGTCATGCGACAATACCAACTTACCCAGGGTTCTCAACTGAGAAAAACCAAATTTACTAATTACATACGTCAGTGAAATTTTAAAATGATATTTATTCAAGCAGTGCAGATATCAAAAAATGTTTAGTAGAGTGGGAGAGAGCTTAGTATCAAGTTGATTTCATTGTTAGATGAAAACTAAGGGTCCGTGGACAAAAACGTTTCGGAATTTCCAAAAACTTCAAAAGAAAATGACATTTTGAAACAAAAAGAGAAATTTAATTTACAGAAGGCAGTGTCAAAAATTGCACCGTTTTGTTTATCGCATGTATAAAAGGCAACTATATACAGTCCAAAATGTTTTACCAAGTAAAAGTGCCAATGTTGTCATTATTGAAGCTCAGGTGAAAGCTGATACCGATAGTGGTATATCTACCCATTTATCCTAGATTTTCTCTTCAGTTATATTTTTCTGAAACTCACAAAATAGGCATATGAAATATGCACCCAATAAAACATTTTTGATTTTTTGCGGTTTTGTTACAGATACATTATATTTTTAACCGTTGGTAACAATGGGTATATAGTTGGTACATATATGTATTAATACCAATATTGACCATACGCCATAAGAGCCCATGTTAACAAAGTGAAGCCAATTTTATATGTCTGTCTTTGTCAAATAGGCAGCGGTGATCAAGAGCACATGCGCGAAATTCAAATTTTCAAATGTGTCAATTTGATGACTCATGAGTTTAAAGGTTATGTTTTTTTTTTAATAATAACAAGTATTATTGTCAGTTGGGTTGGGAAATATCCGAGAATTTGAATATGTATATTATATTGATGATTGAATACATGAAGTATTGAAAAGGGGAACATTCTCCATGAAAATTGAAAAATATAATTTTTTATACTTAGCTGTGATAGTGTGATCTGATGCAGGAATGTTTCTTTGAGATTGAAAGGAATGAATCAATCAAGATTAAAATGTGGTAGGAATTTAAAATTATCCCAAACTTTCCAATATTTTGCTAGATTGAACTTTGTGTCTGATTTCTGGAATCATATAAAGATAATAACTAAAAAAATACTATTTTGTTCAGATAGGAATTCACACAATTAAATTTTGTAATCATCCAGCAGGATCCTTTAGTTTATGTATTTTAGAAGAATCATATATGGGTTATCTTCCAGCTTTTCTAAACATAAACTCTCAGATCAACATAAGTGTATTGGTAAATATTTAACTCCTATTGGTTCATTGATTTTATTCCAAAAGTCTCTTGTTCAATGTATTTATTATAATGATAAATGATACAAATTTATATAACCAAGGATACCCACTATAGATTTCAGGGGGGTTGTACAAGCTAACGAGGCCTCACATGCACTTCAACCTATTAATCTTTTTTTAGTAGAGGCCCAGGACTCCAAAACTTCGTAAGATTTTGCCCAATTTTTGATGTGATATCTTAGAGGGCAGTTGCCCAGTGAGGGGTGCTGTTACCAATTTCAAGTTTTTCTCGTCTCAGTTTAGCTCACTAGCCTTTTCGATTATCTTTGTTCTGGCACTTTGTTTCTGTGAGAATTCATTTCGTTAGTGGGAATGTGAGAATTTATATCAGACTGTTGGTAAAGGCTGAAAGAAGCATTATGAAGTGACTTTTATCTTGCAGGTTACTTAAATATTTCAGACTTTATTATGAATGCTTGTTATTATCAAACTCCTTCATGAAAATTACCTGAAAAGACAAGACTCTGTTCACCCTGTATTTGTGTCAATAAGATAACTTATGTCTTGGTACACAAAGATTTTCAAATAAAACAATGATGATTACAATATGCTTTATTTTAACTCAATACATGTTTGTTACATAGATTGTGAATGAAGTGTTATTCATCACTTACTGTTGATGTTGAGCACTTGCTTTACATTTACATATTTTTTGGATACAATATTTTTAGAACTAATTAGTATATTCTGTAACAACATTCCTCACGCTCACTTTCAGTTGGCGCTCAGAACTACCCACTCGTATCAAATTTTCAATCTAACCGAATGACAGACTGTGCTTTCTCCACAACCACAAATGTCACATATAATCAATGGAAAGCCAACGAAAAATTATTATATAATCATAAATCATATTTATTATTTAATTCACATCTTATCATTATGATGCCAATCGAGGATAACGTTATTATTGCTACAACAGTGTTGAATAATATTCTTTAACAAGTGATTGAATGAAATACAAGCAAAATGCATAAAACAGCAAGTGTTGTAGAATATTTGTTCAATATCAAGAGTGAGAATGTTACCATTCTGTTATCAAATTTGATTTCAGAATTGACAAATTTTGTATCGGTTGTTGAGAAAAAAAATTTATTGAAACTATCGTTATTCGTATCTGAATTCAAAACCGAACATTAAGTAATTAAACAATGAATGGGTTCAGAAAGAAAGGATGAAACTCTTTGCAATATTCAAAATGTGCCCCCAATTCTTCAAACATTTTCAAATTGACTCGAGTCCCATCAAAAGTTATTGATGTTACCATACATCCAGTTTGATGAATTAACTCCAAACATTTCAGGAAAAGATTCGATCTCTCTGGTGCATCAAAACCATTTATGAAGCAATACCTGATGGGGAGTTTCCGCCATAAAAACAAGAGTGTTGGTTGCTTGCTGGACACAATCATTTTTCAGTCTTGTGCCCAAATCAACCCCCCCATGGAATTCACCATTATTATAAATCATTTGTGAACGAATTGACATTTCGTCTACAACAATATTGAGAAGAACCTGGCTCTTCTCGTTTTTTGATTGCAATGATTTCAAAGCTTCTGCAGAAAAACCGGGATTTCTATCAATTACACTGTCCTTATGGTACTTGTATGAGGCATTAATTTTCCAAACGTTTTTCTTACATAATTGTAGGCTCTTGTGGAGTAAAACTGAAGGGTTACTGCAAATTGCCTCAGCTCCGGGGAATACTTAACATTTCTTCTTCCTTTTGATCTTTCAAATAAAAATTTGCAATTCTCAGGAACATTATCCTGCAAATAAAATTCAAATATATTAAATTCTAAACTTCCATGCATTTAAGTGCCAGGAATGATTTCTAAAAAGATAATCTACTTTACCCAAAAAAATAATGAATTTCGCACAATACATTGTTTCATTCTATTTTTGTTCACATTATGACTCCAGTTCACCCTTCAACATGAAAAAGTGAAGCAACGAATCATCTCACATTAGTTTTTTTACACAATGAAAACAAAAAATAATTTTCGTTTTCTGAGGAAGCAATTTTCTTAAAAATTACAATATTTTATCCCTCCATTGCAAGGCCACTATAAGACTATATGTATATATTCAGAATAAATAAATATCACATCAACAGATTTTTTTCACCATTATGCAATTATATCATGAATATTGAATTTGCAGTGAAAATTTCAATCATTTTGAAAACATGAAGAGAGCTATAGATTATTTTTATAATCAGAATTTTACTAAGAAACTTATATGGCCTGATGCATAGTCACTCGAGTGACTCTCCAGAGGTGTGCCGTTCTCTACACCATTTAAAACGATTTCAAATGCATAGGCCAGCAAACGGCGCACATCTGGAGAGTCGTTCGAGAATGACTATGCATGCGGCTGTTATACTACCATAACATTTATCAAATAAAATTAGTTTAATTTAATAGAACATGCGTTTTTTTTCTGTAATTGTAACAGAACTTGTGTATATTAGATTTGCCTATTTGAATAAAGATTATTATTATTATTATTATTATATTGTATCTTGCACTGATTTAAGGCCAACTCTGCTTGGTGGTTTCAGGTACCTGAGGTGCTTCCAGAAATGTAAATGGGAAGCTCAGTACAGCCTAGGTACAACTCGTTTGTTACTTTTGCTTTTCTGGAATGCAACAGAGTTGTACATGAGATTCCCATTTTATTGCTGAGCATGGTAATAAGGAGAGCACAAGCAGGTATATGTGGGTTGCTCAAGATACCGATACTAGCATGTGGTGTTTGCTTGGCATACACCGACCTCTCCTGGGTAGTGCTGTAGGTTTTTTAGAAGTTCCCTACAGCTGTGATAGCAAATATGTTACAGCTAACAATATTTTCAATAATCTTGAGTGTTACGCCTAGTTCCCTAGTTCATGTAAACATGAGGCAAGGTAATGCAAGAATAAATAATTAATAAATTGATCTCACCTATCGGTAAATGAAATAAATTTCATCTCAGAGCAAAGTTTCCCACAGACTTCTGCTGTGAAAACTATGATATAGAACTCACCAACAGGTACTGACTGCCTTCCTTGAAGAGAATTATATCCTGGAAGTAGATACAAACATGCAATGTTGGGTGAGGGTAGTGCACCAGTTCTCAAAAGTGTTCTCCCGCTGTACCCAGAATACATATCTCTCCTTGAGAAATGTCTATCACATATCCTCAGATTATGAACGTCTTAGCTGCTTGAAGATGACATACTTTCATCCACTATGATCTCATCAATGAATTCTTGGGAAAACTGAAATGGCAAATAAACATTGAACATGGAACCAACACCTATCTCTGTGATAAATATGTTACTGATGATATGAACTAGAGTCACATAGAAAACAAATTTGTTTTTTCGCGGACATAGCCACGAGAGTCTTGAACTCAAATTACTAATACTATACAACTAAAAACTAGGAACTAGTCTCGAACTTGAATAATTACGAATACTACTAACCGAGTCTGAACAACTACAAACTTTACACTACCGATAACGAAACACAAACACTCAATACGGAACCGAAAAAACAATTATGAACAATAATGAGAAACAAGAAGAACGAGGAAAAATCTTAATACATCGACAAAAACACACAAAGTCAAGAAAACAGAGCTACAAAAGTAGAGAATACAAAAGTCTGTTTTTTTAATAAAGGCGCAATAAGTTAAATACGACATACGATCTTTTCTACTTTGGGTTGCAACGAGAGAAGTAAGAGAGAAACAACACCAAAAGAGTCGTTCTTGACCGTTATCTTTCACTTTTATTTTGGCGCATGTGCAGAAGTTCAGCGTTGCCAGCTGCGCTCATTTGTTTCGGCTTCAGCTGGCTATCCTTATTATCAATATTCGTAGTTAATAAATATATGAGTTGGTATTGTCGCATAACGATATGGCGACGGTGAATATGGTCAATTGAATTCGCTGTATGTTCAATGCCCCTTGATTTTATTTTGGTTCAATAACCAACTGTTGTTTGTCATACATGACGGTAGAGTGAAAAATTTCAGGTAAAAAGATAAAGGTGCATTTAATATGCAGCGAATCTAACATTTTGAAAATTATTTGTTTTATGACGCAAACAAATAGACATGGCTTCATAGACATTTGAATTCATACGAAATGAGATATCACTTGTCACCCTTTTTCATCTAAAAAAATTAGGTGGTGGGTGGCTGTCACTTTGAGAGGGATGAAGAAGGGGGAATATTTTATGTAGTAAAGTATCTTTTCAAAAACAAAAATTGATGTTTTAGGGTTTTTCTTGAGAATGGCTAATAACGTAGAAAATGAATATATCCGTTACTTTGGACCTCACTTTATACAGTATGGAAAGTTTTCATCTGGATATGGTGGTTTCATGAGAGCGTAAAGAATAGCTTGCTATATGTTTAGAGAGCATTACAATTTCTCCTCTACTCGCTCAAGGTATATCGACTTGAGGTGTGTGCGGTGTGTCGCATTGCCACGTGGTCCGTTAATGCGTCGGGTGGGGTAACAGGAGAGGCGCACAGTAGTATCAGCAAGAGTTGTTTTTCAACTCAAAAGAGAGAATAATTTAAAAAAAAACCCTACGATACCTCTTGAACATATCTTTTAGTAGAAATAAAAAAAATTTATATAGAACTAGAAAATCCAGATTCATTGTTCATGAGTGAAATTCATGGAAATTAATGTTATTGAATAATCTGAATTTACTTGGCAAGAAATTGTACATTTTTGGCGCATTACACGAAAAGTTTCGTGTGAAGACAGTAGAACGGTAATTGGGGATTACAAGTAGGTGTTACGAGTCGCGAATCTGTTAAAAAACATTTTTATTCTTCGAAACTGGGGTTTATGAGGAGCTGATATGAATTCTGAGTGCGTTGCAAGAGGCGAGAGTCAGAGTGTAACAGAGCAGGACCGTATATACTGCCACAGTATGAGATTTTTGAAAATACTGAAGTGAACGACAAATATATATATACATGTTCGTCACCTGCATAAAGGAACATTTAATCATGAAAGTGTTAGAGCCGGAAATATATAAACTGAAAAGTAGGGGCTCTAATAAACATCATTGTGGAATACTTTTGGTAACGCTCAAATGACTAATCTTCCATCATATATGCTACACTTTCTGAGAATTCGAAGAAAGGAGTTTTCTGTGGGAAATGTCATGATCCATAGTATCAAAAGCTTTACTGCAGTCGAGTAAAACCAGACAGCCAGGCACGTTACATCACATTCATCTGTGGCTCTGAAAATATCATCAGTGATGGAAAGAAGAGCAGTAATTGTACTTACTGTGTTGTTGTCTGAATCCTCAGTAAGAGCGCAGAACGTTCCATGTCGCTTTAGCCTTCCTCTGAAAAAGAATGAAATTTGAGTATTTTTTTTTATGACGAATTGCTCCCGTTATGTGATTCTTTAGGCCTCTATAAAATTTCCAGTCCAACAGATAATGGGTTTCTTGAATTAATCTCTGTTTGTGAGAATAACCATTTGTTACCTATTGTAGAGCCATGGGGCCGAAGGCTTGGTTATTCTTTTACCGATGGTGCCGCTACTATCGCTCAGGAAAAAGGACCAATTTTCATTTCCTTTCCTGGGATTTTCCTTGATAAATGATCGAATTCCTAGTCACTTTTTGTACGTACTGGGTAATTTTTCACAATTTCGCTGTGTAACTCCGGCCGTATCAACTCAAATATGTCGACACTCCATTAATCTATAACTCACAATCAAGATTTGCAGATGAATTTTTTATATTTTTTTAAATTTATGATTGCCAGAAATCTGGTCGAGTACTATTTGGTCGTTTTCATTCGACAAATATCAATTTAAAAAAAAATAATTGATCAAAATATAAAATGATCGAATAATCGATTGAACGAGATTAGGATAGATTAGATTATAATAGATCCTTGATAACCAAGTTGAACATACTATGCAATTGTATTTCACTGGGGATTTGTAACAGATTTACCTTGAAAATAAATACAATACAATAATGAATATACAAATGAATATCAGCAGAGGCCATCTGCTTGCACCATCCTGTCTCCACTTGCAGCATCTTCCATCTATGGTTATTCTATTTTTGTTTCATTAAACTATCTCTAGCATGGTTCAACATTGCCTGGGTTCAACTCTACTTCGTAGATGTATTTTGCTAGTTTTGGTTATAGTTTGGTTGGGTGCATTTGAGAGGGTTGGACCAGGGGCGCACTTCTTCTAACTTGTTTCGCATAGCGAAGCAAAGTCGTTGCACGTATGCCTCTCAACTTGGGCCCTTTGTGTACCCACGTGTTTGGCATCAGTTGAATGGAAGTTATATGGATGAGGGATGGACGAGGTGTTTTCCTGATAACCTGTATTTTACCTAGGGTTGCCACTTTAGAGAAAGTTTTTCTCGTCGGCGTCCCTCCGGAGTTTGGTTCGGTTTCATTCGAACAGATCCCAGATGTCCCTGATTCAGTTCATCTTGTGGGTATAATCTCTAACTTGCTGTCAATGATAGACAGACTATACCTTGGATCTATAGTTTCTAGCCCCGAGTCCTGGGATCCCCAGGGAGGTTCCCTTGCTGAATTATGACTTGGTGGTACTTGTGGTTACTTTTGTTCCACTTTCCGTCACCAAGAGTTAATACCCCAGAGGAATTCTTTGGGACTCGTCTGATTGGCGACCCTTGTAACGAGTCAAATTGTTCGTTAACAATTTTTATCTTATATCAACTTTGCTTTGCTTCCAACGATCAAGGATAAATGGAACAAACATAGACAAATAAAAAATGTCTCTATGGAACCATCGTGGAAAACTGAATGTGAAAAAAAAACTGAGTGGAAACAAAGAACTACCAGAGCAACTTGGAAACGCCGAAGCTATTAAAAATATTTTTTCTGAAATCTTCTACGGATGACAGTCTACCGAGCTCACATCCAATAAATAACTTTTTATAACTCCAACCACAAAGAACGATTAAATGAACCATTCATTTTTTCATTAAAGAATGAATTTCACATTTCTATGATAATTAATGACATAAAATCGCGGCTTATGGTGATGATGGTATAAATATTACTATTGTGAACCTTTGTGGACCCCTTATGGTATCTATAATTACTCACATTATCAGTAAACGTATAAGTCAAAATTACTTTCCCACTCAATGAAAAAATGCAAAGGTAATACCCATAGGAAAAAATAGCAATCCATTGAGTCTAATGACTTGGGATCAATTAGCATTCTTCCGACATTCCCAAAAAGTAGAAAAAATTATGGAGAATGAAATTAGATGTTGATCAACATAATATATAACTACTAAAACAATCTGGTTTTAGAAGCGGTTCCAGTTGCGCTACAGCAACATTGAAAATAGCTCATGACATAATCAAAGCTCTCGATGGAAACAAAGTAACACTTTTGATATCAGTAGACTACTCGAAAGCATTTGAGTTTGGAATTTTTTTTTGCCGTGGTTAGTGATTGATTGTGATTTTTTTTTACATTATTAAATTTATTGATCCTATTATTTGATAATATTTTGAAATACCCTTGTTTCAGATGAGAAATCGTATAATTTTACTATTAACTTCGCTGTTAGTTTTGCGATCTTTGACATAAAATATCCACTAGTAATACAAAAATTTCCGTCTTTCATAACATCCTCCAATGTTGACTTCAATGTTAACTGTAAATTCCCAGGTTTTTTTTGTTCTACGTATTTTGGGTAGATACATGGTCCGCATGTTCGGAGCGATCTGACTAGTATATCTCTGTACTCCAGCAGTTTCTTCCTATCTCTGCCTTGTTTGTATAGATGGAAATTTGGAAATTTCACGTGCTGGCCTGGATCGGATCGGTTATAACAACCCATAACAGCACAAGTCATGTCCTCGAATCTAAAATAGAAAAACTCAATTCAATCTATATACAATGATAATACTCACTCAAATGCCAAAAATGTATTTTAAGAAAAACTTTCGCAGAAAAGGACACACGTAGTCTTCTGGAGAATGGCTTTGTTTGTCCTCCCATCGTACGTTTGACAACTGTCAAATTACGTCACTGACAGTGCTCTAATGTCTAGAAAGCAATGACATAAGGCGTATACAGAAAATACAAAATTACTGCATGGGACGGATGCGAGGTAACTCAATAATCTGAACCAAATGCCCTTTTGCTCACCCGTTAGATTTATATACCAAGATTGTGTAATTTGTTTTACAATAAAAGTATTATTCGACTAAGCAGAGGTTGAAATGTCAGTTATTCCTTGGAAAAACAACCGAAAACAACGGGGAGAACAAGTGATACTGTCACGTTTGCGAGTAGGACATACCAGGTATACCAATGAACACCAATTGAAAGGACAGGACAGAGATGCATGTGATATGTGTCAAGTTCAAGTGTCGGTCATACATGTGCTAGTGGAGTGTCGAAAGTTCGTAAATGAAAGACAGAAACATGTTCTTTGTCATACTTTGGAGCAAACCCTGGATGACAGCTATAAAATTAAAAATAGTTTTTCATTCTTAACAGACATCGGTATTAGCAATAAAATTTAGGAAGTGGTGAAATGTATATCAACAAATTGTCCAACCATATGGTTATGTTTCCAATAATCCCGCGTGGTTGATGCAACAATCATTTGAAATAGATAAAAGTATTATTATCATCATTACTGGATAGTTTTTTCCAGAAGTGTGAGCTCTGATAAACAGCTCACACTTCTTGGAAGTAGTCTGTTTTTATGATTGCACTAGATCACACTGGTCGGTTGATTCTTTGATCGGATAGAGAAACGCACCCTGGTTGGCTATTTGGACTAGTTTGTTGGAAACACTATGTTTGGGATCATCTAAATTTGTTGTTGTGTGGTAGCTTTGAGTGTAGCGTCGTTAAAACCCTTTAAGTCACGACCGGCCCTAGAAAGACTCGAGAAAAATTTGAAATTGCGAGCATAGGTTCAGATATTTTTTTAATGATTTTCAGTTGAAGAAAAAATAGTGGACTCCTTCCTCTTGTGAGGGACAATGTGACTGAATGGATGATACACAATTTAATTTAATACACTATATTTTGTTTGAAAAAGAGTGAAAAAAGAAAATATAGTATTGTCAATATAGTCTACAAAATTAAAAATTGACAATACTAAGCTTTCACATAACATTATTTTAGTTTTCAGCGGTAGAAATTTCCTACTGCCATATATCAATTTAATAGAAAAATAAGCTTTCCTCATGAAGGAATTAACATGTGTTTCAAATTTTAGGTCAGTATCAAGGATGACACCCAAATTTTTCGAATATTCCACTATCTCAAGAGGAAAATCATTTATTTCAATATTAACTTGTTGTTTAATTTCATTTTTAGTTGATTTTGGTCCGAAGATCAGAACATTGGATTTGGTTGTATTTATTTGAAGATGGTGAGTCGAAGCCAATTCAACAAAGTTACTAATATCCTCGTTGAACCGCTCACAAGCATCTTTTACGCTACTAGTAGCAAAATAATGGTAAAATTGTGTGTCATTTACGTAAAGGTGAATTTTGCAATATTTTACGCATTTCACAAGCTGACTGGTATAAATTGTAAAGAGAATCGGTCCTAGGATCGACCCTTGTGGTATACCAGATGCCAGTGGTAGGTATTCAGAGCATTATTCTCAATTTTTACTAGTTGTTGTCTATTCGTTAAGTGAGATCTAAGCAACAGTTCAGCTTCTTCTCCCACTCCCAAATGTGTCAAGATAGAAAAAAGGACATCATGGTTAATAGTATCAATCGCACGACTAAAATCGAGAAGAAAAGTATTGTACATTTACCAGAATCTATTGCTTCCATTATATCATTTGTTACATTGAGAAGAGCTGTAGTACAGCTATGGCCTTTCCTGAAACCTGATTGAATGCAAGGAAGGATGTTCTTTATGGGAAGGTATTCTTCTATTTGAAAATTTCAATCTTTGGAGATTGCAGGGGGTGAACGACGCATATCTAGGACGGCCAAGGAGTGGTGTGACGTTCTATATTATGAGTACTATTAGTTAAAATATGTCGTTTGCTTAATCATCGCAAGCCCACGAAAATGCACATGCGCGTCCACCATTACTTTAAAATCGATTGCAAAATTTAAAAGGAAAACACAACCATTACCTAAAACAAATTGACGTTAAAAAAAAGCGAGTTGATAAAAACGAAGTAACAATAAAATTACGGCATTCGACTAGTTTATTTAATGTGAAGGCAACTGTCGCTACAACATGGTGATTACTAGCATCCAAAAGGACAAGCGTCTAGCCGTAGCATTCTACTTTTGATCCCGCAGTTCCGCATGCGCAAAACTCATCATTTAATGGCGAGGATTCGAGGTGTTTAAATGACAAAACAAGAAGGCAAACTAAGCTGAAACTGCGTGAATTTATTTTTTCGCTCGCAATTGACACAGAAACCTAACCTGAGCAAGCTAACCTAGCTTTCGATTCAGTCGAAAATGCGTGAATTAGTTTGCATGTAAACCGCGTTGGGAATGTATAAAATACTAGTCAACCATACCTAACCTAACTAACCTTAACTAGACTCAAATATAATACAAAATTGTTACGAAATAACGACTATGTTTCCAAAATTCAGAAAGAGCATGCGTGGAGGAGCCATATTTGGCCATATTTAGACTCTTCTTCTAGCGTAATTAAGTGCGCGTGTCGAGGATTTGTCATGTGTACCACATTGAAATGCCAAATTGTAACAACGTAACATGGCGGGAATTTCAAAATTAAAGCAAACAAAATAGTAAATACGTCATTTGGACCGTGGTTTGTAATAAAATACTAGTGCAATTACAAGCAGTTATCAAATTTAATAGACGGTAAAATGGAATGAAATTCTTATCAAGATAATATAAAATAAATATCTTACTCTTAAACATAAAAAGCGAGAAATAAAAAATTGGAAACAAAAAATAATGAATCAGAAAAGCTAATCAATCAATAACTAACATTTCCCATTTCGATCGGTATTATAGCGATCAGCTTGCAAATAAAAATTCGGACACAATTATTTTTTCTTTTGAATAAAACCAAAAAAATTGTCTTCAGCCCTTATGATTTTGTTTATCAACCGGTACAGCTGTGTGGAAATGAAAATATACAAGTAAAGAACTTTCGCCGGATTGATGGACAAGCAGAAAAATCTCATTAAGTGACCGCCTCAAAGTAACGAAAGACGTAGAGATTCTCTGCCTGTACCTACATATATACCTGTTTTGAAGTGAACATGAACTGTCCTTTTCCATACAATTTGTCGGCGAGGAGGGTGACGGGTGGTGAAATGTTAAAAAAAAATTGTTAAAATTGGTTTTTTCCATTAACCAGCTGTATGTATGTAATGGACAGTTTGTTTAAATTTAGAATAAGAAAGACCATAATACAAACGGAGAATGATAACTTGATCCTAATGAAATGAGCGGGCATACACGAAACTACCTGGCTGAATACGGACTTAACATGTATAAGGCCCTCGCTTGTAAACAAACAAGGTTATGTTGCTTTCAAGACAAGGATGGAAAGGGCATCTCTATGGTCTTTCATTACTCTGAGGTGTACGCTTATATTCAGTAAAACTTTAGCTCCAGAGATGTCGCTTTTTGCCAGATAGAAATTGTAACATATTAGTTGGGCATATTTTAGGAGATGTCGTTACACCGTAACACGACATTCAGATTGTAACATAAATGTTACAATTGTAACACTTGGCACTACGCTGGTGCGGAACTCTGGGATCAAAAGTAGAATGGTGCGGCTGTACGTTTTGTTTCAAAAGAATGACTCCAATGCTCTCTATAGGCGTTTTCCATTTAAGAGTGTTAAGACCTGGAGCTTCTTGTTCTAGAGTTACTATTGGTAGATTTCGACAAATGTAATTTTTCAGCCAATGATTAAACAAGAATAAGAAGCACTGGTGCATAAAACCCTCAAATGGAAAGCAGCTTATAAGTTCAGTTACGTTTCCTTCAGCAGTTTCTCTGAAAATGACATTAACTTTTACTTCGAACCTGGCACGATACAAATAATTTTATACTGCTGATCTCATGAGTAAAAAAAGTAGATGTATCATGTATCAACGGATGTTATTTTGCCGAAATGATAAGCATCAACCGCGGATTATATAATTATTATGAAGAACATTAAAATCACTTTCCGTGTAGTTTTTTGGTTTCACAGAATCAAACGGCAGTTCCTGACTCCGTACCAATGTTCCTTGAGAAAACTGCAGACGTATTATTATTTATATTTATGACATAATTGACCCTAATAGAATATTAATGAAAATGATTAAATAGATACTTCGCTAAAAACTTTTTATTGCTAATTAACAGCGGGATCATTATAATCAGTTATTCCTGTAGATGTGAGTAGATAATTAATTATTGAAACTGAGAAATCCGGGTTCACTTCATCATCGCTATTTGGAATGCTTTTTAGCGCCTCATGCAGGAATCAAGTGAATTTCTACTATTCGACTGATAGATTTCATCAAATTAAAAAAATATCGGTGGTGAAAGTGTTTGAATTTGGTATAAAGCACCCTAATTCCATATCAATATCGAAAATGAATATTTGGAACCTTTGGTTTGAATACAATTCAAATAATAGAAGCTATCCAAAACACCAAAACTACTACTACTGAGTAGTAAGCCTATACTGTCGTAGTTTTGGTGTTGTGGGTAGCTTTTATTTCTTGAATCGATATCAATGGGAAAACAGAACATTCCTAAATTTATTCAAACACATTAAAATACATACAGTATTGGAAAATTTTCATCTGGGGTATAGACAGAAATCTACGCGAGCAACAAGAAATGCAATGATATGATAATACCACATAAATAAGAGAGACGCACTAATGCGCGCTTCTCCTGTTACCTCGCCCAACGAATTAACACCTCATGTTGTTATCCCTTCCTTTCAACATATAGCAAGGTTTTCTTTACGCTCTCATAAAACCATCATACCCCAGATGAAAACTTTCCGATACTGTATAGCTAAATTATAAAACCACCTACTAGAGCAGACTCGTGCACTTGTTTAGACACTATATTCGTTGAATCAAATAATGATTCAATAACGATGGAAACTTGTATAACAACACTAAAAATATTCATGAGTGAACGATCACAAATGAAAAATTATCATTAAGTTATCGATTTTTCGAATGCATAAACGAGAAACTGGAAAATATGTAATATACAAAATGGAAAGAATTTGGATATATCCTACTGATATTATATATGTGCGAAGGTTTGTATGTTTGTACCACTGTAAATACAAGCATTCGAAACGTCGTGACTTCAAACTGATTATTAATTTTCCTTTTTTTAATTCAGGTAATGGAAGTCTAGAACAATTTCATCCAAACTGAAACATTGTCAATCAATCTCAAACAAATAGCCGGTATGGACCCGGCACCAGCGACAATTTCCGAGAATACGAGAATATATCCATAGACACGATGATGAGCAGTGATATCAGTACAGCTCACCTTGTAGATTTCGTGCCTTCTTATAATCTGGAGCTGAAGGTTGGCGTCCCAGTTATGCTGATCCGTAATCTTGTTGCACCTATTGTGCACAGGAAACGTGTTACAGAGCTAGGAAGAAATACCATGGAGGCCACTATTCTTACCGGGGCAGCTGAAGGAGAAGACGTGTTGATTTCTCAAATCCCAAATGATCATAAATAATTTACCCTTCCAATTCAAGATTCTACACTTACCCCCAAAATTGGCATTTACAATGGCCATTAATAGGTCTCAATATTTGCTTCTAACATGGTCGGCTTTATGTCGGTTGCTCAAGAGCATCGAGTGCTCAAAACTTACGTACTGGCGGAAAATTATGAATCATATAATGTCGTCCTTAGAAATATATTGACTTGAAATATATGCTTAAAAACCAATATCAATTTTATTTTTTATTACTCAGATACAGGGTATAATCTAACCTTTTGCATTCCCGTGAAGGACGGGTGTATAATGCCATTTCATAACGAATGTAAGGTGTGAAAAATTCCAAAAAAAATTGTGGAAAGTTTGAATTGTGTTGGAAAAAAAATTTTGGGAACCGCTGTCTGCCAAACGTCTGCTGACCGGAGCAGAGCCGCAATAATACTGGAACAGCCGGATGGAAGAAACTGTGTAATTTCGAACAGCGGTTTCCAAGATTTTCCAACAAAATTTTAAATTTCCAGAATTTTTTTCGAATTTTTAACACCTGTCATTCGTTATAAAATGGTATTATACACCCGTCTTCACGGGGGTGCAAAAGGTTAGATTACACCCTGTATATTTCATTTCTCTCAGGACCTAATTCTGAAGTCCACGCAGAAAAGAAGAAGCTAGTCTGTATACACAGGGTGTAATCTAACCTCTTGCACTCAGTGGAGGACGGGTGTATAATGCCATTTTATAACGAATGGTAGGTGTGAAAAATTCGTGAAAAAAATTATGGAAATTTTAAATTTTGTTAGAAAATTCTGAAACTCGTGGAAACCGCTGTTCGAAATTACACAGTTTCTTCCATCCGACAGTTCCAGTATTATTGGGGCTCTGCTCCGGTCAGCTGACGTTCAGCGGACAGCGGCTCCCAAAATTTCGACGAATTTTCCAACACAATTTCAACTTTTCACAATTGTTTTTCGAATTTTTAACCCCCCCCCCCCATTTGCTAAAAAACACCCTTTATAAAAAAATGGATCATCACTGAATAATTACAATGACCTTAGTAGTCGATACCAGAACATAAAAAAAAGAACAATTAACAATAATAACATTTATTTCCCAAGAATCTTACAAGTTTATGACAAGAAAAAAAAAATATAAACACATTTTCAACTAAACTAAATTAATTACTAACTAGATATTTCTAATTTTCATATTCATGATAATAAATATTTTTTCAAATTTACTTTAAATCTCATTTTACCATTGGATTTCAAAGATTTTGGCAATTCCTTGTAATGCATTATTCCTTTAAAATATATTGATTGTTGACCCACATTTGTTTTCACTTTGATGACTGACAAATTATCTGATTGCTTCGTCAAATGGTTATGATTTTTGTTAATGAGGTTGAAAGCCAAATCAGAGTGTTTGAAATTATTTTTGACTAGGTGAATAAAAGTACAAATCTTTAACTTATAAAGAGAATGGATATCCAGAATTTGTTTTGGTTTGTATAAATTTACTGTAGGTTCCCTGTATTCTAGTTTGAAAAATTATGTTTCGTAAATTGCAGAAAAATCCTGAAAATATAATGCTCACATAAAAAAAAACCTTGAGAAGAAAGTAAAAATTATTATTAGAAGTAGAAGAAAGGGCCTACTAAAAATAGATGTGGAAAATATTTGGACGATATAGTGGACAATTTTCATAATTTCAAACTGATAATGTTACCGTTTTTACCAATCTGGAGAAAAATCTAGGAAAATTTATTTGAAAAAATACAAACTATCAAAAAATTAAAATTAACTCATGAAATTTGTTATTCTTCTTTGCATATGATTTGAATAAGGTAATTTCATAGTTAAATAGTTATTTATGCAACAAGTGCAAAAAGTTTTGCACGAGTTGCATACAACAATTTTTCTACGTTCATGCAAAAAGCAAAAATTAATTATCAAGGTGCGGCACTAGGTGTAGGAAAATGAAAATCGTAACTCAAATAATTAATTATTACTATCAAATTGCATTGAAACAAATCACAATCATCTATTTTTCCGTTATTATTATTACTCATTTTAAAACTTTCAATTCTGTAATTGTTAGAATTAATTTTTGACTGACGTTTCTACTACAGATGCATTATAAAAATTAAAATCATATAGTGGCCGTGAGCGCGTATGTTATCACGAGGTGTGGTCATAGTACAGACAGTTTGCTCTATGCATGTAGGCGGTTTAGAACAAAGCAGATCAGTTTTGATTATGGAGTTTTTCTCAGGAAGGCATTGTTTATTTAGCTCTGGCTGCTAACATTAATACAAAATAATACAAAATATGTAACTGTTTAAAACGTATTGCCAAGCTCACAGAATATCCACTCAATATGTAGTAGAGGTTTGAACGTTTATGTTTGACAGCACGTTGAAGTAGAATGACAGATGAGTACAATAAAATTTTTATTGCACTAGTGCAATAAAGAACTTCTTTTTCCACTAAATATAGTTTATAAATAAAGTTTTGCTTTTTGCATGAATGTAGAAAAAATAATAAAAAAGCATACCGGGACTCAAAAGCTTCAAAACACAAACTACTAGATACTATACTAGTATCTTGAATTTCCATGATATTTCCCATTCATCTAAAATAATTTGTTGAAAATCAATTTCCTGAAGTTGCTATGAACTTTCTCATTCAAAATGTTGCTGCTGGTGTCGCAGCAGTATCCACGGGTTTTCCTGAGTGCAACCAACAATGTCAAGAGAAAGATGCAGAAAAGAAGAGGATTGAGAAACATTCCCCTTCTGAAGATTACCTACCTACTATGTTTGAACTTACTCTGATTTCAGTGAAGCAAGTCCTCCAAAGCGGTATCAGCTTCAATCATCCCATTATTTGATCTCGCAAAGCATCTGAGAAAATGCATGATGTGCTCATACAATGTTGTATTAAACGATAATCGATCCAGGCTATTGACAGTAGTTTATGCTTATTTTGCATGGAGTGTTGTGTGATACATCTGTGGACGAGCAGTCAGTCTACCTCATTTTACCCTCTTTGCTCATATAGAGCGGAAAAACTGCGGAGAGTTTTCGCATGTACTATACGCGTAAACATCTTGTTACACGCATTCAAGCATGTTATCTGTTTGTAGTCCGTCAAATATTTACAAAAATATCAAAAATAAATTTTATAATTGTCACATGCCCTTGAATTTTGTTCTAATGGGAATAAATAGAGATTGAATCTATGGTTTTTCAGCATCCTGTGAATACTCATCTGAGATATTTTCAAATCTCTTCCCGCTTCTGTGGAGAAATTTTCAGAATTCGCTCCGAACTGTTTAGCCCGAGAGGCAGCGACAGAAAATTTGCACATATTGCTAAAATGCTAGTTTTTTGTTGTTTCAATGTAAGAAGTAAACGAAATGAGAGTCTACCACCCCAATTATGCTACATTATTATACAGTGACTTTCAAAAAGTTTGCACCATTCAGAAAAATTTTTATTATTGATTTGTCATGATTTTTTTTACTCTTAAAAATTGGTGCATTGCATTTGAGTTAACAAAATTCTAAATTTCTGAACGGTGTACAAGGGAGAACAAGAAATAGAATTCTGATCAAATCTAAACTACCAAATTTGAATATTGTTTTCAATATTCTTTCAATAATCTATAGCTTCTTTGAATAAACTTCATTGTTAATGTCAAAAATAAGGGTAGGTTACACTTGATCAACATTTTATTTTTTGTTCTCCCTTGTACACTGTTTAGAAATTTAGAATTTTGATAACTCAAATACAAATATTCTACAATGCACCAATTTTAATAAAAAGTTTTTCAAATGGTGCAAACATTTTGAAACTCACTGTATATGAACTCAGCATCACTGGGGTGGTGCAAGGGCTCTCATTTCTCATCGAAACAACAAACTGACAAAAACTAGCTTTGTCGGAATATGTGTCAAGAATGTAAAATCGCTTCAGTCTAAACAAACTGCCTGGGGGTTTTACGATCAAGAAGAAGCCGAATCAGAATGGGCTAGGCCTTTTTGACACCAACTACCTAGATGCCCTAGATGGGTATATTTTTGTGGTCACTATGCCGTATCATAGTGACCACAGCGGACGAAAAGCGTTTGCGGACGAAAAGTGTTTGTAGACGAAAAGTGTCTGCGGACGAAAACTACTTGCCTAAAAAAACAGTCGATTCGAAAAACGGAAATTAGTAGGTAATTTGTCGACGAAAAAATGTAATATGCACCTCGGCGAAACACTGTCTATTGTCTCGCATGCTTGCTAGTCTCGACTGTGCCTCAGCTATCAATTTGCAGGCTCGACTATAATAGACAGTTTTTCGTCCTTGGTACATAAATAACTATTTTGGTTCAATTTTCAGTTAATGATGATACGGCATAGTGACCACAGCTGATGAAAAGTGTTTGCGGACAAAAAGTGTCTGCTGACTAAAAATACTTGCCTAAAAAAATTGTCGATTATTGATTCGAAAATCGGAAATTAGTAGGTAATTTGTTGAGGTCGGCGAAAAAATGTAATATGCACCTCGGCGAAACACTGTCTATTGTCTCGCATGCTTGCTAGTCTCGACTGTGCCTCAGCTATCAATTTGCAGGCTCGACTATAATAGACAGTTTTTCGTCCTTGGTACTTAAATAACTATTGTGGGGCATACAGCTGCCAAACATGTCGCTGAAATTAAACTGATTCAATTAATACACGCCTATCTTGAGAGCCAATGAAAATCCTTCAATTTCGTAGGATCGGTCAATCAACTAATTCCAGTGATATACTAGCTTTCCCAATAATGATAAATATGCACTTGACCTCTTGATTAATCGCGAGGTGAATGTCAATGTTGAAATTTCTATCGTGACAACTGTCACTGTCAGATTATTCTTGAGTTTTCAACATAACATAAACTGGCAAGATTCGGTCAAGAATAGTTAGAATATATTGAAAAACCCGTTTTGAATGTTACTCCGAGTGAATAATAACCAGAATTGTGAAATATTTCTGATGTAGTTGTGTATTGAACTCCCTAAAATATATTCGCCATCATATTTTTATAAATAGATTGCATTAAAATTTAATTGTCTATTGAAAAAAATTTAGAATCAAGGGCAGTAGAAAAAATCACAAGCTATCGCGATTTTCTCACTCCCTTAATTCTCGATATTTTTTCATGACAATAAAATGTTCGAAAAAAATATGATGATATAATATTAATTAGCCCCTGAAAATGTTGTACTTTATAGTCTAGTTCCTAAATTGTAGATAGTGACTCATATGTTGTATGGTTCATAATTCGTATGAAGTAGGTATAATATAATATATAATATAACAGAAATCAGCTAGGTACTTAGGCTTCAAATCAAGTTTTACTTTGCCACTTTCATACATCCACTACGCACTTTCAAATCCCGAAAAAACCTGAAAATGTATGATGAGTCACTATCTACAATTAGGGAACTAGACTATAGATATATGTAAATATCTTAAATGACGTTGAATTTCAATTTCGCGTAGACTCTGAAAGTTCAATAAAAATCGTGATGTTGTATTTAAAATAACGAGGTTAGGGTCTGTTTCCGGTATAGCGAGAATTCGCAAAGAACTGATGATATTCGGAAAACTTCCGCATACATATTTTCAGAAAATTTGTCCAAGTAATTTCTCTTAAACATATCGATCAACTCTTTTGAAGGACTTCATATTCATGGAAGTAGGCCAAAAAGTGAAAACTAAATAAAATTTTGGGGATCTACGAAACGAAGTGAATAATTTCATGACTAGAGGACAAAATTTCAAGCACTATGATTGATTACCAGACATTCAGAGCAATGTACAAACGAAATTTTCAAGCTGCGGCGGCTCTAAGTAGTTGGGACGAAAAAATCGGAACAGCTCAAATCATTGGGCTTTACTTGTTTGAATATAGTCTTCAAAGATCACAGCATCTACGGTTTGTCAGAAAGCTTTATATTTTCCTATACCTGCCATATATGAGATGAAGGTAGTTTGTCCGGTAATTCTTGAAACTGCTGATGACCGAGTTAAACGTGAAAGCAGTGATTCTGCCGAAGTGATATCTCGAAATACCTATGTAATTATTTTCATTGGCAGACAAGCATGGTAGTTTGAAGGTCACGGCAGGTAATTTTGAAAGTACAAAAAAAATATAGATGTAATTTACTCTCTCTCAAATTATGTAATTTCAGAGTAACTTACCTGGTTATTTGAGAGTCAAGGTCATTTTGTTATTCCTCTTATAAAGTGGTCTTAAAAAAAAATCAAAAAACTATAATGTTCCCTGAAACAAAAAATATATAAGCAGTATGCATGTAGATGGTCAGAAAATTTTTCGTAAGTTATAAGTGAATTAAGAAAAATCAAGATGACTCAATGGCGTACGATTTTGATCAAGATTCATATGATAATTTGTAATGTATTAAGAGTATGGGTTTAACTTACTTCAACGTATTTTAATTTTTTTTCGCGAATATAAACAAAATCTTTTTTTTTGTTATCCTGGATTCTTCAACAATAGAATTTGTTTAGTTATTAATAGGCGTGCCAGGTACCAAGCTCCTCGACACGTCTTACTGGATATATATATATATACGAAAATTATTCGGCAATTTAATGTTTATCACAATTATTACGGATGTTATTTTCGAGAATTTTCGCAAATTTTTTCTGATATTTTTTTGTGGTTATTTTCCTCATCTTTAAATATGAGAAAATTATCCAATTTTATACGTGTTCTCTAAACCACGACCAATATTTTTTCCGCAGTAATTTTTCATGTCCGAAAACCATGGATATTTTTCGCCTTCGAGGGAAGGCAGGGGAGTAACATTATTTAAGATAAATTATTCGACAGTGAGATATTTCCCACTATTTTTACGGATTTTTTAAGATTTTATTTTTGCAAATTTCCGCATCTTTTTCCGAGAAAGAGGGGGAAGAGTCCATGTCCCCCGATCAACATTTTTTCTTATCGCAATTTTCCATGTCTGAAATCATTGGAAATTTCCATCAAAAACACCTACGCCTACGAAATGTCATTTCCGTAAGATAAGAGGAAGTGGTTCCAATTCAGCAAGATTTGACCCAAACTAACACAAACTAACATTGCAAGTTTAATAAAAGCTTTTGAAAATTAATAAATCATCTATTCATTCGTAACTATAAACGGGTTTTTGGGACAGGAAAATAAACTATTTGAGGTCAATAGACAGTATCCATAAAGTGAATTGCTGATCGGTGTCTCCCTCGTCGACAAAGAGATTTGAAATCAACTTCAGCGCCAGGCTATTTATGTTATCGAATCTAACTACGACTGCAACACCATTCTCGTCCTTCTTCAACGAATTGCCTTCAGTGTTCCTCTCGTGAGGATCAAACATATAGAACAGTCCACCTTTGAAGAAAATGCTAACCCATTGCTTTGAGTAACTTAAAATGCAAAACTGTTCTTGTTGAAAAAATACGTTCAGTGTTTTGTTCACATTTTCTACAGTGAACGAGCTGCTGATAATCGGCTTGTAAATTGTAACGTGTATAGTCAGGTTTTCCAAGAAGAATTTCCTCAGTACATTTTCCATGCCTAATTTTGCATCATTTGGGCCATATGCTATGTAAGAGTCAATATATAGTTGATTTCCAGCATCAAGAATTTGATCAATAGTCTTGCTGTCCCAGCCTTCGATGGTGTACAGCTGGTGCATCACAATTGCCAAGATACAGTTGGGTATATCCTGATTGTTTTTTTGTTCTTCACCGTAGGTGGCAGAATTTTGGCTTTTGTGGCCTCTCAGTATGGCTTCACCTCCACTCATAGGGTAGTAACCTTTGCGCCCAATCATTTGTAACCGCTTTGCTTCCTTCTTCTTTCTGTTGGCTTCAGCCTGGAAGTGAAGGAACGAAAGCGTTGAGTGAAATATAGTGGTTTGAAAGAGTGATAAAAAATAATAAAATGAAGAAAAAATTAATGTATCATCTTTTTATAACGGACTAAAAGAATAAAATAATTTGTCCAATCCTTATGAAGGATAAAACCACATACAGATTTCTAATATTTATTTGAATTATCCTATTCATACTCGGCAACTTTTGATAGCTATTGAAATACTTGTAAGATTGGAAACGAAAAACATGGGGCGCATGTAAAAGATAACAATTTTATTGCATCGCATACAATGTGAACCGATAATTATCAAGTTCATTTATCGATACTGTCTACACTCTTTATAGTTATGTATTGCATGTGCCCCATATTTTTCGTTTCCAATCTTATCTTATCTATCAAAAGTTGCCAAGTATGAATTTTCAGGATAATTTATAGAAAAAGTTAGAAATTTGTATGTGGTCTTCATAGGGATTAGAGAAATTATAATAATTTATAATGAAGTTTTATAAATATTTGAAGATTGTTCCCTGGAAAAACGTATAAAAATATTTGAACATTCAAAACCATGGTTCAATGAGACTATTTTGAAATTGATCAAACTAAGAGATACATTTTATTATAAAAAAAAGAATAATCCGAACATTCAATTATTTATAGATTCTTTACAATAAATCACTTGAAAGCTCTGTTCGAGAGGCAAAACAAAAATATTATAAAGAACAATTTGCAAACGCTAGCCCAAAATCTGTATGGAGTGAAATCAATGAGATTTTGTATCACAAATCAAAGACTAATCCCAAAAATATCGAAGTTATCTCACTTAATGGGAAAAAATAAAAAATCGAAAGGAAATATGTGAAGATTGACAATTACTTCCAATCATGAAATTTTAGTTCATTCTAAATTAACTTCTATGTTCCTAAAGCCTACAGATCATAGGTAGAAATGAGAGAAATCATAAATTCGCTTGATATAAAAAAGTCCCCAGGATTTGACAAAATCAGCACCAACATTATTACAGCAGTGAAATCAGAACTTGCACCTATAATGAGCAAAATAATAAATTTAACTTTCATAACGGGCATATTTCCAGATAAAATGAAAATTGCGAAAATTACACCAATTTTCAAAGCAGGAGAAAAATATCAAATGAACAATTATAGGCCCATTTCGATTTTGTCAATACTTTCGAAAATAATTGAAAAAGCAATGCATTGTAGATTATTTGAATATCTTGAAAAATCAAAATTATTGTATAATGGATAATGGATAATGGATAATGGTAAGTATGGTTTTCGAAGATCTAGCGATACAGAATCAGCAGTTCTTGATGTCATTACTCAATTTAAACTTGATATAGATTCGGGTGAAAAATGTGGAAGTCTGTCGCTTGATCTTCAGAAAGCGTTTGACACAGTCAATCAAAAAATTTTATTGAATATCTTATATCAAATAGGTGTGGGAGGAACTGTTCACGAATGGCTCAGAAATTACCTTTCAGACAGAAAACAGTTTGTATTAATGGAAGATACTGAAGGATTACATAAAACGGTTTTATGTGAAGTGCCGCAAGGATCAATCCTAGGACCCGTACTCTTTCTCGTATATATTAATTCATTAGCCGATTTGGAACTAGTTGGAAAAATCAAAATGTTTGGTGATGATACAACCTCAATATACAACGGATATAGTTTTCAAGACATTGAAAAAAAAAACATGTTGAATGGCATTGAGAAAATATCATCTTGGCTAATAAACCATAAACTAATTTTAAATAAAAAAAAATCATCATTTATGTTTGTGACCAAAAGATTGACTTTTGTCGATTTCAAAGAACCTATCAATTTCAAAAGTGAAATCATCAAGTATGCTCCTATTTTGAAGTTTCTTGGCTTGTATATTGATGAAAATTTGTTATGGTCCAAACATATTGAAATATTAAGAAAGTAAATATCTCCAGTAATGGGAATTATTTTAAAAATCAGAAACTTTTTACCCTTGAAATATTTGAAATTCATTTATTATTCTTTAGACTTCTCCAAACTTCAGTACTTAATCTCAGCATGGGGAACGGCAACAGAATGTGTACTCAAACCTTTGAAATCACTACAAAACAAAATCATTGAGTGTATATTCAAACTAGAGTACAGGGAACCTACAGTAAATTTAAACAAACCAAAATAAATTCTGGCTATCCCTTCTCTTTATAGGTTAAAGATTTGTACTTTTATTCACCTAGTCAAAAATAACTTCAAACACTCTGATTTGGCTTTCAACCTCATTAACAATAATCACAACCACTTGATCAATATACTTTAAAGGAATAATGCATTACAATGAATTGCCAAAATCTTTGAAATCCAATGGTAAAATGAGATTTAAAGTAAATCTGAAAAAATATTTATTATCATGAATATGAAAATTAGAAATATCTATTTAGTAATTAATTCAGTTTAGTTGAAAATGTGTTTATATTTTTCCCTGTCATAAACTTGTAAGTTTCTTGGGAAATAAATGTTATTATTATTATTATTTTCTGCTTTCAAGCGTCATGTGAATGGAATTATTCTTCCATATTTTTGGATAATGTTCGTTTTACCAGGAGCCGAAAACTCAGACGAAAATCATCATACTATGATGGTCGAGGAGGATTACATCAGGCTTCTTTGCTTGTATTTCATAACATCATTATTTTATTATTCTTATTAATGTTATTATTAATATCAAAATAATATTCTGAAATTCTTGTATTGTTGTCGGTTCTGGAAATGTGTGCCTAATTTAATTTTTAATTATTCGGAGGATTGGTATAGAGTGAAATTTGAATTTGAAATTCTCAGTATTATTTTCATTATCATTATTATATCAACATTGTGAAATTCTTGTAATGTCGTTTATCTTTGATATGTGTGTCAAATTTCAGATTATTCGGATGTTGAAAGTGGGTGAAAATAGAATTTGAAAATTCACATCATCATCATTATTATTATCATTAGTGGAATCGAGTTTTTTTAGTGTAACGACTATATGGAAGGTACCTAAAAAGCAAAACCTTACCTCATTACCAAATTTGATCCAAATCGTTTTCGAGATCCAAAAATTCACATTATTACTATTTTTTTCCTAAAACGATGTTCCCGTCAGGCCCTGTCTCCGAAGCCCCGATACATCCGGAGGGCGCGCTGGATCGTTCACCCAGAACTACTCCCCACGTCCGTGTGGTAAGTGATTACTGGGTCTGAGAATCATGTGCCCTGAGCAGACGCAGTGAACCAAGGATGACGGCCTTCTGCATTCGTCTGTTTAATATTTCTGCCATATTACGGCAAGCCGGTATGATTTTCAAGTTCGATAGCAGTGTGTCTATCATACCACCAAGGACCCCTATAATAAGAACCACCATTTTAACAGAATGGTTTGGGTAGAGCCTGCGGTGTTCAAAGAGTAAGTCTTGATGTTTACTACTTTTCTCCCCCTCTTTTCGGACGACGTTCGTTTCGCCAGGAGCCGAAAACTCCTTGACGAAAATCGTCTTACTTTGATGGTCGAGGAGGACTACATCAGGCTTATTGGCTTGTATTTGTCTGAGGGTGGGGAATGAGTTGTTCCAATATATTCGACACTTTTCATTCTCCACAATAGACTTAATATCCCCCGGAGCATAAGGTAACACCGGTGTCTCGTCTATACCGTACGAGTGTCGTAGATGGTAGTACAACACTCGTAGAGTAGCGTACAATTGAGAAGGATAGCGATAGACAAGTGAATATTGAGCATTATTTTGGAGTATGGAATAGATCGCTCGGACCTCTTTGACGCATATTTCTATTTGCACCAAAATTTCGCTTTTTGAAGCTCGCCAACCGTCATTCAAACCAGATTTTTCGCAAACAACCCTATCATCATGTTCGCAATTGAAAAGTGATAATTTTGGTAAAGGTTTCATTTATTAAAGAGATGGATGCAAATTACTAGTATCAACTGACGAAACTGAAATATTTGAAATAATAATAAGTCTTGAAAATACATGTCCTGATCCTGATAATTTTATTACTAGGGATATTTTTGAATTGAAAAACATTTTGGTAGGACCTCTTACTAGATTAATTATTAATTATTCCATGAAAGGTATTTTTCCAGACTAAATAAATAAACTCAATGTTAAATTAAATATAAAAAAAAATGAACAATTGAAACAAACTTCTCAGATAAAAGATCTTGGCATTTGGATTGACGATAAATTGAAGTGGGAGAAACATATTGAAAATCTAATTAAACAAATATCTTCGATTATTGGAGCATTGAGAAGATGTCCCAAATTAAATTCTAAAATAGCTAATATATTCCCATATTCTCAGTTGAATCAAATATTCAATTAATACATGAGGAACTTGTTCTAAAAATAATTTTAATAAAATCTCCGCTGTTTACAGAAAAGCTTTTACACATTTTCTTTGGAAGAGCATTATGCCATGGATACTCTCAAAATATCATATTATCTTATTATTAATAAAATGATTGAATCTAATTTTATATTAACCCGAAATTCAGAAATTCACAATTACAATACAAGACAACATAACTTGTTCCATCTTGATTCTGCAAACTCGGTAATTGGCCAGAAAAGATTTACTCATGAAGCACTTTCAAAATTCAATGAATTGTCCGAAGACCTAAAAAAATGTAGAAATATCACTGAGTTTAAAATCAAAATAAAAAAATATTTCCTCCAAAAAAAAAAATCGAAATTGAATGGATTCTTTCTTTGTTATTGTTTGTATTTTCGTCATTGTAATTCTAAAAGTTTTTTTTTTGTAATAGAATGTATAAATACAGAAAGGTTCATGGATAGTCTCATACCAGTTTTAAACTGTTTGATTGTTCATGCTAGTCCTTGCATAGAAATCATATAAGCATATAAATATACCCTTTTATAATGTTATAAAGTTACTTAAAAAAAAAGGAATCTCTGATTTTTTTTTATTTATTTATTGATAATATACCTTCCAAACAGAAAAAGTTCTGGTATAAGAAAGACAAACATTAAACAATACACCAAACATACCTATTTAAATATAAGTTTTGAATTAACTGATCAAATAATAAAAATAATTCAAGAAGTTTTGTACTATTTTGATACAATTTAATGAATATCATTTCATCAGTGATTCTTCTTTCAAATTTTTGGAAATGAAATTATAGTTTTTGAATTTTTTATTTTTTTTGGTAATTTATTAAAAGTTTCTATGGGGCTGAAAATTGGATTCGCTTTTCCTTTATTTGAATGAATATCCAAGTGAAAGCGATTCAGAATTCTAGTATTCTGACTATGTAATTTAGATTTTTTTTTATTGGCGTATTACTCTTTTGAATATTCTTGGCTAATTTGAAAGCAAATTTAGACTTTTCAAATGTAATAAGTTGGTTAGGTGTCATATTATTTGTGCTTTTATACACTTCTAAAGATGGTGTGTCCCAAGGTTCATTAAATATCACTTTTATTGCTTTATTCATCAATCTATAAATAATTTGTTTTTGTTTTTTACTGCATGATGACCATACTGTAATCATATATCTGATTCGAGAGATGATATGAGCGTTATATATTAACAATTGAATATTTTTTGTCAGAAATTGTATTCTTCTAACTGCTCCTATAAGAGGAACAATAGAATTCAAATTTTTCTCAATAATCAAACCCAAATATTTGTGTTTATCAACTTCAGTAATTGTTTTGTTTTTAATTTTTATGTTTAATTTGACAATTTCCATATTCTTTTGTTTAAATATCATATAGTCGGTTTTATCTGAATTTATAGTTAAATTTAATTTAGTTAATCATAATTCAATTGTTTCATTTATCTTTTTCCACATAAGATTTCAAAGTTTGGACATTTTTAGACGTGTGATAGAGTACAGTATCATCTGCAAAAGAAAAATGTTTACCAATTAGGTTGATATTCATTATGCTATTCACATAGATCAAATAAAGAATTGGTGATAATAATAATAATTAAGAAATGTTATTATTATTATTATTAACTTACCTATTTATACCTGCCAACCCAATAGTCATATCAGGACAAAAATATACAAGATAATGTGGAGAAAGGGGGATTTCGACTTTCTCGAAATCATTTGTTTCATTAATCCAACGTTCATATATTCTATAGGCTTTATACTTTCCATCGAAATGAAATTTGTACGTTAAACTAATTAGTGCATCAATGTTTAAAAAAGTTATTTTTGAATTTTTAATTAATCATAGTCTGACCAGGAATTTTTTTAACAAACGACTCGCGATATGTTTTCTAACATACTAAATCTGATATAAAATACAGAATGGGTGGGGTAGGATTCGGATCCTCTACTATAGTATTATTATTCTGATAGGGTATCATTATCGAAAGAGAATGGCATATAGGCAATTCGTTTTTTCTAAGTTTATGGTGAGTAGGTTATAATCAAACCCATTTTTAATCTTTTTAAAATCTTATTTGGTCTCAGTCTGTAATTATATCTTATAAATTTGAAGGAGAAATTCTTGAATATATATTTGTTTAGTTTAGGTACATCGTTGGCAACGATTCGTTGCCAAGTTTGAATATCATTTGTCGTTCTAATCTAAAGTTTCATGCCATGGAATAATGAAACGTATGTAATTCAAACGAGAACTCTGGATTTTAGGCGCGAAAGACACCTATTTATTAAAATAAATAATAACGTACCATAATATGTTATACAGGTCGTATTTTTTATGTCGTACCACTATTGGCATCTCGAAAACGGTAAACGATACGAAGTTGGTTAAATCAGACAAAAGTTGCCTATTTAAGTGAACAATGAAATGATGTTTCCAAATCGGAAGTATTACAAACCGTTTTCAAAATATACGGGGAAAACTGAAATTACCCATTTTCTTTTCTTTGCGATGGCATATAGGGGCAGAAATGTAGAAGCAAATACCAGGTAAGATACATATCTGAAGTCGGTAAGATAAGGACTACTTAAATTCTTTAAAAAAAAATGCAGGTCCGTATTCGAAAAAATAGAGTTGAGGGTGGCCCCGAGGAACGAAACGTCGTTTTGAAAATTGAAGTGTGGCACGTGAAAGAAAATTCAAAACAGATAAGAAAGTTTCCCGAACACATTTCCCTATTCCTAAAAATAGGGGCGCCAACGCAAAGAAAATAAAACGGGTAATTTCGGTTTTCCCCGTATATTTTGAAAACGGTTCGTAATACTTCCGATTTGGAAACATCGTTTCATTGTTCACTAAAATAAGCAACTTTTGTCTAATTTAACCAACTTCGTATCATTTACCGTTTTCGAGATGCCAATAGTGGTACGACATAAAAAATACGACCTGTATAACTGTAATTATAATGACTATGCAACAGTACTTTTCAATCAACAGTTAGACTTGCCAGAGACGACATACGGTTTATAAGTTTTTTAGAATTTAAAATTTTGTCATGTCATATAAGGCCGATTCAGATACATAGGTGCCCACCCAGGGTTTTTGACCCCGCATGATAAATATCTCCAGTATTAATCAAATTAATACTTCTGAACCAAAGAAAATACGACTTTGTGATAGAAACGCAAGTAAAAGGAACGTATGTGAACTGTCTTGCAGTTTTTAGTCAGAAATATTTGCTAACAAAAAGCAAATATTTTGACCCTTGTGCCTAAAAACTGCAAGACAGTTCACAAAGTAATATTGTCTTTGGTTGAGACGTATTCATTTTATTAGTACTGGAGGAATTCATCATGAGAGAGTCAAAAACCCTGGGTGCACCTATGTATCTGAATCGCCCATTTAGGTGTTTTGTATTGTGTTGTTCTTGCTAGTTCTTTAATCATTTGTGAATTCGCATTAATTTTGTTGCTAAGATATTTCATAATAAAACCATTTGTTCCCTACATATAAACAATGACATTTAGGGTTATGGTGTGGAAATAAAGGAAATAATACCTGAAATAAATTATATTTGGTTGGTAATGATTTTTCGAATGTACTAACTTCGTTCAATAAGTAGGTCTAATTATTTCAGCTTGACAAAAAAGATGCACGGTTCGTGGTTAAGGGCTTCAGGAAGAGACCCCAAATCAGAACATTCGAGTGAGAAAATAGTAATTTATGTATCAAGTGAGTAAAGAGATACTTTTGTTACGAGTAGGAAATGTTGACGCACGACGCCGTAGGCGGAGTGAGGCATTCCTACGAGTAAAAAAAACACTTTACTCAAGAGTTTCATACAATTTTTTCTACAACTGTCAAAAAAAATAATCAATTCATATTTTTTTGCTAATATGAAATTAATTTGGAATATTTTTATTGATTCATTATTCGAACAAAGTTCGAAGAGTATGGGGGAGAGTTGAGTTTCAAACGAATGAACGAATAATTTCGATAGAGTAGAAATCCCTTTCTCTTCACACTATCCCGCAAAATGGAAATTTTGAAGCGAATATTAAAATAACATATTCATCGAGGTTAATATTATTATTATTAATGTTGACTTGACTTTCGAATAACTATAGTCCATCCAAGTAACTTTTCATTTTCTTAGGTTTGTATACAAACTAAATAAACAATCCTCGTGAAGCAACGAATACCTTTTTCTTTCTTTGAACTCTGTCAAGGAAATCTCATATTTGCACTATCCACGATTTTCTCTGTTCAATCTTCATCACTTTTCATTTCTACTTAAATTAAATTTATAGTTATCAAGAATTCGTTATCTGGATAGATGCCCAATTTCACAAATTTCATCAATTATTGTTGTCAACTAGTTTCTGTCGGCCAAACAGACATAGCTACCATGGATTACCTAGTGTAGATTAGGTTTGCTATTATTTTAAATATATTCGCCGCGATAGTTTGGAATTTTGATAATACTTATTTAATAGTAATAATGCTAAGAATATTATTCTAAGTCCAGACACAATTTTTTTTTTCGAGATATGAAAAATTTTCACCAATAACTTTTTGTTTACCTGATCGAGTCCAACGATATTCTTTCTAAACATTTTTCCATATCTAGTTTAGTTTTTGAGATTTTGATGCTTTCATAACACTAATTACTTAATAGTGGAACTACCTACAGCGGATACTACATAGCCTTCTGTAGACCTCCGCGAGCACGTGGCATGAACATAATGATTCACTTGAAACCCCAATTCCATCTGAATCCCTCATGTTCCCTCATGTTCTCTTCTATGAGCAGGAAGACCCATCGGATCCTTAGTTATATTTCATAGTTAGTTTGTATTTTACATTATATTGTGTGTATAATACGGACTTATTCAAATTCGTCGAAACGAAACTGTTCGACAAGTCACGACGAATTTTTTTAGGCCAAGTCCAGACACAATTTTTTTTTTCGAGATACGAAAAATTTTCACCAATAATTTTTTGTTGAACTAATCGAGTCCAACAATATTCTTCCTACACATTTTTCCATATCTAGTTTAGTTTTTCAGATTTTGATGCTTTCATAACACTAATTACTTAATAGTGAAACTACCTACAGCGCACACTACATAGCCTACTGTAGACCTCCGCGAGCACGTGGCATGAACATTATGATTCACTTGAAACCCTAATTCCATCTGAATCCCTCATGTTCCCTCATGTTCTCTTCTATGACCAGGAAGACCCATCGGATCCTTAGTTATATTTCATAGTTAGTTTGTATTTTACATTATATTGTGTGATTAATACGGTCTTATTCAAATTCGTCGAATAGAACTTGTTCGACAAGTCACGACGAATTTTTTTAGGCTAAGTCCAGACACAATTTTTTTTTTTACGAGATATGAAAAATTTTCACCGATAACTTATTGTTTCCCTAATCGAGTCCAACGATATTCTTTCCACACATTTTTCCATATCTAGTTTAGTTTTTGAGATTTTGATGGTTTCATAAAATAATTACTTAATTGCGGAACTACCTACAACGGACACTACATAGCCTACTATAGACCTCCGCGAGCACGTGGCAGAAACATAATGATTCACTTGAAACCCCAATTCCATCTGAATCCCTCATGTTCCCTCATGTTCTCCTCTATGAGCAAGAAGACCTATCAGATACTCAGTTTTATTTCATATTTCGTTTGTATTTTTCATTATATTGTGTGTATGATACGCACTTATTCAAATTCGTCGAAACGAATCTGTTCGACAACTCACGACAAATTTTTTTAGGCTAAGTCCAGACACAATTTTTTTTTTGAGATACGAAAAATTTTCACCAATAACTTTTTGTTGACCTGATCGAGTCCAACGATATTCTTTCTACACATTTTTCCATATCTATTTTAGTTTTTGAGAATTTGATGCTTTCATAACAATAAATACATAATAGTGGAACTACCTACAGCGGACACTACATAGCCTACTGTAGACCTCTGCGAGAACGTGGCATGAACATAATGATTCACTTGAAACCCCAATTCCATCTGAATCCCTCATGAGCAAAATGTCTATGATATGTGTATATCAGATATTTATAGGTTATTAGTTGCCAAAGAAAATGAGAACTGGCTTTATGACAGGATTTCGTTATTATTCAGATCTGTCACTGTTGTTGCATGAAACTGTCTGTTGCCTAGCAACAGCCGTTGAAAAAGTGCACTTTTTTTACGCTTTTCCGTTTAATAATGAAATCGTATGTTTATAGTGAAATATTGTAATACTTTATACACAAACCACACAAAAAAAGTGGACTCTTTTTGAAAGTTGTAGAAAAATATAATTTGTAGTAGGCATTTTTCTCATGAGATTTATGTAGAAAAGGAGATATAATCCATTTGAAACCTAATGCAGTACCAACTAACACTGTATAAAAGTGATGATATTATTACACAAGGATATACCTATGGTGGGTTAACACAACTTTGTGCAAACAAATTTTGAATATTCAGCCACACCTTATCTTATGATCTGAATAGTATTAAACAATT
Organism: Chrysolina haemoptera; assembly: GCA_958298965.1. Lineage (NCBI taxonomy): Eukaryota > Metazoa > Arthropoda > Insecta > Coleoptera > Chrysomelidae > Chrysolina > Chrysolina haemoptera. The sequence continues at coordinate 40,677,180 of OY282584.1, read as the reverse complement.
ATATTATTAGTAGTACAACATACAGGTTATGAATGTTTCGTTCATTACCCTCCATTAACTATAACATTCACTGAAACCGGGCCTGTTACAAGAAGCAGTATTAACTCACAAGCAGTGCTGAATAGTCTGAATATTTCACAACACTTTCGTCCTATGGTATAAGCATTCTAGAGTAAGTAAGTAATATATATTTTTTGAATTTTGACTGATATTGTGCTATTTTATTAAATTCAAAATCGTTTAATAAAGTGGCATTTTACCACATAGAACTTTACTGCATAGTATTGTCACTGTCAATAAAACATAGTTTTGATAGAATAGTACACGCCTATTCTGTTAGTCAACGAAATTCCTTCAATTTCTTAGAACCGACCAATCAGCGGTAAATTACAGAGATAATTCAACTCATGTATAAAATCGTCCATAAGAAACGTCAGTTTTGGCAGTTTGATATCGGATAAATAGGAACGTAACTGTTTGCAAGTGGATGAACTGTTATTTACCTTCACCACGGCAACAACTAATAATTGTCGTATGACTTTATTGAATCCGACGCTGTACCCAAGGACGCGTTGCTATCAACAAAGCCAAATGACAACAAATTTTCATACTTTTTGTTACAAAGTGTTGTTTTTAATTTCAAATGAGCATTAACGTTAGATTTGGTAGTGCAACTACTCAAATAATAAATTCTGAAATACACAACGCCATTCCAAAAAAACACCAAAAAAATCAAATCATCAATTTGGAGGCAGTTTGAATTATTTTGTCGAGAAAAGGGGTATGAACTATTACCTTCAACGTCCCAGCCGGAAATCTCAAGCATATTGGCAGATTGGGCGTATAATATAAATAAATCAGAGGGAAATGACTACAAGGAGTACATAGTTGAAACAATGTGGAATACTGCAGCCAAAATTGTTTAAGAAAAATATTATATGGATTATAAGATTGTTTTTGACCCACTCAAAGATGTGACATTTCAAGCCGCTAGAAACGCTAAAAATGCTAAACGCAAGCAACTGCAGAGCAATTTAGATAAAAGAAGACAAGGTTTTATAGCATTAAGTAAAGAAGAAGTTATAAAAAGGGTAGAGCAGTGGGATGAAAATACTCCAGTGGGACTTCAAAAAAAACTTTCAAATCGCCGCTTTTGAATTAGCTTGGAGAGGTGGTGAAAGTGCGCAGTATAAAATTTATTATTTCAAAGCCGAAAAATACCATAATGGAACATTGACAGGCAGAGTGGAGTGCAACACGGTCTTTTCTAAAACAGCTCAAGGTGCAGTGAAAGTAAGTGATTGACTACAAATAAAGAAAATCCGAACGTGTGTCCTGTAAGATTGTTGAAAATGCTTCTAGAAAAACGAAACAAACATATTTCTTCAGATAGATTGTTTCTTACACCAAATCCGCAAAAACAGATGGAAAAGAAAAGAAAACCTTGAAGAAATACTTCAATGATGTAGGCATTCCCAAATCATGTATTAAGGACAATGCAAATTATTTTAGAGGAAAAATCTTGGAAAAATGTTATGAAGAAAATAATATTCAAAGAAACTTCATCACTATCAGACATCCACAGGCTAATCCATCAGAGAGATATATTCGGAAGACAATATATTTCCTTGCATAACAACCAATCAGTGGATTTCAAATTTTGAAATTCAGCCAATAGAATCGGTGAAAATTTCACACCTCACTTTTTCAGCCAATCAAAAAATTGGTTTTTATTTAGTTGCCATGGCAACCCAAAAAATTTCCGGAAATTTTTATCCTCCTGGGTACCCTGGGCGAAATTAATAAGTGGAAATTTTTCTGTCAAATATTTGACATGTGATAGTTAACATTTTGCTTTTATGTACAAATGGAATGTTATTTTTCATATGAAAGGAGATAATATTTCATAATTATATATTCACTAAATATTTCGAATGTGTATGAAAATATTTTGAGAACTTGCATTTCAACGATGAATAGGTCCATCGGTAAAAAATGTATATCAATCAAATCTATCTATGCTTGACTTGATGAACTCAATATTTGAAACAATTTTGTTCAACTTATCTTTTCGTGAATACTCGGCTGAAATTTGCAAGAATTCCTTTCCACATCACTTCCCAATAGACAATCCGCACGGACCAGTCAAAACTATTTTAGTTCTGCGTAATGTGCAATGTAATTTTAGGTTGAAAATGAATTTTCCTTTCTCACATACAAACACCGCCACTAATACCAACGCGTAACTGTCATTATATCAACAAAAACCATTCATGGCCCACTGATGTTACAACTTGTTTTCTCTCAGAATAATCTACAAGTCAGTTGAATTAACCATTAATTTAATATATTTTGGTGTGAAATTTTCTTACCGAATCCCCCGCGTGCTTGAATTAATTGCTGGAAATTTATCTCGTACATGAAAATACATGTACTCGAAAAATTTCCGGCAATAATTCAAGCACTAGGGAGATTATAAGTGAAAATATAGCTTCTCGCTGTATTTTCACGGTGATAACCCTGCTTAGTTTTTGTTTTACTATCTGTCAAGTGAAAATAATGATTTAAATTATAAACGTCAAATTTATGTGTTTTGACTAGTTATCTTTATACGGCTAGAAGTAAAGCATCAATTAGCAAGTGACACGATTTTTCTTTATTTCAAGTCGATATATTGTCGTCCTAAATATAATTCGTGGTATGATTAAAAACCTATAACTTTTTGGAATATCAATTCATTGGCAATCCCAATGCAAGAAAATACAACTCGTTCTGCGGACTCGTTTGTTTTTCCAGCTTTTGGATTGAAATTCATTAATATTCCAAAAAATTATCGGTAATAATCATACCACTTATTATATTACCCTGATAATAATTTTTTAATAATACTAGTGCATAACAATCAAAGAAACTGGGAAGAAAATATTTTAAACATTGAGAAATTTTTAACCAAGTCACGAATAATGTAACGGAAGAAAGTCCAATATTAGTACTGAAGAAAGAAGAGCCAGAAATAATGTGGGAAATACAGGAAACTCAGGAATTTTAACGAATGATAGAAAAAGTAGATGAGAAGATGAGAAGAAATGAAGAAAAATATCTGAAGAGAAAGGAGAAACATAATAAAAAAATAACAAAATTTGAAAAAGGAGACTTAGTAATATGTATTTGCCAAATTATTACTTCCATTTGAAGGGCCATACATAATAGAAAATTGCAGTTTATAGTTATGTACTAAAAGAAATAAATAGTGACAGAATGAGAGGAATCTTACACATAGATTATTTATACAAATATGAAGAATAGAAATTGCTACAGCGAAGCATCCTTAGAAAATGAAATAATTAAGCAGTTGAAATAGGAACATGATATGTAAATAGAAGATTTAGAATAAAAAAAAATGAAAAGAAAGAAAAGACAGGAGAAAATTGAAGCAGACTATAAACATCTCCAAAATCATAAAAAGTTATTAAGGGGACAATACTGTTAAACTTCAAAACACTGCATAAAAACTGAACAACACTAAACACTGGAAGAATCCAACGTTGTTATCCAGGTGAAAAACAGAAAAGGAGATGAAAATGCTCCACAGCAACTGAAGTAGGAAGAATGAAGCTGGAAACCATGGTAATCCAAAGAAGAGCAGTTTAAACCCTTGAATATTGGAAAAAATTGGATTCAAAGAATCATCTTCACTAAGAAAACTCAAAGAATAAAATCATGCGTGTTTCCTGTTATAGTACCGCAAATCGTGGCAGTAATGAACCACTGTCATGGCGCCACTGGTTATTCAAATTCATGAAAAATTATTTTATTTCCTTATGTTCATCTATATTATTCTGAATGCCTAATTTCAGATTTTTTTCTTTTTGATTCTCAAGTAACATTTCAGACAATTTTTTCGCGAGATTTCAACATCCTGTTCACATCATCATCATAATAGTTTATTATTATTGATTCATCTCAACTTATTTTAATACATTATCATTTAGTTGAAGCTTTGTCTATAAATTTTTGAAAGTCTGACGATAAAATAATTTGACCTTCACACATCATTTCGTCAGAATCAGACTTATTCAGGTTATACTGAATCACCCAAAATATACTAAACTTCGTGTGATAGGATTGGAATGAGTGTGTGTATGACAGTGACAAAAAGAAAAAGGAAGTATTGTTTGAGCTTTGATTTTTACTCTAGTATTGAAAAGTACAGAAGTACATTTATACTTCGAATTCGTTTGAAATTTGATAGAACGATAGTATTATGATTCCGTAAAAAGAATCAGTGAATATAAGGAACTTTGAAGAAAGTACCCTGCATGGCCCTTACGGAAAAAGGGGTCCTAGTGCAATTGGCTGAAAATTAGATATAATCTTCTACTATATGATTTCTTGATAAAATATCTGCTTGGGCATAACGAGATCTAATGGACAGTTTTTGATATACAGGGTGTTAAACATGCAAAGGCAGGGTTGTTCCAGTACAACATACATCTGATTTTTTTTGGATATGATTTTCAGAAACAAATTTTGTAATACCGCTATTTTTTTCTGGTGACTTTCGACCACACCTCCCCATCCAAGTATTTCGTATCGTAGGCGCATAACATAGAGTTTTCAAAGTCCTGACGTGCTAAGGATTCTAGTGAAGAATTTGAATTTGTATATTATTCGTCGGATAAGTTATGAACATGGAAATTCCATCTTAGGTGTCTGTCGAGCGTTACCTCTAAATATTTGATTGTTTCAGTAGACTTTATTACTTTGCCATCGTTCGAGATCTTCAGTTCAGTATAGTCAGGTAAGTTATTTTTGCATGCTGTGAATGGCATGCATTTTGTTTTTTTATAGTTCACTGTGAGACATTTGTGATTAAACCAGTTCATAATATTTTGAAAGTATAACTCTACTTTCATTTTCAGGTCATATCGACTGCTGTCTTTATAGAGCACCACAGTGTCAGCTGAAAAACTGAAGAGTTCTCATTGGCTGTCCAAGGTAAGTAAGTTATTCAAATATAATATAAATAGAACTGGTCCGAGAACTGTGCCTTGAGGGACATGGCAGGTAAGGATCTTTTCAGTGCTGATATTTCCATTTACTTGAACAGATTGATTCATGTTATTTAAATAACTTTTAAATAGCTTCCATGCAGTCCCTCGCACTTCAGCATCCTCTAGTGCACCTAACAGTAGAATATGATTCACGGTATCGAATGGCTTCGATAGATCCAGGAATATGCCTTGGGTAGCTTCCCCTTCTTCTATCGCTCTATCAAGTTTTGAAGTCGGGTTGGCAATTGCGTCTTGCGTGGATATTCCTTGACGGAAACCATATTGTTTATCCGAAATCAGTTTGAATTTTTCCAAAAAGCCTGTTAATTTATTTCTGAGTATTTTTTCAAAAATTTTGGCAAAAGCTGTTATTAGAGATGTGGATCGATGATTTCCAGGATTCGTTTTGTCACCTTTTTCATAAATTGGAATGATGATCGCCAATTCGAACTCTTCCGGGCATACGAAGGTTTTGAATATTTTATTTATGATAATAGTGAGTGCTTCGGATATTTCTTCTCCTATTATTTTTAGGGTTTCAGCCCTGATACCATCATAACCGGAAGATTTTCCACTCTTTAGGGAATTCACAATACTTCTTACTTCTGTGGGTGTGGTAGGTCTCAGGAAAAAAGATTGTGTGAGGCGTTTTTCTTTTGGAGGTGGTCTGTTCGGAATTTCAATTTGTTATGCTAATTCAATTTCAATTTCCGCAAAGTATTTATTGAGAATATCTGCTTTTCCTTGACCTGATCTGATAATAATTCCTTGATGTCATCTCTCAATGTTTCGGATTTCGAAAACGTTTTTTTATGGTATTCCACAAGGTTTTGGGACTATTTTCACCGTCTTCGACTTTTTTAACGTAAAAATTCGGTTTTGTTTCTTGTATAAGTCGATTTAGTTAGTTTCTGTAATTCAAGTATTATTCTTTATGTATTTCTGGGTTTGTTTTATTATATTTTCTGTAGAGGTCCTTTTTTATGTTAGTCGATTTTACGAATCCGTCAGTCATCTAGCATTTTCTCTTTACCAGTATCCGTTTGATTTTTGTTTTCTTCGTATATTTTTCAATGGTAATGATTCTCATTGTATGTATAAAGTCTGTCGCTGCTTCTTGCGTACTCAGTTCTTGGAGCCTGTGCCATTTAATGTTTCAGGTCCAGTGGTATATTGAAAATGGTTGCGGCATGATCGGTTGTACATGAATCAAGGATAATTCCAGTGCAGAGATCAAGAGATTCAGCTGAGTATGTTTTTTAAAAAATATGTCGAGACAGTTGATAGAACTTCCATAATTATTAATCCACTAACGACTGGATTAATGTCACAACGGTTTCGCTTAATTGTCAAGATATATATCACCTTATTTTCATTCTAAATGAAAAAATAACTCGAAAACGTAAAAAATAAAATAACAAAATAATAAAATAACACTTGAGATAGGTAAGATTTCTATTATTTCTACAAGTCTGGGAAACAAAGCTACTGGGCGTTGTTATCGTATAATTTTGTGAAGCTCGATGAGACATGCACAGAAGCCCATGATGCATATGAAATATACAAACGTTGGGTTGATAAAACGAATATAATTTCCACGAATTCGAAATCCACTTCTCTCCACACTATCTTGTCTATTTTTTCCTGTCATTACTAGTGGGTTGCCAGGTATAAACAGGTGAGTCAGTACTAGCAATTTACACTCACCTGTTTGATACATTAATTTTATGTCAAAATAAGCGCTGTTTCATTGCTAACACGATGATGTAGGGTTTTCTAGTGTGAATGACGGTTAACGAGCTTTAGAAAACAAAATTTTATGCCACGAATGGAAGTGCGTCTGTTGAATGAAAGAGAGGCCAATGATTTGTTTTCGTGTAATTGAGAAGGATAGCGATATACTAGTAAATAATGAGCATTATTATGGAGCTTTCTCCTGGTATACACAAATGCAGTATAGTCTCCCATCTGATTGCTGCGTCATCATTCCGTTAACCAGGATTCGTGCAAGATGCAACAAATATAGATAATAGCTAGTTTTCTACTTTATGTTCAATTTGTATGCTCTTAAAAAAAATTAAATGAAGACAACTGAAAAACACTTTTGACTCTGCCTAATAGTAACCTCAGATCAGCCAATATTAAAATCAAATTATTCACTTATTCTGCAAATCTACGAGCTTTTGCAATCGTTCAGAGAATTCCATAAAAATCTCAACATTGGCTAGTAGAAAAAGAATTACCCTATATACGGAGTCTTAGAACTTTTCATTACAACTCGTGTCGACAATATCAAGGTTGCAAACAGAATTATCGTCACATTATTGATATTCCAAAGGTAATTAACAACCCTGACTCTGCATCTTCAACACCCTGTACCTCAAAAACTGTCCTGTAGGTCTCGTTGTGCCCACGAAGACATCTGATCAGGATCATAAACTACACTATACTGAATTCTCAGTCAATTCAACTGAGACTCTTTATCCATTATTTTGGATGCATACATTTGAGTTCATTTCACTATTTTTCTTCATTTGTATATATATATTATTGATATTTACTATATTTGTCCATTATGATATATTATTATTCTGCATTAATTTCAAATGATCATGAACAAGTTTTTAACTTTTTTGATCATGTTTTCATGAGAGGTTTATTATTATTTATTATATTGACAATGTATTTGTTATTTTGAACACCAATAAATAAATAAATAAAATAAGAACCGTAAGGGGTACTTTGTTTTTGGGTTTTTGGATATCTTATTTTTTTCATTAAATTGACCAGATGTGGATGGTTTTTATATGTAAAGTATATGACAGTTAGCATTAATTTTCTATAATTCTTACAATGTTCCTTAAAGCTTTCTTCTCTTCAGCCACCAACTTGGAACATCTCGGCAGTACCGAAACATTACTTTTCATTGGAGGCTTTCCGACTTTTTTTTGCGTCTTCACGTTTCCTACGACTATTTCTACTGGCACGATCGTGAATGTTCCCAGTTTTTCATCCGGTTCCAAAATACAACCAATGAAATGATCGGCTGCCAATTTGGCATTAACGAAAGACACCAAGCATGCTGTTCCAGTGAAAAGAGGCATCCCGGTAGGACCTCTGGGGTTTGGGTCGAACATGTAGATTATTGGCTCTGTGTTATCCTGTTCTTCTTCCCAAATCGCCACTGTGATCACTTCGGTCACAATAATCCCATGAGTATTTTCTTCGAAAAATTTTTCTAAACCTATGGCATAACATTAAATCAGATTCACATAGATTTACACACAGTTATAATTTGAGGCATTCACAAACAAATAAACAAAACATTGCACGAGTTCAATAAATACAAATTTAAAAGTTGCCTATGGGGTAGTTGAAAAAAATTATGAAATGGCCAAAACTGTTTCGAAGAAATCAAAATAACCTGCAAGCGAACCCCAATATTCTCCCGCCGCTTTTTCTTCCCCCTTCCCATAGAGGAAAATAAAGTCAGTTAATGTGTTGAGATTACCTAGCCACAACAACGACAAAGCCGAATGTGATTCAATTTCGCGTAAAGTTGATTGTTTTGTCAAGATTCATATTTTTTATTTTTATTATTATTATTATTATTATTATTATTATTATTCCCAAGAAGCATATGCTGCTTATATCAGGAAAAAAGATGGAAAAACTAAAATTACCTAATGATATAATAATTTGTCACATCAGATTTATTTAATTTAAATATTCATGCTTGAATTATAAAGATCATTTGAAATTTCTCAATGTACTATATCAATCCTCCTGAAGAGCTTGGCAAAGCGAAATAGATTTTGGTCGACCAAAATATATTGGGGATTAAATGCGAGAGAAGCGAACCTTGCTTCAATGAAATGAACGATTTCTGTGAGTGATATTTTTTAATAACATTCTCCTTATCTAATTTATTTAATGATTTTTTCAAGGAAAACTAGAAAGAATTAAAAAAGTCAGCTATCTGCATGAAAATGCAAATTTTCACTTTCAGATTTTTTCTTTCCTTTTCAGTTAGAGTCTTTTCAAAATATCTATCAGATGTAGTTCAATGTCCAGCGTGGCTTGTGCCGGGGAAGTAGTTGTTTTCTGTTAGATATTACAAATAAATCACATTTTTCATTTTTCAATTTTCATGGAGAATGTTTCCCTTTTCAACTAAGTGTAATGTAGGTATTTCTTCAAGTCATGATTCTATCAGTCTGCAGTTCATGAACATTTCTTCATTCAACAATTAACAATCTCGATAATTCAATAATTACCTATTTTCAAGTTATTGAAAATCTCTTGTGATTTGGGTATATGAATATCTGGCAAAAATGTTGAATATACCAAGGTCGACAAGACAGCTGTAGTGGATAAGTCGAGTGGTGTCGAAGCCAAGCACCCATGAGAACATTTACTGTTTGGACGCAAGTTTCGCAACAGAGAACCAGAGTCGCATGGATTTGTTTTGAAATATTCTATGGAATAAATGTAATATATGATTGGATCCAAAGCTACTTGGTTCTCTATTGTGAAATTGTGTCATTAATACTGGAACATATTTCGAATTGTTATCATTGGAGCGATGTTCTCTGATATATTAGCGTCGGAATAGAATTAGTTTTGGGAACTTAGTAGATTGGAATGTGCAAACTGCATTTATACCAACGTATGTGAAACAGGTAAAACGAAAAGTTGTTACTACAGGGAACATCCAAGAGCGACAGTTCCTAGGAATTTTTTTCTTAAATCGAAATGAAAATGTCAGTTTTTCATCATACAAACTAGTTATTTATGATAGAAGTTCATAGAGTAGGACTTTTTTATATGTGCGTGAAGTTTGTTAAATGGATTACAGCCAAATTCAATAGAACAAGTGAGTAGGAAAACGCAATTTTCGAAAAATAAATAATTGAACTGAAGAACAAGAGAAGAAAAAATTCATTGGTGACCACCATATGCCCTTGCAGGAAACAGAACTAACTGAAAGAATTATGAATCATGACTTCAAAATAGCAGAAGAAGACGAAAATAAATACCATGGCCATAACTTTTGAAATGCACAAAACTTTTTCATTGCCCAGGAATGATCAGTACAAGGCAGTTTGCTCAAAACTTTTCGTGAGCAACGGGTTAACAGAATTGAAGGAGAAGCTTCAATAACCTATATGCGTTCAATTCTGGTGCAGTTTATTCATTTTACATGAATTGACGGTTATAATAGAGGAATTGAATTTGAACCAGAAGAAACTCCTTGAATTAACATTAAGCAATACAGAACTAACTGATTTTTATTTACTTGTAAGTAAGTTTCAAGTAATTTTTTTGCTCAGAATACAGAATATTGGTTCCATTTTCATATTTCTTCAGAAAGCTAATTTTATACATAAAAACTTTTGTTTGGTAATACATTATTTTGGTTAACCCTTTTCGGTCCTTTGTCGGGACAGCCCCGCCAGTGAAATTTTAACGTTCCGGTCCGATATCAGGTAATAAAAAAAAAAATTGTTTTTTCCGTTAACCAGCTGTCGTCCCGTTACGAATGGCAGCCCTCAAAAGTCGAAACTTGTGCGAGCCAAGGATTAACGAGGTCTTACCTTTCAACGTGCGATTCCTAGCACTATCCTACAGTATCACGTTTCGGTCCAATGTCGGATTAGCCCCGACACTGCCTTTGGTCGAGGTCCCTTCTTTTTTGTTAAAGGTTTGGCCTTATTCTTTTCTTCTGCATATTTTGAGTAGATTGTTTTTTATTTCCTTGGTTATAACAATATAATTGGACCGCAAAGGGTTAAAGATCAAAATTGTTTTTCTTGATCATCTCAAAACATGTGTGATGTTTGTTGGTGCTTTGTTGCATACCTGGGTCCACTTTATCTATGAGACTTTTTGTATTTAGATTATTTTCTATATTTTCATTTCGGGCTTTTTCTTTTCATGGAAACCAGAGGATGGAAAACACTCCTCAGATGTGTGAATAATAATAATAATAATAATAATTATAATAATAATAATAATAATAATAATAATAATAATAATAATAATAATAATGAAGGTCTTTATTATTCATAAAAATACAATTGTTTTTATGCTAAGTTGAAGCGTAGGGCGAGGTTCAATACATTCTGGATTCCAGAGAGGTCCAGAATGCCTGTTCTACCACCTAATGATCAAGTAGATCATTCAAACACAAAATGGATGGAAGCTATATGTTTTCAACACAGTTCGGATACTACTGCAGATATTAACATTGAAAAAATAAATATATTTCTACATGATGTGAAATTTGAAATAAATATATGTTGAACTATAAACAGACACTCGGAGTAATCTTGCCTTTGTATAACTTCGTAACACCAATTCCAAATAGTTATAATTCATGAGGAATTTGTACATACCTTGTCTAAGATTCAAAACCGAAGTATCCTTGATATCTATAATTCCTTTCTGGTCTGTCATTCTCAACTCGCAGTTGGCTTTGAGCACTCCAACTTTATAACAATTATTCACTCGGTAGATATCTAGTTTTTCCTCCCAAGGATTGAAATCGAATCCAAGACTGTCGACAGACTCATCATAGAGCACCGCACCCAGTTCTATTATATTGTCGATTACTGGCTTCGACCAAGTACTAGTTTTGTGTAGAAGCGTCATAGTGAGCGCTATAAAAGCTATTGGCGAGCTCATAACGCCAGGTTCTTTACCAAACTTCGGATCATCTTGACTTACTGTTCCTCTGACTATATTCTTGCCTGAAAAATAAAAAGCAAGTGTTGCTTGGTAACAAAACCCAATTGAAATATATCAAAATCGTGTTATTGATTCAGGAGTCAAAAATTCCTTTTGATGGTCACCTCAATATCACCTGGATTATTTATTTATTATGCAATTTGACCATTTCATATTGATCGGCTACAACTTTTAACTGTATTATATTATTGATTCGGTTTTCACGCTGTGTTGTGGTTGCGATCAATAACTAGTCAAAAAAGTCGAGAAAAAACAAAAAAATTGAAAAAACATGAGATATTATTGAGAAAAATAAGGACGCTCGAAATACTGATAGTCGTATAATCGTGTAATCGTAATCGTAATCGTAATCTTAATCGTAATCATAATCGTAATCGTAATCGTAATAATCGTAATCATTGTCGCAGTCGCAGTCGCATTCCCAGTCCCTGTTGCTGTCGCTATCATTGTCGCTAATGCTGGCGCAGACGATGTCGATGTCGCTAACGCTGTCGGTATCGCTGTCGGTGTTGCTGTCGCTGTCGTTATCGTTATCGGTGGTATCGGTATCGATATCATTATCGGTATCGTTATCTTGAACACTATCGGTTATTTTGAACGCAAACATGATCTTTGGGAGAACAACGCACGAGCCGCGAACCGCCGAGGATGGCGGTAACGCGAATGTTATTTATTTTCATATGGGAGTATATGGTAGACAACGCACTGACATCGGCGCGGTTACGATTGAATTGGGTACCAGTTTGATATCACAGGACTATTTGAGTAGTTAAATATTTTCAGAAACCAATGTCAATGTACTCACATTTATTCATCATGTTTTCTCTTCATCATATTTGATTATGAACGAACTCATTTTATTATTGATGATATTTTGTACTTAGTAATATTTCGTTATGTCTGATGTTGTAACAACTTTAGATTCGAAACACCTTGAATGACCTTGAAGATAGAAAACTCCTATGATCATGAAATAAACGATATTAAATTTTCAATATATAATAATTATTTTAACGAACTGGTTTTTTTCGATCCCAAATTACTTGAATAGTCGCTGCTGGCTTTAGCTGCTCATAGAGTATATCTCTTTGTTGTTAGCATTCCCGACGTTTCAATGCCCCGACTAATTTTAGAATAAATTCTGGTGCTGACTTGGAAAGAGCGTTAGAGTCAGAAGCGTTTTTGAAAAGGGTTTTGTAGCAACTCGAATGATAATAATAGAAAAGAGGTCGTCAAATTAACCCTATCAATTAAGATCAACTGATTCTTAAACTTGTGGATGAATGAACAAAATATATCATAAGAAGTGGGATATATTAGGAAGCATGCCTCGTTGAATTCGCCCGTGTATTGTGGCTAGAGGTGACAATACTGACTATGAAGCAATGAAAAGTGCATATTTCCTTCATCAATTCAATGTTATTTAATCAGGGTCAGGTAGCTCAGTGGTTGAGGCTGTGGCATTCAAAGCCATTGACTGCTGGTCGGCTGGGTTCAAATTCTAATGACTACAGATTTTTATCTTATGGCCCGAGAAAGTGCTAGGAATCGCACGTTAAAAGGTACGACCTCGCTAATCCTTGGATCGCACAAGTTTCGACTTCTGAGGGCTGCCGTTCGTAAGGGGACGACAAAACAATTTTAACAACAACTTTGGGAGGAAGTTATCCTTATTATTGTGCCGTAGCCGAAGAAACAATTGAATCAACCAGAATACATCCAACTCGTTAACAAACTGACGTCACTGCTCACGAACGCCGCGATGAGATCCAGAAGCGAACAGAAGCTATCGAGAATGGTTCCGATATCTGCCATCTATAAATAAGTCACGGAAGCTGCTGGAAAAAAATTGGGATAGCAGAGTAAACATAAATACTCAATAGTCCAGTGATTGTGATATAAATTATTGGTTGAGGTGTTGAAATAATCAAAGCATGTATTTATTCTGTTAGTATTAAATAAATTATTTTAGAGTGAAATTGTGATAATTTACCACAGTATCAATATATATATATATGAGTTTCATTGTAAGAAATTCCAAGCAATGAGTTCTACTTCGTGAGGAAATGTTCTTGATTCTTCATACCATCTTATATTATTTTATAAAAAATTATTGTAATTTATAATAAACTTTATTATTATTATCATTATTATGCTTGGTATTGAATAATAATACTCGCCCTCATTGACAAATCAGCCCAGGTGAGAGGAAGTGAGGAAAGAAACATTGATATTATAGTATGCGTTCTGAATCGATTCACGGATTTGTCAATACCAATTGCAGAAATATCTCTACTGAATCTCAAGTATTTTTTGATGAATGCATACCTCTTCTCTATCGATTATTTTGTTTATGAAATAGTAATGACATGGTTGGTGATTATAATGAAAGGTATATTTACCTGGAAGAACATCTTCGAACCCTCCAGTGTGAACTGTCTTCGGAGGTTCTACAACAATCTTCGGCTCTCTTTCACGAGGGCAAATATCTCCGTTCATGTTTACGTTATGAATATAAAACGTATTTTTTCCATATTTAGAAATATTTGCTAAAAATGTATTCGCCATTTTTTCCAAATCCAGGTATCTGGTTACACAGGCAGTTCCATTGGGAGAGACAATGCCATTTGGACCACGGTTCGAAGAATCGTACATGTAAAACATCTTTTGACCCTTCCAAATTGCAACAGTTAAATCTGAAATTTGAGAAATTTTTTATGTTGTGATCGTTTCAGCTTCAGGTGATGAAAAAATTCATAATGATCAAATTTCATTTCAAGGAATATTGCAATGCATAGTAGAACAGATAAGGGAACATTTAATTAAAACACTACTTAGAAAGAAGCATTTGTAAGAGTGGGCACTGTTATATACCAAGTGTGTTTCCTTTTGTAACGACCCACGCCCAGGTAATTTTTATTAACAGGGTAGTGATTTACCCCATAGTTCCCAAGAATATTCATGTTTTCTAGGTGTTACAGTATATGTTTTCATCAGGAAGGAAGGATGTTTTTTTACAAAACACCAATTTTTCCAGACATTTCAACATACATAAATGCTTATACAGAGTGACCCATTTGAAAGCGGGCCACCTCTCTAAAACTGTTATTAATTATCCGATTTTGAAGTTCTTTTTCTCAATAGATAGAGCATCAATAGTTCTAGTTAAGTGCCATAAATCCGAAATAAAAATCAAAATTTCAAGGCCAACTTTGAATTTTTTTCAAGGTCAAAAATCCAAACAACATTTTTTTAAATAAAATTTGACGAAAATTAGATTCACGACATTTTCAAATGGTGTATGTAGAAATTACGTAAGAATGCGTCCACCAATAAAAAAGTTATATGGGAATAAAATTTGAAAATTATGTTAATTAATCAACCCAAAACTTCAATTCCAGAACTTTTATCAAAATTCTGACCACACCACTGGATTTAGAAAATTTTGAAATATATTTGATCAGAATTTCAACAAAATCTACTTATAACTGAGAAAATAATAAAATAATAAAATTTGAAAAGATTGTTGTTTGGTGGAATTTCAGAAAAAAATTATTTTATAATTTTATAATTTGTTTATTTATGAATAGATTTCGATGAAATTCTGACCAAACATAGTTCAAAATTTTCTGAATACTGTGGTGTAACCAAAATTCTGATAAATTGAAGTGTTGGGTTGATTTATTTATACCCATTTGAAAATATCGTGAATTCAATGGCGTTTTCAAATTTTATTTAAAAAAATCGCTAGTATGATTTTTATTTCGAATTTATGGCACTTAACTAGAACTATTGATGATCTATTGAAAAAAAGAACTTCAGAATCTAATAATAAATAACAGTTTTAGAGAGGTGGCCCGCTTTCAAATGGGTCACTCTGTATATGCCTCTGTGTAGAAAATAGTATTTTTTTCTACGACCACATAGAAATATGCCCATTTTATGCGTTTTATCGATCAAGGAAGTAGGCCTATTGTAGAAATGAAAAGGTGTAAATATACAACGCGAGCTGTTCTGTAATGATCATTTCAGTACAGGATATTTCATTTCCCACGACTTTCATGAACTACTAGACTGTCATTATAGGTATTACAGAGTTTTATGGACATCAATAAGATCGAATCAAGTTTGTTATAATAATTTGACATTTTACATCAGTATTCAAAAATTCAAAATTCGTTTGAAAACAATAGGTAAGTAATCGAAAATGAGTAGTGATAGTGAGGATGATTTGACATTGACACCGCTAATTTCAGTATAAAGATTGATGATAATCGGATTCTATATTTTCGAATAGATGTCAGGAACTTTCTATTCTATTCTATTCTAACAGTTAATTACACCATATTATTATGTGAGCTCGTAGCAGCGAATGTTGAGTGAGGGAACGGTCGGATTTGGATCGTGAGGGTTCAAATCCCAAATAAACCACCTTTTATTTTCCTTTATGAAATCGATTAGTGTTCGATTTCTATCATGGTTTTCAATATTAGCATCTTCAATTCCTGTTTTAGGTTGTATCATAAACTTGCCTGCCATCATGATTCCCATTATACATACAACCTAAAAAAGGAATTGAACATACAAATATTGAAAATTATAATAAAAATCGAACATTAATCGATTTCGTAAAAGAAAAAAAATAGGTGGTTTTATTTGTGATTTGAAACCTCACCACCCACGATCCAAACCCGACCGTTCCCTCACTCAACACTTGCACAAGTTCACATAATTATCTGACAATATATTTGCTTGCTTAACAACTAATCACTGGATTTCAAATTTTGAAATTCAGCCAATAGAATCGGCACTACAATGAAAATATAGCTTGTCGCTGTATTTTCACGGTGATAAACCTGCTTAGTTTTTGTTTTACTATCTGTCAAGTGAAAATAATGATTTAAATTATAAACGTAAAATGTTGTTTTGACTTGTTATCTTTATTTATCAATATGAGCGATCGTTGGGGACAAATGTCCATTGGTATCACAGATGAGACCGTGGAAAAGAGTATTCCGTTGAATACGGCTAGAAGTAAAGCATCAGTTACCAGGTGACACGATTTTTCTTTATTTCAAATCGATATATTGTCGTCCTAAATATAATTCGTGGTATGATTAATAACCTATATTTTTTTGAAATATCAATTCATTGGCAATCCCAATGCAAGAAAATACTCGTCCTGCGGACTCGTTGTATTTTCAGCTTTGGGATTGCAATTCATTAATAATCCAAAAAATTATTGGTAATAATCATACCACTTATTATATTACCCCTGATAATATTAACTGCTATAGAAGTTCTTGCCATCTATTTGAAATTATAGAATTCGATTGTCATCAATCTTTATATTGAAATTAGCGGTGTCGATGTCAAATCATCCTCACTATCACTACTCATTTTCGATTACTTATTTTTTTAAACGAATTTTGTAAATACTGATGCGAAATGTCAAATTATTAGACGGATGTTCACAAACTTGATTAGATCTTATAGAACAAGCGATAGAAGTTTTTTCACCCACAAAATAAAAGACGCGAATGGCCTATGCTAATTTTTATAAGATACCAGTGAAAAAAGTAACAACATCTTTGGTTTTTTGCAAATATTCCCAAAACTGTTGAAGGAATCGTTTTATAGTCGATAGAATTTTTGTAGAGAATAATCAAACCTACAAAACGGTTTTTGTACAACCGGATCGGTGCATTTTCGTCTAAGAAAATTCGAAAAAACTTTTAATTATAATTTAGAGTATTTCGAAAAAAATCGGTTTATTTTAATGAACTTTTGATATAATGTACGTTTTTAGGAGTCCGGGATATTGTCATCAATATCAGCATAGGTCTCCCGACTCTTTTGTCGGCTACATACCTTTTAACGTACGGATTTTATTGATACCCCATAGTCCATATATACTTCGTCGAAGACCAAAATGAGCAATTCTTGTTGAAAAATATTCGGTCTAGAACACTATAGAGTGGTACTTACTCCAACAATGCAATACCTTAAATACATTTTGAATGAAATCTCTTTCATTTGAAAGCCCTGTATGTAAGTTTTCAAAGAAACTGGAAAAAATTTAATAAAAGCTTGTCTCTACAAGTTTTTCATTTATACTGATTCATATTATTGTATGAAGTATATTCGAATACATTTCAGAATTGGTTCATTGAATAATGTTCACAAAACGTACATATTATTTACTATTGCGGACTTTTACTATTATTTACTATTTGCGGAATTTTGGGAATTATAGTACCTTCACTATTCATTATTTGTTGCTTTTATGCCAAATATCCCATTCCCAGGTTTTCGTCGGCTTAATTGGAAAATATTCCCTATTTTGCAGAAACCCCACATTTCACAGACATCATATAAAATATTTCTCTTTCTAGATTGAATAAGCTTTCAAACAACAGAGAATTAGAATTTAAATTGTTTCCAGTTTATTTGGACGCTGAGCTAAATTCGCGCATCTCATACGTTTCTCGATATTCAAGCTGTATGCACAGAAAAAAATTGCTACCTGAATACAATGAAAAAGTTCAGTGACTCAATGAATATTTTTATCAATATTGGTCCAATGAACGCAATCGCTGTGTCAATATACCACTGGTTATCCACACTATGAATACAGATCTTAATAATATCATTGAATGCTTTCATTGATATCATGATCAAGTACATTAAATAGGTTCGTTATGGTAATTCAAACGAATGAAGAGTGTTCACCCAAGCAATAAATTGTATTCGTTCAACTGAAACTGTATTCATCAAATTAGTTATTATGGTCCATTCTTCGAATGAAAGCTGTATGATTGACATAATGATTCAGATTAGTTCGACGATGGATATTTTTCATCAATCCAATGAACGGTGATTATTAAGTATCGGTTATTCCTTGATTCAATTATTGATATACATTAAATCTATGTTTCAGTTTATTCTCGTGATGCTTTCACACATTGAACTAATTATTTTGTTTATCATTTGAATAAGTGGTATTTATTCAATCATTGTATATCATTCGTAAATACAATGAAGGCCTCCCATTGATATTGAGTATACAGTGCGTTTCCAAAAGATATGCAAATTAATTAACATACATTCATCAGAACATCGCAATCCTGATGGAAGGCGTATCTCCAAGTTATCTTTTATTTTGACTGGCTCCTTTCGGAGCTCTTCGGATGACTCTGTAGTCTGTGCTACCTGAGAAGATGCTTCAACGATCGCTTCTGTCTGCTTAAGTTAACCGGCTCTGTGCAAACAACGAAGTCGTGCGCAGTGATCCCTCTAGTGGAGGCGCTATGTACTACCAGCTGAAGCTAACTTGCCAGCAACGGAGATTTCTATGCGAGGATTCGGCTGAACAGATGCCGGCAAAATTTATAAGTATATTTAAACACGAGATGGCTTGGTTCGACATAAGGCTTATTATTATATTCATGAACATATTAATTACGGAGTTATAGAATGGGAGGAAAATATTGCTTCTATCTGCCTAACAAAACTGGGACTTAGTAACTTCGTTACACCTTCTATGATCTTTCTATAGCCCCAATAAAACCTGTGTGTAGATCTGAAAATAGATTATCATTGATTTCGATAAACTTGGATTCATTGTAACAATAAAATCATCTCTGGGACCATTAATTACGTTCATTGATATGATTAACAATTTAAAATGGATTCAGTATACCCCTTTCATTACCTCAATGAACTTTTCCATAGCAGCAACGAAACCTGTTTATAAATGTAAAAAAAAAAATCATTCAATGTTTTTAATGAACTTGAATCATTGTCACGATGAAAAATGTATTGTGCCAATGAACGAAAAGGTAATAAACGGTATTCATTAATATAATGTACCACATTTTATTCATAAAATAGTATACATTGTTTCAATGTACTTCTTTCTTCATTTCAATGATCTTTTCCATAGTCGCAATGAAACATGTTCATAGGTCATCAAATAGATCATCATTGATCTCAGTGTACCCCTTTCCTCACCTCAATAAACTTTTCCGCAGGAGCAACGAAAACTGTTCATAAATGTAAGAAACGATCATCTTTGATCTCAATAAACTTGAATTCGTTGTATCAATAAATACCTACAAAAGTCAGTGAATATTTATTCATTGCCACGATGAAAAATGTATTTTGCCAATGAACGGAGAAGTAAAAAACGGCATTTATTGATATAACGTACCACATTTTTTTCAGTGTGTATCTCATAGTGCCATGGAAATTTGGGACTTGATTTCAACTGCATAAGTTTGGAATTATATTCATTATGATGTCACTTTGATATTCTTTAACGAATTAAATGTTTCTCATTTGAAATCAGAAATAATGTTCCAGGAGGAATAAAGTAATGCAACTATGTTTATCATTATTGGTGGATCTATTTATGCAACTAGTGAATGAAGCTTGAGCCAGACTAAGAAATATTAAGTTTGTTCGCGTTCAAAAAATAAACAGTCCGAAACCATCAGAAGCATGCGCAGTTTCACAGAACTGTACGCATTCTTTGAGTTCTGTGGGACTACGCATGCTTGTGATGGTTTTGGACTGTTTAACCATCAGAAGCATGCGCAGTTTCACAGAACTGTACGCATTCTTTGAGTTCTGTGGGACTACGCATGCTTGTGATGGTTTCGGACTGTTTATTTTGTGAACGCGAACAAACCTATTGTTATTTGCAATCTAATTAATGTCCAATATCTCAGAATGCTGCAATACCTGAGATACCGTTTATTTTTTTGGCGTAGGGCAAAGTACTTCACATACGTACACGGACAGCGATCATTTGCTTTTTTCGGGTCAAATTTACGTTACCCTAACTTCATGCTTGTCTTATATAATGTCACTTCTGTGAGGTATCTTCAAACTGTTATAATACTATCAAATATTCAAATGAGCAGCCTTGAAAATATGGTAAATATTCTATAGGCGGGCTCGGTCGATTTTATAGTTCTCGTTTGATATAAGGAAATCAATCACCTATGCATTTATACTTAATAAACACGAATCTGAAGTAAAAATGCGACAGTCTCGATCAGATACTTTTGAGATACGACCTTGGGAATGTTTAAATAATTTGGATCTTGAATTTTTACTACAAAACCGCTTTAACACTTGCTTATATTAATCAGCGATCTACCTACATTCACTTCTTTTCAATACTTTTTTGGGCATCAAAACCTGTGATTTGTATTGAAAAAATCGACCTTAAAAAAAACTAGCTTTCTGAAAGATGATACTTATCCGGGAGAAAGGCAAATGATTCAGAAAAAAATCATTTGTTGATTAATGAATAAATTTGGTTTGACTGTGGTAGGTAATAGACCAGCCGTTGATGACACATTTTTTTTAATGTATACTCCTTTGAAGTTATGAATATTATAGTTTTTTCAATGTTCTAACCAAATATCTTTAGATTTCTCGCATGCAGAGGCGTCATCAATCAAATTTCAATATTCATTGAAAATTTAAATATTTTCGGACGAGTTTTTATGAATATAATGTGGTTTTTCTGATGATTTGAACTGATGAACTCACGAAAAATAATTTGCATAATGTTCTCTCGTGAAAGATCTCCGAAATTTTATTTGGCATATTAAAGAAAAAGGTAATGAAAAACGATTATTCAACGTCTGCTATGTCACAGGCCTATATTCTTCGTCTTAATTTTTTTTTTCATTTATTGATTTATTGGTGTTCAAAATAACAAATACATTGTCAATATAATAAATAATAATAAATATCTCATGAAAACATGATCAAATAAGTTAAAAACTCAAAGGTATGCATCCAAAATAATGGTTACATTTTGCATGAATAAAAACAATAGTAAAATTATTTCATATACAACCAATTTTCAAATTTTTCAGAATTCTCCATCAACCATTATTTGAATTTGTTCTTAAATCCAGAAAAACTAATTTTTTTCAAAGAAACTGGCAATTTATTATAAATATTTTTACCAATATAAATGGCATGTTGTTGCATTAAAGTTGTAGAGAACTTTTCAGTCGATATCCAACCATCAATTTTATTTTTTGTTTCATATTTATGTTGTATAAGATTATCCAATTCTAAATTTTTTCTTATGTAAGCTGTGGATGGTTTATAAAATAATTGTTTAACAGTTAAGATTTCATATTGTTCAAAGAGAATTTTAGAAGAATAATCAACAGGTTTTTTTTAAATTATTTTCAAGGTATACTTTTGAATTGATGTAAGTGGTTTTAAAACTTGTTTATATAGACCTCCCCAACCTATTATACCATAGGCCAAGATAGACTGGAAGAGACTATAATAAAAACAATTGATTTACGACTGACAATAATTCTCAACAACCTAAATTTATAAATCATGAAATAGATATTTTTGTGTCTAAAATGCGAAATGATACTTTTGTGTTCGAGAATGGAAGTTATTTTGCTAAGCTTGATCGAAGCAAAATAACCATTCGAAAACGCAGAAGTATTTCGCATTCGAGATGCAAACAATATTTTTTCGAAAACTGCATCAAAACTAATGTGAATAAAAATTAATACATTTTTTTAAAATTAGTTCTATGGCTTTGGCAGGAACCAATTGATACATAAGTATATGTCATTGTAAATTGTTGAAATTTCCTGACATTTCATGTTTGAACGAAAACGAACGATCTAGGTGATGTTGTTTGCATGACTATCGTAACGGTAGCAACGTAATGAATGTTCAACGACGCAAAAGTCTGTTTCTGTCAACTGTCCGGAAAGTACCCACTTCCAGGCCTAGTCCGGAAAGTACGAACTTATCGGACTAGGCCGGAAATATGTTACTTTCTATCTTCTGTTAGAATTTCAATATTCAATACAAATAAGAATTGAAATGTTCGAAATTTCGTTCTACAAAAAAATATAATAAAGAAATGTGTTTCATTGATTTGTTATTCTATACGGTTTCCGAAAAAAATGGTGTACGGAACACGTCCGAAAACAGTTTTTTTGGACTCGCAGATTTCCAGGACTCGCCTACGGCTCGTCATAGAATTTTGTCTACTCGTCCAAAAAACATTATTTTCTGGACTTGTTACGTAAACTACTATTACCTTCTAGAACATAAAAGTATTTCCACCTGAGTGACAAGAAAGAGCCTATTCGCTTATTGAGATTTTAACGAAAATGTCAAGTTTTCGAAATAATAAATTGTATAAGCTTCTGTCGTGTAGAAAGCGCTGCAATTATGTCGTAAACATGCAAACAAAAATTATTGAAATTATTCACTATGGAAGTTGGTGAATACACAAGTAATTCTATCCCAGAAAATACCACATAGGAATAAATAATCTCTCGAGAGAATTTATGCTTTCTTTGAAGGGAATATTCAATTCAATTCAATTTATTCTCAAGAAACGTATAGTTTATAATAGGGAAAAAAAACAAATATGAAGTAGTAAATGAATTATTTCATTTCGGTCATGAAATAGTCTCTCAAATATTACTCGATTATGACAAATAGTCGACCATATGAACATCAATAATCTTATAAGAACTGCCTCGTTCTGAAGCTTTTGGGAGTTACTCAAGTTAATAAAGTTCATATGGTCTCATCAAATTATTAAAATACCAAGTATTTTCGGAAAATTATGAAGAAACCTCGAAGAACGTATTAGTCGCTATTTGTAATGGTCTTGTGATATTACCAACGATAATGGTACCGGATGTTATCGTTAAAAGGTCAATTTGAATAATACATTTCAATTTGCATTTATTGCCGTACCTATACCTGAAAAATGTTAGGTTGAGTTAGAAACTTTTAACAGTTGAGACATGGTGACCCGGGGTGATCTTTTCTTTATATAATTGTGAAACTCTACATATACAGCGAAAAGGTAAGTACTAAAATAAATAGGTGAAGTTTACAAGGCTCTACACTGAACATACCTGTACGAAAGAGAAGTACCTCGCAGACTTCCTTTCTTGGAAGCAAAATATACAACGTAAGGATAGAACACTGTACGTTGTGCTTTGAGAGGGCAGGATACCCTTCTCTGATGTTCAACACCACCCTCAAGGTAAAACAGCTTGGAATTGGGAACGAAAAGAGCAGAAGTTGACTGATCGGTGTACTGTTGATACAATATCTCAACTTCACAGAGATATGTGGTAACTCTGATCAGCTTGGCATACAAATTACTACTCTGGGTTTGTGGTAGATACTCTTCCTCACAAACTGACACTAAATTCAATCGCTCCTCTGTGAAAAAATGGGGCACACTTGGGCTTTTTCTAGAGCTTATGACAAAGCTTCACCTGTCAACAACCCGTACTTGTCCAACTTTCGAGGGGCTTGGTGAGTAAAGGGGACCCAACTGGCGTGAAAGGGCTATCCATAATGAAAGACTAGATATCTTAGCACCCCTTTACGTAAGTTTCAGATTCCTGGTTTGTGTGGATTCCAAGTAAAATCGGATTTTCTGGCCAAAAACATCAGATTCTACATGACACTTGGGTAGCTATGGAAACATCATTTTCCCTATAAATACCCAGTTGAAATTCAGGAGAAGCCAGAAGGTCTGGGACCTTTCACCTGGCAACAAACTCTGGTTGGACCTGAATACTTCCTCGGTACTGGAACCGACCAAAAGATAGAGTCACCTAACAGATCGGACGAGACATCTTCTGAACAAGGAAGCACAGGTCCGTAAGAATATGGTGCCAAGTATCCTGAAGTCAATATTTTCTTTCCATTAACTTCTTTTCAAATTCTCAAACTCAGTAATTGAAATTTAGAGATTGAAAAGGGAAAAATATTTACAATCACTAGTATTGAAAATTGTTTTATGATAACGTCTCCGGGGTGTAAGGGCTTGGAAATATCGATTACAGAAAAAACTTATTCGTGTTATTTTTCCCATCTGACGCTAAATTGTGAGATGGTTGAACTAAGTATGTTTCCATCTACTGCAATGATATCTCATCCCTAAAAGGAGATGGCCCCCCCTCA
Source organism: Chrysolina haemoptera (assembly GCA_958298965.1). Taxonomy (NCBI): domain Eukaryota; kingdom Metazoa; phylum Arthropoda; class Insecta; order Coleoptera; family Chrysomelidae; genus Chrysolina; species Chrysolina haemoptera. Next base: position 40,652,374 of record OY282584.1, on the reverse strand, counting down.
CTACCCGGGACGTAAACGGGCAACTTGAGGGTCAGCTTTCTGAACGCGGGACGCAAGTGGCTACAGCCCCAGGCATATTCTTGGGCTCAGGTATATAATATAATAATATTATTAATATCAATGGGTCTTCATTTTCCAATGGTACTGTTACATATGAGAAAAAAGTCCGAAATCAGTTGTTGTGTCCTGTGACACAAACTCTGTTTTTTATCTCAACCCACTTGTTTCCAATACTCAGTCAAGCCACATTTTTTTTTTTATAATTGAGTTTTTAGTCATTGTAATCGCAAAGTGTTATTCTACGATGAGCAAAAACGATTCAACCAGATAAAGTCTCAGACATTTCAACCGAATATGAATTATCGGATAAAGTATTTAAGTAAACTTGTAAAAAATTCAGGATTTATTTGCAAGTAACTTGAATATTAAATGGAAAAAATATACTTTGTGAGTGAGGGTGCACTTGGTATAGTTATAGTGCCATATTGACCAAAACACCCCTGATGCACTCTATTTCATAATATGCCAAAGGGATCTCACCCTCGTTGCAGGGTTATTGTCAGGTCATCCCTCAACAAATAATATTCATTCATTTAGTGAAAATTCGTTGAAACACTATAATTTATGTTTTAACAACTGATATTTATTCTATCCACAGAACAACAGGATGCATTTGTTCACAGATCGAGTAATATTATTGACCATATGAGATCAGTTTTTATTCAAAATTAAATAGCCATCGATCAGCTCAGGATTTTTCCATTCTCTGTGGCTATATCCAAAGGTTTTGATCGTCTACTAGGTAGAAGTTCATCCCAACAATATTTTCTTCGATTTTTCAAAGCAGGTATCCCGTTAGTTACTCATGCAAAACTACATTTCGTAGGTACGAATCAAAATTAAATGAAATGTATCGACAATACGAAATCAAAAACATAGACTTCTGGAAAAAGTAAAGGAGAAAGGTTCTTGTTTTTAAAATATAAAAAGACCGGAAATATATAACAAGAAAAAAGATATTCTTCATCTTTTCGTTAGATATTCAAAATTTTTGTACCATTCGATTCGTCTCATTCAAAACTATCTGATATACAGGGTGCGCCATAGAGATACCATTTGAAAAAAATGAGATAACCGAAAAAATTATTTTGCCATATTCAAACCCCGGCTATTGCCAAAGGATTGTAATCAAAATGCTGATTTCGTTTTCTTGAGCAAATTGCATCGGAAAAAAATGTTTAACATGTGAAAAACCATAAATAAAAAAGTAATAAATAAATAAATAATTCTGCCCATCCTATTCAGAATTTGCTCTAGATTTAAAATATATAAGATGTTATATTCAAAAAACTATAACTGAGACCATTTCCGGCGAAACCGGATACAGAATTCGTTTCAATCTCAAAAAGTCATATTTCAGTTCTTCAATAGCCCTCAAATTTTTTTTCTTTCGAATCGGATCATTTCTCTCAAAAATAGACTCAGACTCATCCGGTACAATATAAATCAGATAGTTAAAATAGTTTCAGGTTCGTTTGAATTTTTTTCATCAAATGATTGCCTATTTTGCATTTCGAATTGCACTCGGGAATTCCATCTTGAATTCTAATAAATGAATTTAGACTATGATTTGCTGTTTTTATTCATGAATTCTGAGTAAATATATTATTACCTTTTGCTTGTAACAATCCGAAGTGATTCGTTTCAAAGAATTCCTCCAAACCACGTTTCACATCCAAAATGTCTTCAAAAGTTTGAGCATTAACATCACCCACCACCTCATTTAATTTCACGCTGATATCTACCAAAAATTTGAAAATGCATATTCTCTTAGGGACATCGTTCAATTCGAAATCTTCGTGATCGATGAGCCAATCGATCTCGTCTTCTGAAAGTTTTTTCTGCGAGTCCCCCAGCAATTGTTTTCTTCTCATTCGTCTCACAAATGTGAAAAGCTTGTCGCCGTAAGCCAAGATGGAGTCTACGCTGAAATTGTTATAACATACCATATCGAACAGTTTAGCCACGGCTAAGGCGACAAAGCAAACGGGAATCATTTGCTTTCCTCTATTTTGTTTCGGAAACAACTCATCGAAAATGTTCATTGTTCCTGTAAAAAATAAATATATACTCATTGCATTCAGATGAATATTTTGATTATTTTTTATACGATCTTGTCAGCCAACCGTAATGAGAAAATAGTTATTTATGATACAAGTGTTAAAAGTGGCATTTTATTTTGTGAGTGGGGAATATTGCGAAACGAGCGTTAGCGAGTGGAGCAACCCCACGAGCAAAATAAAATCACTTTTAACAAATGTATCATACAAAATTTTTTGTTCAACAGTTACTGCTAGTAAGAAAAAAACAAAAAAAAATAAGATCCATAAGGATTCGAACACACGATCTTTGGATTACAAGGCTGACTGACAGATACTTCAAATATAATAAACCCCAACGCACTTTATTTATGAATGTCATTATTTGTCAGTGATGAAGGACATTCTACAGTTGGACTAAATACTACTTCGTTTGTAACTTCAAAAGGAATTAGTATTATCAATTGCGCAAACGACCAAATACATGTGTGAACTTTTATAAACGATTCCTCTTGAGTAGGTGTTCTGATTATAATATCTGATTGAAGTGTTTCTATTAGAGAGATCTATATTACTGAGTATCCATCATCTCATCTGTCATTTTACTTTTAACACTAGTGTTAAAAGTACTTTTAACACTAGTGTTAAAAGTGATTTTGTGAAAACGTCAGTTTTTAGTTCATGTGTCAATGAATTAAAAACGTCATTTTTAATGTCAGTTGTACAAAAAAATATTTCTTCTACATTCATGCAAAAAACCAAAACTTCATTGATCTATGTTTAGTGGAAAAAGAAGTTCTTTATTGCACTCATCTGTCATATTTAGTAGATATTCTGTGATATTGGCAATAAGTTTCAAACAGTTACATATTTTATATTATTTTGTATGAATGTTAGCAGCCAGAGTTAAAAATAATATAAAAAAATATAATTATTCTCGATGTCTTCCCGAGAATAACTCCATAATGAAAACTGATCCGCTTTTTTCTAAACCGTCTACGTCTAAACATAGCTACTTTGAGATTTCCAGGTAGGTTCATTGTTATGTCAATTTTATAAGTTGCATGGGTCTAGGTATTAGCGATAATTATAGGTAGTCCCTAATTATGTTAATGGTAAGAAAGGTATTTAAGTAATTTCAATGAAGAATAGTTTAATGTACTACATTCGCTTGAAAAAGATACTCTGTATGGAAACATATCGCAAAGACAATAAATTTTGTGGAAATTTTAATCGTTTTTTACCTTAGTGTCATAACTATGGATTTCCATCAAGTAACAGCCACGGCAATCCAAAATTTTTGCTTTTTGCATGAACGTACAAAAAATATTGTATGGAACTCGAGCAAAAATTGTTTATTGCATTCGACGTGTTGTCCAACTCGGCCTAACGACCTCGTCGTACAATTTCACATCGAGTGCAATTAACACTTACTCTTTGCAATTGTTGCATAAATAACTATTAAATCGAACAATAGCGAAACAAGTGGGGCAATAAAAATTGTTCTTAGAATGTGACCGCAGTTCAAAATGTTTATAACGGAGTCTAGCCGTAATATGTCATTGTTTCCAGCAAATTTTCTGAAAATGTTTCATCCATATGAGCATGTTGCAAGACGTAAAATTAATAAGTGAAAATTTTCTGGCACACGACAGCTATCATATACAGTATTGGAAACTTTTCATCTGGGGTATAAACAGAAATCTACGCGAGCAACAAGGAACGCAATGATATGATAATACCACATAAATAAGTGAGACGCACTACTGTGCGCCTCCCCTGTTACCCCACCCAACGCATTAACAGAGCACGTGGCAATGCGACACACCGCACGCAGCTCACATCGATATCCCTTCCTCGGGCGATTAGAGGAGAAATTGTAATGCTGTCTCAACGTATAGCAAGCAATTATTTACGCTCTCATGAAATCACCATACCCAAGATGAAAACTTTCTGATACTGTATAATTAGACAATAATAATATTGGATATTTCGTGCACGAAATACAAACCTTTTCTTCATCCAATTACATTGGAACGTGCACACAGCTTGACAATTTTCAATAATAATATTGACATTTCCTACATAGTAAGAAATTTATATGAAATCAATTATTTTTATACCGGGTGTCCACGGAATTTGGCTCGCCTCTACAACTTTTTTGTTTTTAAAGATACTGGAAGGAAATTTGTAGGATCTATATAAATACATCAAACTTCATTTTTTGACAAGTGACTCAGCTTCATGCAACTTCCGGTCTCACCGGAAGTGATGTAAACTTTCGATTTTTAAATGAGACACTCGGTATTTTTACTTTTTGTGTTTCCATATGACATTTTCAATATATCCATGTATCATTTGTTACTATTCGTGACCAAAAATTGTTTAAATTTTGAAATTTATTTTTGAATTTAGAGGGCTATGAATACGTTCAAATTATTAATTTTAGTCCTAAAGTATTGTGAAAAATACAACTGTACGGTTTTGGTTGAAATGCATGTGGTAGGTAAAATTTCATTATAAAATTATTATCACTATTTCTTTTTTCAAATGGCAACATAGTGGCTCGTCGGGTCAGAAGGGACGAGTATTTCATTACGATTAATTTGATACTCCACACTATTTAGGCCTCGAAGGCCTCGTCAACAAACTTAATAATATAACGGTAGATCTTTCTTTTTGAGATTAAAATAATATTAATTCATCGAGTAACCTGTGACCAACACAAATGATATGCATATAAATCCAAAATCTAATATACCCAAGTAGCACACCCATATTGGGACAATATTGGTACACATATTGTGAAAATATTTGCAAAATATTCAAATAATAATATTGGCGAGAAAAAAAATGTGAGCATTCGGCGATATTGGTCCAATATTTAAAAAATATTGCGTCCAATTGGTCCAATATTTAAAAAATAATATTGGTTTAATATTCTCGAAGCAATATTGGCCTCAAAATGTCAGGCGATATCAGTACAATATCGCTGTAGCACACTTACATTGGAATAATATTGGTAAAATATTGGCAAAAAATTAAAATGTAATATTGGTGAGATAAAATTATAATTATTCCGGTATATTAGCACAATATTACTTGGACATTAGACATTATACAAATAATATTAGTGAAATATTGAGGAAGCAATATTGGCCACAAAATATTTAGGGATATTGGTACAATATCATTTGCATATATTGGTAAAATATTCAAAGTGAATATGTTGCCTTGAAAACATTGATGAAATATTTCCAGAAAATGTCGAATAATTTGAAAATTCTACAATTTCGTTTCTACTTCAATTCACCACTGAGTAGATTGACTTGTAAACGCATTTTGAGAAGCCTTATTCAATATATGTTACTATGATTCCTCTGTTGTTCCATATGTGGGGCCACCTAGCGGTTTCTCACCCAAGTTTAGTCATGATTCATTTCAATATTGTTTATTGAATATTCGGCCAATATTCAAATTTCAATCCTAGTGGTAAATGTATTATGAAATATTGTATCAATATTGTCTTTTAAATATTGGCGTAAGGTTTTCGTAACAATCTCAATCAATATAGGGTCAATATAATTTTTAGAATATGGATTAAATAATATTCTACCAATGTGCTATTAAACTTGGATATACAATATTGTTTTAAATCTCTAAAATCGATATGAGATATGAAATCGTAATATTGGAACTAGATGCTGGAAACAATCTGTAGGCAATATTGCTCTATCGATATTGGTGAAAATTATTGAACCAATATTCACCCAATATTTTATGAAACAATATACATTCAGAACAGGTTGTCCCAATATTCCACCAATATTATTAATGAAATATTGTCTTTCCAGTGTGAACCCATATTGGTTCAATATTATTTTTACATTTACAATATATCCATATTGGCCCAATATGAAAACAAGATTCAGCCAACATGAGGTGCTACCTGGGTATCCTTGCATAAATGATATTATTAACATGATTTTCAATCAATAGCGTACACAATAGTTTTCTAATTTAGATATGGAGAAGCGATGTAAGATTAAGTGCTAGGAATCGCACGTTAAAAGGTAAGACCTCGTTAATCCTTGGCTCGCACAAGTTTCGACTTCTGAGGGCTGCCGTTCGTAAGGGGAGGACAGCTGGTTAACGGAAAAAACAATTTTAACAATTTTTTTTTTTTTAATGTTTTTTTTTTCAACACACCTCGATTACGTTGTTCTATAAGTTATGTAGGTCACAGGTTACCCAATGTATTTGCATCTCATATTAATCTAGAATGGTGTTTCATTTCAAATAATCTTTTTAAGTTTTTTAACGAAAGTTCGTTGAAAACCTATAACAGTGAAGCAGTATCAACATAATCGTTATGAAATTCACAAAATTTCAAGTTAAAAATTAATAATTCAAATTTTAAAATTGAATTTTATGTACATAGCAGAAATATTTCGACTGAAAACAATATTCCAGAAAAATGTTAGAACTGTCTGAAGCTGAGGTACTTGCCAAAAAATGCAGTTTTAAGTCGTATACAAATCCTCCAAATCTTTTTTCTGACCCGAAAATAGAATTTTACACAGCAGATGCATTTTAACCGAAAACCGTAAAGTTGTATTTTTACCAATGCCTACATTAGGACTAAAAATAATAATTTGAACGTATCCATAGCGCTCTAGATTGAAAATTAAATATCGAAAAAAATGAAAACGTGGTGACAAAAAGTAACAAGTGATTCAGAATGTCATATGGAGAAAAAAAAGAGAAAATATACCGGGTGTTCCATTTAAAAATTAAAAGTTTGTATCACTTCCGGTGAGACCGAAAGTTGCACGAATCTGAGTCCCTTTTCAAAAAATGCAGTTTTATGTCTCATACAGATTCTTCAAATTTCATTTCAATATTTGCAAAACCAAAGAAGTTACAGGCTCGAGCCGTGGACATAAATTTTATTTTACTATGGCACAGGAAAAATAAAAAAAATATCCCGCAATTCAAACAACCACTTTAATTTTTAGACAATGTTGACATTTTCCGGAAACCTAGCAAGAAAAATGTATGAAATCAATTAATTTTATGGAATAATTCATCTAATATTATACATTTTTCCCGCAACAAAACTGGTGAATGGCCTATATCATTCGTTTATTAATTCATCTTGACAACGGAATGTAAATGGTGTCATTTACATGCCTAGGGTAATAATGACTTTGACTTTGACAAGTCATACCTTCAGCTTCATTTATATCAATTTTTATTTTGAATATCACCTATGGTTTCATTTGTAGACTATTTATTCGGTAACCTAGTTACGAACAATAACATAGTTCTACGCACAGGCAACTTAGAATGAAATAGCGGAACAAATATTCATGAGGGAAGGGTAAGATGTCTATAAACCCTGGTGTACCGACTGATTAGATTTTGTATACAATTTTTTGAAGACAAAACAACTGAATTTGTGGTCTACGTTTGTAATCGACTCCAGAGATGGCGTGTCAACACTGTCAACATTCCAAGGACATGGTAATTGTGATTGCTAATTGAATTTCAAGGAATTTTATTAATCATTTACATTACAAATACGCATTTTGAAAAATCTCACGAGAGATTAGGGGTGGGGGAGGGTGTCGAGCAAAATCTCACGATATCCAACCAAGGGGGAGGGAGGGGCGGAAATTCGCCAAAATTGTCACACATAATTATTGGGCTTAGCACGGCAGTATACTCTGCATGGATGCTCTAGTGACGATAGTCCGATTTTGATTTGTTAAACAGATTTTGAAATTAAAAATATAGTACTACAAAACGTATATTTTCATTTCTAGCTCCAAAGCCGCGAAATGGGTGAAAAAAACTTACAAACATGACTGGAAACAGCCGAGCTTGCTTATGCGGTCGAGTAGTAGGAGAGGCCGGGAAATGAGGGGACGTGATAATTTATTTCCAATACGCCTTCCCTCATTAATTTGTATTTCATATATACTATGTATTGTCATTAATCAATTTATGTAAAAATTAATCCCTCTATAAATGTTTCTTGGGATCAATAAATAAAGTAAAGTAAAGTAACTCCCGTTCACTCCTACGCGACAGCTTAGGCGGACTCGGTCGTTTTCAGTCATATTTGAAAGTTTTTTGCAGCAATTTCGCGGAATTGTAGTCAGTAATGAGAATATACGTTTTGTAGTACCATACTTTACCTGTGACTATAACTAGAGTATCCAGGCACCCAGCAAAAAAAAATTAAGTTGCAATTGTGACTCAACTAATAGTCCGACAGCGCCTGTTTTGCGTACTCATGATTCTCTACTTCAGTGAAAAGGACCAACCCTATGAATTGAAAAATGGTGGAGTTGTAAATTTTCAAAAGAATCGCAAAATTTTTCTCGGGTTTTCCAGTTTTTCTTCGTAACTAATGATACATTCGGGTCGTACAAAATGTCATATTGTTCGTATTTCAATTTTCTACAATTCTCTATTAGTTTTCATTTTATAAGCAGAACACTAAAAAAATATGTTTTTATTGTATTTAAATGTTTAAAACAAATTAATAAATGACAGTTTTTGAGAGTACAGAATATAAAAAAATAAAACTACGGTCTGTCTTCCCTGTAAAAACAATTAATGTTTCTTGGGTGAACAAATATATATATATATATATTATTGTTGCGTCTTCGGGTTCAAAAATAAGTGTACTCTGGTATGAACTCGCCTTTATTGATCAAACTTCACTTGACAACACTGTACTGTAATACAATTCACTGTCAAAATACTTGTATCCAAGGTAACTCAAAGTAACTTTCATTTCACAAATGCATTGCTTTTATATACAAATAATGTTCTAGAAAACTTAAGAAATCAATAGAACACAAATAGAATGTTCGACGAATGATCCAGAACAAAAGTTAGTGCTTCTAGATTTTTCCATCTAATTCATCGAACGATCTCGAACAATTCGAGAAGTCTTTATCAAATTTCAGGTCTGTAACATTATTTTGTTAAAAATAAATTCTCTGTTGATTGGCCTATTAAGCATTTGTTGGCAATGTACCTAAAACCAACGAATTTACAAGAAATTTCCACTGTCCACCGATCAAATCACATTTCTGAACGGATTCGACATTAAGAGGCCATGAGCACGATCACGTTTGGGACGTTTTCAAGGGTAAAAGAGTCAATTGATAACTCAAAAACGGTCCGTCTTATCGATTTCAAACAAGGACAGGCTTCTAGAGGAAGTTTGATTCTACGTACGTGCTGTAATGGAAATTGAATTTTCAATCCATTTTTACTTTGAAGCAATTTTTTGGGCAGATGAACAAATAATTTTAAAAAAACATTACAGCACGTACATAGATCAACGTTTTACCTTTCTTTTTATACCAAATTCATTTCGATCGGATAAAGATTGCTTCAAATTTTAATGGAAGAGAAATACCACTGCAGCTACTTCGACTACCCTTGAAAAGAATCTTGAGGTGCTGCTGCAGATATAGTTACATAGAATCAAACTTCGTCTAGAAGCCTATCCTCGTTTGAAATCGATACGACGAACCGTTTTTGAGTTATCGACTCTTTTACCCTAAAAAACGGCAAAAATGTTATCACGCTCATGGCCTCTTGAGTGAAAGTGATATATTATAAATCCTCTCACTCGCTCTCACACAAAATATTGCCATACAAGGGTTTCAAGGTTTATTTTTCATATATATATATATATATATATATATATATATATATATATATATATATATATCTAATATATGTTTATTTTTTCTCACTTTTTCGAAATTTGATTTACTTTGTTCTTTTCCAAATAAAATTGGAAAATCATCAAAAAACATGGACTTTGCGATCTTTTTCAGAAAAAACTACATAAAATTTTGAAAAAGTGAGGAAAAGAGAACATAGATTAGATTTTCACCAACAAGTTCAAAATTTTCATCCACTATTAATGAAAAATAAACCTTGAAAGATGGGGACAACAAATCCCTTTCATGGCACTATTTTGTGTGAGAGCTAGTGAGAGAGTTTGGTACATGTGTGTATCACTTCCTCACTCCACCTTCGGTATTTTGATTTCATCATGTTATTTGCTCTCGTCAATTACCAAAACAACCAGTTTTCCTTCGAAATAAAAGTTTTTATCCGATAAAATAAGAACCTCTTGTGGTATTAGGTCGATAATTATAATTATTATGGAATAGATATGATTATTTTTTTTAATATACGCGGTCACTGATTGATCAACAAAGAACTCACGACAATGATTGAATGATAAGCACAGGCGTAACTTTCGGGGAATTAGGAAATTTGCATATTGAATGATATTTTAAAATGGTCAGATGGAATCTTTAACTATTACAGTTCTATAGCTACGCACTCGTGTGGTTTCCAAGTAACAAAATTTATTTATCAAAATCGAAGGAAATGATCGATACTGTTGTCTTTCATACGAATATCAAACAAAATATTAATTGAACTGGGGGTTTGAATAGAAAAATGAAGTAAGATTGAAAATAATGTAGCATATCCGAAGAAACATTGACTTGAAGTTGACTTGAAGCCCACGAAGCAACTAGGGAATTCTCGGAACGACGAGATGATCCATTAACGGCTATAAAAAAGCGTGACACTCGCTACCTGAGGAAAGTATTAAATATTGAAAGATTTGGACAGTTGAAATAAATATAGCCCAGTGATTGTGTACATAAATTAGCGTGTTCTGTATTCTCAGTGTTGAAAATAAATATTTTAAGAGTGAACTTTTGAAAGATTCTTCACAAGTGGTGTCAGAAGTGGGATTTTGAAAATAAAATACAGTGTGTTCGTGCAAAGACGGTTGAGTGTCTCGAAAAAATACATTGTTCGATAAACACTTTTCGTGAAGTGGACAGTTGTGTGCATTAACGGAAAACGGTAAAACTAAAATTCGAGTGGAAAATTCAATAAATCGAAAAACTTTTGTGTGAAATAAACTAAGACAAAATGTTTTCGAGAAAAGTTCGACTCGTCGACCTCAAGGTGGTAGAACTTAAAAATGAATTGGATGAGAAAGAGCTTGACACAACTGGTAAGAAAGTTGTACTCCAGAAGAGACTTTCAGAATGATAGATTATTGATGGAGAAGACCCCGAAACGTTCTTGTTCGAAGTTTCTGGAGTTGATTTGGGTACGATAATAAATAAACTATACGAAAATACCAAATCATTGGAAGACAAAATGCTAGAAAATTCACATAGTATGAAGGAAGAACTTCAGAAAGTTCAAAAATTTTAAGAAAGAACTTCAAAAAAACTCGAAAAATCTGGAAGAAAAGCTTCTAGAAAATTGGAATAATTTGAAGAAAGAACTTCAAGAGAAACTTCTAGAAAATTTGAATATTCTGCAAGAATTTCAAGAAAGTTCCAAGATGTTGAGAGAAGAGCTTCTGTAAAATTGAAAGAACTTGAAAGAAGAACTGTGGGGTATGGCAAGCCGGTTAGAAGAAAGAATGGGGATGGTTGGGACAGAGATGGAGAAATTCAAAGATGAAATTGAAGAGGAAATGGGAAAATTGAGACACATTGGCTGGCTCAACAGTTTTCTGGACTCTAGATTTGAAGAGCGGATATTGGCAGGTAGAATTGGTCCAAAAGATAGAGAGAAAACAGTCTTCACTATCGGCTCATTTATACCATTCGGTTTTTGTAACGCTCTAGCCCCTTTGAGATATTGTTAGAGACTGTGTTGAAAGGACTCTCATGGAAAACGTGCCTGGTTTACCTCAACGACATCATCGTAGTTGGCAGATCATTCGAAGATCATGTGAGAAATCTAGAGAAGGTATTCCTGAATCTGAACTCTGGGCTGAAACTGTGCCCTAAGAAATGCCATCTGTTCCACAAGGAAGTCCAGTACCTCGGCCATATTGTCTCCGGGAAAGAAGTGGCGGTGGACCAGAAAATCGAAGCTGTTAAAGACTGGCCCATTCCAAAGGACATCCACTAGCTTCGGAGTTTTTTTGGCCTGTGCAACTACTATCGTCAATACGTGCTTGGATTTGCCAACATCGCTAAACCACTAAACAGACTAACTGAAGGACAGACTCAGTTCCAATGGTCTCAGGAATGCCAAGAGTCATTCAAGAAGCTGAAAGAAGCCTTGATCAATGCACTGATCCTGAGCTATCCCTTACCCAATAGAAAATTCATTTTGGACACTGACGCCAGGACAAAAGATGGTCATTGGGTATTTCAGCAAATCTCTCAGCGAACCGGAGCGCAATTATTATGTCACCAGACGGGAACTGTTGGATGTAGTAAAAGAGGTAGGACATTTTTACAAATACGTCTACGGAAGGAGATTTCTGGAGAGGACTGACCAGGCAGCTCTCAAATGGCTTCCACAGTTGAAAAACCCCGAAGGACCGGTAGCACGCTGGATCGAGCGATTTCAAGAATTTGATTTCGACATCGAACATCGAGCAATCACAATAACGCCGATGCACTTTCACGGAGACCATGTCCATATGACTGCTCACACTGTCGTCGAGCAAAGGAGAAGGACGCAGCTGCTTGTTGGACCACGGTGGTTGACGATTACTAGAAAGATGATAAAATCCAGAAAGACCAAGAGAAAGATCCAAACCTTTGTCTGCTTATCGGCTGGAAAAAGAGCAACTAAAGACCCTCATTGCAGGAAGTCGCACGCTATTCTCCATGGATTAAATCATACTGGGCCCAATAGAATTCACTAACGTTGGAAAATGGAGCCTTGAAACGCGTGTTGGAGTCCGAGGATGACGCCAGACAGTGGTACTGCTATAGTTTGATAAATAATCGTAGATTTGTGGAGGTATCTTATTTTTATACGTCAAATATACATCAATCCATCCCCAGACTTAATAACACTAGATACATTTTAAATAACATAATACCAAGTGAAAACAACATATATAACAGGTACCCAAGTCCTGGAGACAGAAAGTGCTCCGAGAAGTGCATGAGAGAATCACCGGAGGACACCGTTCCAGTTCGTTGACGTCAATAACACCATTTTTAAATTTGTTGTAGCATCTTACTTTATCTCTACTATCACTCCGCTACAATTATTTATTTTTGACTGTAGTTAATCTTATTAATCCTGCTACCCCTATTCATGGATAATTAAAAAAAAAACTGTTTAAGTACATTTCAGTACATTTCAGCTGTCAGAACTTTGTATCCTAAAAGAATCAAACAAAAAACACACAACGTGGGAAAACAATGTCTTGATTTCTACTTTTCATAGAACAAGTGGAATGACATTATGGTTGAATACACGGAACGACAGAGAATTATGTAACTGTCAGCCATAGAATTCTACCATGCGAGGAGATTCTAGCTCTGGCTCTGGCTGAGTGTCAAAAAATAAAATAAATTTCTGATACTAGGCTGTTGCCTACTTCATGAAAGGGGCTAACATCGTGGCAGAGAAGCAGACCAACTTGGCAGTAAATTAGACTGACAGATACAGCATAGGTACAATTGTGTGCATAAACAAGTCGTACAGCAGTTAAAGGCAGACTTGTCAATCTTAATTAAATTATCGACTTTAACTAGTAGAGTCAAAATTCAAACTAATTTTGTCAGTAACGCGCTTTCAACATTTTTTTAGCTTAATTAGTTAGTACAATACAATGCAATTAGTGCAATGCCTTGTATAACTTTTTTATGCAAACAACTGTACGTTCGGATGCACACAACTGTACGTTCGGTTGCACACTGATCAGAATTTCATCGAAATACGTCAATATATAAATAAAATGTATAGGAAAAAATTTTCTGACGACCTACTTGACATATGTATCATTCCTAACTGTAAACTAGTACACAAAATTAGGTATTCCGCCCTAGTGCGAAATATTTCATTTCGCACTAGTGTTCAAAGTTTCCTTTGCTGTATTGTCATCTGACGATAAAAAAGTATTATCCGATATTCTATTGCATCACAATGAATGTTTTTTAATCCGAAAATCGTTGTTTTTGATGAATTATATTAATATCTCCTTCAGTAGCTCAACGCGGCAAGGCGAAGACAAACACGCCCACATATATGTGTGGCTTAGGTTCGAATCTCTACTCTTGTTTATTTTTTCCATTTTAATGTTTCATACTTGAAGTAATTATTAATTAAAATAATCATATCACTTATAAACTCATATAATAGTAATCTAACCTCTTACACTCCCGTGAAGAATGGATGTATAATGCCATTTTATAACGAATGGCAGGTGTGAAAAATTCTAAAAAACAATGTGGAAATCGGAGAAGTATAGTGAACCACTCGCCTACGGCTCATAATCTTGTCAAACTCGTATGACATATCCTATTTTCCGCGCTAGTTGCACAATATACTATTTCATAAAATTCTTTTGAACATCATATTATTAAAATTTTATTAGTCGGATTTTTTCAAAGAAAAAAATTGCTGATATTTTTTTTAGAGTTTTGATCTCAAAAATCAATGGTAAATGGCCCTAAAAATGCTAAAGGACAGTAAACTTAGTGAAACTCGTTTTGTTACCTCTCAAGATCCATTTTCCAGGTTCAGTTTCAACGAAATCATACCAGTCACCGGAATAAACATCGCTTCTTATTTCACCAGGTTCGATCTTCTCCTTGATTTGTGGGGTATTGCCAATTTTGACAGACTTCAAAATAAAACTCTCCTTTCTCGCAACCCTTGGGGCAATGTTGTTATATATGTGGTCCAGAAAAGCATCCAGATTGGTGAACCACATGGTGTATGCTCTGCCGCTCTTTTCTTTTTCTCTCCAGAAAGCAGAGCTCTTATGAACCATAGGAAAGTATTTAATTTCTCCGTCATCTTCCTGTTCATCGTTGCTAAAATAAAGTACACTTTCACTTATCCGAAATTTAAAATTGCTCTTGTCGCTGAAACTTTGTTCATAGAAAGTTCGAAAATATCGAATATTTTGAATTGTGCAGGATTTTGCATACGAAAATTTTGCGCGCACATATTTTTGAGATGTTTGATCAATTTGACATTATTGAATTTTGGTGGTTTGTAAATTGTTGAAATGATCATATCTGGGTATTTCGGTTTAATCGCTAAGTAATTATCTTCAGTTTCTAATGTTTCCAAAACTTCTATTCCAAATCATCATGAACAAAAATTCCAACGCCTTCTCCTCTTTTGGTTCTACTTGAAAATGTGGAATTGATGACAATAAGATGAAGGAAATAAATAGTGAGAGGCATTCTCGAAATGAGACTAACGGACCACATGACTCTTGGGTACTTCTTCAATATCAATTTCGATTTATTATACAAGATCGAAGGGAATCCAAAACCAGGAAGTAACTGGTGCTGGCATATGCAGTGAGGGGAGAAACTCCCAAATAAGCGTCTCACTGGGAACAAACACCTCCGTATTCCAGACAGAGATGTACGCTATCTTGCAATGCGCGAGAGAAATCAGTATGAGGTAAATGCGCAATGAACGGATCAAAATATGCACAGACAGCCAAGCGTCACTGAAGGATCTCATGAACCAGAAAGTGACGGACGGATCCAAAACCAGGAAGTAACTGGTGCTGGCATATGCAGTGAGGGGAGAAACTCCCAAATAAGCGCCTCACTGGGAACAAACATCTCCGTATTCCAGAAAGATATGTACGCTATCTTGCAATGCGCGAGAGAAATCAGTATGAGGTAAATGCGCAATGAACAGATCAAAATATGCACAGACAGCCAAGCGTCACTGAAGGATCTCATGAACCAGAAAGTGACGGACGGATCCAAAACCAGGAAGTAACTGGTGCTGGCATATGCAGTGAGGGGAAAAACTCCCAAATAAGCGTCTCACTGGGAACAAACACCTCCGTATTCCAGACAGAGATGTACGCTATCTTGCAATGCGCGAGAGAAATCAGTATGAGGTAAATGCGCAATGAACGGATCAAAATATGCACAGACAGTCAAGCGTCACTGAAGGATCTTCTGAACCAGAAAGTGACATTAAGACTGGTATGGATATGCCGAGAACCCAGTTTTCTCTCAGAACCCAACAAATTAACTCTGATGTGGGTTCCAGGACACTGTGGTATCGAGAGCCATCAAAAAGCTAATGAGCTACCCAGAGAGGGCTCATCAAATGTATTTTTAAACTTGATTATCAAGAACCAACTGTGAACTTATATAAACCAAGAAAGCTACTGGATATACATTCCCTATACAAATTGAAAATATGCACATTCATTCATCTTGTTAAAAATAATATGAAACATTCCACTTTAAGTTTCAAAATTAATAATGACCAACATAATCACTTGACCAGACAAGCCCAAAATTTATATGTCACAAAAATCAAGACGAATATTGGAAAGAAATCAATTTATTTCTATGGTGTGAAAATTTACAATGAACTTCCAAATTATTTAAAAACTTATGGTAAATTGCGATTCAAGAATAACTTAAAAAAATACTTACTCCTTTGAATCCATTCCAATTCTGATTTCATTATATTTAAATTAATTTTTTAATATTGTTACTTATATTATGTGAAATTATTTAAATTTTGTTTTTTTCCCTATTATAAACTATACGTTTCTTGGGAATAATTGAATTGAATTAAAAAAAAAATCCGACATTCGAGGATGAATTCGGGACTGGGTCAAACGAAAACAAAGAGAGAGGTTGTACCAAGCCCCTCTCATGCACATCAGGAAAACATTCATTCAAAAACCGTCAAAACACAAAACTGAAGAACTACTCAAGTTGAGGAGTAATCAAGTTAGAACAATAACGGGCCTTCTCACTGGTCACAGTCCAATGAGAAAACACCTGCACGAAATGGGGCTGTACAACGCAGAACTTTCCTGCAGACATCAATGTGGTAAAGTGGCAGAAACAGCCAAACATTTACTGTCAGAATGCAAGGCATTAGACCGCAAAAAACAGGCAATATTCGGGAAATCCAGATTAACTCCCGGAGAATACAACAGTCAACCAGTGAAGAACCTGTATAGACTAGTAGAGGGGACAAGAGTTACGGAGTGGGTGCTGTAAAACTATAACCCGGAAAACAAAAAAAGCCCAAAATGCTGAGATGTAGCTGGCGAAAGGACCAGCATCCGAGAAAAAAAACAATATTGATCGTACTTTCTAGACTATTCATATTATACCTCCTTGCCCATCCAAGAGATAAAAAATATCATTCTATAGTTGCCTGAATTCATAGCTAGCAACTTTTCGTTAAGAGATTATCCATATTCTTTCTGTACACTACTGCATCCATACGCTTCTACTCTTACAATTAATTATTCAACAAACACGAGGCAGTTTTAGATAAAATTAATTTAAATTATTTTCACACTGAAATTATGGGCAAATAATAGTCATTTATTATACAAGAAAAAAAAGTATTAGATTTTAGCTCGAGGTTGTGTTGTCCCGACGCGAAACGGAGGGAGACAAAAAACCGAGAGTTGATTCCGTTGCTATTAATTCCATAATATGAATCTTTTACCCCTCTCCTTCTGCTTCTTCAGATAGTTTGGCAGCTTCCCCTTCGGTGAACTTATCAAAGTTAATTACTTTCGTTACAGCATCTTGATCACTGAATTCATCCCCCTTTGGTCCTTCGTTTTCTTCTTTCTGCACATCATCCTTATCTACTTTCTCTTCGTCATCTTTTTCAAGCTTGGTGATATCTTTTTTGGAACTCTTCTTCGACGGTTTAGTAAGGTTCACTATGCTCCAGTCTTCCATGCCGATGACGTTTCCTATCTTATCTCTAGGTTTGGGATCGAACACGTAAAATGCGTTGTCGTCTCTCCACAATGCTACCGTCAGAGGCTTAGACTCTAAGATAGCCTCCTGGTTGGGTGAGTCACCTATTGGAACATCTTGGAAAAAGGACTTGAGTGAGGTTTTGAGATTTTCGTTGATATTGCCTATGAAAAAAAAAGAAATCTTTCATTGATGGATATTCATATTACAGGTTGAAATTTCAATTACAGAAAATAAAATGGCGTGCTAGCCTATCATGTGTAAATACACCTGTGAAACTTTAGAGTAATCCGTGATGATTTAGATAATCTTTTTGTTCGTCAACCCTCAATTATGCGCTACTCAATCAAACACTTATCTTCTGTCTCTCTATCTACGATCTGTTCATGTTCAATGTCTACGACTCAGAATGTTGAATAACAGTTTGAAATAATATCTCATCACAAATTATCCATCGGAGACGATCCATTGCAAACAGTGGAGGTGAAATTCATTAGAAATTTGAAAAAACTAACAGTCTAACTCCACCTAAAATATTCTTCATTGTAGCTGTCATGCAGTCAGAAAACTGAATTCACGTGCATGACAGCTACAATAAAGAATATTTTTGTTGGAGTTAGACTGTAAGTTTTTTCAATTTCCTATCATCACAAATTTAAGATTAAAAACAATTCCTCTGAAAGTATTGAATCTGAAATGAAAATGTTGCAATTGTCACATCTAAACGAAGGAAAATACAGAAAGGACTATGATGACCTTGTAATTAATAAAATACTAAGGAGACAACTTTGACCATAAGTTAAAATTAAATCAACATATTGAAAAAGTAATAGATGAAAGTACATTAGCCTTCAACCTGTGCAGGAATGTCATTAATTGACAGCTTTTTCGCTCTACACCAACAAAATTGAGAAAACGCTTGCTCATTCAGATGTTTTAGATTTGCCGGCGTGTAGGTATATGTATACGGATAACGTGTAACTTAACATTGTAGAGATGTCTCTATGGCCAAGTGGTTAGTGTTTCTGTCGGCAATCGAAGTTTAAATCCTGGACTAACATTTTTTTATGTTTGTTAGAGATATGGATTCTATTGCCATCAATTTGAATAGCGACTTTGGCTATATCTATTAAAAATTGTCAAGATGGTACATTAAATTTTAATCTAGTAAAAAATAAAGTATTGAGTGTTTTTTCTGTATCTGAGATCTGCGTTTGTCGAAAAAATATTGTGTGTATTTGTAGCAAATAGTTTAATTGCCGCTCTCCAAAGATTACCGCTATCAGATTCGCGTCGCGCGGTAACTCTCTTTGATCGAGCGGCAATCCATCACTTTGCACTCTAAATACTCAAATAGCTATCAGTGAAACTCTCTCAGCAGGACGTCAGAAGTGACTATCCGAGTAAACGACACCAGTGAGTCATCTGGATATATTGGGGCTCCGGGGTATTCCCGAAAAAAAAAATTATAAAAAAATTAGTAAAATTCTTGATACAAAAATAACCATGTGTGACAGTACTGCGGTTCGGTCAATTTTACCATTGAATAATTCATACAGGCATAAAACAGATGCCTGATGTCTACGCTTTTCTAATGATATAATAAATTAGGATAAATATAATAAATTAGGATAATTACAACCTCTTGGATGATAAATCCCATTGAATTTTAATTTTAAGAATTTTAAGAATTTCTTTTGGATTTTATCGATAATAGATGAGTATTTATATATTTATATATTGATATATTAGATTCATGGACCCATTATAGAAGTATTCTAATCGAATAAATGAATATTTTGAACCTTTTGGCGTGAATACAATTCAGGTATTTTTATTACTTGGGAAACTGAAACAAAGACAGGTTGATGCTTAAATATTAATGAAATTCTTTAATTTCCTTACCCGATTGACATGCTGAACAATGTAATGAATTATATTGATTAAGTGTTAGTTGATACTCCTATTGGCTCCTTTAGCCGATCTCTATAATAACTTTCATTAGTTAGCCTATAATTTGATGATCCTAATGAATTATATGACAAAATTATTGAAATAATAGGAAATTGAAAAAACTTACAGTCTAACTCCACCAAAAATATTCTTTATTGTAGCTGTCATGCAGTCAGAAGACTGACATCACGTTGATATCATGTAGTCAGAAGACTAACATTAAGAGGGAGGACATGTTACGAAGGATTAATCCTTCATCTTCAGCAAATTATGAGTTAGTTACAAGTCGATCTAACGAAAAACAAAACGGTTACCAAAGAGTTATGAATAACAATAAAATGTGTGAACCTACCATATTATGGTGAAAAAACATGGGAATGTTTTTTCCTATTGATTGTGGTTTATTCACCATAATATGGTAGGTTCACACATTTTATTGTTATTCATAACTCTTTGGTAACCATTTTGTTTTTCCTTAGATCGACTTGTAACTAACTCATAATTTGCTGAAGATGAAGGATTAATCCTTCGAAACATGTCCTCCCTCTTAATAATAATAATAATAATAACAATTAACGCCTTTTTTATTTTCAATAGTATACAAAAAAAAAATTAACTAAACATTTTGATTGTGATGAAAATAATGAGCGAAGTTCAACTCAGTCGGAGAAGACTTCCCTGAATGTTAGTCTTCTGACTATATGATATCAACGTGATGTCAGTCTTCTGACTGCATGACAGCTACAATAAAGAATATTTTTGGTGGAGTTAGACTGTAAGTTTTTTCAATTTCCTCCACTGTATGTAATGGATCGTCCCCGATTGATTATTGAAATATTCCAAGAGAATTCCTCGACACATGAATGGAAAATGTTTAAAACCTTGGTTCAGCAACGATATAGCTTCACTGATTGAGAGATAAATATTTTTTTACAAAAAGAAAAAAAATTCAGATGTCACTATTACCTCTGAAAATTACATTTACTACAATAAACTTGTTAAAAAATCGATTCGTAAGGACAAAGAAGAATTCTACAAAATCCAGTTTTCAAATACGACCCCCAAATCTATGTGGAAAACAATAAACTCTCTCCCTTACAATAAAACAGAAAACGATGTGAACACAATAAATTACGTTAGTGTTGATGATACCACGATTTCGGATCCAAAGGATATTTGTGAAAATCTCAATGAATATTTTGTCAATATTGGTTTATGCTTATTGAGTGACGTTCCTAATAATAATATGCAGTATCCTGATGTTCCTGAAGTTGCCCCCGTTGATTCAATGTTTTTGGAACCATCAAATTCTCAAGAGATTGAAGAACTTATCAATGAATTGGATGTTGAAAAAGCACCAGGCTTTGAAAACATTCCCGTAAATTTTGTTAAAGTAGTTAAATCAGAATTGGCTCCTTTATTGGGTATATTGATCAACTTATCATTTGAAACCGGAATATTTCCAAAAAATTGAAAACTTGAAAAAGTTCTGCCAATTTTCAAAAGTGGCAAAACATGTTTTATGAATAACTATCGACATATTTCTCTTCTACCTATTTTATCAAAGATTATTGAAAAAATCATGCATAGAAGGTTATTGGATTATTTGACAAAAATTAACTATCTCTATAATAACCAGTATGGCTTTCGTGAATCTTGTGATACAGAGTGTGCCACGGTCGATCTTATCGCTAGATTTACGTAAAGCATTTAACACTGTGAATCATGATATTTTACTATTTAAACCAAGACAAATTGGTATCAGAGGCAATGTTTATGATTCATTTATTATTACCTCAGTGGTAGAGAACAATTTGTTTTTATGGGAGGTTCAACTTCCTCGAAAAGAGCCATTTCTTGTGGGGTACCGCAAGGGTCTATCCTTGAGCCTATTTAGTTCCCCATTCATATAAATTCGAGAGCTTCCCTGAATTTGAAAGGTAATTTGAAATTATTTGCGGATGATACTACCATTTACTATAATGGAATAAGTGCCCAAGAAATAAAGGAACAAATGGAAGGTGATCTCAGTTTGATTTCGTTATGGTTAAAAGAAAATAAGTTGTCTTTGAATTTTGAAAAATCTAGTTTTATGTACATTTCTAAAAGATCTTTACCAGTAAACCAGATTAAGCCCCTTAATGTGGATAATTCTTGCATTCAATATAAAAAAAACTTGAAATTTCTAGGTTTAACCATTGATCAAACTCTCACTTGGTCTACGCATATTCTTAATTTAAGAAAAAAAATATCTCCTATTATTGGCATTTTATACAAACTGAGATCTTACATTCCACTGAAGTATCTTAAAACTATTTTTTTCAGTTTAATGTATTCAAAGCTTCATTATTTAATTTCAATATGGGGCACTGCAACAAAATCAATTTTGAGACCTTTGAAAACCTTACAAAATAAGGCTTTGAAATGTATTTTCAAATTACCTCTCTTGGAGCCAACTTTTAAATTATATAAACCTAGAAATCTCCTAGATATTGATTCATTGTTCAGAATGAAAATTTGCACTTTCATTCACTTGACAAAAAATAAGAAAAAATATCCAAATCTCTCTTATGTTGTTACTTCTGATAGTCATAGTCATTTAACCAGACAATTTTATAACCTGAAAACTGTGCAAATAAAAACTCAATTTGGCAAAATTTTTTATATTATCGTAGTATTATAGCTTATAATAGCCTGCCGATACGAATAAGGTCTATTAATTATCTCACAAAATTCAAAAAGGAATTGAAGAAATTCCTCATTTTTACTGAGGATGAAGCAGCATAATTCCTCCAACATCGGCCAAATAATGATTTAACTATATTATATTCAATTGTTAACAATCGATTGTATTTATTATTTACCATTTTTATTGTTTTTTTTTTCCTTTTTCATATATGTATATTCATATTAGTTGTCTCTATATAACCAATGTATGTTTCTTGGGATCGAATTGATGAATAAATAAATAAAATACTACTCTATTTGAGCTTAAAACTGAGGGAGAATGGCTCGTTTGTGTTTACGAATGCTATTATACAAGCATCTCATGTTATCAGCAGATTTTTTATCCATGTGCTCATCCGAGGTTCTTTTTTTCACTTATTTTTATCATTGCAGAAAGGACTTTATGCAAAAAGTCTTTCGGTCAAATTTTCCAAATTTTTAGTATGTTGTTGAACTCTGCTTCCTGAACAAAAGTTACTATAGGCACACGAAAATTCTATGTATGGTTTACGAGATACAGAGTGTTGAAGTTGTAAGATGGAACTTTCAGGCCATTATTGGCGGAACTTTATTGCTGGGAATATCACAAAATTATTGGTGGATTTTCGATCTATACCATACTACTATACTTGGCCAGTGCAATGGTATGCTTTTTAAGCATTTTTTAACCTATACCTCACATGACAGATTTGAAACCTCACTGAAGAATGTGGCCAAATTGTTCAATATTCCTATAGCAGATATTATTTTTATATTTGTTAGTATTCACCAATTCCATTAGCGTGATTTTCATTGATTTCATGGTAAAGTAACTTTCCGTTTTCATTTCAAAGTATGAAGGAAGAAAGAATCAATATTGAATTTGTCCATAGTGTGAATTTATATAGTTACATTAGTATTTTAAGTAAATACCTATATACTGACCGACCCCGTATTTCTTACTTTCGACTAGCCCTATTTAAATAGTTATTCTGTATACTCTCAGTGGGAAAAAAGTTGAGAGCTACTTTGTGAGGAAGTAGTTGAATTATTATCCTTCAAATGAATAATCATACGATCGGATTTTCAGCATCTCCATCCATTAATTGAAAACTAGACATAGAAAATTCCTGTATTTTTCACAGAAGTTCATGTGATATATCCCCTATACAATGTGAAGAAATAAGGAAAATTGACCAGTTAGTTTTTTTATACAGGGAATTTCGCTAATTTCTGGTAATATTAGTCTCACTTAAGTCACACTGTATGATATTCAAAATTTACGTCCTGTCAAGTGGCTACATGGCACATATAACTGGTGCACTGAATTGATCCAATCATGTAATCCAAAGAATATATAACAGATACACTTATACTTTCAATCTCCCCTGTATATTTGAGGAAAAATCATATTTTTTGGAATCAGTCAATCTTATCGGATATACTGAACACAGAAAATTCAATTTTCATACGATCCGACTCATGATGTTGAAGCTCCATTCTGAAATTATTTTCATTTTGTGTAACTCGGAAAAAGTCATGATTTACCCTGTATACAGTTTTAAAAAATGCTTGAAAAACATACCATTGCACTGGCCAAGTATAGTAGTATGGTATAGATCGAAAATCCACCAATAATTTTGTGATATTCCCAGCAATAAAGTTCAGCCAATAATGGCCTGAAAGTTCCATCTTACAACTTCAACTTCTGTATCTCGTAAACTATACACAGAATTTTTGTGTGCCTACAGTAACTTTTGTTCAGGAAGCAGAGTTCAACAACATACTAAAAATTTGGAAAATTTGACCGAAAGACTTTTTGCATAAGGAGTGTGCGTGGTCCTTTATAGCTGAAGTCTGAGGTATTTTTCGATTTAATTGGGTGAGCTTGCCTGAGCTTATGATCGGTAATATCCTTAAAACCGTTACGTTAGTGTTCCACATTTAAATCGGAGCAATTCAGAAGATCAAGAGAGTACTGCAATATAGTTCATGTAGAAAACGTTGCCAATAATCCAACAGGTATAATTCAACGGTCGTAGGGGGTAGCAGTTGTTTTCAGTTGGATACTTGCCGATGAAAATACATGTTGTATGGAGTGATAACGGAAGACTGGATTACTCAACTTTTTCATCATCAGTTCAATGGTCTTCCGCCAAGTAAAGTCATTATATTCTGATGTACGATATTTTAACATCTGTCAAAAAGTTCCAGGATCATTTACAACTTAACAAGAACTTGAGATGGAGAAACCGAGCAACACGTTACGGAACTGAAAACTGTGATTTAGGTGATTTAGAAGGAAATTCGTCATGTTCAGCTTTGGTAAGTGGGCTCAGTTTGCCGGAGCTGTGATAAATAATGTTGGAAGCAAAGCGTTTCATTCACAAAAAGACAAAATGGATATTTGGGTATCTCCAGTTATTGGGGTTCTTTATAGAATTCGAAATCAAATTCATTTGAGGTATAGAAAATGCATATTTTTTCATTAATTTACTCAAAATTACAATATTTAATTTCAATATGGGGAACTGCCAAATCATGTGTTCTCAAATCACTAAAAATTACAATACAAAATGTGTTCAAGGAGAGTTCTTTTGGCCCATTTGAAGGTGTCGGAATTGAAGCAAGAGCTCGAAGAAAGGGAGTTGGAAACGACTGCTAAGAAGGCCACGCTTCAGAAAAGACAAACATTTTTGTTCGGAGTTTCTGGAATTGATATTGGTACGATAATGAATAAACTCGACGAAAATACCAACTCATTGGAAGACAAAATGCAACAGAATTCGGTGAGTTTGAAGTAAGAACTTTAGGAAAACTCGAAAAATCTGGAAGAAAAGCTGCTAAAAAATTCGAATAGTTTGAAGAAAGAATTTCAAGAAATTTCAAAGAATTTGAAGAAAAAACTTCAGGAACACTCAAAAAATCTGGAAAAAAAGCTGCAAGAAAATTCGAATAGTTTGAAGGAAGAACTTCAAGAGAAAATTCTAGAAACTTCGAATAGTCTCAAAGAAGAATTTGAAGAATGTATGAAGATGTTGAGAGAAGAACTTGAAAAAGGAACTCTGAAAATTGAAAGGAACAATCAGTGATGAAATCAAATGCGGAATCGAGGAAGAAATTAGCAAAATGAAAGAAACAATCAGCAAGTTGAAAAACCAAATTGACACTGCCCATGCCACAGAATGTCATCATCATCATTATTATCATTATTATTATTAAATTATGAGTTCTTCATCAAATTCAAGTCAATTTCATCGTAACCTAATTAATAATACTGATAATATTTTGGATTTATACAAACAGTGCAAATATATGGTAGGTGATAACTACTGATTAAACGAAAGTGATGAATTGAGGATATCTCACCTTGGGTCACCTCTTCGAATTCCAGTTTGAATTTGTTCAAACCAATTGTGAATTCATTTTTAACATTATCCAAAGTGATACTTCCATCATCTTGGTCGCTGTCTCCTAGTGTACTTCCCATGAATTCTACTTGCTTGGCATTTTCCGTTTCTATAAGTTTTTCAACTGTAGCCTTTTTCTCAACTGTACCTTTTTTTTCAACTGAAGCCTTTTCGTCCTGCTTAGCGTCTCCCGAACCATTCTCTTTAGTGCCGATATCAGTCTTGGGTTCATCTTCTGCGCCACTTTCTTGTTTCAGCAACTCGATCATGCTTTGAATGTAAAATTCGTCACCCTTGACAAAAAAGTATAATTTTTATTGACTGAATTACAGAGTGTTTTGAAATGTATGGCATTTTGGGAATTTTGCTGTAGTCATCGTTTGACTATTCTAGTTTTACGAAAGTGCTTGGCGATATTTATACATATAATAATAACCTCTTGCACTCCCGTGAAGTACGGGTGTATAATGCCATTTTATAACGAATGGCAGGTGTGAAAAATTCGAAAAAGCTTTTGAGGAAAATTCGAAAAATCTTGGAAACCGCTGTTCGAATTTACAGTTTCTTCCAGCCGGCAGTTCCAGTATTATTGCGACTCTGCTCCGATCAGCTGACGTTCGGCGGACAACGGTTCCCAAAATTTTGACAAACCGTCCTTCACGGAAGTGAAAGAAGTTAGATTACACCCTGTATGTATGAATACAAGACAGAATAATGATTTGAAACTTTAAATCCCTAGAAGTTACTATATATAACAGCAAAAGCCATACCAAAACAAAGAAATTGGTCAGTTGATGAAAGGACCACGTGCGAAAACACATGCAAAATGGGCTCTCGATCAAATTGGCTGGAATTGTATTATGTTATAGTAAGCAGCCAAAGATCGAAAAAATGTCGAGGTTGGGTAGGGTTGACGAAGGAAAAAATTATTTTTTTAGTCGATATAAGCCAAATTCAGGATGGAAATGTATCTATAGCAATTGTTTAAGATATCCCATTATAACGTTATTGATGAAAGTACATTAGGACACCCAGGGCATAATCAAAAAAATCGTTTTTCAGGATTTTTTTTTAACACTAGTCCTGAACCAGCAATTTATATTTTGGTAGAATATCATAGTTTCAGTCTATTCTAGGCGATAAAAACATGTTTTGTTTCTTGATGGCTTTCTCTGTTTGAAATATGAATTTTTAATATTTTGGATTATACCCTTATACTGCACACAATTGATAGATCGTTTTTGAAGATATGCATTTTTAAAGGGGTTGCTACTATCGATTAAACAAAACTTTAGAAGACCTGATGATAAATTGAATTCTACTACATAACATATCGAATTCTTTCTTCAGTTTGCGCATATTTTGTTAGTATCAAACAATTCGATATGTTATGTAATAATAAGGTCTCCTAAAGTTTTGTTTAATCGATAGTAGCAACCCCATAAATCGTAATACCATAAATTTTTGAAATGCATATCTCAGAAAAACAACACACAAAGTTCACCAAACTTTCATATTTGATAGTCAACACTTTCATAATAGTGAGAGAAAAATTAGGTCCAAATTGACCAAAAAGTTTTTGAGATATTGAATAAAAACATTATAAATGACCAAAAAAAAAAAATGAAACGCACCCTGTCTGTAAATGAAAGGTAATATTGAACAACTAAATTCACCAGAGATTTCCTTATCTTGTGTTCAATCAACAGTGGCAATGATTTTTTTTTTGTATTCAAAAACGATCTGTCAATTGTTTTCAGTATATGGGTATAATCCAAAATATTAAAAATTCATATTTCAAACAGAGAGTCATCAAGAAACAAAACATGTTTTTATCGCCTAGAATAGACTGAAACTATGATATTCTATCAAAATATAAATTGTTGCTTCAGGACTAGTGTTAGCAAAAAATCCTGAGAAACGATTTTTTTGATTATGCCCCTAATGTACTTTCATTAATAACGTTATAATGGGAAATCTTAAACAAGGTGCTATAGATACATTTTGATCCTGAATTTGTCTTATTTCGACTAACAAAACAATTTTTTCCTTTGTCAACCCTTCATACCCAACCTCGACGTTTTTTCGAACTTTGGCTTCTTATATCTCAGCACAATCATTTAACTCGCACATTTTCCTAATTACCCATCCCACTATAACATAATAAAATTCCAGCCAATTTGACCGAGAGCCAATTTTTGTGTTTTCGTACGGGGTTCTTTTCTTTGAATGACTTTTTGCAAAATCCAACTTTCTTAATTACCTACCTACGGTATCAGTTGTCGGTAATATACTTACCGACGCCTAATGTTACGTTTATAAAAATGTCACTTTTGACTTTTCAGTTATCAACTGGAAATTAATGTGTTTCAATCAAAGACAAAAAAGGCTAGGAACGTACAAAAAACGCTATAAATATCTTGAACTTGAGCACTACCGATCTCAGACAATAATTGGACTCGTCGCTACTCTCCTACTCCAAACAATTGTCTTCGATCGGTGAAATGTGCTTATCGTTCTTGATTCAATATACTATACCGACTACTTTGGCCTAGCAACCGGTATTATGAAGACGTCGGTAAGTAATTTGGGCGTCGTCGGTAAGTAATTTGGGCATCGTCGGTAAGTAATTTGGGCGTCGTCGGTAAGCATTACTTATCGGAACAATACGATATTTTTGGATTGGCATTTCATCGCATTAGTTGTGGAATTTTGATATAACTGTCAGCAAATGTAAGAGCGGGCGTCCTGGCAAAAAAAGTTTGGTCATTATTACCGAAATGTAAATGTTCCATCACAGTAAAGCTATGTAGAAGAAGAAACGTTTACATTTCTAAAGATCAGAAAATAATTTGAAATCATTGCTAGTTTCAATTATCACAAAATTCTTGTTGAAACTCTGTATATAAGTATAGCATTGAATTCTAAGCAACTTTTCCAAATGACATTTTCCAATGGTTTGCCATTACTTTCGTTTTTGTCACTTCATGGCATTTTTTTTATTTACCGCCATACCAGTGACCACGTGACATGTTTCAAAATTGATTATCAGGTTGTCGGATATGCACAATCGATTAGTTAGATTTTTTCTGTACTCCAATAAAAAACTTTTTTTTACATATGCAACGTACCTTTTGGCGAATACTGTATATAGTGGGATGTTCCTTCTGATCTTGGCTGGTTTGTAGATATGAGGGAGTATTAGCATTGTATTTCATAACTATTGATTGAATTCATTTCAGTTCAACATTATTATCAAGTTAATTAAGCTTAGTTTTTATAATTTCTGACAATAATAGCTATTGATGATATAATTCCCGCCAGGGCCACTGGCGGGAAAGTTTTGGGGTAGTTTTGGTTTCTTTCATTTCACACATTTTTTGGAGTGCTGAATTTCTTGACGGAACATTGAAAAAAATGCAAAAAAATGTTAAAAAATAATTTTTCGTTTGTAACTCGAAAACTATCATTTTTTCTTGAATAACTTTTCCATTCAATATGAAAGTACATAAAATTTCCTACACAGACAGGGAACAGATGGCTCCAAAGCTGAGTGTAGTGACCTACCCTGTACTGATGACGAGGCAAGAACCTCGAAACTAGTCTGCAGGTGGTCCCCCTGTCCGAATCAAAACAAAATTCTGCCATTTGGTTACAGGGAGCGCTTGCAATTGTTTCCTCTGCAATGAGGTACATTGCATAAGTATCTGTTGGATATAATTCAATAGTCGTCATGGTATTAGCCAGGGGAGTAGTTGTTTTCTGACAGGTATTTGCCACAATTAGCCTACGTAGTAGGTGTATTTGGGAGTAAAAAGGGTAAAACATCGGTCGGCGACGACTATCGCTACTGAATTTTAAAGTTTTTGGGACTTTTTTCGGTATTCACCGATAGGAGGTCTACAGCCTGCGCAAACCGCGCTGAAACACTGCCAGCAGGCAGAAATGCTGTGACCTGGAGAATCAAGCGATTCCATAAAATTTCATAAACATTTTCGAAAATTCTTGCCATTTATTAATACATTCTGTTCCATACAACAACCCATTTTTTTATCGCTCCAATTTCGGAAACACTCGGTATAATGTAAGTTGTAGATTTTTCTCCAAATATAGAAGTTGCAGGGCCGTGAGTAACTGGTAACCCGGTAATATCGGTATCAGAGGCACAACCAAAATTTCAGTTTGGGGGCTGAACGGTAAAACATAGTTTTTTGTTTTTTGTAAACCGATTGTCATGAATAACTGGAAAGCCTTCCCCGGCTGCGCCTATACCGGTATGCCATAGAATCAGCCAGGAAATATCCATAAATTTTTTGCTACTGATAATCTTGAGGTGTGCTGCAGGTGAACCCTATGGGTATTTTTTACTTTCTGCACCCTGCTTTGTTTTTGGCATTGTTTTTTCTAGATACAATGATAATAGCTATTTATGTAACCAGTTACGAAAAGCTCCATTTTGTGTAACGAGAGGATGTTTGCGAACACAAAACGCCATTTCGTAACATGTTAATACACGATTTTTTCTAATTTTGAATACCTGGAAAGCCTGTGAACGTCAATGAAATATGCATATGTATTTTTTATTTAGAAATCTGGAAAATTAAGTAGATATTTCCAAAGGTATGTATCCATTGTAACCTCTGTTATTGATAATACCAACACATAAATTCAGTGTCAAAATTGACCAACGTTATTCAGAACAGAAATAATTTATTAATACAGATAAAAATGTCTGATATTGGTTCAGATATCCCAAATGATATTGAAGAGGTTACAAGAATTACCGTGCTGTCATTGATTCCTGCCAAGAAATTGATGTAATGAACTTTTATAATCAGTTAGGAAAAGTAAACATTTCCTAACTGGTGATGAAGAGTCGGATGTTCTGAAATTCACGTCAGTTTTGAAAAGTGCCCCTTTATGTGTCAAAATTAGAAAAACTACTTTCCATGTAGATCCTACTTTTTGGTAGGCACTGTTAAATCACTGTTATTGTTTCTTAGGATTTTGAAGTACAAGAAATATTCTTTAAAAAACCCTCGCAGATGATCAACTTTCGAACAACGCCAATTATATACACTAAAGCCGAAGTGTAGGTGTAAATAAGTTATTCTTTGCAGTGATGAAAACGTTAAAAATAATTGAATAATGAACACACTTCTTTAATATTCAATCGTAAATAAATCATCAATAAACCTTTCAGCATATATTCCGAAAGTAACTACTTTGTATTAATAATTACTATAATTTTAATATATGTCAGGCTCTCAAATTTATGATTTGTTTTTTACAAATTATTTCATTCACATTTTTGAAAGAAAATACATAGTTTCATTCGAATATTTGACAAGATGAGCACTAATGTGTAAAAAAATATAGAAGATTTATACGATATTCTCTTTAATGATGATATATGTAGAAATTATCAAATACGATATTCTCTTTAATGATGATTAATGTAGAAATTTTCATAAACGTTGTGAACCATGAGCGAATACGCTACAAAAGTCCTCGAACATAATTAAATTGTTTTGTTGAGATGTTGGATGACAGTTAATGAGTGTACGACTAACTTCAGCACTCAGAAACTTTATTGCCAGTTTTCAGAGAGATGGGGCGACATATTGAAAATAACGTCCACCAAAAAATGAGAGCGAAAATATTGTTATTTGAAAATAATTTATAATTTCTATGATTGAGGTTACTGCTCAGTTACCAAATCAATATTCAGAATCTATTTCACACAAATATTTTCGATTTGTGCTTTGCTGGACTATTAAATATGGCAGGATTTTACCATACAAGTTGCTTGAATGTTAATGAGTTATAGAAAACAGGTGGTTCGAGTATCAACTGAATTAATTCGTCTCCCATGATCTTACGAAGACTCAGGTTTCTCATAAGATATTTTATCATGAAAAATATTAAAATATTCATATATTAAAATATTTTTCATGTGGATTTGTGCATTCTGGTAGAAAGACGGTCATATTAATTATGAAAAATATTGAAATATCTTGGAATTGGGCAGCATGCTTGTCGAAAGGTCATAATTTCAAATAATGAAAATGGATTATAGAAATAATCCAGCCCTCAGAGCTGATTCGGCAGTCTGTTTGATGTTTGCCGACAAAACTCCTAAAGTATAGGAATAGTGCGAAAGGCTGGATTATTTCTACAATCCATATTCATCATTTATTTATTTATTTATTTATTCATTCATAATATCCCAAGAAACAGGATTGTTTATGATAGGGATACAAAAAAATAATGATAATAACAATACCTTACAAATCTACATAAAAAATAATATACAATTGATATAGATACAATTCGCAACTTGAAAAGAGAAGAAAAAAGTATTCATGTTTATGCTACGGTGACTCATCGCGTGTATCGTCGGTGACACGGAAATTCAGGAAGAGACTACAAGCTGGAACCTCTACAGACTTCGATAGTTTCGTGACTGTAAATGTACTTCTGTATTTTTTTCAATATACGATTGGGTTTAGAGACAAGAATCGATTGTAGCAACACCAAACTTGGTATGCTAGTAGTTGTAATCATGATAAACAAGAAAAAAATTGTTAACCAAAATTCTAGGGGTGGAACATATATATTTTTTTTCGCTTAAAAATATATAAATAGATTTTTGCGCTGTAATCTTGGAAAGTATATGATTTATCGGAAAAACAACTCAACAGGGTGAAATACAATTCAATTTTACACAAAAATTACTCTCAGTAATTTCTTATGAAATGCGCTCGTTTTCTCAGAAAACGTGATTGAACGCCGACATCAAATTTCAGATTCACCCTAACCCTCCGCTGAAAGTTCTGGCGGAGCCGAATATTTGATTGGTCATAACTCTGCTAAAAATGATCGGAGAAGGAAAAAGAAAAGTTCATATCGTTTCTGAAGACTCCTACCTTCTCATGCAAATATAATATGCGAGCATTTGAGTACCTAAAATGTGTTTTGTCGCACTTCACCGAGATGTTCATCATGAATAATTCAGTGAAAAATATGGAATTATTATACTGAAGCAGCAACCCATACCCTCTTTGAACTATATGCAATAATTTTAAAGTAGTGTGACAGGTCCTACTTATACATACAAGAAAAAACTTTGTTATACTCCTGCCCCATTTTCAAGTTACCCATAAAATCAGCATTATCTTCACTAAATGTTGAAAATAATCACTTATTCATATCCTGCATATATACAGGGTGTTGATTAAGTACGTTGACAAACTTCGGGAGGTGATTCTTCGAAAGTTTTCAGGACGAAATGTTCATATAAGCATATGTCCCAAACGGCTTGGTTTTTAAGGTACAGGGTGATAAATATACATTTTTTTCGAGATTTTTTGTAGTTAACTTCGACATTTTCGACAATAATCAGTTCGCAGTACGCATGATACAAAATAATTCATTTCTCAAATAATTCACAGGGTCCTCCTTTTTTCAGGGTCAAGACTTGTTCAACCCTTCAGAATTTTTTTTCCGCTGTCACTGACGTATTATGATACAGGAATAGCCAATGTTGTTTTATTTAACATCTTTTTGTTCTCCTGAAGTTTTTTTATTTACTTGTACGGTTTAGGAGCTACAATGAAAATATTTTCCCGTATCGTATAACATAAAGAAATTTGAGAAGCAAATATTCTCACAAACTTCGAAGAGTGATTCTTCCAAAGTTTTCAGGATGGAAACATTTTTCAGTGTCCCATAACATTAAGAAAATTTGAAAATAAAACATTCTCAATATTATTGTAGGATTAGAAAAATCTACGATGAATAAAAATTGTAAGAAAATAGAGTAAAGCTTTTATACAAATGCAATGAAAATTAAATAATAATTTTTTTCATTGTTTGGTTATTTTGTGAGTATTAGATTCAATATCAAACAATTTTTATTCATCTTAGATTATTCTAATTCTGAAAAAATATTTCTTTCGATTTACAATAATTGAGAATGTTTTATTTCAATTTTTTTTAATGTTATGGGACAATGGAAAATGCATTAAAATTTTCATTATAGCTGCTGAACCGAAAAGATGATGAAACATCATATTGATTATTCTTCTCTCACATTTTCTCACTGGTGGTAGAAACAAAAAAAAAGGATGATCCTGAGAATTGTTTGAAAACTGAATTATGTTGTATCGTGTGTACTATTGAATGGATTGTACTTGCCTAATTTGAACTGATTATTGTCGAAAATATCGAAGTTTACTCCAATTTTTTTTAAAATAAGTAATTTATTTTTATGGCCCTATCTATCGAAAACCAAGCCGTTTAGGACATATGTTTTCGTCCTTTCGTCCGGAAAACTTCCAAATAATCACCTCTCGAAGTTTGTGAGAATATTTTCTACTCAAATTTCTTTATGTTTGCAATACCGGAAAATTTTGAACAAGGCTTGACTCTGAAAAGAGGAGGACCCTGTGAATTATTTGAGAAATGAATAATTTTGTATCGTGCGTATAATTGAATGGATTGTACTTTTCAAATTTGAACTGATTATTGTCGAAAATGTCGAAGTAAACTTCAAAACATCTTGAAAAAAATGTATATTCATCACACTGTATCTCGAAAACCAAGCCGTTTGGGACATACATTTATATGAACTTTTCGTCCTGAAAACTTTTGAAGAACCACCTCCTGAAGTTTGTCAACGTACTTAATTAACACCCTGTATATTTAATAACACTATTGTGAAGTGTAAACCTCAAGCTTGAAATCCCATAGTTCATATTTTATGTAGGTAGGATGTGTATGAGTGATTATTTTCAACATTTACTGAAGAAATTGTCGGGATTATGGGTGAGTTGAAAACTGAGGCAGGAGTAATACCCAGTCTTTCTTTGGCATGTATAAGTGAGACTTGTCTCACTAGTCTTAAATCATTGCATATGGTCCAAAGAGGGTACTGATTCCTGCTTCAGTAAAATTATTTCATATCAACTGAATTATCCATGACTTGGGGATCCTCCGGAAATATCGTAGAAGGGTTATGTGAAATGGGACAATAGTTATTTTTGTATCTAGTGCGCGAAATGCTACTTTGGTGATCGAGAACTGATTTTTTTTAACGAGGCGCAGCCGAGTTAAAAAAAATAGTCGAGATTACCAAAGTATTTCGCGCATGAGAT
This sequence comes from Chrysolina haemoptera, assembly GCA_958298965.1. NCBI lineage: Eukaryota > Metazoa > Arthropoda > Insecta > Coleoptera > Chrysomelidae > Chrysolina > Chrysolina haemoptera. Next base: position 40,617,269 of record OY282584.1, on the reverse strand, counting down.
GCAAACAAAATTTTTTCTACAAACGTCAAAAATATTGTTCTAAAATAAATAATAACTATGAAAAATAGTATTGAACTGGCTTAAATAATTTTTCCAAATCAAGTAATTACTGTAGGGTTTCTATGCATCTTGACTGTAACTATGGAAATAAAATGGCATTTGTTGACAATTATTTCAAAGTGACAGTTCTCGATAATTATTTTTTGACTTTTTATTCGCGTCAATTTCGTGCGTGATATTTATTATTGTAAAAGAATGGAAATTTCGAGCGACGATGAACTAAGCAGTACCCCACCTAACTTGATCGATGCGGCCAATTCCGTTATTTCCAACCTTTTACCGGAGAAATCGAGGCGCCAGTATGAAAATGCATATCAGCAATTTAAAGAGTGGTGTGAAGCAAATAAAGCCAGAAAAATATCCGAAAATGTGCTGTTGGCATATTTTGCACAGAAGTCTAAGAAGCTGAAGTCTTCCACGTTATGGGCAATGTATTCTATGTTGAAGGCAACACTCAATGTTAAAGAAAACGTGGATTTTAAGAAATTTACCAAGTTGGTTCCATATTTGAAAAAATTGTCAGTTGCAAACCATCCTAAGAAATCTAAGGTATTGACTAGAGAGGAAGTTGATCAATTCATAAGAGAGGCAGATGATGAAACCTATTTGTTGGTTAAGGTAGATTTTTGATGATTGTTTTATATGTTTTTTGAATTACTGATTTCCTTTTAGGTCGTTTTAATACTGGGTATTTCGGGTGCTTGCCGCCGTGACGAACTCACTAAAATGACGGTCGATGACATAGAAGATAAAAATTCCATTTTGATTGTTAAAGTACCCGATACAAAAACGAATATACAACGAATTTTTACAGTTTCAAATTTATATTATACTGACTTTTACCGAAAATATGCGGCTCTTCATCCAAGTTATGCTACCAGTCGCCGATTGTTTTTGAAGTATCAAAATAAGAGATGTTTTAACCAAGTTGTTGGAATAAATAGTATTGGAAAGATGCCTAGCTTAATAGCAAAACACCTAAAATTACCAAATCCTGATGCCTACACTGGTCATTGTTTTCGGAGAACATCAGCCACACTCCTTGCTAATACGGGGGCCGATATATGTGTTTTGAAGCGACATGGAGGATGGAAATCTTCGACTGTGGCCGAAGGATACGTGGAGGATTCTATCAATAACAAAATTCAAATATCAAATAAAATTTTAGACTGTGAAATTTCAAGATCAAGTGCTGTCACCTCTACGGCAGTTGCTTGCAAGTCAAAAATGGATAGTCTTCCAACCCCCGAAACTACGATATCACGAGCTGAATCTGAGTTATCTGGTTTAGGAATAAATATTGGTTCGTGCACTGGCTGCACCATTAATGTTAACATTGTAAATAACAAATAAAATTAGGTAGTGTAAAATTTTCTCACAATTTGAAAACCTTAATTATTGTTCTACATTAATAAATAAACGATTTCTTGTTTTTTGCTTGATTGAGGACCATATATATAGGTTAGAATTTGAAAATCCCATATAGTTTACATGCAGTGTGCGAAATATATTTCGCACATTACTTCGCGCACGGTGTCATGGTAACGAAGGAAAATGAAAAAAAGTGCCACTTCGCATACTGTTGTCAATGTGCGAACCTTGTCATTTTTTGACGTTTGTAGAAAAAACACATTTAGTTACTCAGATACTCACATGTTATATTTGCATGAGGAAGTAGAAGTCTTCAGGAACGATATGCACTTTTTTTTCCTCCTCTTATAATTTTTATGACAAATCTAATTTTCACCCCTGCCTGAATTTGCAGTGGCGGATTAGCGCGAGCATGACGTCGGCGTTAAACCACGTTTTCTGAGAAAACTAGCGTATTTCATAAGGTATTACCAAAAATCATGCTTGTGGAGAATTGAATGATCTCTCAACTTATTGAAATCGTTTTTTGATAAATCTTATATTTTCTGAAATAACAACAAAAAAAAAATTGTTTTTTTTTCAATGAAACATTTTTTAGGTTCCACCCCAGATTTTTTGGTAAACAATTACAATTACAATTCATTCTTCACTTTTTGCTCGAGTTTGTCTGTCGTTACTGGATTACTGAGTATATATCAACGTCTCACATAGAAACCACGCCGTTTATCTTCATAACTTTTTACAGAACAATTCAATTGATGTCACTGTCATTCACACACACACACACACACGTCAAGTCAAGTCAAATTAAACTTTAAAGAATTACATTCTTGTCGACAAAGCTTGAAGAGATAAAATGGGAATACGACATATTTTCTTAAATCTAGTTATTGTTATGGATAGAATGGAAATAAATATATATTTATATAATACCGGGTGACCCGGAACCAATTTACTCCCCCCATGTATCCGTTAATATTTTGTATAGATGTTTTATTTGGGTACATCTATATAATATATATATATATATATAATATTGACGTTTGTTGAAAATTGTTTGAATTTTTACTAGTTTTTGGGTGCAAATTTGATCACTCTGTATGTATGTCCATAATAACTATCAGTATGATTTTATAGAAAGGAAATTATTGAATAAATAATATACAATTCTGCAACTTTACGTTCACTTTAATTATGAAAAAATGAAAATGTACAATTTTTTATTATTAAAGTTATGGAAAGTTGCAGAATTTTATTTATTAATGGTTTGCCAATTATTATTTTTATTTATTGTATAATTTCCTTCCATAAAATCATATTGATGGTTATTATGGACATACATACAGAGTGATATAAGGAATTTGCACCAAAAAACTAGTCACAATCCAAACAATTTTCAACAAACGTCGATATTCCAATTGAAATATAAATTCCGCATTGAACCATTGTTGTAGGAATATGAGGAAGGCGCCTAAGGTGCATATGAGATACTAATACTCTTTATGAGGCTAGAAATATAAAAAATTGGAAAAAAAGGTTTTGTCGTGTAGATGACTGTGATTCGAAATCTTAATATTATTTTCGAGTCTGAACAACTTTTTTAAATAAACTTCTTCGATAATATCAAAAATGAGGTTAGATTACTCCTGACCAAAATTCTTAGTTTTCGTTTTTCCTTGTACACCGTTTAGAAATTGAGAATTGATAGCTCAAATACATGTTTTTTGCAAAGCACCAACTTTTATGATGAATAAAATTTTCTGACAAATGCATAATAAAATAGTTTCCCATACGGTGCCAACTTTTTGAATTCTTTTAAAAGAAGGCGCCCTTATTTCAACTAATAGGAAACAGTATGTGTGTATTGGAGAAAATAAAAGTCAGTATAAGAATGTGAATTATGGGGTACCAAAGGGATCTGTATTAGGACCAGTACTATTCCTGATTTATATCAATTCTATTTTCTTTTTGAAACTGCATGGGGCCCTTGAATTATTTGTAGATGATACAACAATAATTTATTTTGGACCTGAGCTGAAGCTTATTGAAAGTAATATCAAGTACGATATTTCCAGGATTCTGTCATGGTTACAGTGTCATAAATTAACATTAAATTTTTCTAAATCCTCATACATGTTTATATCAACAAAAATAATGGGAAACACCTTTCTACCTATAGAATTTGAAAATAATCACATAATATACAAAAATTGTATAAAAGTTTTAGGTCTTTATATTGATGAAACTCCCAGTTGGCAAAAGCATATAGAAATTATCCGAGAAAAAATATCACCCATAATCGGTAATCTTTATAAAAATAGAGGGTACTTGGAAAGAAAAATTTTAATGAATATTTACTTTAGTTTCATATATTCTAGATTGCAATATTTAGCTTCTATATGGGGATCTGTCAAAGCTTCTGTATTGAAACCACTTAAAAAACTGCAAAACAAATCAATCAAATGCATATACAAATTACCTCATTTAGAACCTACTGAAAATTTATATAGTCCAAAAAATTTATTGAATTTGGATTCACTTTATAAATTGGGGGTGTGTTCATTTTCTCATCTTAGTACAATAAAAAAGAAATATACCAGTTTAAATTTTCATGATAACATTGCAAATCATAATTATGGTACAAGGAATGTTCATGAACTGCTGACAAATAGAATCAGGACTGAAATTGGAAAAAAAATATAATGCATGATGGTATACTTATTTATAATAAACTATCAAGCACATTGAGAAATACTAAATGTACTTCAAAATTTAAGTACAAATTAAAACAATATTATAAGAAATTAATCTGATTTGACAATTTATTATATGTATTTATATACATATTTTTTTGTTTTGTTCAAGAAATTTAATTTTGATATTTCCCTAATATAAGCAGTATATGTTTCTTGGGAATAATAAAGTTATTATTATTATCATTATTAACCCTTAAAGGACGTGCAAACCTCATGGGCAAACCTCATGAATTTGGTTTTTCACTATTGGATTGTTCCGACCTGTTAATTTGTTAAAATGCCATGAATGAGAGATTGAAAAAATATATGAATTTTTTTTACACTAATGCCTATAACACGTCCAATCACTAATTTTTATTTTTTGAGCTCAGCACTTACACAATTTTCAGTGGTTAAAATCCCAGAAAAGAGAAAATGAGTCTGCAAAATCTCACATTATCTGACGGTCTATTGAGCTTCTCACGCCTTTTAGTTCAGTTGACAGAGATTATGGTGCGCAGGTATAACAAAAAATATATTGAAATGGGGAACATTCTCCATGAAAATTGAAAAATGAAAAATGTGGTTTATTTGTTATATCTAACAGAAAACAACTACTTCCCCGGCACAAGCCACGCTGGACATTGAACTACATCTGATAGATATTGTGGCTTGTGCCGGGGAAGTAGTTGTTTTCTGTTAGATATAACAAATAAACCACATTTTTCATTTTTCAATTTTCATGGAGAATGTTCCCCATTTCAACATGAATACCTCCCAAGAGGTTATCTTGAACGATGGAAAATAGCGACTAAAGTTTGTCTTTCAGTCGCAGATGATTCCATAATAGATTTTATGAATTTCCTATTCATATTTTCGAACTTAAAAAAAAAAAAAAAAAAAAAAAAAAAAAAAAAAAAAAAAAAAAAAAAAAAAAAAAAATATATATGTATTTTGATTTGGATCAGAACCATTTTAAAAACTCTGCATTTCTAGAGCGTCAACCAAAAGGATGTATTGAGATATTTTGGATTATCGATAGAATTGTGAAGGTGAGAAATAGTTGTAAAGGGGTTATCAATTTCAATTCGAATTACCGGTCATAGATGCACTAACCTTGTTAATAATTTCATCTAAGTCCTGCGGGTTCCAATCTTTGGCAGGCTTCAACTTGTTGAAAGCCAGGGCCGTTAGACACATCGGTATTGTCTGTTTACCACAATTGAGGTCGTATGTCGTTGAAATCTCACTGTAAAGCGATCTTAGGATAGAAGAATTGTCAGTTACTCGCTTGTAATTGATTAATGGTGGGCTACATTTGTCATCTTCTCCAATTTTGCAAAATGCTATCTTGATTGCGTTGATGTTATAATAGTTTTCTTTACCGGGGCTCAAGTTAGCTTCTAGGGTTTTCGACAGGTCACCCAAAGAAGTAGTCCTGAGAATACAGGCGGTTCCAAAACCTAAAATGCATATGGAATAAACGTTTCTCAAGGTTTCTGAAAATCAAGAGTTGCACTTATTTCTACTAGATATATATATACAGTGTGACCCATTTAAGATGGAAGCACCCTTATAAAACTTACATTTTTCAACTGATTGGAATGATTTTTTTTTGTTAGGTGGACATTCGAAAAGTCTACTAGTCTACTGAATTTCATGATTAAATCTCCATTTCCAGGGTCAACTAATATTATTTTTCAAGGTAAAAAAACTAAAAAATTTACTAGCGATTTAAAAAAAAAATCTGACTACACCACTGGATTTGCGATATTTTCAAATGGTTCATATATAAATTACGTTAAAATGTGTCGATCAATAAAAAAAGTTACAAGGAAATGAAATTTGAAAACTATGCCGTGTATTCAACCCACCAATTCAATTTCAGAACATTAATCAAAATTCGGAAAACACCACTGCATTGAGGAGGTATCGATATATCACTAGTCAAAATTTCATCGGAATTTGTTCATAAATAAAAAAATTATAAGATAATAAAGTTTGAAAAATATATAATGGATTTTCAGAAAAATGTCATTTTATTTCACAATTTTTATGTATCGACAGATTTCAATGAAATTATAGTCAGTGATATTTCGAGACACCCTCAATCCAGTGGTGTAGTCAAAGTTTTGATTAAAGTTCTGAAATTGAATTGGTGGTGTTGAGGAAGATTTATCTATGTTATTATTCTTTATTTTATTCACCTTGTATATGAATTTTGAATTGAAGTTTTCTTGACGTTTTTAAAATAGAAAATTGAAAAAGAAATAGTTGAAGAGAGTGAGCTGTAAACAAGAGGAAAATAGAGACAAATATTTGAAAAGAAAGTATTTTTATTTGTTAAAAATCTAAAGAACAACAGTAAAGTTATATTGGTCCTTCGAGCAATTAGAAAGAGCACTTAGGAATAAAAAGAGAATGTCGAAAAAGTCCATTATCGAGATCGAAGTGCATTATGACAAAGATGGAAGAAACCAAGGAGCCACTGAAGGTAATGCTGAGTGTAGCGAAGCAGGGAATCTTGCTGGTAGTATGGTTAGACAGCAATTACCATATTCACAAGTGGAAACAATCATATATCCAGAAGCTCATAACATATTCCAAAGATATGAAAGTGGTTCCAGACAGAAAGAAGTATCAAATATGTGTACAAGTTCATCATCGAGAAGACGTATTCTGCAGTTGCAGTTAGAGGCTGCTAGGAAAAAAGCTGACCTGGAATAAAAACGGGAAAAAAAGGAAAATACGAGAACAAAGATATTTAAGAGAAAAAGAACTAATGGATTTGGAGTTAGACTGGCAATTGAGTAGCACAAGCAGTAAACATCCCAAAATATCTTTTGCTGTACCTGAGGATACAATCAAGAAAGTTAAAAATTGGTTGTAAGATTCTGAAGTCAACGATTTCGAAAGTTATAAGGAATATTCGAAAGAAAGTTACAAACACTATAAGAAAGTTAAATAAATCTGCATGCGTTGTTCACAATAAGCTTGTCAAGAGAGAAACAAGATGCCCTGCACTACCAGGACGACGCTTATTGCCATAATCCTATACAATAGGAATAATTGGGTCGAAAATCCATCAGAAAACAACTACTTTCCTGGCTAATACCACGACGAACGTTGAATTACATCTAATGAATTTCCGTGCAGAGTCCTACAAGGATATCTCCGCAATTGCTAGTTGCATGGAAATGTTCATTGAAACATTTGGACAAGACAAGCAAACTGTTTAAGCCTCAGCAATTTCAGAACTAATTTTGGAAAAAAATCGATATACCATGATGGTATAGATATCTACAATTCACTACCAAATGAAATAAAAAAAATTTAAAAAGTGACGATTTTTAAAAATAGAATAAAGAGCTATTTTCTTTGTTAATTATTCTAAAATGGCTTAATTTTTCCATAATTTACTTTATTTTTCTGCCTAACTATTTTGAATTCAATCAACATGAATACTTTTTTCTTCTCTTTTTAAGTTGCTTTTGAATTGTATCTATATCAATTGTATATTATTTTTTATGTAGATTTGTAAGGTATTGTTATTATCATTATTTTTTTTCCCATCATAAACAATCCTGTTTCTTGGGATATTATGAATGAATAAATACATTTTTTATCATCACATCAAGGTAGCACACGATAAACTAAAATTTGTAGTAAACGAACTTCGGCAACGCTACTGGATTCTGAATATAAGATCCGCAGTGGGATCTTGAAATGACTTTCAATTTTGGAAAACTTAGAGACCAAAACCAGATAAAACAAAACAAGGTACTAAAGGAGGGTATGTTTTTCCAAAATTTCAACTTCCAAATCATTCCGGAACATCTTCAAAAATGTTCTTTCAGAGCAGAGTTTGTGAAAGCAAAAAATGATGAAATATACCTTTTGGCAACACAGCTCATGTGCTTATTAAGGGTGTCAATGTTCAATAGATGGAAACAATGTTCAATAGATGGAAAATGTTAGTTATTGAATTAAGTTAAGCACAATGTTGCCACTATGCATTTTTTCAAAATAATTGATGAGAACATATTATATAAGATGAACTATTGTAGATTGAAAAAAATCTAAAATGACCACTACATTACTCATTTCTGAGCATTTCAACGAATTTTAATGTTTTTTCAGGAATACCTTGATTTGTCCGACCCTTTAACCATAGTCGGGATGGACCATATTATGTTCATATCGACGGTTCGAAGAAGAGAAAATAGGTATGGGGAACTCTTCGCGTGCATGAGCACCCATGCAGTTCATTCCTAATGACACACTTCCTAGCCACTTTGGAAATAATGGACTTCAGAAAACTCGTCTGTCATAGAGGGTGTGAGATGAATTTTTCTCTATTTCTCCTTGGGAGAGACTCATTAGCTCTATAAAAACGACTTCGGAATAGAAAACATCAACAAAGGCTACAGCGGCCAGTAAATCACGATATACACCGACAGCCAAGCGGCGATCAAGGCCCTCACATCATACAGAGTCAGTTCGCTGCTGGTGTCTGAATACATTGACGATCTGAAAACACTATTCATCTCTAAAAGGTTAAGCTACTCTGGGTCCCTGGTCATACCGAAGTGCCCAGAAAAGCTCCAGGATGCATGTTAAAAAGCCTTGGACATGATATAATCAAAACTCCACTTGAAGAGCCTTCTACTGGGAGGACCAAGACTCTGCTCAGACTAAACAGCAAAGAAATGAGAATTGTGCCAAGGCTCCTGGCGGGGCAATGCTGATGCTGAATGAAGGTGGTGCTTGGAGGATGAGTCAGCCACCCACATCTTCACGGAATGCCAAGCAGTAGCAGCAATACGGAAAGCGTACTTCGGGAGCATTGTTCTGAACCCGCAGAGTGCGGAAAAGGTATCCGTTAGAAGGCGATGGAAAGGCCTACATGCGTGTGGTTTCGCTTGCCCACGAACTTCTATTCTATCTATCCTCTGGATGAATTGAGTTTCAAGGAAAATTTTCCACGACAATAATTTCACCAGACTTCAATAAAAGATGCTGAAAACAGCACCGAGCGCTGTGTGAAGCGCTGACAACAGATCACTTTCCACTGTAAACATCAATAGCACTGAAATGCCTGGCAAATTTAAAGAACATGGTTTGTTCACCAAGAAATAGTGGAGGATAATTTAATCTAGGGAAATGGTAAACAATGGGTGGTATTCATAAACAGTAGCAAATGCTTATACTTCAGGTTTGTCTCTCTCATTACTTAACAAAACGAATAGGTCTTTTTCAAGAAATCCGAATAAAAGCATTTGCTTCAGTTTTATGCATACAACCCACTGTCCCAGACCACAAACGATGTTATGACGAAAACACTTCGAATGTACACCTGTACATACCTACATAATTTCTTTAATCATATATAATAATAATAATAATAATAATAATATGTGCATTAAATAGTAACCGTCAAATAGTAAGTACCATAATATGGGAAAGAAGTTCATTTTTGAAGTTTTGGAAAAAAAATCCGGGACAAAGTTTGTGCATGTCCGATAACCCAAAATGCGATTTTGACACATGTCGCGTGATCGCTGGTATGGCGATACATTGAAAAAAACTGCTCCTATGAGAAGAACAACAGAATTTTTAATTTTTTCTATGTGATTCTCAAAATTTAAATATTTGTCAATAATCAAACCGTGTCCATCAACATCAGCAATTGTTTTGTTTGAATTTTTTGAATATTATTTTGTTTAAATATCATTTAAACAGTTTTTTCTTAATTAATAGTTGAACCATATTTCAATTGTTTCAATATCTTTCACACATTCGGTGAATTATTGTATAAATTTGACCTAGTGTAATGAAAAGTGAATTTATTGCTTGATTTCTATCATCGACTAATGGTTTTATTATCTAGTTGACAGGATCTGCTGATTACTATTGAATGTTGAATCTGAATTTGTTTTCAACTAGATGAATCATTTACAGTAATATACCTTGAAAACTTGTGTGTCAGTACAATTCAAAACATCGGCATCATCATCAGCTACACGATTTTCTTTCTACGTCCATTAAGTAAAATCAAGTGCGTCTTCGATTGAGCAACCTATCACGTTGTAACACAGATTTTCATTTCCCACGGGCTAGCTGTATCGAAAAATCTCATTTTCCACGACTTTTATGAACTAGACTGTTATTATAATAGGTATTAACGAATTTTATGATCATACATAATACAAGATCGAATCCAAATAACCACCATTTTTGTTCTTTCATGAAATTGATCAGAGTTCGATTTTTATAATAATTTTCAATGTTTGTATCTTCAATTCCTTCTTTAGGTTTTATATATTTTGGAATCAAGGGTGCTTGTCGCCGTCAAGAATTAAGTGTTATTAAAAAATAGTACAGATCTGTTTATGTGAGGAATCACACTGATCGACCAGGACCGACCGTCCACCTACGACGAAAAGTAGAAGTAGATCAATGAAAATTTTCAAAGTCACACTGATCGACCATCCACGACCGACCACTAGAATAATTTTGTAAATCTGACATTAATTTGACATTCGAAAGGTTATGTTAATTATCTATTCATTTATTGAAAATAAGTTATATTCATAATATCAATAGTTTTGCTTTATACTGAAGAAGAACATTTTATTTTTCCGGTAGGAAATATACCTATCTACATGAGTTTTGTTGAAGTCAAAAGTTTATCATAAATGTGTGTCAAAATGACATTGCGTCAGGATAGTGTGACACCGACCAAAATTTCCAGCAGACTACAATTTCGAACATGGTCTTTGAAAAACGGTTGAGTACGGTAAATGACGATTATACAGTGTGAGTTGTGCGAAAAGAATATACGTGTTGGAAATTTTGGTCGTAGGTGGACGGTCGCGGACGGTCGGTCCTAGTCGATCAGTGTGATTCCTGGCTAAGGTTCAGGTGGTCGTAGAAAAACGTACAATGAGCATGAAATGACCCATTTTCCACTCGTAGGTATATGAAATTTTGTAGTACGATCGTAGCGAGTACTCGTGAGAAATGTATGTCATTTCATGCTCATAGTACAATGTACTATTATATTTGTTTTGAAATGAGGAGATACCCAAAAAGTGCTCTAGGCCTATATAAATCCTAACTCTAATTATCACCTGTTGTGAGTCCCACTTCATCTCTGCTATGGCTGTCGAAGTAATAATAAAATTCATTTTCTTTCCAGACTGCAACAGAGATATTGCGGCATGTCACTATACCGGAATCTTTATCCCTGAAAAATGTTTCAATTCCCTAAAAAAAAAAAAACGGATATCAGTACTATGAATTGAAAGATCTCATTTATAATGCCCATATTGTCTCGCATATTACATATTTAATAACAGTATGGTCATCCTGTAGAAAAAACTAAAAAAGTATAATTTATCGTTTGATGAAAAAATCAATAAAAGTTTTAAAAAAACCTTGGGATACAACTTCTTCAGAATTATACAACGATATTGAAACTTTAACATTAGATAAACTATTAAAATTTGAAAAAGCAACATTTTCATATAAACTAACAATTTACAAAAAAGTAATTAAAATTTGAAAAAAAAATAAAAATTACATAATTATAAAATTAGAAATGCAAAAAACTTCCATTTATATAACATTCATTAAAATAAAGGCAAGAACAATCCTATATCTAGTTCTATAGAAACTTACAATAAATTATCAGATAATATAAAAAATTCATTCATTCAGTCCATAAATATTTTCTTGAAGAAACTCAAAGAAAATCTGCTATCATACTGATGTTCATCAATCTTTAAATATTCAAAATTGTTGTATTTGTTATTTTTTCATCAATTTTAAAAATTTTGAAACTCATTCATATTCATCAATATTCAATGTATTATCTTCCTTATACCAGAACTTGTTCTGTATAGTAAATGTATTTTCAATAAATAAATAAATAAATAAATAAATAAATTCAACCACTTCTATCGACACCCACCAGCTATATAAATATGATAATTGCTTAAGGATTATTCTTTAAAATAACGTTTAGCTTATGAATTTTCGACCAAAAACAAGGAAGATACAGAGATTGTAGTCGAGCGTTTAGACAAATTTAATCGAGTTGTTCGCGCGGAAATTTGAAAATATCAGTTACAGCGCATTATCTCTAAAAGGAAACAATTTACGTGCAGAACAACAGTACTCCTCAAAAACTGCCTATGTGCCAAAACTCATTTCTATGGATTTGGTGTCAGGTTGAAACCACTGGATCTTGTGCTATTTTCCAGGTAGCACCTCATACAATAATAATAATATCATTTATTTCCCAAGAAACTTACAAGTTTATGATCAAGCGACAGAATTCCACATTTTTTACCCGAATCTATATCAAGTTGAAATTGAGTATTGACATCAAGAACTGCTGATTCTCTATCCTAGATCTTCGAAAACCATATTGCCCATTATACAATAATTTTGATTTTTCAAGATATTCAAATAATCTACAATGCATTGCTTTTTCAATTACTTCGAAAGTATTGACAAAATCAAGATGGGTCTATAATTGTTCATTTGATTTTTTTCTCCTGCTTTGAAAATTGGTGTAATTTTCGCAATTTTCATTTTACCTGGAATTATGCCCGTTATGAAAGTTAAATTTATTATTTTGCTTATTATAGGTGCAAGTTCTGATTTCACTGCTTTAATAATTTTGGTGTTGATTTTGTCAAATCCTGGGGACTTTTTATATCAAGCGAATTTATGATTTCTTTTATTTCTACATGATCTGTAGGCTTTAGGAACATAGAAGTTAATTTATAATGAACTAGAATTTCATGATTGGATTGGATTTGACAAATTAGGATTTTTAATTTTTTTCCCATTAAGTGAGATAACTTCGATATTTTTGGGATTAGTCTTTGATTTCTGATACAAAATTTCACTGAGTCCACTCCATACAGATTTTGGGTTAGCGTTTGCAAATTGTTCTTTACAATATTTTTGTTTTGCCTCTCGAACAGAGTTTTAACCGATTTATTGTAATAGTTGTAAGAATCTATAAATAATTGAATGTTCAATTATTCTTTTTTTTATAATAAAATTCATCTCTTAGTTTGATCAATTTCAAAATAGTCGCATTGAACTATGGTTTTGAATGTTCAAATATTTTTATACGTTTTTCCAATATTATTTTTTAAAGTATTAATGTTGATATCACCAAAAATGAGAACATCCAGTTTTGGGTTACTCTCAAATTTTGAAGCTTTTCATTTTCATTAGGAGAACGATATAAAATGCAAATTGAAATATTCAGCTGTGTTAGTTTAACCATGATGAATGAATTTTTGATATCCTTGTACATTATTTCAAAGTTCAAATCTTCATCTATGAAAATTCCTGTTTCTCCTCCACGCTTAGATCTTGACGAATAAACAGAGTTGTAGTTTTTGAAGTTATAATAAAGTTCATCTTCTTCTTTAATCCATGTTTCTGATATGTTCACGACATTTGCTTCTGTACTGTTGATTATAACTTCTATTTCTTTCATTTAATTTTTCATCGACTTGGCATTTAAATAAAGAACTTTTAGGCTTCCAGATATTTTCAATTTATATTTCGAGATTGTTGAATATGTATAAATTTCAATATTATTGAGCAGTTTTCATATGATGCAAGGTGGTTAACAGGATGGTTGGTTTTGTATTTTGTATTGGACAACACACAATTATTGCAAGTGGGATTTTCAACGTTATTGGAAGCTTTTAATTCATGTGGGCCGGAACAGCAAGGATACAAAATGCTATTTTTACATTTGTTATGAGTATGTCTGAATCGGAAACACTTGTTACATTGTGTGAGAGTATTATTTCCATAAACTGTTAAATTTTGCCATCCTATAAACAATTTTCTATTATTATTTGTCATTATTTTTTGGAATAAACTGCCATTCATTCTGCAAACACAGTGGAAGTATCTTTGTGTTGGAAGTTTCTGAAAAATTGCAAAGATAAATGATCATCTCCATTAATAATGGGATTTTGGTCAATAATAATTTTTTCAATATCTTCCTTTTTCAAGTTTTTGTCAACTCTTAAATTTGGAATTTTGATTTTTGGTTTCATTAGTGTTATTACTTCAGTGTTATACTATCTAGGTAGTTTTTGTTGAACTTTTTGTTGGATTTTTTCGACATCTTCTTTTCTGTTGCACTTGATTATAACAGTTCCGTTACTACTTTGTTTGAAAGAATTCACGCCTATACCTAGATTGCTAATTTTTATGTTTTTTTTTTTCCAAATCCAGCTTAGTTTTTGACGGTAATTGTTCGAGTTTTGGTTTTATTTTTATAATTTGTTCATTAGGTTTCTGTTGTGGGATGTTATTTTTTACCACATCTGAATAGGATTTACGATTTTCATAACCTGAGTTCGGGGTCGACTCAAACATTTCAATTTCATCATTCAATTTTGTTGAACTATCCATTGTACTGTCCTTATCCACTATATTAGACAACAGAAAATCATAATTTTGCTGCAAGTGTATATTTTCTTTTGATATCAGTAATATTCTTTTCTTTCTCCTTGATCAAAAGTTCTTTTTTCTTAATCAACAAATCTTTTTCCTTGACAATTTCTTTTAATAAAAAAAATTCATTTTTTAAGCATTCAACAATATTTGGTATGGTCTTTCCAAATACATCAGTTGGTTCATCTGATAGGGATTTTTAGGAATTTGCAGGAGTATAATTAAAATGAATCAGTTGAAATTCTGAATCATCATTTTCACATTTGTTCTTTTTCCCCATTTCAAATAGAATTTCACTGGGATAACGTCCATTAAAATAACATTTTGATATTGTGAATTCACTTCAATGGTGAATTTTTGATTTTCAACTACAATTTTACGACACCTTCGCTACACCAATACAGGAATCGCTGCTATAATGGTTTGGACAAACTTGGGACCAAAATAAGTAAATCCTAGATGATTATCTCAAGATGCTCAGACAACTTTACAGTGGAAAAATTATATTGACCCTATATTTATTGGGATTGTTACGAAAACCTCACGCCAATATTCAAAAGACAATATTGATAAAATATTATAAAATAAATGTATCACTATCATTGAATTTCGAATATTGGCCGAATATTCAATAAACTATATTGAAGTGAATTATGACCAAATTTGGGTGAGAAACCGCTAGGTAGGTTAGGTTAGGTTAGGTATCCTTACATATGGAATGACAGCTGAATCATAGTAACACATATTAAATAAGGCTTCTACCAATGCGTTTACAAGTCAATCTACTTCGTGGTGAATTGAAGTAGAAATGGTATTGTAGAATTTTCAAATTATTCGATATTTATCTGGAAATATTTCATTAATGTTTCCAATTCACTTTGAATATTTTACCAATATATACAAATGATATTGTAACAATATCCCTGATTATTTTGAGGCCAATATTGCTTCCACAATATTTCACTAATATTATTTTTGTAATGTCCAAGTAATGTTGTACCAATATCCCGAAATGATTATAATTGTACCTCGCCGATATTGTACCAATATCGCTTAACATTTTGAGGCCAATATTGCTTCGAGAATTTTAAACCAGTATTATTTTTTAAATATTGGACCAATATCGTCGAATGTTCACGTCTTTTTTTTTCTCGCTAATATTATTTTGAATATTTTGCCAATATTTTCACAATGTGGTACCAATATTGTCCCAATATGGGTGTGCTAATTGGGTTACCTTTCGGAGGCTCATAACGCCCTCGGAATCATTGGCGTTGATTATTCCGCTAATATCGCAATCTTCTACGTCAAACGATGTATGCATACTACACATTTTTAACTTCTTGTTCAATTCAGTGAGCATCAACATTTTATCTTCGAAGGCATCATTTTTCTTTAGATAATCAACAGATTCCATGTAGAATTTGTCTCCGATATCAAGGACCTGAAACAATTAGTACATATAAATGTTGATGTTCAAGGATTTTTTATTTCGACTTTTAAGTCGAAGTTTCGAGAAAAAGAGTGAAATTGTTGAGAAAAAGTCGAGCTCCGTGAAAAAGTGTACATTAACCAAGAGCAGGTGAAATTTCTGGAGAAAAAGTTGAATTTCCGGAAAAAAGAACTCAATATATCGAAAAAATAAATCTAAGATGTCACAAAATCAACTGACAATGAAATACTTTATGAATATTTGCAAGTGAAATCAAATCGACTCATTATCGTTTGGTCCATTGCATTTGCTTCTGAACCTTAAAACTGTCTCGTCTCGTACACATCCTAATAAGATGTCTGAATAAACAAGTACCCGGAAGCACATAAGCAAAACGTACCACTAAACACAGGTGCATTTTGCCCATCAGGCTAAAACGTGGTGCACTTTGTCCATTTACCTCTATGAGGGAATTGACATATACAGAGTGACCCATTTGAAAGCGGGCCACCTCTCTAAAACTGTTATTTATTATCCGATTCAGAAGGTTGTTTTTTCAATAGATAGAGCATCAATAGTTCTAGTTAAGTGACATAAATTCGAAATGAAAATAAAAATTTTAAGGCTTACTTCGAATTTTTTTCAAGGTCAAAAATCCAAAAAACATACTAGCGATTTTTTAGATAGAATCAGACGGCGCCACTGGATTCACGACATTTCCAAGTGATATATTTGAAAATTACGTAGAAATGTGTCCATTAATAAAAAAATTATATGGGAAAGAAATTTCAAAATTATGTCAATAAATCAACCCACTTCTTCAATTTAAGAACTTTCATCTAAATTCTGACTACACCACTGGATTCAGAAAACTTCGAAATACACTTGGTCAGAATTTCATAGAATTCTGTTCATAAATAAAAAAGTTATAGAATAATAAAATTTGAAATTAGTGGAATTTTAGGAAAATTTTATTTTATTATTTCATAACTTTTTTATTTATGAACATATTTCGATGAAATTCTGACCAAATATATTTCGAAATATTTTGAATAGGGTGGTGTTGTCAGAATTTTGATAAAAGTTCTG
The DNA here is from genome assembly GCA_958298965.1 of Chrysolina haemoptera. Taxonomy (NCBI): domain Eukaryota; kingdom Metazoa; phylum Arthropoda; class Insecta; order Coleoptera; family Chrysomelidae; genus Chrysolina; species Chrysolina haemoptera. Next base: position 40,600,079 of record OY282584.1, on the reverse strand, counting down.
AAATTGAAGTAGTGGGTTGATTTATTGTCAGAATTTTCAAATTTTATACCCATATAACTTTTTTATTGATGGACGCATTCTTATGAAATTTTTACATTTATCACTTGAAAATGTCGTGAATCCAGTGGCGTCACCAAATTCTATTTAAAAAAATCGCTAGTATGTTTTTTGGATTTTTGACCTTGAAAAAAATTCGAAGTAGGCCTTGAAATTTTTATTTTCATTTCGAATTTATGTCACTCAATCAGAATTATTAATGCTCTATCTATTGAAAAAAAAAACTTCCGAATCGGTTAATAAATAACAGTTTTAGAGAGGTGGCCCGCTTTCAAATGGGTCACTCTGTATAATAATATACCACAGCCATTAAAATATATTAAAACTAAAACTAAATTCAAAAAAGAACTTAAGAAATATTTACTTAACAGATAACTTTTCTCTTCCTATTATATTTCAGCGTTGACTGCTTTCATTTCGCTTGGACTATTTACTTATATTTCAATGACAATATATCGATTTGAAATAAAGAAAAATCGTGTCACCTGGTAATTGATGCTTTACTTCTAGCCGTATTCCACGGAATACTCTTTTCCACGGCCTCATCTATGATACCAATGGACATTTGTCCCCAACGATCGCTCATATTGATAAATAAAGATAACTAGTCAAAACACATAAATTTGACGTTTATAATTTAAATCATTATTTTCACTTGACAGATAGTAAAACAAAAACTAAGCAGGCTTATCACCGTGAAAATACAGCGACAAGCTATATTTTCACTGTAGTTCCGATTCTATTGGCTGAATTTCAAAATTTGAAATCCACTCATTGGTTGTTAAGCAAGGAAATATATTGTCGTCCTAAATATAATTCGTGGTATGATTAAAAACCTATAATTTTTTGGAATATCAATTCATTGGCAATCCCGATGCTAGAAAATACAACTCGTCCTGCGGACTCGTGGTATTTTCAGCTTGGGATTGCAATTCATTAATATTCCAAAAAATTATCGTTAATAATCATACCACTTATTATATTACCCCTGATTATTTTTATCAGTCTTTTTCTATTAATTGTTTGATTTCTTCATTAATTTGTATTTCATATATACTATGTATTGCCATTAATCAATTTATGTAAAAATTTATCCCTCTATAAACAGAAATGTTTTTCGGGATCAATAAATAAAGTAAGTTTTTTAAAGTAGGTGTAGCTTATGAAAATTTTTCTACGTAATATTTCTTCTTTGTAGTCCTTTTTGAGTTTTTAACAAGTTTATTTTGATAGTCATATGAATTACTCTGTTCATTACAAGGATTATGTTTCTTTTGTCGAAAATATTTGTCTCGTACACACTTTAGCTATCTCACTTGTGAACAGACTTTAGGATCTCTTTTGATCTTGATAGTTCTTGATTGGGCACAGGTATTAAAAATATCAAGTAATTTATTATATAAAACATTGGGATCATCATACTTTTTTATAAAATTTTGGAAGTTCAACAGTTCATTTGTCAGTTTTATCATAATATTTGTAATGACCATCATTGTATACTGATTTCTTTTTCCCTTTATAAACTGTACTTAAAACTTGAATTTTGTGGTCACTAAGAGAATGATCTATAACAATCAAATTTAGTTCTATATGGTCTATTAATAGTGCACTCCGTGTCCCATATCTTGTTGAAATTTTTTGATTACATAGGGAAAACTTTTTGGAAGTATAAGTATAAACGTCCAGCATACTCTTGGTGTTGTCATCTTTCAATATATTTATGTTCATATCTCCAAAAAAAAAAGTTGACCTTAACTCTACTTGAAAGTGGAATTGAAGTTTATGAAATTGAAATACTGTTCCTCTTGTTTAGATAGCCAAGTTTCTCTTACTATAAGAATTTTCATTCCCATTTCATTAATGATAATTTCAAGTGTCTCCATTTTGTTCTTGATTGAACTTGAATCGATATTTAATATTCAAATTTCATTTTCTCCAGACAGTTTCTGACATTATAATGAGAGGTAGTCAAAAATCTTGATGAAGTCGTCTTCATCCGTAATTTATCTGAGACTTTTATTTTTACTGGCTATAATAAATTTGGGATGTTAGTTGAGATTCATAAAACTGGTATGATGGACAATTCTCATCAGTAGCTGCATGATCAGTCTGATATTTTTTCTGTAACGTTGGGTTAGAATGAGCACAATTGACACATTTCAATTTTTCAATGTTTTCACATGATACAATTATATGATTACCAGCACAGTGAGGACATGTTATCTCATTCCTACATTTGATATGATTATATTTGAGAGTTAATCGTAATATGATATGACGGAAGAATAGTAACACTAGGTACACAGAAATGCTCCACGCATAAAGGAAATCAGTTCCTCTTTGACAGCACCCCAAGATATTTTGCGCAGCAAAAAGTAACAGTCTGGATTGCTAAAATGCGCTTGACGTAAACGTGGTGCATTGATTTTATTTGATTAATCACTACAAACACACTACTAGCAATGTAATGTAGTTATGCCTTATACTTTTATAGAGACCCACATGAAAGCTGCAAGGCGATATAAATAAGATATTATTTTCAAAAGAAGTGCATTAGTGTTTTAGAAATGAAAGTATCGTACCTTATCTACTGTTTCTTTAGTCCATTCTTTCAGAGGTTGCAATTCTTTATACGCTAGAACTACCAAACAACTCGCAGGACTCTGTAGATTTCTGGAGTCCTTTCCAAATTTCTTGTCACTTTGACTGATAGTTCCTCGAAGTATCCATTTTCCTGGAACTAAGCCTGAAACAGGAAATCTTATGAGAATATTCAACTAGTTGGATGATAGAGTATATTTGATATTTAATAATAATTATTTATGCAATGAGTACATATTATAGAACTTTATTGGTTCAGGCGGGTTCATTTATGAACTAATTACATTCAAAACTTAATGTTCAACTGCTGAATTTTGTAAATTCCCTTGACTATCTCACTCATCTTAAAATTCTCACCGAATCTGACCAAACGCAAACCAAAGACAACTTGTGTTATCGCGATAACACCAGCTGTCTTTCAATTCTGATTGGAGGATCAGCTTCGGTATTTTCAGCGACGTAACCATGACGAAATGAATACGTTTGACAGTTTCATCAATAATAAATATAGCTGTATTTGTCAAAATGAGTCGCGTAAGTGCAAATTCAAATGAAATTATGAAGCAGAACATTATAATATTGATGTTATAATAATACATTGTTCGTATTTATATTAACGAAAAAATTTTATTCGTGAAATAGTCTAATAAAATTCAAATCGTGATTGAATTCATCTCATAAGTATGTCTTTCATTTCTGAACTCAACTGTCCTGCGGACTCGTGGAATTTTCTCGAAGCAATTCAGTTTCGTTCAGAAATAAATCGAAAATTCAATCACTCGTGGCATTACTCCTGAAAATTCAACTCAGGTATAAAAAATTGCATATATCACAGTGCAATTGTCACTTTGACAGCGGCAAAAGTTAGCTGCAACTTTTACAGCGACAAATGCACTAGTGGTTTTTTCGCTTATTAATTTGTTTACCAAAAAATAAATAGTTTAACATTGATATGTTTCTAAATTTCTAATTCAATAAATTGTCCTGCCGAATTGCACTCAATATTTGTATTGATATCGAGTAAAGTGTTCGTCAAATTCTGAACTGTTTCCTTTAGCTATTTGACGTGAAAAACTGTCAATGTTTACCTTCGTTTTCGCGTTTTTAATGCTTGACAGTTTTTCTCGTCTACTTGCTAGGAAGTAGTTTCTCATTAAACAACCCAAATTTACCCGATAAAATACAAACGTCTCGTGCAATTAAAAGTGAAAAAACAAAGCGGGACCACAGCTCAACTTTTGTTAAAATAAGGAAGAATACACGCCTATTCTGATAGCCAGTAGGATTTCTTCAATTTATTAGAATCGGCAAATCATCTTTAATATTTAGTGGTAGTTTTCAAAATAACTAACAAACAGTATATCCCCAGACCAACGGGAGAGTTGAATATCTCTTGGACCAAAAGGAATTTTAAAAATATTATAATTTCATATCATACGGCACTGTGAAAGCCATCTTCAGGAATAATTATTTTTATACGACGTTAAAGAGCTAACACCCTATGTATTAAATAAAAACCCATAACCTATATTTCAAAGAATTTATGGAACCATTCAACAGTATTGATAGTCCTTGACATATTCTATCATGGGAGATATTTATTTTATTCGAAAGTTATAAAGTATAGTCAGAGAGACCATATAATATAAAATTATACTTATTCAGATTTTATAGTTCTCTGGAAAACGTAACAATAAAATATAACCGTGATCGTACAAGATCTTTCCAGCAGTCATAATATTGGGAAAATTATTCACCGTACTCACGAACTCTGCATCCCGACAGAAAGAAATGTTTTAACCGTCATCCGGCTCCATCCCTCAGAACTATTCGGGAGACGTGTGCGAGCTGAAAATGATGGGGGTTTTCTTTTAACGTGCGATCCCAAGCACGATTGAGGAGTGCTACTAAAAACTTTATTTACTTTATTTATTGATCCCAAGAAACATTTCTGTTTATAGAGGGATTAATTTTTACATAAATTGATTAATGACAATACATAGTATATATGGAATACAAATTAATGAAGAAATCAAACAATTGATATAAAAAGAGTGATACAAATAATCATTGAAATATAAGTAAATAGTCCAAACAAAATGAAAGCAATCAACGCTGAAATATAATAGGAAGAGAACATTTATCTGTTAAGTAAATATTTCTTAAGTTTTTTTTTTAATTTAGTTTTAGTTTTAATATATTTTAATGGCTGTGGTATATTATTATATATCTCAATTCCCTCAGAAAAAATGGAAGTTTTTCCAAAGTTTGAGGTATAAGTATGGCAGTCATCCATCCAAATAGTAACCGCTCTCAAGCTTGCTTTGCTTTCTGATCGAATAAAAATCGAAAATTTTTAAAAAAGTAACTTCTTTCCAGGATTCTTCTTCTCCCGGCGGGAGATAGAAGGAGTCGGGAGTGAGGAGAGTCAGAAATACGATGCCATGGCACCGGTATTGGCGGATTCAGGTCGCTCTACTCAGGACTTAATGGAGGTATCTGAAAGAGACCACGCTTCCTGCGAAACTCATGCATGGATAAGCGTCACAATTCTATGTAGATAACTGGATGTAGGCGGTTTTTGAGGCTACTTGTTTTGTGGATGTCCCGGAAAGGGCTATAAGCTCAAAACTGGGTTCAGGTTCTGGGTTCATTAATTTTTATGAACTGAAGAGTAATTTTTCAAAAGGTCATATTTTCATTCTACACCCAAAAATAAACCTTCGACGAAAATCAAATCCTAAGGTTAAAAGACTTCTTCTAACGGCGAAGAACGATTCCAAATGCCTCATTATGAAGAAAGCAATAGAAAAAAAAAAGAAATTTCATATACAAAAAGAAATATTTCCACAAATGCTTCACACAATTGGTTTATTCAGTTTGTTAAATTTGAAACAAAACGCCACAGTTCCTCAATAATCTATAGGATGTTAATACAGTAACTTGAACAAAGGGTCAGATTTCCTTTACATTATGTTAGAACGAATAATAAAACTGGATTTATTGATCATAGAAAACGTGAGTTCGTGGAACGTAGTCGAATGTTTCGTGGTAAAACGGAACGCACTTACGGCAGGCACACCCGGCTATTGTATTTTGTATTCCTTGAAATATTTGTTAGGCTATAAATGTACTGTGTCCCGTGAAGTGTTGTAATGTTTTAATAAATTTGTTTGACTTTATACTATAAAATGGAGGAACACAATGTCGAAAAATGAAATAATGGAGTGAAAAAGAAGCCAAGATATAAGAAAGAGTAAGTCGCAAAGTTTAATATTCCGCTAGTTTTGGCTCCGTATGTTGTTTTTTCAATTTACTGGGCGAGTTTCCTTAGTCAACTCTTTTTTATTCAAATTAATTTATTTATTTAATTATCACTTCGATACCAACAAACATACAATGTTTATATAGGGACGACTAGTATCAATATACAAATTGAGTTTTTATTTGCACAGTTTTCAAGTTATCAGATTGTCCGGTTAAATGACTATCAGAAGTAACAACATAAGAGAGATTGGAATGTTTTTTCTTATTTTTTGTGAATAAAAGTGCAAATTTTCATTCTGAAAAATGAATCAATATCTAGGAGAATTCTAGGTTTATATAATTTTAAAGTTTGCTCCACAAGAAAGGTAATTTGGAAATACGTTTCAAAGCCTTATTTTGTAAGATTTTCAAAGGTTTCAAAATTGATTTTAATATTAAAATTGAATAATGAAGCTTTGACTATATCAAACTGAAATAAATAAGAATAATAATACTTTATTGATCACAAGAAAAATGTATGTTTATAGAGGGATATAAAAAAAATAATAAATTGAATAATAACAATACTTATAACATAACATAACACAAATTAAAGAAGAAATCAAGCAATTGATAGAAGTTTTAAAAACTGAAAATGATTAAATAGTTTTAAGATATTTCAGTGGAATGTAAGACCTCAGTTTGTATAAAATTCCAATAATAGGGGATATTTTTTTCCTTAAATTAGGAATATGCGTAGACCAAGAGAGAGTTTTATCAATGGTTAAACTTATAAATTTCAAATTTTTTTGTATTGTATGCAAGAATTATCCACATTAAGGGGCTTAATTTAGTTTTCAGGTAAATATCTTTTAGAATTGTGAATAAAACTAGATTTTTCAAAATTCAAATTAAACTTATTTTTTTTAACCATAACGAAATCAAACTGAGAACACCTTCCATTTGTTCCTTTATTTATTGGGCACTTTTTCTAATATAGTAAGGGATAGTAAGTATCATCCACAAATAATTTTAAATGACCTTTCAAATTCAGGGAAGAAATCGAATTTATATAAATGAGGAACAAAATAGACCCAAGGATAGATAGACCCTTGTGGTACCCCACAAGAAATGGCTCTTTTCGAAGAAGTTGAGCCTCCCATAAAAACAAATTGCTTTCTACCACTGAGGTAATTTTCAAATAAATCATAAACTTTGCTTCTGATACCAATTTGTCTTAATTTAACTAGTAAAATATCATGATTCACGTAAATCTAGCGATAAGATCCCAGATAATTTGTGTGATATTACACAACAAAAGTGCACGATTTTCTACATAAGGTCCTATTTCCTGTAGTATGGAACAAAAGGTCTTATTTCCAAATTATTGATAATAAAGAGTTATTGCAGAGTGAAATGAGTTAACTTAATTACAAGGAACTTTTATAAAAGTATCCTGTATTGCAATTATTTTTTATGGTTGGTAAATATGTTATTGCAAACATAATTTTCATAGTTGCTTCTTAAACTTTATTTTGACAAAAACGTCAAATTTCAATTTGGCAGAAAATTTCTATTGTGTCAAAATAGAGGATCCTTAAATAAAAGTGACTATTCCTGTATTTAAATTAAATAAGGGAAGCCTGTATTTTGATAAAAGAGAATTGTAAAAGATATATTGAATGCGCATGCGTGTATGTCAAATAAAGGAAAATTTAATTAAAGTATCATCACAGTAGAGGTTGCAATAACTCTCTAACAATTATATTAGTTTTTAAAGTCAACCACCAATAATACATCTGGTTTGAAGTAGTATTGTACCTTGATCCCATTTTCCATTTTTTTTAACTTTATAATTTCCCACCATCTACAGAAATATGCAGTTTCTGAAAATATACCTCCAATGGAAATATGGCCTTTCAATAAAATCACTCCTCAACTGGGTCCAGCGATTGATATATATGACTTTGCCGTGTTTTCTGAAAACATCGTCACACTCCCTAAGCCCGGTGAGGCCTCAGAAAAGCGGGCTTTCAAGCAGAAAGCATTTGTAAAACGTATACCACAACTGTTTCATGGGTGCTGGGATGGAGTCGATGCCCGCAAGCTCTCGCAACACATCCAAACGAATGTATCTACCACTCGTGGTGCTGATACGGAGTACCTTGTTCTGCATCCTGTCAAGTCTCTGAAGTTGAGTCTTGTATAGACTACAGAATAACGGCTAGGCGTATAATATTTCTGGGGGGGATCATTTGCTTGTATATCAGCATTTTGATAATCAAGCTCGAGTGTGAAGTTCTGGAAATCAAAGGGTGTATGCGCACTAATGCGGCAGCAGTCATTTGGTTTGCCAGAATGACCGCATTGGTTCATTCGTACTGAGGAGAATCTTGCATATGAAGGGAAAACATGTGTGGTGAGAGAGTCATGGCTTTCTGTTCGGCACTACCCGACCCATCCACTACAGCTGTCTTCTCGACACCGTTCACATATTTGACAGCTCACATTCCAGAGATACTTTTTGAACTTCAAGATAGTTCGTTAAAAAAAATGTCAGAAATATAAAACTTTTTACATGCATTCCTGAGGTATTTTCAACAAATAAAATTACTATGATTATTGAAAATTCCTGTTTTCTTGAATTTCATCATATATTATTGAGAAACTCTTTCTAAGATAATAGGCACTTGAAGCCAAGTCAAAATTCCAACCGTATCCTTATCCGTATCGATTTGCGCATGCGCAAACTCGATACGGTGACAAATATGTGTTACGGGCTACGTATCGATACGGACCGTTTCGGTATACGTATACGGAGACGGATATGTCAAAAATATTTACGTGATATATGATATTACATGACATTCGAAGGTTCCGTTTACGTTTGGGTTGATGAATAGTTTAAAGCCAAGTCGAAATTCCAACCGTATCCTTATCCGTATCGATCTGCGCATGCGCAAACTCGATATGGTGACAGATATGTGTTACGTGCTACGTATCGATACGGACCGCTTCGGTATACGTATCCGGAGACGGATCTGTCAAAAATATTTACGTGATATATGATATTACATGACATTCGAAGGTTCCGAATACGTTTGGGTTGATGAATAGATTGATGCCAAGTCGAAATTCCAACCGTATCCTTATCCGTATCGATCTGCGTATGCGCAAACTCGATACGGTGACAGATATGTGTTACGGGCTACGTATCGATACGGACCGTTTCGGTATACGTATCCGGAGACGGATCTGTCAAAAATATTTACGTGATATATGATATTACATGACATTCGAAGGTAACGTATACGTTTGGGTTGATGAATAGATTAAAGCCAAGTAAATTCCAACCGTATCCTTAACCGTATCGATACGGTGACAGATATGTGTTACGGGCTACGTATCGATACGGACCGTTTCGGTATACGTATCCGGAGACGGATCTGTCAAAAATATTTATGTGATATTTGGTATTACATGACATTTATATGACATTCGAAGGTTCCGTATACGTTTGGGTTGATGAATGGCTTCAAGGGCTTATTTCTTAATGCACAATTATGGCTTTAAGTGTCTGATATGTATTTCTGAAACGTGTTTTTCTTCAATACTATGATACCGTATTTTTACTATAAATAGTACTCCATGCACCTTTGAAGCTGTACCAAGGTTCCGGAACGTCCACGTAATCCTTTATTTGAACCTTGCTGAGATAGAATGTTTCTGTTCTTCTGGACTTCTCGACATTGTTCATATATATATCCACAAGATCTTTGAGACTGCTGAACCACATAACACAGGCTTTACCAGACGATGATTCCACTTGCAGTAAATTTGAACTATCGGTTGCTCGGCCATCTTTATCTCTGTCAACAGAAAATTCGGTTGTTTCAGGATCCAAATTATAATTTGTTCTACTACTCAAATGGAAAATCTGCTTTTCCCCTCTCATTTCAGTAAAAGTATCGTTTCGATTTTGATTTTTTTCCAAATTTAAAATAGTTGAAATTTCATTTACTAAAATCAGAAAAAAAAACCATTAATATTAAAACAGGGAAATTCTAAAAATAGCCATTGATATAATTTATTGTATAGCTGGTTAAATATACTCATAATAGTATATTCTGTAACAAGGTTAGAATGAAAAATTCGATGCGAGTGGAAAATAATTGTGAGAGCGAGCTGAAAGCGTGCGCGAGGAACCACGAGCATAACGAATTTTCAGAGATGGTTTTCCGGGACGAAATGTCTTTGAGAAGGGAACAATGTGGCACATATGATGAAACAATTGATTTGGCCGGAATTCATCGGACATTCAGTTGACTTTTAACATAGACTCGAATCCCGAGAAACAAATGAAAGTATTCCCGAAACGGACACAATTTCCAGCTATAGAAAGCGCGACATTTGCCGCCTGAGAGAAGTATTGAGTATTGAAAGAGTTGGACAATCGAAATAAACATTGCTCGCAGTGATTGTGTACATAAATTAGCGTCCCCGTCCGAGTACCCTATTTTTCATCATTTTTGAAACAGGACTTCAAGTCAAATTTCAAAATAATTTATCAATAAAGTTAGCCCAATTCCCAATTTCGAAAAATGAGAAAAACAAATGTCTGCACAAGCCAACGCGGGAACGAAAAAGGTATATCAACTTGCGGGTCCCAATTCTACAGTTGGATATAAAAATACATACATTCAGGTGCGTTTATTCGTAGTCTGGGAATACGAATAATGGCACCAGGACATAGCAACTTCTAATAAAATAATCAACAAAAGTTGACATTTCCGACAATAAAACTTTTCAAGGCATATTTTTATGCCAATCGAAATGTATTTTTCATTTCATTTCATCTAACCTCTAATTTAAGTCAGAATTCTACAATCGAAGTTTGTCCCCTATATTCTGAAACCTTTTGTATACCAGAAAAAGTTACATAATTTTCAATTTATTCCTTGTGCATATCCTCAAAGGAACTTTCTCATCAAAATATCATAAGCCAATGAAGATTCTAATCTATTTCAATTAATGTTATGCTGTTATTGCCTGACATTCAATTAAGAAATGGTGATACTAATTAACACTACTCAGGATCATAATATTTTCAAATTGAAAAATGATCACGAATACATCCAGGCAATTCGAAAACACATGATCAAGGCATGCCAAATTCCGTTACCAATCGAATAAGTGCTAGCTATACAGAGTGGGCCATTGAAAACGAAACAGCGGCTCTGTAGGTCGACAGAACCGAGTTATATAAAAACGCTCGGACACGTCAACCACATTTTCGAGGGGGACATCGTTCGCGATGAAATTCACCCGAAGCTGTGACTGCCACTCCTAAATTTTTAAATGGCAACTTATGGCAAGTGACACCTCATTTGAAAGGTATTTTCCTTCTTGATATCAAACAACAAAAATAAATCAATTCCATCGATTCGTTTTCGAGATATAGGAACTTGAAGTTGGGAAATCACTTTTTATTCACTCAATCAATAAAAACAATATCTGATAAAGCAACTGTCGCAATAATTATTATTGTCAATGAATTAAATGTTCAAACTGTCTACCACTTATTTCCGTACAAGTTCTGCTCAAAATGAGACCTCACATTTCGTAGCATTTCCGGCGTTATTCGACGGCATTCTTCAATAATTCTACGTCGTAATTCTTCCCGAGATTCTGGTTCGGTTGCATAGATTTTGTTTTTCAAGTGACCCCACAGGAAAAAGTCGAGTGGGGTTAAATCTGGAGATCTGGCTGGCCACTCTATAGCGCCTCTTCTTCCAATCCAACTTCCAGGAAACATTCTATCCAAAAACGCCCTAACAGGCTGTGCATAATGTGGAGGTGCCCCGTCTTGTTGAAATTTCAAGTGGTCTTCATGGTAACGATTGTCATTTTCAATGATGTCTACTAATTGTGGATAAACAAATTCATTCAATAATTCCAAATAAGTTTCTCCTGTCAGGTTACCGTCGAGAAATAGTGGTCCAATCAAACGGTCCCCAAAAATACCGGCCCAGACATTGAGTTTTTCGGGAGTTTGAGTATGGACTTCGTGGAAAACATGTGTATTAGCATCTGACCAATAACGACAATTATGACGATTCACAGTCGAATTCAAAAAGAATGTAGACTCATCAGAAAAGCAGATGTTGAAAAGAAAATTCTCATCAGCATCTATTTTCGTAGTCATAATTTCACAAAATTCCTGTCGCCTATCAAAATCATCTTCATTCAATTGGTGTACCAAATGTATTTTGTAGGGGTGAAGTTTATGATGTTTCAGGATTCGGCGGATACTGGTTCTACTAATATTGGTAACACTTGCCAATTTCCTTGTGCTCAATGTTTGATCTGCATGAACTTGTCCTAAAAGTGCAACTTCAACAGGTTCATTTCTCACAGGAAATTCACGTTCTGGGTCTCGTTTCTTGTTGGCTACTGATCCAGTTTGACGAAACTTTTGCACTAATTCTAAGACGTATTTTCTAGAAACAAGTTTATCTGGATGCGTTTCATTGAACAAATTAGCTGTATGGTTACCGCACTCATCATTCTTGAAAATAATTGTTATTATTTCAACTCTTTCCGCGATCGTATACACCATTATTGAAGAAATATTCAGCAGCTGTAATTCACTCTAATGTCGTTCAATCAACGATCAGTTTGACATTGCCAGACGTCCAAAATTGCGATTTGGCGAAAAAAATTATCGCATACATGTTTTTGTTGTACGCGCATTGGAGTCGAATTCAAGAAAACGTCTTTTTATCGATTCTCAAGAACTTTAACATTTTTTCGATCAAGTAATTGAAGATGAAATAAGAATTTGAAACGGAATTGCATGTTATTTGTTGGTAAACAGTTAGATAATTTAATTCCTTGACAATGATAATTATCTTTAAACAGTTGCATTGTTAGATCTTATTTTTATTGATTGTGTGAAAAAAAAGTGATTTTCCAACTTCAAGTTCCTATATCTCGGAAACGAATCGATAGAATTAATTTATTTTTGTTGTTTGATATTAAGAAGGAAAATACCTTTCAAATGAGGTATCACTTGCCATATGTTGCCTTTTAAAAATTTAGGGGTGGCGGTCAGAGCTCCGAGGGATGGAATGTATTTCGGGTGAATTTCATCGTGAACGATGTCCCCCTCGAAAATGTTGTTGACGTGTCCGAGCGTTTTTATATAACTCGGTTCTGCCGACCTACAGAGCCGCTGTTTCGTTTTCAATGGCCCACTCTGTATATGATAACAGAGGTCTGATCAATAATCATGAGATACTCGTTAATGATATCACAAAAAATCATTATTAAATAAGAATGGAAATATACAAGAACTATGAAAAACCTGCTTGGCTACTTTGTTTGCCTCAATCCTCCGGAAAACCACATCAACGACATAATAGCAAGTTATAATGCCAATTACTTGGGTGTGAAACAAATAATTATTTTTATTGATATGATAGTGACTTGATGGAATATTTTCTCAATTGGGTACGTAATTTCGGAGAATTAATTCTCTTTCATAATACTTTGACATTCGACTTCGACACTCTGCAGGAAAACTGAAAGGATTTATAGTAACCAACCTGCCATTGGGGTCAAACATGAAGAATTTTCCATCTTCCACCCACACAGCTAGTTTGAGTGGTCCTAAGATAACGCAGCTTTCGTTAAATGTTAAAAACTGTTCTAATGCTGGAAGCAAATCTAGCACTTCAAAATCTTGAGACAGCAATTTGCCAACGACCACAAAATCTTCCACGATTGGGGAAAAAATCCTGCCCTCGTACTCGGTTTTTTTCTGGAAATTGGACAGTTTCAAGCTTTGCGTTCTTGGAATTGTTCTCATTGCGTCTCTGAATAGTGAATCTCCGTATTTGAGGATAGTGTTCACTATTTTGGGTACCCATATTTTGGATTTGTGGAATCTTAGCATTATCAGGGCGGATATTGCATTTCCCAGACTTTGACGACCCTGGTATTTCGAAAAGGTCGGATCTGATTGACATGTACATGCCCGTAGAATACCCACTTTTTCAGGAACTACATCTGAAATATTGTATCATGAGTAAATGAATGAATCATATTCTTATAGGTTATTCACTTTAAGATGAGCATGACGTCATGTTTAATAATGTTGTTTATCCGACATAACGTTAAACTTTCCAACGAAATGCGTTAAATAGCGATGAAAAAAAATTAATTTTATCGCATTGGGAACTTTAACGTTATTATGCCGGATATACAACATTATCAAACATGACGGCATGCCCATCTTAACTAATCCTTCGATATTACCATAATTACCAAAAAAAAATCCTAAATTTTGATATATTGAGATTATATGTACCGAAGAGAGACTTTTCAAAATCAAAAGAGTTCTTAAGTTAGAAGTGTGAGCTTCACCCCCAAAAACCACCCCAAACATGCATTGCGGCGCGTTTTTTCTCGTTTTTCTCAAAAACCCTTCGTCCCACAGAAAATTTTATTCCTAATAAAATTGAAGATTGTTCCTTATTAAATTTTATACCTATTAGAAAGTAATCCATGTTCATTTTGTTTTATCCAATAAATTTCGAGCAACGAGCGATCGAAGTTAGAGGTTGCTGTCAGCGTAGATTAGTCATGACGATGTTTTGGTCATCTGACTTTACAAATTGAACATGAGTGTTATTCAATGAATATTAACACTTTAACGGCGGTTTGCACCAACTTTATTAATAATTTGGCTTAACTACTTAGGGATCAACTATTAACTAATAATTAAATCAAGATGCTCTCAAATTCTTAATAATAGATTAAACCATGTTGTACAAATATATTTTGATTGAATTGTGGATTTAATATTAACTAAAACTTAACTACAATTCGTAAAAACGGCGGTTAGATGTTAAAACAATATTTGATTGCATCCTCCACGATTCACTGTTGCGATAATAATTAACAGTGCTGCTCCTAACGTGGCTAATGACCATAGCAGTTGATGCCAACACACAAAAAAAATTTTTGACCGTTCCAAGGGTAAGAAATATCGTGTAAATTTGTTGCAAAGGTAAGAAATATAGTGTTTTTTTGAAGTAGTCGATTTTTTTTATTAGTTTGAATTATATATTGAATCTAACAAGAACAAAGTAAAAACATCAAAATGATTGATGAATGATATTGGTGGCGCATTCCCTTTCAGAGCTGCAGGGAAACCCGGAAAAACCTGCAACACCACACCATCTGAAGAGTTGGAATTCATTGGTAGAGAACTTCTAAAGAGGTCCGATGAATTGTGACAATCTGCTCTATGGTAAAATAGTAGTAATTCAATATATATTTCTTTGTGAATATAGTTTTATTTAAACAAGTATTTGAATCCTATCATACTGAATCTGTTTTTATCCGCAAACAATCAAACATCACAAAAAAAACAATCTTTGCGACTGAATGTCACTAGTGACCACTATCAGATACCTTACTTCGATAATTCGGACATTCAATGAAATTACTTAAATTTTTTAGAATCGACCATTCAACAGTTTGAAATATTTCTGGAAGAGAAGCAGTATGAACTTGGAGAAACTAGGTACTTCAAATGCAGAGCTTGGACCAAGGCTTGAACTCATCATGAAAGATTGGGCTTTCAATATGAAGAGAGTTGATGGTGAAGAATATAAATAATGTGTCATAAAGACCATGTGGAATATTACTGCATAGTGTCTTCAAAAAAATGCTATACAGAGTACAGCCGAAAAGTCAATCCATTCGTAGATATTGAATTCTAAGAGGCAAGGGATGCGAAAAATGCGAAACGAAAGCAGCTTCAGTCTATTCCTGGTAGAAGAAAACAAAGTTCGAATGTCAAATAAATTTTCTGTATCTTGTAGTTGAATATTAATTAATCTCCCTAAAATACATTCGAGATCATATTTTTATACTAAATACATTTCAAATTGCATTAAAATTTTAGCCTAGTTACTTTGGTAATAAAGTTCAGCAATATTTTTTTTCTATTTTTTTAGGAACGAAGTAGATCATAGAATTTAGCAAAATAAGTATTTTTTGGGGGATTCTAGCACTGGTAATCATTTTTCACGTTTCCAGGACCGGTATGGCCCAGATAATAATTCATAACTTCTTCATTATGAATTCTGCCAATTTCATATTTCGGAGTAACAATCAGGATCGGTTGAAAAAAGAATCCATGTTCAGAATAATTTTTCTGGGCGTCCAGGGCCGGCTTCACTCCAGCAATAAATCTTAACTTTCTTATTAGGAACACTGCCAGTTTCATATTTTAGGGTTACCATCAGAATCGGTTGAGGAAAGAATCCACATATTCAGAATTATTTTTCCGGGCGTCCAGGGCCGGCTTCACTGTAGTAATAAATCTTAACTTCCTCACAAGGAACACTGCCGGTTTTATATTTTCGGATAACAATAAGGATCTGTTGGAAAAAAATCCTCATATTCAAAATAATTTTTCCGGGTGTCCAGGGCCGGCTTCTCTCCAGCAATAAATCTAAACTTCCTAATTAGGAACTCTGCCAGTTTTATATTCTAGAGTTACAATCAAGATAATTTGAGAAAAGAATCCACATGTTCAGAATGATTTTTCCAGGCGTCCATTACCGGCTTCACTCTAGCAATAAATCTTAACTTCCTCACAAGGAACACTGCCGGTTTCATATTTCCGGGTAACAATAAGGATCGGTTGAGAGAAAAATCCCCATGTTCAAAATAATTTTTTCGGGTGTCCAGGGCCGGCTTCTCTCCAGCAATAAATCTTAACTTCGTTATTAGGAACTCTGCCAGTTTCATATTCCAGAGTAACAATCAGGATCGGTTGATAACAGCATCCACATGTTCAGAATAATTTTTCCGGCTTCACTAAGGCATTAAATCTAAAGTACCTTATAAGGAACTCTACCAGTTTCATATTTCAGGGTAACAATCAGGATCAGTTGAGAAAAGAATCCACATGTTCGAAATAACATTTCTGGGCGTCCAGCGCCGGCTTCTCTCCAGCAATAAATCTAAACTTCCTTATACGGAACTCTGCCAGTTTCATATTAGAGCATAACAAAGAGAATGACGCCCGTAAAAAATATTCCGAACATGTGAATTATATTCTTGAACGATTATCTTTGTTATGCTGGAATATAAGAAGTTAAGATTTATTACTGGAGTGAAGCCAGCCCTGGACGACCGGAAAAATTATTCCGAACATGTGAATTGTTTTCTCAACTGATCCTGATTCCTACCCTGAAATTTGTAACTGGCAGAAATCCTAATAAAGGAGTTAAGATTTATTGCTGGAGTGAAGCCGGCCCTGAACACCCGGAAAAATTATTCTGAAGATGTGTATTCTTTCCTCAACCGATCCTGATTGTTTCCCTCAGATATGAAACTGGCAGAGTTCCTAATAAGGAAGTTAAGATTTATTGCTGTAATGAAGCCGGCCCTGAACACCCGGAAAAATTATTCTGAAGATGTGTATTCTTTCCTCAACCGATCCTGATTGTTTCCCTCAGATATGAAACTGGCAGAGTTCCTAATGAGGAAGTTAAGATTTATTGCTGGAGTGAAGCCGGTCCTGGACGCCCAGAAAAATAATTCCGAACATGTGAATTATTTTCTCAACTGATCCTGATTCCTACCCTGAAATTTGTAACTGGCAGAAATCCTAATAAGGGAGTTAAGATTTATTGCTGGAGTGAAGCCGGTCCTGAACACCTGGAAAAATTATTCTGAAGATGTGTATTCTTTCCTCAACCGATCCTGATTGTTTCCCTCAGATATGAAACTGGCAGAGTTCCTAATAAGGAAGTTAAGATTCATTGCTGGAATGAAGCCGGCCATGGACGCCCGGAAAAATTATTCAGAACATGTGATTTCAGTTCGAAAATATGAATGATTTCGTTTCTCAACTGGTCCTGATTCCTACCCTAAAATTTGAAACTGGCAGAGTTCCTAATAAGGAAGTTAAGATTTATTGCTGGAGTGAAGCCGGCCCTGGACGCCCAAAAAATTGTTCCGAATATGTGGTTTCTTCTCTCAACTGATTGTGATTGTTATACTGAAATATGATAGTGCCAGAATTCATAATGAAGAAGTTATGAATTATTGTCAGGGCCATACTTACTGGTCCTAGAAACGTGAAAAGTGCTAGAATCCCAAAAAAATACTTATTTCGCTCAATTTCGTCCTTTGATCTACTTCGTTTCTAAAAAAATAAAAAATAAATTATTGCCGAACTTTTTTGCCAAAGTAACTAGGCTATAATTATCAATGTCCTTGGGTTATTACCAATGAAAATTTTTTGTTTCAAGCGGAAATCCAATGAAATTACTTAAATTGAGGTAATGTGATTGAATACAACCAATACGAACAACATTATACTGATAGGGTCTGTTCTCACTCTCAAGCACGTTGCTATGGATATACATATTTTGATTTATTTCGATTCTGAAGTTTCAAATATTCAATAACGTCAAAATGTCAGTGATGTCATGATTTGGTTGTAATACTGACGAGAAGATTAATTTTATTTTATTTTTATTTTATTTTATTTTATTTATTTATATACGGGCAAGCCCAGTTAAAGATATTACAAGATGTACATTATGTGAGTAATACAAACACAGTCATAACATATATGGTATTGATAATAGTGAAGACATTAAAAGAAAAAAAACAAAGATCAATGAAAAGTAAAAGTACAAGTCCAGTCAGTGTAAAAGTGGGAAATGAAATGAAAAGATGGTCACTGACACATTTGATTTTTAAACTTAGGTAGAGGTGTTGAGAAATTTTCTTATCAAATATATCGAAGTAAACTTTTTACATTAACAAATTTGTATGGAAATCATTTATAGACTATTGCAATGTTACAAAGTATCGGTTAGCAAGAAATTTTCTATTCGAATAACCCTCGAATATTGATTAATATAACAACTTCCTCAAGCTTGTTGCTTATAGAAAACAGACCTCCGCCTTTTTCGGAATCTGCTATAATTCATCAATGACCTTGGGTTATTACTACTGAAAACAGATGTGATGGGGGAGTATCAAATATTAAAAAAATTCATTTTTTGATGAGCGTATTACCATAATTTCTTCATAATTTTTCAAGAAATAATTATGAGGATATAAGAATTATAATCCATTTTCGATTTGAAACCATCGAAGGATTTGTATTGGAAATTAGAATCTACGGAATGACTGTTTAACAGATGTTCTCATTTGAAAAATATAACTTTAAATAAAATAGTGTTATTGAAAATCTTGAACCTCTATAGTCTATAGGTACTCAACTTGGCAGAAAAAGTATGTACAATATTTTTCACTCTTCATTTATGTTTATCACATTTATGGAAGTGCGTCCAGCGCAATATACAGTATCGGAAAGTTTTCATCTTGGGTATGGCGGTTTCATGAGAGCGTAAATAATAGCTTGCTATTATGTTGAGAGAGCATTACAATTTTTCCTCTACTCGCTCGAGGAAGGGATAAAGACGTCAGCTGGTGTGCGGTGTTCGCATCATAGAAATTATAATATATATACTTACTCTAGAATGCCAATCCCCTCTTCGTGGGACACTGAAAAGTGTTGTAAAATTCCAAATGTTTTCATCAATGCGCATGCCCATAACCGGTCTCCTAGCTCTGCAGCCTTGACAAATTTCAGAAAATTTTATTTTTGTAGTCGAGATTATGTCGAAAATAATCTAACATTACTGTGAAGCCTACCCAAATTCCCGTTGAATTGTTGGGATCGTGCAACAGTGTTAACAGTTTTCAATTGCCGCAGAGGAAGGCGGGTAGTTTGCCAGAGCCGGTTTGGATTAGTTTGGTGGTTTAGGCGATTTGTGTTCATTGTGAAATTAACCATTAATGTTATTGTGTTTATTTAGATGTGCTTTTCTTATTACTGTTGTTTACTTCAATTATTCATCGGTAGTGTGTATGTTATTGGTTTTCGGGTTTTTCTGTAGTGAAATTTTAATTTTGACGATGTCGACGTGCTTGGTTCTATGGTGTGGAAATAAAGGAAATATTCCTGTAATCCATTATTTTTAGTAAGTACCTACTTGAATAAGAATTGTTGATGGCAAATCTAAATAACATAAATAGAGCAGAAATAACTCCCATCTTTGATAAAACTGAGAATATTAATCCTTTCTTTACCTTTGGATTATATAAATCATTTTAAGCTTGACGAGAGCAAGGCATGACATTTGGATGAGGGCATTGGGAAGAAATCCTATCGTGGAGCATCTGACTGAAAAAAATGTCATTGGCAGCAAACATTTTTCTTCAAACGATGTATATATAGATAGATAGATAATAGATAACTTTATTGAAAATAGGTACATCCTAATAAACAGCAAAGATAATGTTAAATATGAATATAAGGTAATATAATATAATATAATAATAATAATAATATAATATAATATTAATAATATATATATATATGAAGGGTAGTCGAATGTTATTGAAACTAAATGCAGTTTCAAGTCTTTTTTTACGAAAAAATCAGGAAGTTCCTACCCAAGAAAGGTCTATATAACAACTGTAGGAATTTTCAAATCTTTAAAATCTGTTCAATTCATTCATGATGTAAGTTTTATAAAGGATTGCATTTTTTAAGGAATTAGCTGATGATAATTTTTTGTCATATAAATGTCTCGGTCTTGGTATTGTATCAAGACCAAGACCACACCAAGAGTAATCTCTTGGTCTAGGAGGTGCTCCATTTAGTTGAAAATAGATATTTTCATGGACGATGCTCTTCCGAAATATTATCAATCGTTCCACCGTTAGCGGTCCCTTCGAGACTGACCCGTCGAGCTCCAGTCCTCAGCACATCCATATGCCGTCACTTTGGAGAATATGTTTCCCAGAATATCAATTCCTACCTACCTTCCTTTGGTTCTCACGATGTTCTCTGAACAATACACGATGTTTCTTTCCGTGGGACTTAAAAAAAATCATAAAATATGTATATTTCAGAAACATCACCAATAGTTACCTACTCAAGATATATTTTTTCATTGTTATTTTATTCGATGAATTTCTCGGATATAATCAGTTTCACAACATAGGTATGCCCACCAAAACTTTTCGTGTCTCATAGACTGCCCTGACACCAACGTATTATCAAATCGATTTTACTCAATATCATGAATCATTTAAAAATCTCACTGAAACCCACCCTGTTATGAATGAAACTGGTCCTGATCATGCGCACTAAATAATGCATCGAACTTTTTACAACACTTTCGTCCCATTGAATTGGCATTCTAGAGTAAGTATATATATTATAATTTCTATGGTTCGCATTGCCACGTGGTCCGAATGCGTCGGGTGGGGTAACAGAAGAGGCACGCAGTAGTGCGTATCCCTCATTTATGTGGTATTATCATAATATCAATGCGTTCCTTGTTGCTCGCGTAGATTTCTGTCTATACCCCAGAAGAAAAGATTCCGATACTGTGGAATACTACATAAATAAGAGAGACGCACTTCTGTGCCCCACCCGAAGAATTAACAGTTCTCGTCGATATCCCTTCCTCGAACGATTAGACGAGAAATTATAATGCTCTCTCAACATACAGTATCGGAAAGTTTTTATTGGAACTATTGGGAGCAAAAGACCAAATTATTGCAAAAAATGAAAAAATAATAAATACTCTAACAGGTCAAGTAGATTTCTTATCTAGAGAATACAACAAATTAATCATCAATCGTAACGATGAAAAAGAAATTTTAACGGAGTTGAATTTATTGAAAGATAAAGTTTATAATTTCTCCACCAAAAGTAATACATCTGAATTTCCTGAAAAAATGCTGATATAATGAAAAACGAAAATCAGAAAAAAGACATAGCTCTGCAGAATACTCACTAATCATTAAACCCAAAATTCAACAAACCAAAGAAGAGATTCAAGCCAAAATTAATCCAGTGAGAGCCAAGGCTTGTATCACAAGAATACAGGAAATCAAACAAGGAGGAATACTACTGAAAACAAATTCAGAAGAAGAAATCAAAATCCTACAAGATTTTACTGAAAAGGAAATAGGTAATTATTACATCATTACAACATAGAAACTCAGACTTCCAAGGCTGGTGTTTATAGGATCGAATAACTTCAGAAATACAGAAGAATTCAAAGAGCTTCAAATGTGCAAGTTCATAGACGATGATGATACCCTTCAGATAAAATATTCTAGACAGTCAAAATATTCAAAAAAAAATATCATTTATGTTGAAACAAGTGGTAAAACATATCGCAAACTAGTAGTAGTCTTGGATGGCAGAGAAGATTTCAATATAATAACTTGTTCTAATTGTAATGGGTATGGTCGTTTTTCTAGAGACTGCAGAAATTCCACCTGTTGTGCATTCTGTGCCGAAAAGCACAGTATTAAAGATTGTACTAACAAAATTAATCCTTGTTGTATAAATTGTAGAGTAGCTATTGAAAAATTCAATTGGAAAGGTAACTATAACCATACTTCTAATGATAATAATTGTCCAATTTTACAGAGAAAAATTATTTCAGTTCGGGAGAGAACAAGTTAGAGTAGTCTGATCACTGGTAATTTTACGAAACTCAATAATCTCAATATACTTTACTTAAATATACGAAGTATGATAAACAAAATGAATGAATTGGAAGTTATACCGAACAAATATAAACAAACCCACATATTAATTTTGACAGAAACTTGGATTAAATCGATTGATACTGATTATTTCAATTTACCTAACTTACTAGCATTCACCATTGCCGTGATGATTAAACAAGGAGGAGGAGTTGCAATTTATCTGCGAAATGGTTTAAAAATTTTTAATATTCACAAAAATATACATAAAGAATACAATACAGTAGAAATAGAAATTTCGCAATTTCGATCAAAATTGAATATTATAGCCCTTTATAGACCCCCTAGTTCAAAAATTTATGATTTCTTTGAATATTTGGATGAAATCATGGAAATTAACAAAAAAATTATTCTGATAGGAGATATTAATATAGATTTATTAACAGATAACAAAAATGTTACCAATTACAAAAATATAATAGAAAGTAATGGTTTTCAAATTATAAACAGAATAATTCAAATTGTTTCACCAGAAAACAAAATGATTCATCAAGCATTCTTGATCATATTTTAACTAACTGCCACCAGTTGGATTTTAGAATGAAATTAGAAGACACTTCAATAACGGATCATCGCATAATATATACCTCAATTCTAAATGCCAATGTTGCACTAAAAAAATTTAAAAAACGAGAAATCATCAAAGTTGATTACACTTAATTCAGGAAACTTATTGCTGATGAATTAAATAGATTTCAATGTGAAAAATTTGAAGATTTATTAAAATTACTTTTAGAAGCTAAACGTCAATCCATTGTTAAAATATATTATAGAACTCGTGAAAATAATGACTGGATTACCAGCTCTATTATTCATGAAATTGAAATCAGGAATAAAAAATTCGAAATTATGAAGCAAAATATTAATGATCAAGAACTTTTCTTGGAATACAAAATTCAAAGAAATGAAGTGAATGCAATGATTAGAAGAGCAAAATCTCAATATATCAATAAACAATTTGAAGAATCTCAAGGCAATCGAAAGAAAATATTGTGGGATGTATTGAATTATTGTATGAGAAAAAAATCTAAATTTAATGTAAATAGGGATATCGAATAATTACAATTAAATGGTAATATTATCACTAACAACCTGGAAATAGCAGATTTAATGAATATATACTTTTCCCGCGTTGGTGAGAACATAGCCAATGATTTGAAATTTTTCTATAACAACATACCTACTGAAAATATTTCTCCACTTCATAACAATTCCTCAATGCTTTTATTTCCAACTGACGAAACTGAAATATTTGAAATAATAAGAAGTCTTAAAAGAACATGTCCTGATCCTGATAATTTTATTACTAGGGATATTTTTGAAATGAAAGACATTTTAGTAGGACCTCTTACTAAATTAATTAATAATTATTTCATGAAAGGTATTTTTCCAGACGAACTAAAACATGCATCAGTTAGACCTATTTATAAAAGTGGAGACGCTCAAGAACCTGAAAATTACAGACCAATAGCCTTATTAAGACTGACAAATTGAATATAAACAAAGGCGTTCCACAGGGGTCGGTTTTAGGTCCAATTTTATACTTATTATATATACAAAGTTTATCCCAAATCAACTTATCATGTCATTACACGATATAAGCGGACGATACAGTACTTTTATATGCAAATGAAAACCCTTTGACTCTAGAAAAAACTATAAACGAGGACTTACAAAAATTTGAAAAATGGCTTTATTCTAATCTTCTCTCTGTTAATCCTAGAAAAACTGAATATATGATTCTTCAACAAAGAAATAAACTCAATATTAAATTAAATATAAAAGTAAAAAATGAAAAATTGAAACAAACCTCTCAGATAAAATATCTTAGCATTTGGATTGATGATAAATTGAAGTGGGATTATTGGAGCGTTGAGAAGATGTCCCAAATTAAACCCTAAAATAGCTAATATATTTTTATATTCCCATATTCTCAGTAGAATCAAATATTTAATTAATATATGGGGAACTTGTTCTAAAAATAATTTTAATAAAATCTCCGCTGTTTACAGAAAAGCTTTAATAGTACTCTATCGTCTACCATATAACACTCCAACATATCAGCTTTATTTAATGACGAACACATTTTCTTTGGAAGAGCATTATGCAATGGATACTCTCAAAATATCATATCTTATTATTAATAAAATGATTAAATCTAATTTTATATTAACCCGAAATTCAGAAATTCACAATTACAATACAAGACAACATAACTTGTTCCATCTTGATTCTGCAAACTCGGTAATTGGCCAGAAAAGATTTACTCATGAAGCACTTTCAAAATTCAATGAATTGCCCGAAGACCTAAAAAAATGTTTGAATATCACTGAATTCAAAATCAAAATAAAAAAATGTTTCCTCTAAAAAAGAAATCGAAATTGAATGGATTCTTTCTTCGTTCTATTGTATGTTTTTTTTTCTCCATTGTAATTCTAAAAGTTTTTTTTGTAATAGAATATATAAATACAAAAAGGTTCATGAACAGTCTCATACCAGTTTTAAACTGTTTGATTGTTCATGACAGTCCTTGCATACAAATCATGTAAGCATATAAATATACCCTTTTATAATGCTATAGTTACTTTAAAAAAAACACTCTATCTCTGATAACAATAGTTATTAAGAAATGTTTATAGAATATTTTACTATTGTAGCAATGAATTATGATAAATAAACGTTATTATTATTATTATTATTATTATTATTATTATACCCGAGAGGAAAACTTTCCAATACTGTATACCCCAGATGAAAAGTTTCCGATACTGTACATAAAAATTCTTTTGGAAAATCAAGTGTGTTATTTGTTCGTCTTAAAGCTATGTGATCGTACTAAGAGAATTCAGAAGAATGAGAATATAAAGGGTGCTATATTTGAAATTTCCAAGTTGGGGTCGTTTACGTTGAAACCAAATGTGATGGGGAGTACCAAATATTAAAAAAAGTCCATTTTTTTAATCCAATGCCCCTCCTGAGTGTGAATATCATTCTCTTGAAACTCTGAAAAATAAGGCTTGTCGAATGGATATACAGGGTATGTCAAATTTTGCATGTTTTTTTTTATCATACTCCCGTGTAAAATAATATTGCATGAACACAAGTGTTTTTGAGACACTATTGTGAATATCCATTCAACCATACGCTTTTCAAAATATATCATGAATATCCATTTATACTTCTTCAAATCGGAGCAAACTTTACTTCGTGTTGAAATGTGGTCACATATATGTTAATGAAATGTTATGAAATAATAATAAGAATGTTAATGATGTCAGGAAGTTAATGAGGGTGATATCGTAAGAAGTTGTTTCTACTAGGTATATTCGGATGGTTCCATGACATATCGTAACGCGACAGTTCGTAACACCACAAATGGTAACGGACAATTTGTAACGCCGTCAATTCGTAACGGCGACACTTCATAACATCGACAGTTTGTAACTACGACTATTCGTAACGGTACAATTCGTAACGCCAAGATTAAATTAAGAAGAAATAATCCACTCGTAGACAGTATTTCCCATAATTGGCGTTCAGACATTCAAACCATTTTTTTAGCTCACCCTGCAGGACAAGAAAAAAAGTGTTATGAAGGAGGTTGTTTGTTCTGACTGCCACAATGATATATCCAGGAATCAAAAAAATCTGTCTAGCGCCAGTAGTGATACAACCCTTTTTCTAACACAGTTGCCGCTAGATGGCGCTGGCGGCGCGTCGAAAGAATCAGCGTTCGCTGGGTTTACCGCGTGACGTATTCGGTTGGAATACAGTATACTAAAGCAGCATGTATATTTCAGATCGGTGTCTGTCATGAAGTTCACGTTTGAATGGTAAGGAGAGTGAGATTTGTGTGTTGCCGGATTTAAAATTGAGCAGGAGAGTTACGGAGAGCGGGACGTTGCCGGTTTTTTAATTTAATCATTGAAGAAAAAATATATGCAGGGTGTACCAACGTAACATCACAGAAAAAACAGCCTATCAAAAATCATATTGTATACTCATCAATTGAGGGAATAAACAACCGACATCATTTAAGAGAAAAAAAGATTGCGCCTGCATATCAAATACCAACATATGATTTAAGAGAAAAAAAAAATGGTTGCCTGTGACATTTGTCAAAGAAAACACGCGTCATTGGGGGTATATGGATTCAAAATGTTTTCGTGTTGGGGTCCGTCATTTTTAACGTGCGATACCCAGTATGTACCAGTTTGGCTCTGTTTCTTTGTTTTTCATCATCAGACGAGTGGGGGTTAGGTAACATTATATTTGGAAAGTATGTTAGTACCTACGAGCAGTTGAAACAATCAGTGACAGACAGTGAAGAATACAGACAGAAGTTTGAGCAGTTTTGTAGATGTATTCAAGAATCAAAGAAGATATTCAATCAACATCACGAAAATATTTTGAATCCCTATACCCCCAATGACGCGTGTTTTCTTCGATTATTTTTTGTCTTGAATCATATTTTGGTATGCCCGGTATATGGTATTTGATAAGCAGGCCAATCTTTTTTTCTCTTAAATGATGTCGGTTGTTTATTCTCTCAATTGATGAGTGTTTTGAGATACCCTGTATAAAATATGATTTTTGACAAGTCATTTTTTCTGTGATGTCACGTTGGTATACCCTGTATATGTTTGTTTTTCAATGATTAAATTTAAAAAAACTGGCAACGTCCCGCCCTCCGTAACTCTACTGCTCAATTTTAAATCCGGCAACACACAAATCTCACTCTCCTTACCATTCAAACGTGGACTCCATGACAGACACCGATCTGAAATATACATGCTGCTGTAATATACTATCTTCCACCCGAATACGTCACGCGGCGAACCCAGCGAACACTGACTTTGTCGACGCGCCGCCAGCGCCATCTAACGGCAACTGTGTTAGAAAAAGGGCTGTATCACTACTAGCGCCAGGAATACATGTTCCTATCAAGTGCCATGTCCTTTATTTTTACACAAAATTGCAGCTGCACTAAAAATTGGTTTCCACGTTATCGAAAATAAACAATGTTAAGTTTTCACTTAAATAAGTTAAATTAGTTGGTTCTTTATGTCAAGCAATTTGTGAGGTGTGTGCAGAAAAGAATTATGTACGCCACTGAGCAGTCAGTTTTTTGCCTACCTCCGGAAAGAAGACATCGAAAGAATAAAAAAGGCAGTGCTGACCAGTTCCTCGTCACGAGCCTTACCTTCAACTATACAAAATTCGTTCAACGCTATTTTTGTCTTGTGCAATCAAGATTCGCGACGCTTCGCCTAAGTTGTGTTTATATCGATTACGTATTTCTCATTAAGTGTGGTGATCCCTTTTTGCCATGTGCCCAACTTTCACGGACGTCTGGATAAAGAAGGGGCGCCCCAAACATCACGAAACCTACATCCAGACCAGACTGACGATCTCCTAGGAGTCCTCTTCAATTTGGCTTAGGTGAGATTGTTCAGTGGTTTTGTCATTACTGTTATTTATTTGAAAAACGCCGCCTATCACAAATTGCATTACAGGTTCATTCATCTCACTTTTGAGTTATCGAAGCTAAAAAACGCACAGAAACAAACAAAATAATTCAATCTCGGCGTTACGTATTGTAATAGTCGTAGTTACAAACTGTCGATGTTACGAAGTGACGCCGTTACGAATTGTCGACGTTACGAATTGTCCGTTACCATTTGTCATATTCGGATATATTATTAGAGTAATGTGTTCACACAACCAAACAGGGCTAGATTGATGAATAATGGCTCAATAAAATGGACACGTTAAATGTGATCAATACAAGGTTGTATATGTTACATGAATTTATTATGTTGAATTGGTGTTTAGCAGTTACATGTTTACTCATTTCAAGAGTAAATTTTAAAATATGATATCCTTACCTAAATAAAATGAAAGTTTTTCTGGTAAAGCCCTGTAGGGAATAGGAATTTTGCATACGTCCATTTTTTCAATGCCCCCTTTTAACCACGATGGTCTCTTCGATAATGAAATTGCATCATTCGCTTCCGGGGAGAGCTCTTCTGATTTTATTCTCATGATCGCTACTTCGTCTTTACGTTCTTCTAAGTACTGCTTGAGCTTATTCTCCAAAACATTCACTACCGTTGTCACTGAAATAGATCCTCAGTCAATTACAATGGCGCCGGCAGTTCCTTCAATTTTTGTCACGACAGCTACGATGGTTTATAGACCGGCTGGTAATGACACATTTTTTGCAACGTTTTTATAACTTATGCTTTCTTAAATAGTTATTCACCTAACAAGTGCGGAAAGTAGTACTTTTCCGCACGCGACGGCAAGCCGTTAAGGGCGGAAAAGACATTTTCCGTAAGAGTTAGGTACAATATTTTTCCTACGAGTGTTTTGGTCCATCTTATTTATAAAAAAACAAGGTTTTTAATAAACAAGTTTTATAATAATTCTATAAAATGACTAATAAGACAGAATAGTTACATAGATCATTTGGTTAGTCCTAAATATCATCATTTTCAAAAATATAAAAATCGTGCGGAAAAGTAAAAATCGTACGGAAAAGTAAAAATCGTGCGGAAAAGTACAACTTTCAAAACGAAAAATCGTGCGGAAAAGTTAACTTTTCCGCTCGTAGGAAAATTATGTTCATTATAGGGTTTTAAATTTTCCCACCGAATATCTAAGACTATTCGCATGCAGCGGCGTCACCAACCAAATTTGAATTTGCAAAAAAAATTGATATCTTCGAACGATTTTTTAATGTATGTTAAGTGGTTTTTCCGTCAGTGTGAACTGAATAACCATCGAAAATTAAAAAGCATACTCTGCTTTCGTGTAGAACGCCCCGAAATTATCGACTGAACATGTGGAAAAAAGATGGTATCCAAAAATTATTATTTAACGTATGCTTTTCCACAGGCTCATTTTTAATGTTATATGGATCACAAAAATTGAAAAGCATACAATCGCGGCGTGCACATGCGTTGCAATTGTTTTGTCAATATGCAACTTTTTTGTAATAACTCGAAACAATTATTTAACACTTTAAACCAGATTGAATATAAAGTTCATATGACACATTGACAATACATTCATTTGCATACACTTCTAGCGTGTAGAACCATTAAAAAAAATTTTAAGTTGCAAAAATTTTGGCCATCTCCGTAATTATTATCAAGAGTAAACAATTTTTTTAATTATGAAAAAAGTTTATTCCAAAAAGTTGTTTACAATGAAAAACCTCATCTAGATTTGGTATTACCACCTACCTATCTACATCTACCTACCTGCACAATAAAAAATTGTTTTCCAATAATTTTTTGTGTCTAGCCTCATAAAGGATACTAGTATCTCATGCACACCTGGGGCGGCTCCTTGATATCACTATATGACATTTCAAAGCAAAATTTGGTCCAATTTCTTATTTGTACTAGAATATCGACATTTGTTGACGATTAATTGAATTTGTACTTACAACATTTTTGCTGCAAATTTGATATTTGACTCTGTATGTCTATATTATCAATATGATTTAGTGGAAGAAAATAATTGAATAAATTGATCAATTGGAGTTGATAAATTAAATACAATACAGTGGTCATTTTCTGCACGATCCAGTTTTCTTGATCTGTTGTAATAACGGTATGTTTTTTTTTACTGGTTGCTAGGCCAAAGGCTTCGGTAAGTAACACTTACCGAGACCTAAATTACTTATCGACGTCTTCATAATATTGCTTGCCAAGGCGTTGGTAAGTAAATTACTTACCGGCGCCTACTGTCACTTTTATATGAATATTTTTGTCAGATAATTATACAAAATTTACGATAACAACTGAGCAATATACTGTTTTAATTTTTATGTACGAATATTTCGAAGTTGTTCGATTACCAAATTTATATTTTACGGAAACACGACATGTACAGTGATTTTTTGCGCGTGTTGTTTAATCACTTGCCCGAGACTATCCATTTACTTTTACAGCCCTGCGCAGTTTCCAAATCTATCAGGTTTGTTTGCGTATGCATTTCCAGGACTATTTGGAAACTGCGCAGGACATTGTGCATAGAAGCAGCAATTCTCAGATAGCCTGGAACAGACTCGGACACGTGATTGAATCACACGCGCATGTTATGTAATTGAATAATTTAAATTTGACTAGCAGACAAATTTTAACGATTCGTAGTTAGTATGATTTTGAGATATTATTACATTGTCACCTATTATTATATGTCATTAAAAATTATAATCCAAATTTGGATATGTTCATATGTGTTAAGGAGTGAATTATGAGTAACTGATATTTATTTTTGTGATATTTGGGTTGATTTTTTTCAGTTTGTTGTAGGGTTAAAAAAAGCCATTTTTTAATAAAGAGTAACATTCTGCATCGCCCGATTGAGAAGAGAATATTTTCATCACATTGGTTTTTGCAAATGCTCATTACAGAAAAAGCGAAATTTCAAAATCGATCATCGAATTTTATTTTTGTGACTAAGTGAATTCAATTGATCTTAAGTTCGTACTTTTTGATGCTTTTTAATTTTCGTATTCAATATAGTACCAAAAATGAGCCTGTGAAAAAGCATACGTTAAATAATCGTTCTTGAATACTATCTTTTTTACATGTTTAGTTGATAATTTCAATCGTTCTTGAATACTATCCTTTTTTTACATGTTCAGTTGATAATTTCGGTGTCTCTACACGAGAGCAGAGTATGCATTTTAGTTTTCGTATTCGATATAACACCAAGAATAAGTATGTGAAGAAGAATATGTTATATAATCGTTCTTGAATACTATCTTTTTTTACATAATTTCGGTGTCATCCACACAAGAGCAGAGTATGCTTTTTGATTTTCGTGGTCCATATAACACCAAAACTGAGCCTGTAAAAAAGCATACGTTAAATTATCGCTCTTGGATACTATCTTTTTTTAACATGTTCAGTTGATAATTTCGGTGTCTTCTACACGAGAGCAGCGTATGCTTTTTAATTTTTACATATAACACCAAGAATAAGTATGTGAAAAAGCGTACGTTAAATAATCGTTCTTGAATACTATCTTTTTTACATGTTTAGTTGATAATTTCAATCGTTCTTGAATACTATCCTTTTTTTACATGTTCAGTTGATAATTTCGGTGTCTCTACACGAGAGCAGAGTATGCATTTTAGTTTTCGTATTCGATATAACACCAAGAATAAGTATGTGAAGAAGAATATGTTATATAATCGTTCTTGAATACTATCTTTTTTTACATAATTTCGGTGTCATCCACACGAGAGCAGAGTATGCTTTTTGATTTTCGTGGTCCATATAACACCAAAAATGAGCCTGTAAAAAAGCATACGTTAAATTATCGCTCTTGGATACTATCTTTTTTTAACATGTTCAGTTGATAATTTCGGTGTCTTCTACACGAGAGCAGCGTATGCTTTTTAATTTTTACATATAACACCAAGAATAAGTATGTGAAAAAGCGTACGTTAAATAATCGTTCTTGAATACTATCTTTTTTTAACATGTTCAGTTGATAATTTCGGTGCCTCTACACGAGAGCAGAGTAAAACCCGGAAAAACCTGCAGCACCACATCATCTGAAGATCGCGATCTGCCTCTTTCTCATAAAATGATATGTAGAACGTGTCTAGAGGCTCCAATAAATTCAAGACATCGTCAGAACATTCAGTGATCAACTATCATCAAACTTTAACCAGTCCGTTTCGTCTTTGGCCAATGCGTAATAATGACCACATTCAACGCCAGAACCACAGTGGAAAATGACTGCATGAAGATTATAATAGTTTGTCCTAAATATTCTCATTTTCAACAATACAAAAATCGCGCGGAAAAGTAACTTTTTCGCACGATTTTATCTTTCCGCATAATTTTTGTTTCTCTCTTCTGACTAAGGCATTGGTCGCCTCTCTAACTGCATCAATTATCTCCGGAAAAAAGATTTTCAAAGTCTTCCGAGTTGTCCATTTTTAATTGGAATTACGTACAAAAAAAAGGACGCTTGAAATTATTTTTTGTTCACTGTCGGTTTATAGCGACTGTTGCTATTGGTACGTGTTGGTACCAACAATTATCACCACATGTCTCCTGTCAAGCCCATTATTATTGTCAATATATTTGATAGTTTTTTAGTAGAGTGCCTGACGTTTTAAGTATAATGGTTCAGGGTATGAATTTTCGAAGTAGTAGTACCTAAGTATAATGAATTTTAATACACAGATCTAGGTTTTCTGAATGAAAAATAGTACCTATAGATAGTAATTTGATTTTAGGTAAAAAAAAGTATATCTTGAGTTGAAATATTGTGCTTCAAAGAGAAAATCGCGCGGAAAAGTAAAAATGGTACAGAAAAGTAAAATCGAACGGAAGAGTACAATTTTCAAAAAGAAAAATCGTGCAAAAAAGTTTAATTTTACGAGGTAATTTTACATGCCATGCGTCAACAAGTAATTAATTGCATTAAGGTGCTATATGACTATGAGATAAGGAGTGCTACCAATATTTCTGCAAGTATTTCCGGATTTTGAAATGTTTGGAAACGAACGAATTTTGAAGATTCATTAAAACTTTTTCTGAATTCAAACACGTATATACCGGGTGTCCATAACATTTTGGTTTTGCAGATATTGAAACAAAATTTGGAGGATCTGTATGAGACATATAACTACATTTTTTGAGAAGTGACTCAGCTCTATGCAACTTCCGGTCTAACCGGAAGGGATACAAACTTTCGGTTTTTAAATGATACACTCGGTATATTTTCACTTTTTTGTCTCCATATGATATTCTGAGTACAACCACTAATCACTTTTTACTTTTTGTAACCATTTTTGTTTTTGTATTTAATTTTTCCGGTTTCACGGAAAGGGATATAGACTTTCGATTTTTAAATATATACAGGACAATTCAAATTCGACCCTCACCATTGGGATCTCCTAAACTACAGGAGATACGTCGAAGCTTAAATTGGGACAAAGTTGCGTTTTTTTGTGCTCAACAAAATACTGTTTTGAAACTTGGAAAATTCCGAGTATTTCCGGAAATATCGGGAAAAAACTGAAAATCGGAATTTTTGTTTTTATTTTTTTTCTATCGTTATTTGACAACATAGCTCAGAACCAAAAGTACATTCTCATTGAGACTTTTTCTTAGCTACACGTTTTCATGTTCAGATTTACTATCCGACGTTTTGTCTTCTGGCATTCATCATCAACTTTTTTTTTTCTGTTATGAGTGCTATATTGTTTTTTTATACAGAAAAATAGTGATTCTCATTCTGATTTCATTGATGTATAATTTGTTATGATTTGATCTTCTGAAACCACAGATATTTAAAAAAAACAACTTCATCTGAGATGGTCATTGAAGAATACCTTTCCCACGTTTCATGATTGACGGGACTACGAATAATCATGCTGCTTCTAAGGTGGCGTATGGAGTTAGTAACAAGGCCTATCCAGAACACGTGGCTAATGACCATAGTAGTCGATGCCAACACACCAAAGAAAAAAAAAATAAGAAAATCAGTTATTTCTTTAAAACCGCTGAAGATACGTGTGGAGATGACTTCGGCTTCCATCCATTTCATGTGTTGGGTCGTCCAAACATGATCCGCTATCTCTGATTTCTTTGTTTTCTCCTCGTTGGGTGTTTCTTTTATGTTCAGCGAGTCTCACGCTCAGTGGTCTCTTGGTTTTTACAAGATACCAGATAATTTATTTTTATTTTATTTATTTTTATTTTATTTATCAATTCGATCCCAAGAAACATACAATGTTTATAAAGGGACAACTAATATGAATATACATATATGAAAAAGGAAAAAAAAACAATAAAAATGGTAAATAATAAATACAATCGATTGTTAACAATTGAATATAATAGTTAAGTCATTATTTGGCCGATGTTAGAGAAATTATGCTACTCCATCCTCAGTAAAAATTAGGAATCTTCAATTCCCTTTTGTATTTTGTGAGGTTATTAATAGACCCTATTCGTATCGGCAGGCTATTATAAGCTATAATACCACGATAATATAAAGAATTTTTGCCAAATTGAGTTTTTATTTTCACAGTTTTCAGGTTATCAGATTGTCTGGTTAAATGACTATGACTATCAGAAGTAAGAACATAAGAGAGATTTGAATGTTTTTTCTTGTTTTTTGTCAAGTGAATGAAAGTGCAAATTTTCATTCTGAACAATGAATCAATATCTAGGAGATTTCTAGGTTTATATAATTTTAAAGTTGGCTCCAAGAAAGGTAATTTAAAAATACATTTCTAAGCCTTATTTTGTGAGGTTTTCAAAGGTCTCAAAATTGATTTTGTTGCAGTGCCCCATATTGAAATTAAATAATGATGCTAAGGAATTTATCAAACTGGAATAAATAGTTTTAAGATATTTCAGTGGAATGTAAGATCTCAGTTTGTATAAAATGCCAATAATAGGGGATATTTCTTTTCTTAAATTAAGAATATGCGTAGACCAAGAGAGAGTTTGAATGGTTAAACCTAGAAATTTCAAGTTTTTTTTGTATTGAATGCAAGAATGATCCACATTAAGGGGCTTAATCTGGTTTACAGGTAAAGATCTTTTAGAAATGTACATGAAACTAGATTTTTTAAAATTCAAAGTCCTTATTTTCTTTTAACCATAACGAAATCAAACTGAGATCACGTTTATTTCTTGGGCACTTTTCCCTTAATAGTAAATGGTAGTATCATCCGCAAATAATTTTAAATTACCTTTCAAATTCAGGGAAGCTATCGAATTCATATAAATTAGGAACAAAATAGGCCCAAGGATAGACCCTTGTGGTACCCCACAAGAAATGGCTCTTTTCGAGGAAGTTGAGCCTCCCATAAAAACAAATTGCTCTCTACCACTGACGTAATTTTCATATAAATCATAAACATTGCCTCTGATACCAATTTGTCGCAGTTTGAATAGTAAAATATTATGATTCAAATCCGAATCTAATTCCATCTGAATATTAGTGATCATATCGACCGTGGCATACTGTGTATCACAAGATTCACGAAAGCCATACTGGTTATCATAGAGATAGTTAATTTTTGTCAAATAATCTAATAACCTTTTATGCATGATTTTTTCAATAATCTTTGATAAACTAGGTAGAAGAGAAATAGGTCGATAATTATTCATAAAACGTTTTTTGCCACTTTTGAAAATTGGTAGAACTTTTGCAAGTTTGCAATTTTTTGGAAATATTCCGGTTTCAAATGATAAGTTGATCAATTTACTCAATGAAGGAGACAATTCTGATTTAACTAATTTAACAAAATTTACGGTAATGTTATCAAAGCCTGGTGCTTTTTTAACATTCAATTCATTGATAAGTTCTTCAAGAATTTGATGGTTCCAAAAACATTGAATCAACGGGGGCAACTTCAGGAACATCAGGATACTGCATATTATTATTAGGAACGTCACTCAATAAGCATAAACCAATATTGACAAAACATTCATTGAGATTTTCACAAATATCCTTTGAATCCGAAATCGTGGTATTATCAACACTAACGTAATTTATTGTGTTCACATCTTTTTCTGTTTTATTGTAAAGGAGAGAGTTTATCGTTTTCCACATGGATTTGGGGGTCGTATTTAAAAATTGGATTTTGTAGAATTCTTCTTTGGCCTTACGAATTGATTGTCTAACAAATTTATTGTAGTAAATGTAATTTTCAGAGGTAATAGTGTCGTGTGGATTTTTTTTCTTTTTGTAAAAGTATTTATCTCTCAATTTAATCAGTGAAGTCAAGTAGCTCAGTGGTTGAGACTGAAACGTTCAAAACTATTGACTGCTAGTCGGCTGGGTTCGAATCCTTAGCGACTTCAGATTTTTATCTGATGGCCCGAAAAAGTGCTAAGAATCGCATGTTAAAAGGTAAGACCTCGTTAATCCTTGGCTCGCACTTTTGAGGGCTGCCGTTCGTAAGGGGACGACAGCTGGTTAACGGAAAAAACAATTTGACAATTTGACAATATCATTGTTGAACCAAGGTTTTAAACATTTTCTATTCTTGATGCAATGTGTCGAGGAATTATCTTGGAATATTTCAATGATTTTGTCATATAATTCATTAGGATCATCAAATTGAAGACTAGAATCACTCACTTCTATCAATTTATTTTTCACTAGTTCAGTATTCAATATAGTGACTGTTTTATAGAGGTATGCTTTTCTGCTTTCGTGAGGAATAACTTCAATATCCACAATTATCAATTTGTGATCACTTATAGAAGTGTTGATTAAAGATATATCAATAGAAAGCTTGAAGTTCAAAACAATGTGATCAATAAGTGATTTGGAATCGTTAACTTCTCTTGTTGCATGGGCTTCATTGCACAAATAGAAATTATTTGATGAATAGATATCTCCCAGTAGATTTGATGTCATGTTATCTGCAAGCATATTAATGTTAAAATCGCCAAAAAATATACAATTTTCTTTTTTTCTAGAATATTTTTGGAGTTCTTCATCTATGAATTTCAGAAATGTGTCTGACTTATATTTTGGTGGTTTATATAGGGCAGATAATATTAAATGGTATTTTTTTGAGTTAATAACAATATATGACATATCTGTTTCAACCTTTCCTAAGGTTTCAAATTCAATCCCTTGTTTCACAAAAACTCCAAAGCCTCTACCTCGCTGCATTCGGCTGGCATATACAGATTCAAAATTATCAAAATTATAAAACACCTCTTCTTCTTTATTGATCCAAGTTTCTGAAATGACGAGTACATCTGGTTTGATCTTTCGAATAATAATTTCCAATTGTTCAAATTTATTTTTTATGGATCTAGCATTTATGTAAAATACCTTCAAGGAATTTGGAGTCAGGGAAGAATTGTAATTCAGTAATGATTCATATTCTCTTATTTTAATATTATATTTACAATTCATAATTGATATCTGATTGATATCGGTTTTCATAAAACTGATATACTCTGCACATTTTTTCATCATATGGTGAATGATTCACTTGATAATCGGTCTTGTATACTGAATTCGAATATAAAAAATTCCCACATTTATTTTCATTCAAGGTGATGGAACAACTCTCCAAATTATGTTTACCTCCACAGTGTGAACACATTGGGTTATTTTTACATTTATGTCTAATGTGATTGAAACGAAAACAGTGATAACATTGGCAGCATAAACCTTGCAATTCTGCATTAAATGAAAAGTTTTCCTCCATTTGATTCAAAAATTTTATGGAACAATCGAGCACTAGTTTCTGCAAACACTGTATAATTATTTGTGCGCTTGAAGTATTTGATGTAATGGACTATGAATTCGTCGTCCTCTTGAAAATTAGAATTTTGATTCCTAATAATTTCTTGTAATTCTTTTGTTTCCATGTTTTTTTCCAATTTAATTCCTGTAATATTATTTTCGGATTTTTCTTTTTTTTTATGCCACATTCATATTGATCATCTAATCTGGTTACTATTTCATTCTTCAAAATAGTTTCCTCTTCTTTATTCTTGCATTTCCATACTACCATTCTTAATTAATTTCACTGAATTGATTCCAACTTTAAGATTTTTTAAATTGTATCTATATCAATTGTATATTATTTTTTATGTAGATTTGTAAGATATTGTTATTATCATTATTTTTTGTATCCCTATCATAAACAATCCTGTTTCTTGGGATATTATGAATGAATAAATAAATAAATCAATTTTAACTTGAAGATCAGTTTTGGTTTTCGTAGGAGACTGGTTATTTTTTGATTAGAGAATCAAACTTGTGTTACATGTTATACTGGAACATTTTGGATTTCTTATCTCCTTCTTCTTCTTCTTATATGTTTGTTGGCTAACATTGTCGGAACAAGGTAAGTCCGCTTTTGTACGTTGCAGGTTTTCACAATAAACATTCTTTCTTAATTCATCATTATTTCTTTTCAGAAAAATAATATTTTCTTCTAAAGCCCGAATAACTTTATGCTTTTCCAGAGTAATTGCATTTTTATCCGAAACAATTTGTATCAATTTATTGGTTTCTTCCTGTAGTGGAGTAATTATCTTCATGTGTCTGAGTAGGAGGTAAAGACTTTTCAGTAGGACTAGTTTGTGTATAATTTATTTGAGTAAACTCATAGTTATTACTACATTTAGATCCACCAGCTGCTTTAAGATCTTGGCTTGAAATATCAAAATATTTCAGTACTTTTTCTAATTCATTATCGGTTGGGTATTTTGATGAAAAATAACAATTCTCCTCTTCAGAGTCATTCGAAGTATTCTGTTCCACATTTGAATTTTTGGTACAAGTTCCTGGACTATTTTTCAAATTCATTTACTTTTCATTTCTCAATGTCATTGCATAGATACTTTTTCAAATAACAGCAGGGATGGTAATCACTATAACGTGAATTCAAAGATTAAATTTCATATACTCCATAAATCTTTCTCGATTCTGATAGACCGTTGGCCCATGACACAAACATTGTCTATAATCTATGTTCGTATGCCCTTTTGGGGATATACTCAGGAGGCTTGGGAAACCGGGAAAAAGTGCCTCCGAGCGTCTGTGACCAGTCCTTGCACCTGCTGACCTCCACTTCCGGTTGAAAAAAAAGGGTTAAGTATTCGATGAACGAGGAAGCTCGGCCATGTGGATACATTATCGTATCTTGCAAAAATAACCGGGCGCTAGCCGGTTTGCATACGTCTAGGTCGCTGCCGGAAGGAGGCATACGAACCGGAAGTGGCAATTTCCCACTGGTGATGGTCGATGATCGAGGAAAGTATGCCCTTTCGTGGAACGACTCCTTTCGACCCATTAAACACGATACGACATTTGCATACGATTTCGGAAAGGGCATCTCGATTTATGCCAGCATCAACTAACCGGACTAACCTAGAAATAGTCGATAATTGAGGAAATGTAGAAATTTTGACCACGGTTAGTAGAAGTGAAAGTATTTATCAAATAATGGTTTGCATACAGTTTGCGCGGTGCCAACATTACTTAATTAATTCCCAAACTTTCAATAAAAGGGCCCCTCTGCAGATAATGTTTATTTTATGTTTTTTGTCCCGCTGAATCCAAATATACCAATTATTTCACCTTGAAGATCGCGCTACTATTGTTTATTAACAATTTAAAGTGAAAAAAGTGGAAATTACCCTCCCATTAGGGACCACAAGTTTTTTCCCCCGATAAACCCATTTCCAGGGTTTTCCACTGAGCAAAAGGCACATCTATTTGCGAGTGTCCAAACATGGTCGATAGTGTGTAAATGGGTTAAATCAGGGCTTACTACATTAATATTTCCAATAACATACAATCGAACCTTAAAAAAGTCGGGAAAATATTAATCTCCCATTGTACGAGTGGGATCGATTCATTCAAACTTGCCCGCCAAACTCAACGTCCAGAAGTCCATGTGAATCCAGCCTTAGCGATTCGCGTTTTTTTCGCGGAGAAATAGCGATTCGTTTTTTTTTCGTAAGGGCAGACGATCTATAAACCGGGGCACTGAAGTACTTGCCCCGCCCCTGAACCTTCAGTTTCTTACCGATTCAGAAAGCATCCTCTCGTTAGTTTCAAAGCTATAATTATGGAGAGTAGCTGTCCATAGCTATAATGAAGATGATTATGATTGCACAGACACCGATGATACTGATGATGATGCAGAATAAGCGGTCGACGAAGAAACACGCATGATCAAATTGAAAAATGAACAAATATTCAATATTTCTAGTTTTTGAAATCAGCTTATTCGTTCGTGTACATATTCTTTCAATATATGATTGCAAAATATGTTAACTGCAGCTTTTTTGATTTTTACGAACCATGTCCATTTTATTTAAAAATTATGACGTTTCGGGAATCTATATATTCCCCTCTTCAGATTACTATAGGTACAAACAATATATGATACAATACAATACAAACTGAGTGAATATGTAGATTTATATGAGGGAACTTACTTACTTTCCCTGTTTATGAGGTTAATACAAACAAGTTTTTAGAATCTTTGACAGCAATTTTGGCATTTTTACATTTTACAGATTACATTTTACATAATTGACAATTCCCACAAGCGAAAATTTTTTTACTCTTTGACTCTGTAAGTTCCCTCATATAAATCTACATATTCACTCAATTTGTATTGTATTGTATTGTACATATTTTTGATACAGAGTCGTACAGATACCTAAGACATGAAAAATCCGCTTTTCGTAGGAATTGCTCATTTATATGTTAGTCCGGTCAGTTGATGCTGGCATAAATCGAGATGCCCTTTCCGAAATCGTATGCAAATGTCGGATAGTGTTTAATGGGTCGAAAGGAGTCGTTCCACGAAAGGGCATACTTTCCTCGATCATCGTCCATCACCAGTGGAGAATTGCCACTTCCGGTTCGTATGCCTCCTTCCGGTAGTGACCTGGGCGTATGCAAACCAGCTTTTCTTACTTAAAATGTCGTAGTCTATCGACACCGAGATTGGCATACGAACATAAATTATCGACTATTTCGAGGATAGCCCGGTCAGTTGATGCTGGCATAAATCGAGATGCCCTTTCCGAAATCGTATGCAAATGTCGGGTAGTGTTTAATGGGTCGAAAGGAGTCGTTCCACGAAAGGGCATACTTTCCTCGATCATCGTCCATCACCAGTGGGAAATTGCCACTTCCGGTTCGTATGCCTCCTTCCGGCAGCGACCTAGACGTATGCAAGCCGGCTAGCGCCCGGTTATTTTTGCAAGATACGATAATTTATCCACATGGCCGAGCTTCCTCGTTCATCGAATACTTAACCCTTTTTTTTCAACCGGAAGTGGAGGTCAGCAGGTGCAAGGACTGGTCACAGACGCTCGGAGGCACTTTTTCTCGGTTTCCCAAGCCTCCTGAGTATATCCCCAAAAGGGCATACGAACATAGATTATCGACAATGTTTGTGTCATGGGCCAACGGTCTATGACGTATTCGCAGGGTACGCGGTAGCGAGTCAATGTTAGCATTACATCGTTTCATCTTTGTGAGGTGGCTGCGAATGGTGTTACCTGACTTGAAACATGTCCGTATTTTGTATTTCGACCCCATTCGCCTTATTCTTTCCGATAGACCTCTAACATAAGGAACGCA
Source organism: Chrysolina haemoptera (assembly GCA_958298965.1). Lineage (NCBI taxonomy): Eukaryota > Metazoa > Arthropoda > Insecta > Coleoptera > Chrysomelidae > Chrysolina > Chrysolina haemoptera. Next base: position 40,558,355 of record OY282584.1, on the reverse strand, counting down.
CAGTGTGGCTTGTGTCGGCTCGTCAGGTTTCTTGTTGTTGTCTGCCCTGCAGGCTAGAACCTCTTCTATGTGTTTCTTTGAGTACCCATTTTAACTCAGGTCTTTCTTCATATTGTCTAGTTCGGTGGTGAGACTTTCATCGGTGCTGCACAGGCTGTAGGCGCGGTCCACCATTATGGTTCGATTCGAAGTTTGGGTGTTGTCCTGTGTGAGTTGACTTTCTGTACACTGATGTTTGGCATCTATCATTGTTCTTTTGAACTTTCACGTCTAGAAAAAGTAAACCGTCTTGGGTCTCTTTTTCCATTGTGAATTTTATGAACTTTGTGATGTTGTTTAGATGTTTTAGGAAGTTGTCCAGTTCCTCGTCTCCGTGGTTCCGTATGACAAACGTGTCGTCAACATATCTCAACCACATCTGAGGTTTCGTTTGGACTGAAAGTTTCGAATCATTCCATACAGATGTTTTCTACTACGGGAGATAACAAGAAACCCATCGGAAGTCCGCCCTCTTGGGAGAAAAAGCGGTCTTTTTCTTGAAAGTAGCAGTTCCTCAGGCAGCATTCCAGCAGGTTCATAATGCCCAATAACGGTAGGTTTGTCCTGTTCACCCAAACAGCAAACACCCAACGAGGAGAAACAACACACAAAAACAGGGATAGCGGATCATGTTTGGACGACCCAACACAACATCAAATGGACGGAAGCCGAAGTCATCCACGAAGAGGAGAGCTGTTATAGAAGTAAGTTCAAAGAGAATGCATATATTATGAACAATAATGTCTTCAGTCAAGCGAGCATGGAAATCCGTATTGTGTGGAAACCCTTAATTAGCGGTATGGGTCAATTGAAATTACAATAATAATTAACAATGCTGTAAGTACCACAGTGGCCGCAGTGGAGAGCCTGATATGGGCTCACTCACATTTAAACCTAAGTACCACAGTTGGTCTGGCACGGTAATTGACATACGTACCTGAACACAGACAACCATATACAGGGTGTTCCAAATTAAGTCGCCACCATTGCCAACTCCGTTATTATTGATGCTACGAATTCGGTTAAATGGGCAAACTAGTAGCATTTTTAATGGCCTTCTCGACGCCGAAAAAAAAAATTGACAGTCGCGTTTTCGAAATATTTCATAAATTTATATTTTTTCAAATGGAACACTCTATATTTTATCATGCATTTCGACTCGTAATTACATTCTCAATAACAAAGCTCCTATGACTTTTTTTCCTAAAGTTGAAAATAAGTCAGTTTTGTCAATAGGAAACATAAATCGGATTTGATAAAGCGCTATAAAATATTGAGTAAATGTTCAAAACACTGACTTCTGTTTGGTCTAGAGTCTAAGGCTCCTTCACCTCACGCCGGCGACCCGTATTCAAATCGTGATCGAGCCTTTTTTTTATGTATTAGAGATATGGATTGTATTGCCAGTAATTTGGATACCGACTTTGGCTATATCAATTAAAAATTGTCAGAATTATACATTCAATTTTAATCTAGTAAATAATAAAAGAAATGAATATTATTATAAGGTAATCAATGATCAATAAAGTATCGAGTGTATTGTCTGTATCTGAGATCTGCGTTTGTCGAAAAAATATTGTGTGTATTTCGATCACAAAGTGTAATTGCCGCTCTCCAAAGATTACCGCGCTCTGCTTCGCGTCGCGCGGTAACTCTCTTTGTTCGAGCGGCAATCCATCACTTTGCGCTCTAAATACACAAATAGCTATTTCCAACCGCATTAATATGACGCTCCAGCATTTTCTGTTCTGTACAAAGACGGCTTCAAAGTTATCATTATGGCAGAAATATTTTGATTCACAAACTAAATACGGCTAGTGGAATGGTTCTGAAATGGAAATTATCGTTTTGTAAATTAATACCAAATAGCTCAGTGGTGTCAATTGACGGGTTTCACGAGTTCAAATCCCAGCGCAATTTTTTCTTTTTACTGTCTTATTTTGCTGTTAGTAACAAAATATTGTCAAGGGTAATATAATAATTGGTATGATTATTACCGATAATTTTTTGGAATATTAATGAATTGCAATCCCAAAGCTGAAAATACAACGAGTCCGCAGGACGAGTTGTATTTTCTTGCATTGGGATTGCCAATGAATTGATATTCCAAAAAATTATAGGTTTTTAATCATACCACGAATTATATTTAGGACGACAATATATCGATTTGAAATAAAGAAAAATCGTGTCACCTGGTAATTGATGCTTTACTTCTGCCGTATTCAACGGAATACTCTTTTCCACGGCCTCATCTATGATACCAATGGACATTTGTCCCCAACGATCGCTCATATTGATAAATAAAGATAACTAGTCAAAACACATAAATTTGACGTTTATAATTTAAATCATTATTTTCACTTGACAGATAGTAAAACAAAAACTAAGCAGGTTTATCACCGTGAAAATACAGCGACAAGCTATATTTTCACTGTAGTTCCGATTCTATTGGCTGAATTTCAAAATTTGAAATCCACTGATTGGTTGTTACGCAAGGAAATATATTGTCATTCGTATAAATACCAAAATTGGGTGTTTGGACAATCATGAGGTTTTATACGCCAAAACAAAGAAATTTTTTGAACTATAGTGAAAAAAATAAATATTTCCACATAAGTCGCTCATTTTCAACTTTAGGAAAAAAAGTCATTGGAGCTTTATTATTGAGAATGTAGGTACGAGTCGAAATGCATGATAAAATATAGTGTTCCATTTAAAAAAATATCATTTTATGAAATATTTCGAAAACGCGACTGTCAATTTTTTTTTTGTTTTCGGCGTCGAGAAGGCCATTAAAAATGCTACTAGTTTGCCCATTTAACAGAATTCGTAGCATCAATAATAACGGAGTTGGCAATGGTGCCGACTTAATTTGGAACACCCTAAGAATGAGAACTGAGAGTCCTTTCGACCATTGATACTATAATGAACAGTACAGATAATCTGCACGAAACAACATAGAAATATCCAAGTGCAATCGTATTCAAGCGGATCTACATTGCATTGAAGCAATCACATATCATGCACCAAATTTTAAGATATAAAAGAATTTCCTGAATTTATTACCTTTACACATTCAACAAGGTGTCTGACATTTCGACATGGTTGCATGGAACGCATGAAAATAAATTAAAACTTTTTATGAGAAATGTTTGTATCGATAATATTTCAATGTTGAAGATCATCAATATTTATCTCTTGTCACGTTAATATGAATTAAATTGTTCACAAAAATACAACAGAATACCTCTGGTATCCACTTCTTCTTCTACAGGTATAGGACTTTCTTTCTCTTGTTCTATCTCATCAAACGTCTCTGGTGGTACGGTGTTGATTCGAATGATCCTTTGAACTGTGAACCCATTTATATGCATTTCTGCACGTGAAACCTTTGAAGGGGTATTTTTGTAGATATTGTCCACGAGGTCTTTGAGTGTCTTACAACGGCAGATGATAGAATAGCCATAACCTTGAAAAAATAATTTCTTGAAGATCCATAAATATATCTGATTGACCGTCATCACTAAATGAAGTTAATCGAAATTCATTTATTTCCTGTGAGCGTGAGCAAAGTTATACTTTATACAAAGTCAGATGATTATCTAATTATTGCCAGGTTTTCAACAATTTTGTAGTTCTGGTCAATAATTTATATAGGTAAAAAGATTCATAATAAATTGCCAGTTTCTTTGAAAAAATCAGTTTTTCTGGATTCAAGAGCAAAATCAAATACTGGTTGATTGAGAATTCTAAAAATTTTGAAAATTGTTTGTATGTGAAATAATTTTGTTATTGTTTTTATTTATGCAAAATGTAATGATTATTTTGGATGCATACCTTTGAGTTCATGTTACTATTTGTTTATATATTATAGATATTTACTATATTTGTCTATTATGATATATTATTATTTTATACATTAATTTCATATGATCATGGACAAGTTTTTAACTTATTTGATCATGTTTCCATGAGAGATTTATTATTATTTATTATATTGAAAATGTATTTGTTATTTTGAACACCAACGAATAAATAAATAAATATAAAAAATCCAAGGTTCAGTCGAGTTTGTAATGGGTTGAGAGGGAACACAAACAGAATTTGAAGGGGATATTTTCACATAAAAAATTACACGTTCAAAAATATAAGGAGTAATATAAAAAAAAGATAGAACACTTCTACCTATTTTTATGAAGCTCTTTCAGCCTACCAGGCTTTATCTCTCCTGAATAGTCAATTATTGTGAAAGAGTATTCAATTTGATTCATGAAATAATGACCATGTTAACGTTTGAACGTATTACAAAGCTATCTCTTTAACAGAATTCAGTATGTGGAAATTAATGAAAAATTAAGCGATCAAGAAATATTTGAATATGGTGTACCTCAGGGTACAGCCTTAGTTCCACTTTATTCATTATTCATCTTAATGACCTATCAAGTCCGAGAAGTAAAGGTAGAATTAATTGTTTCGCAGATTATATTGCTATTATATCTGAGACTTCCACTTGGAATAAATTTCAAGAATTAGTTGAAAGAAACATCAAAATAATTTAAAGTTGGTTTGATAATAACTTTTCAACAATAAATTTTGAAAAAACTAAAGACCTTCCATTCACGTCATACAGAAATACATTACTAAATTTAGGACTTCTCAAGATTGATGACAGAAAAATTCGTGAAACTGAATGCATCGAATATTTGGGTGTAATGATTGACAGACATTTCAGATGCGATTCACAAATTGACTATGTTATAAAAAATTGAGATATATTTTTGCCAAAACTCAAATTATTGAATTATTTGAATATCCATTATCTAGAAATAATATATTATTCACTTGTTCAATCACAAATAAAATATGGAGTGGAGTGAAAACTTCCTGAAAAATTTAAAAACTTCTCAAAAATGGTTTTTAAAAATAATCTATAATAAAAATTACCTTCCGCACTCGTTAGGTAAACGACTATATTATTTCACATAAAGTAATACTCTGTCAAATTTGCAGAAATTTTATGTTATAGTGGCATAGTTCTCTAGAAAAATGTATAAGCATGAATTATTTTGTTGTGCCATTTCTGAGATATATGCTGCTGAAGTTCGTGAAAACGTCGTAATTGGGTAGGATTCAAAAAACAAACAGTTTAGTTAGTTGAAATAAGACCAATTCAGGATAGGCATGTCTTCATCTACTGATATATCATAATGACCAACCAACAACAAACCAAAATTTCAACAACAAAGCACGACTTTTTATGAACTTTGACCACTATGTTAGAAACAACACATACAAAATCATTCATTTTTCTAACGACCCATCCCACTACTTGTAACATAATAAAATTTCAGCTAATTCGACCAAGAGCCAATTTACCATATATTATGATTCCGTACGGGGTCCATTTGCTAATACAGTTTCTCCGTTTTGAATTATTATTAAAATCTTACAGTAATACGGTTTTCTCCAGATATTTCAGACGATGACTTTTTTGTTCAATGGCAGAACATTTTAAATATAGCTGGTGAAGATATTATTTGTAGTTTTCACTGACAAATAAGTCAATGAAAATATTCATATCTAATTCAAATCATATTTCACAAGTTTCATTTATTACCTGGAACACCCGTCCAAATCTCTCCATTTTCATGATGTTCGGTGGGATCGAACAAATGGTAGGCGTCGTCCTGAATCCAGATACCCAAATATTTGTTCATCAATGTAAATATTCCCGATGGAAATAACTTAAAGAATTTGTTGAGAGCTTCTTCCATCGACAATTTCGCTTTCTGTTCGGAAACTAAGTTAATAATTTCAGTTACTTTGCTCTTGCTATCGATGTCGAACGAAATTTTGTCTCTTCCCAAGAATAATGAGAGATAAACTTTCTCTGGGGGCACCGTCACAATACATTTTTCACAAGGCTGTTGAATACTCTTCAAATAAAGAGCATCACCAAGATCTAAGATCCTATCTAGGTGACTACTGGTCCAAGTTGCCATTTTGTGAAGATGAGCGAATATGCAAGCTATAGCGCAGTTGCAGGCACCTGGAAATTATGATAATAAAATTATGATAATATGAATAATAACCGCGTTCGGTACTCAAGTCGGACTGATTGTATTAGTGTGTATCGTTCGTTTATTGCAGTCAATTGTAAGGGAGTGTTCCAACCCAAACGGGCAGGAGCACCTTCTTCTCATAAGAAGGCAGTTCGAGGGCGATTCCACCTCTAATGGGCCAGGCGGGTCCTGGCATTTCTCTGGCGCGAGGGAACAACGAGCTAGGCGAATGACAGGCAACGGCGGGGAGGGAGAGTCTTGGACAGTCAGTGAGTGAGTGTGTGAGTTGGAATTACTTTAACAGGCGTATTGTGATTGAATTATTATACTTTGATTAAACGGTGTTTTTGGAAAATCGTGTTTTAACAGTTCAGAAGTGGGATCAGTGCCCCGTGCTTTGAATACTTGTACAACAGGCGATATTTTACGAGTAGAGCTTTGTGTGTGTGTGTATAGCAGGCGGCTCAACAAGTGGTTGTTTCGTTTTTTCGGCGTTTTAGGCGTAATAACGAAGTCTGGCGGACTTTTCCAGTTTTCTTTGGCGAAATAAAGTGAATTGACGTTCTACACAACTGTAAGTACAGAAATTTCTTTATTTTTTCTGCGAAGTAACCCTTTTAGGCGACCGCATCGGGAATGTTGTTCAAGAACCCAAACGTTGGTAATTTTCCGTAGCCTGGCAGTGTTTTGCACGGGTGTTTCGGGTTCTGAACATTTTAAATTCATTCTGCTGTCTGCTTGATGATATATTCGGCGTTTACCTATCCACCTGCACGAAATTACTTGTCGGTAATACGGATGGTGTTATCTCGATGGTTATAAACATTGTGTTATTCGAATTTATTATAACTTAAAGAATTTGTTGAGAGCTTCTTCCATCGACAATTTCGCTTTCTGTTCGGAAACTAAGTTAATAATTTCAGTTACTTTGCTCTTGCTATCGATGTCGAACGAAATTTTGTCTCTTCCCAAGAATAATGAGAGATAAACTTTCTCTGGGGGCACCGTCACAATACATTTTTCACAAGGCTGTTGAATACTCTTCAAATAAAGAGCATCACCAAGATCTAAGATCCTATCTAGGTGACTACTGGTCCAAGTTGCCATTTTGTGAAGATGAGCGAATATGCAAGCTATAGCGCAGTTGCAGGCACCTGGAAATTATGATAATAAAATTATGATAATATGAATAATAACCGCGTTCGGTACTCAAGTCGGACTGATTGTATTAGTGTGTATCGTTCGTTTATTGCAGTCAATTGTAAGGGAGTGTTCCAACCCAAACGGGCAGGAGCACCTTCTTCTCATAAGAAGGCAGTTCGAGGGCGATTCCACCTCTAATGGGCCAGGCGGGTCCTGGCATTTCTCTGGCGCGAGGGAACAACGAGCTAGGCGAATGACAGGCAACGGCGGGGAGGGAGAGTCTTGGACAGTCAGTGAGTGAGTGTGTGAGTTGGAGTTACTTTAACAGGCGTATTGTGATTGAATTATTATACTTTGATTAAACGGTGTTTTTGGAAAATCGTGTTTTAACAGTTCAGAAGTGGGATCAGTGCCCCGTGCTTTGAATACTTGTACAACAGGCGATATTTTACGAGTAGAGCTTTGTGTGTGTGTGTATAGCAGGCGGCTCAACAAGTGGTTGTTTCGTTTTTTCGGCGTTTTAGGCGTAATAACGAAGTCTGGCGGACTTTTCCAGTTTTCTTTGGCGAAATAAAGTGAATTGACGTTCTACACAACTGTAAGTACAGAAATTTCTTTATTTTTTCTGCGAAGTAACCCTTTTAGGCGACCGCATCGGGAATGTTGTTCAAGAACCCAAACGTTGGTAATTTTCCGTAGCCTGGCAGTGTTTTGCACGGGTGTTTCGGGTTCTGAACATTTTAAATTCATTCTGCTGTCTGCTTGATGATATATTCGGCGTTTACCTATCCACCTGCACGAAATTACTTGTCGGTAATACGGATGGTGTTATCTCGATGGTTATAAACATTGTGTTATTCGAATTTATTATTTGGCGATTTGTTATTCGAAATTATTATTTGGTAATTTGTTATTCGAAATTATTGTTTGGCGATTTGTTATTCAAAATTTATTATTTGGCGATTTGTTATTCGAAATTATTATTTGGTGATTTATTTTTCGAAATTATCATTTGGTGATTTGTTATTCGAAATTATTACTTGGTGATTTATTATTCGAAATTATTATTTGGTAATTTGTTATTCGAAATTATTGTTTGGCGATTTGTTATTCAAAATTTATTATTTGGCGATTTGTTATTCGAAATTATTACTTGGTGATTTATTATTCGAAATTTATCATTTGGCGATTTGTTATTCGAAATTATTACTTGGTGATTTATTATTCGAAATTTATTATTTGGTAATTTGTTATTCGAAATTATTATTTGGTGATTTATTATTCGAAATTGATTATTTGGTGATTTGAATATCTATGTTATTTTTCAGTGGTGTTTATATATGAAGTTGGGGTGTACAAACGGTCTTATTTTGAGCTTACTGGCCGAGTTACACATATCGGAGAAGTTCTAAAATAAATTTGTCGATTTCTATTGAATTTTCAGGCGTGATAAAATATTTTGAATTACTTGGGAATAAGCTAAATTATTGATTGTTGGTGTATACTGAACAAAATTATTTTCTGCATCTGTGTTATAGGTGACATAGTACATTGTGTATTTCTTTATTCATAGGTCATGGATAAGTCGGGCGATGATCGTTTAGTGATCCACGAGGACGTAGATTTGGGGTTTGCTGAGTCCCCAAGGCGTGGGGATGGACGACGAAATTCCGACTCTTTGCAGCGACAAGGGGAGGCGAACCTTTCTGGTTTACCGGTGGACGAGATAGTCAGTCAGCTTTTGGCAGGTGGCCTTAGGCAGAGCATCGAAAAGGTTGCTAAACAGCAGGCGGCTCTAGCGGTAGGCGAAGCCTATGATTTGGTGACACCAGGGCCCTCAAGATCGGGGCTCAGTGATAATATTAATTTGGCGCAGGGGGATTTCGACAGGCGACCGCTTTTGTTAGGATCGGAGGTGATAGACCGATTTGACCCAGATGACGCAGACAGTAACATTGAAAGATTTGTAAGATTGACCAGTTGGGGGCGATTCACGGCTGGTCAACCTATGTTAAATCGATGTTGGCGCAATCCAAATTAGAGGGGGCAGCTAAGAGGTGGTTCTATCAGCTCGACGATTATAATTTGTCCTGGGACCAATGGAAGGCGAAGTTGCAAGCCGCATTTCCTAGGCGTAGAGATTTTGCTGTTATGTTGGAGGAGCTGGCTCAACGGCGAAAGTTCCCGTCTGAAAGTATGACCACGTATTACCATGCAAAGTTGGCGTTGTGCAGCCGGGTGGGCTTTAAAGGCGAAAATGCGGTGTCCTGCATCATCCGGGGTCTACCTGACTCTTTGAGGGCGAATGCTTATGCGGCAAATTGTCATTCCCCAGAGGCGCTGTATAATTCTTTCCTGGCGGGATTAGAAGGATGTCATGGCGGAATGTCCAGACCTAATGCAGTGGTGCCAAGACCAAAGCTTCCAGTACGGACAGGCGGTCCAAGATATAATGGAACTGCTTCGCTGAAGAGGTGCTTCAACTGCCAAAGGATGACCCACCATCTCAGCAGAGATTGCCCCTTACCCAAGGTGGAAAGGTGTATGGGCTGTGGCTTGTCGGGGCATCGTATGGCGGAATGCCCCAGGCGGAATTTCTCAGGAGACACGAAGAGTGATTCGAAACACCAGGTGAGGCTTTTGGTGGATTCGTCGGATAATTGCTTTAGACAGATGGTACGGGTAAATGGTGAGAATGTGAGAGCGTATTTAGACACTGGGAGTGAACAAAATTTAATGTCTCTGGCGACGGCAACTCGATTAGGCCTCACCATTAAAGACGAAGACGAAGGGCGTGTCCTGTGTGGGTTTGGCGGTGGTGTCGCTTTGGAACTTGGACGAGTGGAGTTTGAGATGACCTTGGCGGATTGTCACCTCAAGCTGAAGGCGTCGGTGACCGATTGTGACATGGGGCGGATAGAGTTGTTGCTAGGACAACCAACCTTTAATCAAAAAGGGGTTTCGATGGTAGTGAGAGGGAACAAGGCGTACCTTACTCAAGGACCCGACGTTCTAGAAATGATCAGGTGGATCTCTCTTGAAGGCGAACCCCCAAGGGGCAAGGTAATACTGGCGGAGGACACCATACTCCACCCTAACACTGTTAACAAAGTTGAGGTGAATATAGTCGGAGGCGTCGACGGAGCAAAGTACTTCATGGACACCAAACAGTACCCAGAAAGAAAATCCCTTATTATTATACCGGCGGGTATGTTAGGCGGGCAGCAGGAAGCCATCACAGTTATCAATGCTGGCGACACAAAGGTTGAGGGCGATTGGTGTCTCGGGTGGAGACCTGTCTATCTAGCGAAGACGTGGTGAAGGCGACTCGCCCGTCAGAAATTCAGGTGAGGCAAATATCCGAAAATACTATAGACCTTTGTGGTGTGAATGTAGGCATTGTTTCTTGAAAAGTGTAAAAGGCGATTGTATGATCTATTGAGGCGTTATTCTGTTTGCTTTTCCAAAGGTGATGAAGACCTTGGATTGACCAATATGGGAAGCATGCAAATTAAATTGTCGAGCGATATACCCATTTATTTCAGGCCTTACAGGTTGTCCCATTGGGAGAGAGGACTAGTGAGAGGTCAGGTGCAAACTCTCATGGATGCTGGTGTGGTACGAGAAAGCGAATCGGCGTACGCTAGTCCTATTGTTTTAATTCCTAAGAAATCTGGTGAGGTGAGACTGTGTGTCGATTACAGGGCGTTGAATGCTATCACGGTGAAGGATAGATATCCCCTCCCCTTAATCTCAGACCAGTTGGCGAAATTGGCGAATAAAACCATATTTTCCGTATTGGATTTACCACAAGGTTTCCATCAGGTTCCCATGCATTCAGATTCGGTAAATAAAACGGCGTTTATTACTCCGGATGGACATTACGAGTATTTGCGGGTACCTTTTGGTCTTTCCAATCCACCGGCGGTTTTCCAGCGAATTATTGATAAGATGTTAGGTTCGCTTCGATATGGTGAAGTGTTGGCGTATATGGATGACTTGTTAATTCCTTCGGTGAACGAGGAGGAGAATCTGGCGCTATTGGACTTGGTATTGAGTTTGATAAAGCAGGCAGGTATCAAGCTCAAGTTAGCGAAATGCTCCTTCTTGCAAAGGAAAATTGAGTACTTAGGCCATGAGGTAGACGCAGACGGCATCCGGCCCAGTAGGCGGAAGGTACAAGCAGTCTTGAAGTTCCCGGAACCCAAGGATGTCCACGGCGTGCGACAGTTTCTGGGATTGGCATCGTACTTCAGAAAATTTATTTATAATTTTGCAGTGTTAGCAAAGCCGCTGACCTCCCTTACAAAGAAAAACGAACCATGGCGTTGGTCAGATGAACAGCAAGAGGCGTTCAATGTGCTGAAGTAAGTCCTGTTTGGCGGAACGGCCTATGTTGGCGGTATATGATAGTCAAGCGGAAGTCGAGTTGCATACTGACGCTAGCAGATTAGGAGTTTCAGGTATTCTGCTTCAAAAAGGTGCCGATAGTCATCTCAGACCAGTCGAATATTTCAGCAGGGCGACGACTGTACAGGAACAGGTGTATCATAGCTATGAGCTAGAGACCTTGGCGGTGGTCGAGTCTGTCAAGCGTTTCAGGGTGTATCTTGTTGGCGTACATTTAAGGTGGTTACGGACTGTCTAGCTGTTAGAGCGGCGTTGCTAAAACGAGGTTTGGTACCTCGCATTGCTCGATGGTGGTTGACGATTCAGGAGTATGACATGGAGGTAGAGTACCGACCAGGCCAACGAATGCAGCACGTCGACGCCCTTAGTAGGAATCCACCGGCGAACACCATTGGCGTGAATGTTGTCTCAATGCAAGAAGATGATTGGTTCCTTACGGTGCAGTTGCAAGACCCGAAGGCACAAGAGCTTGTGCGAGCACTAGTGGATGGGCGAGCTGATGTAGAAATAAAGGCGAACTATAAAGTGATACGTAGGCGGCTTTATCGCGTGACTCCTAATGGTGATAGGTTATATGTACCGGCAATGGCGAGGTTTGGAATCCTCAGAAAGTACCACGATGACATTAGTCATCCAGCGTTTCAGAGGTGTCTGGCGTTAATCGAAGAAGCCTACTGGTTTCCTAGAATGAGGCGATTTGTATTTAAATATACAAGATCATGTCTTAGGTGTGGGTTTGCAAAGGGATCACAAGGGCGAAGTGAAGGCTTTCTGCATCCTATCGAGCGGAGATCGATTCCTTTCGATACGGTGCATATCGATCACTTAGGTCCCTTTGTCAAAAGCGTGAGAGGATATTCCTATCTCTTACTGGTGGTAGATGGATTTTCTAAATTCGTCTTGGCGAAACCCACTAAGACATTGACAGCGTCGGAATCGATCAGGCGACTTAATGAGGTATTTGGCGAATTCGGTTATCCAAGATGTCTGATATCTGATCAAGGCAAGGCGTTTACTAGTAAGACGTTTAAGGAGTTCCTGGCGGATAAGGGCATAAGACACATTCTGAATGCTGTGGCGACACCCAGGGCGAATGGGCAAGTAGAAAGGGCAAATAGAACAATCATTGAAGCATTGTCCTCAACCGCAGAAACTGAAGGTCGGTGGGACGAGAAGCTGCCGGATGTTGTCTGGGGCCTTAATAATGCGGTCAACTCCAGCACGCATTTCTCTCCTGCTCGATTGATGTTTTCTCATAGTCACGGTCGAGTAGCCGACTTGGCGAATGGCGAGCTAGCTAGCAACGATATTCAAACCGGTGATGGTCTTGGGACAGGCGGAAGTCCAGGAACCGCGGTGGAGGCTCCGGGTGTCGAACGTGCAGCCCAGGCAGGCGGATCAGATAGTATCACGACAATGCCTGGAGACACCCACCCTGAAGAGCGGGGTGACGACCCTACTCTACAGGTTGGTAGGCGCAGGCGGGCGAAAAGATTCAGAAGGAATCAGGCGAAAGCACTACGGCGAAGTGCTAGGCTACTCAACAAAAGGCTCGTGACTGGCGAATGCCCGAAAGACGAATTCATTGTAGGCGAGAAAGCAAAAGGTGGTTGCAAGAAAGGCGTATGTGCTCCAGGCCATAGCACTGCAAAAGAAACCCGTACACTGTTGGGTATCGATGATGAACCTTCTCAGACAGTTCATAAACGCGTGAAGCTTAGTCATCCGGACCTCGGAGCGGTCGGATTGTCCGGACCATGTCTGGTTGCACCGGGGTCTGCGAGGGTTAACGCTGACCGCGTCAAGGCCCAAGAGAACATTCGAAAGTCTGCACTAAAGGCGAAAAGGCGTTTTGATCAGAGGCGAAAGGTTGCAACTATACATAAGGTGGGAGATTTGGTACTCTGGCGGAGTGCCGCTACCAAAAGGGCAGGTATGGGCATGAGTAATAAATTGGCGAATAAATTTGACGGCCCATACCGAGTTAGCAAAGTTCTGGCTAACGATCGATATGTCATTGAGGCGATTAAAGGTGTTCGAGGCTATAAGCGATTTTGGGCGATAGCCGCTGCAGACTCCTTGAGGTGTTATCACGGCGTCAATGATGTAGAATATGAGTCTGACTCTGATGATGAATGATTGCCGGCAAAAGCGAATGTGAAAGAAGGTAATGAACAGTTTGACTGGAATGATGTTGAACAATTATCGAAAAGTGTGTTCCGATGTGATAAAGGCGTATGGGAATGAGAACTGATGACGTATACATGGGTGAGAGAATGGGGTTGGAAATGGAAAATGATCTCGACAGCTAGTCGAGAAATTTAATAATGAATAACAATTAATGAGGACATTAATTTTTCAGGATGGCCGACTGTTCCAACCCAAACGGGCAGGAGGACCTTCTTCTCATAAGAAGGCAGTTCGAGGGCGATTCCACCTCTAATGGGCCAGGCGGGTCCTGGCATTTCTCTGGCGCGAGGGAACAACGAGCTAGGCGAATGACAGGCAACGGCGGGGAGGGAGAGTCTTGGACAGTCAGTGAGTGAGTGTGCGAGTTGGAGTTACTTTAACAGGCGTATTGTGATTGAATTATTATACTTTGATTAAACGGTGTTTTTGGAAAATCGTGTTTTAACAGGAGGTAAATCTTGATCGTTTGGTTTTTCACATCCATTCTGTCCGGGATTGATTTTTTTCTTTGGAGAATTTGACGGACGAATACGATTAATTTGAAAGTGTGTGGTTATGTTTCTGTTACATCTGTGGTTTGTTAGTAATAGTTCAAAGTTAAAATCACCTTAAAAACTTGAAATTTGTTTAACAAAAAAATTGCAACTCAAGTTTAAAGGTTAAAAGTAGGTTAACAACATTCTGTCTAGCTCACGCTGATCTCGTCGTTTCGTTCGTTTAGTACTGAATGATTCGAATAATTTGTGACCACGTGACTAAAATTTGATCTAATCTGCGATCATAATACCAAACTTGACTATTGATTACGACGCGGTCTTGTTTTTATTGCAGGAGACATGATTCAAATTATTATTATATGCATTTGGGTACGATGGCGATGGTGAGAATTAATATAATAATCCAGTACGATTGGGTTTTGAGGCAAGGATCGATTGTAGCACCACCCAACTTGGTATGCTAGTATTTGGAACCATAATAAACACGAAAAAAAATTGTTTACCAAAATTTAAGGGGTGGAACATATTTTATTTTTTTTTTTGTTTAAAAATAAATAAATAAATTTTTGCTGTAATCTTTTCTTTTTTCATTTCTTACGAAATGCGCTCGTTATCTCAGAACTCGTGATTGAATGCCGACATCAAATTTCAGGTTCACACTTATCCGCCGCTGAAAGTTCTGGCTGAGCCGACTATTTCATTGGTCATAACTCTGCTGAAAATGATCGGAGAAGGAAAATGAAAAGTTTATATCATTTCTCATGCAAATATAATATGCGATTATTTGAGTACCTATAATGTGTCTTGTCACGGAGATGTTTGCGCATGATCCAAAAATCATGAATAATTCAGTAAATATGGAATTATTATACTGAAGCAGCATCCCATACCCATATAGTAGTGTGACAGGTCCCACTTATACATGCCAAAAAAAAAATTTGTTTTACTCCTTCATATTCAACTTATCCATAAAACCGGCATTCTCTTCAGTAAATGTTGGCTTATTCATATCCTGCGTATATGTTTAATAACACTGTTGTGAAGTGCAAACCTCAAGCTTGAAATCACACACTTCATTTTTTATGTAGGATGTGTATGTGTTGAAGTTATTCTGAATGTTTTTTATATACCTAAGTAGGTACTGATATATTTTATTTTATGTTTCCATGTAATTGAATGAAATGTTATTTTTTTGATTAAGTAGTCTGTCAACTATTAAAAATAATTTTTTGCTGTCTTTATTTTCTTTTGTGGATTATTCCTCCACGTATTAAAAACTGTTGCTGAAAAGTGAGTTTCAGTGATCCTCACAACAGGTTATGGGCCCAGACACAACCTGCAGTTACTGAAAATTCGAGTAGAGATTGAGAGTCACCTCGTCTACTGGCACTTGCAACACGATAAAGAAAATGGTGGATAAAACAGAAGTAGCCTACATCAATAAGTTCGACGGCCTGAACTTCTCGCAATGGAAATTCCAACTCAAATGTGCCCTGAGAGCCAAGGGATTTTTTGGAATAACGGATGGCACGATGAAATGTCCAGCTTCTCCTGTTGAAGCAGAAACCTGGTTAAAAAAGGATGCACAAGCAATGTTCCTGATAACTTCCGCGATGGATTTAGCCCAAATCACCCTAGTTGAAAGCTGCAACTCGTCCAAAGAAATGTTCGACCGGCTCAATTCAATTTACGAGCAGAAATCAGAAACCAACAAGATGATAGTGCATGAGCGATTTCATCAGTATAAAATGAACCCAAGTGATTCGATAGCTCAACATGTCTCCAAAGTAGAAAATCTTGCCAAACAGGTTAAGGAATGTGGTGAACCAATTAGTGACACGGCTATCATGACAAAAATCTTGAGCACATTGCCCATGAAGTATAGAAACGTTCGACAAGCTTGGCTGTCACTAGAAGAAAATAAACAGACAATCCACAACTTAACCGCTCGTCTTCTGGATGAAGAGGCATATTTGACTTCTTACGAAGAAACAGAAACCGCTCTAGCTGCAGTATCGTTCCACAGCAAAGCAGATAAAAGCAATAGTCAAAAGCCACATCAGCACACAAATATGTATTGCTATAACTGCCGCCGAAGAGGACATCTGTCGAGAAATTGTAGATCTCCGAAGAAAAATAGGAGTAACCAGAAAAATATGAGATCCCCAATGCCGACTAATTCACTCAACTACAGTGATAGTGTGAAAAACAGCAGTGAAACAGCATTCAACGTTGAGGAAAAGAATGACATATACTTCAGTGATGACTGTTGGATTCTGGATAGTGGTGCATCGACTCATATGTGTCACCGAAAAGAGTATTTTTCAACTTTTGACGAAGAAAGCGACAGAACAGTTGTTCTTGGTAACAATCAATCATTAACTGTCAGAGGTAGAGGTACTGTAAGAATCCAAAAACTGATAAATGGCAAATGGTTCGACTCAACTATAAATGATGTACTATACATTCCAGAACTTAGCAAAAATTTGTTCTCAGAAGGAGTTGTTACCACCAAAGGAATGAATATTGTCAAGGAAAGTAACGAAGCTCAAATCTTTCACGAAAATAAATTAGTAGCATGTGCAGTGAGAGAACACAACAACTTATATAAACTTCTATTTCGTACAGTAATTCTGAATGCCAATGCTGTCACCAAAGACAGTTTGAAAATATGGCACGAACGTCTCGGCCATGTCAATGTGAAATCTATTCGAGAAATGGTAGAAAAAGGTTTAGTTGAAGGTATCGACTTCAGTGACATGAATGATTTTTTCTGTGAAGGTTGTGCATATGGCAAACAACATAGATTGCCATTCAAGAAAACGTCCCATCCAAAAATGAAACCTGGCGAGAGAATCTTCAGCGATCTATGTGGACCGATGGCAGTAGCATCTGTGCGAGGTGCAAGATACTTTTTATCTTTCAAAGATGACTGTTCTGGCTACCGTGTGGCTTACTTTGTGAGGCACAAATCCGATGTTTTGGATTGCTTCAAAGCATTTTGTTGTAAGATAAATAATAAATTTGGTAGTGCAATCAAAGTGCTTCATGTCGATAACGGCTCTGAATACTGCAACCAGAACCTGAAAAATTATCTAAGTGACCAAGGAATCGAGATGGAAAATACCGCACCATATACACCTCAGCAGAATGGCCGAGCAGAACGAGATAACCGTACAATCGTTGAAAGTGCTCGATCAATGCTCTACAGCGCGAAAATGCCGAAATATCTCTGGGCAGAAGCAGTAAATGCAGCAATTTACATTTTGAACCGTACTCCAACATCTCAAACTCCTGGTTCAACTCCATTTGAAGTATGGACAAGTAAAAAACCCATTCTCAGTCACATCAGAACTTTTGGATGCCAAGCCTTCGCACACATACCTGATGAGAAACGTACAAAACTCGATGCAAAGAGCAAGAAACTGTTTCTTGTTGGTTACGATAATAACTCAACAAATTATAGACTCTACGATCCAAAAACTAGAAAAGTGATAATCTCCAGAAACGTAATATTTAACGAGAATGTTAAAGGTTTTGAAGATGGACCAAGCATTGTTCCAGTCGATGTCAATGCTGCTGATGATGATGTTACAGCTCCACCCAGAATTTCAGAACAGATAGAAGCAGAAATTATCCCTGATCAACCCGAAAACCATGAAGAAATTTACCTCGAGGAAACTCATGATAGACGACAATCCCAAAGAACTATTCGTCCACCAGCCAGATTCCATGATTTTGAACTTAACTTAGTTGAGGTTGACTTACCTGGTACATACGAAGAAGCTTTGAAATCGAAAGATTCAAAAGAATGGAAGCAAGCAATCTCTGATGAACTAATAGCTCTAGAGAAAAATGATACTTGGGAGAAAACAGAACTTCCACCAGAAAAAAGGCCGATTCACTCAAAGTGGGTTTTCAGAGTGAAAAGAAACCCTGATGGATCAATAAACCGCTACAAAGCTCGGCTGGTAGCGAAAGGTTTCTCCCAGACCAAAGGTGTAGATTATTCAGAAATATTCTCACCAACCACCAGATATGATTCTATACGAGTTTTGCTAGCCATTGCAGCAGAAAACAACTTACATATGATGCAATTTGATGTAAAAACGGCATTTCTTCATGGCAACCTTGAGGAAGAAATATACCTGAAACTTCCTCGTGATATGAAAAATGATGCAGTTTATAGGCTCAAGAAGTCGCTTTATGGATTGAAGCAAGCTCCAAGATGCTGGAACAAGAAATTCAATGATTTTCTGAGCAATTTTGGCTTCATTCAATCAGAAGCTGATAAATGTGTTTATCGTTGCAACCTCCGTGGAGCAAAACTTTTACTGGTGATCTATGTAGATGATGGACTGATTTTTTCGTCCAGTGAAGAAGCAATTCAAATTGTTCTATCAGAATTACAAACAACATTCGAAATAACTGTAAGTGAACCGACCTACTTTGTGGAATTAGAAATCAAACGGAGTGACAGTGACAATTCAATTTCCATCAGTCAGTCAAGTTATGTCAGACAACTCATAAACCGTTTTGGAATGGAAGATGCTAAAATTGCTTGTACTCCCTTGGATCCACATAGTAATTTATCCGCTGAAACTGGGCCATATCTAGAAGAGAATGAAGTTCCCTATCGACAAGCAGTTGGGTCTCTTATGTTCGCCGCTATCGTAAGCAGACCAGACATTATGCATGCAGTGGGAGTTGTGAGTCGTTATCTCATCAAGCATACCAACGCTCACTGGAATGCAGTGAAAAAAATCATGAGATATTTGAAAGGAACAGCAGAATATGGCATCAGGTACCAGAAAACACCAAATTTACCACTACTGACTGGATATTCAGACGCAGATTATGCTGGTGATTCAGAAACAAGGCGATCTACTACTGGATATGTCTTCAAAATTAGTTCCGGTCCTGTTACTTGGGCCAGCAAACGTCAGAGTAGTGTTACACTATCAACAACCGAGTCTGAATATGTGGCTGCATCAAATGCTGCCAGAGAAGCAATCTGGTTGCAACAACTCTTGGAAGATATTGATCAGCATGTAACAAAACCTACGACATTATATATTGACAACCAGAGTGCAATTAGACTTATTAAGAACCCCGAATTTCATAGTCGGACAAAGCATGTTGATGTTCGTCTACATTTCATAAGAGAAAAATACGAAGAAAGAAGTATATTCCCAGAATACATTTCTACTACAGAACAGCAGGCTGACATTTTTACAAAGGCATTATGTAAAAAGACTTTTCAGTATTTGCTTGAACTGTTGGGTGTTAAGAAGAATATTTGACTTTTATATAACACAGAACACAGGAAGTAACCAAAACATCCAGAAAGTGGGAGTGTTGAAGTTATTCTGAATGTTTTTTATATACCTAAGTAGGTACTGATATATTATATTTTATGTTTCCATGTAATTGAATGAAATGTTATTTTTTTGATTAAGTAGTCTGTCAACTATTAAAAATAATTTTTTGCTGTCTTTATTTTCTTTTGTGGATTATTCCTCCACGTATTAAAAACTGTTGCTGAAAAGTGAGTTTCAGTGATCCTCACAACAGTATGAGCGATTATTTTCAACATTTACTGAAGAAATTACCGGAATTATGAAAACTGAGGCAGGAGTAAAACCCAGTTTTTTCTTCGGCATGTATAAGTGAGACTTGTCTCACTAGTCTTAAATCGTTGCAGATGGTCCAAAGAGGGTACTGATTTCTGCTACTACTATTATATTATGTAGACACTCCAAATTCAAAATGAAGTTGACTGCCGTAATTGAAGTCGATACGTTTGGAGATTTCAACCAAAGAGGACCACGGTCAAACCCATAAACCAACCAGAACAGGAGAATATTATCAGACTAAGATTTTTTATTTTTTTTTCAGATTGAGAAAAGCATTGAACTATGAACTTCTCATTCAATTCAACGAGAATTTAAATGAAAGTGAATATTACTGTTCATAGCTCATGCATTGAAAGTTGTGGAGGGGCGATTAGGTGTACCCACCTGCCGTACGCCCCTGTTTGAAGTTACAAAAACATGATTTGCATTGAAATTTGAAACTGAATGCTGTCAAGTGACATACCAAATTTCAATAAGAAAAGTCGATACTTTATGGAGTTCTTCTGAAATACACATTTTCAACACCCGTAACTCGGTTATTATCCATCTTAGGGTATATGTTTTTTGAAACACATAGCCCTAAAATGTATTGAGGATTCTATTTGCAAAATTTTCAGATTTTATGAAACACTTTCACCAACCAAAAAGCTAATTTCTGGGGAAAATTCCGTATACTGGCCTCAACGTTTGCAATAATGTCTTCCACTGGTATGGTGGTAGGTGTAACCGCAAAATTGATACTTATGTGGAGTACGGAGATCTCATGTGTTGTGAGCCGGTAAGCTGATAGGTTGATAACGGTCCGGTTCGTGTCTAATGTTGGTGGTGGAGTGGTTTTTCCTTTCAGTGAATCAAATTTCTTTATTTGTATAATCTCGACTCTCAACACCAGAGCGCAACGCATCTGTGAGACGGCTCATCTGAAATCAGAACAACATTTCAGTCATTCATTGCAAGCCAAAGGTTACACCCGGCAAAAAATTGCTGGGGCTAGTAATCCTAGGTTGCATCGGGATAACGGCATCAACCCGCCAACACCATCAAGCAGAGCTTTCCGACCGTATATCAAGAGAGTTACCGACCACATTGGGAAAGTACTGGCAAAACACAACGTCAAAGGCATCTACAAACCGACCGGACAGATTGGTTCTTCGCTCCGTTCAGCAAAAGATCCACGAGACCACCTCGCTACTCCCGGTGTATACCGAATACCGTGCTCGTGTGGGTCTGGATATATCGGTACAGGCACAGGCAATATAGGCTAGCTTAGACGGATAAGTCTACCGTGGCATTACACGCCTACGGAGAGGGTACCCATGATATTCAGTTCCAGAATACTGAAGTGCTCTCAACCACAAGACACTACCATACTCGCCTCGACAGAGAAGCCATAGAAATAAACAAACATAAAAATAATTTCAATAGAAAAGAAAAATCCCCGAAGGTCAAAAAACCTGGTACCCAAGGGTACCCATGATATTCAGTTCCAGAATACTGAAGTGCTCTCAACCACAAGACACTACCATACTCGCCTTGACAGAGAAGCCATAGAAATATACAAACATAAAAATAATTTCAATAGAAAAGAGAAATCCCTGAAGGTCAACAAAACCTGGCACCCTGAAAAACACCATAATAAATCCATTGAATAACACAATCGAGCAAGTAGGACGGGGCAATCAAATCTCAATAATTAGACAGGCAGAAGATGGCAACATCCCATCCGGTCGGGTAACCCAGTAACCCCAAGCAAAACGAAAACGAAAATATTATTGAAAACAAAGCAATTAGAGGATTTGACGATAAATTGCGAAGAATTTCCAACCGCTGTATCAGTTTAACGTCGCTTTTCGAGAAAACAATATCCAAGCTGAAACAACAGCCAAGCTGAAGATGCTAACCGCATTTGTGAGCGAAACGTCCAAAGGAATCGCCTCTACGGAGGTGAACCGACTACGGCCTCAAAGCCCGGAAACCATACTTCTTCATTCGCGTTATGAACAATTTAATGGCTTATTTTGCAAAATGCGCAGATTTAAGGGAAATCATCATATTCAAATTCTGTGGACGGCACCTGGAAGTAAATATCAAACACTACAATTTCTATATTTTGGATTTTCATCTGAGAGCTGTTGAAAATGCCACTGAAAGTTGCTCTAAACGCTTGAAAGTATGGCATAGTCGAGTAGCAGTACTGGGGAAACTATCGAAGAGAGGAGAACATAACCACGCGGCGATTTGAACAATGCAAGATGTGCCCTTAAATTTTTTATAACGCAATTGTACTAAAACTGCACATCGGACAGAAAAAACATTTTGCGCACAGTTGAACCACATGTTATTTTTTATCAGTTTCCAAAATATTGTTTGTTCATCTTCAGATTTGTACAACTTATGAATTTTTGAAAAATGGTCTCTTTCTCGAAGTTTCCCCGGATTTTCTCAGTGGAAAATGCATCGATCCTGTTGCTTGAAACACTGTTTTGTACGTTTTATAATTCTCTGAACAATTATCACTTTGAACTGGCAATTGTCACTTTGAAGTGGCAATTGCCACTTTGAACTAACAATTGTCACTTTGAACTGGCAATTACCACTTTTAACTAATAATTCTCACTTTGAACTGGCAATTTCCACTTTGAACTGACAATTGTCACTTTGAACTGGCAATTCTCACTTTGAACTGTAAATGGTTACTCAAAAAAGATATTTATTGCCAACTACATGCATAAATAATGTTTTTTTGTCAATTAACAATTGCCAGTTCAAAGTGACAATTGCCAGTTCAAAGTGGCCATTTGCCAGTTCGAAGTGACAATTGCCAGTTCAAAGTGACAATTGCCAGTTCAAAGTGACAATTGCCAGTTCAAAGTGACAATTGCCAGTTCAAAGTGACAATTGTCAGTTCAAAGTGACAATTGCCATTTCAAAGTGACAATTGCCATTTCAAAGTGACAATTGTCAGTTCAAAGTGACAATTGTTAGTACAAAGTGACAATTGCTAGTTCAAAGTGGCAATTGTCAGTTCAAAGTGGCCATTTGCCAGTTCGAAGTGACAATTGCCAGTTCAAAGTGACAATTGCCAGTTCAAAGTGGCAATTGTCACTTCGAAGTGACAATTGTCAGTTCAAAGTGGCAATTGCCAGTTCAAAGTGGCAATTGCTACTTCAAAGTGACAATTGCCAGTTCAAAGTCACAGTTGCCAGTTCAAAGTGACAATTGTCAGTTCAAAGTGACAATTGTCAGTTCAAAGTGGCAAATATTTCGAAATAGCTATTTGTGATACAAGTTCGTAAAGTAGGACTTTTTTGTATGAGCGTGGAGTTTGTTGAATGAGGCTCAGCCAAGTACAAAAAACCCTTTATGAAAGTGTATTATACAAAGTTTTTTCTTCGACAGGTATTATATTTCCAAATTGTAAAAATTGTATCATCAATTTGAAGGTTTTATGTTATTTATCGTGGTCGTTTTATCAAATGATGACTTCCGAGTTATATTTTACGCAAAATACTGTATTTTTCAAAATTGCATAAATGTATGAACAGTGTGTAAAAATTTACTTTACGCACTGTTGATGATTTCACGCACATTTTTTTACGCACTTGTGCGCAGAAGTGTCACTATCAACAGTGCGTAAACACTTAGTTTACACACTGACGCAGAAAAAATATTTTGTTGTTGGCCCTTCTACGCCTTCGTATAAATATGAATATAAATTTTCGATTAATTCAATATTGATATTTGACCGCTGCATGCGAGCAGTCTCGGATATTTGGTGAGAAAAAATGTCATTACCGGCCAGTCCATAATGTTACTTTTTGTGGCAAGTCTAGACTTGATTATTGTTATGCATGGTCAATTATGAAGTCATTCACACGACATTCCACATTTTGTCATGATACACTTAGTGGAATGTTTACGAATATTCACGAAAGTTCAATAAGGCCATTTTTATGGCAAAAAAAGGCTTTATTTGAAATGAGAATATTTCGCTCACCTTGATAGCCATTCGTTTTGAAAGTGTATTTTTTATGAGTCTGACTGAAATGACCATGTAAAATAGCAGTTCGGCCGATTATTTTGTAATCATGCCAAATTTTTTCCAAACTCGATATTATCAGTTTCTGTGTGATTCCTTCTGGTTTTTGATAGGGAGAAGGAGGCCTGGGTTTCTTAGGTCTCTTATCAGGGGGGATCCATTTTTTTGTCGGTACTGGTGGATACTCAATCTTAGGTCTTGGGTTGGGTTTTTTGGGCTTTCGACGTTTTTTTATCGCACTACGAGACAAACAAATCATTCCAAAACAAATATTTCATTGTGAAAGGAAATACTCACACCATGTTCTGATGATTTATCTGTAATCGGGGATAATATCACTGAAATTTTGCCTTGAGGTCGAAAGGAGTTTTCAATTTCTGTTTGAATTTTGACAATTTATATGTTTCTGTCAAAATTTGAAGGGAACTTTCAATGCTGCCATAAAGAATTTCATTTTAATCTGATACAAAATTTCTGTGAACAATATGGATAGAGGAAAAAGTGGCGAGAGTGAAAGAGAACGCGCTAGAAGTGTACGAGCAAGAAAAATGGCAGCAATAAATTCTGACAAGATAAGTGTTGTTTCAGAAGGAAAAGAAAAATCGAAAAAGTAAGAGTCAATTTGCCTCTCCTCTTAACAATTAATAAGACCGTATTTTCTTTTAGGAGTGAAGAAACTGAGGATATATCTGATTTAGAACGGCCAAAAATTGAGCCAGCTGTCGATACTCCCACTAAGGATCCTGTTGAGGAACAGAGAAAGAAAAATAAAATTAAAAAGACGAAGAATACCGCAACAAAGAAAGAAAGCATAATTAGTTCTAAAATTGAACCAACTTTGAGGTAATAATATAAGGTACAGGGCACAAAATCTATGAAAATGACTTCCAGCTAAATTTGTTTTTTTAATAATTTGGTTGGTTCAAGCCTCTTAACAATTTTTACAAGCAAGGAGAGGATCGAATGATTAGGAGTTGAATAATTGAAAAATGCCTTGTTATGGAATTTTCTATAGAAAACTCATAATATATTTTATTGCGAAACCTGTTCAATGCAAACATCTTAGCTTATCAAATCATGAGTCAATTATGTTCGAATGTATACAGTGAACACCAAAACTCAACACTTAAATCAATTACGAGATGAAATATTGAGAAAAATTCGAAATCAAAAACTCATATCTACTTATGTACATATAACAATAAGTTACGTGTAATATCCTGAATGAAAATATAAAAGACTGGTAGCTCATTTATAAAGTCCCCAAAGAATATTGCTATTGACATTAACACCGTTCGTTAAATCGGAAAGAAATTCGTATAGAAGAGTTCACGAAAGTGGAACTGCTTAATTTAGAAATTAATGCATTTTTTTCAGAAATTGAGAAGATTTCAAAGATATCAGAAGTACAGAAACACACTGGTATGCATAAACATGAGTTGAAGAATAGTTTCAAAAAAAAGCAAACACAACTTATGAATTTATGCTTCTCTTCACACGAGTAGCTTTGCAATCGATAACATTTTGAAAACTAGCTGAAAAAAAAACTTCGTTTAGTTATGTAAACATAAGTAAGTCCTGAATTGGTTGAGTCATCGGCTTAACTCTTTGCGGTCCAATTATATTGTCATGGCCAAAGAAATGAAAAACAGTCTATTCAAAATATGCAGAAGAAAACGCGGCCAAACTTAACACAAAAGAGTAGCGACTTCGACCAAGGCCAGTGTCGGGGCTAAACCGACATCGGACCAGAACGTGATACTATCGGAAATTACCTGATATCAGACCCAAATGTTGAAATTGTAATGGCGGGGCTGTCCCGACTTTGTATCAAACAAAACAGGAATTTGAAATAGTTTTCTCATTTCTCAAAGAAAAACATGGTTTCATCGATATTCAGTATTTAAAACATGATGAAGCATGATGCAGCTTATAATATTGAACCTTTTTGTGGGGGTCGGAACTTCTTTAATTTATCATTGAATAAAAAAAAATGACAGAAACTAAAATTAAACTAAAACTATTTGCAACAGAACGTTACAATTTAGCAGATATGTGTAAAATCGACATAAAAACATTTTTGAAATTCCAACAAATAAGCCTATTTTCAGCGATCGTTTTGAAAAAAATTATCTTTTGACAGAGAGCTGATAGGCTTCAACAGGACGTTTGCTTCTATATACCTATGTCTGCGGTAGCACCGCGCACGACGCTTTTCAAAGATGGTCGTGATAGCTGCAGTGGTATTTCTCTTCCATTAAAATTTGAAGCAATCTTTATCCAATCGAAATGAATTTGGTATCAAAAGAAAGGTAAAACGTTGATCTACATACGTGCTGTAATTTTTGTTAATTATTTATTCATCTACCCAACAAAGTGCTTCAAAGTTACTGCATTAATTTTTGAGATTTTTTTGCGAAAAATTGGATTAAAATTTCAATTTCTTTTACAGCACGTACATAGAATCAAACGTCCTCTAGAAGCCTGTCTTTGTTTGAAATCGATGCGACGAACCGTTTTTAAGTTATCAATTGACTCTTTTACCCTAAAAACCGTCCCAAATATGACTGCGATCATAGCCTCTTAAAGTCGGGATTTTTTCCTGAAGATGGCAGTTGTGTTCACAATATTTGTACTGTATTATATCCCAGCTAAAACTTGTCACCCCCCCTTATCTCCGGCTCAGACCCGTCGATTTTCATTTCGAGCGGAAATTCTTTCACCAAATACGTCATTATTGTGCCCTCATCCCAGCACCCCAACTTCAGACTTTTTAATAGTATTATTATAATTTCAATTACAAATATATACGCCGGTCCAGTATTTTGCAGCCTCCCCAAAACGCTAATGCTGAAATTGTAAAGGCTACAAAGTAAGGTACTTCGTATCGTCACAAATAGTGACAGATACATCCGGCTAAATGAATAGCGGGAGCTGGCAGACATGTCACCATTCGAACAATACAATAAGAAACTCTCATAGAAGTTCTACAGATACTTCCTGCTCGGAAGTGTATTGACCAGGACTATAACAGCAGTCAAAGCCAATCACAACGAGCCAAGAAGGCATGGTGGGCTCCTCTACCAGGCATCGGATATTTTCTATGAAAATCCAAAGGGCCAAGAACGAAAACTAATGTTTTATCCCGGTGTTTTAGCGCTTTTCCGGAAACCTACTGGGACTTCAACTTGACCTTATCCGAATGAGCTACGTTTCATATTTTCCAAAGCACTGCTTAACGCCCAAGTCGAATTTCATAATGAATTATTATTAAGAGTTTTTCCCATATGATGCTCTCTTTGAAGGACACTGTTTTCTCCTGTTCTCTTAATGATGAACCCTCGACCCCCACATTCCAACCCAATATCCAACCCGACCGTCAACGTCCCCTGAATCAACTCTCGCTTCTACGAGCCCAAATAGTAAGTCCGTGATATTTACTGCTATAGAAACGTCCTGCCAACTTTTCGAAAATATAGCATTCGATTGACATTAATCTTTATATTGAAGTTAGCGGTGTTAATGTCAAACCATTCTCACTATCACTACTCATTTTCTGTTACTTATTTTTTTTTACGAAATTTGTAAATACTAATGTGAAATGTCAAATTATTTGACAGACGTTAACCTATACAATGGCAGTCTAGTAGTTCATGAAAGTCGTGGATATTGAAATATTTCGATACAGCTAGCACGTGGGAAATGAAAATTTTGTGTTACAACGTGGAAGGTTCCTTAAAAAAAATTTAAAGAATGATGATATATTTTTTCATAATGAACTACCAATCACATCGAAACAAATTGAATGTTCTTTAGAATTCGAGTATAAAATGAAACAATATTTTCCAAATTAAATTTGATCTGTCAATCAATGTCAATCAATCAATCAATATTCATTCAATATCTTTCTTGGGAATAAAAATGTTTTTAAAGTCATTATTATGCCCTATATATATTCTGGGTTTGTAACTAGATTTATACGCCACCTCAAGAGTAGTAATGTTGATTTGAACGCAACATTGACTCCTGCAGGATTCACCTTAGTCGAGCATCATTTCAATAATTCAATCTGTCAAATTAAATTGTTTAAATTTCAGCTCCGACTCCCGACATTTTAAGGAATTTGCTCGTGTGACTGAGATTAAAAATAATTATATTTTGGTTATAATTACCACTAATATCAAAGTTTGCTAAACCATTAGAGCTGCATTGTTGAATAATAAGATGTTGATTATGTAAAAAAGAGAGTGCTCGTGTCTGGTTCTTGTTTAAAATTATTTTTGTTAACCAGTTTCTCGTAAATATTTCATCACCAGATGTGTGTGTCTTTGCATTAATGAATTTATTTTTGAATAGATTTTATGTTCTAGACATTGTGTGTCCACTTAAATTGGTGATGTATGTTTTTCCGTTTTAGGAAAAAAAGTCATCCTTAATAAAAGTTCTGCATGTTCTGGCACTTGATTTTGTATGTTCAAATCTTCAAATATTTCAGTCGTATCCTGGTTGTGTCAAAAACATGAATTTGGTATACGGGTAAAAATAGTTATTTATTATACACGGGAAAAAGTATTAGATTTTAGCTCGAGTTTGTGTTGCCTCCCGACGCGAAACCGAGCTGAAATTTAATCTTTTTCCCGTGTATAATACACTATTTTTTCTGTGACGGGAAAAACGTCGATTTAATCAAACATCTACCTTAACCTATGTGTATATATATCCGAGAAAAAAGTTCTCACTTTTTCCTGTGGGCAAAAAGTTTTTTCCCGGTTCTCGGGCAAAAAGTTTTTTCCCGGTTCTCGGGAAAAAAGTAATTTCATTAAAATTTATATTTTATTACTTGTCAACGAGGATAAAATGTCAAACTTTTTTCCCGTCAGGGAAATAAGTAATTAATTTCAACTGGTGCCCTTTTTTACCTATTTAAAACACACCTCAGCGTGTGCAAATTGAACTTTCAAATACGCGCGTTTTTTAAGTTACCATGTCTACATCAACAACTCGAGAACTGTAAAGTCTAAATGGCAGTTTTATGGTAATTGATTCGACAGGAATACCTTGTAACGTCAAATGAAATATTACAAACAAATGCAAAACTTTTATTCAAACATTAACGAAAGGTATACTGATGTCACATCACGAATTCAACCATTTTATATTAAAAATTCTTATTTCCATTATTTGTAATAATGAAACCAGTATTTATGATTTCGAAGTGCACCAATTCAAAAAAATAACGTAAAGTATTTTTGGATAGCTGATCTTTCAAATACTTGCTCGAAAAATCTCGCTTGTTTGAAAGGCCTTTTCATTCATTCATACTTGAATATAATATCATTTGTAACATATGAAAACAATTTCTAATGAAAAGTTGTTCAGAATTGATAATCACCTCCATATACGCAATTATATCAAGTAGGTAACCTAAAAAATTTTTTTTCAGTAACACTCGCATTTCTAGATAAACATGTATCGAAAACTAAAATAATAATTTTTCATCTGAAAATGTGCTTTTTCGACAAAATATTCGTGTACGGTATTTCTCACGTTGGCAGATTATGGAATAATAATCTCCTAGGACCTACTGCCGTACAAAAATGATAGAACCAGGGGCTAGGAAAATTTCCGAAAAAAAAAAAAAAAATACAGGGTGTTTCAAATTAAGTCGGCACCATTGCCAACTCCGTAACTCCGTTATTATTGATGCTATGAATTCGGTTAAATGGGCAAACTAGTAGCATTTTTAATGGCCTTCTCGACGCCGAAAAAAAAAAATTGACAGTCGCGTTTTCGAAATATTTCATAAAATGATATTTTTTTGAATGAATCACTCTATATTTTATCATGCATTTCGACTCGTAACCACATTCTCAATAACAAAGCTCCCATGACTTTTTTTCCTAAAGTTGAAAATAAGTCAGTTTTGTCCATAGGAAACATTTATAAAAATCGGATTTGATAAAGCGCTATTAAATATCGAGTAAATGTTCAAAAATATACCGCTTTCTGTTTGGTCTAGAGGCTAAGGCTCTTTCACCTCACGTTGGCGACCCGTGTTCAAATCGTGGTCGAGCCATTTTTTTTTATGTGTTGAGATTGTATTGCCAGTAATTTGGATACCGACTTTGGCTATATCTATTAAAAATTGTCAGAATTGTACATTCAATTTTAATCTAGTAAATAATAAAAGAAATGAATATTATTATAAGGTAATCAATGATCAATAAAGTATCGAGTGTATTGTCTGTATCTGAGATATGCGTTTGTCGAAAAAATATTGTTTGTATTTCGAGCCAAAGATTACCGCGCGACGCGAAGCAGAGCGCGGTAACTCTCTTTGTTCGAGCGGCAATCCATCACTTTGCGCTCTAAATACACAAATAGCTATTTCCAACCGCATTAATATGACGCTCCAGCATTTTCTGTTCTGTACAAAAACGGCTTCAAAGTTATCATTATGGCAGAAATATTTTGATTCACAAACTAAATACGGCTAGTGGAATGGTTTTAAGATGGAAATTATCGTTTTGTAAATTAATACCAAATAGCTCAGTTGTGTCAATTGACGGGTTTCACGAGTTCAAATCCCAGCGCAATTTTTTCTTTTTACTGTCTTATTTTGCTGTTAGTAACAAAATATTGTTATTCGTATAAATACCAAAATTGGGTGTTTAGACAATCATGAGGTTTTATTCGCCAAGACAATTTTTGTACTAGTGAAAAAAAAATATTTCCACATAAGTCGCTCATTTTCAACTTCAGGAAAAAAAGTCATAGCAGCTTTGTTATTGAGAATGTAGTTACGAGTCGAAATGCATGGTACAATATAGAGTCTTCCATTTAAAAAAATATCATTTTATGAAATATTTCGAAAACGCGACTGTCAATTTTTTTTTGTTCTCGGCGTCGAGAAGGCCATTAAAAATGCTACTAGTTTTCCCATATAACCGAATTCGTAGCATCAATAATAACGGAGTTGGCAATGGTGCCGACTTAATTTGGAACACCCTGTATATGGCTTACGGTCCCATTATTTTTTTTCTAGGTTCTAGGAGATTATTATTTCATAATATACCAACGTGAGAAATGGCGTACAAGATTCTTTCATCAGAAATCACATCTACAGATAAAAAATTATCATTATTATTATTATTCTCGATTATAGTCACATGCACCACCTAGAATTGACAGCATAGCTCCTAAAGTTATTTTTTCATATAGTAGCATCGTTATATTCAGAATGATGGGTCAAATGACCGCCCCCCCCCAAAAATGTTATGCGGGCTTGTAGTCTATAAGTCTCCATTCAAACCAAAACTTCGCATCGAGTTGCTTGGCTTAGATATCGATGACTTACGTGCTTTACCGTTCGAGTTATCCCCCCAAAGTGTTATTTTTCTGCGCAGTTGGATATGACTGACTGCGTTTCTAATTCTTAAGGAGTACCAAATTCATATTTTTTAACAAACATCGTATATATAGGACTACTGTCTGAGATTTGGTAATGATGGATCAGATGTGAAATATCAAAGTTTTTGTAGAATTTATAATTAATGAAAACCAATAAATAAATTTGGAAAGAAATAATCTTAAAAAAATCAATACCTATAGTTTCAATTATAATACCTACCACTCATTTCTGGCGCTGTTTCATAAAAACTGCGAGCAAAACACTAATTTACGCATTTTCAACTTGCAAGCTATGTTACTTGGTAAGGTTAGGTTTGTGTGTCAAGTGCGACCGAAAAACTAATTCACAAATTTTCAACTCTCAAGCTAGGTTAGCTTGCTCAGGTTAGGTTTGTGTGTCAAGTGCGAGCGAAACACTAATTCACGAATTTTCGACTCGCTTGCTCACCTTAGGTTGACGGTATTAGAATATTTTCTCGGTTTTCAAACGTATTCATAACAAATTTAAATACGCAGAAGTTACGAAACCGATATAATTGCAGTTTTTCTATACCTGACCAACAACGGAAGGTTGTCAATAATTTCTTTGATAAAAAAAAACATCTGAAAATAACTCACAATGGGTGATATGAATGAAACCTAGCAAAAGCTTTTACTATAGGTTTGTCTCTCTCATTAATTGTTCCATTTGGAAACAAAAAATCAAAACTCTTTTCCTAATACAGCAATTCAAAGTCTATTAGTCTAGATATTAGCAATATTATTTTGCCTGGTATGCGGTAAACTAAAAATATTTTGAGTTTGACGTAAAGATTATTTGATTGTATTGATTGTTTTCGTAAGTTTTGAGTTGATTAAAATTGCGGTAAAAATTTGGTTTACTGGAAATCTGTTATAAAAAAAAAATTGAACATCGCGATTCTGTGGCATTAGGCGATTCATATGGTACCATTTTTGTTTTGCGGAAATGCTTTGTTGCCAAGTTGACCTCTTCGGATTACTGGAAATCTGATATGAAAAAAACAATTGAACGTCACCATTGTGGACCCTCAACTAATTCTAGTGGTACTATTTTTGTTTTGCGGAAATGCGCTGTTGCCACGTTGTGGACACTTTGGAGATGTGGAAATCTGATATGAAAAAAACAATTGAACGTCGCGATTGTGGACCCTCAACTAATTCTAATGGTACTATTTTGTTTTTGCGGAAATGCGCTGTTGCCAGGTTAGTCAATTCGGATTACTAGCAACCTGAAAATTTGTATTGATATGGATAAGTCAGTTGAGAATGCATGAAATCGTTTTTCGCTCGCAATTGACACACAAACCTAACCTGAGCAAGCTAACCTAGCTTGCGAGTCAGTCGAGAATTCATGAAATCGTTTTTTGCTCGCGATTGACACACAAACCTAACCTGAGCAAGCTAACCTAGCTTGCGAGTCAGTCGAGAATGCATGAAATCGTTTTTCGCTCGCAATTGACACACAAACCTAACCTGAGCAAGCTTACCTAGCTTGCGAGTCAGTCGAGAATGCATGAATTAGTTTTTCGTTCGCAATTGACACACAAACCTAATCTGAGCAAGCTAACCTAGCTTGCGAGTCAGTCGAGAATTCATGAAATCGTTTTTCGCTCGCGATTGACACACAAATCTAACCCGAACAAGCTAACCTAGCTTGCGAGTCAGTCGAGAATTCATGAAATCGTTTTTCGCTCGCGATTGACACACAAACCTAACCTGAGCAAGCTAACCTAGCTTGCGAGTCAGTCGAGAATGCATGAAATCGTTTTTCGCTCGCAACTGACACACAAACCTAACCTGAGCAAGCTAACCTAGCTTGCGAGTCAGTCGAGAATTCATGAAATCGTTTTTCGCTCGCGATTGACACACAATCCTAACCTGAGCAATGCATGAAATCGTTTTTCGCTCGCAATTGACACACAAACCTAACCTGAGCAATCTAACCTAGCTTGCGAGTCAGTCGAGAATGCATGAATTAGTTTTTCGTTCGCAATTGACACACAAACCTAATCTGAGCAAGCTAACCTAGCTTGCAAGTCAGTCAAACTTGGCAACAGCGCATTTCCGCAAAACAAAAATAGTACCACTAGAATTAGTTGGGGGTCCACAATGGCGACGTTCAATTGGTTTTTTTATATCAGATTTCCAGTAATCCGAAGAGGTCAACTTGGCAACAGCGCATTTCCGCAAAACAAAAATGGTGCCGTTACAATTGGCTGAGGGCCCACAATCGTGACGTTCAATTGGTTTTTCCATATCAGATTTCCAGTAAACCAAAGTTCAGCCAAAATTGCTTCGTTTTGCTGGTGTACTCTGTCATCAATTAAGTTTCCGACGGAAATCTTACTGATGCAGCCATACGAATTTTGACTTCAACTGACACTGTTGCAGCTTATGATATGTCAATATTATCAGAACTATGAACAAAACCTCCTTCTGACACGCACCAAACCGATTTTATCAATACAGAGAGTAAAAATTTGATTGCCCTACAAGTTACAGAAAGTGAAGTTCTTAAAAATTCTCTTCGTCCATCACACTCACAGGATTTAATATCAAAAACTGCAAGACCCAAGGGTCAAAAACCTTTATCCTCCTTAACCTCCCTTCGTAATTTTACACGAAAAAATCAATGGTTATATTTACCGAAATAATGGTGGAAACCAACGCAAAATACGTTCAATATACGGACAACTATGGTTTGCTGTTGAAAGTAACTCACTTATTTGTAGAATTGATTTTTGGAGGAGTTTACTGGACATAGTCTTGAATTATACCGCAGAAATAAATAATAAATAAACATTGGGTATAATTTACAACAGCTCCTTCTCTTCATAGTACCACTGGCAGAGTAAAAACTGGACCCATTGGTAGAATTCACTGCGATTTCATAGAAAACTTTACAGGAAAACTCATATTCACAAATACTTGCAGTGAATCATGAGGTTCTCTTCAACTCACTGATATCCACGATGAATTTCAACATTGAATTTAGACTAAATTTAAATGATTATCGGGTTGGATTTTACTAACGTTTTCCTGATTGTAACTACTTGAATAACAGTAATACCTAATTGTCGTTTTGTAAGGTATGTCCAATCCACCTGTTGAGGTTTTCTCTAACGATTCACTGATAGAATATACCTTTGATATTGTGGTATAGCCAAATGCAATTTGAAGTTGATGATAACTTATGGAAATAATCATAAATTTCAAATCAATTATTTTTTGAAAAATAACTAAATATACTTATTTACAGAATTACTGTGAAAAATATATAATTCAGACTCCAGTAATAAGTCAAAAAAAAAATAACATTTTCACCAGTTCTATCAGAATTTTTTTTTGAATTATTGAAAATAGTTTATTTAATTATTATACAAATATTATACAGTGTGTCCATAAAGTAACCCTCCCCCATCTGTTAACTTTTGAACGGATTGGAATTTTTGGAAGCAATTTTTTTGGTGGAATAACAGTTCACAATCTACTTTTTGACGAGAAAAAAATGCCTATCTTTCAAAATAGCGGCCCGATGCCAGTTTTTTTGGTTGAATGTCAGTTCATAATCTACTTAATGACAAAAAATTGTCCACTTTTTTCTTTGAAACGGCTTTGGGGGTTGAGTGATATATCATTCGAATTGTATCTTAATTCTTTATAAGTACGACAATAAAATTTCAAACAAAAATATTCATCCAAAACAAAATAGCGGTTCAAAATAGAGCTCTGTCATATGGGGATCTTTTCGATGGCTATTAATGAGTTCTAGTAAAAATTATCAAATCTTTTTTGGTAGTATTAAGTACTAAATGAGTTTTTCTTCCAAAAATGGTAAAGTGTGAACACCCAATTCCGTGGCAGCAACGCGTCATGGTAGAATTTCAAGAAAACTTGCCAAATATAAAACCTGATTCTATGTGAGCAATATCGTTGCAAATAATAATGTTTCTCAGGTGGGAGAATGTTGAAAACTCGGCTTTTTGCATTTCATCAGTTTTTCTCCAACAACCGTGCATTTTTTTCTCACAATCTAATTCCTGTCAAGTGAAAATAGTTGTCAATTTGAATGTATAAATGTATAAATCCAATGATTGATATGATTATTCTTGTTCGCTGGACACTGTGAGATTGGCTTATTTAGATATGAGAGTTATGTTTGAACTAAATTCAATCATTCCAGTTTTTATATGTTGTCCTAGAACATATTTATAATATTCCCATTTCACTCACGTTCATGTTTTGTCTCGCGGCTCGATACCAGAGCTCTAGATTAAGAGTAATATCATTCGTGAAGGTCTGTAATAGATATGGGATTTTATCCAAAAAATTGTTGGTCTTAGAATAGATCCGTGTAGAACACCAGTATCTATAAATTAAGTGACTCGTTGCAGAAAAGATCAGAAGGTTCTCTTTTGGGGGACTTAAGAATGGAAAATGGCAATGGTTTTGAAAACTTCAACGAGAATGTCGCAACTGATGTTCCAGCTTGTTCGACATTTTTACCTATCTCTTATACAGC
This sequence comes from Chrysolina haemoptera, assembly GCA_958298965.1. NCBI lineage: Eukaryota > Metazoa > Arthropoda > Insecta > Coleoptera > Chrysomelidae > Chrysolina > Chrysolina haemoptera. The sequence goes on along the minus strand of OY282584.1, from coordinate 40,522,386 downwards.
CAATATCATACCACTCGTCTCGTTTCTTCATCATATTTCTATTTTCAGGTATCTGCACATACCAAAAACAATTTTAGAAATGTTTCATTACTGCTATTTTTTTCACGAACCACTCCATTTCCACTTAGATCCCAAAATAATACAAGAAGGGACCTAAAAACATCTAAAGAACATTTGTTTCCTTCGAAGTTTACCACTTAGGACGTGTTGTACAAGATAAGTTCAAGAAAGGTTCAAGTGAACCGAGTTCAGTTGGTAAGGATCGGGAAATTTCAATGGCTAATCCCAAGCAACTGAACTCGGTTTCCTTGAACTACTGGTGAACTTGTCTTGTACAACTCGCCCTTAATCGGCGAACATCGTTGTTTGTTCGCGAACACTGTTATCAGACTGTTAATGTTAGCGGAAATGTTATTTGAAATTCACTACATCGGAAAAATGTTAGCTAACTATTTTAGCGAACAGTGTTAGCTAACAATGTTAGCTTACAATTTTAGCGAACAGTGTTAGCTAACAATGTTCGCGACGGTGTAGACACGGGGTTTATCATTGAAAAGTGAAAGAACCTGAAATTTGTTCGTCATTAAGATACAATAAAGAAAGTATTCATGCAAGTGTGGAACACTGGAGAACTTCACAATCAATATTTTTCATTTCCACATATGCTAAATTTCTTACTATTTGATTTTTCACAATTTTAATCATTAGAGAGTGAAACCATACTGTTGACGCAAGGAAAATTATGTTATGAATCGTTTATCCTGTAAATTTGGTATTTTGGTACCCTTACGAGCAACCCTCAAAAGTCCTCGAGAGAATTGTGCGAGCTAGAAAAGATGCAGCCCTCACCTTTCCACGTGTGATGCCATGCAGAAGGTTGGTAACGGCGCGGTGAATCGAATCTGCGTCCCTCGAATTATCAAGTGAGCACATCACCTACGCGCCACCAAGGCCCATTAAATGTGCCGGATGAAATTTTCATGAATGCATACACATTGTTCTTTGCAGCACAAATCTTATTCGATCAATAGGTAACAATCAATGCCTTCTGAACGATTTATTAGCAAAAATACGTCTAAATAATTTCTCTGTTATCAGCGTTATCAGATCGTGTGAACAGTTGTAAATAGCGTGGGAGTTGTGGGACCACAGAAATTGAAATTCGCGGCAGATCGTACGCAGCTGATTGAAACAGAGACGATTGATTCAGTACCGCGCCTAGGGAGGTTAGCGTATAATAAAGTGTATATATCTGCACATATTGATTTGAAAATTCACAGGTGTGTTCCACATGCTAGACTGGTACATCATTTTATTATCTGTATTTGGTCAAAGTTCAGTGAGTGAGAGAGTCTTTCACTCACACAGTACACAGGAAACAGGAAACAGACCCACTCCAGTTGATATCTACACGCAAACTCCCATCACTATCGAGCACAAACAAACTACGTATTGAACTCCCTAATTCACAGATCAATTCAGCTTACCGATGACCAGAATAGACCACAAGAGTTGGATAAACTGAAATCCGCTCTACTCCAAAATGGTTACAAGAACTCGCAAATCAACAAGTCCATTCGCCATCAACTGATCCGTCCTCCAAAAACTGATGATCAGACAGTATTCGGCCCATAAATCAAAGGTGTGACAGACAAAATCAGCAACATCCTGAGAAAACAAGACATAAAAACAATTTTCACGGCCAACAACCAAATATCGAAATTCCTCTGATCTCCCAAAGACACACTACCAAATGACTCCCAAGGCGTATATGAAATCCCATGTTCAGAGTGTCCGAGAACTTATATCGGCCAAACTAACAGGCGAGTAACATCCAGAATCTATGAACATGAACTCGCAGTCCAATAAGTATCTTCCACCTTCGCACTCTATAAACACCGTGAAGACACAGGTCATGAAATAGATTTCAAACACACTAAAACGATTGCCACCGAGAAAATTCTGCAAAAGAGGATAATCCGCGAAGCACTCGAGATAGAGAAACCCTAATTGCCTCAACACCCGCGACGACGGACGTATAGACTTTCCAACACCTGGAAGCCTCTCACTGCTCGCATCCCCTCATTTCGCGCCAACCCAGTTCCGACACACAGCTCATCTAGCTCGAACCCAGTTCCCGTACAAACCTCACCACGCTCCAGCCCCGCCCCCACGGATATGAATACAGGTCCACCACCCGCTAATCCTCAGTTCTCTCGAAGGAGTATGCAGATTGAGACCTTAGAGAAAACCAGTGACGAGATTTGGGGAGTAGGCAGGTTGAGACCTTATTGTAGTATCAAGTTTCCCGACCTTTCTATCCCTTTTTCATTTCTTGAAAATGGCTCCGAAATCGGAGCCTAAACGTCGAATTTCAACTAATTCCAGACGCGGTTCAACCCGAACTTTTATTTTTCAAATATCTGACCGCGGAAGGTATTAGTTGAGAATGTTTTCGTTTTGATTTCGGGAGCTCCATAAAGCTATCCTGACGAGTTGTAAACACCGAAACGGCGTCGTCGGTAAACTCTCGGAATTAAACCGAAAACACTCTCCACTTCAAGTTGGAAATTACCAACTTGCATTTTTTCTTGGAACTAGGACTTTTCAAACTTCATTATGGTCCTTGGCCCATAATAAACTTCAATATGTCACTACAATATATTGACATAATGATGTCATTATGACATGCCAGCAGATAAAATAATATTTGATAATCCATCTGATAATTACTGAAAAGACATATTTGTTTTTAATATTCTGTAGCTTCTACTTAATACTTTCCTTTTAGTGAAAGAATTGGCTTGCATTATGTTAATGAAGGGCAGTACTCTGGGGCTGGACCAAGGCCGAAATTTGTAGTGAGAAGGACTAAGAAACAGCAGAAATTATATGAGAAGAATCGATCCAATACTTTTGAAAAATTCTGTAAGCAACGATCAGTGCAGGTGCCAAAACCAATTTCAGCTAAAAAGCTTCAATTGAATGTGAGTATCCAGAAAATTGAATTTATTATCTCGTAACGTTCATCTTTACTATTATTTCCCCCAAGATACTTAAAAAAATCACCTAATGTAACAATTGTATCTATGTAGAAGTTTATTAATTTCAAACCAATGATTAACTTTTTTTTATTTCATCATCAGGTCCCATAAGACAGAAAAAGACTCCAAAAATTAACACCATTTCGTACCTCCTTCCTCTTCGTTCTCACGATGTTCTCGCAAAAAGTAAAATATAAAAAGTGTATTTTATTGGCAAATTTCTTCACAACGCCCGTCACATGGAGTTATTCAAACTAAGTCTTGCTGGCTTCGACGTAATTTTAACTTTTCAAAGGTGTCACACTGTCACTTTTATATCTTATTATGAATATTGCATTCAAGGATATGCATATTTCAAGTAATTATTAAATTGCTAAGGTAATTCCTGAATCAAATCAAATCAAAATAAACTGTATTATCGAAAAAAATTTATTCTCATCGACACAGTGTGTGAAAGCATAAACTGGAACTTTACCGCCCGCGGGCGCATTATGGCCCGCGGGTCGTAAAGTAGGTAAAATTCTAAAATTGTCCATATTCACATATCATTTCATGCAAGACCTAACACAAATCAGAATTACTTCAGCTCAATAAAGAAATACTCTTCCTAACATTTCTTCATAATCGACATTTTTTGAACATATTACAGCATCTGCATCGATACGAGAACAATTATTGGATGGTTGGTTCAAATAGTTATCTGCGTATCATTCCGGCAAAATCGTCTGCAATATTTTTAGCGGAGATTAATTTATTTGAAATAGATTCTTCAATATAGCTTCAATATAGTTTCGAATGCCCTATACTATGTTACTCGTAATTATTGTATACGCAACGTATGAAATGTGTAGACCATTGGAATTCGAGTCAGTATTTGTTATTCGCACTATTACACCGCTAGTCCACAACATTTTCTATGTATCACGTGCGTAAAATGTGTTTTTCTACAACTGTCAAAAAATCCACTTCTTTTGTGTGGTTTGTGTGCGTAAAGTATTACAATATTTCATACGATTTCATTATTAAACGGAAAAGCGTAAAAAAATGCACTTTTTTTAACGGCTGTTGCTAGGCTACCGACAGTTTCATGCAACAACAATGACAGATCCGAATAATAACGAAATCCTGTCATAAAGCCAGTTCTCATTATCTTTGGCAACTAATAACCTATAAATACCTGATATACAAAATGTTTCACCAATAATATTCTTAGCATTCTTACTATTAAATTAGTATTATCAAAATTCCAAACTATCGCGGCGAATATATTCAAAATAATAGCATATACCTCTAAGGAACTATTGGACCTAATCTACACTATGTAATCCAAGGTAGCTATGGCTGTTTGGCCGTCAGAAACTAGTTGACAAGAATAATTTATGAAATTTGTGAAATTGGGCATCTATCCAGATAACGAATTCTTGATAACTATAAAATATTGAATTCAAGTAGAAATGAAAGTGATCAAGTGAACATTAATAATAATAATATTGACCTCGATGAATATGTAATTTTAATATTCACTTCAAATTTTCCATTTTGCGGGATAGTGTGAAGAGAAAGAGATTTCGACTCTGTCGAAATTATATTTGCAAAAAAATATGAATTGGTTATTTTTTTTGACAGTTGTAGAAAAAATACTGTATGAAACTCGTGAGTAAAGTGTTTTTTTTTAACTTGTAGGAATTGCCCCACTCCGCCTACGGCGTCGTCAACATTTCCTACTCGTAAAAATAACTATCACTTTACTCACTTGATACATAAATTACTATTATCTATTTGGAGTCTAAAATGAAGTCATTATGAAACCCATTTTAAATTTTTTTGAAACTGGTTACATCAACTGTCAGATGAACGTCAGACAAAAGCGATGGGATTTTCAGATATTAAACAAAGAAGAAAAATAACCTTCACTTCAAAATTGTGAAATTCCTTTTCGTAAACTGAACGAGTTTTTTGGGCAACAAATCATTCACAGCCGTTTGAGCAATTACTCTGAATTCAGAGGACGGGTGCAACTAGAGTTTTCTTCATCAGTCATTTCACAAAGGCAATTCACTAATATTTGCATTAATAATTTTATATAATTTATGTGACAGCAAATTTTAAATATTAATCAATGTTACCAACCTGATATTTCAGATATTGTTTATTAATATTAAATGCAATTTTTTCCAATAAAAAACTACGAAAAAATGCTAATTAGAAAAAATAGTTTGTGAAACACGTTTTATAAGACACATTGTCGCAATTCTCTTGGAGCACTCTTCGCTTTGCTCGTCGTACTCCAAACAACGCGTGCGACAAAATGGTGTATTATAAAACTTGTATCATAATATACTATTATGGCCCTCGGCTCACGCCATCGGACCATTTTATCCACGTCTCAGGCCTTGATACATAACAAACTATTATATTCCATGGAATATACTTGTACATTTTTGCTTCGTTTTATATCAATGAATTATTAATCATATGGGATATGGGAATGGGAAGTACCAAATTACCTTTTTGGCAAGTGATGCCTTCATTTACTTAATACAAGTATTTATTTTTGAAAACCAAGCGGACTGTTTCAATGATAAACAGAGATGGGACAGGTGATGAATTATTCTCTTTGAACAGTGACCTGCATGAAACTCGGGATCCTGCTTTACATAAATATCTAATGGCACGTTTTGGGCATGAAAACAGAAAAAATATGATGTAGGAAACTATAAATCCAAGTTTCTGGAGCTGCTTCAGAAAAATTTGGAAGAGTTATTTACATTTATGTCAGGACAACAATAATAGTTTGATTGCATATGTGTAATTTTGTTGCAAATACTATCAAAGAAACCAAAAAACATAATGTTATATACCAATCCAGTAAAATCATCCGAGAAAGTAAATCGTGAAATCTAAACCCTAGAGCTGTTAATTTGTCCAGTACTTCTACTCCATCAGCCTGCAGCCAATATAAAATATTAATCCAGTACAATTGGTTTTTGAGACAAGAATCGATTGTAGCACCATCAAAATTGGTATGCTAGTAGTTGGAACCATGAGAAACACGAAGAAAAATTGTTTACCAAAATTCCAGGGGTGGAACTTTTTTTTTTCGTTTAAAAATATATAAATAGATTTTTGCTGTAATCTTGGAAAGTGTATGATTTATCGAAAAAAAAAACTCAACATACATAAAATGTGTTATGTCGCACTTCACGGAGGTGTTTGCTGATGATCCGGAAATCATGAATAATTTAGTGAATATGGTATTATTATAGTGAAGCAGCAACGCATACTCTCTTTGGACTATATGCAACAATTTTAAAGTATTGTGAGAGGTCCCAGTTAGACATGCCAAAAAAAAACTGTATTACTTATATACCCATAAAATCGTCATTCTCTTCAGTAAATGTTGAAAATAATAGCTTATTCATATCCTGCATATATACAGTGCGGCTTTTTATAGTCCCCCCCCCTGTTAACTTTTGAAAGGTTTGACGTAGAGCGATAAAAAAAACCGTTTCGAAGGTTTCACCGATACTACCTTTTGAAATATAATGCATTGTGATTGCTCGATAGATGGCGCGGGGGGGGGGGGCACAAAAACCAAATTTTCTTAAATGGCATGGGGGGTCGAGTGACACATCATTGAAAAGAGAATTGGATTCTCTTTTCAACCATCTAATTTTTTTTAAATTTCGTTAATATATTTTTTCACAATAAGCATTTGAAATGTCAATGTAACAAAAAGAAAACAAACTGTTATGACATGTAGTATTTAAATAATTAGAAGCAAAATTGTTGTCAATTAACGAAGCAGGTGTTCGAACCAGCACAAACCCGTGTTATTCGTTCTTTAAGTTTTTCCAAAGAGTTGGATTGTTGCTCATACACTTTGGATTTGACGTATCCCCACAGAAAGAAGTCACAAGGTGTAAGGTCTGGTGATCGTGCCGGCCATTCGATTGGTCCACGACGTCCAATCCATCTCATAGGGTATGTTACATCCAAATACTCTCGAACATGACGTTGGAAGTGAGGAGGGGCCCCATCTTGCTGGAAGGTGATGTGTTCCTGAAATTCGTTCTCATTTTCTTCTAATATTCCAAGTATGAGTGGTTCAACCGTATCTCTTAGTAAATCCAGGTACAAATTACCGTTTAAGTTTTCTTCCAGAAATAAGGGACCTACAATATGGTCTCCCAGAATTCCAGCCCACACATTTACTTTCTGTGGAAATTGTGTGTGACCTTCTCGAAAGATATGGGGTTTTATATCACTCCAGTATCGCACATTTTGTGTATTCACATTTCCATTCAAAAAAAAGGTACTTTCATCTGAAAAACAAATATTCCTAATGTAATTGAGGTTCCTAGCTATCTTTTCCTCCATAATTTCACAAAATTCCATTCTTCGGTCTGGGTCGTCTTCTGTGAGTTGGTGTATCATTACTAATTTGTATGGATGGAACTTGTGTATCTTCAAATATTTTTTTACTGTAGCTGTTGAGACCCCAATCGTACTTGCTACACGAGAGGTACTTTGTTGTGGATTTACCACCATTTCGGCAATTATCGAAACCTTTGTCTCTTCCGGAATTGATTTTCGACCAGCTCCACCTTTCCTATGAACACTGCCAGTTCTGTTGAATTTTTCAACTAGTTCCCTCAAATATTTCCGAGTTATAGGATGTTCAGGAAATTTTTAATTAAAAATTCTCTCCGCTTCGTGGTAGTTCCGATGGGCCTCACCAAAATTATAAATTGCTTCAATTTTTTCTTCGAAAGGACGTATACGAACCATGATGATATCAAATATTCAAAGTAAATAATAATTATAAGTAGACAAAACTCCTCAGTGAATATGAATACAATAATTCATCAATCCATTGTACTTTTATAGGTAACTAATTAATTATTGTCATTTAAACAAATCCAAAAAATAGTCCTTTCGTAGTACCTGTTATTACTTTTGTCATTAAAAATAAATAAAATGGGTATAATTTCGATATCCTAATACCTAATTAAGCTTTGAAAGGAATTCAAAATGAATAAGTAATTATTAATGTTGTGAATTGTCTTTATTGACCGTATTTCGTGGTATTGACTGCAATTGTGAATCACTAGAACAATTGAGGTATTTTTCTTCAAACATTATTATTTTAATACCACCCAAAATATTTTCCGTCCCATTATTTCACATCAAACCCTTCAAAAGTTATTGAGGTAAGGTAAGGAAACGAATTCAGATCCGCTCTTACACTTGACACTTCAAATGCTTATTGTGAAAAAACGTGTCAACGAAATTTAAAAAAAATTAGATGGTTGAAAAGATAATCAAATTTTCTTTTCAACGATGTGAATCTCGACTCCCCATGCTATTTAAAAAAATTAGGTTTTTGTGCCCCCCCGCGCCATCTATCGAGCAATTACAATGCGTTATATTTTAAAAAGTAGTATCGGTGAAACCCTCGAAATATTTTTTTTTATCTCTCTACGGCAAACCGTTCAAAAGTTAACAGGGGGGGGGGACTATAAAAAGCCGCACTGTATATTCAATAACACTATTGTGAAGTGAAAACCTCAAGCTTGAAATCACATACTTCATTTTATATGTAGGATGTGTATGAGCGTTTATATTCATCATTTACTGAAGAAACTGTCGGGATTATGGGTGAGTTGAAAACTGAGTCAGTAGTAAAACCCAGTTTTTTCTTTGGCATGTATAAGTGAGACTTGTCTCACTAGTCTTAAATCGTTGCATATCCAAAGAGGGTACTGATTCCTGCTTCAGTATAATTATTTCATATCAACTAAAATATCAATGACTTTCTGATCGTAGAAGGGTTATGTGAAGTGGGACAAAACACATTTTAGGTACTCAGATTCTCACATGTTATATTTGCATGAGGAAGTAGAAGTCTTCATGAACGATATACACTTTTCCTTTTCCTTCTACTATAACTTTTAGCAAAATTATGACAAATCAAATTTTCAGCCCTTCCTGAACTTTCAGTGGCGGGTCAGCGCGAGCATGAAATGTGACGTCGGCGTTAAACTGAGCGTATTTCATAAGGTATTACTGGAAACCATTCTTGTGGAGAATTGAATTATCTCTCAACCTATCGAAATCGTTTTTTGATATATCTTATATTTTCTGAAATAACAACAAAAAAATATATATTTTTTTAATTGAAACATTTTTTAGGTTCCATCCCTGATTTTTTTTCTAATAATACATGATGTCGAGATATCATGTGCCGAGTTTCAGAGTGCTACAATTCATTCTTCACTTTTTGCTCGAGTTTGTCTGTAGCTACTGGATTATATATGAACGTTTCAGATCTAAGGGTCATGTCAAATATCTTACAGCCTGCATATTATATTTGTTCATCAAATGAAATAATTTAAAAAAAATTCAAAACTACATTTACTGTAAGAATTTTATTATTGAAGAAGGAAGGTCAGTATAAATATTATGCTTTGCAATTATATTTGAAGAATCTATTTTTTCATTCAATTTGTTATTGAACTCAAAATTTTCTCCTCGCCTGCAGCAGCTTCAATATATTTTCTTTTTTCTGCAGAATTTGGAAAAACAAATAACCAACTATTGTATTTGATCGAAAGACGGATAATATAATTAAATTGTTTTGACAACTGCCGATTGTATGAATAGCAGTAAAAATATACAACTATTTTTCTTTCATTATTAAGTACATACGGAGTAGAAAGACTGTCCATTCCTAATATTTGTGTGTTGATAGGTCGAAGTGCCTTCACCTGAAGCCAGCCAGGCTAAAGTTGTACCAAGGAGAATAACCCCGACTCCAAGTTGGTTGTACCCCTATCCACCAACAGATGATGAATTGGAATTGAAAAAACCAAAGAGTGGCATTATCATAAATGCAAAAGATTCAGAAGGAAAGGACACTGCAGGCGACTACGATAGTTTTGATTTGGTTTTCACTAGAACACCCAGACCGTAAGTGATTGCTTGAAAATGTTCAATATTCCGTTACAGTTTCAAACAATGTAAATTTGGTCATCAGGGGTAGCGTTGGTTGGACGCGATTGTAAGGTTGCTTTCCTCCAATGCTTAAGGTAGTACTTCCTGATCCTTCGGATTCAAAAGTTTTTGAATTGTCCACGCGGATTATCATAGTAATGGCTGTATCTGCAGAGTCAGTCGTTATTACCTAGAGTGTACTCGCATGTACACATTTAATCAGGTATCTCAGCCGTCCAAGAAAGTTTCTGGTGTAATATGAAAGTGACAATTAATTTTCGACCCCTCCGTAGGCCCGACATGTACTCACCTTTAAACTTGGTACTTTTCAATAAAAAATTGATTATTGCACTAGAATGTGGAAGTGACAGTCAATTTTCTTCTTCGAGTTTCAAAATATTTTATATGAGAGTGACAGTTTGTTTTCTTTTTCGAGTATTGAATTATTTTAATTTTATTTACACCGATTCATCTTTTCACTGGTTGTTTCCAATGAGAGTTCGTTTCGTACTGTGTTTATGACATTTTATCAATATGAATATTTGCAGTTTGTGATTAGAAAATAATGTTGCGTCTTCGGGTTCAAAAATAAGTGTATTCTGGTATGAACTCGCCTTTATTAATCAAACTTCACTTGACAACACTGTAATACGAGTCACTGTCAAAACTGATACCAAAATACTTGTAACCAAGGTAACTCAAGGTAACTTTCTAACTAACCTCTTCATCTCACAAATGCCTTGCTTATATATTAAAATGAAGTTCTAGAAAAATGCAGAAATCAACAGAACACAATAAGAATGTTCGACGATTGATCCAGAACAAAAGTTAGTGCTTCTAGATTTTTCCATCTAATTCATCGAACGATCTCGAACAATTCAAGAAGTCTTTGTCAAATTTCAGGTCTGTAACACTGCCTCCTCCTTTAGGTTATTCCGTCCCGGATAACACCATCACCATTTTGGTTGTCCCTCTGGAACCAATTTGGGGGATCGTGGCCTCGGTATTCTGCTAACCTCTCGATGTGAACAACTTTGGGTTTACTCCTTGGGTTGAGCTGGATGCGGTATACCAAGTCGTTGATCTTCTTTATGATGACGTAGGGTCCTGTCCAATTTCTCTGTAGCTTGGGACATTTTCCTTTCTTTCTCTGAGGTTGGTAGAGCCAAACGGCATCACCTGGCTCGAACATAGTCTCTGTCGAACCTCTTTTTCATTTTATCACTGGAGATTTGAAGACGACGTCTGCAGAATTCATGAACTTGGTCCAGTCTTTTTCGCAACTCTTGGACATATTCTGGTGGGACTTTGTCTTCTGTACTTCTGGGTGGCATTCCAAACAGCAGATCGCATGGTAGTTTCATTTCTCGCCCAGTGATCAACATTGAAGGGATATATCCGGTGGACTCATGCTGGGAACTTCGATAGGATAGGAGAAATAGTGGTACCAACTCATCCCAATCCTTTTGATTTTTGGAGATGAACATCGACAGGTACTGACTGATGGTTTTATTATGTCGTTCAACCATACCATCTGATTGTGGATGTAGGGCTGTGGTACGAGTCTTCTTCACACCTAGAATGTTCATCATTTCCTGCCATAACTCAGATTCGAAATTTCGTTCTTGATCAGAATGTAATTCTAGTGGGACTCTATGTCTGGCTATTACATTTTCTATGAAGTCCTTTGCAACGGTCTTTGCCTCCTGGTTTGGAATGGGCACAACTTCAGGCCACTTGGAGAAATAGGCCATGGCTACCATCAAGTATTTATTTCCTTGCTCGGTAACAGGAAACGGCCCAAGAATGTCAACTGCTACTCTTTCGAATGGTTCACCAGAAAGATACTGAGCCATTTTCCCTCGACTTCTAGTTTTGGGTCCTTTCTTTGAAGAACATAGGTCACATCTTCTGCACCATTCTTCTACATCACGACGATAATTCACCCAATAGAATCGTTCTCGAATTCTAGCAAGGGTCCTCTTGATTCCGAAGTGTACACCTGCACGACTACTATGAAGTTGCTCGAGCACATCTTTAGTAAGTGCCTTCGACAGGACCAGTTGGTACACCACAGTTGCTCCATCTGGGCTCTCCCATTTGCGATGCAATAGGCCATCACGAAGACATAGGGAATCCCATTGAGCCCAGTATCCCTTGGCAACTGCACCAAACTTGGATATTTCCTGCCACTCAGGTCTAACTCCATTTTTTAGCCAGCTTAGGACTAACTTTAAATTGTTGTCTTTCTTCTGATTGTTCCTCATATCTTCTGTGGTCCGTAAATCAGATTCTTCAGACTCGACTCTTACGGTGGTAACTTGCAGAATTTCCTTGCAATGTTCATCATTGTAAAAGTTGACTTCTTTGTTTTCAAGTTTCTGGTAATATCGGCAATGCTGTTCCAAGCATGGACGTCTTGATAATGTGTCTGCATTTCTGTGTTTCCTGCCACTGCGATGAATAACTTTGAAGTCGTATTGTTGGAGTCTCTCTAGCCTTCTCGCAACCTGACCCTCGGGTTTCTTGAAGTTCATTATCCACTGCAAAGCGCTGTGATCAGTTCTTACGAGAAAACGTCTGCCATAGAGGAAGGTATGGAAATGTTCAATGGCTTTGATTATCGATAGAAGCTCCTTTCTTGTAACGCAGTAATTCTTTTCGGCTTTGCCTAGAGTTTTACTAAAGTATTACTTTCTCTTCGCCATCCTGTTCTTAGGATAAAACTAATTCAATGCCTTGCTGAGACGCATCACAGTACAAAATGAAAGTGCCTTGTTCTCGTGGGTAAGCCAAAATAGGCGCAGTTGTCAATTTCTTCTTCAGTTCAGTGAACGACTGTTGGCAATCAGGGCTCCAATCAAACTGAACGTTGTTCTCAGTTAAGCGGTGGAGTGGCTTGGCAATTTTACCAAAGTCTTGAACAAACTTCTTGTAGTAGGTACATAGCCCCGGAAAACTTCTTACTTCATGTTTATCCCTAGGACGTGGCCAACTCCTAACAGCCTCGATTTTAGCAGGATCGGTCTTAATTCCTCCGGCCGAGATGACATGGCCTAAAATCTTAACTTCTTTTTGAAATAACACTCCTTTGGGTTCAGTTGCAGGTTAGCATTTTCTAACCTCAAAAATACTTCTTCCAAATTATTCAGATGTTCATCAAATGTCCTTCCCATTACTATGACGTCATCCAAGTAGACTAGACAAATTTTCCATGTCAAACCTCTCAATACTAGTTCCATAAGTCTCTCAAAGGTGGCGGGAGCATTACATAATCCGAACGGAAGAACTTTGAATTGGTACAGCCCTTGTCCGGTAAAGAACGCTGTTTTTCCTCTATCATCCGGATGAACTTCCACTTGCCAATACCCACTTTTCAGATCCAACGTTGAAAACCATTTGGAACCGGATAAGGTGTTTAGTGTATCATCGATTCTTGGTAATGGGTAGCTATCCTTCATCGTTACGTCATTCAGTCGACGATAGTCCACGCAAAATCGGGTTGATCCATCCTTTTTAGTTACCAATATTACCGGTGAGGACCATGGGCTTGTGGTTTCTTCAATTATGTCATCCCCCATCATGTTGTTTATCATGTCTGCTACCTCTCTCTGTTTGGCAAATGGTAGTCTCCTCGGAGCCTGTCGGATTGGTCGGGCATCGCCGGTGTTGATGCGATGTTGTACTAGACTGGTACGTCCCGTCGAAGTCTCTGTCGAGAAAATGTTACGATGGCTATGAAGAAACTCTTTGGCCTTCTGCTTTTCCTCCATAGTTAAATGTTCCGTGGATTCCATCATTTTGTCTAATGTTCTCTGATCGGTGTTAGTGGTATTTCTTCGCAGTACCTGAGTGTGGTTTTCACAATTGATAACTCGAGTGACAGGTTTGCAGAATCCCAATTGGTCGTTTTTCTTCAGAAGGACTTTATTTTCCGAAGTATTGGCAACCCTAACAGGAATTAGTTGTTCTGTGTTCACAAGACATCAGGCAATTAAAATTCCATCTTGGCGGTATTCATCATTTTCAATTATTCCAGTGCTCAAATCACCAGGTTCTATATCCATTCTGGCCACGATGATGGCTTCGGAGTTTTTCGGAATGTGGATGTCTTCGTCAACATAAATCTTAATTGGTTGGATTTTCTCATTGTACCTGCTCAGGAAGATTTCTTCATTGCCAATCCGCAAAATTTTCTGTCTGATGTTAAGGATGAAGTCGTTCTTCTCCATGATGTCCAGACCCAAAACACATTCATCCCTTATTTCCGCAACCAACATAGAATGTTCCATGGTAATAGGTCCTATCTGGATGTGTACAAGTGTTTCCCCAATGACTGGTCTGGTTTGTCCCGTTGCCGTTTCCAAAACCACATTCCTTTTCATCGGCTTCACAGATTCTTGTATGAGGTCTGGGCGAACGAATGATCTCGAAGCTCTTTTATCAATAGTGAAGGTGCATTTCCGATCTTCTAAGTGGCCTTGTATTAGTAGACTTTGGCCATTTTTCTTCAATGACGATATATGGATCTTGGGGCTTTGAACACTGAAAGTCGCCACGCGCCCCCTAGTGCCGACTAATTCTCGTTTTCCTGGTTGGGAGCAAGTCCTCTTTCAGACGTTTGAGGTCTCCTTTCTGGCGTGGTCGATCTCCTGAAGGCTCCTCTGGTATAACGCCCACTTTGCTCTGTTCCTGGGCTCGGAGATCTCGATCTATCTTCGTTGCTCGCTGATGACGACCTCTTTTTTCTTGGACTTCTGGATCTCGATCTCTCCCAGCAACTCCTCTGTAGATGGCCGCTTTTCCCATAGTTATAGCAGCGCCTCTTCCTGTCTTCCGGGGAAGGAACTTGGTTGCTTAATGCTGTTATGGAGTCCAATATTTTCTTCAATAGCGCCTCGCTTGTAGGAGAATCCTCGTTGAATTTAACTTCACGTAACTTGGGCCTCGTATTTCTTGATGCGTTTTTCGCGGCCTCGAACTCCAAAGATGCTATTAGTGCTGCGCTTATGGTTTGAAGTCGTCCTAGTCGAAGGGTTTGCTGCATGTCAGTATCTCTCAAACCATCGATGAAAGTCTGCACCCCAATTTGTTCTATGAACTCCTTCGGTGCTTGTGGGTATGCCAAATTAATGAGTCGCTCTACGTCGGCTCCATACTCCTGTAGGATTTCGTTGGATTTTTGGTATCGACTCTTTAATTGTCTCTGAAACACTTGTTTGAGGTATTGCTGTCCATATCTGATTTCCAAAGCTTCAACGATTCTAGAATATTCCTTCTGATTACTCTCGGGGATGTTCTGAAGGATGTCCAATGCTTGTCCTCGTAGACACAGGACTAGAGAGGTGGCCATTTTTTCCTCGGACCAGCCATTTGCGTTTGCTGCCGCTTCAAACTGACGTCTATACATGGACCACGAGGATTGCCCATCAAATGTTGGAGGCTTCAAAATTTTCACTTGTGTAGGCCTTATCGGAGTTGTCCTTTCGCTGGTGGGGGAGATTTCCTCAGATGGTGCACGCTTTTGTGGAAGGTGTAACGTTTCCAGCCTCTCCTTGATCCTATCCACTTCTTCGTTGAATTTCTTGTTCACCTCTCGTGCCACCCGTTCATCTATTTTGGACAGTTCATTTTCGACGTCTTGTACCCTTCTGTTGACTTCCTGGACTCCGCCTCTGACTTCTTGAACTTCACCTTTGACCCCTTGAACTTTACCTTTGACCTTCTGGACTTCACCTTTGACCTCCTGGACTTTTCCTCTGACCTCTTGTACTACTTCGGTGATTTCATTCTGGAAGCACTGGTGACTGTGACTAATACGTTGCAGAAGATCAACATGTTGTTGTAACTGCTGGACTAACCGCGCCTCCTGTTCCTCTCGTTCTTGTTTTCTTTTCAGTTCGAATTGTTGTAGAAGCTCTTCTTGTTCTTGTTTTCGTTTGGCTTCTTGTTCCTCTTGTTCTTGTTTTCGTTTGGCTTCTTGTTCCTCTTGTTCTTGTTTTCGTTTGGCTTCTTGTTCCTCTTGTTCTTGTTTTCGTTTGGCTTCTTGTTCCTCTTGTTCTTGTTTTCGTTTGGCTTCTTGTTCCTCTTATTCATGTTTTCGTTTGGCTTCTTGTTCCTTTGAAAACTCAAGGATATCTGCTGATGTCGCCATCTCGTCGTAATTATTTGCACGAGTATTTACCATCAAATACTGGAAAACTGCCTTACTTTTCTTTCTTCAGTAACACTTATTCCGCCGCTGTCACCAATTGTTGCGTCTTCGGGTTCAAAAATAAGTGTACTCTGGTATGAACTCGCCTTTATTAATCAAACTTCACTTGACAACACTGTAATACGAGTGTTTTCGTTTGGCTTCTTGTTCCTTTGAAAACTCAAGGATATCTGCTGATGTCGCCATCTCGTCGTAATTATTTGCACGAGTATTTACCATCAAATACTGGAAAACTGCCTTACTTTTCTTTCTTCAGTAACACTTATTCCGCCGCTGTCACCAATTGTTGCGTCTTCGGGTTCAAAAATAAGTGTACTCTGGTATGAACTCACCTTTATTAATCAAACTTCACTTGACAACACTGTAATACGAGTCACTGTCAAAACTGATACTAAAATACTTGTAACCAAGGTAACTCAAGGTAACTTTCTAACTAACCTCTTCATCTCACAAATGCCTTGCTTATATATAAAAATAAAGTTCTAGACAAATGAAGAAATCAATAGAACACCATAAGAATGTTCGACGATTGATCCAGAACAAAAGTTAGTGCTTCTAGATTTTTCCATCTAATTCATCGAACGATCTCGAACAATTCGAGAAGTCTATCAAATTTCAGGTCTGTAACAATAATATTCAGTTAATGAGGCAAAAAACGCTTGTTACTTTGTAACTATTTTATGTATTCCGCGAGACGTTTGTCATATTTATATTTCTTCAGCAAATTTATAGCTCGCAAAATTGTGTATGTAGGCGATAGTCCAAATATAGCTAGCCATCAAAGTATGCGTCAGCTGTCATTTATGTATTATAATAGACATTTTCTCCCATATCCACCACGACTCTGACAGCTGACGCTTGTTTTCAATGGCTAGCTATATCTAGACTAACGCCAGTACACAACAGTTTACGACCTGAAATCACTATCAAAAATACAACATTGCCTCCCGAGCTATTATTTATCAGAATAGAATAGCTATATATGATTCAAGTTCGTAAAGTAGGACATTTTGACGTGATGACGTCTTATGAATCGATGAACGCCGGCTTCACACACAAGAAAGTATGACTCATTGTACCGTTCCGCCTGAGCCGAGCGTACAAGCAAGAGCGCGGAACAAGCGATAGAGAGGCACGATCGACCTAAGCGTTCGGCTTGTGACGAATCTATCTCTCTTCCGCTTCATCCGCCGATGCGTCTGAGTAGAAGAGAGACAGCGGCAGCACACAACCTACACGTGAACTGTTTTGTCAACTGTTTATAAAGTGAAGTGAAAATTTAATGTGGTTTCCATTGTTTATTACAACAACAATTGCGGCAAAAAGGCTAATCAATTCTAGCATCTTGAGAATTCGATTAGCGATATAATCTCATATATTTGTTCTTTGATTATTAAAAAAAGTAGCATCGGTCGACGAGTGCAGTAATAATAGGTTATGTTACAATTTTGACTGAAAAATTATTATGACTCATATAAACGATCGTATAAAAAGTCAAATGCGTTTATTTAGTATTCAATGACAAAACTGATCGTGCGTAGCTATTTATAAAAATGGAAAAATAAAAAATGTGATTTATTTATAATATCTAACAGAAAACAACTACTTCCCCGGCACAAGCCACGTTGGATATTGAACTACATCTGATAGATATTGTGAAGAGACTGAAAAGAAAAGAAAAAATCTGAAAGTGAAAATTCGCATTTTCATTCAGATAGTTGATTTTTATTTTATTTTTTTCAGTTAGAGTCTTTTCACAATATCTATAAGATGTAGTTCAATGTCCAGCGTGGCTTGTGCCGGGAAAGTATAGTTGTTTTCTGTTAGATATTACAAATAAATCACATTTTTCAATTTTCATGGAGAATGTTCCCCTTTTCAACATGAATACCTCCCAAGAGGTTATCTCGAATGATGGAAAATAGCAACAAAAGTTTGTCTTTCAGTCGCAGATGATTCCACAACAGATTTTATGAATCTCCCATTTATATTTTCGAACTAAAATAAAGAATATTTCTGTTTTAATCAAAAGTTAACGCTGTGAAAGGGAATATATTATTATATCAAGCAGGTTTTGGCGGGATTTTCAAAATCGTCAGTTTAATGAATTTGATTTATGATTTGAATTTCATCGTAATTTATCGAAAAAAAAAATGTAAATTTCAATTTTTATACAAAATAATGATAATTCAGTGATAATAATTCAATTCAATTCATAAAAGTATGCAATTTTTCATCATTGTTTTCTTACGACGTTATCACGTAAAATTATCGTCCGGAAACCGACTTTGAATGAGGCGTAGCCGAGTTCAACACACACGCGAGTACAAAAAAGCTCTTAACGAACGTGTATCATACAAAGTTTTTCCTTTCTTTCAACAATGCGTAAACATTTAACATTATGTTATGTGAATTAGAGCTTCAAAAATCCCAGTAATTTTCGGATTATGCCCTGTAACTTTTTTCAGACTAAATTTGAATCTCCCAACATGCATTTTTTCTGTGTATAATAATCTGAGGAACACTAACGGCCGTTTGCAAACGGCTGTAAGACACAGAATAAAGCTAAGGTCTTTTAAGCTTTATTCTGTGACTAAGATATTGGGTTTTTTCCGAAAGACAAGAGATAATCCGGCGCATTTGCTGCTCTACCTAGACAATCCACATTGCACCTGCTTTGATCGTAACAAGTAAGTGCCTGTGCGGGGGGTGGACAATTGATTCTGGTGGCTTGTTTATTTTCCAAACGTAGGGAAAGTCGGAAAACCGACAGCAATGTAATGCAAGTACGACCTGTCATCAGGATTCCATCTCACACTCAACACACTCGCTTCGAATATTGGCATCCAGGCAACCCACATCACATTTGCCTTGAACAAAAACCAATACACTAAAATCTCTATTATCTTCATCTTGAATAGATCTCCAGAATAATTTACCCTTTATATTATAAATGAAAACACTCGTAGATATCAATAAAAATTTCAGCGAAGATCCTCAAAAACGGAAAGGGAGACGAAAACGAGATCGAAATGAGTTAGAGGATATAATGGAAGACGACGAAGATACCGCGAAAGGACGTCAAAAAAAAAGTAGAAGAAAAAAGACAAAAGACAAAGGAGCAAGCGATGACAAGGAGGAAGAAGCATCAGAAGAAAATATGGAGGATCTCGAAGAATTAATGGCTGAAAATATTTATGGAGAATCATATTTAGGAAAACTAGAAGATTTTTTAACGAAACAGTTCAGAAAAAAAGTGTCGCAGGTATACTTCATTAATTTTATTGAACGATTAGTTGTTGATCCTTTTCATAATAGTAAGAAATAGTTATTCTATGAGTGTGAAAGTGAAGTTTTGGAAAAATTCAATTATTCGTCAGCCCGAGTAATGAATTGAATGGTGCTATTTATCTGAAGGTTTGTTTCATTCTTTCTCACATCGGAAACATCAATTATGTATAATCAGTTCATTCACCATACATTAATACTTTCAATCTGAACGTTTGTCTTCAACTCTGAAACCAGTGGTAATCGGTAGCACTGCTCAATCAGTGATTCAAACATTTCATATTCTAACAATAATCAAAAATTACATAAAAACGAAATATTACCCATAAAGAAATGCTCGCAGCTGCCGTTTCTCAAATGGCAACATGTACTTTTCAATTTGTCATGATAAAAAATTATAAATTATCAGTTTACTCGTTCGAAAAGTTTTGAAGAATTCCTAAAGGAAACCAGGATACAATCAGATTTCATCATGAGTGTTCCTAAAATTGATGTTCTTCAACGTAGGCGGCTTAGGCCATAATTAAGAAAGCAATACACAAAATTTTGACGTTAAGCTATCTTGGCAGATGATCATTCCTTCTCAATTCACTAATGATATTCTCTCTTCACACGTTGAGTCGTTCACAGTCATTTTTCAATTTTTATTACTGATGTTAATTCCTAATAAGAGTAAGAGGGTTTTAAGCCTCCCTCACCTTTCAAAAAAGGGGATACAGGCTCCAAGCCTCCCTTATTTCATCATCTAAAATTTTAAATAAAAAACACAAATTGTTGGTGCCCACATAACCTCTAGCGGGAATATGTGGTGACACTCCTCTTTAAGTTTTACATAATATTTTTTCTCCATGTGAGTAATATCATATTGTATTAGATTAGTGATACTTACATTGTTCTTCTTTTATTGTAGAATTTCAAACTTAGCTGATGATGAACCTATATATGTTCGAAATAAGTACTACTATGATACCATTGAACTCGTCGATAGTTTTGGAACGTTTTACCATCACTAACACTTGGTGATTATATTAAATTTGTGAAGATGACACAGGTTAATACACAAAAGCTCATTTTATTTCAACGAAATCTCAGTTTGTTGTACTCATGATAAAACATCTTGTATTTTCGATCCCTTCTAGAATTCTCCAAAACTTTTTACACGAGTAACCTGATAATTAATAATCCAGTACGATTGGGTTTTGAGACAAGAATCGATTGTAGCACCATCAAACTTGGTATGCTAGTAGTTGGAACCATGATAAACACGAAAAAAAAATGTTTACGGTGGATGGAACATTTTTGTTTTTCTCGTTTAAAAATATATAAATAGATTTTTGCTGTAATCTTGAAAAGTATATGGTTTATGGTCAAAACTCTGCTAAAAATGATCGGAAAAGGAAAAGGAAAAGTTCATATCGTTTCTGAAGACTCCTACCTTCTCATGCAATAATATGCGAGTATTTGAGTAGGTACCTAAAATGTGTTTTGTCGCACCTCACGGAGATGTTTGCGGATGATCCGAAAATCATGAATAATTTAGTAAATATGGAATAATTATACTGAAGCAGCAACCCATACCCTCTTTGGACTATTTGCAACAATTTTAAAGAAGTGTGACAGGTCCCACTTATACATGCCAAAAAAAAACTTTGTTTTACTCCTGCCTCATTTTCAAATTACTCATAAAATTGGCATTATCTTCACTAAATGTAGAAAATAATCGCTTATTCATATACTGCATATACAAGGTGATCCAGGGTTAAACCGCCAAACGAATCAGTGACGATTTTTTAGATGAAAATAAGACATTTTGTTCAGATGAGTATGTATCCCAACTTCGTTTTCGAGATACAGGGAGTCAAAGTTTTAAGAAAAAATTAGTTTTTGATTTATTACTCAAAAACTTTATGGCTGATTTATTTTGATGAAAGTTGGTATGCTCATTTGCGGTAATAAAAGGTTTATTAGAATGTACTTAGAATAAACAAAAAATATATTTTGAAGAAATTTTGACAGCCTGTTTCTTGAAAACTAAGCAGGTTGAGACACATGCTTATATAAAGAAAAACTCTTATTTTCACCTAAAAAACCGATACATATTTAATTTTTTATGTAGGATGTGTATGAACGATTATTTTCAACATTTACTGATGAAATCGATGGGTTTATGGGTGAGTTGAAAACTGAGGCAGGAGTAAAACCTACTTTTTCCTTTGGCATCTATAAGTGTGACTTATCTCACTAGTTTCAAATCGTTGCATATGGTCCAACGAGGGTACTGTTCCTGCTTCACTGTAATCATTTCATATCAACTAAAATATCCATGACTTTCAGATCCTCCGTGAATATCGTAGAAGAGTTATGTGAAGTGGGACAAAACACATTTTAGGTACTCAAATACTGTTATATTTGCATGAGAAAGTAGAAATCTTCAGGAACGATATGCACTTTTTCTTTTCCTTCTACTATAATTTTTAGCAAAGTCTTAACAAATCTAATTTTCGGCCCTGCCTGAATTGAGTCGGCGTTTTCTGAGGTAAAACGAGCGTATTTCAGAAGGTTTTACTGAAAATCATTCTTGTGGAGAATTGAATTATCTCTCAACCTATCAGAGATCTTTTTGATAAATCTTATATTATCTGAAATAGTAACAAAAAAAATGTATTTTTTTCAAATTTTTTTTTTGATTCCACCCCTTGTTTTTGGTAAACAATTTTTTTTCTAATAATAAATGATGTCGAGATGTCGTGCCGAGTTTCAGAGTGCTACCATTTATTCTTCACTTTTTGCTCGAGTTTGTCTGTCGTTACTGGATTATAATCATCATTCATCATGACGAAGTGAGAAGAACATGTTGCCATTTGAGGAATGGCAGTTTCGAGTGACCATTACTTTATGGGTACTGTTGAAATATACGATAGCTGCAATTTACGAATTGTAACTCGAAATCACTGTTAGTTTCGAGTTACAACTCGAAATTGAGACTGATTTATGAAAATAGATCATATTGAGTATTTTTGTTCAATAAGTTTTGCAAGAAAGTAACAAATGAATGAAATAGTAAAATCGACAATGTCGAAGTACGCTTCTGTCCAAATATTTTCAAAATTTGGAAAAATATGAGGAAAATATCTGACAGAAAATAACTACTTGCCTGTCTAATACCACGACGGACAATGAACTACAGCCCAGCCGATTCCAATTATCCAATTCCAAGTTTGTTCCAGAATCATCATAAAAATGTCACCTTGAGTGGACGAAATCTCGCACCCCCCCCCGTGGCTCTAACGCGGCCTCTTGGGGACGTTCCTTGGTGACGCCCCCGGCGTGTAGCACTACCCCCAATGCCGAAATTACAATGGTTGCCCCGCAACACCAAAGTGCGGCTAGACGGCGGGAGGCGAATCTAACCTCACTTTTGATTCTAGAAATGGCTTTGCCCTGCTACTCATTTAGTCAGTAATTAATAAAAAAATTATTATTCAATAAATATACATTATTTTAATGAAGTACCTTCTATCATCTATATATGAATTGAGCCGTTAGTGGTTCTCAAGGGGGTTTGTCCTTCGTTGAATTCGGTAAGTAGTTGAAGAGCCACAATACGCCATGGGCCGCAGTAGAGGGCCTAATATGGGCCACTCACGTTTTAACCTAACCTAACCCATCGCTGGTCTAGGTAAATTGCCCACAGCCATCCCCTTCTTTGCTGGACTGAGTATTCAATATCTTGGTGAGATTTTTCCAGTAACATGTAATGTTGTTACTTCCATACCAGATTTGCTGTGGATTTATGGCAAACATAAAGACCTACCAAGTATTGGAGGTTGTGACACAACGTCAGTTCTATACAGGGTATTTCCGAAATTGGAGCGATAAATGAATTGGGAAGTAGAAGATGACAAAACAAATCGAAATGAGAGGATACATTTTTGTCGCACACCACACTGAAACACTGCCAGCGGGCAGATAAGCTGTGGCCTGGAGAATAAAATCAGTACCTCCCAAACAAAGGGTAACTACAGGCGATTCGATGAAATTTCATCAAAATTTCTAAAATTGATGGTTATTTCCAAAACGAAAATTCTTGCCATTTATTGTTAAATTATATTCCATATAACATTTTTTAATCGCTCTAATTTCGGAAACACCCTGTATTATAACCTTGGCAAACTGAAGTGTGTGAAAAAGTTGTAATAGAACACATAATTTGGCCCTCCCATCAACATATTCTTAGACTCTCAGGCTGATCTAGAGGCAGTTGTGAGTGGAAGAGAAATATATCTCCTTGCTCTCTATGGATTCGACAAACAAATGAGCTCCTTAAACAAATGGTAGCATAGATCTGCGTTCAAGGTGACATCTAACATTGCAGCACGGCAGCACTCAGCGTGGCTGGGCTTCATGAAAGATTCTGCCCGGGTGACGATCTGACTAGATTATGAGTACAACTTGTTTATTTTGTAGATTTCTCGAGCCACCTCATATCAGAGTAAAGACATCCCCATAATTTCGGAAAAAGATATTGCAGGAGAGCCAGCCATGAGCAAGTACGTACAGAAATTTCGTAGAGACTCGGAAATCAAAAAAACCTTACCGAAGAGAAAAAAAATCAAACGAGGAACTCTCGAAAGTCATTCGTTCACCAACATCAACCAGCCAATTCTGAAAGATTTCTTCTTTGGATCGAAGGAGGGAACCATGCATCAAGGTAATATTGCAATATAATTTTTTGGTTAAGTGACATTGAATTATATGTTCATTTCGCCATTACATGTATTCTTTTATTGTCTGGTTTCCACGATAGGGAAAATCCTATAATTTTTAGAGAACATCGTGAGAGTCGAGATAAAATAAATAGTAATTGTTTTCCTTCTTGAATTGGTAATGAAAAATTTATTATAAAATCCATTCTTTCAAGAAAAAAAAACTATGAAATAGGTAAATCAATTTTCTTTCTTTTCTTTTTTTTAATATTTTTTAATGACTTGTGCAACCTGTTGAATTGTAATAGATGATTCAAAATTATACGCTAAGCTACAACCAGTTTAGATAATCAAATAAATATTTTGAACAATTGGTGTCATGAAAATTGCTTGCATTTGAATGTATCTAATCGTAAAATTTGTAAAACATGTAGCCGCCAAGTTACAATTTTCCAACAGTTTAGATGATGAAATTTTGAAAAGAAGTGGTACCATTAAGGTGTCCATTTCGATCATCAACCCACATTCAATCAACACATTAATTTCATTGTTAGTTCAGCATATCGATCATAGATAGATAGATAGATATGTTTATTAATCCTTAAAGACCATGGGCATGACAAAGGATAGGTCGATATGAATTTAAATAAATAGATAAGACTAATGGCTTCATTATAAGGAACTGTAAGAATTTCAATATTTTAATTGTCCTCTGGCACGATACCGGGAAAAAAAATTGAATACCTCACCACTGATACTTCGTATATGTGTATTCTCCATGTCGAGTTGAACAACATGCAATTTGCGGCAATTCTCGGTAGCGGCTCGTTATTTTTTGGGTCCCTGCAAACTTTTGGGACTGTCGGACAACCAGAATGCCCCAAATAATTTTTCCAACAATATCACCACTAAATTTTTCATATTTTTAGTAACCGATTCTGAGAAAATGAGATGTGAGGTATAACATTTTATGACGTCATAACATGGCCGATCGACCATGTTTACGACGTTATAAAATGAATCGGTTAAAAAAAAATGGATAATTTAGTCCTAATATTATTGGACAAATTGTTTGGGGTATTCTAGTTGTCCGACAGTTTGCAGAGGCCCTAAAAAAAACGCCCCGCTGCCGAGAATTGCCGAAAATTGCATGTTGTTCAACTCGTCATGAAGAACACATATACGAAGTATCAACGGTGAGGTAATCAATTTTTTTCTGCGGTATCGGGCCCGAGGCCTATAACGTTAATCTCTCTATATTTCAATTTGGTAAGATCAAAAATAGTATATGGGTCCATGATAATTCTATATATTACTTTCAATACTAATCTCCTATCGATAAAGTTCAAAAAAGTTCTTGAAATTTCCAAGCTTCGAAATATCTCGATTTATTACATAAATTCCACTTTGTATCAATTTAAAAACATATAAATCAGGATCTGTTTTATTTACTTATGAATTATTCAATAGTAAAGTTTACTGTCTCGCATAGATAAGTATTTTTGTTCCAAGAATAAAATTCAAACAAACAATAATGTTAAAAGCAATAATTTCTATATGCAGCAAACAAACTAATGTAAACAAACTTTCTAGAGTTACTCACTTTGTTGAAGTGTCTGAGGACTAAAGAATAAATATCGAGAGTTTATTTTAATTTTTAGAAGTATTCAAATAAGACTTGTAATTTTGATTCATATTTAGAAATTAGTGCTTGTAATCAAAATTGTAAAATTGGAAATTGTTGGACAACCAACGCTATTATTATTTACAATATTTTCACCATGTCTAAACCTTTCTGTTGCCCAAGCTCGAAGAAACAAATAAAATGTACTGTTTTTCTTAACTCATTTTTAATTTCAGGTGATGAAAGTTTCTCTCCATCTGTAAGGAACCAACAAGGCGCTTGCATGTCAGTAGCAGCCTATTGTTACTCAATCCTGAAACATCCGAATAAATGGACGAGAGAAAATATTGATGAAATACTGGGCTACGGCAACGATTTGTTAGTAGAAAGTGCCAAGGAGGCACATATTCACAATTTGTCAAGAGAATTAAAACC
This sequence comes from Chrysolina haemoptera, assembly GCA_958298965.1. Classification (NCBI taxonomy): domain Eukaryota; kingdom Metazoa; phylum Arthropoda; class Insecta; order Coleoptera; family Chrysomelidae; genus Chrysolina; species Chrysolina haemoptera. Next base: position 40,496,079 of record OY282584.1, on the reverse strand, counting down.
ACAGGAGTTGAAGAAATACTGTACTGTTGGTAATATCATCAACTTATACAATACAGTTTGGTAAACTGATGTTATAGTTCACCCATACATTTTTAAACAAACACTAGATTAAAATCCCACGACTATTAAGACAGGGAATATTCCGAAACTCGAGTGTAGTAGAGAATTGTAATTTTGGGGTTATAAATTATAGCAATTGGTGCAGCTTTTTTTAAAATTATGTCACCAATGGGATTTTTATTTTGGTTCACGGGACATCAGATTCAAAATTATCAATAGCACAACCTGTATTCAAGAAATAGAAGCTATCCAAAACACCAAAACTAATCCACTTTCACTCGACGGGCGTTTCGCTAAAAAGTTAGCATTTTCAAGAGCTATACGCAATTTAGAGTTTTTCTGTGATGCGTATTTGGATTTTTTTTTCTCTAAGTTGTGTCATGTTATTCCGATTTGTGCTTTTTGTTGCGAATTGTATGCCCGTGTAGTTTTAAAGATATGTCAAAAATTCAAAGGGGTTACTTGACACTGTGACCCATATATTGAAATTCGTAATTTCTTCCCAACTATTTTATATTTTATATTATTCGGACAACTGGCAGATAAAAATTTAATGAAAAGGTTCATATTATTATTAAACACAACCACAACCGAAAGGATTTATTGAAATATTCAAATAAAATTATAGTTTAGCAAAACTAAAGAAACATGCTTGTATAGTATGTAATATGAATTGAAAAGTAAAACATTACATACCATCAAAAATGAACTTTGAATATTAAAAAAGCTTGTTATGCTGAATTTTCTCATTATAGCTTTTTGTAAATGCTTTGATTACGAAAATGTAAGTCAGAAGCATACGATGCTTTGTTTTTCAATTCAAAATATAAATTGCACCAATAAACCGTGTTTTTTTATTCCAAAAACGTAGACCGCCTTTGAGAGCGGCGTTCAAGGCCAAACGGGCACATCTGCTCCTGAATTCTCGGCGCCCCCTGCACTACTACCTTAGCACGACTCGGCGTCGAATTTTCACTCGAAGCGCTGTGTTCAGAAGCATTTTTAACAATGTTCTTCAAACTTATGGGAAAATGTGAGATAGACAAATTGTAGTTTTTAACCTCAACTTCAAAATGCCGCTTTAAAAATTCAAATCGGACCATTTCCCGTAATATGACGCATCATGCAAAATATGGCTGTAATTTTTTTAAAACCCGATTGTAGGAAAACTATTGAAGCGACAATTTCCACCTTTCGGGAGCTCAACGTACATGATATTAGCTACCATTTCCCGAAAAATTATTTCTTAATATTGAAAATTGAGGGAGATACGAATTTTTGAAAAAAGGCATTTTTCAAGAGTTTTTCCGGTTTTTCTCAACGAAAAATGGTCGTATCGGGATTTTCCAAAAACCATTTTGTAGGTTTTTTCATTCTCTATAAACGGTCTTCTATGAGTAAAGCCATTCGTCCAGTACCTTTTGAGATATTTACAAAAAAACAAAAAAAGAACCCTTTTTTTTAATAATTATTGTTTAAACAATTGCACAAAAAAAATTTTGAGTTGCAATTTAGATTTTAGTTATTTATAAAGTATCCCCGAAGTCATGGCGCAAGTCGCTTACTATTAGAATTAATTTGCAAAACAGGCTTTATTTTTGTTATATTGGTTGGACTACTAACCGATATCTTTCTCACACTTTCTCATGCTCCCGAGGTGCGCTTTTCGAATTGATGCCACTAGTAGGCATTCCTCGAGGACACGGGTAGCTGACTTCTTATCCTTCAAGCACCACCTTCGTTCAGTATCATTCGTATCACACCTAATATTGATGTATTTGTTCAAATGACAGTGCCCCGTTAGGAACCCTACCACCATTCTGATTTTATTTCTGCTCCTAGTAAAAGGGGCTTTAATGTGGAGTTTCGATTGTTTACGCCTGGGGCTTTATTCCATGCATTGTGGAATTTCACTACCATGATCTAGAAACTCCGTCCGAAACTCCGTTCTAGTCCAATCGTTGAGCTTTTCGAGTGAAAACTGAAAACAATAAAAAAATTCAGGAACTCTCGAGATAGTCCAAAGAAATGCTCATGGTCAACAGTGCTTAAGCTATAGGGTTATAAAATTTACATAAGTTCGTTACAAGGTATATATATTTTACAGGCGAGAAGAAAATACGTTTCCTCATAGACGACCCCGAAGTCACAGGATATATATCCTCGAACGATAAAAGAGTTTATAATCTTACGAAAGCTCTGAAAATATTTTTCGCTCGAAACCCAGCTGGAGTATTCAAAACTCAAGATATCAGCATTGCAATTTGGAAAAACAAGTACTTTTACATGTTCGACGCTAGACCCAGAACTAGAGATCTCTTCTGCTCTGCTAATGGTACCGCTATCATGGCAAATTTCTACGATATACCTGCGCTAGCAACTGTTTTTCTCAGCAGATCAAATTTTGGTAACTGGCCATTTATCATATATCCACTGAAAGTCTTTGGGATTTTAAACAAGGATGATCCGGAAGTGGATTCTAAGAGTGCACTGGATGCCATAAGCGAATATGAGGTTTTGAATGAAAATAAAGCTGTGATTTTAGCATCTTTCGATTTGGCCGATAAATGTTTCGACTTCAGCCGGAACAAACAGTCTTTAGCCATGAGTGTTATGTGCTTGGTGAGTAAAGAGTGTGCGGATATATTTTCAAATCATCTAACCTAGAAATATAATTAAATTGGAAAAATCATTGATTATCAGACAACATTACAGTCCTATTAATTATGTAGATAACTATGTCGAGAAAGTTTTTTTTTCATCACCTATCATAATTGAACTAATTGAAATTTGCCAAAAATGTTATTCAAAGTCAAACTCAAAACATGCTTCGATATTACAATATGAATTATACGTACATCAGCCCTTATGGAAGAAGGTACCATCAAAGTTCTAGAGATTATTTTTTATACGATCTTGTCAGCCAATCGTCATGAGGAAACATTTCAAATCGACCAATAGCATTAAAGTTACACTGATAATTTGTTTGTAGCAAATTACAGCGACAATTTCACTCACTATATGAAAGTCGCGTCTCCTGCGATATGAGGACCAATCAGAATGGGATTTCACGAAAGTACATGCTTCCTTTCGCTTCCTTTCTTTCCGATCCGGAAAGACCACGTCGTCAAGTCAACCACAAATATAAACAGCAATGATACATCTTGTAATCTAATATGACATAAACGTCAGGTTGACAGACTTCATGTTTATTATTCACTAGTTGCAACTATTGAAGAATTCACTTTGTTTACTCGATCAAATTTCAAATAATAACTTGGTTGGTTCGTGAAATTATCTCAATAAATACGACTCGTGCTCACAATACAATCGATAATTCTGTCAGAAATCTTTAACTCGATCAAATTGCTTAGCAATTACCAAGCAATTTGATCTCGTTGATTTCTGACAGAATTATCGATAGTATTGCGACCACTCGTGGTATTATAATTTTTTCACGTTGTATGATTGGATCTTTGTTCAAATGAATACAATAGAAAGTTAGCCATTGACGTGGTTATCACGATGACACTGACAAATGTCCGGTAAAAATATACTCAAGCCGAATTACGTGGTAATAATTTTTTGGATAATTTTAACTAGATTAGCACTCGTCTTTGCTGCTATTGAGATTTCTATAACAAAGATTCGTGCACCTAGTTGAATTTATCAAAAAATTACCACAATTTGTGTAATTACTGTTGAAAATTCATATACATATCACAGTTTCAGTATGAGTTGCGATCAATTATTCCTCTTTTCCTCTTTAAGTCGAAGAATGAATACTATCATCGTCATTCCAAGCTGCCATAAATCTCCTGTTGTTTTTTATTAAAGTCGGTAATCGAAAGAATGTCAACAGTATGTTGTACTGCAAGTGAAAGTTCATTTAAAATAACCAGCTTCTGTTTTATTGAAGAGGAGGAACGGAGAAACACAGATTCTGCTTTTCCACGGGTGACGATTTCCAACAGTTACGAAAGTAATTTTCTGTCGGATTTACAAATTTCGCTTCATTTTCTAATTCTTTTAGTAAGGAGAGTCTGATGTAAGTGGTCATAGTTCACCCTGTATAATATAGTGCTGATTATGACTGTTTCAAGAGAAGGATTACATGAAAAAATAAAACCGATTTCGGGGATATTGAAACACAGCCTTCCAGTACATGGTGATGACAACCTAAGTTCTTATCTCCTATATGTACTTTATGTACTATATGTACAAATCTTTATTTTTTTTTCGTTTTTGTATTTTTTTTCTTTGTGTTGTGCCGTGTGCCGCCATCACTCGGGGGGGGGGTAATTACCCTATTACCCCCCCTTGTATCCGCGCCTGAGACTACAGGTGTTGTGGAAATGTGTGCATATCATGTAGAAAACGACTTCTTCAACTTTTGGAATTGTGATATCTCAGGAATGATGATTCGTAGGAAAAAAATTCGACGTAGAATTGGTAACAATTATTGAACTTTGATCTGTTATCGATTAACTAAGACCTTTACCAATTTTCAGTTCAATGCGAATTACTGTGAATTCAATTGTCTATTTTGATCAGACTATCAGGTCCGGCCTGATAGTAACAGAGATGTAATGGTGTAATGATTGATGTGCATGTATTTTTTTCTTTTTCCATCGCTGTATTGTTGCATCTCCTCATTCACCAAGGACTTTTTTGTGGTGTTATGGGGTTTTTGGGATCTTTCCTGCAGTTGAAATAGCAAATGCACCGCCTATTCTTTTAAGACAATGAAGTGTATTATGAGTTTGACTTCGTATGTTTTTCAGTTTCATCCGGTATCAGCTCCGTGATAAAAAAAGAGCATCACAGAGCTTGTTGAGATCAAGGATGAGTTGTGTGTTGACTTAATTTACCCCTATTCGGTTATTATACAGTATATACCATATGGGAAAAAAATTTAATATTAGAGTACAGGAAAAAATATTCTGGTTTTGCGACACGTTGAAGAAAATTGCTATGAAAAAGCAAAAAAATGGTTTAGGACGGCAAGATATAAAAAATAGTTATTTAAAAAAGTTGCTGTGCATTTGATTTTATATACATGAACAAGGATTGAAGAGATAATTGAAAATAGCTATTTTTTAATATTTTCCTATCTATAAGTATGAAAATATCAAATGTTTGTGTTATGAATGGCTCGACCATACTGAAACATTTATATTTCAATGGTAATGACAAAAGTTCTCATTTTTTTCACACCCTGGCAGAACCCTGGAAGATGATCACATGGTGATTGAAACACGTGTCGAGGTGTTGAAAACAGCGGTTTGGTGTCAGGATAGAACTCCAGTTTATTCATTATTATTGAAATACAAATGTTTCAGTATAGTCAAGCTATTCATAAAAAAAATATATTTTTATACAGGGTGTTTCTTAAAGACATGCTAATATTTGAGGGGGCGATTCTTTGACTTATTTTAAGGAAAAAACTTTCCATAAACGTATGTCCAAAAAGTCCTAACTTTTGAGATACAGGGTGATAAAGTTTTGCAAAAAAATCAGTTTTTTAATAATAACTGAGATAATATTGTGACGTTTTTATAAAATTTGGTACATGTCTTCTATGCATCAAGGTTCATTTTTTAATGCACAAACATTTTCATTTTCTCAACCAGTGGCGTCCGTACGGGTTTTGCATTGAATATTTTTGGAGAAAAAAATACTACGTCACTGCTTTCTCCAAAAAAAAAAAATACTTTTGAGATCCTCATTTATTTTTGAGCAAATTTAATCTCTTGAGTTTTCTTTGTCCGCCGCATGGTTTTCACTTAAAAAAATAAAAATCGTTTTACTTCAGGATCAATTCCTCAAAAATCTGATGTGGTGTGGAAATGATTTTGCATCGACTTAAAGCAAATAAAGGGATCAGATTTGTTCCAAAATGAATGACAATCAAAAAAATATGGATTTCAGCTTGTACAAAAACGAATTTTATTTTATTTTATAAAAGTAAGTTTAAATGAACGGATCAAATTCATTAATTATTGACAATACTAACACTGATTATAAAAATTGTTGAAAATGGCCACCTTCACTTAATAGGCATGCTTCCGCCCGTCTACGCATGGAATTACGCACACGTTGAAATATTCCCGGCGTATTTCGAATAGTTTCACACGAGGCAACTATTCGCTCTCTTAAATCTTCTAAAGTATTAACGGGAGTTTTATACACTAGAGTTTTAAGGTGCCCCCATAAAAAGAAATCTAAACTGTTGAGATCAGGGGATCTTGCTGGCCATTGCTGAGGTCCTCCGCGACCTATCCAACGATTATGATAAACTGTATTTAAGATAGGTAGCTGAATTAATATCGTAAATCCATTCAGGTCATAATTCAAGCACTTGGGAGATGATAAGTGAAAAGATTAAGAAGTGGTGAAAAGAAATATCAATTATAAAGAGGTAGCTAAATTACTATCGGACGATTTATTGTCAACAAAATGTTAGGTACCTACTGCGATATGAAGCAATTTCAATTTAATTATTTTAATCAAGAACCGAGCATCTGACAAGAATTACACATTTTTTTGGATTCTCATTCATTTTGGAACAAATCTGATCCCTCAATTTGCTTTCAGTCGATGCACAAACATTTCCACACCGCATCAGATTTTTGGAGAATTGATCCTGAAATGAAACGATTTTTATTTTTTTAAGCGAAAACCATGCGGCGGACAAAGAAAACTCAGGAGATCAAATTTGCTTAAAAATAAATGAGGATCTCAAAAGTATTTTTTTTTTCAGGAGAAAGCAGTGGCGTAGTATTTTTTTCTCCAAAAATATTCAATGCAAAACCCGTACGGACGCCACTGGTTGAGAAAATGAAAATGTTTGTGCATTAAAAAATGCTCCTTGATGCATAGAAGACATGTACCAAATTTTATAAAAACGTCTACAATATTATCTCAGTTATTATTAAAAAACTGATTTTTTTTCAAAACTTTATCACCCTGTATCTCAAAAGTTAGGACTTTTAGGACATACGTTTATAGAAAGTTTTTTCCTTAAAATAAGTCAAAGAATCACCCCCTCAAATATTAGCATGTCTTTAAGGAACACCCTGTATAGACATGAAAATATTTAAAAAAGGCCAATATCAGTTTTCTCGCATTATCTCTTCAAACTTGCCTTTTGTTAATAAAATTGAATTCAAATAATTTTTTTCGAAATCATGCCGTCTTACCTCACTTTGCCTTTTCATAGCAATTTTTTTAATTTGCCGCCATACCAGCGATCACGTGACATGTGTCATCAATGATTTTGAGGTTATCGGACATGCACAAACTTTTTCCCTGAAAGTTTTTTGTATTACTCTCATAAAAAAAAATTCTTATATGGTACATACTTTTTGGCGGTATACTGTTGATGAGTCAATCAATAATCTCAGTTTTTTATATATATATCAGATCAATACAACCCAGTCTGAACTTCAAACCTGGCGGTTTTCTCAAATTGTTCAACTATTCCAAGATATACTCATTATAATAAACTTCAATTTTCATATGGTTGGGATGCGCTTTTTTAACTGTATGTTTTCAACAGGTATATTCTAGAATAACGCCCCCCAGCTCTTGGCACCGGACTATAATTGATAAAATCATGACATTAGGCAACAAGCTCTACTTGGAATGTCTCGAATGTGAATCGATTGTAGATCTGAATTTGGACAGTTTACCGGCTTTTTTCACCATAGGACCATACATCGTCGAAATTTATATATACGGAAACGTATACGCCGATCTAATGTATCGATCTAGCTGTTGCCAGTTGAAAGTTTGCCTTGAAGGGTTTTTCGAGAAATGTAGCAACGCCATCCTGCAAATAAATAAATGTTATCTGGCTGTGTGGAAGCAGAGGAACATGCTGTACTGTTTCGACCCGTACTCTAGAAACAGAGAGGGCTACAAGTGTCGAGATGGCGCTGCCTGCGTATCAATGCACACTAACATTGACTCTCTGGTAGATATTATCATCACGAATTTTGATTTGAAAGATATGATCTTCTTTCTTCACGCCATGAAAGTCTGCAAAATTCATCGTGATCCAGTTCAGTCCTCCAGGATTCCAAAGCATGTTTCTATGGATGACTACCCAATGGAGGAAATAAAGAAATACAAAATGAAAAAATCTAAGAAAGCAGCTATCGAGAAGCCTGTGACTGTCGATTATACCGCTCTGGCTATGAGGAGGCTCTTGGCGGGGGAATCTCCACAAAACTCCATTTTTGAAATCGGATCCTCAGTAGGGAGTTTGGGCATGGAACAAATTCCAAGAATGTCTCATAAAGTTCCTTCTAGATCTATCCTGAAAGTACTGCCCAAAATAGTTGATGTCATCGCAGATCTGGAATCACCAAGCTTATCAGATACACAGGTGAGTTTCGACAAAGTTTATGAAATATTATTTATATACCGAGTGATCAACAAAGCCATCTACAACTTGTTCAACGGAAAACTAATGAGTATCAACTGGGTTTGATATGACATTGACCAGTGTGTGGACATTTTCCATGCTGCATTGGACAAACTAATTTCAGATAACATATGATCCAAATTCATCAACAGAAAACGTCCTATATGTTTTTTTCGAGCATGCGTTTCATCAATAAATCAAAAAGCAAAATCTCACAAAACGTGGAGAAAGTTTTATAATCACACAGTGACGCAGTTTTTATAGCAAGTGGTTTACCTACCACGATTGAGTCACGATAATTTTTTTATAAACAGAATTTTTACGGAGCAAATTGCTGATCACATTATTGAACCATGTACTACTAAATCAGGTGGCCCCGATTTCTGATTTATTTACTTTATTTATTGATTCCAAGAAACATTTCTGTTTATAGACGAATTAATGTTTATATAAATTGATTAATGACAATACATATGAAATATAAATTACTGAAAAAATCAAACAATTAATAGAAAAAGAGTGACAAAAATAATCAATGAAATATAAGTAAATAAGTCCAAGCAAAATGAAAGCAGTCAACGCTGAAATATCATAAAAACAGAAAAGTTATCTGTTAATATTTCTAAAGTTCTTTTTTGAATTTAGTTTTAGTTTTAATATCTTTTAATGGTTGTGGTATATTATTATATATCTCAATTCCCTCATAAAAAATTGAAGTTTTTTATGTTGTAGGTTTTCATATTCCAAGAGTTTGCAAGATTTTTGGGATTTTCAATTTTCATTTTCGAATCTGTTATTATGAATTTATGATCACTCAGTGACGAGTTTATAATTGATACGTTGATTTGGCCAATAAAGTTAAGTAGTTAAAACATGATCTATCAATGAAGCACTTCTGGATGATTCCCTTGTTGGTATTACTGTGTTTCATTTAAAAAAGTTATTAGATTTGTAAATGTCCAAAAAAGCACTGGGTTTATGCTGGTTGTTGAAGTGTTTATATTGAAATCACCATAGCAAAAACATGTTTTACCACTAATATTAAAATTTTGAAGTTTCTCGTCAGAATTATCTGTTGGAGAATGGTATAGTCCACATATAACCACATTTTGAGGTTTGATTTCTACCGCTACTTACGAACAAGCATTTTCTTCTTTTTCAATTGTGTCAAAAACTAAATGTTGAATGAATAAATGGAGTTATATTTGCTCAAGTTGTAATAAATTTCTTCTTCTCTTCTAATCCAAGTTTCGGAAATTATCAAAACATCAGGATTCAAGACCTTGCATTCAGGTATAATACTTTGAAATGGCCGGTTGTTGATCGAAAATATTCACATTATTGTGAGAAACCATAATTTATACGAGTTTCCGAAATTTTTCGGTAATATTCAAAAGTAGGACTTTGCTGATTATCTGCTGAGTGGTTGATGTCATATTTCGTATTATATTTGGTGTTGGAGAATATACAATTTCCGCATTAAGGATAACTATTATTAGTATCATTTGGACAATTTTCTTTCTTGTGATTGCCGGCACACCGTGGACATACAGAAGTATTCCTGCATTTGTGGGCAGCATGATTGCACTGGAAACAATTGTGGCACTGTGTTATCTTATTTCCATCAAATACTCTACAAACTTGCCAATCAATGAACAGTTTTTGGTCACTGCCACTAAAAATTCTATGAAATAAATTTCCATTCACTTCAGCAAAAATTGTGTATGTTTTTTGGTCTCCACTAATTTGATATGATTTACCTTTGAATATTCTTTATCGATGAAGTTATTCATTTTCCAAATAAAGTCCAGGGATGCTAATTTTAGGATATTTCAAATTCTTTATGGTAATATTATATTTAGAATTCATTTCTTTTCTTAATATCACAGAATAATTTTTATTTTTACATAGTTACGAGTACCTCGTGTCTTTTTCATGCTGCGCTGTGACAGATTGTATCGGGCGAATTGTGATAATACAATGACAGTTGACACCACGATACGCCGAAGTAAGGCTCACCTATTCTACGATTTTAACGTTGCCAGATTGTGGCAGTGACGTAAAATGTCTATGGGAGCACACTTCTGAAATCCGAATTTCCATAACTAAATGCTGGTGAAAAACGATATGTAAATATTAAACAAATATTTATTTCGTGTATTTGAGATTTATTTCGATATATTTGAGATATACATTTTGAAATTTAAAAGCGATTTGTTTTTGTTTTATTTTTTTTAGATCGATCCTCCTTTACCTCAGCAACCGAAAATACCAGATGAAATAGAACTCATGGAGTTGGACTCTTTCGAGCTCACCATGGATGAAATAGAATTAGAACAGGTATCAGGTGAAGAGGGAAACAAAATGGAAGGAGAAGTTGAAGAAGGCGACGAGGGTTTCTATGACAAAATGGCAGAAGGTGAAAACGAATATGAATATGAAGGTGAAGAATACGAAGATTGGTTTTATACTGCCAATAAACTTTCCCAGTATTCGTTGAAGGATGAACCGAGTAGAGTTTCAGGAGAAGTAAGCATAATTTTCAGCACAAAAATTTAAATCGAAACAAAATCTTTTGTTTGAACCTTGTCAAACTGTTTTCACAAGAGTCATCAATGTAGGAGTTTGAGAATTTCAATATTTTCTCCAAGATCTATTTCTATTAATAGTCTGTTTTTAAGACACATCATAAACCCAGGAGTATGTATAACGAACGAATGACTAAATCAGCTGTTTTTTTAATAGAAATATTTGTGTATTATTGCAAACATTAACAGATTCTTCATTTCATCCTAGCATTATTTCTTCTTCGATCGCACAATATATTTATTTGCCATTCCGAACGAATTTTGCGATTTAACGAAATATAACCCTGAAATTAATTTCACCGTTACAAAGTTGACATATAAACTCTTGTTAAAAGGAAAATCTTGAAGCCATCGAATAAGACAGAAATGTGTGCAAAAAGTTTATCACCAGAAACTGGGGGTGTAACCTAAATACAGTACGGTAGATGTACACGTCAATGGTGAAACCGATCATCACTAAAGGGGTAGTGCTTTTCTGAAAACATGGGAATATTGACGGTCCATTTAACATTCTATATCAATTGATTTAAATATTATGAACTATTGAAAACCCGATTTTTTCAAGATTGATCTGACTAGGAAAGTGCAGCTGCTATAATTTATGATTATTTTGAAGCTGTTGATCGTGTCAATAAAACACTTCTGCATAAAATTCAACAGAATAATGTGTGTATGTATGTGTGTTGGATCACTTTCAAATTGTTCAGATCTTGTTTCTATGAAAGAATGAAAGATATCATATAGAAATAAATCCAGCAAATTCAGAAACAAGCAATAATAATTCCTAAAGAAAAAATGAAGAGATGAATATTAACAACTAGAATACAATATATTTCAAGAAACAATGATTGAAAATGAATTGAGACTGATTTCGTTTTCGTTTTATATAAGTAGATAAACATTACAGTTCTGAAATATTCTAGATTTTATATTTTTTTATGTATTCAACTGTCAATTTTATGATTTTCAAGGTGAACACCGACATAACATATTTCCCGATAAAACGTGAGATACTCTACCCCACCTATCTACGAGGCAAGCAGCAAATGAAATACCGCCTTCAAAAATACAAGTTCAGTGACGAGGACTGGGAAAACTATTTACCCCCTAGCCCCCCCGAAGTAACAAAATCACAAGAGCTGAGGAAAGAGACAAACTTTGTCGATTTACCAGATGATACACAAATCATTCTTGGTACAAAGAACGTGGCTAATTTCGGAAAGGAAGTTGAATTCATAGCACCCTTCGTTTGTATCATGGCTGGGGTGGTTTCAAAGAAATACTCTATTCTATCTTGGACAGAAGAAATTGTGGATTATATTTTGAAGTGTGGCAATGAGTTATATGGATCGTCGAAATTCAGATATGATCAGGTGAGTTGAATGGAGAGTTTATCCGTTGATATCTCAGATTGAAGAAACAGGAGATATAACACGATTATACAAATTATCATGCGCGAAGCCTGCCAAATATTTTGAGTTATACCCGAGTAATGGGGAAACTAGACAAAGTTGTATTCAGAAAAAATATTGCCTTTAGAATTATGAGATCTCAATGAATCCCCGTAGATCACCACGTCGTCTAGATAGACGAAGCACTTCAAGCCGGTGAGCCCTGTGAGCACATTTTTCATGAAACGCTGAATAGTGCCAGGAGACCTCGTTGACCCATAGCTGAACGTTTGTATTGGTGATGTCCCTCAAAATAAAACAGTGCATGATTTTGATTTTGATCTGATGGAATAAATCTACGACTGAGATGTACTTTGATTTTTCTTATTCTTCAAAGATTTCCATTAAATTTGGAAGGGGATAGGCATCTGCTTCAGTGAGGTTATTCAGTTTTCTGAAATCTACAACTAGCCCGTATCGCATATTTTCCTGACTGTCTGGTTTTTTCAGTACGATGAGATGCTATTCTAGGGAGAATTACCATTTTTCATTTGTCATTTTTCAACATTTTTTTCAATATCATTCCCAACTTATTCTTTTTGAAATTCGGAGATTCAGTATGGTTTGACAGAAACTGTTTTTCTGGAGTTAAAAGGTATGGAATGTCGGACTGCGTCTGTATCAGTCAGTATAGCACCTTTATGAAAAATAGGTCATTGTATTCGCGTACAATATCGAATATACTTTCTCTCTCGTCCAAATTGAAATGGTCCGTTCTTCTTTTTTGTTCTAGGAGGGATAACCGCTCTTTATTCTACAAATTCGAAAATATCATAGTTAACGATCATCTGAGTCGATTTTATCAATGTCCGATTGATTCAAGTAAGCATTACTTTCAGTGGCGTTCAGAAAGTTTTTTTTTTAAAACACCGAGTTTAATTCTGCGTAGGAGAGTAATTAGAGTGGAAATTTATAACAAAATTTTCTGACGTTTGATCATTCGGTTTCTTGAATTGTTATTCCTATCGATGTTTCAAGATTGACCAATTTTTTTTTTTTTTTAATTTTTTTTCCCAAGAAACGTACAGTTTATAATAGGGAAAAAAACAAAATTTAAATAATTTCATATAATATAAGTAACAATATTAAAAAATTAATTTAAATATAATGAAATCAGAATTTATAGCCTAAATTATGACAATAACGACATTCAGTTAATACCGGGTACATAGGTACGTTCAGTATTAGTGTTATTAGAGAAACAAGTTGTCGATGTATAGTTTGATTTTTCACATTTGAAATATTTTTTTGCGTGATTAAGCTGATATTTCTGAGAAAACGTTCGACATCTCAAATTTATATCTTCCTGGCATGCCGTTTTTGTGGCGTCGTTGTGCTCATCAAAACGAGATGCCTTTATGAATAATTTGATCAGGTCTCTCAACCCTTCAACGAAAGCTTTCAAAGCAGATTTTGCATTTGAATTGCCTTCACTGGCTTTGCAGGCATCTGTTAGATCTGAAGAAAGTCTTTCGATTCGGTTTGCAAAATCTCTCACACCTCAAATAAATATTGCCTATCGTTCAATTATACCGTTTGAAGCTGACAAATAGTACGTTTACAATATTATTGGTTTTGTAAAATAGTTTTTTGATCGGCCTATGAATTCATTGTCTTATATTTGTTGAAATTATATGCCTGCCCAGAGAGTTTACACCTAATTACGTTTGATAATTGAGTTATTTTTTCCCTTGTTCTTGCCGTTTCAAATGTGACGTCACAACATGATACAAATTTATGGAGATCTTTCCTATTACCTCGAAACTCTGGGATCATTTTGAATGCTAATTCAACTTGTCAACCATATCGAAATGTTTTTTTTTTTTTGGTTTTTTAATTTATATTTAATATATAAGTTGGAAATAAAATGATTTGAAAGGTGCGATTTGGTGTGTTCCTGGTCGTAAAAGAGGACATAGGCTTCTCATCTTACGAGGGATCCAGGTGAAATTGGTGTCACCCGAGAATCATCGTACTCATGCCAGGCGCCTGCATACGGGTGTCGACAGCAAGCCGTGTAGTGCCCGCTGCATGTAGTCCCGCTGTGGTTAGACAAGGCATACAGACTGTAGCGAAAAGGGCCTAGATTGTCTGCGGCATAGTTACTCATTTCTAACCCCTCTAGAGGAAAATCGATGGTAACGTTTAATTTTCCCCTGAATCTTTCCGTTGGAGAAAACCGTTTCAAATGTATAACTAAAATTTTGGGGAATTTATGTATTGATAGGGATTTCGTGCAGTTCCTCCTCTCTGTGCACTTTGCACAGGTCGGCTTCTCATCACCATCAAGAGTTTCTTCTCTCGTGAACGAATCTAAACACTGTGATAAACTTAGTTGGCCTGTTCTTTGAGGTATCGGTAGAGAGAGGTCCCAGAATGGGTCGATGGTGACCAAACAGTGACCACAAAAGTTATATTTCAACGTCGATTTCAATTGGCCAACGAAGTTATCAACTATCTTAGAATTTTCCATACTTACGTATCGTGACCATGACTTGAGCCGTCTCACTGTTACTCAACTTTTCGTCTATTTCTGTCAAAATGGGTTTCGGCTTTTCGGTTATTCTATTAACATCTTCATGAAGACCCTCCAACAGGTACCTTAGGAACTCCTGAACATCTTGTTGTGCATAACCAATGAAACGAGGTGCGAATCTTTGTATCGGATTTTTTAAGGAGACTTTATTTACCACTCGATCTGATATAGTTAATATAAAAAATGTTATCACGGTTCATACAAGTATGGATGGAAACACTGTCTTAATATATGCGATTTTTCTGCTCGAATTGGCACCTTCTGATGGTTTCTCGTGGGACGATGTCTACTGAGATGTTGTCTGAGGAATATTCTGGGATGAGGTCTTCTGAGATGGTGTCTTGATACTCCTGGTGCTAGTCGAGTGATTCGTCTCTTAGGTGTACTGCTGCTTTCCAAAATCCGGGTTCGTATGGGATAACTGATGACTGGCTGAACTTAGATTCTGTTACCTCTCAACCAGGTTGTGGAGGTGGGGCACTTCTGTTGCAATAAGATCGGAGTTGATTTATGTTAAACCACCAACAGCTTCCAACATGTCTATGTCTTCGGAATCTAAACTTATTTACTGCAGCACCCAATATCATTCCACTCCTCCGAAAATCCCATGCCGCTTTCACCAGAATTTGTTGGTAAGTTTGGATTGAAATAACGAGTTGCTCAGCGTAGTATATTCTGGAGATCACCTCCAACTTCCAACGTCCTCCAACAAGTTCAAAAACGTTATCCCCTACAATTTCAATTAACAAGCAAAAATCAACACCATCGTCATTTCAAAGTTCGTTGACATCTCCCAGTCAAACAGGGAATCGTTCAAACCTAGTTACCTGACGCGGTTCGTTTATTTTCAATATCAAATGAACAATTATCGATCAAACTGTGTTTTTTTTGACAGTGGCATTACTGTGCGTGAAGTTACAGTTCTAGGTGGTAAAATACCACTTCATTAAACGATTTTGAATTCAGTAGAATAGCACATTATCAGTCAAAGTGTGAAAAATGGTTTATGGCAATCAAAAGTCAATAATCATATCAAATGTAAATATAATCGTGGATTATTCCGTTAAGAAATGCGGCTCTGTTAATCTAACCAATCCCCCTCAAAAACATAACATAACATAAAATAGTTATTTACCTAACAAGTGCGGAAAGACATTTTCCGTAAGAGTTAGGTACAGTATTTTTCCTACGTGTGTTTTTGTCCATATTATTAACAAAAAAACAAGGTTTTTAATAAACAAGTTTCTATATGCTACAAAATGACTAATAAGACATAATAGTTACATAGATCATTTAGTTAGTCCTAAACATCATCATTTTCAAAAATACAAAAATCGTGCGGAAAAGTAAAAATCGTACGGAAAAGTAAAAATCGAGCGGAAAAGTAACTTTTTCGAACGATTTTAAATCGTACGGAAAAGTACAACTTTCAAAACGGAAAATCGTGCGGAAAAGTAATTTTTCCGCACGCTCGTAGGAAAAGATTATTTCATTCATATCCTTCTACAAACTTTGACAAGCGGTCGCATAATTCGAAGCAGGTACGTTAGAAGGACGGTTTGATTGGATTGACACATTGTTAGGGATATATCAGGGAAAATTGGCAGGGTGTACAGTTGTAATAATAGATCTCCTGTTTCTTCAACCTAAAGTTCATATCTATAAAATTCGAATAAAACATATCATTCCAATATTATGAAGATTCAGCTTCCAGAAGTGACGTACCTACTTATTACAAATTTCCCTGCATGTACATCTGACACAAATTGAGTTATTTACAGGTCTCTACTCTCGAAATACCTAAAATAACACTGGGTACTACCAGTTTCCGGGTCCTAGTGCAGTATATTTTCGATAGCTATACGAGACAAAACATATTGGAGTTGGCTCTCAATAAAATCCTCTTCGTGAGATCTGACATAGGTGTGTTGGTCACACCTCTTTATGCTTGTGCCGTGTTCTTGAAGAATCATCTGTATTATATGTATGACTGTTTTGGAAATAATGAAGTGGGGCTCAGTGAAGGTGAGTAGAGAATGAACATTTTTTGGTCAATTTTTTCTATTCGTTTCCAAAATTGAATTGACTTTGACAATACTGTGACCCATAACAAGATTGACATATAAAATCATTATAATTAAAATCAATTATTGATTTTCATTCTATTATCAATCTGAAAATCGAACTGAGCAGTGGGAGAATTATTTACTTTATTTATTGATCCCAAGAAACATTTCTGTTTATAGAGGGATTAATTTTTACATAAATTGATTAATGACAATACATAGTATATATGAAATACAAATTAATGAAGAAATCAAACAATTAATAGAAAAAGACTGATAAAAATAATCATTGAAATATAAGTAAATAGTCCAACAAGTCCTCTGAAGTAAATATTTGAACGAAGGTTTGTTGTAAAGATGACTCCTAGAAAACGTTTACAACTCAACTGAAAAATTGCCCACTGCTTAGATGAATCTCACAAGGTCCGCTCTCCTTCGGAAAAACGTTTAACATAACTGAAGTTGTCACTCAAACGTTTTTAGAATGTTATTCTCATTCACAAAATATTTACTACTTGTAGTCGGTTGGGTGAACGTTATGACAGCGTCGTAGCCTGACTGATGTCATACTCAACGTTAAGACAACGTTGACAAGTGGATTAGAGAGCGTCGTTTCATAAATGACTAATTTTTACCCAAGTACAACGTTAATTTTGGTGTATTATGTGGTTGTCATCTCCAAAATGCTACTTGGGTGGACTCATCAACACCACGTTGTAACGATCTCAGGGCATTTTCTTTTAAATTCATTCAATCAAACAAACTCAATTCACCAACAATACTATTTAACTACACCCTCTCATTTATCGAAAATGTTGTTACATTATTGTGACTATGATATTGCTTTCTTTTTTCCGCCTTTGTCAGTAACTTTCTATGTGCCAATTGTAATCTCAATTTGGTTGATGCCATATTTCTTTCAGGATATTTAATCATACCTCTCGAATATTCCTCAATATCAATTCCTTTTTCTGAAATAATTGGTGCAAAACCAGTACTTTCCTGAACGGCAGCATTTATCCAGAGTTCGACTTGGTATAACATAGATGCCCATCTGGTATCCATATCAAAACAATATCGACCAATTTAAAAAGGAGAGTGTTTTTCTCAGGAAATGTTGTGATTTTATTCGCGAATTATTCGATGTTAAGGTCAACCCTTGTAATTAAACATGATTTGAATATGTCCAAATGCGTAAAACATCCAACTTTATTAAAACGACAAACTGAAGGTTATGGACTAAGAAATGAAAATAATAGGGAAGAGAAAGTCAACAAATTTATCCAGGAAGCTTTGCCTTATATCAGAATTTATTTAATAATGTTTTGGAATGTAGAAAATAAAACTTCCTGAAATATAAAACCTGTCTTCAGTCATTTACGTATCCACATATAACTGTTAAAAAATTTGATTTCCTCACAGCACACATATGAATATTTCCTGACAGTTATTTTTCGTTGAAATTTCATCAATAGTGTAAGAATTTCTGAATGTTTCGGGGAAATAATAATTTTCTGTAGTTATATTCAGTTATCATTATGTTACTTCTTTTTACTCCAGCATACTTTATCATATGTATTCGTACTTCTTCCTACTTTTTGAACGTATTAAATTAAACTGTTTTGCACGTTCTTACTTTTTGTACTTATTCATACTTTTTATACGTTTTCATACTTTTGAAATTTTTTATACATCTATGTTTTTTGTACATTTTCCTGATCAAAATTTAATGAAAACTACTATTTTCTAATATCAGTACTCACAAGTATCAATCCATCAATCAACTGTATCACCCTAGAACACAATATAAAGAATAAAAAGAAAACAAAACTTAAATGTTCAAACTAACTTTTTCTCAAAATACAGAATAAAATATAGTATTATAATTAATACTTCTAATAAGTACTTATAAAAAAAAAATTAAAAATGGGAAATAAATTGAAATTGAAAAAATTGGCTTTCTTATTATACCCTTGTACTTATCGTGTATATTAACATTATTAACCACTGTATCCATTAATTAGAATATTTTATTTATTTATTTATCAATTCGATCCCAAGAAACAAACAATGTTTATATATGGACAACTAATATGAATATACATATATGAAAAAGGAAAAAAAAACAATAAAAGTGGTAAATAATAAATACAATCGATTGTTAACAATTGAATATAATAGTTAAATCATTATTTGGCCGATGTTGGAGAAATTATGCTGCTTCATCCTCAGTAAAAATGAGGAATTTCTTCAATTCCTTTTTGAATTTTGTGAGATAATTAATAGACCTTATTCGTATCGGCAGGCTATTATAAGCTATAAACAGAAATGTTTCTTGGGATCAATAAATAAAGTAAGTAATAATACCACGATAATATAAAGAATTTTTACCAAATTGAGTTTTTATTTGAACAGTTTTCAGGTAATCAGATTGTCTGGTTAAATGACTATGGCTACCAGAAGTAACAACATAAGAGAGATTTGAATGTTTTTTCTTGTTTTTTGTCAAGTGAATGAAAGTGCAAATTTTCATTCTGAACAATGAATCAATATCTAGGAGATTTCTAGGTTCATATAATTTTAAAGTTGGCTCCAAGAAAGGTAATTTGAAAAAGCCTTATTTTGTAAGGTTTTCAAAGGTTTCAAAATTGATTTTGTTGCAGTGCCCCATATTGAAATTAAATAATGAAGCTTTGAATATATCAAACTGAAATAAATAGTTTTAAGATATTTCAGTGGAATGTAAGATCTCAGTTTGTATAAAATGCCAATAATAGGGGATATTCTTTTTCTTAAATTAAAAATATGCGTAGACCAAGAGAGAGTTTGATCAATGGTTAAACCTAGAAATTTCAAGTTTTTTTTATATTGAATGCAAGAATTATCCACATTAAGGGGCTTAATCTGGTTTACAGGTAAAGATCTTCTAGAAATGTACATAAAACTAGATTTTTCAAAATTAAAAGACAAGTTATTTTCTTTTAACCATAACGAAATCAAACTGAGATCACCTTCCATTTGTTCCTTTATTTCTTGGGCACTTTTCCCATTATAGTAAATGGTAGTATCATCCGCAAATAATTTTAAATTACCTTTCAAATTCAGGGAAGCTATCGAATTTATATAAATGAGGAACAAAATAGGCCCAAGGATAGACCCTTGTGCTACCCCACAAGAAATGGCTCTTTTCGAGGAAGTTGAGACTCCCATAAAAACAAATTGCTCTCTACCACTGAGGTAATTTTCAAATAAATCATAAGCATTGCCTCTGATACCAATTTGTCTTAGTTTAAATAGTAAAATATTATGATTCACAGTGTCAAATGCTTTACGTAAATCTAGCGATAAGATCCCACACAAAAAACCCGAATCTAATTCCATTTGAATATTAGTGATCAGATCGACCGTGGCACACTCTGTATCACAAGATTCACAAGATTCTCTATGGTTATCATAGAGATAGTTAATGTTTGTCAAATAATCCAATAACCTTTTATGCATGATTTTTCAATAATCTTTGATAAAATAGGTAGAAGAGAAATAGGTCGATAATTACTCATAAAACATTTTTTGCCATTTTTGAAAATTGGTAGAACTTTTGCAAGTTTGCAATTTTTTGGAAATATTCCGGTTTCAAATGATAAGTTGATCAATTTACTCAATAAGGGAGCCAATTCTGATTTAACTAATTTAACAAAATTTACGGTAATGTTATCAAAGCCTGGTGCTTTTTTAACATCCAACTCATTGATGAGTTCTTCAACCTCTGGAGAATTTGATGGTTTCAAAAAAATTGAATCAACGAGGGCAACTTCAGGAACATCAGGATACTGCATATTGAACGTCACTCAATAGGCATAAACCAATATTGACAAAATATTCATTGAGATTTTCACAAATATCCTTTGGATCCGAAATCGTGGTATCATCAACACTAACGTAATTTATTGTGTTCACATCTTTTTCTGTTTTATTGTAAAGAAGAGAGTTTATCGTTTTCCACATGGATTTGGGGGTCGTATTTGAAAACTGGATTTTGTAGAATTCTTCTTTAGCCTTACGAATTGATTGTTTAACAAGTTTATTGTAGTAAATGTAATTTTCAGAGGTAATAGTGTCATGTGGATTTTTTTCTTTTTGTAAAAGAATTTATCTCTCAATTTAAACTCTCAAAATTCTTGCTGTATATCCTGACTTCTACATGTGTATCAATAAACTCAACTGTTTGTCCTAAAATGTAAAATGATTCATACAAAGTAATTGATACAAAACTCAACCAATAACACTTAGAAATGTTACTTAACAATCTGCCAGTTCTCTGTTCATATCAAATTTGCAGTGTTTGGCAACAGAACAGGGTATCAATAGGTACCAAATTCAGTATTACATCTACAACTCTTAAGCCCGTGGCTCGCGGTCAAATAGTTTGATCAAACGACCTTGGAGCGAGGTCATTTCCATTTGTTTGTTCACACAGTTTGTAATGATCTCAGGGCATTTTCATTTAAATTTATTAAATCAATTAAACTCACTTCACCAACAATACTGTATAATAAACTCTGTAGTTGTTGACTAACAAATCGCTAGCAAAATGACATATGTCAAAGAAAATGGAATAATTTTGACACAGGCTAATTCGAAGGGAAATTCTGGCCAAAATTCTTACAATTTAAAAGAATTGAATTAATATTAACGATAAGAGTAGTTCTGGCAGACTGGACGTCGTCCTCGAATGGACCCGCTCAAGTAAATCTCAACAGTAATTATTGCTCTTCAAATGATTGAATATCAAAATCTGAATCCTCCTACCTGGATGCTGCTCTCAAATACATTATTATTGAATTCAGTGCAAACCATCGCTGGTAGATGTGAAATTATTCCAATAATTAAATTACTTGGATGATGAGATTGAATCCTGGATGTAAGGAATCAACTGTATCATTCCATGACTTCTAGTAAATATTGATCAACCCAAATCGAGTAAGGATTTTTGTTCTCTTTGATAATGTTAAAATTATTAAATTCTATTGACTTCAGCTGTCAGTATAAAATTTATAGTTAGAAACTTTTTCTCTTTAGCTTTTCTTTTTACTTTTTAAATCTTATTGTTCTTTTTCCATAGCAATCATAGCAACTACTTCCAGATACCTTCATTATACAGAGTCTTATTCTATAAACATAATAAACAAGTTTGAAACGAACCACCAGAAATTACATCACTTCAATGCAGTTTGACAAAACGCTTCACAGTGTCATGTCGTACATATTTTCAAATTTTCTGAGAAAAGGAATATTGTTGATGAGAACGACAACCCCTTCACTGGATTATTCCACTTTCTCATGACAAGTTCTAAACAATCAATCATTTGGGGTTGTTGGAATTTCCAGTACAATGTAGTCTTCTGTTGTATAGTTTCTCCATTTTTCTCCACCAAATTTCTCGAGCTAGGAACCCTCAACTTATGCATCATCTCGTTTATCACAATATATTCTATCCATCGTGCCTTAAGTTTGGTTGATAAAAGTCTATCAATAATATGATAAACTGGTGTCTAGTATCCAAAATTATGAGATCCAGTTTGATCCTTTTCCAAATACAGTGATGATTTGTTAATTTTCTTGCCATTTTTCAAAATGTATCTATCCAAAGACTATTTTTGGAATAGTTAAGTGCTTATTGTATACAGCAGTGCCTATGAGCTGCTCAGACTGTTACGGGAGGTCGTGGGTATCGTTATGTGCTAGTATTAAAGATAGATCTTTCGACAAATATGCAAAAATCGAAATTAAATAAAAAAAAATATGCTAAAAAATATATATGGGCACCAGGTTCTTTTTTTTGAAAATACCAAAAACACGAACTTGTCAAAAGATTATCTTTGTGCTGCTCAACAGTACAACAATAGATTCAGAAAACACAATATTCACAAGAGTTACATTGATTTGTCAATTCGTTTATAAAGCACTGGTTGGTTTAAGTTTTTTAATTGTATGATCAACATTTGCGCTGTCTGGGAAAGACTTACTCCAGAGCTCTACTTTTCTGTTGGGGTAGGAGTCTCACAGGGTGTCTCGAAACAGGGCTGCTCTACTGACTGGATGATGTGTGTAGCCAATCTGGGTATTAGGTAGTCTTTTCCTGAGGTTCAGGATTTTCGAACGCTGCTGCCACGCCGTGGAAAGTAAACACAAACCAGTATCTCGTTACAATATGAGTCATAAGACTCGAGATATTCTTCACAAATTGACAAATGTGATGATGTTGGCCAAAAAGGAGATTTGGTTTATGAAAAAAAAGTCATGAAGTGTTGGAACTACTACAATGATTTTCATATGTATTTATATGAGAAAAGAATATCTAAAATTTGCTGAGTTGAGCGATATCTTAAGAGAGAAATAAATTTACAATAATACTTACTCCTTCTCAAACAAAATTCGAGAAGGATCCAACTTCAAACGAGCATATGAAAATATTTTTTATGAAAATATTGCTTCCATAATTTTAAGAATAGACTAAATTCAAACGGTCAGAAGTACAAGAAACTATTCATCTATCTCACTGCAAAAAAAAATAATCAAAGAAAGACTCCCTTGAGGAGAAAGAGAGAGAATGTAGCGAGGAGGCTTTCTCATTATCAAATGTCACGAGGCAAGCAGAAGAATTGATTTGTGTTCAGAACGAGTGAGATTTTCAATGCATACGGATATTCTCTTGGCAAGATCTTTCTCTTCTAAGATGAAGAGTGACCTGGAAAAAATCTCACCAAAGAGTTCAACAACACTGAAAAAAATGTGGTACGTTATATCAATAAATTCCGTTTTTTACTTCTCCGTTCATTGGCAAAATACATTTTTCATCGTGCAATGAATAAATATTCACTGACTTTTGTACGTATTTATTGATACAACGAATTCAAGTTTATTGAGATCAAAGATGATCGTTTCTTACATTTATGAACAGTTTTCGTTGCTCCTGCGAAAAAGTTTATTGAAGTGAGGTAAGGGGTACACTGAGATCAATGATGATCTAATTTCAGACCTATGAACATATTTTATTACGGCTTTGAAAAAGATTATTGAAATGAAGAAAAAAGTACATTGGAACAATGTGTATTAATTCATGAAAAAAATATGGTACATAATATCAATGAATACCGTTTATTACCTTTCCGTTCATTGGCACAATTAACTTTTCATCGTGATAATGATTAAACATTCACTGATGTACGAAGGTATTTATTGATACAATGAATTCAAGTTCATTGAGATCAAAGATGATCTTTTTTTACATTTATGAACAGGTTTCGTTGCTGCAATGGAAAAGTTCATTGCAGTAATTAAAGGGGTACACTGAATCCATTTGAAATTGTTCATCGTATCAATGAACGTAATTAATGGTCCCAGACATGATTTTATTGTTACAATGAATCCAAGTTTATCTAAATCAATGATAATCTCTATTTTCAGATCTACACACAGGTTTTATTGGGGCTATGGAAAGATCAACGAAGGTGTAACGAAGTTACTAAGTCCCAGTTTTGTTAGGCAGATAGAAGCAACATTTTCCTCCCATTCTATAACTCCGTAATTAATATATTCATGAATATAATAATTAGCCTTATGTCGAACCAAGCCATCTCGTGTTTGAATATACTTATACATTTTGCCGGCATCTGTTCAGCCGAATCCTTGCATAGAAATCTCCGTTGCTGGCAAGTTAGCTTTAGCTGGTAGTACACAGCTCCTCCACTAGAGGGACCACTCCGCACGACTTCGTTGTTTGCACAGAGCCGGTTAACTTAAGCAGACAGAAGCGATCGTTGAAGCATCTTCTCAGGTAGCACAGACTACAGAGACATCCGAAGAGCTCCGAAAGGAGCCAGCCGAAATAAAAGATAACTTCTGATGAATGCATGAATGAATTATTTTGCATATCTTTCGGAAACTCACTGTATGCTCAATATCAGTGGGAGGCCTTAATACCACTTATTCAAATGATGAACAAAATAATTAGTTCAATGTGTGAAAGCATCACGAGAAAAAACTGAAACATAGATTTAATGTATATCAATTATTGAATCAAGGAATAACCGATACTCAATAATCACCGTTCATTGGATTGATGAAAAATATCCATCGTCGAACTAATCTGAATCATTATATCAATCATACAACATTTATTCGAAGAACGAACAATAATAATTAATCTGATGAATACAGTTTCATCAGTTGAACGAATACAATTCATTGCTTGGGTGATCACTCTTTATCTGTTTGATGAATGGAATTTATTACCATAAAGAAACCTATTCAATGTACTTGATCATGATATCAATGAAAGCATTCATTGATATTATTAAGATCCGTATTCATAGTATGGATAACCAGTGGTACATTGACATAACGATTGCGTTCATTGGACCAATATTGATAAAAATATTCATTGAGTCTATGAACTTTTTCATTGTATTCAGGTACCAATTTTTTTCTGTGAATTCATGAGTGAGTCCAGCTTCTACTAATTATAATTAAATACTTGAAAGCAATAACTCACCCATGAATCATGTTCTCCAAGCTGCCAAACCAGTCCTTGCTGCCAAATCACTATTCGAGTCTAAAAAAGTGGGGGTCTTAGCTTCTAGTTCACTGCTCGAAATTATAAATAGGTTGATATTTTCTGAAGGTTCCAAGAACGTTTGTATCACTGAGAGCGAATTCTACAAATCAAGCTCACCAACAGTTCAACTGAGCTGAGGTCAGTTGCTAAGGAACTACAAATTTATTGGCTAATCCCTTGCAACTGAGGCGCGTTTACTTGAACTGTTTGTGAACTTGATTTGTACAACCCGCTCTGAAAATCATAAAAGCGCCAACAGAAACAGGTTTAAATGATATTTTAATTCCCAGAAATGATAGAATCTATTGAATTGTCACCACACGTGAATCATCAATTTCAGAGGTTTTCAATTTTATGGCATTCTGAACTGACTAGACAAAAGGAGATATAAATTTTTATTCAAACATTCCATAAAATTGTTAAAATCAGTTGTTAAGCTGCAGAATGAAGACGTACAAAATTGGTGACACACCGTGGACATTTCGTTTTCAGAAAAATCATTCAATTTTTAGGTTTTCAGATGAGTGCCTTGAGGACGTTGATATGAGAATCGATTCAATCAATCAATTGATTTTGAACAAATCAGTTGTACCATGATTACTAGATCTGGATGATTGTTTTGATAAATTAAGATTTTCAAATATTCAAGACAACCATTTGTGACGCACAAAGTAAAAAAGTGGCCATCTTGTTTTTCCTCAGGAGAAATTTGCAAAATCGAATTTTATAGATTTCAAAGAATATGCCAAATAAAATATTAATCTACCGATCGATTACATCAGTGAATCAAATGAAAATAACTATATCAAAATATACGACCTTTCATCTCTTCGTTGTAAGTAAAAAAAACTGAATTAAATTGAAAAAACTAAATTGAATTGAAAGCCAAAACGCTGTCACCCGTTTCAGAGCTCGCTTCAAAAAGGGCCGATCTCTTTGTCACTTTGTCATGCGGAAGAAGTTCGTCTTTCTTCCTTCTCTTTTTCCTTCCCTCTCAAGTTCCAACGTTGTCAATACAGTAATTGTCGCGTTACGCATCACGGAACAATTATAGTTTTATAGTTTGGAACACCCAAAATGGAACAACATCTACTGAGAGGTGAAGCTAACATGACGATTGATGGACGTTATAGGGAGCAACGAAATGTTTTAGATATCGTTACACCAACCACAATTGTAAAATCGTAATAGTTATTTGTGTATCAAGGGCGAAAAGTAGACGTTTATGGCCTGCGGCCGAAGGCCATAAACACATTTAATGCACGTGATACATACAAAATTTTATGCACTAGCGATTTATTAGCATAAATCAGAAATACTTACTTGAATTCAAATGTTTCATACTTTATGTATACAGTAATCAAGAGTAACGTAGTATGGGGAATGTGAAACTATAGTAGCTGAGAACTTTTATATTGAAGAATCTTTTTCAAATTAATTGATCATTATTGAAAAAATTGTCATCGATTGTGCCGGAATGCAGATACTGTAACGATGCTCTCAATATGTAATAATTTTTTTCGAAAGAATATCCCATCTTCAACATCAATAACTAAACCAACTTCATTTTCAATGATCAGGATTATGACATGTAACTAATGTTGAAAAAATGTCAATTAGGAAGAAATGTTAGGAAGAGTCTTTCTCTATTGAACTAAAATAATTCTGTTTGCATGAAATGATTCGTAAATATAAACAATTTGAGAATTTTGTGTACTTTGTGGCCCCTCGGAACATAATGCATAAGTGTATTTTACCGCCCGCCAGTGCATGGAATCTGTTTTGTACCTCCTGATTCCAAACTATTCCTACATTTCTCATTGCTGATATATTATCTTTGTCTGGTATTCTACGGTTTCTGAGAAGTGTTGGAGTCTGATAATGATGAAAGATTATAAAAAAAGATGATGTGAACAAAAACCGCTCTAAGAGATATAGTGTATCGTGTTATTCAAGTAAATCTTCAAACAATGCACCAAAACTTTATTGTCTCCTTACATTTTCACCTTTCATAGGAGATATCTTGTTCGAAAGATATGCGGAACATTTCTCATAGCTTTTCTGTTTCTGAACTGATTAGACCTTCGCTGAAACAGTTCCAGGAAATCCAAATATATTCGTAATAGTCTCTGGTTTCTTCAGTGGGTCTATATAATTGAATTTGAATTGAATTTTTTTCCTTTGTTGGGAATAGGAACTAGCAATGAGGGAACAGCGTACCTTGCAAGGTTCAAAGACCTACACTCCTTAACTGCGAGAATAATGTTCAACAAGGGAAGGAGAGAAAGATCAGAAGAAGTCGTTTATAGCCGATTTGTACTTAGTTCGGTGAAAATCAAAGAAATTCGCGATTGGGACGAGATTACGAAAACCAAGAAAACTGCCAAAAAAGGCGTTAAAACCACGGACACTCACAAAGAACTCGGAGAAGATGGGGAAGAAGTTGATGAAGTACCACCGACAAAAGGTACGCAGGAAGAAACAGAAGCCGAAGAAGATGGAAGGGAATCAAAAAAAGAGAAAAAGAAAACTGCTGAAAATATGGTTGGGTTAGTATGAAATATTCTCATAATATATTTTATAGTCCGCTAATATAATATTTTTATCAATTAATCGAGTTGCTACACGAAATTAACACTAATTTCGAGTTATTACTCTAAATTCCCACTAATTCCAAGTTATAACTCGAATCAAGCTAACATCGAGTTGTAACTCAAAATTTAATTTCGCGTTGTGACTCGAAATCAAGGATTAAAATATCGTATTTCCGTGCTACGCCTTCGTAAAATATAATACAAATAAATTTCAAACATGATAAACGTTTTTAAACTCTACAGGTATAAATATAGACGCGGAGTCTATACAATTGAAGGAACAAAAGCCATCAGTGGCCGAAAAGTATTGTCAGAAGTATTGAAGGAAGACCATTTTATATGTATTTGTGCCTGTTTGGTGTTATTAACTTACCCTGTGAAACGATGGGACACTAAGAAAGTAGATCAAGTTCTGAAGAATGGGAAGCACGTCTACTCACACGCTGATGATTTGGATATATCACAAAAGAGAACTATCAAGAATATTTTGGTTGGGAAGAATTTCTTCGATATCATCGTGAAGATGATCAAGATTGAAAACTGGAAAAACAATAGAAGTTTGAATAGAGGTTTGATTTTTTTTAAAGTAGGCCATTACCAAGTATATAATAATAATAACAGGTTATCAATACATGATGCATAAAAATAAAAGTAGTATAAAAATTATTCAGAGGTAAAATAATATTTCTATAAAGAATATCACAAAACAGTCAGAGTGTTACGTAAAACTGGTATAGAGACTGTTCATGAACATTTCAATCAATTTCTATTCTGTATATTTTAGTGGGATAATTTGAACTGAAAAAATTGAAATAACAGTTAATTAATAAGAAAAAAATAATAAATTAAGAAATACAGATAGACAAAGAACAGTAGTTGGTGATTTCAAAATAGAGGAGGCCTTGATTATATCACGTACTGAAAATTAATATTAATTAGGTTTATTTATTTGTGCAATCATATACTTTTTAAATCGATATTTAAATTGTAGGATGTTTCTGGAATTTTTGTACTCAATTGGTAATCTATTGAAATTTGATAGAGTTGAATGTGTGAATCTCTTCTGTCCAAAAATTGAGTTAGCAGGATCAATATGGAACAAGTTATGTTGTCTAGTATGATAACTATGAATTTCAGAATTTCTAGTCAATATGAAGTTTGATATAACTTTTTTATTCACAATATTGAAGGACATTTTGAAAGTTTTATTGTATAGAGTTCTTCTAACGAAAATGTATCTGTAATTATATAGAGTTGATTTGTTGGTGCATCATATGCAAGATTAAATTTTTTTAAAACATGTTCCCCAAATGTTTATGAGATAGGTAATTCTACTTATTATATGAGAATGTACATATCTGCAATTTTTGGCTTGAGTTTGGGACATCGTCTCGGGGCTCCAATTAAGGGAATTTTTTTTTTCATAAGCACTTCAATATGTTTTTCCTAGTTCAATTTTTCATGAATCCATATTCCTAGATACTTTATAACCTACTTTCTGACAGAAAAAATGATTCATCTCTCAAAATGACGTCGGGCCGCCATAGATCATAGATTACTTTTTGTCAACAAAAACATGAATTCGAACAAAGACCGAAAAGTGTGCTGGAGAGTTTCAAATAACTGAAACGAAAACTATCGACAAAGTCGAATTCCTCATGTCTCCATACTATCCTACAAAGTAGAAAATTTAATGCAAATTTCTGTCATAAAACAACTACTTCCCCCTACGAACATTGAATTACATCTGACATCAATTTGTGCAATTTTCCTCCAAGAGGACACAATTGCAAGTGCTAATTGCAATGAAGGATTGAATATTATCCCCCAATGGTTGGGAATGACCAACTGCAGACATAACAGGTTTCACGGTTTGTTTACCGCTTATCAATGCAAGGAGTTAATGCATGAATTCAAGTCCGAATAGTGTGCCGGAGAGTTTCAAATAAATGAATCGGAAATTTTGATGAGATATTTTTTCATAAGTTTTTTAAATGTATTTACATTTAATTTCTTCATGTTTGATAGTTTAGATCTCACCAAATGATTTTCCACTGTTTTCCGCATAAAATAATATCAAATTCTAGTTAGACCTGCACTTTTTTCTACGAATCGCTGGTCAGAATTCACATTTCTCAATCTCTCAATCTCTCCCCTCTCTATGAGGATCCTTTTGAATCCAACTAGTTCCAGTAAAATCATCAAATCTTTTAAGGTACACTTCTTATAAAGTTATCTGTGCCAGCAGACAAATAACATAGCAAACTGAATAATAATGAAGGTTCCTCATAGCAGAACTCTAACGATACGTACCTACTGCTAATTGTTTTGTATGAATATTTTTGTCTGGAATTTTGTTACCGTATAGAAAATTTAAAGACGATTCAAATAAGGCATTACTCGACCCCCAATGCAATTTAAAAAATTTTTCAAAATGGCATCCTGACACTGAAACAGAAAATTTGTTCTGGTGTCAAAAAGTAGCTCATAAACGACCTTTTCACCAAAACAGATTTCAAAGAAACATAATTCATCTAAACTTGAAAATGATAGATGATGTTTCAAAACAAACTCCGCATATGAAGTATCTAGGAATATGGATTGATGAAAAATTGAACTGGAAAAAATATATTGAAGGGCAACTCTATATTATTAAGAATTTCAATTTAATTTATTCCCAAGAAACATACAGTTTATAAGAGGAAAAAAAAACAATATTTAAATAATTTCACATAATGTAAGTAACAATAATAAAGATTAATTTAAATATAATGAAATCAGAATTGGAATGGATTCAAAGTAAGTATTTTTTTAGGTTATTCTTGAATCACAATTTACCATAAGTTTTTAATTAATTTGGAAGTTCATTGTAAAATTTCACACCATAAATTGATATCTTTCCAATATTCGTCTTGATTTTGTTGACAAATAAATTTTGGGCTTGTCTGGTCAAGTGATTATGTTGGTCATTATTAATTTTGAAAGTTAAAGTGGAATGTTTCATGTTATTTTTAACAAGATGAATGAATGTGCATATTTTCAATTTGTATAGGGAATGTATATCCAGTAGCTTTCTTGGTTTATATAAGTTTGCAGTTGGTTCTTGATAATCAAGTTTAAAAATACATTTAATAATTTTATTTTGTAGTGTCTTCGAAGATTAAATCTTCGAAGACATCAAATAGGTCGAAGCAGTGCCCCAAACCGAAATCAAATACTGTAATTTAGAGTATGCTTACGAAAAATATATGGATTTTAGATACTTCAGAGGCAGCAAATTTCGAATTTAAAAAATAATTCCAATTAATGGTGAAATCTGCCTCCTTAAGTTCTCTATATGTCTTGCCCATGATAAATTTTCATCTATTAAAGCCCCAAGAATTTCAGTGTCGAGCAGTATTTAATGTATCGGGTCTTTCAAATTATTGTATGACGATTTTTTTGTAATGAACATAAATGAGAATTTTTCATAATTTAATGTCAATTTATGATAGATGAGCCATAATGATATTTTTTTTAGATCATTTTTCATGTCACTTTTGATATCACTTTGACTTTTTCCACCGTATATTATTGTGGTATCATCCATATTGTGAATAAAAAAGTTAAATTAAACTTCATTTTAACTAGAAATTCTGAAATGCATAGTTATCATACTAGACAACATAACTTGTTCCATATTGATCCTGCTAACTCAATTTTTGGACAAAAGAGGTTCGCACATTCAGCTCTGTCAAATTTTAATACATTACCATTTGAGATCAAAAATTCCTGAAACATCTTACAATTTAAAAATCGATTAAAAAAGTACATGATTGCACAAAGAAATAAACATAATTAATCAATTTTCAGTACGTGATATAATCAAGGCCTCCTCTATTACCAACTACTGTTCTTTGTGTATCTGTATTTATTTATTTTTTTATTTTTTTTTTTCTTTGTTTTATTAATTAAGTGTAATTTTAATTTTTCTACTTAAAATTATCTCACTAAAATTTAGAGAGATTGTTTAAAATGTTCATGAACAGTCTCCATACCAGTTTTACATAACTGTCTGACTGTTTTCTGATATTCTTTATAGAAATATTATTTTACTTCTGAATAATTTTTTATACTCCTTGTATTTTGATGTATTACGTATTAATAAACCTGTTATTATTATTATTAACATGAGTCGAGATATTAGAGTAGAAAATTAAATTCCCTAAACTGTTATGAATGATTTGCATAGGCATCGATACACTTATGGGTAAAAAGCTGTCCTACTTCTTAGTCCAGTTTCCAAACGCTTGCTATGTGGTCCACAAATCTCAAGACGAAATGTTTCACTTGTTTGATCCATACGGAGTACAGAAAAGTAAAAATGCAGGCTGGGTGCAATGCAAAAACCTCAAGCAACTGAAATGTCGACTGAAAAAATTGATAATATCTGGAGGAGAGTCATATAAGTTTTTTAATTTTGAAGTAACATCGATTCAAAAGGCGCCCAAAGAAGTTTTGTTGAGCTATAGATTACAGCAGTATGAAACGGAATTGGTACCGAAGAAAGAACAATTGGGTAAGTTGCATATTTATGCATTATGGCCATAAAAATCAGAGGAAAGTGGAATTAACACTATTGCGTTGTTGTAAATATAATCAATTATTCATATGGCAACATCCCACGTAACGGGGATGCAGAAAATTATAAAATGGATTGAAGAGAGATAATATGTTTTCTCCTTCTTCTGTATGCCATTTTTCATCCAGATTTTTTAGGTTTCTTTTGTTTCCTCATATCATATCATATCATATCAGGCTGTTCTGGCTAGTTTTGGTTTGACCTCTGGTTACTTCCCCATTTTCTTCTGTGGCCATTATTTTTCCCTCAACTCGAATATTCCATTTTCATTCCTAGAATTTAATTCTCCTATTCCGGATGGGAGCAATGTAAATGACAAAATCATTTTATTCCTTGCCATTTCCGTTTTTTCTTTTCATTCATTGCTTCCAAGAAATATTCCAAGAAAAATTATATATAAATTGAATAATGGCAATACATATAAAAGAAAAATTAACGAATTGATCATACTGCTGAATATAATATAGCCAAAGGTGAAATATAGGAACTGGAAAGGTACGTGTTAGTAATAAACTTGGTTCTTTTTCGAACTTGGCTTTAGTCTTAATTTCTTGAATGGGTTGTAGTATTCTATTAGTTATTTGAATTTCCTCATGATAAATAGACGTTTTTCCAAAGTTTGATTAAAACTTAATGCGTTCATTTCATTTATAGTCCTTGTTTTATGGTTATGGATATTTGAATTTTTTTCCAAAGTAGGAACCAAAAGTTATTCGCTATAGCAACATAATGAATACATTTTTTAAAATTTTTAGTTGATATTATAGGTAACGAACGAAAATTCAGTAAAGTTTTCGCTTTATATAGGTAATTTGTTCGAATGTTCTGAAAAGGGCAAATTTTATTGCATTGTTTTGCAAAATTTGTTGTGGTTCCAAAATAGAAATTTTGACTGAGCCATAGACAGAAATGAGATATTACAATTTTGAATAAATTTAACTGATTTTCAAATATTTTAGTATAGTGTATTGTTTTATTCTGTATAGTGTTCCAGTCAAAGGTTGGAGTTGTTTTCTCAGAATGTTGATATGATTGAACCAAGAGAGGTTTGTAAATCCAAAAATTTTCTATCGTTAGTATTCCGAATTGGTTATTTTTTCAATTATATTGGTCTCAGATAATCAGTTGCAATGTTGTTTAGAAATAAACATAATTGATCATTTTCATGAGTAATATTTGATATACAATATTGTCTCCATCCAAACCACAACTTCGCATAGCGTTGCTTGGCTTTAGATATTGATCGGACAATATGATATATAATTTCGAATTTATTCTCTGCTCAATATACAATTGTGTCTTCGGCAAAAAATTTAAGTTGACCTTTAGATTTGAGTTGTGATATCGATATTATATAAAAAATTTTAAAAAAGGATCGGACCAATTATAAATCTAAGTGTATTTTCGATATAAGTTAGTTGTTTTCCGTCTATCAAATAAGTT
This sequence comes from Chrysolina haemoptera, assembly GCA_958298965.1. Lineage (NCBI taxonomy): Eukaryota > Metazoa > Arthropoda > Insecta > Coleoptera > Chrysomelidae > Chrysolina > Chrysolina haemoptera. Next base: position 40,461,672 of record OY282584.1, on the reverse strand, counting down.
CGGAACCAAACGAGAATGTTTTCCCGTATTCCAATATGATATAATTTTTCCACAAGAATTTTGTTGTTAACCACATCAAATGCTTTTCGCAAATCCAGTGAAGATGAACCGCATTTATTTGTCGAATCTCATTCCAGTTCCATTCTGGATATCATGTCTACTGCGGCAGACCCAGTAAAAAAAATGTTTTTATCCTACACTGTGACAAAAAGGAAAGAAAAAGTGACCCTTTCTTCGGCTAGCCGAGAATATGAACTTTACATTTTTACGCTAGGAGGTGACGCAATTAAACGTCAGTATAAACATAAATTGTTAACAGTTGTCAATATCTGAAAATTTATTAAATCATAAGTTGTCATATTTGAAGTTTGTTTGAAGTTTTCTTGTTTGTTCTTCAATAAATAAAATTCTGTGATAATAAATTGCTTTCTCAGGTTTTTACCGCCTAGGCATACAATATACTATTGTTTCAAATACCGGTCCAATTAGATAGTCATCTACAATTTCAATCCAAACATTCAACGAGAAATGATGTTGAAAACGATCTTCACATACCTTATGCGGATTTTCATCTGCCTACACATGGTTATTATGAAAATTCCTTATTGCATTTCTTGCGAAAGTAGCTTCATTGATGAAAGAATTTGTGTCAGGAATAGAGGGATGTGAACTAATGTTTACCTCGAGAGGTGTTCCCTGAGGCATACATCCTTCAGAAATTCAAGAAGAACACCAGTTTCCCAGGTTCCCTCGGCGCTCACGATGTTCTCTGACCAATACAGGATTTTCCTTTTTGTGGGACCCAGAACTTATAAAATATAATATCGAATATGGTTGTGACAAATTTTGTTCGCCCCGTCTTCGAAACAAAGGGGTTTTTCAAAAATCATCATAGTACAAAATTTTCTTATCTAACACCCTGTATAACACGAAGTACCTAGTAGTAGACTATTCTCATATCAACTTATCGGTTCCAGGAAAACCATTTTACGAAGAAGTGGAATGGCTTGAAGTGGATCCCATACCATGGTCGAGGAAAGTAGGACATTCAGCTGTTGGGAAGAGTCGCGGGACAGTTGATAATTTATGGCATAATTGGGATGAAGAATATCCCAAGGATCTTTATTCTCTTACGGGCAATATTCATCAATATTCTGAAAGGTACCGTTTAGAATTATCATTTTGAGCTACTATTTTATTGAAATTGAAAATCCCAAAATATTGCAGAAACGTACTGTAAATCCTTTAAAGTTCCAAATATTTGAAATTATTCAACTAAATGAAGTAGAGATTTTACCAAACAAATATAAACAAAGCCATAAAAATATGTTAATCTCAATAAAGACTTGGGTGAAATCGAATAAAACTGCTTATTTCAATATCCCTAACTTTTCTAGTATTCATCATTGTCCGAGAAATAAACAAAAATTGTAAAACATGTAAATGCAGAATATAAAACAACTGAGATTTGAATTTGTCAATCACAAACCAAACTAAAATGTATTGCTTCACACACCTCACCAAAATTGGTGAATTTTTACAATACCTAGATAACTTAAATTTAAAAAAAAATTTTGATGAGACATTTCAATTTAAATTTATGAACAGACACAAATTCTTATTCTAGGAAACAAAATAATTCTACCAGTATTCTTGATCACATTTTGACCAATTTTTAATAACTGATTTCAGAATAATGTAACCCCCCTCCCAAATAAAACTGACAATATACTTAGAAAAAATTCATCAAAACAGATTTTTCAAAATTTAGGAAACTTGTATGTAAATATAAATTCGAGTAACGGGGTGTCAAAAGTTTAATGAAAAATCGGTTTTTCATGAAATAGCTACTCAATTTTTTTTGCCAATGTTTATTAAACTCCGTGTGTTTGTTAGTAGTGATAAGGGATTTCTTTTCATAAAATTAGATTGTGAATTTCAATTCCAGTGGCGTTGCAGTTGACGCCTCGTTACTCGGAAACGAAGCAAGTGAGGACACACGTTTATATAAACTTTTTTTCATAAAATAAAACAGGGAATCACCTCCCGAATTTAATGACATTATTTAAGATACACCCTGTATAGCGTATTCTACATTTCCCAATTGATTATCTCACGAAATATCGACGTTCGAAAGTAAATAATGTGGCTCATTTTAGCATGTGCATCATTGAGGTAAAAGAAATAGTAATTTACGTAACAAGTCCGGAAAACACTGTTTTTTTACATTTATTTTTTATATTTTTTGTAGAAGAAAATTTCGAACATTTTTATTCTTATTTGTATTAAATATCTAAATGCGAACAGAAGATAGGTACTAACAGAAACATTCTGATTCTTATTTATATAAATATTTATATTGAAATTCTAGCATTTCCCGGACTAGTCCGGAAAGTACGTACTTCCCGGACTAGTCCGGGAAATGATACTTTCTCAAAGAAAAACGTAATTTTGTCTTGTATAATAAGATTAATCAACGACAAATGAACACTAGTACTAACCATTTAGCTTAACCAAACTACTCGGAGGCTGAAGAACAGCATAAAACCTAACTCTATTTTCGAACATATTTATGATTTAAAATTGGCATTGATTTATAATACGCCCACAAATGTTTTATTTTATTAAAAAATATCGAAATGCCTTTTCGAAATAGAAAGTTTTCTTGTCCTTCCTAATGGAATTATTCTGGTAATCCTAGTTTCGATAAAATAATGTTTGTTATTAAAACAGAAAATTAAGAGAAAGAAAGGAAAGAAAACAAAATTTTCACTAGAGTCGATAATACTTCTGGAAATTAATCAGTATAAGATCATAGTCTTATCACGCGCGATCCTCTTACGCGGTATGCCTATACTATTTGAAGAGAACACAAAATATATACGTATTCCAATTGACCCTATTCACCGTCGCCATATTGTCATGCGACAATACCAACTATCCATTGTTACCAACGGTTAAAAATATAATGTATCTCTAACAAAACCGCGAAAATCAAGAATGTTTAATTTGGTACAAATTCCATGTGCGAATTTAATGAGTTTCAGAAAAATGTAACAGATGAAGAGAAAATCTAGGATAAATGGGTAGATATATCAATATCGGTATCAGCTTTCACCTGAGCTTCAATAATGACAACATTTATATTTTGAACTTTATATATTTGCCTTTTATGCAATTTTTGACACTGCATTTTGCCAATTTCTCTTTTTATTTCAAAATATCATTTTCTTTGATAATAGTAATAATAATAAAGTTTATTCAAAATTCTAAAAATATGTACAACAATTTGTAAAAAAGTGAATAAACTATTAAATTATATTCGCCAAGTTAAAAACTTGTTGCGAGAAAATATCATGTCAGAATTATATACACAAATATATACATATGTTTTGTGAGTTCTCGAAATGGAATAAAATGATAATAAAAGGTAAATTGACTGAGTTAATTGAAGTGAAAGATATCATGAAATAAATCATGTTTTGATTTTATTTTAAAAGATACTGCTGACTTGTTTATTTCTATCTGTTTTGGAATCAAATCATAGTAGAATGGCAATAAGTATTTGAAATTTTTCCGAGACCTTGTTGTTTTAACTTTTTTACTGTGATATTATTTTCATTACCTGTATTATATATATATATATGATTATTGAAGTTTATATTCGCTCAATGTTCATGAATATAAACAATTATGTTGTATCCAAATCATGAAATAAATCATGTTTTGATTTTATTTTAAAAGATACTGCTGACTTGTTCATTTCTATCTGTTTTGGAATCAAATCATAGTAGAATGGCAATAAGTATTTGAAATTTTTCCGAGACCTTGTTGTTTTAACTTTTTTACTGTGATATTATTTTCATTCCCTGTATTATATATATATATATATGATTATTGAAGTTTATATTCGCTCAATGTTCATGAATATAAACAATTATGTTGTATCCAAATAATTGTCTTATATCCATTTTCTTTGTTTTCCTGTACAAATTTTTACTTGGATATAAATAACACTAAGTATATATAATTTACAAAAACTATTTCCAAGATTTCTGAGGTGGGATTTCACGACTCCTCCCCAAGCCAGAATCCCATAATTCAATTGAGATTGTATTAATGAAAAATGAAGAATAATGAGAGTATTTATGTCCATAAATGTTTTAAGATACTTACATTTTGATAATAAACTTCGCAATTTTCCCATTAGGAATACTATTTGTTTATCCCATTCCATATGTCTGTCAAACGCAACATGTACTTGATACGATCAGATGTTTTTGAAAATTCCGAAACATTTTTGTCCACGGACTATTATCATGTAAAAATTAAATTAACTTGATACTAAACTCACTCCCACACTACTAAACATTTTTTGTTAACTGTACTGCCTAAATAAATATCATTTTAAAATTGAACTGATGTACATAATTAATAAATTTGGTTATTCTTAGTTGAAAACCCTGAGTAAGTTTGTATTGTCGCATGACACGATGACACGAGGAGAGTTCTAACGAGAACAGGCACACTGGGAAAAAATGTAACCAGATTTACGCATTGAAAGCGACTACGTGCGTTAGCGTAGAAAATATGACAAATATTTTGCTTTTTTTCAATTAGGGGGTTCAGTTTATGACGGCAATACTGATTTTTATTCATCTCTTTCCAGATTTCCCGTTGACACAAGAGGTAAACAGACTTTAGCAAATTTGGTCACCGCCATCGGTATGACGGAAATCTACGATTTGGCGGAATGGAACGCGGCAGTTGTAGACTCAATTTTGGTGAATGGAGACAACTATTTCGCTGAATGTATCAACGATATTTTCGATGAAGATTATGAAATTACAATGGACGATTTGAAACCTGATTGTTCCATCTTTCCATTTACTTTCAACGTCACCTTCACTCCGATAGTTGAAGGAACGATGTTTTTAGTTAGAGTTACACAATTCAACTTGTATAAAGCACTAAGGTGAGTTACATTACCAAAAATTCAATTATCAAAATTGAAATTATCATAATAATCATAGTCTTCATTTTCTTCCACGGGCACATATAAATCAATGATTTTTCCGAGAAATTGGAAAATAAGGGAGAATTTTTTTCTTCCAATGAAGCAATCGCGAAATCATAAAAATGTTATTTATTGCACATTCTGTCGCGGGTTACTAATTTATGTATTCTTGTTTTTCTGAAATATGGAATAAATATTTCCCAAATATATCTATTATTATTTTTTATTCAAGAAGCGTTTTTCAAAGATTATTTTAATGACGGTGTTCAAATTCTTCACCACTGATTAGCCCTGCTTCTCTTCTTTTACCACTCCTATAGCTCCGTTTTTCGCACAGCCCAAACGAAATATGTAAATAATGATTCTTCCTCATAAACGCCCACTGGTATAGCTTGTGCGTGTAGAGGCAGGCTATTATTATTATTATTTGACATGGCGCTAATGAATGTTTTGGTAATGGAAACCAAATCAATGATTAATATTTTGAAATTCATTATCATTCAATTATAATGTATTTCACTCTACACAAAATGTAATCTAAATGTTTATTTGTACTTTCCATTTCATTACGTAAACAAATATACATATGTAGAATTGTTCCACTTCAACATTTAAGTATCCCATATCGCAATCCAGAATAATCCTGATTCAGGATGAAAATTGTTTATTTTTATATATGTTTTGATATGTAATATTTCAAATGTCAACTTAGTCCATGGACGTAAGATTTTTATACGGTGCAATGACGATGACTCAACAGTCGAAAGCACTTTGTTTTTTTAAAGAATAAAAATATTTTGCACGAAATACAAAGTTTCTTCCTTCAGGAATACATACATCCTCTTGTATATTACCAGAATAAAATATGTGGAAAATTCACCAGACAGAAATGGAGTTTGTTGCTTCACATATATTCATGCAGAAATATTAAAATTTGTAAATGATAAAAAAATAATAATAAAATAAAATAAAATGATACCTATACTACGTTATTAAAACGAACTGAAAATAATGGAATTATTTCTCCTCGTCCCATACAGAGTTGAAACCCATACTCATAACACCAAAAATTTGTTCTGAAAATTTGTGATCGTGATTAGATATGAATATTTGCTTGTGGGTGTTCATATTATAATATTTATATATATATTTATTCACCCAAGAAACATTAATTGTTTTTATACGGAAGTCAAAGGATTAATAATTGGCAATATACAGGGTGTTATGTAATAAGTGTCCGATATTCAACAGGACGATTCCTCAGTTATTTATAAGGTAAAAAGTTCATATAAACATGGGTCCGCAAGGCCTTCAGTTTTAAGATAGAGGGTGTTGAAAATTTATTTTTATTTTGGTTTTTCGTGAATAAATTTTGAAATAATGTCGATATTTGAACAAAAATTGGTATTTGGGGACTTTTCAATATGAGAAATTCAAATTTGATCCCTGTTTGGCACTTATTGTAGGGGGCGCCACCTACAGGTCTTTGTCTCTTTTGAGGAGTCACAACTTTTTCGTGCATGTATGTATCACATTTTCTAAAAAAAAAACATATTCCACTATCATTTTTACGTGAAAAAGGAATACTTGTCAAAAGTCGCTACAAGCAGCCGTTATCGAGATATTTTAATTTATATTAATCGATGTATGCGTTTGTCCAAAAATGAAAAAAAAAATTGTTTTTTTATTTAACCTAGAAACATTTCAAAAACGAATTCCTAATAAACCATAAATAACGGAACAATAAATATTAAACTAATTCAAAATTACAATAAATGTTCGAAATGTCCACCTCCTGCCTGTATGCACGCATCCAATCTTCTTCTCATTGATTCTCGCACTCTTTGGAAAATTCCTGGAGTATCTTGAATCGATCTGCATGCGTTAATTATTCGGTTTCTTAATTCTTCTCTATTTTGGATAGGTGTCTGGTAAATTAAGGATTTTAGATGTCCCCACAGGAAAAAATCTAAACTATTAAGGTCTGGTGACCTAGGGGGTCATGATTGAGGCCCTGCCCGAACTATTCAACGGTTGCCGAAAGTTTGGTAAGAATTCTCGCGCTTGTATGCTAAAATGTGCCGGAGCACCGTCATGCATAAACCACATTTCATGTCGTAGTCTAAGCGGCACATATTCCAGTAAAATAGGCAAATCTGCTTCAAGAAAATGACGATATCTCTCTCCGTTTAATCTCCCCGGAATAAAGAATGGGCCTATCAGATAATCTCCAAGGATTTCTGCCCACACGTTGAGAGAGAACTGTTCTTGAAAATGTGATTCCTGTATCGCATAGGGGTTTTCCTCTGACCACAAATGATTGTTGTGAAAATTGCGTATAGCGTTGCGTGAGAAATTTGCTTCGTCGGTACACAGGATTTGATTTTTAAATAAAGGATTTTGAATGAGGCGTTGGAGAAACAAACGACAGAAGTTGATACGTAACGGAAAGTCACGAGGGAGGAGTGCCTGAACTCTCTGAATATGGTAGGAAATGTAGGGATATAACAAATTATCAATTAATATTTTCGATACCAAAACATGAGAAATATTCAACGTCAGCGCTATTTTCCTGCAGCTTGTTTCCGGGTGTTCTCCTACCAGATTAAGAACTGCTTCCTCGGTTGCTGGGGTTCTTACCGCGTCCGATGTGCACCCGACAGATGACTAGCTTTCTCAAAACTTCCTGTTTCCCTTAACCGAGTGTGAATTCTTGAAAAAGTTTTTGAAGTAGGAGTTGTGCGGTTCGGATAACGCTCCTGATATAAACGTCTAGCCTCATATGCATTTCCGTTAGGAAGTCCGTATGTAAAATGTATGTCAGCATACTCTGCATTGGTGAAGTTTACCATTTTCAATAAAATAATCACACTATTTAACTATGCGTCAAGATATAATTTTTGAAATGACAGCACAAAAAAAAACATTGGAATAAACTTACTAGCCTACTTGATTATTTAATTTTCAAGGAGTTCGCGAATCAATGAGAAGGCGATTGGATGCATCGGTTAATTTAAATTAAAATATCTCGATAACGGCTGCTTGTAGCGACTTTTGACAGGTAATCTTTTTTCACGTAAAAATGATAGTGGAATATGTTTTTTGTCTAGAAAATGTGATACATACATGCACGAAAAAGTTGTGACTCCCCAAAAGAGAAATAGACCTGTAGGTCGCGCCCTCTACAATTAAGTGCCAAACAGAGATCAAATTTAAATTTCTCATATTGAAAAGTCCCCAAATACCAATTTTTGTTCAAATATCAACATTATTTCAAAATTTATTCACGAAAAACCAAAATAAAAATAAATTTTCAACACCCTCTATCTCAAAACTGAAGGCCTTGCGGACCCATATTTATATGAACTTTTTTCCTTATAAATAACTGAGGAATCGTCCTATTAAATATCGGACACTTATTACATAACACCCTGTATAATATGTATATAGGATAAATGAAAATAAATAAAATTAAATTAAATTGTCAAATCTGATAAAATTCTAAAAAACTGAGAAACTAAGAAATACTCTTTTAGTTGTAATTTGAACTTTGATAGATGTTTTATATTTTTCAAACGGCTAGGTATTTGATTATAAATTATGACACCATCATGCAAAATGCACCTCTTTCCAATTTCAGATGTTGCCTCACTGGGATATAGTTCATTGAAATTTCTTGTTAGGTGTTTGTGAATGACTTTATTTTCTGTAAAATGCAAACCAATATATATATATATTTTTTGAATCGGCTTAGATGAATGAATAAACATACTGATAATTTGTAAAGAGATTTCAAGTTCAATCATTTTTTTGGTTTGTACAAATATTTTGTTGGTTCAAGATGGGGAAGTTTGTGAATACATTTTATTGATTTATTTTGGAGTTTTCTCAAAGGTTTCAATACAGATATATTCGCGGATCACTATATAGATATCAAATATTGTAATTGAGAATATATGAAGGAATAATATATATTCATCAAATATTTACGACATATATAGTTTTTAATCTTATAAAGTATGCCGATAATTGGAGAGATTTTTTTCTAATTTTCTCAATATGTTTTTTCCAACTAAGGCATTCATATCATATTTATTGAATATTCTCCATTCCATGCAACATTAAAAAAAGTGTTAGTCTAGCAGTATTTACGACAAATGAGTATTAATTTTATTATCAGGGGTAATATAATGAGTGGTATGATTATTACCGATAATTTTTTGGAATATTAATGAATTGCAATCCCAAAGCTGAAAATACGAGTCCGCAGGACGAGTTGTATTTTCTTGCATTGGGATTGCCAATGAATTGATATTCCAAAAAAATATAGGTTTTTAATCATACCACGAATTATATTTAGGACGACAATATATCGATTTGAAATAAAGAAAAATCGTGTCACCTGGTAATTGATGCTTTACTTCTAGCCGTATTCAACGGAATACTCTTTTCCACGGCTTCATCTATGATACCAATGGACATTTATCCCCAACGATCGCTAATATTGATAAATAAAGATAACTAGTCAAAACACATACATTTGACGTTTATAATTTATATCATTATTTTCACTTGACAGATTGTAAAACAAAAACTAAGCAGGGTTTTCACCGTGAAAATACAGCGACAAGCTATATTTTCACTGTAGTTCCGATTCTGTTGGCTGAATTTCAATATTTGAAATCCACTGATTGGTTGTTAAACAAGGAAATATATTGTCATCAAATGATTGCCTTCAGTCAAATATTCCCACTTGTTTCAGCTTTAGACAACAAATAAACTTTTTCGAATATGAACCTTAGCTTATGAATTTGGTAATATATTCAATGAATGAACCTGATAAAATTAATCAAACACTACTCACTTATGGTCTTCATTTCCAGATTCTTCTTCAATAACATTATGAGAAGATGCGGAATAATTTCCTGCACGAAGTCAGAAAGAAAACGCCACGTAGCTTTCGGAAAGCTACAGGAATCTGAATACTTTATGTTCGACAGTGCCTGTCAAGGTAACCCAATGTTCCTCAGTGGTTGTGGAGTTGCTTATATTCTCAGGATGACAACACTGAATAGGTTACTTCATGTACTGACCCTTACACTGAGAGGTGGGGATTTCTATATTTATGACGTAGAGATTACTGGTCTGAAGCCCATAAGTTGATGAATATGATATCAATAAACGTTTTTGTCTACTAATTTTCAACATTTTATGTAATAATTTTTTCGAATGACTCCTTGACATCCGCTAATAAACTAAACCAAATATATTTTTTCTAATACCACCTATAAAACAGGAAATAAATACTATTTTGTTACTTACAAAGAAGCTCATTCAATTATGGCAACAGGAAAGTGAAATGCACTAGTGTAGAAATATTGCACATCGAGGTATCAAGTATGAAATGAGAATAGCATCGTCATTGCCGATGGCAACAATCTAGATTAACGACAACAATTTATCTGACTCCACTAGAAAATTTGATTTTTTACCCCTAAACAAGAAAGAGAAATTACAAAACAAAATTCCTTCCTGAAAATTTGTTAATACGTGTACACAAGAGTTTTTTTTCACCTTGCCTGCATCTTTTTGATTTTGTTAGAAGATTCATGGAAATATTCACAAATAAGCGTATATTTATCTCACCATAATAGATGGAATGGAAATTGAATTAATTGCATATAATTCCACAAATTTCTGCAGTTTTTCTCATAAGTATAGAAGCAGTATTAGAAACTAGGTACATAACTCAGAAGAAAAAATCTATATCTGTCTTGATATTGTTACAAAACAACCGGCCGCACCCTTACGAGCACCCTTCAGGAGACTTCACAAGAGGCTTGTGAATGCTAGGAAAGACATAGTCCTTACCTTCTATAGTGTGATGCCATGTACGGGACTGGTGACCGCGCTGAGATTCGAACCCATGCACCTACCGATGATTATGTTAAGAAGCGCACGCTTTACCCACGTGCCATCGCGGTATACAAGATCGGAAAGTTTTTATCGGGGTATGCTGGTTTCATAGGAGCGTAAAGAATAGCTTGCTATTAGGTTGAGAGAGCATTACAATTTCTCCTCGACTCGCTCGAGCAAGGGATATCGACGTGGTTGTTAATTCGTCGGACGTGCAAACCGCATGGTTTTGGTTTTTCACTGTTAGATTGTTCCTACCTGTTTCAATTTATCAAAATGTCATGAACGAGAGATTGAAAAAAAAAATGTTTTCATATGCCTAGCACACGTCCAATCGCAAAATTTTCTTTTTTTGGGCTCAACAAGAGAAAATGGGTGTTATGAATAAAAGCTAGCCAAAGCTTTTAATATAGGTTTGCCTTTCTCATTAGTTATTAAAATGGATAGGTCTATTTCAAGAAATCTGAGTAAAAGTATTTGCTTAAGGTTTATTCATTAGACCCATTGAGTCAGCAAAATCTGTCATTTATCTGACGGTCTTAATTGCACGGTGGATAGATTTGAATATGAACGAATACTCTCAACCATATGGATTCTATCTACTATGTAACCTCGACACCATTGTAATGGTTTTAGCTATGCTGCAGCTCGTGAAATAAAAAATATAGAATTTGATGTAAAAAAATTAAATGGAAGTAAAATATATAAAGAAGTCAATATTTTCAAAAAAAAATTAATAATTCATGCTGAAACAAATGAAAGAATATTTTTAAAATATGTGAACAGAGAAATAAACATTGGCTGGGGACAATATAAAATTCTTGAAGCTTACAATATATTAAGATGTTACAAATGAATATATGGTCATTTCTATAATCACATATAAGAGGCAAACTTTATATTCCAACTCCACCAACTTTTGCAGAAATAATTGATATCAGGAAGTTGATGCCCGAGCACACCTTAATAGAACTCCATAACAATTTACAAAGGATAATTTTCGAACAACTATTCAATAAACAAAAAATAGACAATTCTTTTTTTCTTACAAACACGATCTGCCTACCCTTATACCCTTAATCACCTATTAGATATGCTTGGAAGCTGCCAAGATCTCATCTTGACAGAAAGAAAGAACCCTTTTTTAAATCACCACAATACATCATTCTCTAACTGTACTTCTTGAAGTCGGGGGTAGATGGCGCAATGTTAAAGAAGGGTGAAAATCAGGAAATTTTCATGTTTCAAAAAATACGAGTAATTAAAGGATTACGCATGTGCCTGCTCAAAGCAAGCAACCTGCCCTGTTTTTTGTATATCAGTCCTATTCCAAAAACCAACCCATAAAATGCAAATTCATTTTGCCACAACCAAAAGGTTATAGATATACAGGGTGTAATCTTACCTCTTGCACTCTTGTGTAGGACAGGTGTATAATGCCATTTTATAACGAATATCAGGTGTTAAAAATAAAAAAAAATGTAGAAATTTTGTTGGAAAATTCGAAATTATACAGTTTCTTCCATTCTTCCATTCTGCCAGTTTCCACATTTTTTTTTGAATTTTCACACCTGCCATTCGTTATAAAATAGCATTATACACCAATCCTTCACGGGAGTGCAAGAGGTTAGATTACACTCTGTATACTAACCGGCGAAAAAAATGGCCACTAAAAACTGGCCCCAATTTCAAAGTTGGCTTCCTCGCGAACCGCTCATTTGATTTTGAGGTTTTCTTTCAAATTGTAGATCTGTGTGTGTTTCAGCATATCACGCTTCAGCTTTAATATACAGTGAAAACGTTAAGGGTTATTTAACGAACAAGTGTATTAATAAGGGCGATCAACAATTGAGATAATGTTCGAGATTGTTAATCGCCATTTTAATTCACGAGTTCGTTACAAAACTTTTCCGTTGACCGTAATTTTCCAAAAAAAAAATCGGTTCCATTTGGGTCTTGAACCCTCGATATCGCAATCACCTCAAGTCTCACACGAGCATTTTACCAGCCGGCTGCTGACTACCTATTAATGTTACTGACAACTGGTATATTGAATGTTTTCTGAATATTTTTTTTACACAACTTTTCCGTCGACCGTACTTTTCAAAAATAAAAATATCTTACTTTTAATTTTCAGTTTTATTATTATAAATATTGATATTAGAAATTATACAACGATTGAAACTTAATGAATTTTAAGAAAATACAACAATGAAATAAATAATGACAGATAGTACTAACACATCTACTTGATTTCAAAATAAATGTAGCGGGTAAGTGTATGGTTGCCTACGCCACAGGCCACTAATAAGTATAATATGTATTGGAGCAATGTACGTTGGGTTGCATATAAGTAAATCGTTGATCAATAGAAAATCATTCATTAACAGGGGTCATCAATCAACGATTTTGAGTGCGTTAAAATACATCGTAAATGAACGGTCCTCGGAAAAAGTCGTTTAATTTAACTTTCGAACGCAACGAGCTATCGAGGTCGGGTGAAATTCAGGTAAAAAGGTACCGCTTATATTACTTTTGGCATAAAAATGATTGTGGTTACGAGGCCTAGTGTCAAGAGGACACCATCAAATTTTTCTTTTTTCAAATGAAACGGGGGGTCACGTGGCACCTGGTTTTGAAGGCCTTGCGATTTTCTATCCAACACCGCTTTGTTTGTGGAAATTGGCCAAGCCGTTTACTAAATTACATGCATTTGAAATTTGCTTCAAATATTTTACAAATAAATTATTTTAACATTTAATTGCAGCAGAATTTTAACTCCATTATTGATTATGGTCGAAAAGCAAATTTTCACCACAGAATAAGGAACGGAATTACAATTCTGCTCCAATTAATAGATGAAAGAATTTATTTGTCAAATATTTCAAGCAAATTTCAAACGTTCGTCAGTTCGAAACGGCGTTGCCGATTTCCACAAACAAAGCGGTGTTGAATAGAAAATCGGAAGGCATTCAAAACCAGGTGCAACGCGACCCCACTTAACATTAAAAATGATAAAATGCGCCTACATACGCAACAAAATCGTTCGGTCTCCAGGTGGAAGCCCACATGTAATTATTTAGTTTCAACACGGACATCGACAGTGTGTATAGTTTCAAGCAATAATTTTGAAAGAAAATAATAAAAAAAGTTGTCTTTGACTGAAAAATGAATTTTTATCAAAAAATACATGAACTTTTGTTTTATCGGATAAATTTTTTTTTTCAACGAAATAATTTTGCCAATCAGTAATTTCACGAAAAAACTGACATGGAAAAATTTGAGCCATTTTGTCGAACGTCAGTTTTTCGTGTAAAATTACTGATAGAAAAATTTTGAGTTGAAAGAAATTCGAGTGTTTTTTGGCAAGATAAATCAACGATAATACGTAAATACACCACAATAATATTTACCTTCAATAAAACAATTATTTGAAGGGGTAGTTGATAACAACACAATTGTTATAATCCTTGTGGTTTCTTCAGATGAAACCTTCCCGAAACGATTCATATCGTGTCAATTATTATTATTATTATTTTAACCCTTCTATAAACATGTAATGTTTCTTAGGTAATAGTTGATTGATTGAATAATACTGAACAATCATTGCTGTCATGACTGAAATTGAAGGGACTGCTGCTTACTAGATGAAGTCCAGTTTTGAGGAACAGGCATTTTTAACGTGATAAAAAAGATGCATCCTTTTTTTAACGCTGTCAAAATGACCGAAACGCGCCCAAACGTTTTTTTCTACCGGAATTGATTTATCGTTAACATTAATGTCTACAAATAATATTTTCAAGAACCCTATTATTTTTATGGAATATACTCTTCGTGACATTATAAAAATGGAAATGAATCAACCATAATGTATATTGTAATAATTTTAATACATTCAATTTTAATTATATTCAGAACGATGCTGAAACAATAACTTTAGGCACTATATAGTCCATTTTGTGCGCTACATGTGACTATAATAATAATATTGATTATTTTCCAACTGAAGATGCGCTTTTTCGACAAAATATTATTGTACGGCATTCGTCACGTTGGTGAATTGAAAAATACATATTTAGAACCCACTGCCGTACAAAAATAATATGACCGGAAGCCAAGCAACTAATTTTTTCTACAACTGCTATGAAAAGTAGCGTATTTCTCACGGCTTACTTACTTTCATACCATGTTTTGCTCATGCTGTGAGAAATATCATTTCTCATTGAACAAATAAAGAATACCAAGGGCTCCATGGCGTAATGGAATGTCAATCAGCGTCTCACGCAGGCGGTCCGGGTTCTACACCAGGGAACAGCTATTTTTTTTTTTTTTTTTTTCATTTTACTTTACATCTTGATATTTTTATTAAGTCAATTTTAAATCAATTATTCAACTGTTAAGAGGTAGATACTTTATTGCTATTTCAGTTTTTCTAAAAATAAAAATAAATATTGAGTTACAATATTTGTATTCTTCAAATTTGTGCAGTTGTAGAAAGAGAATAGTGTCCAACATGTGGGGAAAGTTACTTTCTCACTCGTGTGTTTGCGGCACTCGCCCTTCAGGCTCGTGCCACAAACCTCCACACTCGTGAGAAAAGTTGAACTTTTCCCACTTGTTGCACTATATACTATTTCATAGTATGCCAACGTGAGGAATGCCGTAAAAGAATATTTTGTCGGAAAAGCGCATCTTCGGATTTATTATTTTTATAGTTACCTGTACCACCCAAAATTGACGGCATAATGCCTTAAGTTATTTTTTCATATAGCAGCATCGTTCTGAATATTATTTATGCTGGGTCACTTGACCCCTTCAAAATGTACATGTTCACTTTGACAGATACAACTTGCAACTATTCGATCACAATTGAGCTTAGATTCAATACAACCAAACAGAATCGCGCAGTTGCGCAATCGTTTAGTTTGTGTCAAAACACAAACTATTCAGTTGCATATTAGTTGCAAGTGGGCGCGGAGTAATATACATACATAGTACTCATTTCTACGACTAAGGGCTCAACCGCGCGACTCCTAATCTGTTTGAATTATACCTGCTTTTCTGAAAATACAGCTAGTTAATTCAAATGAAATCCAACGAGAATCCTTCAAAATTCTATATGAACGAGAAAAAATACCTGAAGAGGATAATTGGGATGGAATTTTTCGATTTTATAGAAAAAAACAAATAGGTATCATATGGATTATGCAGTCTATAACGTAACCCACCGTCCCACTACAGGTTATGTGTTTCAGTTGGGAAATTGGTCCATTACTTTCAGCGACAAGATTTTCGGGGGTAATACCACGAGTGGTCGCAATACTATCGATAATTCTGTCAGAAATCAACGAGATCAAATTGCTTGGTAACACCACTCGTCCCTACGGGACTCAAAGCAATTTGAGCGAGTTAAAGATTTCTGACAGAATTATCGATTGTATTGTGAGCACGAGTCGTATTTATTGAGATAATTTCACGAACCAACCAAGTTATTATTTGAAATTTGATCGAGTAAACAAAGTGAATTCTTCAATAGTTGCAACTAATGAATAATAAACATGAAGTCTGTCAACCTGACGTTTATGTCATATTAGATTACAAGATGTATCATTGCTGTTTATATTTGTGGTTGACTTGACGACGTGGTCTTTCCGGATCGGAAAGAAAGGAAGCGTGTACTTTCGCGAAATCCCATTCTGATTGGTCCTCATATCGCATATAGTGAGTGAAATTTTCAGTAGAAGAGAACGTTTGGTTGAGGGTGTTGCTGGAAGAACTGCTTTGTGGAATTTCCGATTAAAAATTCAACAAGTGGGGTAAATATATGAATATTCGGCTTTACTTGATTAGGAAACAGTTTCAGAAAAAGTTGAAGACAATTTTCAGCTTCTTTGTTGAATACAAAGTTGACAAAGAGATATTCTGAAAGTGCGTCATAAAATGGAAAACCAAAAGCGGGTGGAAAAATTTTTTTTTTCAAGGTTTTATTGAGGACAATATCATTTATTTTCCAGATGGATATATGTATATAAAAATTAAGTACATCTGAGTGTTCATATGCTTACAGCTAAAATGGACGAATTTGATACATAAAAACGTAATTGCACTTATCTTATACATAAAAACATTAGTGCACATATCTTATACATAAAAACGTAAGTGCACATATCTTATACAAATTAAAATTTTTTGTTCTATTACTATTTTAAAAGTACCTGTCAAATATTGCACTGGCATCGGATGAAACTCAAGTAAAAGAAGTTTTATAGCTTTTATAACTTGTTTCTAACTCGGACAACTTCGCAGTACAATATTTTGAGAATACAATATTAAAAATTAAAATATAACTTCAATTATACTACATTTCATAAATCAATAAAAAATATAACCCTTTGTAAATTACAAAAAATAACAAAACTATATCAAATAAGTAGTAAGTACGAATAAAAAATTATAAAATATTGTTAGGCCATTGAAAATAATGATGTTCAGTTTTCGAAATAACTGTTGAAGAAATTCAATTATAACTACCAGTCTCTACAAAGATTTGTTTTTCTTGAATTACCAACAAGGAGTTTTATTGTTCTGAAGTAAAAAAAAATATTTTGGCCAAAATCAAAATGGACACATGAAGTATAACTGAATATCATGAAGAGTATACTTACAAATAATCGTTAATATTTACAGATACTGAAATTTATGAAAATATTTCTCCATTATTCGTGAACTAGTAGTATTGAATAAATACCACTATTCTTTTGAAAGTTTTCATAATTCTTTCTATGTAAATTTAGTGAGGCTGGCTTTGAGAAAGTAGAATTTATACCGATTTACTCGAGAAATTTCAAACAACACAATATCATTTATGAAAATGTCTGAGATTCGAATAACAAGAGTAAAAGCTGATAATACAAATTGAAACTTAACGAGTTCATATTCAAAGACCGAGTAATTCAGATAAAATCACACATCTCAAATACAATATAACGAAATCTACGAGATTAATCTGCATCCGTATACTTATAATCGTCATAAACTGAAAATATTACAAATTCTCATATCAAGACCTCACCAAAAACTAAATATCAAAATTAGGTTTGATGTAAGTTTTACAGTTTCTATTTATTGTTTTCATGTTAGGTTATTCCAATGAAGTTCAAGATATCGTTAAGAAGAACGTGATGAGAATATATTTCAATATTTGTATTAATATCGTTATTTGTAGGTATTCATTATTAATGGCGAATAACTTCAATACTGACCAATACTGACCAATACTGTCCTGCTTTCGAGCAAAATAAATATTCTTAGAAAAATTGCAATGTGTATTGTAAATATTCTATAGATCATGGTTATCTTCCATATATCACAAAAAAAACTCAAATGGAGAAAAAAATGTGTTTGCATCCAACGAATAGATATCTCCAAGATATCCTATTTATTTCGTCGATAGCTTATATAGTTATTTATTGGTCCAAGAGTATATATGTTTTTGCAGAAAAGCAGTAGTAACCCTTACTAGTCTATATTTACTCCGTACAGTTAAATGCTTCCCCAAATTTCCTGTTTCACTCATTTCTTCTGCGGTTCTTTCGTTTTATCGTCATCTCCCCCATTTTGTGTGTATATTATTTCTGCATATTCAGTTTTCTCGTCATCGTTTCTGACAACTGGTTTCAACTCAGCTCTCACCAAGTCAAGTTCAGCGTAGACTAGTCCCTTGTGTTCTTCTTCTGGTAATGACGTTTTTTCCCTATCTGCTACTGGAGATTTTTCTGGGTCTATGCTTTCTGCGTGTGGTTCCGCATCTTCTGAAACTTTATCCTTGTTTTTCTTGAAGATTGAGGTCAGTTTGATTGGAGTTTTACGTTCTTTCGGTCGAACATCTGCGCTTTCCGTATCGCTGCTGTAAAAATGTTTGTGTCAATGAAAAATCTTAGGCTTTTTGAACTTCAATTCAACATTTAAATTTAGACAATATGGGTATATTGAATAACGTATGTGGATATTGAAACTATTCAGACACCAAAAGCTTCCTTATAGCTTCCGATGATGCTAACTTTATTAACGAAACGGACATCCATTGGAATCTACGAGGTTTTGGTGATTGGGTAGTTTTCTATATGAAACGTATATTGAAGATGGTCTTTATGCCTAGTCATCAATGTTTCCTCTTATCACAACACGTTATATTCCTTGTGAGTGATTTGATAAATGGAAGCCCATTCGCGTAAGTAGTGTCTACTGTATCATTAGGTGTGTCGTATCTCTGACATATGAGCAAAAATTTTTCGACAGTGGTACAAATACGACCTCAAAAATTAGACTATTTTCCATATTTCGTTAGAAGTTGGAAGTAAATGTGCTATGGAAGTACTAGCGCAAAATCCCATGTTCTTTTTTAAGGATGTCCATTCTGTACATTTCGATCAACCAATCGTATCCTTGCGGGACACCCGCTCTCAACTGATTGGAGTGCGTCAAATTGTCAAGTGACACTCCTCACCCATTAGTACCGAAACAGCTTTCAACCTGATCCTGATGTTTTGAACATGTCTTGATCTGCTTTGAATAGCACTTTGAAGTGGTCCCGTTTGAAAGCTGGTCTGAAAACATATTCCACCAGGACCTATTCAAAAACTGTTTAAAGCTGATCATAACCTATTCGAAAGTTGTTTTAATAGGTGAGGAGTGTCACGTCGCAATTTGGCGTGCTCTGATTGGTTTATTGCAGATTTCCGCAAATATACTAATAACATGGGATTTTTTCAGTAAAAAATACTACCAATTGAAGTAGTAGAATCAGTTAATAATCTCCCGGCAAGTAATACCCATTTTATCTTATTTCCGCTTCCGGTAGCAGTAGATTATTGATTGTCGGGAGTCCTTTTTGGGACCTACAGATGGTACTGCCTATACATTTCAGTGTTAGTGTTAGAAAAAATGTCTATTTAAGTGCACAGTACTGTTCGGAACCTTTGGTATAGTAATGAAAGAACTTGAGATTTTTACCACCTTGACACGTGTCGTGGTCGTCTGGTGATTGCACCAGACGACCATCTTTTGGAGGAAGAATTCAATTAGATAGGTGTTCCCCCATATGAATCGAAACATAATTTTTGCTATGGGATTTAGAGAGCAGTACAAAATATTTCTAGCAGACAAGTTTGACATCAATCTAACAAATAAAATTCAGAATGTATTTATTTTGTAAACGTAAATATCAAAAATTGTGTTCGATTCATAAATTATTTTTAAGTAAATCATAAGAACTGTTGGTATTGATATTGGCACGAGCTTCTATGGGTAGTGTTTCAGATGAATACCTATAAACCACCATAGAAAGCTAGATAGCAAAGTGCACAACTGAAGAGTCAAGCCATATAAAAAACAACTAATGTTATAAACGACCTTTGAATTACATCGGCTAGATACCTATGTAGAGGTGCTACAAGAAAAAGTCTGAAAGTACATTCTGAACAAAAATTTTATCTGATTAAAAATTGGGTACCACCTTTATAACCAGTTTCAGAAATACTGACATCAGTGAAGGCTAGTTTACGTACAAGTACATCTTTAGGGTCTTGAAATGAAGCACTTCAACTATCACCGATATCGAGATGACGATAAGATAAAGAAAAATTGCTGTATTCCGAAATATCCCATACAATAGGAATTTTATTGTCAAGTACCTAGCAGAAATCAACTACTGTCCCCTCAAGTCATACAAAAATAACTCTAGATATATAAGTAGCAATAGTGTTGCGAAATTCATTGATATGAAAAAGGCCTTTGACACTGTCAATCATTCAATGCTATTGGAAAGTTTGAACAACCTGGGTAGTAGGGGACATGCATTGAATATATTTTAAAATTATTTTCACAATCGTATACAATATGTACCTATCGACCAACATAAAAGTTACTAACAATTATCAACAATTCATAATACTAAAATAATTTTAAATCACTTTCATTTGGATAGTATTCATTCAAATAAAGGAAAAACGAATGCAATTTTCAGATCCATAAATTTTTTTAATGAATTACCAGAAAAAAAGAAGTTAAATGCTATAACTTTATTTTCCAAACATTTAAAAGAAGATTTACTGATGAAATGACGTTTACTAAATAGTATCAAAATAATAGGAAACTTCTTGAATTATTTTTTATTTGATGTATTAATGTTTAAACTTATATTTAAATATGTTAAGTGCATTGTCTTTCTTATCCCAGAACTTGTTCTGTTTGGAAGGTGTATTATCAATAAATAAAAATATAAAAATAATAGTTCAATACTGAAAAGCTGTTTCGCTTTACTTTAAACATAGTGGAGGGAAACTTTTAGATAATGTCTGTCAAAAACCAGCATTCAAATTGAATTATCATAGAAAAAAAAATACTTACGATTCTCCAATATGTCTCAAATCTGCTTCGCCTGAAAATAATAAAAAAAAAATTCAATAGAACTACTTGAAGAAGTTCAAAATTCCTTTTCTTTATAGATTCATTTAGGAAAGAATATGTCTGAAATCATGTAGGATGAGTATATAGTTTTGTTTAAAATGTGGCATCTGAAAAAAAAACAAAATAAACTCTTTCACTGGTGGCAAGAATAGGTAGCAAAACTAAATGACACTGTTTCAAGCCGACCAAGAAGTAACAAAAGAGTTTGAAGTATTATTAACATCATCAATAGGTACATTTCTCTTATTTGCTGGTTGTAAACCAAATCGTAACTTGATAACCAACATTTCGGACACTCATCTTTGTAATATGTCGACCCTTTCACTCGACGTTTCGACTGATTGTATCTGCCATCGCCTTTAGGTAAACTGACAATTTTGTTTGCTTCGTGGTGTTTTACTGGTTTGTTAGTGCAGTGGTGCGTGTAATTTCGCGATTCTGAGGCTCGCATAAATGAACAATAAGCGGTTTCCATAGCCCACTCTGCTAAGGTGGCGTTCTTAAAATTCCATTGAATCATTGCTCCTCTCTGTGTACAATACCTGCGTTGTCTCACCTAATTCAATAGTACTCAGGTCAAACGTGGTCGACAATTCTTGATTTGGTCGTCTCCATTTTGGGTCCACTATTTGTGTTCAGATACTATTATAGATATTTTTTTTGAACGGTCTATATCGTCATAAAAATATTGAAAACAAAAAGGACAAAGTAAAGACATAAATATTCCTACCACTTTGATCAAATACTGACATCTTCTTCATGCTGAATGAGTCGTCGGGGCAACCCCGACAGTAAAACTTTAACGTTCCGGTCCGGTCCGATGTCAGGTAAGCCTCGACAGTATCACGTTCCGGTCCTATGTCAGGTTGGCCCCGATATTGGCCTTGGTTGAAGTCGCTACTTTTTAGTTTGAGGTATGGCCATGATTTTGTTCTCTGCATGTTTTAAATATGCTGTTTTTCATTTCCTTGATTATGACAATTTAATTGGACCTCAAAGGGTTAACCACCTCATTGTCCATGCCATACAAACGCCCTACCCTGATCCAAAAGTTGTAATAACAGTTTGTATCTCCTTTCGGTTAGCTCTTCATTAACGAAGGTACCCGAAATCTTAAGTAACTTTCTAGCACTGATAATTCCATTGCATTTCAAACAAGACACTAATTTGACTAATACAGTTCTGGATTTTTCAGATCAGGTTTTCCTGCTCTGTGAACATTACTGATATCGGCTATTGTACATTTTACTTTCAAAGTGGTATTTACGATGTTGGTGACAATCAAAAATAGCATTTCATTCTCGCATTCATCGATACCGACGAATTTGTTTTTCCATTTCCAGAATTTTCTTTTCATTTTTATCTACAGCTCATTTCAGAGCACCAAACTCATTACATAAATTCAGCTTAGATTCCATCATATCAATTTTTTTATCAAATTGTTCTCTGATTATCCCCATGGCATTTTCATCTGTTTTGACCTGTTTGCTTTGATTGCGTGTTATACTCATCTTGCACTGTTTTATCGAACTGGAAACTCTATCACTCCGTAGATGTTAGAAACTTTTGCACGTTATGCAAATAAGCAAATCGGACGAATGCACAATGCCCACAATTCAAACTCTAGTAGTTATTTATTTCAAATTCGAACTACAGCAATAGTACTATCAAAATTAAATAAGAGAGCAGGGGTTTTACTCGTACAGTTTATATAGGAAGTGGACATACCTAGGAAGAAACAGTAGTTAATAGTAATTTACGTAACAAGTCCGGAAAACACCGTTTTTTTGGGCGAGTGGACAAGATTCTAGACGAGCGAGTCTGCGAGTCCAAAAAAACTGTTTTCGGACGTGTTGCGTACACAATTTTTTCGGTAACCGTGCAGAATAACAAATCGAGACACATTTATTTTTTATATTTCTTTGTAGAAGGAAATTTTGAACATTTTAATTCTTATTTGTATTAAATATCGAAATGCGAACAGAAGATAGGTACTAACAGAAACATTCTAATTCTTATTTATATAAATATTTATATTGAAATTCAAGCCTTTCCCTGACTAGTCCGGAAAATACGTACTTCCCGAACTAGTCCGGGAAGTGATACTTTCTCAAAGAAAAATCGTCCGAAAAAATATATTTACGTTAAGAAGATAATGACGTCATGTTTAGTAATTTTGTATATGCGACATAACAACGTTAAAATTCGTCGCTATTGAACGCATTTATTTTAACGTTGTTTGAGAATATGCACCAAAAACAAATTGATAAATTTAATATTCATACTATTCCATGCTCAAAAACAGTGTTCAGTTTATGTTGGCCTATGATATAATAGGTTGGGGAGGCCTATATCAGTTTTAAAACCACTTACATCAATTCAAAAATGTACTATGAAAGTTTGATTCTGTGGAGCAAATTCAATACTTGACATTGTTTTTTTGGGTTTTTAACCTTTCACAATCTGATGTCAATATGTCAATGTCAATACAAAGAAATCTGCAAAAGTGTAAAAGGGCAAATTATTTAATTTATACAGCTCTCCTTGGATTTACATTTTTTCAGATTGTGGAAGGTTAAAAACCCAAAAAATCATGTCTTAAATCTTGATAATTATTAAAAAAAAAATATTGAATTTTCTTCTAAAATTCTCTTTTTTCTTCTGCTTCTTTGAATATGAATTTCAATCTGTCTTGTTTTCAAAGCATCGACAGCTTACATAAAAGAAAATTCACAATTCAATAATCATATAAAAAATAAATATGAAACAAAAAATAAAAGGAATTAATAAAAGAGTTGGATTCAACTGAAAAAATCTCTAAAACTTTGATGGAACAACAACATGCCATTCATAGGTAAAAAGATTTCTAATAAGTTTCCAGATTCTTTGAAGATAAGTTTATCTGGATTCAAGAAATAAATCAATTACTTAGACCGGGAGATGATAAGAGATTTTTGACTCAGTATGCCTTTTGGAGGACAGTATTCTCCTTATATCCTCATGATAATAATACATAAATTCAAGAGTCGTCGTAGGTTCTTCAAATTAAAAAAATATTATTATTATTATTAATTTATCCGGTTGGATTATACCAGTCCGGCCCTGTCTCCGAAGCTCCGACACATCCGGAGGGTGCGCTGGTGACGATAGCCACTCCCCACGTTCGTGGGGTGAGCAACTACTGGGTCCGAGAATCATGTGCCCTGAGCAGAAGGAGTGAACCAAGGATGACGGCCTTCTGCATTCGTCTGGCTAAGATTCCTGCCATATTATGGCAAGCCGGTATGATTTTTGAGTTCGAAAGCAGTGTGTCCATCATACCACCAAGGACCCCTTTAATCAGAACCACCATTTCAACAGGAATGGTTTGGGTAGAGCCTGCGGAGTTCAAAGAGTAAGTCTCGATATTACTCCATGACGAAAATCGTTTTACTTTGATGGTCGAGGAGGACTACATTAGGCTTATTGGCTTGTATATGCCTGAGGGTGGGGAATGAGTAGTTCCAATATATTCGGCACTTCTCATTCTCCACAACCGACTCAATATCCCCCGGAGCATAGGGCAACACCGGTGTCTCGTCTATACCGTACGAGTGTCGTATATGGTAGTACAACACTCGTAAAGCCGCGTTATGCCTGTGGATATAGGCTGAGACCGCATATGATGGACATGCTGACAGCAAATTCATAAGGGGTCTCAGGCGCCCCACGACACGCTCTGCATCTAGTGTCGGGGATCTCTATACACATCACGCGGCTACGGTAGACCAGGGTGTTGAAGACACCATCCTAGCAAGCCATTACGAATCCCTCGGTCTCCGACTTCAGCTCACTTGACCTGAGAAAAGCGAAGGTCAGATTTTTGGATAAGCCAAGGTCTTCCATGTTCTTGAAGAAGACCCCATGCATTGGCTTATCCTTATGCAGCTGCAGAAGCATTCCTGTCTCCGCTGCTTTAATGTGAGCCTTTTGCTGAACGGGCCCCAACCCGGCGCACGGCCGCACGGGCTGCTGCCTTGAAAAGAAATGCTCCGATCTCTGCTTTTTCATGGTCACAGACCAAGCAGAGAAGGGGATCTGAAATCCTGATAACTTTACAGACTCCATACAGTACCATTCTGTTATGTAGACACACGGTCTCCCTGCTGTCTGGGAAAGTACAACCAAAGGAGTAGAGTAAGATCGGAACGCCAAGCCTATTAGTTGCAGCAACTTTGTTTTTCCCTGACAGTTCTGACGACCAGATTTGTCGGAGTTCGTGCTGATACTTGCCGCGGAGAGAGTTTTTAACAGTGGTTACCTCTTGAGAGCGGCGCCGTTCCATCCCTACGTAAGTATACGTCTCTCCGGTATCAAGATGATGTAGGATGCTTCCGTCTACGAGCTGGACATCCTCTCCGTACTCCTCGCATCGTCCTCTTTTGAGATGAAACGTGGCACATTTGTCGATCCCAAACTCCATTCCGATAGCATGCGTGTACTCTTGCACCACCCTCAAGGACTGATGTAGGTCCATTTCTCCGGCGGCATATATTTTCAGGTAATACATGTAAAATAAATGGGTAACCTTGTGCCTCCGGTTGCTGGCGGTGCCGCAGTTGTAACCACGGGTGTTTCTGAGTGCAACGGATAATGGCAGTAGTGAGATGCAGAAAAGAAGAGGGCTGAGGGAATCTCCCTGAAATACGCCCCTTCTAAAGATTACCTGCTCTGTCTGGACTTGACCAGATCTTATGGTGTAGCAAGTTCTCCATAGCGGCATCAGTTGTCTAATGCATCTCACTATCGGATTGGGCACCGCAAGGCATGTGAGCAAATGCAAGATAAGCTCATGCGAGGTTGTATCAAATGCCTTGCGGTGATCGATCCAGGCCATCGAAAAGTTACGCGTATACTGCACGGAGTCCTGCGTTATACATCTGTCTATGAGCAGGTTCTCTTTGCAGCCAGCGACCCCCTTCTTTGACCCCCTTTGCTCATTTATCCGTTCATACACTGGGTCAACTGAGAATTCGCATGTATAAGATGAGGGTAAACAACTTATAGCATGCGTTCAAGCATGTTATCGGCCTGTAATACTTTGGATCAGGCAAATCTCCGTTTTTGAGGATGAGCACGGTTCGCCCCTCGACAAACCAATCCGGAATCTGCTGCTCTCTATCCAGCCATGAGTTGAAAACTCTTGCCAGATGGTGGTGGGTGCTTGGAAATGTTTTCCACCAATAGTTATTCAACCCATCAGGGCCTGGAGCAGCGAAGTTCTTCGGGCCTTTAAGGGCCTGTCGAACTTCTTCCGTGGTTATCGGGGGGTGTATGGTCACGTCAACTTGTATTTGAAAAAAGGAATTATCCGCTCACCCTAACGGCTTGCTAATGGTTTTTCGAGTATTTTAGTTCTATCATTTCATCACCATCACATGGCAGCCTGATTGGAATCCTACCGAACCACATAATTTTCTGAAAATATTATTATTATTATTTAATATGAAGAACTACGACGATTCTTTGATTCATGCATTATTATCATGAGGATATGGGTACAATACTGTCCTCCAAAAGACATATTGACTAAAATCGTGTCCCAAAATCTGTTATAATCTCCCGGTCTAACTGGCTGATTGAAATTTTTTTTTGAAAAATTATTTGTATGTGAAATAATTTTGTTATTGTTTTTATGTAGGTATGCAAAATGTGACTGGTATCCGTCATAATTCTTTCTTGGAAATATTCTTCCAGAAATAGTTCACTTGAAAAAAAAATCGGTGAAAAAGATATTGCTGGAAAAATATATTCCAGTTTCCACGCACTCAAATATCTACGTAAAGTAACTTCGTTTTGGTTAGATCAGACTAAATAATTACTCTTCACGAAATGTATGTATTAAATTTCCACGCACTCAAATGTCTACGTAAGGTCGGTTCGTTCTGGTTAGAACAAACTGAATAATTTCCTTTTCTTTTTATATTTATTTTTGGTTATTTCCGGATATTTTTTTGGCATCGAATTCTTCCTAGGGAGACTTTTCCACAGAGGAATGTTTTCAGAGGGTATTTTTCCGAAATTTATTTTCCGGAGAGGTTTCTGGTGAAGGGATTCTATCTTAGATTCATGTGACCAATATTTTGTATGCATTCAATCAACATTATTTTGCTATTTTTCTTTAGTCTTATGAATATATCATGAATATTGTGTATTATGATATATGATTATTCTCTTAATTAATTTCAGAAGATCATGGACAAGTTTTCAACTTAATTGATCATGTTCCCATGGGAAATTCATTGTTATTTATTATATATTATATATATATATATTCAGATAGAGGAGGGGCACTAGATCAATTATATACTTTGACAACTTTCAAGTTTTAATTAAAGCAATCGTCGATTTGGACAACCAGGAAAACGTTTGTGGAATCAATACAAAAAAAAATTAATTCATTCACTCATATATATTCCCTAATCTGCTGCTCCGTTTGAACTGCATCAAATTTACCTTTTCATTCAGAACTGTGTAACATAGTAAAATAATGCATCAGTGTTCATAAGTATATTTATTTATAAAACAATTTATAAGTAATTTATCCAACTTATCCTAAATACTTTTAAGTACATATAACATACAAAATTTTTACATTAATTCATATAATCTTGAATACTTCAATAGTTGGAGAAACAATGTCAGTTTTACAAAATCAGGTCCGTACTTAATTCAAAATGTATACAAAATATGAGAATAATATCCATTAGAGAAATCTTGTCTTTGTAAAACTGCCTTCTCATAAATTATTCGTTAATATTATAATAATAACCTAAAATTATCATAGAAAAAATATAAATTATGTGAAAACCATAATTATTGTCCTATATAATAATATATCAGATAAAAATAAGATACTACGGGTGTGCATAATGAATATATATTACAGCTGCAAATCAAACCTATTGTCATACAGTCCAAAATATTTTGAAGATGAGATGATTTTCCAAATTTTTCGGAAACTATGAAGTGTCGCAAAAACCTTCACATCCATCAAAACATGTAACTTTTGTATTCCACCAATCATTTTTTGAAAATGACAATAAATAAAATAAATATTCCGCACACATCCCCTAAGTACCAAGTCAAATTTATAAAAGAAAAAAATATTTTGGAATGCCTCGTAAATAGATGCCTGGATTAAGCTGCCTTAAATAATTGAACAAATACTAATAATAATAGAATATCTTGGAAATTAGTCATATATATTTTGATATTTTATGTTATGGCAGTATATTTTCCATTATGTGAAATAAAGTACCTATAATATACAAGAAAAGAGTATAACGTAATCATAATATAAATAATGAAATCTATACAATTAGTCGAATGCTAATATAGTACTTTGCTAATAAGCAAATGTTAAGATTTCTAACAAATTCAAGTGTAGGTATTTTGATTATCTGGATTATTATATGAATAAAAATGTTTGGACCTCCTTCTTTCACGAAAATCGCCCACCTAACTCGATAATCATAAAATGTGAAACATTCATACATACTAGTCACTTTATATAATAATCTTTGTAAAAAAATTAGTTAACTCAACAAGCTGAACAACAGTATCTAAAAAATTAGTACTTATATATGACTATGTAGATTTTCACATTAAATTATTCTTGTTGATTATTTACATATATTTTCTAATAGACAACATTTTCTGAAAATACTAATCTATAAATAGCAGTCATTGGTTTCAGAACAGTGAAACCAATATAATGATTGGTTGTTATATTGACTGCACCATAATAAATGACACACTCAGTATATTACATTGAAATATAGTTGCATATATTATTAAAGATATCTATGGAGAGGCGTTTCACGTTTTAATGAACTCATCACTTTGAATACCTCATGAAAAACCGATTAGGCCAAGATATTTGATAGATTAAATTTGAAAATATGAAGAAATTGATACTACATATCAAGTGATATTTTATATTTATCATTGCAAAGTTCTGATGATATCCTTGAAATATTTGAACATACATTCAAATATCATGACTCTACTGGCTTAGCATGTATACTTTTCATAACTTAAATATGAACAATAACCAACAATAATGCCTGAAATATAACTGAAATCAAAAATATCATATAATTATAATCTATGAGTATTTTAGATGGTGAGAATGACGGCTTTATATCTAAATGACGAATTAAATGACTATTAGTTCTCATTTCAGTTATTACAGGTCATTCACTGACTTGAATAAAACAATGAAAGGACTCAACTCACCTTACTCCATTTTATTAATGATTGTGATAATTGTTTGTTTAGGTATATATGGAGTTAAAACTATTCGAAAGTGATACTGATTCAACTCAACTGTTTTCCTTCTAGAGTCGTCATAAAAAATGTACCATATTTTTTCTCATGAAGTTTTATATTCTTTCTAAATTGGAAATATTCAAAATGAGAAACTAGAATGGATCGTTAGGTACACGACTCTCCATACATTGATGATTAAATCAAATATTTGATTCATTTTGTATATTCAGTACCTATTCAATAAAATCTAAGAGTTAATTGGTATGTTACTTCAGTTACGAATTAGATTGCAACTGAGTGAAATGGATAAAAGCTCAACAAATAATGTCACATTGGGAATGAAGTCAAAGGAATAGCTTCTATTCAATAATATGAAATTATACTAATCAACCGAAACAGAAAATAAAAATGAAGAATGTGATCACAAATGTTTGAAAAACTTGAGGAATATAAATGGTTGAAAATTCAATTTGAATAGGTTGATTGAAAGAGTTGTTTTGATATGAGTGGTAATGGTTTGTATACATTGTTTGGCTTTGGCTGTTACTTTCGATCATTATCTTAACCAATTTCAATAGTATTCTGTATTTCTAATATTATAGCGTGACCCATAAAATGGAAGCACCCTTATAAAACATAAATTTTTTCATTAGGTAGACATTAAAAAATTCTACCATGAAACTAAATTTCATTGGTGAATCTTAATTTTCAGGACCAACTACTTTAATTTTTTAATAAAAAAAAATATTAGAGATAAAAAAAAATCTGACTATACCACTGTTTAACGACATTTTCAAATGGTTCGTGTTGAAATTACGTTGAAATACGTCAATCATCAAGAAAGTTATAGGGGAATGAAATATTCCTTTTAATCAACTCACCACTCCAATTTCAAAATTCTTACTACACCACTGGATGCAGGGAGTTCCGAAATATGATTGACCAGAATTTCATCAAAATCTGTTGATAAATTAGGAAAAATAAAAAATTATGAGTGGAAATGACATTTTCCTGAAATTCCATTAACATATTTTTCAAATTTTATTTTTATTTTTATTATTTATAATCTTATTAATAAACAGATTTCGATGAAATTCTGACCAGTGATATATCGAGACTTTTTGAATACAGCGGTGTATTCTGAATTTTGATAAAAGTTCTAAAATTGAATTGGTGGGTTGACTAAAAGACATATTTTTTAAATTTCACTCCCCTAAAACTTTTTTATTAATAGACGCATTTCAATATAATTTACGTATGGACCATTCGACCTTGAAAAATAAGATTAGTTGGTCCTGAAAATGGATATTTATTTATGAAATTCGGTGTCCTCTAGTAATCAAAATGGTAGTTTTATAAGGAAGCTTCCATCTTAAATGGGCCACACTGTATAACATCACTATATGCAACCAAAAATATGGAAGAGATGACTTCAAAAATCTTTTGAAAGGCCAGAGAAATTCAATATTAATTTTCTCACGTGACATAAAAATATTAAATGGAGTCTGGCAATATGGACTTCAATTATTTTCTGGCCGTTTCCAGAAGAACTTCAATTATTTTTGCTCAGAAGTGAATGAAAATCTGGAAAATTATATGTAGTTCGGAATATTTTCAAATCTTTCAATCATCCGCTCAAAATTGAAATGCTTCATATCATGGAAACCTGGAATGTCAAAAGTCTATCGAATAAACACGATTAGTACATCGAACAATCATAAATATCACGTGAGGTTTAATCTAGAACGTTATTACACTGCCGTGTCTACTTTTTCGTCCTTTTTGATTGGTAAATCATGACCGTTGATATACTCGGAGGACACCTGGTGATGGGGGTTGTCAACTCCGTCACCACTAACACCGTCCGAGTGTGGCGGCTGTCCGTTCTCTCCCGTGGTGTAGTCGATTACTGTGGCGCCCCCTACAACAAATAAAAGCTAATATGTAGGCGGTCGTGATTGTCTATCGATTTTTGTTGAAAAAATTACAGAAAACACGTGTAGGAAATGAAAGTGGAATGTCTATTTTTGAACATCCGCAAATTTTGCGGTACTGATGAAACAAATTTTCCGTAGAAAAGATGAAAGTTTGATTGTTTTTATAATTGCTGCGAGTGTTTGCAATCGGAATCTAATTTACTTTGGAGATTCTCGTTATACAATTCGCAGTGAAGTTAAATTTTAATTATAGAGAAGAATTAGGTTATATGTGAAAAAATGCGAGTTCCTCCACTTTACCTGCGATAATAATCATTCTTGTGTTTCTAGGGATCATTTTCATAGCCGAGTTCCTCCACCATTGCCATGAACAGGTAGGTGGAGGAACTCCCTGAAATTTGAAATAATTTCTCCGCCAGGCGTAAATTGTAACAATTTTCATACGCTTTAACGTTTGTTTGTATATTTGTAACTGACTCCTTAGGGCGTGATTTTCAACCATTTCCAGACGTCCGAATAATTTGAAATTTGGCAGGTATTCATAGTTCCGGTGACAATGCAATATGAAATTTTTTTTGTTATAAAAAAAACAAAATGGCGGCTCCAAGATGGAGGACGCGATTTGTGATAATGGTCCGATTCCATTCAAAATTGGTATATAAGGATTTTCGGAGTCAGAAATTATGATTTTTTTATCAAAATTCATGAGTTCAAAAGGGCGGCACCAAGATGGCGGACGAGTTTTGTGACTATGGTCAGATTCCATTCAAAATTGATGTGTGAGTTTTTTTAGGTCGTATATTTCGAGTTTTCTGTCAAAATTTATAAATTAAAGATGGCGGCTCCAAGATGTCATTATGGTCTGATTCGATTCAAAATTAGTGTGTGAGGGTTTTCGGGGTCAGAGATTATGAATTTTTCGTAGAAAATTATGAACTCAGGATGGCCAGATTCGATCGTGGGGTGCTTGATAAAGTTCTCTTGAGGTCTTGAACACTCTGTATTGTTAAATTAAACTAAAAAATATGAGAATATAGATCGAAAGCACCCACGTTTTTTTTTACATTTGGGAACTGAAATTGTTAATTATTTTTTACTTTTTAGTCCATGGGAAGTAAAGCGTATTCTTTAGTTTTTTTAAACTATTATTTTTTTACAACTTTTTATAATTCATCATTTTTGCTTTCTTCCTAATAAAAATCACTGAAATATCGGCGTAAGGTTAGTTCGTTCTGCTCAGATCAGAATAAATAATTTCTCCTCGCAAAATGTAAGTATTAAATTTCCACGCACTTACATACCTTTTGATTTTTCGATTTTTATAATATAAGTAGAAATTGAAAATAATGTTTTCATTATCTTTCTATAATCCTATAATTCCTATCCCTTCTGTACCGTGTAGGAATTCGGCTACCGGAATACTATTACCGCAGGTAGGTGGAGCAACTCGGCGACGCCCATTGTACTGATAAACTAGTCTGGATTATCTTTAACTGATACAAATTGTGTTAAATTTTTCTGTTCCAGCTCCTCCAATTCGAAAATATGAAACCGAAAAATTCTGCACAACCGGGACTGAAATCAGTATTTTACGTCCTAATCTAAGAGAGTGACGTGTCATTTTAATTACACATGGACATGATTATTAAACGAAGGAGATAATTACTTCAAATCAATAATAACAGATATGACTATGCTGACATTTCGAAAAGTTGAAGCTTTGAATTGTGATTTCGGACAGCAAATATACAAAAAATGGTGAATGAACTACAGGAGCGAAAAAGTGTACTTTAGTCTTTTGTTGATCGTCGCACACATTTTTGTAATTGTTGGATACGGATCTATTATAGACCAGGAGCCTTCGGTACTTTTTGGTGACCAATAGCGCAAGACAGATTCATTCCAAACGAATAATTTTTCATTATGATGAAGGAGGGAGTAATAGAGCCGCCCACTTAAACAAATGGGGTGTATAAATTACACAATGCAGCTTTTCATAGTCCACCAACCCTCTCAACTTTTGAACGGTTCGACGTACAAAAATTAGACAAAAACCGTTATGATTGTATCACCAACACCACTTATTTCTCAAATGAATTATGATTGTTCGATAGATCGCACGGGGGGTACATCTACATGAAAATTTCAAATAGTATAAAAAGCAGCACCGTGTGATTTTTACACCTGTTTTGTATAAATACCTGCAATATCTGCTCGGCTGAAGGTGATCTTTTATTACCTTTTATTGTAAATAAGCTATGAATTAATGTTTAGTATTGGAACAATAAATTCGATAAACGATGAGTGGAACATGGGTGGACGATATGAATACTCTATTTTCAATAGGAAAAAAATTCACAAAAAAAAGTTTGAGAGAACAATGACAGCATTGTTCCAAAAATTATTACCAAAATACAGATTATCCGACTATCAAAGTTATGTTTTTTTTCAATAATTCAATTTAATGACCAATTTGATAAACCCTGTATTACTCCTAACTCCACTAACTCATAGGACAGCTGAAGGTCGTTTCACTCGTTCACAACGAATAACCTTCCATAAGTTCCATATAGGAGAAAAACAGCCTTGACGCGATGACCACCCTCACAATACCTGGGCTCCCGGTCTAGGAGACTACAGTAAAACCAACCTAGCTTTAGACGGAATTACTTGCTGCGCACTTTTCGACAACGGATTGTAGTCCGTAATATATCCAGTGATAAGGCACTCAGCATGAGCGTACCGCGCAAATAAAAATTATGAAAATACAGAATGAAATTGGTTTCACTGTACCTACGTTTATTTTGGTACTGTGTTTTATTACCAATTCCGGCAAACTGTTTCTTGAATATATCACTAGTTTTTATTACTATAGTGATCGACTGAACTGATTCTGATTCTGACACATATAATTTAAAAAAAATCTTTGGGAAAAAAATATTCAATTCGTATCCTTTCATCTCTTCGAATGAAGGACACACTGTATGTAATAGTTTTTGTTCGTTCCTAAATACTGATTATTGGAAAATTCATATTGAGTACATTATTTTCATCACATCTACAAGTGATAAAAAATTTGTTACGACATATATACAATGCATTTTTTAAACCGACATATTATACAGGCAAGCAATGACTATATAAAGCATATTATATCACTGTAAGAAGCCTAAAACTACCACTTTATACAGTAAATAAAGCCCATCGTGAAAATGATTCAGTATTCAGTAGGTAGTGGTATGAAACTATATATAGATGAAATTCTCTAGAAGTTTTTAAAAATCGTTTCATATTCGAATTTGGTTGATTTATATTTCCCCAAATCATTTGAGTGTCGTCAATACAAAAACAAAAAATCCATCAATTGATTTCAAATAAAATATCCCAGTAAAATAAATAAAACTTTTCTTTGCATTTGAATTTAATATATTTAAGATTTTAAATTGATTATTTTTCCCGCATGTCAAAATAGGACGTTTTTGTCCAATTGCAGCGGGATATTCTGGCCAATCATTCGATTTTATTCTGATAAAACTGCCTGGTCTTTGATAAAACAATTATTACTTTCGAGCTGTCAAAATTGATAATTTTTTGTCAAAATTGATTATTTTTACATGCATATGATATCTAGAGAGAAAGTTCAGAATCAATGCAATCAATGTACTTCTATATATTTCAATTGAACTTGTTTCGTCAAAAATATGTATTTACATGCCAACATTCAAACTGATGAATGAAATAATCTTTCCGAATACTCGTTCTTTGAATTTTACCAGATAATTTTTTATTTCATCACTCAAACTCGTTTATTTGTCAAAAACATTCAAACAAACCGAATTTAGATAAAATCACTCGTCGTAACGGGATCGTGAGTATCAATTGATTTGTGTTCATATTTATGCAAAAGAGTTTTCGTGGAGAATAAAAAAAGAATCCATAAAATTTGAAGCACTAGTGGTATTACCTTTGATGAAACTGTAATCTCTCAGTATTAAATCGTGATAACTGAAAAATTAATTGATCATTAATAAAACTTCATGAATGTAAGAGAAATGAAGAACATCTTCAAATACTGGTTTACTGGAACATGCAACTTTATACATTATTCTTGAAAATTGATTTTACTGTAAGGAAAAATACATGCTGATGATCTATCTGATCTGATATATTCGAATATACTTTAATTCTGAAACAAGTCGAGTAAAAAAAAAAGGATTCAGACTTTTCTCTAATGAATTTTGATGAGGGTAAATCTGGGAGTGAATTTTGTCGATAAAATATTCTCTCAGATAAGTATTTACTGAGTTACATGGTATTGAAAGTGGCAAAAAAATATATGTTTGCCAGAATAACATAACATTTGTGATTGAAATATGATATACCAATTAATAGCATTCAGCTTGAAATTTCACAATGAGTTTCCACTACTTAGGAATTGAAAAAATCATAACAAACATCTAGGACGATCCAGTGGCGTAAGAGTTGGAGAGAGACGAATAGGGGTACATATCTGTCTTACGCACCTGCTTGAATTTACAAATACGTGGATAGCATTGTGTTCACGTTCCAAGCAAAGAAGAGCTACCAACATCTCATTTTCATTAATTTTCTTTATTTTATACTTTTCTCAAATATTTAATTTGGAATGGGTCCCTTGTCACCCTATCTTCGGGCGACTTCGATTACACGAAAGCCAGCCGACAGACACGAGTGTGTGTGCGCCGTGTGGCTGAAATATATACGAAAACGGGCAGGCAAATTGCAAGTGCGTGTGTACATTTATCTCAATAATTCTCAACTTTGAAACAGGGCCATATTTATACAATCTACTCTCCACATCACAGTAAGAAGTGGACAAATAGTTCCAACATCATTCTAGGCCTGGAAAGGGACGGCAACCATAGGGAACAAAGGTAAGCTCATTCCAAATCGTCATCTTTTGCCGCGTTTTGGATTTATATTTATATGAATTATATTTTCTTATTCTCAAACACATTGACATTTTGAATTTAATGCTTGAATATAGCACATGACATGGATAAATATTGAGCTGTTACGGAGTTATTCTAGAACATATTCCTGTTTACCGCACTTTCATCAACTTGCAACTTAGTTAATACTTTTATTCTTAAAATCAGGTATGAAATTTTCTTTCTTAACTTGAAGCCAGTGGTGAGGTCCGATATTTTTCGCTCTCTTTAGGCCTTTTCAAAATTCTTCATTCTTCCATCAGTGGTACAGGAACGTTAAATTTCTTCATATTGAATTATTCGTAGTCCCATGTTTTTTAATTTTTTAACGAATTTTTCGATAGTCCCATGTTTTTACTTTTTTTTTACCATGTTTTTGACGTGTGACACAGTCGGAATTTTTTACGGATTCCTTTGCGTTCTCTATCTGGCTTTCAGAGGGACAGAGGGTATTTTTTTCAACTAAAGGTTAGGTTAGGCTAGGTTAGGTTTGGTTAGGTTAGGTTAGGTTAGATCATGTCACTATGTCCGCTATCGTCTACTCGGTAAACATAATCACAAGCATCATTCGTGTTATGCAATTCAATATAAATGTAGCTATTGCGCTATGCCCGTATTCAGTGTGATCAATTATTTTATATGAATGAAGATTCCAACGAAATAACTCAAACCATTGTATATAACACATTATAAAATGGGGAATTTTTTACAGACGACGTGTTATACTACTCGTTACGCTAGTGTCCAACATAAGTAAAAACACGCAACTTGTTATATGAATAGCTCTTATCGTTCTATTATCGTTGTTCTATTATGATTCAGGAAAAACTGGAATCTGCATTTCCCGTATTTCCAATATCAGTCTTTTTGATATGGGGTTATAGGATTGTATATGAATAAAGTTTAATTCGATGTTAACACTATAGTAACAGTGAATACAAGACTTCTGTGATAGTGAGACTACTTCAGGATTCCTTTTGATAATTTCATTGTTTGCGTTGTTCCTATCATGTTAAAAGGGTGAAGGTTACTTCTCTCCTAAATTCAAGGAAACCTCCAAAATGATTGAAAAAATGTTTCATCAAATGGTATTGTATTATAAAATAATTTTTAATTTCGTCTTCAATCAAGCTCAATCAAGTATATTTTCAATATTATAGATTCAATATAAAAAGAAACACAAGAACGCAATACCGAAAGATGTTTGCTGAGATGATACACAAAAAATAAGAAATTCATGTTTTTGGAATATCCCATTTATACCAAACCCTTTGAAATGGATATTGGAAATACCCTCTATATCAAATCAGTTGGGAGAACATTCAAACTGTGGAGAGATACCCAAAGAGGAGTTCAAAGAATATGCTGAACGTCACGTTATTCATTCCTTTTGAACCAACCTATAGAAAATTAATGTCCTAACTTCTACTCGGTTTTATACGATATTGACAACTTAAAAAAAATGGCCACCATTCCCAAGAAAAATGTATCGTACCCATGTGAATAAAACTAATTGAAAACTACTTTAATTTGAAAACGAACGATTTGAATAATTTCATGAGGTGTTTTTACTATTAATTCTAGTGAAATCAAAATGACACGATTAATTGGACGTTCGGTATTTCAAAATTAACGTTCACAATAATTCATCATTAACTTTATATCATATGCACCGCACATGCTTCATAACAACAAACATTTAGGTCATGCTAGAGTGGAACAATCTACAGAATACTGACTAACATAAACTTACCACATTACTTGCCTTTAGGTATTAGCTTTTATTTGATGTTTTTGTACATGAATAAAGAGACATAACAAAAAACAATAATCATATAAAATATATTATCTAAAAATTTTTCCAGAAATGCTCACTATTTTCATGTGAAAAATTCATTTAATTTCACTTGAATTCCAGTTCCGAGAAGATGATAGAAATTGGTGAATGCCATTTGAAAACTTTATTAATCACTTTAATAGACGATATTGTCACAAAGTGAAAACTATGTTGCCTATCCATCATACCTGAATTTTCGAATGGCGATGATGATATTGATGAGAATATAATTTCACAAAAGTGTATCTACTATTAGTATAGTTGAAATATTATTCTGGATATGAAATGAACTGGGTTTCCATTAATAAAATTTGTTGATTTTTTCCAAAAAAATTTTCTGAAAACGAATGTCATGAAGACATAGAACCAAAAACCGTCATTGTTAGGCTCCATAAAGCATTTTATGAAACTCACAGTAAAAATAATGTGGCATTTCTCGATAATTTTCCAAAGTCAAACATAACAATCATGTATTCCTGAGACATCACAAAGTTAAATAAATATAAAAGGTAAATTTGAATTTTCCCAGACCAACGAGGATTTGCCAAACCAAAACACGAACAAACCAATACAGCCATTCAAACATCACACACCAAGATTAAGAGTATACCCAAAAAAAATTGAAGATTACTCACCACTGAAGCACCACCTGCCGGTAACTTTAGCGAATATCAAAATGGACACCAGGAGAATAACGAATAGTACCACTACTACGATTGCTATGATTACTCCTATTCCAAGTTCTATACCTGAAATATCGATAAATAATGTAGTATTAGAAATTTCATAATTCTTCGATATGTTTCAAATGTCATTTAATTAACATTAATTTTGATACCTATCGAATAGTAATTTTATGATGCAAGTGCATGAGTGAGCTTTCAAAGCATGCTCAAAAGAAGGGCATGACCTAAAGTGTGGTGCCCTTAAGGTTGCAAAGACATGTCAAGTTACAAGCTATGATTTTTCTGAAAATTTTGATGAATCAGTGTTTCTATATCATTTAAATATAACGTAAATGTACCAGTATCTGACACCCTAAGGGTCAGATAAATTCGGTTTCGCCTATATAAAATTGAAAACGTAAAACATTTAGGCAGCTCGTGTCAGGAATGACTTGTTAATATAATGAATCAATTTTGTAATGAACAGAATACTGTAAAATTGAAGAATTTTGGAAATTAAGTTGTTTTTTAATTATAAAAGGAACAAAAGCTTTTATTCGAGGTGAATAAAAAATGTCAGTTCATGGGGAATACAATGCCATCTTTTTATGGCCACATGTAATTTAAACCACTTTTACCAAGTATATATTTTCAAGATTATTAATTTGTTTTACCTGTCCTGAATAGTATTTGCTATCGTATACAGGGTGTCCCACGACCAATAAGACAGGGAATATCTCGGAACTCGAGACTAGTAGAGAATTGTAATTTTGGGTTTTCAAATTAAAGCAATTGGTGCAGCTTCTTTTGATATTATGTTTTATGATATTCTGTTACAAGTACTCCAATATCCGTTGTCCCATGACGTTTTTTAGTAAAATAATAATTATAATTTTGCCTTGTTTCAATCATCACAGAAAATATAAGAATGTCCAAATATACAGGGTGATCCTAAACTTAAATAATTTGTCAATTGCTCGTTTCAGACGTCGTGGGACAAAGGACATTGAAGTACCTGCAGTTCTTGAATTATTCTTTTTAGACCACAAATGTGATAGTTTGTTGGAATCGTTTCATCGGGGGGAACATAGAAATGCCAAAATATACAAGTTGTCCCATCAATAATTTTGAAACGTGACCGAAAAGAAAGAGCTCATTGGGTAACATAATATCAAAGAAAGCCACACCAATTGCTTCCATTTACAACTCCAAAATTAGAATTCTCCTAATCTCGTGTTTCGAAATAATCTCTGTCCTAATCGTCGCTTTTTAACGCTTTTCAGCTTAGTTTGGGGCAAAATGAATGAACCCCTGGAAGGACTTGGCATATCAACAAAGTAACAAATTACCAGTAGCTGACCATAAATATTCTAATAACTCTGAACCGTGGTGGGTCAGGTATGGGAAGCACTGCATATACAGGGTGACCCAGGGTTAAACTGCCAAACGTTCAGTATCGGTTTTTAGGGTGAAAATAAGAGTTTTTCTTTATACAAGCATGTGTCCCAACTTGCTTAGTTTTCAAGATACAGAATGTCAAAATTTTTACAATTTTTACAATATATATATATATATATATATATATATATATATATATATATATTCATTTTAAGTCCATGCAAATAAGCCTTTTATTACCGCAAATAAGCATGACAAGTTTTATCAAAATCAGCCAAAAAGATTTTGAGTAATGAATAAAAAATTGATTTTTTCTTAATACTTTGATGCCCCCTATCTAGAAAACGAATCAAGTTGGGACACATGCTCATATGAAGAAAAATTCTTATTTTTACCTAAAAAACCAATACTGATCGTTTGGAGGTTTAACCATGGGTCACCCTGTATAATGGTGGTAATTTTAATGGATAATACTCCTTAATGTACCATCGAATAGAGCATAATTTTAAACGATTTCATGAAAACCCTATAACTAACACTGGTATCAGGCATTGGCGTAACCAGTCTTGTTTACTTACCAGTACCTGACACCCCATTCTAAAAACACAAAATACATCTCAATTGAAAATTCGTTACTGGAAACAACATTTATACTTGATATCATAGTAATCAGTACAATTGAATTGCAAGAAATAAGTAACCCCTTTTTTTTATCCTCTATTTTCATTCACGTAGGACCTTAATGAATATATTAATAAAACACGCCTACTATTCATACCTTTGGTGGAAATATTCTGGAAATCATATTAATTGAGTATTACCTATTTGAGAGTATGAAAACTCGATAGATAACACTTGTACCAATCATAATAATTGAATATATGTATTCAGAACATGGACAACATATTGCTTAATTTTTTATGAACAATGAAACATGTCAGGCTTAGGGACAGTGTCAGGCATTGATACTTTTACGTTACTATGGAACATAATCGGGAACATATTACTGAAGATTCAATTGGAGACAAGGCTACATCAATAACTTGATTATTCTTTGAATTCAACATTCCTTATGATTGATTCCTACCAAAATTTCATCCAGTCAATCGAATATGAATAAAATATGCTCATCAAACGATGCGTGATTCGATGGGAATAATTTCATAATAGAACTGGCAGTTATGACACATTTTTTGCGACGTTTTTTTAATGTATGTAAGTTATGATTATTATAGGTTTTCAAATGTCCCAACCAAATCTAAGACTGTTCACATGCAGCATCATTACCAATGAAATTTTAATATTCACTTAAATTTTATGTATCTTCGAAGATTTTTTTAAAGAAATAAAGTGGTTTTTCAGATTTTGAACTGATAAGCCCACGAATAATAAATTGAATACTCTTCTATCGTGTAGAAAGCCTGGAAATTATCAATTGAACATGTGAAAAAAAGGTATTCAAGAACTAATTATTCAACGTCTGCTTTATCACATGGGTATTTTCGGTGTTATATGCATAAGCTTCTCTCGTGTAGAAAGCGATGCAATTATTTTGTAAACATGCAACAAAATTTTCAACCATTTTTTCAATATAGATTTACCCAAGACGATAAATAAACGACATCCTGTATAGAACGGTTTATTGAAAGAACATGTGATATTACGAATTGCCCAACTATTGTGTTGTGTTGTTTAGAAAGTAAAATTAATTTGAAAAGTCTGCTGCAAAGTTCTTTTTATATAGTCCAGTCTATTAATAATAATTATAATAATAATAATTATATTAATAATAATGATAATAATAATAAAACTCCCTCATAAACACTCGTAGAGTGTACCCAAAGGTACCCAAAGGCCTGTGTGGGTAGAGGACGGCTATTATTATGTGCTTTGCAACTCTAATTATATTCGACAACTAAATCTGTTACAATGTTTAGATTCGTTCACTAGTGAAGAAACTTTCAATGGCGATAAAAAACCTATATTTGTTCCAAGTGCAATGTGAGAAGCAAGTATGCACGAAGTCTCTGTCGATTAATATATTCCCTAAAATTCTAGTGATTGGTTTCTAGCGTTTTTGTCTTCAAGATAGTTTCAGTGAAAAATTGAACGCTACTATTAATTTTCCCGTAGAAAAACTTGATCGACTTTGTATTTATATTTTTTACAATGTATTATATACGATTAGAACATAATATCCAGATTGAAAAAAATTTAGTCAGGATTGAAAACAGTACGACATATTCAGAGAAACATTGGCTAACAAGTTCAGATCGTTATCCAATAACCTTCTTATCTGTCAAATGAATAGATGCCTTCAATCACAATCACATAATATAACTGTGAAGCAATGATGAGACCTCAACTACATGAACTCATGAACAGGAAAAAACGATTTAAGGCTACCTTCTACGTACATTCATACAGGCTAGAACTTACCATATATTCTTTGTCTAAAGAATTTCTGAATACCTGTGGGGGGGCGTGAAAATGGAGTAGAAACTTAAAAAAATATTAATGATATCAAAGAATTATTCCAAAATGTCAAGAAAATGCACACATTTATATTATATAATTGTTCTAATTGTTAATAATTGTTTAGCAAACGCAATGGAATGTTATTATTTGCAAAATGTTATTTTTATTTATTATTCAAGTGAAACGTCTACGGTACATTTTTCGGTGTTCTTGATATTTTGGTGTTGAATCGCATTTTCAGAATAAGCGGAATTTTCAAAACAAATAAGTTTAGTTACCTTCTGGTTCGGGACTAGTGGAAATTTTAATCCTGTATTCCTGAGACCCCATGTCATTATATGCTGTCAAAATATAATCAGTCTCGGTATCTTGCTTGTTCACAGCAGCCAGACGCAAATTCACTTCGTATCTTCCTCTTCCCTGTAAAATAATGACAATAAAGTTTCAGTCAATCTGATTAACATTTTTAAGCAATACGCCTATTTTGGAAAACACTACTGATGGAAATTATTTATTCAATACTGAAATTGAAAATGTAACACCATCAAGCTCTTCTCGTATTTATATTTTGATAAAATAATTAATTCTGAAAATGTTAACATGAATATTTCATCTCAACATGTCAACCTATTTATGACCATGTGAAATTATCACTTTTAAACAATCGTGTAATCAAAATAATGACATCCATTCTTCAGCTTTAAACAATACGATAGGTACGTTCGTCGGCGATTCTTCAGGAGAAAACAACTGATGCCCCCTACGACCACTGAATTGAAACTGTCATGGCATAGTTGTCTCAAAAATCACTTTTGTTGAGAATTATTGAGAAAAACACTGGAATATGTATCCAGCGCCACCTCTTCGTCCTAAGTAGAACTGAAATATTAGAATAACAGACTCCATTCTAGTAAAATATCAGATTCATTTGGTTTAACTAAACTTCTACCGCTATCATTATAACCATCTCTTGCTTTTGTTGAAATATTTATATAACATGAATAATTATAGATACGTATGAGACAGTATACCACGAGACGAAAAACTGATCTGATATTTTCAAAATAGTTTGCATTCAGAAAAAAAATGCATATCAGCATTGATTGTTGAATATGCTCACCAACTCTTTTACTGCTTCTGCCTCAATCCTTCCTGTGTTGTCCGTAGATCCTTCCTTCACTTTTTGTCCCCCGATGGTCCATTCAATTTGTGGTTTGGGATTTGCTTCAATTGTAACATTGATGAGTCCAACTTTGCCAATTTGGTAACCAAACTTATCGATTGGTTCGTAAGCGGCTAGAGGGGCAACTGTAAACAAATATTTTTCTACTTGGAATTCGTTCGACGTTCAGGAAGAAACATAATGCTGATGCAAATCCACCGACATTCGATAATTAAAACAGTATTTTTGCAAAAAATGAAACCTCTCATTTTTTTACAGACTGAATCATAAAATGATGAGTTGCTAGATCTATTTAAATATCATTGCTTTAAAATAACCAGTTGTAATGCAAAAAAAATTATAGAAATTATGGTATTTTTATAAGGAATATGCTATGGGAAAAATGGAATATAAAATGAAGACGAGGTAATAATAATAAGTTTATTTGCAATAAT
The DNA here is from genome assembly GCA_958298965.1 of Chrysolina haemoptera. NCBI lineage: Eukaryota > Metazoa > Arthropoda > Insecta > Coleoptera > Chrysomelidae > Chrysolina > Chrysolina haemoptera. Next base: position 40,417,057 of record OY282584.1, on the reverse strand, counting down.
ATAAATTACAGTATAATATCAATGATTAATAATTGAACGTTTTATGCAATAATAAACCGGAAAAGTCTTACGAAGTTTCACTTGTTGTAGGCACTGAATAAAAATGAAGAAATTAAGTGATTTATATAATAATACATAATAACAACAAACAAAAATATGGCAGTTTGTGGTTTTCATTTTGTTAACAAATATTGTGGAGAAATTGATTTTCTTTATTCATTATCCATTCTCTAAGAATTTTATTCAAGGAAAAAAGTGATTTGATGCTTTTTATTTCATTTGGTAATGAATTGGAGTCATACAAATGAGGATATATTATAAGTAAAAAATTTTTGACCTATGGTTTTACGAACTTGATTTTTCCAAGTAGTTATATTTGTATTTCGTGTGTTATGAATATGTCTTATTTTCAAAAACCATTTTTGAAGCGGTATTAAAATTTTCAGAAAGTTTTCATTAACTCCAACCCATCCCAAAATTCCATAATTAATTTGTGAATAGTTTAATAATCCTAGATAATGGATATTCAAAACTTTTTTCAATAACTTGAATTTTCTGATATCTTATTTTTTTTATGACATAGTCAATTTGTGAATCCCATCTGTCATTATACCCGAGAAAGTGCTAGGTGCACGTTAAAAGGTAAGACTTCATTAATCCTTGGCTCCCACAAGTTTCGACTTTTGAGGTCTGCCGTGCGTAAGGGGACGACAGCTGGTTAACGGAAAAAACAATTTTAACAAAAAAAAAAATTTAAAAAAATACCCAAATACAGTCAGGTTTATAAATTTTTTTTCATCAAAAATTTATCGAAAATGAACATTAAAAATATAAAATAATAAGGAAAACCGAGAAGGAAACAACAACAGAATAACAATTTTGAGACAGACGACAGTTCCAGCAAAGAGGACGTCAATATTCACAATTATTATATGGGAGGGAATCTTAATTTCATATTGGATATCAGATACTTTCACTGAGCTCATGAGGCCTATGCAAAAATCTGCTATGATGAAAGTTATACTAGTGATCCCAGTATTCATGAATTTCAAATTTTTGATATAGTTTTCAAGCCTAAGAGGAGTTTATGATAATTTTGTATCTAAAAAAGATAGATATATACTGAACTTCTAATCCTACGAATAAACCCATGTAAGCACTGTTTTTTTGCAGCTAAATCATCTACATTAGGGCAAATAGTTTTTCTAAACAATAGACAGTGAGAACGATAACATGAACAAAATAAATTACATTCGCCAGACACAAAAAAAATCTACCGTTAGTGTTATATCGCTCACTCTGAAGCGCTTGGATATTACCCTCGCACTCATACTAACGGTAGTATTTTGTTTGAGTCGGCTCCTACGATTTGTCCGGCTGATCACCTATAGTTTTTAAATGGGCCTCTGAATAACATATACAAAAATAAAGCGTTAGAATATGAATAAAGGTTTTTTTTTGAGCTTTGAGTCTAGCGGAAGTTATGGCCGGCGAGAAGCCAGGCAGTGCTGAATATTATTTTGGAATAATATTCTACAAAACATATTAAATCAGCCATTGGAATTTAAAAGAAGTGAGTCCCATTTTTATTTACCTTTCTCACCTGTTACCTGGATTGGCCGTCTACCCAACTCAGCAAGTATGCGTGCGAAAAACGTATACGAGGTGCTCCGTATATAATTATGTTCTTGGAAGAGCAAACTAGAGTGAGAAAAACGCAAAACTTTCATATCTATTTTTATTTGTTTCAAAGTCCATGAATGTGATTGTGAGATCATGAAAAAAACTCACCACCTAGATCACCCTATCTAAATCTCATCGAGTTTTATTTATGAGGGTACATGGAAGATTTAGTTTCCAACACAAGAGAAGAGTTATTGGAGTGCATCTTGCTGCCGAATAAATGCGACCAAGAACGCATGAAATTCTGATAATTACTTATTCTGCTGGTTTACAAATACAAGTCTGTATTCAACAAGAAGAAAAAAATCAACAGTTTTAAAAAAAAATCATTTTTCATTGACTTTAGGACATTTTTTTCATGATCTGACTATCACATTCATAGACCTGTATACCTTTCAAACAAATAAAAGTGGATAAACAAGTTTTGTGTTTTTCTCACTTGAAATGAAGTCTAATTTGCACTATAAAAATTTGAACATAACGACACAGGACCCCTGTTATAGAAACATTAACTTATTCCTCACATCTTGTTAGAAAATAATCTAATAGACCGTCAGCTAATGACAGATTTAGATGCCCCATGTTCGTATACAAGCCTCGAATAGGATTGAAAAGTATATCAATTTGGATTAAAATGAAGATATTTTTACGAGTGGCACCTGGGGATAACATATCGAAAATTGATATTTTTTTTTGTTTCCCTCGTGTTTCTAACAATGGTACGAAACTACAGAGGGTGATTCGTTGGGTCGTTTTAAGAAAAAAAGTTCCTTTGAACATATGTCCGGAGTTGCTTCTTTTATGAGATACAAGGCATTGCATTTTTTTTCAAAACGCTCTGAATATCAGAAACGAAGCAACTCCGGACATATGTTCAGGAACACGAGGGAAACAAATAAACACTGTACTGAAAAATCGAATTCTCGGTATTTTATCCCCAGGAGCCATTCGTAAAAATATTTTCATTTTACTCCATATCGATATACTTTTCAACCATATTCGAGGCTTGTATGCGAAAATGGGGCACCTAAATCTGTCACTATCTGAAGGCCTATAAGTCTGGGGGCCCTGAGATCTTGGACTACTATGTTCTTCCACAAATTAGGGTGTTTTGAAACCCAGGATATTTGCATAAGCTGTGTAGCCAAATAATTTTTCCCTAATAGCGGATAGACCGGAAATAAACGGTATACAATAAATTTCTTATTTCATAGGCATGATCAAGATCCTATTTAGATTGGTAAGAAATATATGAAATTTCAATATGGATAGTGTTGATATTCTCTCTCAACTCAGAACTCTACTCACATTTCACATCTAATTGTCTCTTGGTCTCTGCATAACCACTTGAATAAGCTGGATGGAAAGCAACACATTTGAGATATCGGCCATTGTCTTCGGGTTGAAGGACTCTAGTCAAATTCTGGAGTTTAGACTGAAGATTTTCTTTCGCCAAGTCCACCACCGTAGCCATCTTCAGAGTACTCTCATTTATGGGTTCGTCATCTAGAATTGACGAATTGAAGTAAAGAGAACATTCGATATTTCAGAAAACAAACCTAAGAACCAGCTGATATTAGCTACGGGTCGTCCGTCTCTAACTATACAAGATGCTTCTAGGACATCGTGAATTTTATACACCCTCAAAGAATCAGTTCCCCTGCTTATATCCAATTCGGGAAGTTTTGGTGCTTCTGTAAACGAAGAAAATGTATTGTCATCAGCAATTCACTCAACAAAACCGCTGGAGATTTTCAAATATTTAAAAATATGTATGCTAATTTTCAACTTTCAATCATGGTGTTCAGACTGACTGACAAAACACATTCAAACACTGTCTTCGGGCAGACTCGCTGTCGCCAGAAGAATCAAACCAGTGCCTCCCAAACAAAGGTAACTAAAAGCGCCAATATTTTGAAAATTTTGATTGCAAAAATAAAAAATCTTGCCATTTATTGTGAAGTATTATTTACACTTTGCGAAATAGTTTAAAAAATAATAACGCCGAATTACATTCGTGGTAATAATTTTTTTGATAATTTGAACTAGATTAGCATTCGTCTTTAATGCTAGAATCTCACTCGTGGAATTCGTTTACTAGCAACAGCGATTTGTGTATCTCGTTAAAATTGTCAAAAAATTACCACCGTTTGTGTAAATACTGTTAATTATTTTATTTTGGTTGGCCGTGGATATCGAAAAAAATCTTTCCATCAACAGCGCAATACATATCCAATCATTCTCAATATGACAAAATAAAACAAGAACAGTCAATTATTCGACAAAATTTGAAAAAGTTTACACACGTACTCGCAACTACGAGCTGCATGGTCCCTACAGACTCCGTCGGCTCGCTGGGGATTCCGAGTGTACACTTGACATTTCCATTATCTCTGTCATCGACTCTTTGAATTGTGAAACCACATTGTCCTGCATCTAATCCTTCTCCATAATACGCCACCTGAAAGAAGGCAAATGGTAGGAATTACATATAGAGAAAACAATATCTGTAACCGTAAGAATGTATATAAAGACAATTTATTATCGTAAAAAAAACATCCGAACTGCCAATGGTGACTATTTAGAAGCTGTTTCCATATTCAAGGTACCGTGAGCTTTCCAAATGGTAGATGGTGGGCAGATCTAAATTCACATATCAGAATCAAATGTAAGGAAAAATTTAATTTCATAAAAACGTTTGGTGTGGAATTTTCAATAAAATTGTAGGTCCAGTTTTTTTCAGGAGAAATTTGAATGCAGAAAGTTATTTAAAAAAGCCACACACATTTTTAGTGAATTGTCTTTTCAACCTTCCATACCCAGAGCACCTCATTTTGGCTGAATGCTGATTTTATTATTACCAGAATAAAAATATTATGAATTCGAAAATAATATTGATCATCAGTATGGGTCAACATTGGAAAAATAATATTCTGCATGTATATAGGCACATGTAATATTGATTAAGATTGATTAATATTGGTTGAACAATTTGTACCAATTTTGATGAAACAATATCGTCTACACATTGCAGGTGTATTGACTTAGCATTAAAAATCAAAAATGGGGAAAAATACAAAAGAATACAAACTTTTTCAAAAGTTGAATTTTAGTGCTCATGATACTTTGCAGATTTGCCCCCTCGAACAAGGTAGGCAATATTGTTGAGAAAATGCAAAAGAGCCTCAAAATGGTAGACACAAAAAAAACATTATCCTCTATCGTTCCCCAATTTTGCGACCATTTTCTATGTGCTATTTTACTAAATTCAAAATCGTTTAAATTCAAAATCGTTTTATAAAGTGGCATTTTACAACATAGAAATGTCACTTTACTGCATAGTATTGTTACTGTCAATGAAACACAGTTTAATACAAAACTGTTCATTTTACTACAGTAGCCGAAGAGAAGTCGACCTTCACCGTTCTATTTAACGGATGAAACATACTCCTTATGAAGTTTTATAAGTAGACGGATACGCCTAAAATGGGTTGCCTATCAAAATGTGGTCCACACTATAGACAGTGAGTTTCAAAAATTTGCAACATAAAGAAAACTTTTTTATTATCGATTTGTCAGACAATTTTAGAATACTTGAATATGAGTTGTCAAAATTACAAATTTCCAAACGGTGTACAGAAAGGAACAAAAAATAGAATTTTGATCAAGAGTAAACTACGCTAGCTGTGATTCCAAATTTGAATATTGTTTTCAATTCTGAACAACCTCCTTGAATGAACTTTTTTGTAATGTCAATAATAAGGGGTATTTTACACTTGATAATAAATTCTATTTTTCGTTCCCCTGTACGCCGGCGCCGTTTCGAAATTTGAAATTTTCACAACTCTTCTGCAAGTATTCCGCAACGCACCAATTTTCATGACGTATTAAATTTTCTGACAAATCGATAATAAAAAAGTTTTCCATATGGTGCAAATTTTTGAAACTCGCTGTATATAGTCTGGACCACATTTTGATAGGCAACCCATTTTAGGATTTTTCGTCTATTCATGAAACTTCATAAGAACTATATTTCATCCATTAAACAGAACGGTGAAGGTCGTCCTCTCTTCGGCTCTTAGACTATTTAATATTGGAAATAAACCGCGTCAGACTACTAGTTTCAAGTTACTCGCTTGCTTTGCTCACTTGTACTCAATAGCTTTACTCATTTGGTAAAACTTCGCTTTTCTAAACTTGTTTGAAATACAATTATTCATGAGTTTGTGTGAGATTAAGAACAGAGGTTGTGTCGCAAGACAGAACCAGCTGATCTCCGGCTTTTTTTCTCATATGTACTAGTGCTATTAGAAAATAAAGACCTACTATCATTATCATTTTTATTATCTTGATGAAAATTCGGCCAAAGAAATCTCAAAGAGTAGCGAACGTTTCTCTCTATGTCAAAAGTCTCGCCGAATAAATAATCTATTTACTGTAGCCAAACTGGGAAATGGTCGCAAATTTTTTCAGCAATGTTGCCTTGTACGAGGGGGCAAATAAAAGTGTTATTTGGCACTAAAAATACAACTTTTGAGAAGATTTCAATACTTTTGCTACTTTTTCCCCATTTTTGGTAAAGTGACTGGCCTATTATTCCCAACATCTATAATCAGTTTACGAATCTCAAACATCTAAAATAAATATTGCAATATTCCTCTCTTATAGACTCTAGACATGAGAAGCATTATTGAATATCGAAGTTCAACAGCACATAATAGTTCACCAAATTTCATCAAAAATTATATTAATGTATATCGATTAAAATTGTTAAGAAAACTCGCTAATATTGAAATTACAATATTATAATAATATGCAGAGATCTCATAATCGTTACTGCAATTTGAATATTGGCAGAATATTCAAGAAATAATATTGAAATAAATACCGCGAAATATTCACATAATTTGTTTTTTCTTTATTTATCATATTGAATATTTTGTTAATATTTTCATAACACTGTACCAATTATTATCCAAAAATTTGTGTGATGCTTCGGCTAAACTTAACCTTCCACAGTCTGAAAATAAAAGAATGGAAAATCACGGAAATCTATACCAGTGCAGAAGGGCAAATTAATCAACTTGTCCTGACAAGTTACAGCACTCACAAGACTTCTGTCGAGAACAATTGTTAAACTTTTTCTGATACTATTTCTGCTTCCGTTTTGAACATGCTGATGAAAACTCTACTTTTATAATGTTTAGAGAATATAAAATCTTTACTTATTATATTTCAAAAACTTTCATATTGGAAAGTATAATTCAAAGTGGGACACTTTTCAATTACACAATAAAAATGGCAGCACTCTCAACACATTAACTCATCGGGACAAATTCATTTATTTGCCCTTCTGTAATACTTCGATAGATTCTCTTGATTTTACCTTCTCCCATTTCCAGATCTCACAAAAATCATGTCAAGAAACGAATGATTTTCATAAAATCAAAATTTCAATCAATATATATGTATCAACATTTACAAGTAGTACTCTGACAAGGAATCTAACCAGTGTCAGGTCGGTCATATTATACAGTATCGGAAAGTTTTCATCTGGGGTATGGTGGTTTTATGAGAGCGTAAACAAAACCTTGCTATATGTTGAGAGAGCATTACAATTTCTCCTCTACTCACTCGAGGAAGAGATATCAACGTGAGTTGTTAAATCGTCGGACGAGGCAACAGGAGAGGCGCGCAGTAGTGCGTCTCTCTTATTTACGTGGTATTATCATATCATTGCGTTCCTTGTTGCTCGCGTAGATTTCTGGCTATACCCCAGAAGAAAAGTTTCCGATACTGTATGTTTATTTATAAATAAATACGAGAACCTTCGCCATAACTTGGAACATTGCCATGAGCTTTCCGATGCCTTACTTAATTCACTAACGACTGAATAGAATAGCATCGATACGAAATGATCGTTTCCGGTTTTTGACCATGATAAACACGAAAAAAAATTCTTTACCGAAATTCCAGGGGTGGAACATATTTGCTGTAATCTTGGAAAGTATATGATTTATCGGAAAAACAACAGTAATTTTTTATGAAATGCGCTCGTTTTCTCAGAAAATGTGATTGAACGCCGACATCAAATTTCAGGTTCACGCTTAACCGCCGCTAGGAGTTCTCGGCGGAGCCGAATATTTGATTGGACATAACTCTGCTAAAAATTAACGGAGAAGGAAGAGGAAAAGTTCATATCGTTTCTGAAGACTCCTACCTTCTCAGGCAAATATAAGTGCGAGTATTTGTGAACCTAAAGTGTGTTTTGCCGCACTCTACGGAGATGTTTGCGGATGATCCGAAAATCATGAATAATTTAGTAAATATGGAATAATTATACTAAAGCAACAATCCATACTCTCTTTGGACTATATGCAAAAATTTTAGAGTAGTGGGACAGGTCCACTTATACATGCCCAAAAAAGATACTTTATTTTACTCCTGCCTCATTTTCAACTTACCCATAAAACCGGCATTCTCTTCAGTAAATGTTGAAAATAATCGCTTATTCATATCCTGCATATATGTTTAATAACACTATTGTGAAGCGCAAACCTCAAGCTTGAAACCACATACTTCATTTTTCAGTTAGGATGTGTATGAGCGATTATTTTCAACATTTACTGAAGAAATTGCCGAGATTATGGGTGAGTTTGAAACTGAAGCAGGAGTGAAACCCAGTTTTTTCTTTGGCATGTATGATTGAGACTTGTCTCACTAGTCTAAAATCGTTGCATATGGTCCGAAGAGGTTACTGATTCCTGCTTCAGTATAATTATTTCATATCAACTTAAATATCCATGACTTTCGGATCCTCCGTAAATATCGCAGAAGGCTTATGTGAAGTGGGATAAAACATATTCTGGGTACTCAGATACTCACATATTATATTTGCATGAGGAAGTAGAAGTCTTCAGGAACGATATACACTTTTCCTTTTTCGTCTACTATAATTTTTAGACAAATCTAATTTTTGGCCCTGTCAGAAATGGCAGTGGCGGATTAACGCGAGCTTGAAATTTTATATTGGAATTCAATCAGGTTTTCTGAAAACGAGCGCATTTTGTGAGAAATTACTGACTATATTTCTTGTGGAGAATTGAATTATCTTTCACCAGGTTGAAATTGTTTCTTGAAAAATCTTATACTTTCCGAAACACCAGCAAAAAAAATTATAATTTTTTTAAATAAAAATTTTTTTGGGTTCCACCCCTGATATTTTGGTAAACAATTTTTTTTTTAACAATATGATATGTGCTGAGTTTCAAAGTGCTACGATTCATTCTTCACTTGTGGATTACATTTGTCTGTGGTTACCGTACTATTAATTTAAAGAAATGTTTGAGACCACACCACCTCAGAGAATGTTTATAACAAGATTTTAACTCACCCAATCATTTTGATATTTCCGATCACACAAATGAGAACAGTTTCAAGTCACGGCACCAAAATATTTGCAATGAATTTATATGTTGAGGCGATGAGAGTTTCATCGTTTCGCTAATAACAGGAGATTCACAACCATATAAGTATACAAACGCAACTCACCGCACTACTTGGAGAAACTTGCTTGTTCAAATTATAGTTTCTAGATCCTGGCAGTTCTATCCTACAGTACTGTAGTGGGACGCTCACTCGACACAAAAATGTGGCATTCTGTCCAGGAAGTACCAGCAGTTCCTTTTTTTGAATGTCTACTTGCGCTGCCATCGAATCTGTAAAAAAAAATTAATGAACTACTTACGATTTAAAGTTTTGATGAATGCGCCGAGTTATGATAAATTGCAAGATTATAATCATAAATGAAAGGTTCGTTTCGATTAATCAAGGAACTGGAACAGTAATGGAAATAGTATATTGTATAACACAAGTGGGGAAAATTCGATATTTCTCACGAGTGTGGAGGTTTGTGAAACTTGCCTGAAGGGCGAGTGCCGCAAACACACGAGTGAGAAAAGTAACTTTCCCCACATGTTGGACACTACTTTTTCTACAACTGCACAAATTTGAAGAATACAAATTATGTAACTCAATATTTATTTGTATGGTTAGCAAAACTAAAATAGCAACACATCTTAACAATTTAATAATTTATTTAAAATTGACGTGATAAAAATATCACGATGTGAATAAAAATTTAAAAAAATTAGTTTTGGCCGGGTATTGAACTCAGGACCGTCTGTGTGACAGGCGGATTCACAATCCATTACACCATGAAGCCGTTATTATTATTCTTTGTTCAAAAACACATATACATGTCTAGCAGAATTTGAAATAAAATTTTTATCCGACTACAAAAAGCCATGTTAATTCGAGGAAAACAGCGAAAGACATTCTGAAAATAGTTTACTCCTTTATCAAAATACGAATGAAAACAAACTTAAGAATTTAAAAGACTTCTATAGGTAACCTGATAGTTGTTGACAGTTGTGACAACTATTTTAAAGCTGAACAGCAGCCAACTAAGTAGTTTTTGTCGATTTTTGTTGATTCTCCATATAAATGTAAGTGCCGTGAGAAATAATATTTCTCACAGTATGAGCAAAACATGATTTTGAAAGTAAGTAAGCTCTGAGAAATACTCTACTTTCCATAGCAGTTGTAGAAAAATTAATATTTTTGATGGAATTGCAAGCATTGTGTTCGAATCGGTTCGAATAGATCATTTATTTTGTATTTAAAATATTCCAAATGAATCCACACATGAACTTTACAATTGATGGAGTAGGTAAAACTATTATAATCGGCAGAAGAACTCAAAGTATGTAGGAATTTGAGACTGTTTTTCTTCAAACTCAAACATCTATTAGGTATTCATAAACAAGGAATGTTGAAAAATATGAAAATTGACCTTTGTATTCATTATACGCAAAAATATTAGGCATCCAAAAAAATTCCAACATTTTTAATTGAATGGGAGTATTGAACACGAAGTGAATAAATTCTACTGAAAATATACGATTTGATTGCGTTTAACCTTAATTTTTTATTATGTATTGATATTCGATATTCTTAATGAAAACCCGCACAACAAAAAATTCAGTTACATTCTTTCTCATAACAAGAAAAAATACCTATACGAAAAGTTTATTCGAAAAGAAAATATAATTCCTTTGCTGAAGGTAAATATGAAATAGTTATCAAGTAGCAGCAACCTATTTCAGAAACAAGTTTTTGCTGTATTTTTCCAGTGATAAGTGTCTTACGAGCAAAGTCAACTCAATATTAAGTATCATAATTAGGAGATATACATAAATATTAGTTATTCCGACTAGCAAGCAGATAATCGAGTCAACGAAACTTACGGGTGCCTGAAAGTTCACCGAATACAATTCACCGAATACCATTCACTGAATACAATTCACTGAAAAACAATTTACCGAAATAGCAATTCACCGAACACACAGTTCACCGAAATGAAATAATTCTTCTTCCTACAAGCTTTTTGCCTTCTTCCTCATAAAACAGCACTGAAATATCCACGTAAAGTCTGTTCATTCTAGGCAGATTAGACTGAATCATAATTACTCCTCATAAAACACATATATTAAATTTCGTCGCACTCGAATGTATACATACGTAAGGTTAGTTCGTTCTGGTTAGATTAGACTAAATAATTACTTTTCGCAAACTACATTTATTGCATTTCCACGCACTCAAATGTTTACGTGAGGTTAGTTCGTTCTGGTTAGATTAGATAAGTGTTTGTTCGGTAAATTGCTATTTCGGTGAATTGTTTTTGGTGAACTTTTTTATACCCGAAACTTACTGGTAACATTGACAAAATCTGAGTTTTCCTTTATTCTGTGGAATAACAAAAACTACTATGCAGTTCTGCACCGAATGATCTTTGTAATGCAAGTAGCTGATCTCTCCCTATAGTCTCTTCGTTAAAATAAAATTCTATAGAAGTATAAGGATGACAGATATTTTCCTCCTATCACTTTGTGCGAAAGGGTAGAGAGACGAATATTTTCGATTTTGACGAAATATGTGTAACAAGTGGTAATATGTGATCGAAAGAGAATAAAAAAAAATCCATAATTCAAAGTAACTATTTTTTATATCTGATTGATACAATTGAATCTGTTGTAAGCGCTACCCCGTATCGTCAGCTACTATGAATTAAGAGGCCATTAGCGCGATCATATTTCGGATGCTTTTTAGGGTAAAAGAGTCAATTGATTACTCAAAAACGGTTCATCGTATCGATTTCAAACAAGAACAGGCTTCTATAGAGGAGGTTTTATTCGTGCTGTAGTGGAAATTGAAATTTAAATCCACTTTTTCACAAAAAAAATCTCAAAAATTTCCCAAGAATGAAGTTACTTTGAAGCAATTTTTTAGGAAGATGAACAAATAATTTCAAAAAAACATTACAGCACGTATACAGATCAACGTTTTACCTTTCTGTTGATACCAGATTAATTTCGATTGGATAAAGATTGCTTCAAATTTGAATGGAAGAGAAATACTACCGCAGCTACCTTGATTATTTAGTGCGGCTTTCAATAGTCCTCCCCCCCCCCCCCTGTTAACTTTTGAACAGTTTGACGTAGACACATGAAAAAAATCGTTTCGAGGGTTTCACTAATCCTACTTTTCGAAATGAAAAATATGGTAATTGCGCGGGGGGGCCATCAACTCAAAATTGTTAAATGACATTCAATATAATTATCTTTATAACCATCTTAATATTTCTGAATTTTGTTCATAATTTTTTCCCACTTTCGATTTTTATGCCTTTGGAAATTTTTGAGTTAAGGTGCCCCCAGCGCCATCTGTCGAGTAGTTGCAATGTTTATTCTCTCAAAAAGTAGTATCGGTGAAACCCTTCAGAATATTTTTGGTTTCATTGTTCCTCATCAAACCGTTCAAATTTATCGAGGTATGAGTAGTATTCAGATCCGCATTTATATTTGATATATCGATTTTGAATAGCGAAAAAAATATTAACGATATTCAAAAAATTTCAGATCGTTGTAAAGAGAATAGATTTTCAACGATGTGACACTTGGCCTCCCATGCAATTTAAACATTTTGAGTTGATGTGTCCCCCGTCCCCCTGTCGGGCCATCAGCAATTTTTTTTATTTTAAAAAGTAGTATTGGTGATAAGCTCAAAGCGGTTTTTTCATATATCTACGTCGAACCGTTCAAAAGTTAACAGGGGGGGGGGCGGGACTATCAAAAGCCACACTGTATGTGAAAAGCATCGTGAGGTGCTGCCGCAGATGAAGGTACATAGAATCAAATGTCCTCTAGAAGTCTGTTCTTGTTTGAAGTCGTTACGACGAACCGTTTTTGAGGTATCCACTCTTTTACCAAAAAAACCGCCCCAAATATGATCGCTTTCATGGCCTCTTAATATCATTCGTTAATACTATTTCACCAGCTCGAGTAAAAAGAACTCAAATTTGTTCATATATTTTCATAATCCTTGCCTCAATACAAGTACAGAAAAAATAATAGAAGGAAACAGTACAAATCCTTTGAAATCGATTGGAAGGAAATGTAAATCGTTCATATTCAATCTACCACAAGTAACATTTCCTTCCTCGCATTATGGCTGTTACTTGCAAATTCATGGCTCTTAAACGATAGTACTTCAGGAGGGAAATGTATCTCCTGAAGTGTATGTGGCAGTTTCAGAGCAGGTGGACCGAAACTGACATGATATGTAACATCAGCGAATGCTTTTCTATTTCTCACTCCCCAGAATTCCATTTGAGACATTTGAGTAACGGAACAAATTAGCCGAATTGAGTGTAACTGTTTTGAAATGACGATTTGGATATTTCTCCAAATATATTCTCAAAAAATACCAATGAAGTGAGTATAACAATGATGTAGTACTTAATGGAGTTAGGTTATTGTATCAGATTGGGACCTTCCTAAGAGGAGTAAGCCAATCAACAGAAGACACAAAATTGTAGGAGATAACCGACTACGACGTCATATGAAAGACAGTCTGCAGCTAGGAAAACGTAGAACGAACATGCGATATTTTTTCCTTAATTTCGTGTTACAATTCGAAATTAAGCGAATTTCGAGTGTTTGAAATTTGAAATCAGAGGACCCCGCACAAAATGGATGTAAATTGGGTCCCGCTAGATTTAACTGAAATTTTGATACGTTATAGTTCTCGACACTCTGATCAAAAGTGTCCATTGGCCCAAAGTGATCCTATGGATGGTTTCAAAGATATAGAGGGGGATGTGTATGATATTGGTTATATGGGCTTGAGTCACCGTTTCTGAGTCTATGATATTAGTACTCAGAAGGTGAAGAGTTCACTGGGTTTTAATCAATGGATGTGATGCCTATTGAGGTCAATTCAAGGTCATCTTAAGGTTATTTCAAGGTTAAACTGAAGATAGTGCTTGTGATGCCTTAAAATGCATGAGTTTATAGGTTTTGGAGGTCGCTGAACTAGAATCTAGCGATTCCTTATTCTTGCAAATACATCTTGGGGTTATTTCAAGGTCAAACTGAAACCACTTGTGATGAAGCACTTACACGCAAGGCACCTCGACCGTTTACAGTTTGTCTCATTTTTCATGGAAACACTCCCGTATCTTCCGTAACTATTGGAGTGAAACTCTGTAAAATTCCGGATCGGTAGATGTACAAGCAATAAGTGTGACTCTTGCCTGAAGTTAATCTGAACGACATACACTGCTCGCCAGAAGCGATAGACTTGGCCAGTTTTGCGAAAAATTTTATAACGGGACAATATAGGCTCAAAATTCCATCGGATTCGCAATCAGGACACAAATTTCACTACCAATACAGATTTTTGCTGAAAAATATTCAGTTCTAAAAACCCAGTTTGTCTCACTTTTCATGGAAACCCCCTGTATCTTCCGCAACTATTAGAGTGGAACTCTGTAAATTTCGGGATCGGTAGATATTCAGGTAATGAGTCTGAATCTAGCCTGAAGTTGATCTGAGTGACATACACTGCTCGCCAGGAGGTGTTTCTATGAAAATTAAGACAAATTTGGTTTTTCAGAACTGAAAATTTTTCAGCAAAAATCTGTACCGTAAGTAAAATTGGTGTCCTGATTCCGAATCCGTTAGAGTTTTGGATCTATAATGTCCCCTAATATGGTTTTTCGCAAAGCTGGGTAAGTCCATCGCTCCTGGCGAGCATTGTATTCCACTCAGATCAACCATCCTGAAATTCACACAGTTCATCTCAAATAATTACGGAAGATACTGGGGTGTTTTCATGAGAAGTTGGATAAACTGTATATGTTAGTTAGGAGAAACATACTTTATAATTTTCCAGTTTCAACACCCTGTATTTCTGCAAGCAGTGATTATAATTACACAATTCACTTCGGCTTCATTATTAGTATAATATGTATTCATAAAAGCGCAATTACCTTGAAAACGATTTTTTCGGGTTCACACAATCATACACTTTTTACTTAAAATTGAATGAAGAAATCAAAAAATGATAATTTTCCTGATTTTACCAGTGTCGTAAAAAATAGGGGAGGAGAGGGACCAATATACCCTTTTTGTACGCCACTGTGGGAGTTATGAATAAAAAATAGATTTAATTTTTCATTTTCAACACCCTGTATCTGTGCAACCCACCGCAACTCAAGGGTCTGAAGACTGATTTCGTGATGAGTATCACATGATCTACCAACAATAAAAAATTCAGCATGCATACTATGACGTATTCCAAAGTGACTGTACCTCCCGGGCTATAACGAGAGCATCTAATTCTAATTGTAATCTCTATCAGACTTGGGAGTTGGGTACCTGATTGATTTGTGTTTTGATTTGTAAACCTGACTTTTCTTTGCTTCAGGTTACCTATGTAAATGGAGTTAGTTTCAAATTCTGTTATTCCATAATACTCGATCTCATTTTCTCTTTTAGTTGGAAGGTGTCATTGTTTGTTTGATCGACTATGTTCTTCGTTTCGTTTATGATACTGACAAACCTAACTATAAATTTAAAAGCATTTGACCGTGAACAAAAAAAAACTCGGCTGCAGCGCTTTTCTATTGTCTGTCACCCACGCGCCATGGTTCCCACCCCATGAAACAGAGCGGTACACGCCCCTGTGTCTTTTTACCGAATACTCGGCGCCCGGCAATGGTGTGCCCCCCCGGCTTTAATTTCCAGAACCGCCACTGCCTCGATCTTGTACGCCACTGTTGGTTCCCTGGCCTTCTCCTGTCTTTCAGCTATTTTAAATTACTAGAAGGTGTCTCGAATTGCGAGCGGAGTCGTGTGAGAACTCGACACGCAATGAATTCCTCTGAAAAACTGCTTTATTTTTACAACGGAAATTTGTCACTCGAAATTAGATATCGATTTCCAACAGTCGATCGCCTCGTATCGTCTTGTGAAAGACCATGGGCGGAGATGGAGAGCTATCATGGGTGGCGACGAAAATTATCAATTTAAGGTTAACAGATTGGAAACAATGTAGAATATGGCAAATATAACTTTTTCAATTAAACGCTTCATTAGATTAACTTTGACTCAAAATCACACTTTTCAAATAATATACTGAGCGCATCATGAATCGAAAATTCCTAGATAGGACTCTTTGGAAGCGGCTGGTGGGACTATTATTACACAGTCATATCCTTGACAGTCCATTGCTAGGTTGTTCATTGAATTTTTCATGTTGAGTATATTCATTGGTCAGTTGAGTTGATTTACTCAATATTTCTCGTGCGGGCTACGCGTTATTATTTTCGTGATTTTTGAAAAAAATCAGTTATATCTAATTTTATGCATAAATTCACATTTCTATATATCATACTGGTTTCAGGATGTCGTTATACGAGCATCTTGAGTAAATGAAAAATTATGACGATTTGGATTTGGAAGGTGCTTATATTCATATTCCTGAAGAGAATTTGGGCGAATCTGAAGAAGCTAGTGATATGCCTGATCAAGATTTGAGTGATGTAAATCATTCATCAAGAGGCATTCCCAAACATCCCTGTGGAAATCGTTTTGAAAAAACAGAAAGAATGATGATAATGATGATGATGATCATAATGACGATAATGATGATACTGATGATAATGATGATAATGATGATAATGATGATAATGATGATAATGATGATAATGATCATAATGATGATAATGATGATAATGATGATAATGATGATAATGATGATAATGATGATAATGATGATAATGATGATAATGATGATAATGATGATAATGATGATAATGATGATAATGATGATAATGATGATAATGATGATAATGATGATAATGATGATAATGATGGATATTACATGTCATTTTCAGTTCTTCAGGAACATATTCAACAAAACGAGGACAGCAACGAAGATAGTAACTTACCTCTATCAGTTCTTCAACAAACTCAATCACAACGAAGATTAGAAAAAAACAACACCACAAATAAGAAAAATATAGAATCAATAAAATGTGTAGACCTTCACATCCTTCTAAAGTGGCTTATTCCGCTAAAACTATTTTTTGTACAAGACTTGATGCAAAATATTGTACTCAATGTAATAGCGGTATAGAGGATTGTTCGTATTTTTTAGGCCGAAAGAAGACATAATTTTTTACACCACACAATAA
Source organism: Chrysolina haemoptera (assembly GCA_958298965.1). Classification (NCBI taxonomy): domain Eukaryota; kingdom Metazoa; phylum Arthropoda; class Insecta; order Coleoptera; family Chrysomelidae; genus Chrysolina; species Chrysolina haemoptera. The sequence continues at coordinate 40,399,773 of OY282584.1, read as the reverse complement.
TTGTTGTAAAATTTCTTCTTCAAAAATTTCATTTATTGAAAAACTGACAATTTAACTTCAAACAAACATCAAATCTGACAACTCAAATTGAAGAATTCGTTGACACCCGGTATATTCGGTCCAAAAAACACTCCCATTTCCACTGGAAATGAGATAAGAAATAAATATCATTCAGGAGTAGATACTGAGGCTTCATATTCACATCATGTGTATATGAATAATGAAAAGGAATGTCGCATAAATCGATTTCCTCACTTCGTAACAAGCGAAGCGGAAGAAACGAAGTTTCGATATTTCGAACATTTCATTGAATTATCTATGGCAAATGCAAATTTATGCCGATAACCCTCCATATTTGCCGAACTTTGCCGCAACCCGATTAAATTCATTTTAATTTTCAGCATGGTGGCATCATTCATATGTTATGTCAAAACGGTGTTCATAAATAACGTGAAATGAACAGACTCAATCTGAAAGTGCGATAAAACCAATGGGTAATTTTTCACGGGATTGTGTTTTACTGAAGGTTTTATTACATGTAAATCTGCTATATTACAGGATAATCGAAATTGACATGAAAAAAAGTTCATTTGAAATTACTTCAGAAATAGGATATTGTATACCTAGGTGGTAAAGTGTCATTTTTTAGGACCAAAGACCAGGCTCGGCTGCGCCTTGCCTCTCCACTAATGATTTAATGAATTTTCAGACAACTTTCTCACAGTGTAAGATGAAAATACATCAATTGCTAACAATGTTAGACAAAGAACGCTGGCTTCTGGAAATATCAATTATGACAAATATTGGATATCGATAACCTAAAATGATACTCTACTGAGCTGAGCTTAGCGCGAAAATGCCAAGTCATCGACTATATGGAAATGCCCTACTTATAGAACAAGAACCACACTTGAATGAATTCAGAAGGGGAGACGACTACAGAGTATTTTTCTTCATTTTGCCAGAAATCTCAGTGTAACCGCCACTGGTTGCCACTCGCGATTTCTATGAGTATCGCATTTTGTTTTTGTGCGTATATATTTAATCAATTAGGAGCAATATTATGTGATCATATTATGTTTTATCCTGTCTTTCCATTCAAAACGTTCATGTTAGACATATTTTCACAGCCGCATATATTTTTCAACATAAAACCTAGTTATTGTATCAGTACCTACTGACTGTATTTAGAAGTAAAATATTTTTTTAAACTCTACTGCATTTTGACTTTCATTTTCCTCAAAAACTGAAAACCACTGAAGTCGATATAGTTGAAGTTCGAGAAGGAACCGGTTGCCTTCCTTTAGCGCGCCCTTATAGATCTATCTCACTGGATAAATTAATCAGATTCTCACTTTTTCAGGAATGTATCAAAATTTATATTAGAGCTTTCACGCAGCCCCTGCAGTCGCAATCTTAAATTCGATTAAATTTCGTCGACTCACTATTTTATCCTAATCCAAGTCTCCGGTGAGGGTGTCGGCAAAAATCGAACCTCTACCGGCACATCACTGCCAGAGATTCGATAATACGAGAAGTATTTCCTTATCCATTTAATCCAACTGGTTCATCCGACACACCGCATATTACAGCCTGCTCTTTGTATGATTCCTCTTTCAAATATTTCCGTCTTCAGGACCGTATCAAAAATACCGAGAGTCAAGTTGTCTACAACCCCGATTTCCCTTGAATTGACTGGCCTAATAATGAAACATTTTTTTATCAGAGGTATTTCTCATAATTTTCTTGTCGAAGCTCTGGTTCAGAAGGCATGCACCTGCAATCTGTCCTCAATATATTGTTGATGGATGTTGCACAGATCTCAGTCACATGTTATCAAAGTCCATAAGGAAAGTAGTTGTTTTTTGTCGCATTTTTGCTATAGAAGGAAAAAAAATGGGTCTTTCGTTTGTTCAGAATCCTTCTCTTTTCCCGACAATGCAGAGCCTTCGAAACCTTTCATATATTAGGTGAGTATCGATTTGATTGTTGGATTAGTTCGTATCAACTGTTTGGTTTAATTAAACATTGTTTCCATTATTTTGGGTCTTTTGTTCGTTCCATATCCTTTTCTTTCTCAGGCAAAGCTGAGACTTCGAAACATTTCACATATCTGATAAATATAGATTTGACTGTTGTGTTAATTCTTTTCAACTGTTTGGTTTGATTAACCATTCTGTCGACTATTTTGGTAGTTGAATTCATTCTCCATTGCTTTCACCTAGAATCGATTCGAACACAGATGTATTTTCAACAAAGCATACCGACTCAAACCCAAAAGCCATAGTAACGGCACAAATTGAATCATATACCCCACATTGTTGCGGAAATACATATTTCGCACAGCACGCGTACACGTACAAATATATGAAATTTTTATATTTTAACCTTTATGGTCCTCAATCAAGCAAAAATCGAAAAAATAATTTATTTCTTTATGTTCAACAATAATTAAGGCTTTTAAACACTTTTCAAATTGTGACAAAATTTTACACTACTTATAGTCCTGTAAGATTGGGTATTGAGACGCGGATAAAAACGAAAAAAAAATTGTTCACCGAAATTCCAGGGGTGGAACATATTTTTTTTTCGTGCAAAAATAAATAAATAGTTTTTTGCTGTAATCTTGGAAAGCATATGATTTATCGAAAAAAGAACTCAACACGGTGGAAGACAATTTAATCCTCCACAAAAATGATTCCCAGTAATGTTTCATTCAATGCGATCGTTTTCCCAAAAACGTGATTGAACGCCGACATCAAATGTCAGGTTCACGCATACGCGCCGCTGGAAGTTCTGGCGGAGCCGAATATTTGATTGGTCATAACTCTGCTAAAAATGATCGGAGAAGGAAAAGAAAAAGTTGATATCGTTTCTGAAGACTGCTACCTTCTCATGCAAATATAATATGCAAGTATTTGAGTACCTAGGATGTGTTTTGTCGCACTTGACGGAGTTTGCCGAAAATCATGAATAATTTATTAAATATGGAATTATCATACTAAAGCAGCAACCTATACCCTCTTTGGACTATATGCAACAATTTTAGAGTAGTGTGACAGGTCCCACTTATACATGCCAACCAAAAAGCTTTATTTTACTCCTACCTCATTTTCAACTTACCCATGAAACAGGCATTCTCTTCAGTAAATGTTGAAAATAATCGCTTATTCATATCCTGCATTTATGTTTAGTAACACTATAGTGAAGCGCAAACCTCAAGCTTGAAATCACGTAATTCGTTTTTTATGTAGGATGTTTATGAACGATTATTTTCAACATTAAATTGCCAGGATTATGGGTTAGTTTAAAGCTGAGGCATGAGTAACACCCAGTTTTTTCTTTGGAATGTATAAGTGAAACTTGTCTCACCAGTCTAAAATCATTGCATGTGGCCCAAAGTGGGATAGAACACATTTTGTGTACTCAGATACTCACATATTATATTTGCATGAGGAAGTAGTAGTCTTCAGGAATGATACTTACTTTTTCTTTTCCTTCTATTATAATTTTTAGCGAAGTAATGACAATTCTAATTTTTGGCTCTGCCGGAAATGCAAAAATAACTATTCATGAAATATCAAGGGATGATAATATTCAATAAATAACTCATGACATGCTACTTAACTTTTTGTGTGACCAGACCATTTTCGATTGAATACTGAATCCGAGGCTCAATCTCTCTCTACAACAGATTCGGTTAGTTGATTAGCCAACTTCTTCGATATTTAATTCATTTATCATTCGATAAACGGTGGTTGACTACATCTTCAGGAATGATAAAATGATGTGATAGAATCCAACTTTTAAAAATCATAAGAAATATTTCATTATTTTCACTCTTTATAATTTAAATTGAGATTGGAGTTGAACGTTCAGTGTTCATAATTATCTATTGAGACTGCAAAAGCGATTTTGACATTGTCATCACCATTCGTTAGGACAGAAAATATAGTACAGAAGTAGGATTGGAAACATTGAATACTTCTTTGCCACCATGTACATATTTTTCCGCTAACTGAAATTTGTTCGACAGGGGGTTCTCAATGTAACTTCCATCTAGAACGCCCATGCACTAAAGAAATGTAGCAGAAGAGCATATAAATGAATGAGCAGAATAATTACATAGATTTTGTAATTTTAAATATTCAGCGATTTTTGAAGACCACTTTCCATTTGTATCGCTTTCTAATACCTAAACAATACATTTTCTGTTCTGATAATTCTAAAATGAATATCTAGATTTAGTTGGGCCACTGCAGGACATAGAATATGTTTAGCCGTTGCATTATTTTCCTAATCTGCATATTGTGTCGGAGAGATGTGCTCTACTGAGTAAATACCAGTTGTTTGTCAGTGTTCTGTTATTTCCTTGTATACGCGATACGATGTTTTGGTGTAGGCTTGGCACGTTAGGTGGTGTCAGTAGAAGGGTTATCTCTTGCAAAGGCATTTGATCAAATAGTGAATACCTGGGTAATTATACATTACATATTTGTTTGTTCTGTTCGTTAATTCCTTCTGAAAGTTAACACTCCAAATCTCCGAAAATGTTATTTGACGAAAAAGGACCCCGTATATATTTATTATATGCCAAATAGTTCACTATGATTTTTTCTGAATTTTTATATTTTATAGTAGGGTCAATTAACGAGTAAGGGAAGAGTTAACAATAAAGGAACAGTTCCACACATTTTCAATCATATTAAAATACTGAAAACTGTTCCATATCAAAGACTGGTGTGTGAGTTTTCATATTCTGAAGTTGGCAGGCGTACATCAGTGGTCCCAAGGAGAAGCGAATTAAGACAAAGGTGAGTCACGTGTAGAATTGCGAAAAGTGAAAGGATTTTCATTCTACAAAAAGGATTTTTCTCCAGAAGTACAATTTGAATTTGTTACTAGAAATTGTTGTTGAGGTTGTATGAAATAAAAATTCATCAATGAAAGCAGTGGTATTTTTTTTGGTTATGTTCTGAAAAGTCGTGTTAGAAAAAGCAATAAGTCAAAACCGTTGTCGACTGCCGCTCTTAAACCAAATGGAAATTGTTGCTTGACATTGTTTCCAAATTCTAACTTTGAATTCGTAACAACGACTCCGAAAACCTACAATTTCAGACTTTCACCCGAATTAAATAGGCTATTAAGAGAGGGTTAACCCTATTCGTGGCTATTGGTAAAACAAGGAGTAGCAGAAATGAAAATACTCCGAGCTCACTCAATAAATTCGAGATTTTTTTACCGTCTGAATTCAAAAAGTTTGATCTAGGTTTATTTAAAAGTGACCATCAAAAAAAGCGCAGAAATTTGACCACTTTCACTATTTTTTATCTCACTAGGTATTTTTTTTCTTCAAAAAAGTAACCTGAGAGATGCCTCAATTATACATTTTTCTTTCTTGTCAAAAAAAATTGCAGTAATTCATACAAAATTGCACCGTCAAAGTGATTTTTGCTGAACACCTGCATACTCAATATTGAATAATTTTTTGTCACTGATTTGATCGCCCTCACATAAATATGTACTTTTACATGGATACTATAGATGTTTGAATGGATTGTTGATTCATTCATTGAATTTCTAAAATAACACTGAAGCTATTCACGAAATTCTAGCACAGAAGATAAACCAAGATAATGTGTAAATGGGTTTATTGAAGTTTAGAATATGTCGAATTAGGTAACTTGAGTGTAACTTATATAAGAATAATAATGGCTCATATTACCAAATTCGATATGTAAGGTATTGTATACTTTTTGTCTTCGTAAACCATACGGTGAAACGTTCTACGAACATAGGGAAATCCTATATGTATCTTTGACTTGAGCAAATAGTTCTTTATTTTAACATTCAAAATTCAACGTGAAAATTTGCTTTCTGGAAACAGGTGAATAAACAGAAATTATTTATTGAAGGACCATGATTACATTTCTTCAGAGACCAAGTTCGGTATTAAAAACTACGTATGTGTATGCTAGAGTGCTAGACAGTTGACACAAAGACGCGATAACCTCTAATCGGCGGATAGTGACAGATTCTTATATACGATTTCACTCAGTATGCCTTATAAGGGGCAATATTGTCCGTATATCCTCATGATAATGATGCATGAATCAAAGAGACCAAAGAGTCGTCTTGGGTTCTTCATATTGAAAAAATATTTTTCAAAAATAAGGTGTTTCAGTGCAATTTAAATCAGGCCGCCATGTGTTTTGTAATGAAATAAAAAACATAGAATCCCCGCGGAAAACCATGCATACCAGTCCTTCGGATCCACCCTAAGTGCCAATTTACACGGTCAAATGATATTTATGAATAAATGATTGACGAATATTGTTTATATCTACACAAGACAATTTAGTCATCAACTCTGGTGTTAGTTTATCTTGAACAAACATGAAAAGGTTCTACCCAAGAACTTTTATTTAACGAACAGGTATCATAACAGACCGGAAGTTACTAGAAATTGATGCAAAATTCATGAATTATTGATGAATGAAAATTGACTACAATAGAGCACTGTCAGTGACGTAATATGACAGTTGCGGAACAATTGTCTTGTCATAAGGGGACAAACAAGCCAAACTGAACAAAAACAAACCCATTTAACACATTTTCCATAAGGCTACGTGAATTTTCCTGATCAATTTTCTGCGAAAAGTGATTTCCTAAGAAATAGTTCTTTGCATCATTGTGATAATTAATTCATCAAATGTCAAATGCTTTGTTTGTCCCCCCATGACCACGATGTTGTGACGTCAGCTGACAGCGCTCTATTTTCCATTCACATCTGTCAATAAAATTCGAGGCCACGAAATTGATGAATTTATTTGATCGTATAAATTGGCACTAACGGCATGCCAATGGCTTCCCGAGTATTTAATTTTTATTTCATCACTAAACACATTGCAGCCTGATTAAATTCGTACCCAAAACAAATAATTTTTGAAAAAATAACGAATATTTTTTTGATATGAAGAACCCTGGACGACTCTTTGATTCATGCATTATTATCAATATCAACAAATCTAGTGGATCTAACGGAATTGAACCGATCGTACTCAAGGAATGTCCTTCCGAACTAAAACCAGTTCTTGTACAACGGGAAAATTGCAAGAGTACTACCAGTCACAAAAAGGGAAAAGACCACACCTAGCAACTACAGACCTATCCCATTGCTATTTGTCACTTAGGTCAACACCATGCCGGTATGTGAATTTTCAGCATTTCCATCACTCCTGAGATTTTCACCATTCTACCTAGATAGTTATGGGGGTGATTCCATTAATAGTGAGACACACTGTAGATATTTTCATGGGCGACGCTCTTCCGAAATATCATCAATCGTTCCACTGTTAGCGGTCCCATCGAGACTGACCCGTCGAGCTCAGTCCTCACATCCATATGCCGTCACTTTGGAGACGTGCCGAACATTTCTCAGTATCGTAACATTTTTTTTACTCCCTATATCTAAAACGAGTTATCATTATGTAAGAGATTATAGCCAATAAATACACATACTATTTATAATGAAGCAGATTATCGGACTATTGGAATATGTATTTGGGACTAATCAAGTGAGGTATTTTGACGTTTTGACATACTTAGGTACTTGTTTAATTTCTATTGTATTAAAAGACTACCAGAAATTTAAAACAAAGCAAAAACTGTCTGTGAAAACTGAGTTCTAATCAGATCAAAAATCTATGAAAAATTTTAAAAATAATTCATTGACCGTTGAGTTACAAGAAATATTCAATTTTTCACTTCATGTACAATAGTCCATATTGAAATTAATTTTGAAGTATCGTTTGAACATAACTAGATTGAAATAATTATTGTTTTGATTTAAATCGGAAGTAGAAAAAATAGTGTATGCATGCAACGATCTTGTAATGGCTATAATACACTCGCCTGGTGGGAAAAGCGGCGAGCATTTGAGTATTTAGACAGAGACTCGGAGCGTTCAAGGTTGAACTTACTATGGGGATTATAGTTGGTATTTTATATTTCACACCGAAATGAGCTGGAGTGAGATCATATCAGATTACTGTTATTTTGTGGCTCCGTCTCCATCACTTGGAATTACTCCTTCCCCTTTATACCGCAGATTTACTTTGACTTTTTTCCCTTCTAACAGAAAATTTCCGGCATATTGGATCAACCATTTCATTTTTCTGAATTTTGATTTCTGGTTCGTAATCAGCAACCCCGAAAATCTGGGAAACTTCAAACTTTCAACCGAATTGAATACATTTTTAAAGAAATTTTCCACCAAATCGAATAAGCCATTTTTTTTGTATATTCGACTTAGAATTCGTAATCAGCAATCCCCCAAGTACAGACTTTCACCCGAATTGAATACATTTTTGACTTTTGGTCGGTTTTTTATGATTTGGGACCGAACTGTGAATTAATTTAAAGAACAAATTCGCAAGCAAATCTTGAATTAGTTTTGACATCAATTTTTCGTAAACTATGGCTTTGACGTAATGAATATTGCACTACAATTCTATTATTTATAAAAATATATTACCTATGACACGTAGCTTATTCTTCTCAGATAATTTTTTTTTATTTGTCTATTTATTTTTTCACTGCTAGGCAAACCCTTTATACAGTAATCTTCAATAATTTTCAAAACACCATCTTTTTCAGTTTCCCTTGAAACTTTAATTTTCTTTCATCAAGTCATACTGAAGTAATATCAGATATATGTTTCTTCGTGATATGTCCAAACAGTTACTAACCTTCCTTAAATTGAATCATGAAATTTTTTACAGTAAATGTGCTGACTAAATATTCCTTTTCTACCTATGCATCATTTATCTCAGTATCTAAACTGAACTTAAAAAAAATAAAGCAATATAATAAAATATGTGGATCAAAACACTGAAAAGTACAGTGTAACCAGTCTAGCCTGACATTTTAAATTGCGCCTATGTTCATGTTGAGTGCCTTATCACTGAATATAATATTACGGACTATAATTCTTGCCCGACAAGTGCGCAGCACGTTTTCATGTCTGAATATAGGTTTGCTTTACTGTACGCTCGATCAAATTACTTCCAACAGTTCTGTCTATTAGCCCCCAATTCTCTTCCATCTCGGTCCGGACCTGCTTTCCTTTTTCGAGGATTTTCCAAGCAGAAACCCCTTCGCTAGTTATTTCCAATATATGGGAGACGTCGGCCTGTGATATTGTAGCCTGGGCCGGTAGTAGAGACATTATTGAATAAAATTCACGTTTCCGTTCGCGTTTTTACAATGAAAGCCTCCCCGAGGACTTACATCAATAATGGCCCATTATGTTCTTGTGTTCTTTTGATATCGGCTTCTCTACGCACTGATGGTGGCTCAAATCTCGTAGAATGATATACAGAAGAAATGGAGGTATAGGTACTTTTTACTTTATGTTATTTTCAATAAAAAATCTTCATACCTCTTTTCGGCAATTCTATTTACATTCGTATGCTGAGTATGCAGGTTCGGAAAAGATGAAAGTGACTTTATTCAATATGTTGTCGAACGAGTCTTACAAAACAATCATCACAGAAAATAATATAGAAATATTAAAGGAATAAACAGCAAAATATTTTGTTTCTACGAAGTAGGCCGATTGTGAACAATTTTTCATTTCTCCATCGCAAGCTATACTGTAATGATCATTTCAGTACAGGATATTTCATTTCCCACGACTTTCATTTTTATGATCATAAATAATATGAGATCGAATCAAGTTTGTTAACGTTCTAATAATTTGACATTTCACATCAGTATTTAAAAAATTCGTTAAAAAAAATAAGTTATCGAAAATGAGTAGTAATAGTGAGGATGATTTGCCATTGACACCGCTAATTTCAATAAAAATATTGATGACAATCAAATTCTATATTTTCGAATAGTTGGCACGAAGTTTCTATAGCAGTTAATTTCATCATATTATTATGTGAGCTCGTCGCAGCGAGTGAAGAGTGAGAAAACGTTCAGGTTTCGGATACTGGGGGTGAGGGTTCAAATCCCACACAAAACCGACATTTTTTTTCTTTTATGAAATCGATTAGTATCCGATTTTTAATATAATCTTCAATATTTGTATCTTCAATTCCTTTTTTAGGTTGTATATATTATGGGAATCATTACGGCAGGAAAGTTTATGATAAAAAGTGTTGTTAAAAATATTACAGATTTGTTTATGATTCAGATGGTCGTAAAAAAAAGTATAGTGTACAATTTGCATGAATTGATCCATTTCATGCCCATTGTACAATATACTATTCTGGTACAAGTAGTTGCAGAATAGATCTCATGAAGGTTTTTTTCCTAAATGTTCTAATCGATTGTACCATCCATTAAAATACTGGAAAAATGAGATAGCTGCAAAAAATATCGATAAATAAATTAACAAGATAAAACATTATTGAAAATGGTGGCAATTCAGAAGATCGTCCATTGGTTTACAGACCAACCAACGACAAGACAAGACCGAGGGCAAGACCATGGAGACACATTTCGTTAAAACGGACTTTGACGTCATTCTAACGAGCGTGTCACTTTCTTTAAATTTACTTTGCATTTTAAAATAACAAACTCCTGAAAGTGACAATTCAATAAAACAACTTTTAATGATTTAGTAACAATGTAGATGGTGAATACAAAAATGATTTTGTGATACATGCATGTGACCTTCTTGCACACTGGGGTGGCTTTCACAGTTAGACATACCATTTCTCTCCTAGACCTTAAAATATATTCGATATCTGGCAAATCCAGAATAAATCTGAGATGGATGTTTGTCATCAGCTAAAGTGGCCTCCATTACCTAAATGCGTTGATACATGAAATAATTTTTTATTATTATTCTGGACTTCAGTGAGCCTTATGTCGTTTGAACTAAAGACAAGTAGGTTTTTTGTTCTGATCGTTCTCCCTGAAAGGAAAATCCGGTGTGAGAGCCGAGGAAAAGTAGGTAGGAATTGGTGTTCTTCTTGAATTTCTGAAAGCTGTATACCTCAGGGAACACTTCCCGAGGCAGCAAGTTCCAAAGCTTTGCCGTTCGGTGAAAAAACGAGCCCTGGGAAACAGATGTTCGGCATGTATCCAAAGTGATAGCATATGGATGTGAGGACTGAGCCCGACGGGTCAGTCTCGATGGGACCGCTAACGCAGTAACGATTGAAGATATTTCGGTCGAGCATGCTACGCTACTTTATATATATAAAAAAAGAGATATGTATAACAATGATAAAAACCACTAGGAAGCAATTGATAACATAGCACTCATCGAATAACTCAATAGGGGTGCCATGGGTTCTATAAAAAATGTATACCGCGCCAAGGCATTTAACAGCCAGCCCTATGCTCCTTCAGCCAATCTGTAAAGTCCAACACTTTCAACCTATTCGAGGCAATATTACTATCAGACTAGTAATGCTTGGTCTCTCCTGTCCCTCACAAGACTTCCAGCATCCTGAGGTGGATGGAGCGGACTGTTTGATAACTACAGGTGCTACGCTACAGAACTGGGTAGCTCGGTCCAACAACTACGCCTCTGAAACTACCTATGGATGTGGTCTCTCTTGTACCTTCAAGACTCCCAACGTCCTAAGATGGATGGAATTGACGGTTTGATTCATAAATTATAGTAGGAACCGGAATAAGTGTCTGCCATTGAATTTTTCAATAAAAAATATATAATTTAAGATGTTAAAAGGGCAGACAATCTACGATCACGTTTTCAGAGTCAATTTTCGACTTCTGGGCACGCCCCAAGTAATCTATGATGGGAATAGTGAATCCCCATTTCAGTTACGGCAGGTGAAATACCATACATAGTATTAATATGGACTTTGCTACTATACCGTAAGTCTGCGGAACGTTAGCTCTTAGACTATAACGATAAGTGGTGGATATAACAAAATATAAACTTGTGGTTCAACAATAAGGTAAATATTAAAACATGAAGTATAATCATTAACAAGGTTTACACTTAAAAGGTAACAAATAGTCTGACCTATACATAAGTGACAAAATTTGATTTTGAACCGTAACATGCATCGTTCGTGAAAATATCTATAAAACAGAGACAGATTGCCAACCTTACTGCGATGTTCCGGAGAAGCAAGCGAGCCTGTGAGCCAAGTTTTGGCGCTAATCAGAAAACCGAATTTTTGAGAGGCACTCTTGGCAATGGACCTCAGATGGTTATCCCATGAAAGGATACTGCTGATGGTGATACCAAGCATTGAAATAGAAGATTTCATTGGTATGGATACTCCTGACATAGTTACGCTGGACATTGTGAGATAGACACATAAGGTACAGGGTACGGTTAGAAATACCGATGCACCGCGACCAATATGCCAATGAAACTGGCTTTTCAACAGAAACAGCACTTCATCAACTTGTGGAAAACACGCCGAAAAGTAAACAGGTTCTAGTAGCGTAGTAGTTAGACATAGACATAAGAACGAATTTTTGACAATACATCTAGAAATACAAATGAATCAAGGAACCATAGGTGGCCTGGATGGACTCAATGCTGAGGAAAGTTGATCCGAGTCACGAATATGGAGGAGACTGTAGTGGCTCGGGTGGCCATAGAATGCTGAGCCTGGTCTTTGACGGACTCCAGGATAGAGAACAGAACCCTTCGATATGCCGATTATATAACAGTCTTGGTACAAAGATAATATAACACCACGGTTAGAGAACATACACAAGCAGCTCTGAACCAAGTTATAAGATGGACGGATTCGTAGAATCTGAATATCAGTCTCCACGAAACCACCAGAGTAACATTCACCAGAAGACGCAAACTGGAGGACCAGAGACCTCTTAAACTCTGGGGTGATTCTAGACTCGAAACTAACTTGCAACCAACATCTGGTAAAGATAACTAAAAAAGCGGAGACCCCGCTATTCCTGGCCAGAACCTCCTTTGGAAGAAAATGGGGGCTTCGACCAGAGATGCTCTACTGGTTGTGTAACTTGGTGGAAAAGTCTGCAATAACAAATACTTCTCTGGTATAGTAGCCTGAAAACACAACAAAGAAGGACTATGACAGGACTAAGCAAGGTCCAGTTAATTGCTTGTCTTGGAGCCTTGAAATCAAACATACATTGCAGCTATGGGATTGCCTCCTCTACTTAGTAGTCCGAGGAAAGGCAAGGCTTGAGGTCTTCAGAATACAAAACGTACTGGACGCAACGTTCATATGGAGCCAGGGCACATGAGCATCGTAAGCATAGTGTCCAAGAACGTGTTAGACCAGATAGAACTGAATGGAAAAATATAGACCTGCACATCATTGCGCAGGGAAAGTTCTGGTACACAGACGGATCCAAGACTGGAAGAAATGCAGGTGCGGGGGTGTACTCAAAAAACCTGAGGACTGGATCTAGCTATTCATTGGGTGAACACACCTCTGTTTTTAAACAGAGGTATATGCAATTCTTTAATGCGTGAAGAATAACAATGGGAGAGCCGTCAAATATTAGCAGATCCACATAATAGGAAGTGACATCCCGACTGGTATGGGCATGCAGAGAGGAACTCAAAACACTGGCAGATCAAAATAGCGTTGAGCTCATAAGGGTGCCGGGACATCAGGAAATTACAGGCAATATGACAAACTTGCTGGGAAAGGGTCAAAAAAAAAATCCATGAACAGACTACAGGAGTACCAAAACGTACAACAGCCACAAAGAATACTGGGAAACGATACCAGAAAACAAAACATGGAGAATAGTGCATCAAAGGTCCGTGTTATAAAGAAACGACAGACTCAGTACTTGATAGAGAAAAAAATTATAATCGTAACAGGGCTCATGACTGGCCATGCGCCAGTAAAAACTTAAATAAAATGGGACTGTACAATGGCGACCTTACATACAGATTGATTGTGAGGTGAGGATCTAAAACATGATTATGATGGTGAAAATCGAAACTAGTCAACGAATATAGAACCTTTTACTTAGTGTTATATAGACAAAAAAGTGTTTCATTCTTTTCTTAACATATTCTGTGCAGATGCGAGGTATTAGACCGCAAAATACAATTAATTTTTGGACAACCAACTGGCGATCCAGAACTTCACAGTTCCCACCCACTGAAGGATTTGTACAAACTTGTTATAAGCACAGAAATACGGAAGTGGGTATTGTGAATAAACAACACAGAGGTCAGATAAAATGGACCAGAAGGCCTAAGTGTCACCGGAGGCAATAGTCAGACGTCGAACGAGGTGAAATTTTTAGTTAGTATGCCCTATAATGAAAAAGATTCTCACAGTATACCTTGAGATTCGAGGCTCATAACTTCCCCATAAAGGGTTTTCATCACCTTGTTTTTTTTATTATTGTGATCATGTGAAAGCCAAAACAGTTTATCAGTCCACTATACTCTCATTGAAAACGTAGAAACGTAGCCCTTGTCATACAACATATGAAAATCATCTCGATGAATAAAATTCCTGTTTCTATTTACCTTAAATGAGCAATAAAAGAGCTCACCATTCGTTTATTGTTGTACAGTGCTGGAATCATGTAGTGTTATTATTTGTACTCTAGGGATTAAGCTCGGTACGTTTCACCTCTTTGATACGCTGTCAACTTTGCTCTATTCAAATTGCGCATTCCCTTTTTATAACTCTTATAAAGGATATGAATTACAATCTCTGTGTAGTACATACTGTCCGTCGTTTCAGCCATTTTTGTTCGGTGCTTTTTTGTTCACTTGTCTGAAGAGCAGGATTTTGTTTTCCAGATAAAACATTGCTTAATTCGAAAAGAGCGTTCTAACTGTCATGAGACGTGTTAATAAACATCAATTTGGGAGCGAAAAAATCACCCAACTTAAATTGAATACGAATACGAATTAAAAAGATTAGCTGCATTTTTCAGAGAATTAGGGAGCAGTTGATTGAATTAGGATCGGAAACTCTGTTGAAAAAGCGAGTAGAAGATTCTTTGATTTTTCTTCTACATGGTGTAGACCAAACTAATTTTCGAGGATTGATTTCGCCGTCAGAAACCATTTACGACTGGAAATATCAATTTTCAGTAGTAATAACCAATTACATTGATCATTTTTGAGCATTGATCAATATTGGAGGGTTATTCGGATAGAAAAGTTTTCACCAATTGATAACAAGTTTCTGATATTGCAAACATTTATAGATCCTTTCCATATACATTTTTAATCGTATATAGTAGTTATTGGTATATTCGAATTGAAAACGTCTTCAGCCTTCTCGTTAGTATCACAACCAAATCGTGATATGGGGATTGGCGCAGTGGGAACGCCGAGGCTTCGTGATCGAAAGGTCGCGGGCTCGATCCCCAGGCACGGCAGGATTTTTTTCAGTTTTAGATATAAATCTGAGTGATTGAATCTTGTTGCTGGCTGGAGAAAATCATCCACGATTCACTGTTGCGTTAATAATTAACAGTGCTGCTCCTAAGGTGGCGTGTGGAGTAAGTAACAAGGCCTACCCAGAACACATTATATTCATAGTAATAAGACCATCAGGTCTGTTTGAATATAAATATAAAATATAAAATAAAATATATTTTGAAATTATAAAATATCTAAAATTTCATGATCGAAATTAATCAAAACACTCATTGCAATCAATGCGATAAATAATTCCGATTCACTGAAAATAATCTTAGCAACCATTCGAAAAAATGTTGAAAAATTGATAAAAATTGTTTTTTTCGTTAACCAGATGTCGTCCCCTTACGAACGGCAGCCCTCATAAGTCGAAACTTGTGCGAGACAAGGACTAACGAGGTCTTACCTTTCAAAGTGCGATTCTTAGCAGTTTCTCGGGCCATTAGAAAAAAGATTCTGCAGTCACGAGGCTTTGAACCACACGACCGTCAGCCAGTATGATTGAAAAGCGGTGATCCACTCGGCTGCTTGACCCTTGATTTTGATTATTGCTGAGTAATAATAAATTATTTTTCTGTACCTTATCACATTATTGATGAGTAATGATATCTGATTGTTTCTGTTCTTCATTTTTCTCAATGTAGGTATACAGTGAGGACCATATGTAACGGATTTTTTACTTTATACATCCTTGAAATTCGTTGAATTATACTTGTGAAAAAACATTCTATGATATAAAAAAAGATCCCCTCAGAGTGACAGCCACCAATTTTTTCTTAATGGAATAGGTGTTAAGTGATACCTCATTTTGAAGGGTAGTCAATTGTCTATATAGTTTCCAAAGATCTTACTTATACCTAGCTCCTCGACTATATAATCTCGCCCCACATCATATAAAAAATATCAGAAGTAACAATTCATTCAAAAAGGGACTCAAAACCTGGATCTCGGGCTTGCCAAGGCTACAAATACACCAATACGTTGACATGAAAAATGTTTACTATCGCAGTGACATGCACAGAAACTGATTCACATCTTCATTTGAAAGTTAGAAGATAAAATTAAATTGATATGTCTAATATTTATAAAACGCCCTACCTTTATTATTCAGTTACTCTATTTTATTGAAATTGTAATTAGTACTCAAATTGTGAAGAACCCACACACAGGTATATCCTACTGTGGGAATTCTATATTTATTCTGTAATTGCCTAGTACAAATTGTGACATTGAACTATGTTGTATTTGCGAATAAATATTATTATTATTATTATTATTATTATTATTATATATTCAATATCAAGAGCGTGAATGTTACCATTCTGTTATCAAATATGATTTCAGAATTGGCAAATTCTGTGAAGGTTGAGAAGAAATAACTATTCTGATATGCGCTGCATTATTGTAAAAGTATCACTATACAATCATCTATTTTATTAGAGATAAAGTTGAAAACAGCATCGAGGTGAAACTTTACCATTTCATTGTATTCCTCATGATGAATGAAGACATCTGCTCAATCTCCAAGCCATAACAGAAAATATTATTGTTCTATGAAATACAACAGGTTCCCTTTAATCGATTAAGTGACTTTTGAATAAAATCTGAGCAAGTAGCAAAATGTGGCAATATTTGGTTCGGAAAAAGGATATTCTTATGAATCATATGTAAGCTTAAAAGCATAACATTTTTAGAATGTTTAGTCAAATATTTCTGCTAACTGACTGATGGTTTGAATGTGAGTTTGAATGTGAGTTTATCCTTCTTTTGAGCGAATGCCATATGCATTCTAACCACCAGTCAAATTTAACTGGTAGTCAAAACTACGCTAACAGGATATTGGCCCTTAGTGGTTGTTCCCTTCTGCTTCACAGTCGTTTAGGATGTCTCAACGACCAGGGCAGGTCCTTCAGTCCTATGGCTTTTAGAAAATTCAGGATATCAGATAGCTCCAGGTTAGGTAGATCTTCCTCTTCTATGTTATATTTTCTGAGGTATCTTACCCCCGAAGTTTGCATGGTAATGCATTCTGAGATAACGTGGATAGGAATTGAGTTATCTTCCTCGCAAAATATGCATTCTTTTTCCTCGACAGATCCGAGTTTCTTAAGATGCCCTCTTAATCAGCACACGCTTTTTAAAACGTATGTATACCAATTACCCATCACCATCAACTAATCCTTGAGTTTCGCAAGATTCCCCAATTGAATGAATTTATAATTTCAAGGGAAAACGAAACGCATGTAAACACTTTACTGTAGGCTTGAAAACATTACATTTTCATTGTATAAAGGAAATGTAGAAGTTTTCCATAATAGGTTAAGAGTCAAAAATCTCCGAAGTGAAAAGTTTTCAAACATGCTAAGGAACTTCCGAAATAATTAACATGTAATTAAAAAGTTTCAAAACTGCCTAAGGTCTAAGTAACTAATCGATAGGAAGTAATTGTTCAAATTCCGGTAAAAGACAGAAAGTAATGAAGATTAATTCTTAACTTATTTCCCATCCCTATATAGGATGCCGTGAAACGAGCGATAAATTAAAAAAGTTGGTCGTTTTCCGAATTATTTCCATAACATCAAATTATTTAGCCTCTGGCAAATTTCTCGGACTATGTTCGAAACCTTTTGCATTACTCACCATGAAATTAATTCTATTGAAGATAAGTATGAATACTGTTCATTAAAAAAGTTTTCTCATTATATTCTATGGAGATTTTTCTTGTTTTATCCATAATAACGTGTCTCGACTGCTTTTGGATAATTGACACAGGTGAAATTAATACCTACATTAAATTGGGTGGTACCTATTTATAGTTGAGTGTCTATTGAAACATTATCAGTGCACCGAACTGACTTATATATTTAAACGAGCAATTCTCATATATATATATATATATATATATATATATATATATATATATATATATATATATATTCACCAATTAATGGGAAGCAGTCAATGGAGACCAATTAATACGGTTTCTTCGTTTTTATGTCGAAATTTCGAAAATTTTAATTTTTTTTTTTTCAAGACGTAACTAAAAATAGTTTGTAATATGTGATGGTATCACATATTACAGAGACAAAAAGAAACATATATGTCAGAATTTGAAAGAAGAAGGATGACAACAAATAATGGCTACCTATTCAAATTTCGGGAATTCCAAAAAGAGAGTTACAGAGAGAGAATATAAAAATGTATAAATATAGGTATAAATCATGATTTCAAGGAGGACGTGGTGAGATAATTTCTTTTTAAATGGTAGTATATATAGTACGAAGGTCATACCATATATACATACCTTTGAAAAAAAAACAAAGTAATTATCTCACCACGTCCAACTTGAAATCATTATTTACTGGGTGGATATGTGAGCTGTATGTTGAATTCAAGGAATGTTAATATTCACAGATATTTACATAAAAAAAGACAAACATTAGGGTAATTTGAATATTTTTTTTAGTGTTGGATCAACATTTAGTTTGGGTCAGGTGGGCGCTTAACGAACATTGAATTCTTCACATTTTGAAGGACACATCTCGTAAAATCGAATCATTCCTCAGCGTCAATATTGACGCTGACCCTGATCCAACTGAACTATCACAAGTGATATGAACAAATGATGAACACGCCCTGGATACACAAAACTAATTAAAAAGAAACCCATCCCTGTTAATAACGTAATACATAACTCGCCTCGTCCCAACTGAACGTTCTGACACGCCACTTTAATTAAGCAAATTGATATACATACATGAATGTGCTAGGGAAATTGAAAATAAATCCTTATTATTAAAAATAGGGTGATGTGTGATAGTGTTGGGCTGTGACGTACACGATGGCATTCGTGTTGCAATGTGAGCTCGCGTGACCACAATCCCCTAGAAACAGCGTTTCTTTTTCTCATGTCGCGAACTCGAATCATTAGCAGAGATGGTTGTGCATTTTTCTGTGCAATGATCATGTCAGGTGGAATGGAAAGAAACTTATAACTGTAATCATATTACTGGACGAAATCTGTCGTAGCAAAATTCAGTGAGTAAATTTCCAACTGCAGCCAAGTATAACCCTCAACACAATCAGAAGCTGGTCGGCTAAAGAGGGATTTGATGTCAATATCAGCAAAATAGTACTGGTTCCATCCACTTGGATGCGAAAGTACTGTGATGATTTTATAAAGCTTCAAAATTGAAATCACAGCATTCCTAAAATCAGGCGGAAATTTTGGATAACAGATGGAAATTCTGAAAGACAAAAATGGGAGAATCTTTTAAGTACCCCGTATGATATTAGCAAAACCACAGTCAGCATTTTATATAATCAATGTCAAACAGAATTCAGGAAATTTCAATCAGTAAATATAAGAAACTGACAATAGTGATTCAAAGAACAAGATACTTGGCCGATTATAATCAAATAGGAATAACCCTTACGCAAGAAAAGAAATATAAACGAGAATTATTTTACAAATTGATTAAAATAAATGACATGACATAAAAGAAAATAATCAACACAGAATTAAACAATAAAATAAGAATCCTGAAATTTCAAGCTTTCTAAATACGTCAAAATTATTTTACTAAACTTAATATTTAATTATTAATAAATCCCCAAACATTAGCATTCAAGAGATTCCACTTCTTGTTGCAAAAGGAGCACAAAAAAGGACCTTATGGAGGAATATTGCAAAATTTTTATGCAACACAAATTTGTAAATAAATCACTCCATTTCTGTAAATCATAAGCCAGTGACAGTGTCGTGATGAACACTAAGAGTTAAACAAATGTTTCAAAGACAATTACTTTTGTATCCTCCAAGAAAGACATTCGGTAGTGAATGAAAATTTCCCAGTATCCGGTTGCCGAAATGGAGGCATCTTCATGGATTGTCATGAACAAAACGAACAAGCTGCAGAAAGTAAACACCAACATACGCACCCACCCACACTCACATGCACTCATACACACACACCCACGCACCCACACACACACACCCACACACCCACTCAGGTAAAAGGCCTTTTTCATAAAACATTGCCACGTACTTTGTTCCAATTTATGCATATGTTTTCTCTTGAGTTCATGAACGATATCCATTTGATTTCCCCAGGGAGTGATAACCTCTTATTTTCAACTAGAAATCACGAATGCAAGGAACTGAAGAATTTTAGAAATAGTTAGGTTAGGTCTTGAAAGAAGAATTCAGCCGACGAAATGAACTCTCCGTGGAATAGATTGCAAGGACAACGACGAGCCAACAGGTTATCACCAAGAAAATCTGAATAGCTTCTCGAGTTAGAGTAGAGTAGATTAGTACAGTAACCACAGACAATTGTAAGCCACAAGTGAAGAATGAATCGTAGCACTTTGGAACTTAGCACATGACTTCTTGACATCATGTATTTTTAGAAAAAAAAAATAGTTCACCAAAAAATCAGGGGTGGAACACAAAAACATTTTTATTTAAAAAAATTATAATTTTTTTTGCTGTTGTTTCGGAAAGTATAAGATTTATCAAGAAACAATTGCAACAAGGCGAAAGATAATTCAATTCTCCACAAGAAATATACTTAATAATTTCTTGCAAAATGCGCTCGTTTTCTCAGAAGACCTGACTGAATTCCGATATCAAATTTCAGGATCGCGCTAACCCTTCACTGAAATTTCCGGCAGGGCCGAAAATTTGATTTGTCATAACTTTGCTAAAAATTATAGAGCAACGAAAAGAAAAAGTGTCTATCGTTCCTGAAGACTCCTACTTCCTCATGCAAATATAATATGTGAGTATCTGAGAACATAAAATTTGTTTTGTCCCACTTCACATAACCCTTCTACGATATTTACGGAGGATCCGAAAGTCATGGATATTTTAGTTGATATGAAATAATTATACTGAAACAGGAATCAGTACCTTCTTTGGACCATATGCAACCATTTTAGTCTACTGAGACAAGTCTAACTTATACATGTCTAAGAAAAAACTGGGTTTTACTCCTGCCTCAGTTTTTAACTCACCCATAATCCCGGCAATTTCTTCAGTAAATGTTGAAAATAATCGCTCATATACATCCTACATAAAAAATGAAGTATGTGATTTCAAGCTTAAGGTTTACACTTCACTAGAGTGTTATTAAACATATATGCAGAATATGAATAAGCGATTACTTTCAACATTTACTGAAGAAAATTCCAGTTTTATGGGTAAGTTTGGCATGTTTAAGTGGGACCTGTCACACTACTCTAAAATTGTTGCATATAGTCCAAAGAGAGTATGGGTTGCTGCGTTCAATCACGTTTTCTGAGAAAACGAGCGCTTTTCATAAGAAATTACTAGGAATCATTTTTGTGGAGAATTGAATTGTCTTTCACCTTGCTCAGTTGTTTTTCCGATAAATCATATATTTTCCAAGATTATAGCAAAAGTCTATTTATTTACCTTTAAACAAAAAAAATATGTTCCACCCCTGGAATTTTGGTAAACAATTTTTTTTGTGTTCATCATGGTTTCAACTACTAGCATAACAAGTTTGGTGGTGCTACAATCGATCCTCGCCTCAAAACCCAATCGTATTGGATTAAGAGTAGAGTATATTTTTTTAACTACATTTCGAATATATGTTTGAAGAATGTCATAAAAACAGCAATACTCATATGTAGTGATTTGTTAAAAATAGAAAACACTTGACAGGGTGTAAAAATATTGTGAGTTAACTTAAAATTTTTGTTAAAGCATGGAAAATATGTAAGATACAGAATATAACATGAAAAAATGGGTCAACACCGAACATAATATAGAAAAAGTGGAATTATATTCTGAAATGTCCAATGTATTCCTTTGGGGAATAAAAGCAATGTGTCAAAAGTAATTTTTTTATCCTTATTTTGGATAAGTTTTCACTTGATTTCAATTCTGGTGGTAGTATACTGTATAGATAATTCAATGAATTTTTCTTAGACTTGGTTAGCCGGAACCAGTTTGATCTTGAATTATCTGCTTGTCTAGTGAGCATTAAGGAGTTGTTATGAATCTTTATCAGAACTTGAAATAGTATATTGTACAATGAGCATGAAATGGCATACATTTCCACGAGAAGGTATTTGAAATTTTTTAGTACGATCCTAGCGAGTACTACGATAGTTCATAAACCTACGAGTGGGGAATGGGTCATTTCATGCGAATTGGACACTATAATGTTTCTGGGTGACCATCTGAATCATAAACAAATCTGTAATATTTTTAATAACACTTTATATCATAAACTTTCCTGCCGTCATAATTCCCATAATATATACAACCTAAAGAGGGAATGTAGAGTTCCTAGTGAATTTGAAGCATGAGTTTCTGTTGCATTCGTAGACGAAAGATGAAGAGACTGCGATTTATAGTTGTTAAGTTTGAGTTTGGTGGCTACGAACCAATTTTCAGATTTATCAGCAAATTCTATATATAGATATCATTAAATATAAAATAAAATAAAATATAAAATGTGATTATGGTTAAACTGCTAAAATACACATAAACAACAAAAGGCAAAAAAAGTAACAAAAATGACAATAACAAAATAACATTAGTTATAGGTAAAAATATCTCACATGTGAATAAAACTATTAGAATCAATCATCTTTTGTTAAAATGTATGATAACAATTTCGTTTTGAAGCAATATATTGAATCACATTGTTTTATCTCATCTGGTAATTGATTATATTCATTCAATCCTTTGAAAAATTTTGATCTCATGGAACTCTTTAGTTTAGTTTAGTTTAGACAGTAATAATTGCCGCTACTGCAAGGACTTAGATAAAATTGCAGAATATTTGTTTTGTGAAAGACTAGCGCTTTTCTGCAAGTGGCTCAAGTTCCAGAGAGGTGCCTTCCTGACTTCGCTTCCTAACGCCCTCCGAAGTCAGGTGCTCCCAAGAAACGAATAAAGTTAAATCAGAACAGTCTAATTAGTTCGTAGTATACATAAGAAAACAAATTTATCAATGGAGCGTTATTCAAATCAAGTTGGTCCTATTAAATACTCAATGTTGACAGAATTTCTGATCAAGCAAAATGTCGATATCACGAAACATACTTTCGACGAAACATTTAGAAGCAAAAATCAAAGGGATACAAACTTAAGAATTTGAAGGTTTTCACGAAGGAAGAAATAATGAAATTTCTCATTAACGCCGACGATAGAAAATGTTTGTTATATAGACATACAATGTCCTTCAAAAAGTTGGTATCATACGGAAAAACTTTTAAATATTATGAAATTCGATTTGGGCTTTGAGTTGTGCTTTGAAAAAAAAAAAACCTAATCGGACGGGATCCCGTGACTTTCGCTATCTGTTAAAAAATAATTTTTTTCAAAATAGTCGCTGAAAATTTGTTGTGTAAACGGTCCTGAAATTTGGTTATATTAACAAACTAATTCGATCATTTTTCGGTTTTCGCATTTATGAAGAAGTATTACAAGTTTCGTCACACAGTATTTTGTTGAAAGTTCAGTTTCAAGTAGAAACCTTATTTTTATTCGATCGATATGATTCGATTTAATACAATTAGGATCCTCGTAAAACCAGTTCTCTCGTTTGTGATCTAGCACTGGTAATGTGATCACTGGTGCAAAAAGAAGACGTTTACTTTTTGCGTCAATAAAATTTACATAAAGCTTTCGGTTTAGGACAACGATAAAGACAGAACGGCATCAAAATGAGCATTTTTATTCCCGTATTGTTATTATTCGACGCTCTTCACGCGATTCGTGGAATTCTAGAGGGTGCCAAGTGCGAATATATGTTTTATTCGTTTGAGGGAAGCTGATATTAATTTGCTCACATTTGCTGAAAGTGCTCTAGCGGATTCACGTGGTTTCAATATATTGCAGGAATTGAGAGCACTCTATATTCGAGTTATTTCATTGAAGTTAATTGGGGGAACGAAAGTTACTTATCTAACGAAATACGAAAGCACTCGATATAAGGAATGAAATGTTCTAGTGTCAAAGTACTGCTCTTCTAAAATCGATAAAAGTTTGGAATTATTTGTAGTTAGAGCGAAGTTCTGAGTTTTAGATGTTTCCACAAAACAAAATAGGGATTAATATCTGCATGTTTTATGAATTATTTTCATTCTGGTGTTTAACAAAATTGGCATTTATAAAACAAGCTCAATTTCAATTCCATGGAAGAGATGTTAAAATTAATTGCAGTATTGTCGCGTGGATTTGGGTTTGTCTACTACTAAATAGACCAATTTTTCCATACTTTTGAAAATACAGATTTCAAATTTGGTATGTCGCTATAGTACTTGAATACGCATATTTCGACCCCTCTACTGAAAATTCACCACTTCCGGTTTAACCCCAAACTTTTTTTTTACATATTTTTTCATTATTTGAAAGAGCACGCCATTTGTGATAACACTGTTGATGAAACTCAAACTTACATCATTACAATTGACAAACGACATCAGAAGTTATCCAAGGAAGCTTATAGAAGTGCGATACAGTTGGAAACTGAGTTTCTCGTGTAATTGCAGCTTCCATATAATCCAACAATTATCAAAAATTTCCTAAAAACGGAATTGTACCCATAAAATAAATGTTCACAACTGCTATTTCTCAAATGGCAACATGTTCTTTTCACTTCGTCATGATAAAAAATAATAAATTATTAGATTACTCGTGTGAAAAATTTTGAAGAATTCCGAAAGAAATCGCAAATACAAAATGTTTTATCATGAGTATTCTCCAAATTAGATATTCTTCAACGAAGGCGGATATGAACATAGAAATGCGAAACAAAAAAGTAACATTGATTAAATGAGTAGATTAAACTTTGACTTCGTTGAAATAATATGAGCTTTTATGTTTTGCTTTCTTAATTATTATGTTCTTAGGCGCCTACGTTGAAGAACATTCAATTTTCGGAACACTCATCATGAAACCTGATTGTATCTTCGTTTCCTTTAGGAATTCTCCAAAACTTTTCACACGAGTAAACTGATAATTTATAATTTTTTATCATGACAAATTGAAAAGTACATGTTGCCATGTAAGAAATGGCAGTTGTGAGCATTTCTTTATGGATACCATTCCGTTTTAACGTAATTTTTGATGATTGTTCGAATATATGGGAGCTGCAATTACATAAGAAGCTCAGTTATCAACTGTATCGCACTTCGAAGCTTCCCCGGGTAACTTCCGATGTCGTTTGTCAATTGTAATGATTTAAATTTGAGTTTCATGGCCAACTTTGTTCGATTGAACAATCAACTGTATATCCGCCATTTTTCAACCGATTTTCAATTTTGAAAAACAGTGTGTTATCACAAATGGCGTGCTCTTTCGGATAATGAAAAAATATGTACAGGGTGTCATTTGAAAAAAAACAGTTTGGGGTCACTTCCGGTTAAACCGGTGAATTTTCAGTAGAGTGGTCAAAATATGCCTATTCAAGTACTATAGCGACATTCCAAATTTGAAATCTGTATCTTCAAAACTATGGAAAAATTGGGGGCGTACCTCACCTCGCGGTAACCCGGTATATTGGGTTTTTAACTGAGAGGTAGAGAATGTGTCAGAAACGTCACTGAAAGTTGCTCTAAATGCTTGAAAGTGCGCTCTAGGCAGAATCAAGTAGCGGTAGTGCGGTAGTGGCAGATGTTAGATGTTTCCACAAAACAAAATATGGATCAATATGTTTATGTTTTATGAGTTATTTTGATTCAAACTTGCTGAAATTCTCTTTTTCAATACAACTTTTAACATTTCGCATTTGAAAAACATAGATGTTAATTGCAGTATTGTCATGAAATGGGGATTGTCTATACCACTAACAAGGCCAATTCAGTTCCATTATTAATACAAAAAACTTTAGAGAAAATATAAAAATAACATATAATAGCAAGATGGTTTACGTCCGATGTGTGGTTTTAGTAAAATCAATTTAAAAACATATATTGCAAAATGCAAAATGCGCCAATCTAAAGGAAATTACCGTTTTCAAATCTGGAAGTAGATTTCAGAATTAGTATATATTGGATTTTTCCTACGCTCGATGGAGAGTAGCGGTAGTGGGAGATCGAGTACTTTCCATTTTCTTTAATTTTCATTAATTCAATTTTACAACTACTCGATTGATTTAAATAATAAAAATACGCAAAGTGCAGATAGGCATTTTAATGGTTATTTAACGAACAAGTGTATTTATAAGGGCTATTAACAATCGAGGTAATTTAACACGTGAACGGAGCGAGCGCGTTAATGTTCGAGATTGTTAATCGCCCTTTTAATTCACGAGTTTGATGCTCAACTTTTCTTTCGACCGCAGTTTTCAAAAATAGAGATATCTGACTTTCAATGTTTATTTATTTAACGATACGTTAAAAATAATCACTATTTCCTATTTATATTAACTTTAATAAAATATAGTTTTATTTTCCTTAGTGGTAGCTTTGTATTTTTTCAAATTGAAATTTAAAAAAAAATGCTCTCGTGTGGGTTTGGAACTGTCGACTTCACATGCCAACGTTACCGTTACGCCACGGTGTATTGAAGATTTTCTGAAATTTAATTTCAGAATGGACAAATAAATAATGACAGGTAGTACTAACCAATATAACATGTATTAGAGCAATGTATATTGGTTGCATATAATAAAATCGTTGATCAATAGAAAATCATTGATTCACAGGGGTCATTAATCAACGATTTTGAATGCGTTAAAATAAATCATAAATGAACGGTCGACGGAAAAAGGTATCAATGCATATTTTTGGTTTTGTCAACACTTGTAACATTTTCGTGTTATGTTAAAATTTAAATATCATATGTATCAATGAGAAAAGAAGAAGCGCTGAAGGTTTGGAAGGGGTTCATTTCAATTCCCTCACTACCACTCTCTGTGTCGAGCGCATTTTCAGGCGTTTAGAGCAACTTTCAGTGACATTTTCAGTAGTAACACCACGAGTGATTGAATTTCCGTGATAAGTCTGTCGATTTATTTCTGAACGAAAATGCATTGCTTCGAAAAAATACCACGAATCCGCAGGACGAGTTTAGGAATAAAAGATATACTTATGAGATAAATTCGATAACGAGTGGAATTTTATTAGACTATTTTCCTTACATAGGCACATTTTGCAAAGTAAGCATTTAACGTAAGATTGTTTGTTTACAAAAATAATAATTTTTTGAAAAATGGTCTATTTTAAGAGGTTTTTCCAGATATTCTTGGTGAAAAATGTAACGATTCGGTTGCACGAAAAACTGTTTTGTAGTTTTTTCAACTTTCGACAAAAGTTATTCAATATAAAAAAATTGTACAATCAATTTTGTTGGGGCCCACATCAACACTAGGGTTTTCATCTACGAACTATCATTTAAAAGACAATATATGTTATTTGCGTCTTCATTTGAGTGTGAAAATAGCCTATATTTGTTTTCTATTGGTTGGCCTATTACCCACCCACCCACTTGCTGAATTATAATAAATATTTTACAATATCCGATAAATTTTTTCTTTCATTGATTCGAGTGCTTTCCACCTCACAAACCTTCCCATAGAGTTCATAGCCGTTAACACGTGCATTTCAATTATTCCAATCAATTCACAGATGATTTGTTCGAACAACAAATTTGATTTCCATCAAAACATGGGTTTGCAACGAATTTGATGCTCGACTAAATTCGAATGGCATTATAAATATTCTAAATCATTACAAAATTCAAACTAACAATGCATCATAGATGGACTGTAATATCTGACAGGAAATTTCGTTGCCGAATGTAATTACTTTAGCTTTCGTACTATGCGAACATGTCATTGGCGAGTGAAATGTAATATTAATACACAGTGAGGACCAAAAGTCCCCCCAAAAGTCCCCCCCCGTAACTTCTTTATTTCACCTCTAAGAAAAAAGTGTTGAATACGTAAGTTCTAGGGTTCCATTCGGTCTCTTTATGGATAAAATAATAGGCGATATCTTCTTAGTCTTTGAAGATAACAGCATTGAACTTGGTATGGTTGGATTCCTTATGATCATCTCTGACCGACCATGCAATGAAATACAGGGTGTTTTATTTAAAAGAATAATCATCTACTTAAGTCGCTCCCCTTTTCTGAGTCACTCTGTATAAATGAAACTCAAACCATTAAAAATATCGAATGAAACTCTACAACTTGTATATTAGACATTATTTTGTAATATGAAATTATACATTCTTGTTTACTTGTGTTACGGACTTCCATCCAGTGGTGGTTTTTGGGAGGGGGGGGGGCGACAGGAACAATCGTATATACCCCTCAAATATACTGCCTAATTACATTTCAGTTTCGAATGTCTTTAACTTTCACTTGTTTCTTCCTAATCCATTGATATTAGCAAAATTAGAAAAATATATATATAGGAAGTTTTGATTTGATTGAGATTATACGCACACAAAGGAGACTTTTTAAAATCAAAACAGTTCTTAAGTCAGTTTTAACTGTAAGCTTCACCCCCAAAAAACACCCCCAAGAAACATTGCGGTGGTTTTTCTCGTTTTTCTCAGATACCATTAGTCGCACAAAAAATTTTACTTTCACTAAAAATGTCGAGAAAAATGTGTCTTAAGTATGAATATGAACTGAAAATATAATAATAAAACAAGAATAGATGTGTATCTACAACGCAGCATAGCAGAGTGAATCATAGCATAGTAGAAATTGATTTTGATTCAATTTCTTCTATTCACGGTTGAATACCTGGATAAATATTCATTAAAATTACTGGTAGTTCCTCCGTCGGAATAGTTTGTCAAGCCTGATCAAACGACAACCTCAAGATATAAAAAAAAAAATTAGTAGCAAAATGTGAATACACCATCGAGAAGGTAGCATAATTCTTCAATGAACGCGATCTAACATTCAAAGTTGAAAAACAATTTAAAAAAAAATCATGATATGAATTAAAAGAGAGACACTCGGTGAATTTCATCATTTGTTTAATGATATCAGACAAGATAAAAAGGAATTTTTCAAATATTTCCGCATATCATAGGAAAAGTTTTTGAGCAACTTTTTGAAGACAAGCTTTCATTCAAATGTACTAAAAAGTAAAAAATGGTTTCATTAGATATGTGATATTGGTAATTCTGTACGCTGCATGTTAATTATTAACGGATGTTTATATTCAAAAATATTGAAAAAAGTGGTTATTCTTTAAAAAATATATAAATGATCTCTGCAAGCTCTCTGGCCTGTATGTTCATATTCAGACATATGAACATACACATCTGTTAATTCTGCAAAAAAAAATATATAAACTTGTTACCAGATAAAAATTAATATAAAGTTTACAGAAATACCACTAATATAAGTTAATTTGTAAGTTACAAATTCAAAAGTTTGCCGCGCAAAGTTTTCAGTTCGAATACGGAAGCGGCAAACTTTTGAATCTGTAACTCACACAATCACCTTTTTACACTCTAAATAAATTATTTTTCACTCATTAGCGCATTTGAATGAAAGTTTGTCTTCAAAAAGTTTTCTTTTTAATTATTTAATTTTAGTTATTACCTCGCAATATTACGCATTAATATATGGATTTCTGATAAAGCATGATTATCAAAAGGCCTACTTCTCGTGAGTTTTGAGCTATCTAGCTCTTCAATGAGTAGGCCATCTGAATATTCACTCGTCTGCCATCTGCCGAAATCGTCATTTCATAATAATTATAACAAACATTCATGATGTTCGACCCCAAATACTTCACTTCAATTTTGAAGAGAATAAAAACATAATCACAAAACTCGTTCGCCATCTTGGATTTATGAATTTCGACAAAAAATTCCTGATCTTCAACTTCGAAAAGTCTAGAATTTTCCACTACGGCATCTATATTTTGGTGGCAGAGCCCTTGCGATCTTTACATGAGTGTCTTCTTAGTACGGCCTAGAATTTCCTGGGGCTTCTGTTTTGGTTCATTCTAATGTTCACTTCAATTTTGAAGAGACTCAAGCCATAATTACAAAACTCGTTCACCATCTTAGATTCATGATCTTTGACTCCCGAAAATTATAGCAGTTTCCACTACCACATCTTTACTTTGGTAGCTGAACTCTCGGAAACTTTACATGAGTGATTTTTTAGTACGGCCTAGAATTTCAAGGTTCACTTCAATTTGGAAAAGAATCGAACTATAATCACAAAACTCGTTTCCATCTTAGATTTATGAATTTCAACAAACAATTCATGACCTTCGACTTCGAAAACTCTAAAAGTTCCCACTACTACATCTCTATTATGGCCGAATCCTAGGAAACACTATGAGTGTCTTCTTAGTATGGTCTAGAATTTCCTGGGGCTTCTGTTCTGGTTCATTCTAAGGTTCACTTCAATTTTGAAGATTATTATTCGTTCTCAATCTTAGATTCATGATCTTCGACTCCCGAAAATTCTAGCAGTTTCCACTACCACATCTTTATTTTGGTACCGAAATCTCGGGAAATTTACATGAGTGACTTCTTAGTACGGCCTAGAATTTTAAGGTTCGCTTCAGTTACTATATACTTATATTCTGGAAAGTTTCACGGCACAGCTTTGGTAACCAAATTTTTTGAGAACTCCATTTGGATGTCTTTCTAGCACACACAGTGTTCAATATTAAATTAAACTTACTCATACTTTTTTCAGATAAATCGTTTAATAAAGTCATTGGAGTTTATCATATCAAATTACATGAATAGATGTAAGTATGTTATGATTATTTTATTGAATTTTATTGCTTTTTTTTAAACTAAGACCAATTACAAAAAATCATAAAGTCTCCCCACCAAGAAAGTGGAAACCTAAGTGAAATTAGGAAATTTGGACCAAATAAATTACCTTTTGTATCTGTAGGGAAGCGCAGCCCGAGGATGTCAACATATGTACAGCCTGACTATTCCTCCGTGCCTCCTTCATCAACTTAGGACTGAAGCTGGTGATTTGATAAGAGTTTTAGCATGACTCCCAATATGAAAGTGGAAGTACTTAAATACTTTCCGTATAAGCGAACACACTGTTCTTTTGAGCACAAATAACATTCGGACCTAGGGTATTGCCTTTTGAACGATATTTTAACAGAAGTACGTCGAAATAATGTCTCAGTATACACCGCAATGAAATAAAAATGCCAGACAGCGTTCCAACTTGTACTGAGCGTGGAACAACTGGATTCAGTATGACCAATGAAATGCAATATTGAGAGATCTTAAACAGGGCGTCAAAATCATTCCTGTTCTATATTCAGTAGCACGTTTTCGAAGGACAGCTATCATAAAATTCATATAAATCCACGTGATAGACTAGTACACCATTATATTTTCGGTAGTTGGTCATAAGTCACCCTGTATATGTCGAATGGAACATAAAAAGATTCATTGATTGATTCAGATGTTGAACATGTCTACCACGCCCTGAATATTTTACATCTTGTATTTCGCTGATGGGAGTCAGGAAATGTTATGAAACGTAATAAACGAACAATTTCTTTGAAGTGCATTACAGGTTACGGCTCTGAATGAAAAACCAAGTTTCCTCAACGTTCTTAACGGAGAAGGATGTATTTTACGGAGAACTTTGAGTTCATAATAAGACATTGATGGTAGTTTTTCAGAAGCCCCAATCAAAAAAGGCAATCAACTTCAACGTTTCAAATGAACTCAGAATGGAAATAAAAAAGAGTGAAAGCATTCCAGCTATCGGCCATGACGAAACGTGAGTTTTTCAATAGACCAATAATTAACAATTTGTATCGACTGGCTGCCGAATTTGCTGTATCTCTCCGAAGCTGCTTCGGAAGAACTTCTAGGAAGTTACGTTTAATTAAACTATTGTTGAAAGTAAGTTTCGTCTGTTCCAACTTCTACTGTTATAACTTTGGTGGGGAATAATGAGTTTACGAGTTCCTTAACATTGAAAATTATACCATTTCGGTTTTCAGTAGGTGTACTCAAAGTGAAATACAATAGTTTCGGGTATGAACAGATCACAGTCAAGCATTTGAAAATATATTCTGTTCCGTTTAAAAGCAGGTCCATACCATACTGAAGCTTTGTTGGTAGAATGGGGTCTGCATGGTCCCGCAGATTTAAAAGGCTCAAATTATGTTCGCAACTGTCCATGTGAAAGTTGTCTGAGCAACAAACCATTTCTGCAGAAACTGTCCTTTCGGCTGCTTCTACTCTTTTTTCTGATTCAGTCCAGGTGAATGGACTCAAAGGAGTTTCTCCATAATCTTTCCCGACTCCTGTGAAAATTTTGAGATCTTATAGGAACAGTTCTGTCAAGTGGGGAACATTTACGGATACTTTCTTTCTCTTCACAGTTCCTTCCTCAGTTATCTTCATAATTCACAATTTCTTTGTGATATTCAGTAGAAAATAACTTATAACCATCATTCAACTTTATATCCTTCACGAGGGTGAAGCTGCATCTCACCTGCTTTCTCAAATGATCCAGTAAGATTGGGTTTTAAGACGAGGATCTATTGTAGCACCACCAAACTTGTTATGATAGTAGTTGTAACCATGATAAACACAAAAAAAATTGTTTACCAAAATTCCTATAATAATCTTGGAAAACGTATGATATATCGGAAAAACAACTGCTAGTTGTTTACCGAAATTCCACGGGTAGAAATTTTTTTTTTTTTTTCGTTTTAAAATAATTAAACAGATTTTTGCTGTAATCTTGGAAAGTATATGATTTATCGAAAAAACAACTCAACAAGGTGAAAAAAAAATTCAATTCTCCACAAAAATTATCACAAGAAATTCTTTATGAAATGCGCTCGTTTTCCCAGAAAACGTGAGTGAATGCCGACATCAAATTTCAGGTTCACGCCTATCCGCCGCTGGAAATTCTGGCGGAGCCAAATATTTGATTGGTCATAACTCTACTAAAAATGATCGGAGAAGAAAAAGTTCATATCGTTTCTGAAAACTCCTACCTTCTCATGCAAATATAATATGCGAGTATTTGAGTACCTAAAATGTGTTTTGTCGCACTTCACGGAGATGTTTGGGTATGATCCAAAAATCATGAATAATTTGGTGAATATGGTATTATTATACTGAAGCAGCAACCCATACCCTCTTTGGACTATATGCAACAATTTTAGAGTAGTGTGACAGGTCCCACTCATACATGCCAAAAAAAAGCTTTGTATTACTCTTATTTTCAACTTACCCATAAAATCGGCACCCTCTTCAGTAAATGTTGAAAATAATCGTTCATTCATATCATGCATATATGTTTAATAACACTATTGTGAAGCGCAAACCTCCAGCTTGGAATCACATACTTAATATTTTATGTAGGATGTGTATGAGCGATTATTTTCAACATTTACTGAAGAAATTGGGGATTATGGGTGAGTTTGAAACTGAGGCAGGAGTAAAACCCAGTTTTTTCCTTGGCATGTATAAGTGAGACTTGTCTCACTAGTCTAAAATCGTTGCATATGCGTTGCAAATTTATAATTTTTTTGATTGAAATTTTTTTTGGTTCCACCCCTGATTTTTTGGTGAATAATTTTTTTTTTAACAATACATGATGTCAAGAAGTCATGTGCCGAGTTTCAAAGTGCTACAATTCGTTCTTCTGTCGTTACTGTACTAAAAGTGACAGGCAAGGCTCACCTGAAATAATTTATGCATCTTGTAACTGTGAGATAGTTGCCAACTACTATCTTCATTTCCATTTGGAATAAAAGAGATAGGTATTATGGGGTTCCCACCCTGATCTGATTCACCCACTTGACTTCAACAGTATTCAAAAATTATTATTAAAATTCCCGACGACAGACATTTCAGTTACTGATCACTCGTCAATATTAAAATATTTTCATTTGTTCAAATATTATCTTCCAATAACTTTGTAATACGTTTTGTCCATATCAAAGAATCGTTTTACTAACTATTTCGTTGCTATGTATCTGGTATTACATGAAAAGAGCATAGTTTCCAGAAACGCTTTCCATGAAATTTTTGTACATAAACCCGAAATAAAAGCGACCAAATATACTCGAAATTCAAAATGATTTAATTTAAAGTGGGCTCATGGAGTAAAGTGATGTTCATTATAATTGAAGACACTATCCCAATTTGTATGCACTGTCTCCGTTAAAATGAATTATCAACCGCAAATGCATTCTGCGAACTTGGTTGGAAATCGATGACGCAGATTATTATACTTTATTATATAATATAATCTCACGATGATTATCGACAGAAAACATGTTTTTTTATGACAGTGATCTTGCAAGATTGTTTTACAGACTCAATGTATTGGACCCTTTTGAACATCATCCAAGTTTAAATTCAGTTCCAGCATTCAATTTTCATTAATAGATTCTTTGGCATGGGCAATGCCAATTTGGTTTTTCAACTTACTGATTGTTTCTTTCATGTTGCTAATTTCTTTCTCGGTTCTGCCTTTGATTTCATCACTGATTGTTTCTTTCAATTTTCCCATTTCCGTTTCAATTTAATCGATTTCCTCCATCTCTGTCCCGACCGTCCCCATTCTCTCTTCTAACCGGCTTGCCAAATCACACAGTTCCTTTTTCAAGTTCTTCCACTTTTCCAGAAGCTTTCTCTCAACATCTTGGAACTTTCTTGATATTCTTCTTTCAGACTATTCGAATTTTCCAGAAGTTTTTGTTGAAGTTCTTCCTTCAAATTATTCGAATTTTCTAGCAGCTTTTTTTCAAGATTTTTCGAGTTTCCTTGAAGTTCTTCCTTAGTAGTACCAGAACGAAAAAACATAACGAAAAAAAGGAGTATCTAATTATTTATTCTGATTCAACCAGAACGAACTAACAATTATCAAGACTTGAAATTTGAAATAATTCATAAATTTAAATTCAACAATATTTCAAGACGAGGCAACAAGTCCAAAAGTCGAGCACATACGTGACTACAAGAAGAGTTGAGGTAGTGTCCTCCAGTGATAAATATTGCACAGGTATCTTGTTTGATGTAGTGAACTTCTTCAAGAAAAAGTTATTATTTTCGTGTATGTAGCATTTTGGGAGTAAAACATTTCCAGTCCTAATACAGAATAGCAAGCAAGTAACTGGATCATAAAATTGGATACAAAATCGATGGTTGTACACTAACAATGAAATTATCCCAATTTATTTTTCGATGCATGTAATCCTTTTATTTCTGAAACAAAATTCAACAATTCTAGTGAAGTTCAGCTCTGAATCAATTTCCAGTTGGTTCATCGCTCCAATCTTTTAAGCCCCTGGCATATGAATGAATGTCCTATGCATTGAAATTTGTAACAGAAAACTGCGATATTATTGAAACAATGGAAACAAAGCTTTGTTCAATAAAAATCTGAACTTCACGATACAATATTGAAACGCTCGAAAGAGAACTACTGAATAATAGTAGTCACAAAAAATAATGTATACTGTGTTTGGAGTCTACTTCTATTAAAAAAAAATCGAGCTGATTTAAGGAACTTCAATAAAAAGTAAGCAAAAGAGAAAAATCTCTCTAGGTAGTGTTTTCAGCAAGCGATTCAAAATCTAAGCGCAATTTATGGAATTTTTAAATCAGAAAGGCAAATTGATCACTTCAAAACCGACAAGTAACTGTTTTTGCAAGACTGTAATCTTGAACAAAATCATAAAATTATCTGAACTTTGTAAATCTGATAAAAAATAAGTTTGCATTACCTGAAAAGTACTCCTATTTTTCAGAAAACGTTTACACTTTGGAGACTATAGTTGTATCTGTTTTCGAAAGTTAATGAAAATTCTATTTCAAATTTACTAATAAGGTTTGGGGATAATAATAACATAAGCTCTCTTGAAACATGTGTGTCCGGTATCAATCAGTCATCGTTCTCTTATTTCTGACTCCTCTGACCCCCATTTCATTCTCATGTAGTTATCATCATCTTTGTGATCTTCACATTGAAGCTCTTTCAATAATTGGTTATGAATATACGTCTTGCAAAGTCCATGGCCTAACCCACAAACGTTATATCTTTTTACATCGTTTTTTGAAGATAATACAAATTGTATTTATTGAAGTTATCATCAAGCAATTTCTCTTCATCCATTTTGCTCTTAAATTGAATATGATCAAATATATTATGTAGTATGTAATATAGTTTCATATTATTATACCTTCCTCATATATATGATGATAGATCCATTTCATAGAAATATTATCGTGACATATCAGCCTAAACATCGTGGTATAATAATGTTAAAAATGATACCTTAATTGTTTCTAAAAACATGGTTTCACAGCAAGAGTTGATTAAGAAAAAAAAAACAAAAAAAATAAATATAGAAATAAATGAAGTTCTCTCATTATGAATGAAAGATCTAAGCCTCAAAATATTCCATACAAAACTAGACATAATTTTAGCATCATATGACGGGGTGCGTTTGGGGAGAAAAGTGAAGATTCCCAAGACTAAAGAGATTTACAATTGGGTTTCATAACTTTGTAAATGGGACTTTCTAACAGAATATGAAAAATGGTTGCCGCATCGTGGCGATTGCAAATTGTGCATGTCTCATTTGGGTCAATCAGCCCAACTGAATTTTTCGTCGAAGGAATAGGCCAATCATTTCAGCATTAAAAATTAAAAAAATTACAAAAGAAGCGAAACTTTCACAAAAGTTCTATTTTAGTGCTCAATAACACTGTACAATATTGATTGAAAGTTTGATTTTGTGGAGGAAATCCGATTCTTGACTTTGATTTTTTGGGTTTATGATCTTCCACAATCTGAAAATGAAAAAAATTTAATCCAAAGAAATATGTAAAAGTGTAGAAGGGCAAATTAATTAATTTGCCCGATAAGTTACTGCGTTCACAAGACTGCTGTCTTGAAAGAAATTTGCCACCTCGGGTAAGGCCGGCAACATTATAAAATATGAATCAGCAATTCTGTTATTTTGTAGAAAAAATTCAAAAGAGTCGCAAAATGGTGAAAACATAGAAAATATCATTCTCAATCGTCCCCCAATTTTGACACCATTGCTAAGTAAGACATCAGAGTGAACAATTATTTATTCATACTTTTGTTGAAAATTTGGCGGAGGACATCTGAAACAGTAGCGAACGTAGAGAAACGTTTCTCTCTGTGACAAAAGTCTTGCCGAATAAATAATTTATTTACTCTCACGCCAAACTTGGAAATGGTCGCAAACTTAGGTAGGTAACGATAAAGAATAATATTACCACCATTTTGTGACTTTTTTGCATTTATTCTCTATAAATAAATAACCACAATTGTTTATAATATTTTTTTTAACAATGTTGCCGGGCTTGTACGAGGGGCAAATTTATATAGTGCTAATTGCAATCAAGAATTAAATACTATCCCCCATTGGTTGGGAATGACCACCTGTAGACATGTGATGTTTCACGGTTTGTTTACCACTTATCAATGCAAGGATAGGTCGGACAACATTAGTTATCCTGGCCCACTCAATGAACGATAACACCCATAACTAACTAAAAAAAAGAAGCACTTCTCGGTAGCACAGACTACGGGAAGAGTTAATGCATAAATTCGAACAAAGTCCGAAAAGTGTGACGGAGAGTTTCAAATAAATGAAACGAAAAATGTCGACAAAGTCGAATTCCCCATCTCTCCACACTATCCCACAAAGTGGAAAATTTGAGGCCAATATCTGCCTGAAAACAACTACTTTCCCCTACGTACATAGAATCACATCTGACATCAATTTGTGCAATGTCCCTCCAAAAGGACACAATTGCAAGTGCTAATTGCAATTAAGAATCAAATATTATCCTCCATTGGTTGGAAATGACCACCTGTAGACATAACATTTTTCACGGTTTGTTTACCACTTATCAATGCAAAGGTCTGTGCCACCGAGGAGTGCTTGTTTTGGGTGTTATCGTTCATTGGGTGGGCCAGGATGACTCTAATGTTGTCCGACCTATCCTTGCATCGATAAGTGGCAAACAAACCGTGAAACATGTCTGCAGGTGGTCATTCCCATTCAATGGGGGATGATATTTAATTCTTAATTGCAATTAGTACTTGCAATTGTGTCCTCTTGGGAGAACATTGCACACATTGATGTCAGATGTAATTCAATGTTCGTAGGGGGAAGTAGTTGTTTTGTGACAGATATTTGCCTAAAATTTTTGCACTTTGTGGGATAGTGTGGAGAGATAGGAAATTCGACTTTGTCGAAATTTTTCATTTCATTTAGTCTCGTTTCGTAGCTATATGCGACTTTAAGAAAGGGTTCATAATGCTCTGTAACTTTTTTCCAGGTGGAAATTGAATGTCCCAGCCTTAAAGTTTTTTATGTAAAGCCCCATCTGCTTATACTCCGATATTGGGTTAATGGACGTAAAAAGAGCGAATCTGCTACTCTACCTGATGGAGTGGGGTGTATTGAAATTACATGAAAGACCATCCCATTCTCGAACACCCCCATCTCGTTGGGAATCAATATGCAAACAACTGGTCCAAATAAATAAGATTCTATTATCAATTCATCATATCACAAAAACCTTTTGTGCTTCGTAGCGGCAGTACACAAGAAACAAAAATATAAATCCATTATAAATTCCGGAGACACACTAAGCCCAAACAAATGGTTTCTTATACATGCCATCTTTCATTCCCACCAATAAATCTCCTGATAAACTCGTTCGTTCACCAGAATTAATTCTGAATAAAACTATACCGAAAATTGAATACATTTTCTCGCAAGTCCTACATTTGGAGATAATCGAATAAAAAAAGGTTTCTTACCGAATACTGAATCAACTCCAGGAAACTATCTACAAATGCTGACTGAACTATTTTGATTTCCCAGGTCCATTGTTGGTTGAATAACGGGTTCTGTTTGGCAAGGTTGCGATTAAAATTGATCTTGGCAGTTTCCCAAATTCCAAAAAGTATTAGAATATGGAATCCAATACGAATAATCAATCAAACTCAAATGTATTCAATGCTGATGGTGCCTTATGGGAGAATCTGATCCAAGTCGCAGAAAATGCCTTTTTGACGACGAGTTACACTTTGTTTCATTAGCGAATAGTAAACATATGTAATCTAGTGTGAAGTGAGAAGGTGATAAAGGCCAACGGAAGTACAGGTGTATAATTGCCATTTCATGACACATTTCATTTTTTAAGATGATCCCGAAGTTTTCTGGATGATCCCTATGCATTTGTTTGCCTGTGTTCTGAAGGTTTTTTTATGCTTCGTATTTCTTCAATGCTGGATGGGAGGAGGTGGAAGAAACAATGCAAGTAGATATAATATCAAACGATTCGATTCAAAATACAAAGCTTCAGCTTCCAAATAGGAAGGTATAAACTAACATCAGAATGACCCATTTCCAAAAATTTACCATACAGTGAGTCACAGCTTGCTCACTCTTTTCATCATGAATCAAAAAATGTGCAGTTTCAAAAATACTAAATTTAGAATTTGAAAAATATATAAACATAAATTGATACCAGCAGATAGATTATGTATGTAGAGTAAAAAATAGGGGAAGAAAGGGACCAATATGGACCAATATACCCTTTTTGTACGCCACTGGTGGCAACTAAAAATGTAATTCTTCTTTTAAAATAATGCTGTCATTTAACAAAATTATTTCTCCGAATTAAAATGAAAATTTTCCAAAACTGTGGAAGTTATGAATAAAAAATTTTATTTTTCATATTCAACACCCAGGATCTGTGCAACCCACCGCTACTCAAAGGTCTGACGATTGATTTCGTATGAGTATCACAAGATCTACCAACGGTAAAAAATTCAGCGCGCATACTATGACGTATTTCAAAGTGACAGTACCTCCCGACCTATAAAAAAGGTATCTTGAAGGGGTTGCTATTGAAATGAATAAATAGAAACAGATTTTGAAAGCAAAAAGGAAGCTAAAGCAATAAGTTTCTAAAGCATAAATTAGAAAATACTGATAGCTAAAATAAATTAATTTAAGCATTTTTAACAATACCACCAAGAAGAAACATCATTATTTAAATTTGGATTGATCAATAATTGATACTAGTCACTCTTGCACTTATGGAATGATATAGACCATTCCCTATATCCAAGATTCAACCTCAGCATCTAAGTAACCGAATTATTGGAATAATTTCACACTATAAGATCTACATCTACAAGATATGATTAAATATTAATGCATTTGAGAGCAGTATAGAAGAATAATATATTCTGCAACAAGGTTAGAATGAAAAATTCGATGCGAGTGGAAAGTTCTGAGCGCGAGCTGAAACCGAGCGCAAGGAACCACGAGCATAACGAATTTTCATTCTAACCGAGTAACAGACTGTGCTTGGAAAGCCAACGAAAAATTATTTTGACATTTCATTTCACATCTTGTCACTATGATGCTAGTCAAGGCTAACGTAATTATTGCTACAACAATGTCAGAATATTATTCTTAACAAGTGATTGAATCAAATACACGCAAAAGAATATTTTTTCTCCACTACCGTTACAGAATTTATCAATTCTGAAATCATATTTGATAACAGAATTTGAAAACAGAACTTTCCACTCGCATCGAATTTTTCATTCTAACCTTGTTACAGAATATACTCATCAATCTCAAGAGCGTAAATGTTACCATTCTGTTATCAAATATGATTTCAGAATTAACAAATTTTGTAACGTTTGTGGAAAAACCATATTTTAATATTCAACTATTTGAGGAGCAATCACAAACAAGAATTACTTGAATTGGTCAATTCAGAGACAGCGTCCGTCAGCCAGAATTATTTATAATTATTGTTTATTCAAAATATTTGAATTCGTATAGGATTCTAGCCAGAATAACTGGTTGAATTTATGAATTTCGAAATTATTAATTTTTTGACATATGTCTTTTTGCTTGCGTATTGTCAGTCGTCCACTATTACAGAGTGGTCATTATATAGTACTGTTGGTGAAATGAATTTGTTTTATTGGAGTGATTCAAATAAAAATGCTCTGAGATCGTTACACATCCAACAATTTGACCGCTCTCTTACACATATGTTGAAACTTTCTTCAATACTGTCTTAGTCCATGTTATAGCAGTTTGATATGACTTTCTTCATATCATCAAACTCCCTTCAAAGTAGGCTGAAATCTTAAAATAGAGGTTTCTACTATAATATTGCAATTCAGTAGCATTTTACATTTCGCTGCGAAAATATTACACACATGGTTTTTGGACTGACTTTGTTACTGTTGTCGAAGTAATAGGAATGATTTCGGATATATTCAATAGTCTATAGCCACCAAGTTTTTCTTCCATGGCTCGGAAATTCTTGGGGAGAAAACAAACGTCAAATTGCATACATTTTGAAAGATTTAAAAAAATAATGTGAAAGTTATCGTGACTGTGACGACGTATTTCGTAGCTAAGCCGAATGCGAACGTTAAATATCAATCTTCAATGCTCTACCCTCATTGGTGACCGACAATATGACGCGGGACTTTCGAATAATGGTTACGTTTTGAAGATGTTTGATATTTTTTGAATGCCAGGATTGCCTAAATACAATTCTTCAGTTGGAAGGAATAATTTCAAAGATGATAAATTTTGGAATTCATACTTACTGTTCGAGCTCTGCCACGAAGGAGAAAATTCAGAACGTACCTGAAAAAAAAAAGAGGAATATAAAAAAAGTTATCATATGGAAAGTTCATAATATATGTATAAGAAGCATTGTAAGTTCAACATTGGTGTACCCCCAATTTTATTCTTTTATTATTCTGTCAACAGTCTTTAATTGTGTCTTGAGATATAATTTACTAAGAAATTACCCCCAGAACTCTCTAATCCGTTAAAAAAAATAGTTCGACTAAAAATTGAACTAGTAACCGCTCAACCGACCTGACTACTGAACTACTGAACCCAATAAGAAACTGTGTATTCGATTCTCCTGAGAATGATGGGTTCCTTCATAGAATAAATAACCTGAATATATTTCCAAGAACATTAGCTCTTATGAGGCGCCGTTCGGGTAAAAAGTACAAATATAAATAATTTCTGTCAATATATTTATTAATTGTAGCAATATATATTATTTTGCGTGCCGATATTTATTAATTCTAGCAATATATATAATTTTGCGTAATAATATACTTATTTTCGATCAAACACAATATATTTGTATTTCAAGTTTAACTAATATACAAAAACGTGAAGTCTCGTATATTTATAAATTTGATCTATTTTATGTCGTCAAGAGATGGCGCAATCAACGCGATTTGTGACACGTTCAAGCATATATAATAATATATAATATAATATTTCATTGGATCATTTTATCCTAGATGGCCTTCGTTTGACCCACACATAGGGTCACTGAATTTAGAAGGCCGTGCCGTTCAATTAAGTGGCCAATTGTAAAGTAGAAAACTACACAATAACAAAACTACCTGTGCTACTTCTACCTGTTAGCCACTGTATGTACTAATGACTGCCCAGTTGCCACATGCTCGAGCTTGGACAAATCGCGTCGGTTGCGCCATCTTTTGACGACATAAAATAGATCAAATTTATAAATATATGGGAATTAACGTTTTCATATATTTGTAATGCTTGGGAAGTAAGTATATTGTGTTTTATCGAAAATAAATATATCGGAAAGCAAAATGAAAATATTTGCTACAACTCATAAATATATTGACACAAAATTGAATATATTTGCAAAAACACTTTTTACCCGAACGGCTCCTCATAAGCTCTCGTAATAAGTTAATATTTAGTAAGAAGGCATATTCTGAAACTTGATGCAAATTTTAAAATACTTCAGTGTCTCACTATCATATATAAATATATAAAATATGTAGCAACTGTGTGTACATGTGTAAATAAATAAGTAATCAAATATTCAAGAGAAGAATCGAAGAACTAAACCGTTTAAATATATTCGCAGTGTAATGAACCCAAGCTGATAAGGTACAAGCCCCTAATTGAAGGATTGAAATCCAACGTTGCCAGATCTGCTACGCGCTACACACGCTCTGTGATTGGTCACTGACTTGGCGAGACGTTTAAATGACAAATCATTAGTCAAACCTAACCTGACCTGGCTAAACTAGCTTGCAAGTTGAGAATTGTGAAAATAAAGCACACCCATATCAATTAGCAACGTTGGATTTCAATCCTGCAATTAGACGCTTATGATAAGGTTAGTCATTGATTACCTGTGAAAATTCACTTTTAATCCTGTCAATGTAAAATACCTCCATTAGCATAGGAGATCGCTGATTTTTTACGCGTCGTTGCCAAGTCGAATAATAAGCTGTTATTTTGTGACTGAGATGTATCAAAGCCAGAGGAGCACTAGATCATAAAGCCGTAATAACGCAAGTATTACAAAAACGAAGCCAGTCTTGACTACCAAGAAAGCAAAGAAAATACCAACTGTTTCACGGAATACAAAGAACGATGTTTCAAATTCCAGAAAGAGATTGATAGGCTGAAAAATGCTCTCGACCTGAAGGAGTGCAACCCAAATACTAATCTGTCTTTCAAAATGGCGGCCCGACACCATTTTGTTTATCGAATAACTGTCGATTAAAGAGTCTTGATTCCATGTAATATGTTATAATAACCATAGTCACGAGTAAGGCAGAATTTTTGGTGATATTTGTCGTTTTATACTTTATGTTCAAAAATCGCCAACAGGTGTGCCCAAATAACAATGTTTACATTTTTATGAAGCCTGTAACTTTAGATTCGGAAATCCCAAACTTATGTTCATCAAAAAATATTGGCATTAACAATGATTCATTCTTGATCCACTTGAAACATTCATTTCGTGAACATTATGGTGGAATTGTTGAACACTGAATAATTTCATTATATAATTGAAATGAAGGCATATTTAGTTTTATTCAGTTGATTCTTAAGGTACGTCCACACTGGAGCAACATGTGGCAACTTGTAGCAATTTTATGTTGCAACAAGTTCCTAAATGTTTAAATTCATTAAACATGGACATAAAACAAACTGTCCTCACTAGTGCAACAATGTTAATGAATGTTTGCACTTGTCGAATCTCAAATTCAGTTGAGTACAACATTCTGTCCACACTGCTCTGTAGTTTTGTGACATGATGTAGGAAGACTTATTAACTGCTTTCTAATTTTGCGTGCTTTCTAATTTTGTGGTAATTCACGAAAACGGAAGCGTAAATGTTGGGTCCGTCCAAGTTTGAAGAAAAGGAAAGAATATAGTGGACAGGAATTATTATCGGATTTAAAGAAAGATGACGTTTTATTAGAACTTCGAACCG
Source organism: Chrysolina haemoptera (assembly GCA_958298965.1). Lineage (NCBI taxonomy): Eukaryota > Metazoa > Arthropoda > Insecta > Coleoptera > Chrysomelidae > Chrysolina > Chrysolina haemoptera. The sequence goes on along the minus strand of OY282584.1, from coordinate 40,355,059 downwards.
ATGGGTGCTTCAAAAATTTTTTGCGCATGAGTAGTTCAAATATGGAATTTTTGCTGCAAAAAATTGCACCAGTGATTAGAAGAGCAGATACAAACTGTAGAAAGGCTATACCTCCACAAGAACGATTAGCTGTAACATTGCGCTCTCTGGCAACTGGAGATTCCTACAGCAGCTTGATGTATTTATTTAAGATTTCGAAACAAGCTATCTCAAAGATAGTACCAGAAGAACTAAGTTGATTCTCTTCATTTATATTTAACATTTTTAGGATTAAACAATTCTTAAAGGATTAAACAATTCTTCGAAGACCACTTAAACGCCATCACGAAAACCTAAAAATTCACGCACAGGCACTTCGTATAATAAAATACTAAGCAGAACACTGAGAAGCGGCGGTCTGTCGAATGTCTAGTCACTCAATTTGCAACAGGTCTCAACTCGCAACAATCCGTCCACATCGAAGCAATGTTGACAAATGTTTCACTTTGTTTCATATTATCCTTTTGATCTTTACCGCTAAAAACTGATTTATGCAACATACTACAACTTATGTTGAATCGCAACACCAACTGTATGCAACGCAACACAACATATTCCAACAAATATAAACATTTTATGTTGTAACAAGTTTTTGTTGTATTATGTTGGAAAATGTTGCTCCAGTGTGGACGCGTCTTTATTCAAACCCTAGCTAGAACATTTCTTGTTATGAAACACCATGAAAATAATATAATCAATATCGAGATCTAGGACTTCTGTAACTTCGCTAGTGTATAAAATCATATTATTTCACTGACAGAATCGGTGGAGTTCAGTTATGAAACAATTGCCATAGAAATATATATAGTAGGTCACAAAAAAAACAATAAAATTTTAAATGTTGACATAATAGCTATTTATGATACAAGTTCGTATAGTAGGAGTTTTTTGTGTAAGCGTGAAGCATGAATGAGGCGCAGCCGAGTTCAACAAACAAGCGTGTACAAAAAATCCCTTTATGAAAGTGTATCATACAAAATTTTTTCTCCGACAGTTATTATATTACCAAATTAAACCAGTTGTATAATCAATTTCAATGTTTTATGTTTTGAATTTTAGTCGTATTACGAAATGATGACTTCCGAGTTATATTTCACGCAAGACACTGTATTTTCAACAAATGCATAAATGTATGAACAGCGTGTACAAATTTACTTTACGCACTGTTGATGATTTTACGCACAAATGATTTTTTTACGCACTTGTGCGCAAAAGTGTCACTTTACGCATTGTCGTAAAATTTACCTGAACAGCTGACCGCTTATGGGAATTTTTTTTTTCGGTTTCCTATCAATATAACATTTAATTCTGTTTATTGCCATAAGCAAGAAAATGCGTCGACAATCGAATATTCTTTCACAATGGTGCGTATTTCAACCCTTTAGTGCAATAAAAATGTTATTGCACTAGTGCAATAAAAAACTTCTTTTTCCACTAAATATAGTTCAATAAAGTTTTGCTTTTTGCATGAATGTAGAAAAAAACAATTTTTTTTACACAACGAGAATTAATTTCGCATATGCCTAGCACACATCCGATCCTTAAATTTTACTTTTTTGAGCTCAACACTGACAAATTTTCATTAGTTAAAATCCCAGAAAAGACAAAAAGGGTCAGCAAAATCTGTCATTATCTGAGGGTCTATTTTAAAAAATAATGATAAAATTCAACGTGATCTGATTAATTAGAAAATAGTTCTTCAAAAATTCCAAACAAGCGAACGACGCATCAGTTCAAGTTTCAACCGTGACAGAACAATTTGAATGAACTTGAAAAATGTATAGAGCAACTATCCCTGGGGAATAAAAAAAACTGAAAACTCAAATTGCTGTTTAGGGTTGGCTATGCTCATGGGGACAGATTAAACTAAACAAACCGACTTCTCTATGAACGTTCCGAGTTAATTCAACAATAAACGGTTCAAATTAGAAGCAATTTGGACGAAACTCACTCAGACAACTCAATTCAATTCCACAAAGACCTTTCTAAAAAGATCGTTTAGCTCGTCGGTATAGTCAGAATATATACGGATGCTGAAACATTTAATTTCAACTTTATCCAATTCAAAAATCCAGTTATTTTACCGAAAGTGAGTTTCTATAATAAAACGGCGTTAATGCAAATTATAAAATCTTCCAAAACAGTGCAATATCAGAAATGAAAGCTATCTACACGAAATTCCCACAGCAATAATTTTCGACCAATCGAATGCTCTTATTTTGACATATTACCATGGCAACTAAATCAATTTCTGGTATTTTTTTCCTCCAGGGTATCCTAGAGGTGATAACGCTAGAAATATTTCTCCGTTAGTTACGTGATAAGATAGTAAAACAACATAATTTTTCAGATATTTTAATTTTTCTGAAATTAGAGTTCAAGGAAATTTGTTTTTTTTATAAAAAAAATTCAACCAAATTTCAATTATAATAAAGTTATTTCCTACCCAAGAAATCCATGTATCTATATTTGTTATAGCCAAAAAGCTAATTTGCGTAAACTTTATTATTAAAAAATATACTCGAGTAGATTCAGAACATTTCGAACTTCAAATTTTGCTTCAATTAGTGTCACTGAAATTGACGGAAGTCAAAGAATAAACGATACGCGCCATATATTCTTCGTTTTCGTTTCCAAAATGCAACATTTTTTTTAAGTTCTAATGAATCGCCTAAACAACTTCAATAACTTAATAAAAAAACGACTCATCCTTCATTATATTCAATATAGAAGACTTAAATAAATGTTACAAATTATTGACAACTATAATTTGACGATTCTCGTCAAATTGTTCAAATTTTCGGTAATAATTCAAGCACCAGGGAGATTATAATTGAAAATCTTACCCCCAGATATAAGAAGAAGATAGATAGAATAATAAAAGTGAAAGTAATTATTGCTTTGCTTGAGGAATAAAGCAGATATCGCGAAATGACAGACACAGCTTTCGACACACTATTTGAATAGTGAGCTCTGGGTGGATTTTTACGGTGAACAGGCGGTTAAGGTTCATGTAAACCCATGAAAAAATAAACGGCAAATTGAAAAATTCTGAAAAAAAGTCGAGTTATTTCGGCATTAAAATTGAATAATCAAAGAAATGCAGAAGAAAATCTCATGAACAGTTTTCGAAGAAAAAAATAAAAACCTACTTTTTAGAGGTTATTAAACAAAAACCATTCATCAGATTCCATTTCAAATATCATGACATATCAATGTGAAAGTAAAAGATAATCACGATTTTTTCCAGAATTTTTGAATTCAACGTTCCCTCACAATTTAAAAAAAATCAGAAAAACTTGTTATAAAATCAAAGACAGTTGAGAAGAATCGCTTTTGTAAGTGATATTTATATGAAATTTGAAAGACTGAACATTGATGAACTATTCGTACTATTTTTCAGACATAAAATCAAACGACTTATATTTTTAATAATGATTTTCAAAACCTTGGACAAAAAACGGTAAATCGCTCCAGTAAGTGATTCCTCTGTATTACATGAACGAAAAGACAAAAATAGTTCTGCCAATGTCCACAAGATATTGCAGAGAATTATTGTCAGTGTCATATTTACTGTACAGCGTTGCCAATAGTTCTAGACAGCGGTAACCGATGTAATTTGTTTAATTTATCGAAAATGAAAGTTACGTCGATAGGGGTTTGTCAGTTCATCAGTCGGATGTTGGATTGGTGGGCCTAGAACCTTGATGGAGTCCTTGGACACAACTGAAGAAGTATGTAAGTAATAAGTTTTATGTTTATCGATTTAAAATATCAGTTTTGGAAATAAAACAGAATGCAAAACAGAATTGAAAAATAATAATAATAATCATAATAGTCTTTATTGTTCATTCCAGTTGTTTTTAAATAAAATTAACTTATATACATAAAAAATAACGGCATAATATGCGTTCAGCTTACAAAGTTGACAAATATTCATGAAAATAAATTATAGTGAGTTGTTCATATTAGCTGCTCTTTTTGAATTTTACCAATAATTTTGTTGTTTGTGCTAAAAGCAAATCTAATCTAGGAAGCATGATCAAGCACGGACTGATTATATCTACAACAAACCCATGGGCACTGCAACCCCGAATATCAAAAAAATAAACGAAAAGAATACAATAAATAATACACTGGTGAACCGAAAAAAGGGGCAATACCAAAGATTCCTAAGTATCCTTCCACAGGAAAACCGACGGCACAGACATCATCAGAGAACTGAGAAAAAGAATGACCAGCTTCAAAGAAAATGGTCCCCACCTTTGGAAACACTAAAAACGATCGAAAAGATAACCCCTTTTAGAACAAAAGGAGGATTCCATGGTAAGCCTGGATGTTCTGCAAATCAACCGAATTTGCAGAGAAGGAAAATACATCACTGTTTCTGAAAAATGTGGTGTACACCCATCACAAAACTGAAGACTATATCTCTAATTTAGATAATACAGTAGATAAATAATTCATTATTGAAGAGAAAGAAATCACAAAATCATCTCCACGATGAACAAGAAATGTAATGATAATTACTGTTATTAGTAATCCAGCTATCTGTAATATAGCTACATAATGCACACACATTACCACAATTATTGATACCAGCTGATAATAATCATCCTGTGAGCTATTTCGCAGTACTTCGAATAATGTTGAGATTTGGCAACAATGCAGTAGCCGTAGGGTTGACCGTTGGATATTCGGTAGATAATCCAGCAGAAAACTGTAATTCATTTGGAAATAATATAAAAGATCGCTGTCACTATGGTATGAAACACATATCTTGTCAGTGTCATCTTACAGTTCAGACACGCGAAATATTTGACTTTATATGAACCTTAATGGCAAAATTCTGCAGGTCGTTCGTTATACTTGAAATCATTTTCATATTTCTATTCCAGCCTACCTATGTTTCGATACACATTTTTTATTTTTGAACATTTTTAACACACGGTGATCTGCAATATTATAATACGTTATCAACAATCAATAAATAATTATTTTAACTGCCAGGTTGGATGGAAGAAAGGGTTGATGGAATGGCAGCTAGCAATGTCCTCGGATAGGGGTAACTGAATCGCACCCATTCATTTAAATTCACAATATCAATAAAATGAACTGAAATATACTGTATGAATAAAAACATATTATTATTACCATTAAATTGTGAAGGCATCGGAATATTCTATTGATGTTGAAGTTGAACACTCAGTAATAGTAATTTACGTAAGAAGTCCGGAAAACACTGTTTTTTTGGACGAGTGGACAAGACTGGAAGCCTGCGAGTCCAAAAAAACTGTTTTCGGACGTGTTGCGTACACATTTTTTTCGGCAACCGTGTAGAATAACAAATCGAGACACATTTATTTTTTATATTTCTTTTTAGAAGAAAATTTCGAACAATTTAATTCTTATTTGTATGAAATATCCAAATGCCAATAGAAGATAGGTACTAACAGAAACATTCTAATTCTTATTTATATAAATATTTATATTGAAATTCGAGCATTTCCCGGACTAGTCCGGAAAGTACGTACTTCCCGGACTATTCCGGGAAGTAACACTTTCTCAAAGAAAAATATATACCTACTTCCCGGACGATTTTTGCCGAAAAAAAAACAACTTTTCCTCTTCAAAGTAACCGCTTAGCAACAACAGCTGAGGATTCCCAACCAATGGCGCTTCATAGTTATCAAATCTCCGCAACTATTTGATAAATGGGACACACCATATAACCACGAAAACAATGTCCTGTAAAGAGCTCAGGATTTGGCAAATTGATACAACCTATAATAAGTTTTGGAATCTTCTCACTTTTGTTTATTCCTATAGGGCTATTTTTGAATTAACCATTGCAGTAAAAGGTTAATAAGAAGCGTTCGGTAGATACTGTGGTAGGTCAGAAATTGATATACTTCTTCATGAAGGCAATCCAATGTAAATCATTTATTGCAAATAATCGTGAAACATTATTTTATGTTTTAGGTATATAATAGAAAATTTGGAACCTTTGGTGTGAATATAACTTATAACTAAGAAATAAAAACTACCCAAAATACTATACCATAATGACAACCTGTTTCATCTTAACCTCATCTAATATCATAATCATGACTTCTACACGCCTACATGAACCACTGTAATCACCTGGAATCACAATCAACATACTCAACCTTTGGTGTGAATATAACTTATAACTAAGAAATAAAAACTACCCAAAATACTATACCATAATGACAACCTGTTTCATCTTAACCTCATCTAATATCATAATCATGACTTCTACACGCCTACATGAACCACTGTAATCACCTGGAATCACAATCAACATACTCAACCTGGTGCTATGAATGTATAACAAATATATTAATTGAACTCACATTCAACGCAAGGTATGAATTATCATCAGCTTTGGCAATAAAACTATTGATGTCATGAGAATCTAGAACTTTTGATTGCTTTGGATCATACCTGCGTGATAATCTCTTCAAAGAAGCTTATAGTTTGGGATATATTCTACACTTTCGGCGTTCGATATGTGTAAATTCATTTTAAATGAATGGGTCAAGTGAAAATAATACTTCACAAATGTACACAATACTAAAAGTTTAATGCAAACAGTTATTTCGACACACTGTATCATGTTCTGAGCGAGTTATAATCTCAACTTAGTACAGAATGTCATCTCCTTGATTACCAAAAGTTAAATTTAGGTAGGTGAGCAAGGGGCATTTGAAAGATATTTTGAGATGTCTGAGTTCATGTATATATTCAAATAAGTCACATTTTTCATTTTTCAATTTTTATGGAGAATGTTTCCCTTTTCAACATGAATACCTCCCAAGAGGTTATCTTGAACGATGGAAAATAGCGACTAAAGTTTGTCTTTCAGTCGCAGATGATTCCACAAAAGATTTTATGAATTTCATATTCATATTTTCGAAATAAAATCAAGACCTCAACATTGAGTACAGTGAACAAGAGTTCATGATTTTTTTTCTGCTTTGCATTGCCAAATAGGACAGCATGCTGTTATCTTTTATTGTTTCGACCTTATAAGTTTGACACCATACTTCGAACTTGTGGAATTCCTTTTCGTAAACTGAACTATATTTTTTGGACAACTCTTAGTACAGGAAGTGTGCAACTCATATAGTGTTCAGAATTCCAGAAATAAATTCTAATTTTCAATTTGTAACTTTATGAGCACCTTGGTATATATCGAACCACGCAAATCTATATCTAGGTGTTTACGGTGTTTACGGCGATTTATCGGGTTGAAATCAATGAGAAAATCAATCGGATGAATCGGTGTGTCAAGTCAACGACTCTGATGAAAACTGAGTTGGTTTCCTCGTTTGCGCATTTTCAAATTAATCACGCAATTCCAATTTCTGGAATATTTTTCCTTTACCTAGTATCAAACATTTGCATTGTATCGGTTGTGAATTTTACTCTAAACTCCAAAGACTATAGTGACAAGAAGAACGAAAAACCGGCAAGAGAGCTCTTGAGAAGAGGCACCCACGCCGTTTGGAGTTTCCTGTTTTCCTCCTTCCCCAAAGCCGTTACAATCACTGTAAGTCATTTTATTATCCATTGTATGAATTCATATTTAATCAAACTTACAACCAGATTTGGCATATCACCGCATTATACATACGATCTATTTGGTGAACGACCATTTTATCGAAACCACATATATGGCTATCGAGGAAAATTATTATTTTTTTTTAATTACTTTGGCGCTTACACGCACATTTTTTGGTCCTTCGAGCCGGATAGATCAGTGTTTTCAATCAAATGTCAAGTTTGGACGCGATTCGCATTTTTTCAAAATTTTAAATTCTCGAAATATCGCCTTAAACTACATGAATTTTCTAATTTTCGCATTAATCATTGTCCCATCTGACCATTCTCGCAAAAACTGAGCATTTTGCGATTCTCCTTGTGTTTTTTGACATGTCAATCACAAAAAATATATATACTTAATTTATGCAATTTTTATAATTGAATTTTGTGTTGTTGTGGTCGCCATTATTTTGTTCACCTGTCGACCTGCAACATACGTGGGAGGTGGAGCTTTGGTCGGTAAGACTCGTATTGAATTTAGTGGGGATAGTCGCTAATTGACCCATATTCGTCTTCATTCAGTTGGCCTAGTTTGTTCACATTTTTTGCCTGGGTTCGAGTTAATTTAGTATATACGCCAAATACCATTTATTTGAATTTCAATTTGAAAAATGTCTACGATTGAAAAATTAAGACGCTATAAAGCCTTCAGGCAAAGCTGTATTAATGAAATAGGTACTATAGAAAAACTCGCACAAGATGCAAAGACTGATTCTAAAAACGTCAACCTTTTTAAAGTGCGCTATTATCATGCGGATACTATACGCGAAGATTTTATTAAACACCATAGCACTATTTTGCAGATTCTAGCCGCAGATGAAACTGCGGACTTGGGCACGGAAGACACGATAAAAGAAGCTTTCAATAAGGCTTATTTTAATTCGCAAGTTGTTTTTGAGGAGATTTGTAAACCTAAAGATGATCCAAGTGTATCTATTATGAATACAACGCAATTCAATCCAAATATTGCTTCGCAATCTAACGCAAGATTAAAGAAGCTAAATTTAATTACATTTGATGGAGATTTGAAGACTTTCTCAAGTTATCGTGATATGTTGGATGTTCTGGTGCATAATAATAACAGTTATTCTCCGATTGAGAAGTTCTCTTATTTGTTATCCTCACTGCAGGGTCCGCCTCTCGCACTTGTTCAGACACTGCCTATGACTGCCGCTAATTATGAAACCGCATATAACAGTTTGATCAAACGTTACTACAATAAACGCCTTATGGCCAATCTTTTTTGGTCAAATATTGAAAATACTCAAAAATTAAATCGGTCTAATGCCCAAGAATTACGCAAACTGTTAGATACATTTTCAGAGAATTTGAGCGCATTGGAGAATTTGCCCTTTAAAACAGATTCGTGGAATTTTATTTTTTCGCATATGTTATTAAATAAATTAGACTCTGAGTCGGCGCGCGCCTTTGAACTACAACGCAAGGATGCCACTGAAATTCCCGATTTTCACGTTGTGGAAGACTTTCTAAATAAACACTGCCTTGCTTTGGAAACGCTTTCGTTTTCAACGCCAAGTCGGTCACAAGAAAACGCAAAAAAATATATTGATAAGACTAAATCGAATCAAAATAAGACGCCACGAAATTATTCATTTTTTTCCAAGCATGAAAATCCGAATAATACAGATCATAGTCAGTGTAGTCTCTGTGAAGGTAATCATCGGCTTTCCTCCTGTAATGAATTTTTGAAAAAATCTCCGCAGGATAGATTCAAATTCGTTCGGAGTATACACTTGTGTTTTAACTGCCTGAGTTCGATTCACGATTTGCAACGTTGCCGATCGACTCATAATTGTAGAAAATGCAATGGACGTCACAACACTCTTTTGCATCTGGAAAAAAATTTGAATCTATCTCCGCCTAATCAAATCTCGCAAGAAAATTCATCCACTTTAGAATGTCATAATGTTATACAGACCGATCACTCCGCTATCTTTGGGATGACTAGAAAAGACGACCAAGTCTTGCTTGCTACTTGCCTCGTAGAAGTACGCGATAGTAAAGGTTACTATAAAACCTTCAGGGCTTTATTGGATTCAGGGTCAATGACGTCATTGGTAACGCAAAAATGTTTTAATTCTCTTGGTTTACGCAAATCTAGTTCCCCAATAAATGTTCAAGGATTGGGTGAATTGGGTGAACGTCCATTTTATCGAAACCACATAGCTATCGAGGAAAATTATTACTTTTTTTTAATTACTTTGGCGCTTACACGCACATATAGGACCATTGACTTATAAATGTTACCTGAGTAGTTCAGTTTGATTATGGGCTGATGGCATCAGCCAAGAAGGTAATTGTTTTCTATCATGTGTCGTTCTCATATTCTACCTAGTACCTCTGCAGTGGAAAAAAAATCTAAATGGAGACACGGATCGCATACCTCGATTGAAAAACCCTCCAAGACTCACATGACAGTCATGCTACTAATAAAATACAATGAATCTTCGTTCGAAATCAAACTACTCTTCGTCAGTTTCAGAAACCTTATCTGAAATGACCACAACTCAAACTTTCGAAGTAGGGTACTTTATTGGCGAGAAAGTATTAATCTTCCCTGCGAGTCTTCACGTACAACGACAAAGGTATAGAGATAATAGAGTTTCAAGTTTCGACGAACTTTGTGCGTGCATTGTCTGAGACGTGATTGCAATCAATAGTACAGAGTTTGTTATTGAGGACGATCTGGTACAGTATTGAAGTCGAGATGTATTAAAATTTCTCTAAAGATTCAGTCTGTAAGTTTGGATCCAGTGTCTAACTAACAGTCAGACAATTTAATCGAATCAATCTGATGAGATTTCATTGTTAGAGCTTGACTGAGACTGACAAATCTATTGAGATACATGGTTGGTTTCCTAAAAATGTTTTCCAGTTATAATTTTGAGCAAATTTCTCTGGTAGTTTTATGATATAGCATGGCATGAAATATATTTAGAGATAATATTGTGGAAGAATGTAGGAAGTGGTGTGTACACGAGTTCAACAAACAACTTCTTTTTCAATATCAACTGTCAACATTAGCTGCCTTTTGTTCAAAAGAATATTTTTTCTTTGATTCTATGGAGTTCATATTGACTATTAACCTCAATATACCGGGTGACCCAAGGTGAGGTACGCCCCCCCCCCAATTCTTCTATACTTAGTTTTGAAGGTACATGTTTCAAACTTTGTATATGGCTAAGAGTATAGTACTCAAATAAGCATATTTTGACATAAACCGGAAGTGACTCGAAACTTTTTTTCAGATGACGCCATGCACATTTTTTTTAATTATCCAAAAGAGTGTGGAATTTTTGATGATATTGTTTTTAAAAATTGAGAATCGGTTGAAAAATGGCGGAGATACAGTTGATTGTTCAATCGAACTGAGTTGGCAGTGAAAATAGAACTTGAATCAATACAACTGACGAACGGCGTCAGAAGATCCTGGAGGAAGTTTTGAGAAAAGATACATTTTAAAATTGAGGTTCTCATGTTATTGAAGCACCCATCTTTTCCAACAGTTATCTCTTGAATGGAAAATGCTCTTCTCACTTCGTCATGATGAAAAATGACGAATTATCAAATTCCTGGTGTAACAAGTTTGGAAGGAACCGAAGATACAAGATGTTTGACTACGAGAGTTCTAATTTTTTTTAAAGTTTTTCCCACGAAAAGTAAAATCCTGTATTGTTCAAAGAACATCGTGAGAGCCGAGGGAAAGTAGGTAGGCATTGGTGTTCTTATTGAATTTCTGAAGGCTGTATGCCTCAGGGAACACCTCCCAAAGCAGCAATGTGCGGCATGTCTCCAAAGTGAATGTGAGGACTGAGGAATAATTGTTATGCTAAGACCTGAAATTAGAAGGGGAAAGGAAATGACAAGGGGCCGGTAGTTATCGACCAAACACTAAAACATGGAGAAATACATTTCACAGCACCTGTAGTCGATATGGTGGTATTTCACCGGGCGATGGTGGAGACCATCTACCACCTATGGTTATGCCTTTAGTCGCCTCTTACGACAGGCAGGATTAACCATGGGGCTCTTCTTAGTCCGACCCCATACAGATTGAAACGGAGGCAGCTTTGACCTTAAGAAAGTGACACAAAAAGCAACATTATTAAATGAGTAATTCAATAATTCATCATTTTTTCAACATAATGAAGTGAAAAGAGCTTGTGGCTATTTGAGAAATAATAGTTGGGAGCGTTTATTCAAGAGTACCATTACGTACCATTCCGAAAAAAATATTTAGTAATTGTTGAGAATTATGGATGGTGCAATTTCTTCAGAACCCCAATTTTCAATTGTATCTCTCCTTGAGGATTTCGTTGATAACTGTCCGGTGAGATGACTTAAGTTTGACTTTCATGGCCAACATTGTTCGATTAAATAATCAAGTGTTTGCATGAAGGTACAAGTTTACAGGAAATAGAAATGTGACACACCAATATTCTATCTATATTGCCTTGAACATCCGACAGATCTAAAATGTATCAATTTGGACAAGTTATAATTACATTTTTCTTAGCTAATTTTCAAACCTTGTGCTTCTTACAACCATAATCAGTGAACATGTGCGATAGTCAAAGTGAAATTGAAAATATAACACCAGAAAATGTAGAAAAGCCGCAAAACCCTATTCTGAAACATCTACAAAAACCTCAAACGTAGCATCGAAAATTTCATCCGGTAGTTATACAAGTAAACACGATCTTTCCAGTGAAACTGTGTTTTTGTGGTTTTAACAATCTCTCATTATCGATGGATCTGGAGATTTTAATTCTAACGAACTGAACGAGCAGAATGAGCAGACTCTATCGAATTCATGCCTGGGCATGTCTACGAGTAAATTGAAATTTTAAAGTTTGGATGCAACCTCAAGAATAGAGCTTTGCACTTTTCGTATGCGTGCAGAAGAAGGTATTGCTTTGTCGATTTTCACAATGGGGTGTGATGGCATTAAAATTTAAATTCCAATGCTCTTTTCATCACAAGCTTTTATTCAACATACTATGTTCGTATGTCGTTTTGTCTGTCGGTCGGTCTGTCTGTATTTTCGGTTCAGAACTTGTAATACATTTTTCAAGTACTTGCTGGCATCCTATTGAGCTGCAATTTTGTAGATGTAATAGGAACCGATGATAACACAATGATTTCAAAAAAATTTACCCTATGAAATCCGACAATTTGAAAAGTTTGAAAAAAAATGTTACTCGGGGGGATCTAACCTCTTCTTCTCAAACGAAATTACGAAATCTTGAAAAAGTTAAATCAAAAAATCTCTACTAAAATCGAAAAACATAGAACTATCAAAGAATTCATTTTGAAAAAATTATACTCCCCTAACATTTTTTCAAAAAAAAAAAAAAAACGAAAAATACAAGCAGAAAGTATTCGTCCAATTGTATTAAACTTACCCCATCTATTATCAAGTATTGAATTTGAAATAATTAGGCCCCCAGCCACCCTTATCAAAAAAATCATCGAATAATGTGACTAAAACAAAATTATCACACTGCCCCATGAAAGCCAGATAAAGAAGGCACAGGAATTCGAAAAAATTTCCGATGGTTTGAAAATTGTGGCAAAAAAATGTAGATCGGGCGGCTCGGATCCCCTCGTCCTCATTAAAAAATTGCAAAAACTCACGAAAATAAAATCCGTAAATAGTGAAATACGTGGGGTCATCAAATGATGTAATTTAAAAAATTAACCCCCTGTACCACTGAAAGTCAGATAAGAAAGGCGTAGGAATTCAGAAAATATCGACAGTTTCAGACGTCGAAAATCACGGCAAAAAAAATGTTGATCGAACCCTTTTCTTTCTTAAAAAAAAAAAAAAAAAAATAGAATCAGTAAAAAGCAAAAAACATCAAACAAATTAAATTTTAAAAAATGTATTCCTCTTCTAGAAAAAAATTGTGAATATCCGTAAATAGTGAAAAACATGAGACCACGGTATGATTCGATAACAAAAATACCTTCTTGTCCCTCTGGCAGCAAGATAGAAACCGAGTAGAAATTCAGAAAAATGTCCGACTACTTCGGACTTGGAAAATTGCGAAAAATATGTCAGTTGGAGATTTCGGACCCCCTCCAAAAACGGGTGAAAATAAAATCGGAAAAAATCCTTGAAATTCTGGAAAATATCGGTATGAAAAAAAATATATTTGAACAAATGTTTCCCCCCTGCCTCTACGAAGGCTAGACAAAGAACGCGAAGGAATTCGGAAATATTTCAATTGAAAAAATTCGGAAAAATTGTGAGAAACATTGAGTACTCGAATAATTTTCGTGGCTTGGTCTGTGTCTATTAAGCTAGATGGCAAGTGTTATCAAACATATATGCATGCCACTATCGTACAAACCTGCGGCAATCTGACATTCAGACAGATAATTATTTGAGGCTATAAAGTACAAAATAAAATAAACGTGGAAGATCTTTCTAGTGACAAGCTTTTATTTATAAACTATCGAACTATAAAGCAAAAAATAAAATAAACTTTAAAAACATTTAAAAAAAGATCTTTCAGCTATAAACTATTCAACATAAATATAATATTTAATATATGATGTGTGTAAGATGAAAAACTTTCGAAAATTTAAATATTTTTCTGAAAGCTTGAGGCTTCATTTCAAGTGTGTGATGACCTTTCACACTTCTAGCTTTTGAGTAAATATCGAGGTAAATATTTAAATTTTTAAAAGTTTTTTTTATGTCCAATAAATATTGTTTTTTACTCTTTAGGTCAATAGTTTATTATTGAAAGCTTGTTATTGAAAAGATTTTCACGTTTATTTTATTCATAATGCAGCCTGATTCGTCTAGATCACCCTATGCGTTCAGAAATATGGTACTTTGGTGATTCTGACTTCGAACAACTTTGGCGTGTAGTTACAATCATTAAAACGGAAGTGGCACTCGCAATAATTCTCAGGCCACCATATGCAAGCGTGAAGTTATTAAAACAAATCCAGTTTCGGACACTTCAAGACGGAACATAGAAAACTCAACATAATTGTACAAGAAACGGAAAACGTCTACTACCCGGCGTGCAATTGGATAAGTGATTGCTGAATCTATCTTTATGCACTTAATCTCCGTTTTCCACTCGTTCAAAGGCAATGTTCTGTTTCAAAATGATCGTCTATATATCTAGAAAGGTTAGAGAAAGACTCTCCGTGAATCATCATAACATGGCCTACAGCAAACATTTGTTACCAATTATATAAAATTGACAAATCAACTAGGATCACAGACACATCTAATACATTAATGTGTCAGTCATGATATATTTGTAGGCGCTAGCTGCATCTTCCTCATCTGAAGAGTTTTCTTCATTTACTTGGGTATCCTAAAATCTATCATATAAAGGTGGATTCATGCAAGCATAAATCTAAACTTGAATGAATTTAAAACTAAAATTAAGAATAAAAAACAATGTGTTCACGCAAAATATTAAGGCAATTGAAATTAACATTAAAACTAAGAAAGATGGCCAACTTTCAACTAATAACTTAATTTCTTCCATAAATTAGAAACGGCGTATGCGTAGTCTCTTTACTCACAGCTGATTGCTTTCAAAGAGGAAAGAGGTTGTTTATGTTCGCAATTTCAGCATAGGTTTGACGCCATATTTTCTATATCTCTTATTCCTCACAACACCAGAGGCTCCCGCAGAAGCAATAATGTACTCAGTACTAAACCATACTTACTTCTCTTGGTGATAGTTTTCATGCTGTACTGTAAACACCAGACCAGAATAGATAAAACAAAAAAAAAACAAACCACGATAATCTCAGGTTAGGGTTCACCTTCTGTTTTCTGATCAAAGAATACCCTCGTTTCAAAAATTGACAGTTGGAACGAGATGCGCATGTCTAGTACTTTCTTAATTTCGTTAAATTGATGCTGCAATTTTTATGGAGAATGTTTCCCTTTTCAACTGCACCGTCATATTCTTAATTTAAAATTCATCTGAATCTTAAATTCATTTTAGTTTCAGTGATGTTGCATGAATCCACCTTGAGTCCTTATAGTAAGTTAAACCATATTGCTCATAGTATTTCACTTGTAAAAACGCCGTAGCTAAGACATTGTTTTAAAATTACTCTTTATAGCCGGTTTTGAACTTATGGTAACAGTGAATATACCCGGTTTTAAATATCAATCCAAAATTCAGAGCCATATATAGAGGGTTTTGGATCAGTTTGGATTGAGCACTTCTACCTCATGTGATGTTTCATCATCTGCTGACAGACAGCACCGCTAACTCGATTTTCGTCAATGGATATGCTCGGTTTTGGAAATAGACGACTCAATTAATTAGCTCAACGGAATCAAAAGAATTTTCACGTTTGAATGGTATCAGATTTATTATTAGTCCACCATATCATACGCAGTCAAATGGACCATCAGCAGAAAATATGGTGAACACAGTAAAAAATTATTTTAATAAAAAAATGAGCATTTTAAATCAAATCGATTTCACAAAATCAATAAGCTCTTTTTTAATAAATAACGGAAATACTATGCACTGTTCTACTAGGAAATCGCCGGCTTAAATAATGTTTGGTCGTTCTTTGAGATTGAGACTTGATCTATTGAAACCTGAGAATATGAAAAATATTAACAATAATGAGCACACAAGAGAAGCTGAAATGAATATGAAAAAAGTAGGGATAAACAAAAACGTTATTATAAGGGGGGTAGAATTGATAAATAACATGTAGGACAGTCAGAGATTACAAAGAGATTACAAGGACACCAAATACATGGGAAAAAGGCTTTCAGCCAATTTTGATAATTTTTTGGGATATTGTAATACAAGCCACTAGAAGTTACATATGCAAGTTTAAATTAGTTTCTATGGCCTGTTTCAGAGATATGAATTTTTGAAAATCATAAAAATTGCTGTTTTACCAATAAAGCATAGCAAGATTCACTCATTTAAAAATATTACTTTTTAGACGATTAGTAACAAAATAGTAGCATTGCTGGTATGAAGAAAGTCGAATGTCATGTCAGTTAGTCGGTCGTTAGGATAGAAGAAGCTGCCTATTATACAAGATGGGCCAAAATAGCGACAATTTAGGATATTTTGCCAATCTTTATCAACGGTCCATATGGTGAGACCGAGCATTTTTAATTAGGAAAATTCC
Organism: Chrysolina haemoptera; assembly: GCA_958298965.1. NCBI lineage: Eukaryota > Metazoa > Arthropoda > Insecta > Coleoptera > Chrysomelidae > Chrysolina > Chrysolina haemoptera. The sequence continues at coordinate 40,338,220 of OY282584.1, read as the reverse complement.
TATTGGGATTCTTTTCTTATGACAAGAAGATTTTCTCTAAAAGTTTAGACTTTTTTACAACACAGTAATTTTTTTTTAATGTTTGTTTTTTATACTACATGTTTTTAACAATAGCCACACAAAATAGCCTTTTTTGTCAATAAATCCGCTTTGGAGCCAAAACTATTTGAGAAAGACGTATAGTAATTGCTCAATATGATCAGCTTCAAAAAGTTACGATCACATTTTATACGGGGGCTGTTTACAAATATTAGTTGAAATCGGTTTTGTACGTAATATATATGTTTGTTGATTATTTTTGAATGGATCTCCCAATTTGAATCATATTTTTCAGTTATACTGAGTATTCTGCAATGAACTGATTTTCATAAAGAATAAAATTTTCTGACAAATAAGTAGATAATAAAAAAGTTTTCTATACGGTGCAAATTTTTGAAACTTCATAAGAAGTATATTTCATCCGTCAAACAGAACGGTGAAGGTCAACCTCTCTATACGGCGCTCAGACTATTATCCATTTTCGTGCTAGAAAAGACACTGCAAACGGTTTTTTTGTAAGGTACTTCAATTCAACCTAATACCCATTGTTCACTGCAATTTGGTTTATTATGATAATTTATAAATCATGCTATTATACGCTGTTGAAAACGATCGTACTGAATGGTATCGGTATGGGAAGATATGTTTCTGTGAATATTATTGAAATATTTATCATGAAAAACATCTATTTATATACCTGTTAGTACCTGTAAAACATACCAAACCGTTATTACACATCTATACCAATAAACAAATGCTTTACAAGATGAAGTTTATGAACTTCTCTTGATTAGTTTTGTCTGTTAATTCTCTAAAATTATTTTCAGAATTTTCGGTGGAACGATATTACACTCACCGTCATATGACACCATTTGGCAAAAACGCTCACTTGAAGACTAAGGCACTCCTGCAGCTCCTGGATCTTTTTCAAGAATATCAAAGATCTGAGCTTATTGATAAATTCTGATTTGAACTTTCCCAGGTCAAGTGGGCTGAATTCAGAAACCAAGGAAATCATTATGGCTTGCTGGGATGGTTTCTTCATGTAGGGCATTTTGTGGGACACGTGAGATCATAACTATTGTTGTGTTGTTTTGTGTTTACGAAACGGAACATGCAGACACACATTTTCATCTATTGTTCACATTTTGAATACTTTCGCCAACAAAAATGGTAACCTATTTCATCATCAGATCATGCGCAGAGAGATGGTTTTGTTCAAAATTTGTTATTTTCGTCAATCGCAATCCTCAGGAGTCTTCGATAGAACACATACTACATACAGGGAATACCTCTCAACGTGTGATGCCATGCATGTTATAAAGTAACATTGAAAAAGAACCATTGACAATATGATTAAGATGGAGAGGAAATTATGAAAAAAAAATTATTAATATATTAAAATAGTATAATTGTAAATTGCAGAATTTTCTCCGATAACCAATCTTAATGTTTCCTAACCGAATAATATAATTTTGTCTTAGCAGAAATCGAATTTGAACCCTCTGACTGAACAAAAAAAAAACAATTTATCCATACCCAAAATGCAATTCGCCTGAAGCCTCTCTCCTGCAGTCGGCGCCTCTAACATAAAAATAATATTCGGAATAATTCACGCTTTCCAGTGACGGGAAATTTTGACAGCAGGAATATGAAGAATGAAACGAATCGTATCTCGCATGTTGAGGGATCTGACATTGAGGTAACATATAAAAATATTTATACACTTTCTGGAATGAATCGATAACCTCGACGTCGTTTAGAATCGTGGAAGATTGGTTTGCACAGCATGTGTGAATATGAAAAGAAACAGGACTCACTTTTTCACGACGTTCAGTCACAATATATAAATAACAGTACTTGGGCAACCGAGATTTACTCTTCTTTTTTTGTAACATCGTGATTTTTGGGAGATTATTTAGATACGAATCAGAGCAAAATGGTCGAGGTGTTAAGAGTCTTTGTTCTCACCCATCAGACGTCCCGAGTTCGATCCCCACCGTCATCACGTAGCTTAAGTGGTTCGGAATCCATTTTTCAAGCTGTCTTCCGGGTCTCCCTTGCTCGGACAAGCTCTGCTTTTGAGGAGTTTTCTACGAAAACTTGGGAGATTCGTAATAAAAAAATTCAACAAATTCTAAATTTTTTTAACATATTTCAACATTCTCATTACATATGAATATATTGCAATCTCACCTACATATATGAACTGCAGTCATTTGATAAAGAAAAAATCACTCAGTTCGACACTTCATTTTGAAGAATCTTAAGATGATAATATTTTAATTCCATACTATGTTTCTTGTAGGATTTTCAGCTAGAATGAGTAGGTACTTTTAAAGAATTTGGTCGCTTGACTCGTGAAAAAGCTATATATAACATGACGTACTAAAGCTTTTAGGTCTACCACTAATACTGTACAATTATTCACGTAAATAAGAAGATTATTAGACCGCTAGGCCATTATTGATTAAAGGCTGGGTCTCACTAGGACACTTTTATGGACGCCACAAGTTGATGCCACTAAAGTTGCTTGTAAAATTGAAATCACACGTATGAATTATTGACTACAGTTTATCTAGTAAAGTTGCTCTACAAAATGGAGAATAACGCAGTGGTTCGTGCGGGAGTTAATTGTGTTGCTGCTATTTTATATGGCGTTTTACAAGATTACCTCAATATAATAAGAAGAAAAAGAAGCGCTCCATTTGGGTTAGAAAATGGTTAACTAGAAGATGCGAACTAAGTGCATCATCAACACTTTCAACTGAATTTTGGTACTATTCCACTTATTAGCCATATTTACTTCATCCACCAACAATTTACTGGAAATAAATTCACTTATCACATGGGTCTTTTATTAAAACCTTTAAACTACTTACCGCTACCATGCATCAAACACGCTCACACAGGGATATTTGTTGCTTCAATCAGTCAACTGGCATTCAACGAGACACTGAAGTTTGCTCGCGGAGGAAACAATTTTTTTTACTGGCTTCAATGACTAAAAGCGGCACAATCACACTGGGTCATTTCAGGGCAACTTTGGTGGCATCAACTGGTGGCGTCCATAAGTGTCCTATTCAGATCCAGCCGTTACTATAAAAAAGTTAGCGCATGAACAATTTATGATCATCAAATACTTTTTCATGGCCCTTTCAATATCTCTTTGAGAATAACGCGGCCGCTGATGGTTACTGCCAGAATCGATTTTAATTGTAGAATTGGTATATGAGATTCAGCACCTAAATTGTCACGATTTTTGAAATGACAACCCAAAATACGTTGCTGGTAACAGCAACAATTCAAGTAGGTACCTATCACAAACACGAGATAGCGCTATATCACATTATTAGAACTGTTATTAGCATGAGAACAGATAAAAAATGTATTTTTTTGTGTAAAATCGCGTTCTTTCAGGAAATATCTTGTACTGATTTAATCGCATGTCATATATCTGACGAAGAGTAGGCCAACAAGCTACAATGCAAATACCTCAAAAATGTATGAGATGGCTCCATATGACATATTTTTTTTTGTAAAATAGCGCAAAACCTGAGCTATATACAAAACTTATACAAGAATTGCTCGTTTAAAGATATAAGATAAAAAAGAATATTCACGCATTCATGTGTATTGTATTGCAAACATCAATATTCAATTTCTATTACGTTTCTTTCGAATAATTTCATAAAATATGCAATCAATGAAATCACGTAATGGATAAGCTCAAAATACAAAAGTTTGTATTCATGTGGCTTGAATCACAACTGAATTGTTTAAAATTGTTTAAAATTGTTTAAAATTGTTTTTTCCGTTAACCAGCTGTCTTCCCCTTGCGAACGGCAGCCCTCAAAAGTCGAAACTTGTGCGAGCCAAGGATTAACGAGGTCTTAGCTTTTAACGTGCGATTCCTAGCACTTTCTCGGGCCATCAGATAAAAATCCGTAGTCGCTAAGGATTCGAACCTAGCCGACCAGCAGTCACTGATTTCGAACGAGAAAGTCTCAACCACTGAGCTACATGACCCTTGATGCAACTAAACACCAGGAAAATAACAAATCACTCAATACCTAAATGTTGGGACTTCGTAAATATGTTCTTTTTGTCGAGTTGTGAAAATTCTCGGTAGCGCGAATTTTTTTTAGGGCCTCCGCACACTTTTGAGAAAGTTCTACTAGTGGAATGCCCCAAAAATTTGTTGTTTTGTTACCACTAAGTGAATATTCTATATTTTTATGGGTATATTTTATATCAACAGTAAAATAATCATTGTGCTACAACAATACGTGCCACGTTTTATAGTCTGTCTCCAAAATTATGTTTGGACACCAGAAGTGATAAACGAGCACCACAAAACCAGAAATAGAATTTCTCCACAACCGTTACAGAATTTGTCAATTCTGAAATCAAATTTGATAACAAAATACTAAGATTCTCTCTTTTGAGATTGAAAAAATATTCTACAGCACTTATAAATTTTGCGTGTATTTCATTCAATCGCTTGTTAAAGAATATTATTCTAACATTGTTGTAGCAATAATAACGCCTTGGCTGGCATCATAGTGACAAGATGTGAATTGAAATGTCAAATTAATTTTTCGTTAGCTTTCCATTTGATTATTTGTGAAATTTGTGGTTGTGGAGAAACCACAGTCTGTTACTCGGTTTGAATGAAAATTCGTTATGCTCGTGATTCCTCGCGCTCGTCTTTCGGATCGCGCTCAGGAACTTCCCAGTTGCATCGAATTTTCATTCTAACCTTGTTACAGAATATACTATAATGAGCACCTAAAATATCAAAAAGTTGGCATAAATATTAGAGTCGTACCTAATGTAATACATAAACACGAAAAACATTAAATAATCTCTCACGCATTTTCAATATGCAAGCTAGGATAGCTTGCTCAGGTTAGGTTTGTCTGTCCAGCGCGAGCGAAATAGTTATTTACCTAACAAGTGCGGAAAGTAGTACTTTTCCACACGCGACGGCAGTTACACGAACGACGCGGAGCGGAGTTCGGACAAGCCGTTAAGGACGGAAAAGACATTTTCCGTAAGAGTTAGGTACAAAATTTTTCCTACGAGTGTTTTTGTCCATCTTATTTATGAAAAAACAAGGTTTTAAATAAACGAGTTTTCATAATAATGCTACAAAATGACTAATAAGAGAGAATAGTTACATAGATCATTTAGTTAGTCCTAAATATCATCATTTTCAAAAATACAAAAATCGTGCGTAAAAGTAAAAATCGTACGGAAAAGTAAAAATCGTGCGGAAAAGCAACTTTCAAAACGAAAAATCGTAGGAAAAACTAGTTCAAGCATTTTTGACAAGCAAGGTAGGTTTATTTTGGTGCTCAAATATTTAGTATCCAAGTAATATTTGTAGTGTGAACAATAATTAGTTGCTGCTGAAATATATAAACTTCACAACAATACTTTGGGGCTCAAAAATAAATAATTTGGTGATTAAATTTTGGTGCTTAACTATGATTTTTGGTGACAAAAGATAAATATTTGGAAATCATATCAATAATACTTTGGAATTCGGTCAAATACGACCCTATTTTTATTAAGCGATTCAGAAGTCGTTCAAAGTTCGTGGATTCTAAAGTTTGCACCAACTAAATTTTGAATAGGTGGTAGGTGTGGTGTTCAATATTTTATTTAAATAAAACACTTTTATCTTTTCTAACACTTCTATTATCCACAGTCTACATGTACATTGTCGTTCACTCTCCGTGTTTGAATGACCACACAATGTTGTCGTTACTCTCGCCTCGTCATTCGGTTATATAACACATGAATTATTAATATACTGAATCATCATAACAATTCACCGCCCAGTTCGATACATCACAGTAGGTATATATTTTATTTTTGATTTATCCATACATCAGATTTACTTCACATGCAACGATTTTACGAATATTCCAAGTTTTCGGAGAAAAGCCCTCAAAAGCTGAGCTTATCCAAGCAAAGGAGATCCGGGACCTGTAACTCAAGTACCACTTTAGCTCCTTGAACCACTTTAGCTCCTTGACGGCGGCGGGGGTTCGAACCCAAACCGCCTTAGTGAGAGGCAAAAGCCAAAATACCATGACCACTTCACTGATATATTCAAATCTTCGGTTTTAACAGTTCCCTTGTATCATGAAAAAGCTTCATATGACCCGGTTCGCAATTCCAGAAAACGTTCTCGAAGATAGAACATTTCGACCTAATCACTTATATACTCAAACAGTCGTTGACCCAAACTTCATATGTTGGCAGTGGGATTAAAAACAAATGGTTACCGCGGCATCACCAATTTGTCAAAAATGTGCAATGCAATGGTTCACGCGAAAGTTAGACACAGACACAGAGCCACCACCTTCAACATCAAATTTAAATTATATTGAACAAGAAATCGATCAATTTCCATGTGAAAAAAAAATGTTTTCATTCATATTTACTCACAAAGAGTATTTCTATGAATTATTCAATATAGTATTCAACATTTGAAATAATGACTAGGTACAGTCAATATAATTTCGAATCGCTAGTTATTACAGGTCTCATTGAATATGGGACACCTGTTATACAAAGATAGGAAATAATAGTTGATGCTCAATTAGGTCTACAGGAGGAAATCAAAGAGTTAGAGTTTTAAAGAAAAAGAAAAAAGAAGTTTCGTCAAGACTGTTACCACATACCGCTGCACATTCATTTTCTGTGGGTGTTTGTTGTGCACCTCATGAAATACATGTGGATTTGTGTCAGACTAGAAGCAATAATTATGGAGAATAACGTTGAAAAGGAAATGTGGATTACGTTATCCTTTCACAAAATAAATTCAGAGAATTACAAGCGTCAGTCGAAGTCGCTTTAATTCTGTTTTCACTCTCCACGAATTTTGTACGGATGATATTATAAATTATTTGAATGCTGTTATCGGACTAATTCTGTCATTGCTGTCAGCTGCCACATACTTATCGTGGGATCTGAAGTTTACACATAATTGTAATTACTTTTCATATGTTGATTCATGGATGATTTGGATTAAATAAATAATCCTGAAATTGACTCAGTCGTACGTGGTCTGTCGGAGGCGGAGGTCGAGGGAGTTTAGTGCGGGTACAGGGCTATAGTATTATTTATATCACCCTTAATCCCAAGTGTGGTCTCTAGTGAGGATAACAAAGAATGGTGAACTCTCCATTGGCGATAAGGATGGAAAGATTTCGTATTTTTTTTTTACAGTTACGATACAAGAAGGCAAGTTTTGCCGGCCTCCCAACATGGTAGAAGGCTAACAAACAAAAAAAAGGGAAAGACTTGTAATGTATATGTAGGCATACAGTGGTAGGTCCAAGCAAATCTGCACTCCAGTGCTTCGAAGCATTTTTCAGAATTACTAAGCACTAAGCCTTTCCATATACAGTGTGTCCCACTTTGAGCAGCCACACCCTCATATTTTCTTGATAGTAACAAGATTTCAAAATTTGTTTTTCATTACATATAGTACCCAGGAATATCTACCTTCAGGTTGATGAAACATTTGTATATCCATTTTCCACGGCTACCTACGACTAATTGAAAAGTAAAAAATTGGGAAAAACGTAATAGGCATTTTTCAATTGCAAAAATATCACCAGTTTCTGTTTCTGGTCACCCTGAAACCCCTAGATCTCAGTGCTTGATTTATTAAAATATACAAGGTGTCATCTGTTACTAGCAACATTATTAATTTTTATTCATCTGTAATGTTTGGTTGCTTTCGAAATTTATATCACGTGTCTGCATAAACATGTTCAATTGATGCTATAGAAAATACCCAAATATTATCTTTTCATGGCTTGCTATGACCAGTTGAAAAGTGAAAATTTGGGAAAAACATACTAAAAGATTATTTACTTCGAAACTAACATCAGATTCTGGTCCAGAACACGCTTGAAACCCCAGATCTTATCAACATATACAGGGTGTTTTATAGACTAGCAACATTTTCAATTTGTTTTCATCTGTAATATTTGGTGGTTTTTGATTTTTTTTTTTGTATAGTAGCAAAGTACCTGAAATGTTCAATTACTGCTATAAAAAATCAAATATTCCTTTTTCATGGCTTGCTATGACCAGTTGAGAAGTGAATGTGTGTGTGTGATTGGGTGTGATGGTTTTGGGGTATACCAATTAGCCAGAATATTTTATATTTTGTTGGGAAGTGAAAATATGGGAAAACACATTATTAAGGACACTTCAAGCACAAAAGTAACAACGGTTTGTGTATCAGAACACCCTGAAACCCCCACCAAAATTTACTGGGTGTCATCTGTAGCTGGCAAATTTAATAACTTTTATTTATCCGTAATGTTAAATTGTTTCAAAACATTCCTTTTCCAATCAAAAAGCACCTAAAATATTTTGCTTCCATCCAGAATATACCGCCAAGCCTCCAGAATTCGTTGCCCGGACATGTTTCCATTTACAGATGACTTCCTATATAATTTCATGATTCGAGCAACGAGATCCGGGGCTTTTATGGTGTTCTAAACCAGAATTTGGTCTAAGCTTGAAGATAAAAAAATCTTTAGTATGTTTTCCTTGATGTTTCAATTTTCAACTGGTCATATCTAGGCATCAATAAGTAATATTTCCTTATTTTGTACAGCAGATTTTTTAAATCAACTAACGCTGCGGGTGAATAAGCGCTATAAATTTTGCCAGCTATAGATATATTTTATTATTCAATAATTGAGGTTTAGGAATTTTAGGGTGTCCTGAACCAGAATCCACTGTTACGTTTGTGCCACAAATAGTCGTTGATGGTTTTTCCTCACTTTTTCACTTTTCGACTGGTCATAGCTAGCCATTAAAAAGTAATATTTGAATATTTTCTATAGCATTATTCGAACATTCTTAAGTAATTAGTGAATATGGGAAAAAAACAAATCAACCGAACATTGCCGATGAATAAAAATCAATAATATGTTAGTTACAGATGACACCCTGTACATTTTAATTAATCAAGTACTGCTATTTCGGGGTTTCAGAGTGTTTTGGAATAGAATTTAGTGTTTTTTCCGTGATAAAAAAATCCCTAGTATGTTTTTCCCTAATTTTCACTTTTCAATTTGGTCGTAGGTAGCCATGAAATAATAATATTTGAATATTCTCTACAGCATCATTTAAACATTTTTATGTACTTGGTGAACAAGGCAAAAAAAATCGAAAACAACCAAATACTACGGATGAATAACAAATAAAAAATGTCGTTAGTTACAGATAACACCCTGTATATTCTAACGAGTTAGCACTGAGATTTGGGGGTTTTAGGGTGTTCTGAAACAGATCCTGGTGTTATTTTTGCGATAGTATGTTTTTCCCAATTTTTCACTTTTCAATTGGTCGTTGATAGCCGTGGAAAATGGATATACGAATGTTTCATCAACCTGAAAGTAGATATTTCTGGGTACTATATGTAATAAAAAACAAATTTTGAAATCACCTTACCGTCAAGAAAATACGAGGGTGTGGCTGCTCAAAGTGGGACACACTGTATATATGAATCTTGTCAAAACATGAAGTCGGGGCAAATAATACCCTGCGGCACCCCCACCAATAAAAACTTTTGTTCACGTCCTTATACACATTTCTTCGAAGAAAGTCAAAAGAAATCTGCCAAAAATTTTGTTGCGGTGACATTTGCTATCTTGATACATGGAATGTCAATCACCATTCTGTTATGTCTGACTCATAATATGAGAAGAGGTAACCATGTGCGCCCCATTTCGATATGATTTTGATTTACATATTTTCATTTCCAAACTGTGGGATGTTAAAAACCCAAAAAATGATGTCAAGAATCAATATTCCTATTTGAATCCAATTGTTGATTTAAGTTTTTCTGTTTCATAATAGTATATTGCGTAACAAGTGTTATAAACGTTCTTTCAGTGATAAGTATTTAAATCCCAAGTAAAGCGTAGCGGAAATAGCGGAATAAGTGTTTAATGAACAAGTATCTCGAGGAGTTTATAAACGTTTTACGATTTCTTTTTTATCCTAACAGGTTATCATTACAGACAATTGACAGGTCAAGATCCACTCTATCAGAAGGTTTATTAACCACTGAAACCGAACAGTAACCTTAGCGATATATTTAAAACATGAATTTGCTATGGTTTTCTTTTTAAAAAATTGCTTAAGATACATATTATGGATCTGTGATAATAGCGCGGTAAGCTGAATGTCATTTTAGTTATGTGAGTCGAAAAAGTAACTTAAGAAGAAGTAACTTAAGTGACTCGGTTATTACTTGATGGAAATCCATTCTCAGACTGTTAGAAACGTGAGTTACTGGAACTAGATTAAACACGATAAGATTTCAACAAATTAAAGTTCATCGAGACGTGTTCCGCTTCACTGTAGCTTGTTCAAGCGGTAAATATAATAACCGCTTCAAAAAGCTGCAGTTTAGCTGTACATGTCGCGATGTGACATCATATTGTGAAAATCTTACAGTCTGAGAAGTGCTTAGTGCTCCTTGATTGGGATTACTTTTTGAAAGTGCTTAGTAATCGCGAGCATTTTATAAATAAAAGTGCTCAGTGCTCGAGATTTCGGAGCACTTTTCAAGAGTGCTTAGTGCTTAGTGCTCGAAGCACTTTTTTTCAGTGCTCGGCACAGCTCTGCATGCTTACATGAAGCAGAAATCTTTTCATCCAAAAAACCTATTGTGACGGTTTGGCCGTTTAACTCTGGGGCACCCTGTATTATGTTCATCAATATATGAATAGTGAAAGCTTGCGTGTGTATTGAAAGAACCTAGTATAATGGATTGGGATCATCGTTAATTTACCTCACTACGGACCTGCCACCTCCGCACCTAGCATATGAAACTCAGACAGCCACACCGTCCGCTCAGTCCAAAAAGAGATAACGCGTTCGATCCTCTGTCGGTCATTCATCTGTAAAATTCCCTTATCCCTTTATGTCAGCCATCAAATAGCTTCATTTTGCGTCTCCCCTTATGAATACGAACGCGATGACATGGCTGGTGTTTATTTTCAATACTGCCAACTGTAACGTAAACAGATAGTCGGGTCAACCAGAAGGATGAAACAAAAGGGAAGAAGAAAATCAAAGCGGAGATAATGGCAGCAGATAATGAGGATTAAAAGTGGGTTTTTCGCAAATAGATTTAAAGGAATGAAAGGAATCTGGAGAACCAAATGGAATGGAATTCGTATGTTTGAGAGGTCTGTATACGTGATGGTTCAGGTAGTCGTTATAGTTGAAGAAGACGATTGAACAGCATATAACTTTTAAGGGGTACTGAAGGATATTCCAACGATACCATATGACGTCAATGGCGAATGAAAAATTGAGATACCGAGGTGAAGACATTCAGAGGCATCAAATTGACGTTCTTCTCAATATTTGATATGCCTTTTATGCGCAACAATACAAAAATACACTCTCCAATTATGGTTAGGGACACCTTTAAAGGATGAGTTGTGTGAATCAAACCGATACTTTTGTGCCTCCGTGGTCTATCACTTGAACTGCACACTCGGTGTTTCATCTGACTTCATTATACTTTCAACTGTCGACTGTCATTATTCGTCAAATGTAAATATGTTTTGTTCGATTGGCGGTCAAAAAAACCAGTCTGTTTGTATGTTAATACGGATGATTCCAAGTATTCCAAAGCATCGAAACCCCAGAAATGGAAAACAATAATTGAGATTTTCAATATACGAGGTATTGATACCAATCCTTTGGATTTACAACTTGAGAATTATGTTTGGGAGTTCCGATGTATAAAATTTTATAATCAATACGGTGGAAATGAGATAATTGATAATGGTCAAGAACAGCACAACGTTATTTCAGTGTTTGTTGAATTTCACGCCCTTGCGTTTCCGGATCTCGTGTTTAGCCAACATCCTACTATAAAACATAAACAAAGCATATTTTTTTAAAAGGTACCTATTCATTGATTTAACGGAATGCCTCCATGGCTCTTACCCAGAAGAGCCAAACTTATAGTACCAGTTCAATTTCGTTCAGGAAATATTGTACTGGAAAAATCCTCTAATTAGATGTTTTATATTAATCTGATTATTGGCAAAGTTTATACAAGAAATACATTGCAAGTGTATCTACGAACAGCATGAAATCAGTCTACCTCAAATGGAAAGCTCCTAAGAACTGGTTACATGGCTATTAACAATCATCAGTGATATCGCCGAAACAGTTTTGATTAATTAGATTATAAATAATTTAGGCTAGCGTATATAATTTTTGTAAAAAAAAGCAGCAGGTAAGGACTAGGTGGAAAATGATGTTGAGGTTCCAAATTTGAGAAAAAAATATAATTAAAAATGAAAACACGCAAAATGGTGAAATGGGTATGCAGTTTAGGGGTTGAAAACTTTTTTTACTCTATACCTTTTGACATAAACTCAAATTATTCGTCAAAATGGCGAAAAATCTATTTTTCAGTATTTAATTTTTTCCTTGAATATAAATGATATAATTTACATGAAAATTTGTGAAAATATGTTTTTTTTGGTGTCGAAATAGCATGATTTTTTTGCAATTCATACCCCCACCTTCCACGAACAATTGTCTTGATTTTTGGATTTCGAAGATCTATAAATGATCATATTAATTGTTGAAATATCTACTCTGGAATGGTCTATGCAACTTGATGGTTTATTGATCGTTAAAGCGCTTAAAATTGAGAACAACTGAAATAAAGTCTTTCTGAATCATGATTTTCTCAATATTTCCAATGATTATCGATTATCTTCATTATTTTTATAACAAAAATGAATTTTATATTGAATTATTAAAATTAAAATATTCGAAATGAATAATTACACTAAAAAAATTAATTCATTTATATTATCTTTATTCTTTTTCAAAACTATTAATTTATTCTGTTTTCGAAAACATATAAGTACTCGCAATTTTACAAATATTTGTGAAAAATTAATTCTGATTATTTTGTTTTGCGATTGGTCCTCTTCTATGTCTATCATTTTTGAAATTCCGAAGGATCTTCAAAATCGTGGAAGTCTTCAGGCTCTTCAATTTCGATTTAAGATAATTTGCTGGCTCTTCATCGAAGGTATGTTCTGATTCACTTACTTCTTCAAATATTATTGGTTCTCTATTACAACAGTTTTTTTGACAATAACTGCATAAATTGGTTAATTTCAAGCCGTGTTTTCGGCAGCCACATCCACATGCAAGGCTGCAACTTATACTTTTTAATATTGTTCCGAGAATTAAGTCTGAGATAAATCTGGGCACGAGTCTACCTGCATGTTCGGTCCAGCCCCATTGCTTTGCTCGTTTGTTATCGGGCTCACTGACAAAATAACTTTGAGGTTGCAACTGATCTGTATTAAGAGTGTTTCGTAGCAGCACCCTAAGATTTTCTACTCTTGAATTAAATTTATTGGATGCCTGTTGGTAAAGCTGAAATCTCAATGTATTATTTTGATGTATAAAATTAATCCTTTTCATTGCTAGAGCCCGGCTTGTGGAAAAAAATACTAAACCCATTTGAATTTAGTTGATGCAAAAGTACTAGCAAATCTATATCTTGACCTACGAATACGATAGTTTGATAGTTGACCTTTTATAAGTGAGCATTCCAAATAGATTTCTGATCACTCTTAATAGAGATAATATTATTTTTTTATATATTGTTGTATTCCAGCCATAATATGTGTAAGCAAAGATCTTATATTATTTATTTAAACTTTTCAAGACGGTTTGCTCCACTTAATGTATTGAAATTCTTTTAACTGTAATAATTTTTCACGAAACCAACTCATATCATGTAAATATAATTAGTCCAATATCAACAGAAATCATGGAGATAATCGAAAATCATATTTTGAGGAAATCATGATTCAGAGAGACTTTTTTTCGGTTTTTCTCAATTTTAAGCTCTTTAACGATCAGTCAGCCAACAATTAGTTTGATCACTTATAGACCTTCAAAAGCCGAAAAATATCATGACAATTTTTCGTAAGGTAAGGGTGTTTTTTTGGAAAAATGTACATAACTCGAAAACTAGTCGTCTTCTGAATTGCGAAAAATTCATCCTTATTCGACACCAGAAAGAAAGCATATTTAAAAAAAAAATTCATGTGAATTAAATCGTTTATACGCGAGCAATATATTATATACTGAAAAATTGACTTTTCGCCATTTTGACGGTTAATTTGAGGTTATGTCAAAAAATATCTAATACAAATATTTTAAATTTTTTTAATATCTACAACTTGTTTTTTTGAACATATTTCGCTAGAAGGTCACGTTTAGCGGCAATTTGCAAAAAATCGTTGTCAACCCCTAAACTGCATCGCCATTTCACCATTTCGCGTATTTGTGGAAACCTCAACAACATTTACCACCTGATCCTTGTATGCTGTTAATTTTTTCATTTTCAGCGTTTTAAATTCGTTTTGGCACTAGAAAATATAACCTTGTATATTCTCAAATTGTCACACTTTATTTGATTTCATAAATCCTATACAGTGCTAGTCTAAAGTCCTTCCCCCCCCTACTAATTTTTGAACCACCTGGTATATCGCAACGAAATTTGGAAGGCTCAAATAGGAGATGAAAACCTACCTTTTCATGAGAAAATTCCAGCTAAAAGTTTAAAAATGGCTGCTGAGCGATCATAAGGAATCCAACAACAGCAAGTTTGATTATCTCCAAAGACTATGGAGATATCACCTATTACTTTCTCCATAAGCCGAATTAGTGGGAGGGAGAAACTTTTTCTGGCGGGTCAATAAATTCTCTCTCACACTCATTCGGCTTATGGAGAAAATAATAAGCGATATCTCCATAGTCTTTGGAGATAATAGCATCAAACTTGATGTTGTTGGATTCCTTATGATCGTCCCTAACCGATCATGCAATAATATACCGAGTATTCTATTTAAAAAAATTATTGAAGATGGCGCTCAGCTGCCATCTTGAAACTTTTAGCTGGAATTTGCTCATGAAGAAGTAGGTTTTTATCTCCTATTTGAGCCTTCCCAATTTCGTTGCGATATATCCGGTGGTTCAAAAATTAGTAGGGGGAGAACGGACTTTAGACTAGCACTGTATAATGACCTTCACCAAAGTAATATAAAACTGTGTAAGTTGAAAAACACTGTTCAACAGTGACCTGCGCCTATTCAGTCATCTGCTTTTTTACTAATATTCTGTATTTTATTTTTGCATGATTGAATGAGGTCTTATATTATCATAATTATAACATTTTCCAATAATGGAAGATTTTTGTAAATTTTGTATACCAATGAAACCTGAGACAGGTAGATAGGTAGAACTGCCAAGTGAGTCTCCTTCGATGCAATGCCTTCGGAGTAACAATAATGGGGAATCTTAAATTTTGAAGTAACTTCTAGGGTTGGTTATCGGATGTAAGTCGATGAAAAAAATTAATGATATAGAAGATAGTTCAATTGATCAATATTATGCTGAAGGCATAACACTGTGACTATTCATGTAAAACCATATCTCCATTTTACAATAGCAAGCAAAAGCAATAGTATTGTGTAATTATGTAACTTTTTCCTTGATGATTTTCCCTTGTTTACGACCACCACAAAACAAAAACTTCACTGGAATAACAGCTGGTCTTACCAACAGAACTCCATATATACAAATTCAGCAAACAAACCACTCACAACTTTATTCTGCGAATTATCAACCTAGAAAGTTTCTGTAACGTTTGTATTCCACTTCAGTTAATTAATTCTATTTTGGTGTGCATGCATGAAACCTACATGTTAATTGGTTCTCACATCTTCGAACAAGCAAGTTTGTCTATCGCGTATTCGAGTTTTGTTTCTTATACTGAAATTTTTAATAATCAGAATGTGCGAGAGTTGATTTACTTAGAGAAGAGTGTAGGATTTCCATATGAATTATTATTCAGGAAAAAAATTAAAAATATTGGATTGTGTTACATTTAAGCTGTGGGGGAAAACAACCACTTCGTTCTTCGGGTTGATGGAATCCGTAAAATCTCTTTTTCTCTATTATGCGTATTAGCTAAGGATACTCTGATTGGCACCAGCCCCCAATTATTATTGGACGTTTTTTAAGATAGTCAGTATTCAAGTAGTATTAAGTATGTAAGGCATTTTTGTATGGCTATGGTATAAATGAAATAATTGAAGATGATTGATGGTAAGTAACATGGGCCATTTCGATCACATAGAGATTCATTCCAGATTCATACCATTTTCAGCTGTGCCAGTATTCGTCCGTATAACTATGCCGTATAATAGTGACCACAGCGGACGAAAAGCGGTTGCGGACGAAAAGTGTTTGCGGACGAAAAGTACTTGCCTTCAAAAATAGTCGATTTTCTGTCCGGAAATTAGTACGTAAATAGTTGTTTATGTACCAAGGACGAAAAACTGTCCATTATAGTTGAGCCTGCAAATTGATAGCTAAGGGCGCAGCCGAGGCTACCTCAATCGTCGACCTAAACAAATTACCTACTAGTTTCCGATTTTTTAATTCATAATCGACTATTTTTTTACGCAAGTATTTTTGCTCGCATACACTTTTCGTTCGCAAACTCTTTTCGTCCGCACACACTTTTCTCTCTCTTTTTTCCCAATGGGCACAAGGACGTTGATATAACGTTGTGAAATGGCTGAAAACCGAACGTTTTTTCAACAAAAAAATGTCGCGTGTAACAACGTTATATTAAACCCGTTGCTTACTAATTATCGATTTATTGCCGTTTTCAATAAGGTTTTTTGAACGTCGAAGATACTCAATAAAACAACATTGTTTTGACCAAATAAAAGGTGAACGTATCATAAACATTGATAAATGAATCGCATAAAGCGAGTTTGATTAACAATTCTTTTCGAATTAACATAACGATTGTTATACGTACATTTAACGAGTTGTTGAGGAAGTAACGTATAAAACACATCTTTATAACGTATTCTTACAATTTTGAAGATTACACTAAATTTTTGTCGTTAAAATTTTCAACCAGAAAAGTTTATTTAACCAATGCCAATTTTATAACACGTACGTGTGGCCATTGGGTTAAATGAAACTTAAGGCCAGCCATACACGTAACTGCATACTTGAACGATATACATGCACAAAATTGTACAAGTATACTTGAATGGGAGTGTCGCTGCCAAGTGCAACCGGTCAGCAGTAGGGTATACATTGTTGTGACGTACAAACTGAATGAATATGCAATCAACAGATGAAAAAGACTACAGCCGCTTGTATTTCAATTCTTGGAAGACTACGAAAAAAGGAAAGATATTGGTGTAAGTAAATAATTTCTACAACAAAAAAATTTTATTCACATAGATTAAATTTATTAAATGAAAAGAGAATGTATTCTCAGGACTGACACAATTATCTCCGAATGAATGGATAGACATTTTAAAATTATCTTTTGTCATCAAGCGAAGTGGCAGAGACGTTAAAAGCGTTTGCTTTCACCCAGGCGGCTTGGGTTCGATCCCCATCGCCGTCACGGAGCTAAAAACGAATTTTACAAAATTTTGTTTACCTCTTTTATCGAAAGAAAAGATACAATAATGCGAGAGGCTGTAGGGTCACAACAGCGATTTATAGCAACATTACGATTCCTTGTTACCGGAGGATCCTATTCAGATATCAACGAGAATTTCACCACAAGCCTCAAGTTGTACAAGTATACGCTACACACGTTCAATTATACTTGCGCAACCTTCCCTTGCACAAGTATACTAGACTGGAATAAAGCTGGAATAAAGCTCTGGAGGAAGGAGAATGGGTTGAACCTCGGTTAAACTCATGTTGAATCAGCTATCGACTACTAGATGACAGCCCAAGTATTTGTCCATGGATTATAATGCAGCAGGAGCTTATTAAAGTTATTTGAAAAGTCAAGTGGACAATGACTGGTGCTAGGGCTATACTGGCACACTTACCTTAAAAACTAATCAACATCTCCATGCAAACATTTATTCAACTTCCAATTTTATTGAAAAACTATTGAGAATTAAGAAAAAGAACTCAAAATATATATTACTGAAGTGACACACGGAAAACAATGTGTGTAGTTTTTTTCCACAATTGTTTGAAATTTGTAAACAAATTGTATCTGGAATGGTTTCATAAACAATTTTGTGTAGAAATTTCGCACACTATTGTTTACCCTAATTTGTTGTAATAATATATCCACATTGTCTATATTTCTTTGAATCTATTTTTTACACAATATAGTTTAAATTGGTTAACACCGTTGTGTATAAATGTTACAAACATTTTAGTTTTTTTTGTACATTCTGTTGACTACCTATATAATTGAAAAATACACAATATTGTGTTATTACTTTACACAACATTTTGTTTTTATTACAGTTCTGTGGACAACATTAAAATTCAGAATGCACAATACTGTATACAAATTTTACACAAGGCTCAAATAGCTTTTTGGTGATATAAATTTGAAATACTCCCTATTGTATGAGAACATCTACAGAATGCGTTTTTTTAAAATCTCATCACTGCTTGTCCGTTCTCTAGTGATTCCTTCCTTCTTTTAACCGGTCGGGGGAACTGGTGTTGAACTTGTTGAAGATTGCTTTGGTCTTGCTAGTAAGCCTCGGCCTTGATGAATTCTAGTATAGCGCGGGTTGTGCCCTCTATCGGCGGGTAGTCTTGTTTGTGATTTATTACACATTTCGTGTTGTACCTTTTGAATAAAAAATTTATCCACAATTATGTATTACACATATTGTGTATAAAATTCGCAAAGCTGGAGAAAATTTCACCACAAACCGAAATAAACAATCATTGGTAAAAATATATTACAACCAGGTTACTTTTCGACAATTGTATACATTATTAACACATTTTTTTTACACTGTTGAAGGAAAGAATCTACACAGGTATTTATTTCCGTGCATGAAAGTGAGTGGGAGGGGGGTCGATTGGGAATTCTTATCTGCCGTACGCACTCTGCATTGAAATATCTGTGCTGTGGAATGACCAAATTTTATTCAGAAAAGTTGAGCTGTTATGGAATTATTCTGGTGATTTAATATATATCTGATACTTTCAATACCCTTTTACTCGCTTGATATTTATAAAAAAATAAGCGAAGTAATCGTGGTGTTAAAAGTGTTTGCTTTCACACAGGTGGCTTGGGTTCGATCTCCACTGCTGTCACGGAGCTGACGTGATTCGGAATCCACTTGTACGTAAGCGCGGGTAAGTCCCGGATGTCTCTTGCTCATGCTCGCACAAGCTCTGGTTTCGAGGGGTTTTCTCCGAAAACCTGGGAGATTTGTAGAATCAAATTCAGAGGATATTTTACATGAGGATTTGGGCGCATGCAAATCGGGCACCAAACAGGTAGGTACCCTTTGCGGTCAGTTTCGAGGGATTATGAAAACTGCAATTTGAGTACCGAAGATTTAATTACGATTTAAGTACGTATGCCTACGTCTATGTCAACGGTCTCAACCAATGAGCTACTTTAGTATAATTGAACTAGAATGAACTAACCTTACGTAGACATTTGAGTGCTTGGAACTTGAATACATACATTTTGCGAAAAGTAATTATTTAGTATAATTGAACCAGAACGAACTAACCTTACGTAGACACTTGAGTGCGTGGAAATTGAACAAATGAATTTTAATTGGGTGTAAGAAACAAGAAGGCAAATCATGAATTATTGTCATCAAAATATAATTATAATATATATATATATATATAAAGAATATAATTATTTTATTGTTCCCTACCTGATTACAGTTCTTTAAGGAATGGTGTCGAAAAGGCCTGTCGGATTAGAGAGAAACATATATTAAAATTCAAAGTTTTCAAAAACCTATACAAATCCATGACAGGAAAATTAAAAAAAGACAGAAATTTATTGAATCAATGATTATTAATACCAAAATAAGGAAATCAATAGGCTACACTTTATTAAATGTTTGTCATTCCATTGTTGTGAATAAATAAGATATTTAGATTAAGATATTTTGTACAATTAATGTAATCATAATACAATAATAAACATATTTTCGTATGCTTTAAAATAGTTTTGTATTATTTACTTATTAACCTACCCAAAATTATAAAAATGACGAATGAATAATAAGGCTCGGTGCCCAAAATGCAATTTTTGTAATGGGGACCTTTTGGGTCGGTGCCCAAAATGCATGTTGAATTAGTCCTTTTATTGGTGCCCCAAATGCAAACTCCCGAGGATTTTACCATCGGAGTCTCTCTATTATAGGATGCCCTGTATACATTTCCAAATATCTATAAAAAAACAATTTCTATGTTCACTTTAGGACCCCCTTATCGATAGATATAGTCGAGTGACTAAATAAAACGGAACCATGCGTCCCAGGACTTTTTTTTATCGAATAAAAGAAACTCTCAGTCATCTAAGTGTAGCAAGCTTTCCAAACTTTTATCTTTTACTAGAAACAAAAAAAGGAACACACAGTTCGATTCAAGTTGTCTCGTCTCATTTACAAATGACTTCGAGTTGTAAACTTTGTGTCGTCTAAACATTCCATCCGACGATCTTACGAGGTTTTGATAAATGACTTTGAGTCTGGGAAGTTTAATAGTGCCGGGAAGAGGTAACACATGCGTCGCAAATAAAAACTGTTCGAGACGCCTCCCAATGTGGCGATAAAAATTAATAGCTTCGGCAAATTTGACACAGCTTGTTGCGGGTGAGTGCCCTGCTGATATGACCCGGATTCTGGAAAATAATTCTTGTTCATACACTACCGATCCCGGTTGTAAAATTTATGTTGGCGGTAGATTTCGCTTCAATATATTGATTTGACAGTTTAGTATTCCATATCCAGCAAGGTATAACTGAGAAAATGACGTAATAATTTCCAGAAGCTATAAAAACCCTGTTAGGCCAGGCAAAATAATAGCTCATCATACCTTTAAGTCACGGAAAAATTCCGTACAGGGTAAACTACGTTGGGAAGGGTAGAGAAGGGCATAACTAATGCAGGGACAAAAATTCAACATCTGAATGCATGCAGTCAAGGAGGGTTGGGGGATGAAAGGGGGTGTAACCGGTTTTTCACGATTTACAGCTTAAATACGGAATTTATCAAAGAAGTGAAATGTAAAATTTGTAGATAATTGAAAAATCTACAACTTTGATATCAGCAAATTTTTCACAAAACCTGAAAATTGCCGAGTAAAATAGAGAAAACCAATATTTTCGTTTTTATTTTTCATTTATTTTTTTGTTTTACGTTAACAGAAATTGGTAGGATTGTAGTATTTTTCATGCCAAGCAAGAATATATTTTATTTTTGTCAAAAAGTTCAGTGGTTTTTAAGAAATTAATGCGAAAAACTGTTTTTTTTCAAGTCCCTGAAAAACCTGTCTTTTTTTTTATTGTAGAGTTCTGTGGGGGCGCATTTTTTCCGAAAAGACTTTTATTATATTATTACTTGAAATTCACAACAAATATTAATCATAATATTATTCATGAATATTCAAGACTATTGAAGACTTTGTATTCATATAATTACGGCAATTTCTTCAGTATATGTTGAAAATAATCGCTCGTACACATCATTCATAAAAAATGAAGTATGCGATTTCAAGCTTGAGGTTTGCACTTCACAATAGCGTTATTAAATATATATATATATATATGAATAAGCGATTATTTTCGACATTTAGTGAAGAGAAGGCCAATTTTATGGGTACGTTGAAAATGGGGCAGGAGTAAAACAGAGTTTTTGTTTTGCATGTATAAGTGGGACCTCTGTCAAACTACTTTAAAATTGTTGCATATAGTCCAAAGACGGTTTGGGTTGTTGCTTCAGTATAATAATTCATATTTACTAAATTATTCCTGATTTTCGGATCATCCGCAAACATCTCCGTGAAGTGCGACAAAACACATTTTAGGTACTCAAATACTCGCATATTATATTTGCATGAGAAGGTCTTCGGAAACGATATGAACTTTTCTTTTTCCTTCTCCGATCATTTCAGCAGAGTAATGATCAAATATTCGGCTCCGCCAGAACTTTCAGCGGCGAGTAAGGGTGAACCTGAAATTTGATGTCGGCCTTCAATCACGTTTTCTGGGAAAACGAGCGCATTTCATAAGAAATTACTAGGAATAATTTTTGTGGAAAATTGAATTTGTTTTTTCGATAAATCATATACTTTCCAAGATTACAGCAAATATATATTTATATATTTTGAAAAGAAAAAAAAATATGTTCCACCCCTGGAATTTTGGTAAACAATTTTTTTTCGTGTTTATCATGGTTCCAACTACTAGCATACCAACTTTGGTGGTGCTACAATCGATTCTTGTCTTTAAAGCCAATCGTACTGGATTATAAGCAATTGTAAACTGTACCCAAAGGATTGTGGGGGTAGAGGTCAATAATTATTATTATTTGCCTTGGCGCTTTGGAACAACTGATTTCTGGTAGCGTATTCGCTTTTCAGCTGAAGGAAAACTAAGAAAATCTATAGCACTACCCCGGTTGGTCCAAGCACTTCAAGCATCTAAGTAACTCACATCAAACTCGCTTTAGAACAAGCCACATGGTTGCATATCGGTAACGATTCACTTGAAAAAAAAATTTCCTCACCGGTCTCGAACCTAGTGCAATGCAAACAGAAGTTTTAACGGCCAACACTTTGAACGCTGAGCCACCGGCCACCTACAGGGTGTTTCCAAAATTGGAGCGATTAAGAAAATGTGTTGTTATATAGAATATATTCCCAAAGGCCACAGCTGGCATCAGTGTTTCAGAGTGGTTTGCGCAGGCTGTAGACCTCTGATCAGGGATATCTTCCAAAATACATTTTTTTCGACACAAATGTATTCTTTCTTTCTGTTTTATTTTATCATCTTCTACTCCCCACTTCATTTATCGGATCAATTTCGGAAACACCCTGTAGGTACTTTATTTTCATAACAAGACATAACAAGAAGAAAATCGGGCAGAATGACGGCTGTTGAATCCAAGACAAAGACATAACCCACGAATCAAAATTCCATTACAAATCATGGAATCCTCAATGATAAATAACGCTCAGAGCAAGAAGCGTCAACCGTCGAGTCGGCTTAAACCGTCGGCGTCGACAAGTGAACGCCACACCACGGTCTCCATCCATCATTTCGAATGTGCCTTGGACATCTGTGCGTATTTATTTTCTCGGTTCCTTTGTATTTACATCCTGAAAGTTGGAGAACACGACGAATAGGAGTAAACTTGATGTATTGTATTATTTGTGTGCAAGGTACAACAGTTAAATGATGTTATATTATGATAGGCAATTTATTCATTTGATTCCATTACAGCATTAATCAATATTTGTTCTTTCCGTCAACCAGCTGCACCTTTGCGAGCAACCCTCAGAAGTCTTCGAGAGACTTGTGCGAGCTAGGGAAGACGAGGACCTCTCTTTTCAACGTGCGATGCCATTCCAATAATTTAGTATTGCCTTGAACAAGTACTGCAATTAATTATTATATACTTCAATCGAGCATTTATAATTTAATTCACTGATGGGGTATGGGCTGAGTTACCAAATTATGCTCAGTAGTCTGATTATTTACATAATTGTTTTGTTTGCCATGAGATGGTGAAGGTGAGTTATTGGAATATTCTATATTGAGCTCACTGTCAACGCAAGGTATGAATTATCATACAGGGTGGGTCACTGTCGATGGTACCTTAGACGTTTACGGAGATCGGGACATAGTATCATTCTGAAAATTTGGTTTCTCAAGTAGTTGCTTTTGATCTATCGATCTATCGATCTACAATATTTTCAGCGCAGCGTTGCCGCTCATACCAAAAAGTAGCAGCATCTTTGTTATTTCAAATGGGTCACCCTGTATATTACCACATTTTTCTAATTATTTCTGCCTCATACACCCCTATACCTATCTCTAACGGATTTTGAGATATTGGTTATTTTCCATATTTTTTATCCAAAACATTGCTCGAATTGAATGTTTATTTCTGCGGTATTTGGATTCTTAGGAAGTTGTAATTTTGTGTTTAGTTCATCAAGATCATGTACATTGATTCTGTATAGAAAAGTTTATTCTGCGTTATACAGGGTTATTCAAAATTCATGATCTTACTGCTAGATACGAAAAGGGTTGAAAGTGCGATTTTTGTAATGGAACATCTTGTATATTATGAAATATCCTGAAAGATGACTAAATTCCCTTCGAATTAATATATTATGTTCCTATACCTAATGTTAAGATATAGTTTCATCAGTGATATACTTTGTATAAAAAACAATTCTACTGTTGCTATTTACAAAAAATGTAATGTCAATGTGACAATTCAATGCCAGAAATAATAATCTAATTCCACATTTCGCCTTCCTGTTATTTTGAGCTACCAGCAACATATACAAACGACAGTCCACTATATCGCATTTTAACATGGTCCTTCGAGCCGGATTGCTTGAAAACCTGTAAGGCGAGTCACAAAAACATAGAAGAAGCAAGTAGGAGTGAGTTCCTTTCATTCCTCATCCTATTCCATTCTCTTGCCTTCTAGTTGCATACAATTTAGTATCAATTCAGGTACGATTACGATTATAAATATTTTAAATTCACTAGATTCACAATTACTTCTAGTCTATTTCTGAATTTGAATCCAATTGAGTAGTACTTGGATTGTGATTCTAGGGATACCTTTTTTATATCTCAGTTCACCTAACAAGTTGACTACTTTGATTCTTTTGCCTACCTACATTTCTATTGAATCCAATTCGATTTTCTATTAAAAAAAAAAAAAATATGGATACTAATTTATCACGGCTGATAAGAAAACGAGGTGGTATTAAGCATAAAATGACGAATTTCCTTCAATTTCTTCAACCTATCCAGACTACATTCGATAAAGATCCAAGTAATATCGATGAAAAGACTAAAATTCTATTACAAGAACGCATTGATAAATTTGGATTGCTTTACGATGAATTTGATGATGTACAGGGTAAAATTGAATGTATTTGTGATGAAGAAGATCTTGAAACTCATTATAATGAACGGGATGATTTTATTGCTTCATACAGTTCTTGTTCAGCTGATGCTAAACGGATCTTACAAAAGATTTCACTTCAACTCACTAATGTTAGTCATAATAATTCCTCTAATAATACCCATGGTCAACATGATTCTTCGGTAGGAGATTTTACACAGAATATCAAACTACCAATAATAAATTTAGTGAAATTCAATGGCAAATATGATTCCTGGCTTGAATTCAAAGATATGTATCATTGATTCACGAAAATAAATCAATTAATAATATTCAGAAGTTCCATTATTTGAGAGCTTCTTTAGAAGGAGAACCTCTGAAAGCAATACAATCATTCGATTTTTCTTCTGAAAATTATGATACCGCTTGGGAATTAATTCGTGATAGATACGATAACAAGCGTTTTTTGGCCAATAATCATGTCAAGGCATTATTTGATTTAGATGTTTTAACAAGAGAATCCGCTTCAGGTTTGCGTGGTTTGATTGATGGAATGTTCAGACATTTACGAGCACTTGAAAAGTTGAAGCAACCTGTCAAACATTGGGATACCATTTTGATTTATCTTATCACCTCAAAGTTAGATAGAAATACAGCTCGTGAATGGGAGAAACATAAAATTGATCAAGAATTTCCAACATTGAATGATTTGAAAGTTTTCTTATCAAAAAAGGCTGCATTTTTAGAGAGTATTGATATGAATCTCAATTCAAATAGCAAATCAGGGAATAGAGATTTTTCTAAAGATACCACGAAGGCTTCAAAGAGTGTCTCGTTTCTTTCTTCCAATCCAAAATGCAATTTTTGTAAGAATGCTCACTTGATATATAAGTGTGATGATTTTCTGAAGTTGAGTGTGCTTGATCGGAAAAAGAAAGTTAACGAATTGAAATTATGTGAGAACTGTTTATGTACAGGGCACTCAGTCAAGAATTGCAGAGGTGGGAAATGTAAGGTTTGTAATTTGAAACATAGTTCATTCTTGCATCCAGAATCTATATTATCTGATAAGCAAGTGACCAATGATGATTCATCAGTTCCATTGTCTACTGCATCTTTTACAGGCCAAAATGAAAATGAGGCAGTTCTATTATCTACTGCTTCGATTATTGTTTCCAATGGTCAAGGAAACTCATGTACTGTCACATCAATTTTAGATTCCGGATCACAATCTAATTTCATCACTTCAGCTTTATGCGATTCTCTCAAGTTGAAGAAAATTAATATAGACCAATCTATTATTGGTATCGGTGGAGTTTCATCGAAACTAACTTTACAGTGTGAGCTTCAAATCAAATCGGTCAATGGTTATTTCACCAAAAGAATTTGGTGTTTGATTTTGCCAACGATATCCGATAATTTACCTGCATATAGAATTGATGTTAGTACATGGAACATTCCACAAGACATAAATTTAGCCGATTGTCATTTCAATGTACCCAAACAAATTGATTTGCTTATTGGAGCTGGAATATTTTGGGAACTTCTATTACCTCAAAGTATGAATTTAGGTAAAAATTTCCCGATTCTACAGCTCACGCAATTGGGTTGGATTATTTCTGGAAAAATGAATGAGTTCATATCAAAAACGAATTGTATTTTTTCCAAAAATAGTGACATCCGTCTAGATATCAATCGATTTTGGGAGTTGGATGAAAACATTGATGCAAATTCTCAAATGTCTCTTGATGATATTCAATGTGAAGAACATTTCATTAAAAATTATACCCGTGACGAAGAAGGTAGATTCATAGTGAGAATTCCATTTAAATTTCCTCCATCCAATTTAGGTGATTCAAAAGCAATAGCAATTAAACGATTACAGAGTCTTGAGCAAAAATTTAATTTTAATCAAAGATTTAAAGTTGAATATTCAAAATTTTTAAAAGAGTATTCAGATATGTTTCATATGACCCTTGTGAATAATGACGAGAGTTCTGATATGTCCTATTTTTTACCTCATCATGGGGTTATCCGAGAAGATAGTCTCACTACGAAACTACGAGTAGTTTTTGATGGTTCTTCCAAGTCGCAAAGTGGTTGGTCTCTCAATGATTTACAGTATACAGGACCTAAAATGCAAAATGAAATAATTTCAATAATGCTACGATTCAGGCAACATTATATTGCTGTAGCTGCAGATATTTCTAAAATGTATCGTCAGATATTGGTTCATCCTGATGATAGACGATTCCAACGAATTGTCTGGAGAAACAATCCATGTGATGATATTTCGGTGTATGAATTGAACACTGTGACATATGGAACGCGATCTGCGCCATATCTTGCAATCAGGTGTTTACGTGAATTAGGATCTCAATTCACTGATCAATTCCCAATTCCTGCAAATATCATAAATCGGGATTTTTATGTTGATGACTTGATTACTGGATTCACAACTGAACAGGAAGCAGTTTCAGTCTGTAAACAGGTGTCAGATATTTTGGATTCAGCAAAGTTCTCTCTACGCAAATGGGTCTCCAACAGTTCTCAAGTCCTGAAAGAACTCGAAAATGAAAATGAATCATTTAGCATTCTTGATTTTAGTGACAATGAGCAAACGAAAACTTTGGGCGTAAGATGGATTTGCAGAAAAGATTTACTGACATTTCAGGTCAATTCTGATGTCATATTAAATAAACACATCACTAAGAGATCAATACTCTCTGAGGTTGCAAAGATATTCGATCCTCTAGGATTGGTTAGTCCATGCATTGTGAAAGCGAAAATTTTGATTCAAAAGCTTTGGACCTTGAAACTGCATTGGGATGACCCAGTTCCTGATGGATTGAAATCTGAATGGTCAAAGTTTTCAAACGATCTATCAAGTCTTTGTCAATTACAAATTAAGCGTCATGTCTTATGTAAAAATGCAATCACAATTGAGTTGCATGGATTTTGTGATGCTTCAAAAGAAGTGTATAGCGCCTGCATATATTTGAGAAGTATTGATGTTGATGGACAAATTCAGAGTCATCTATTATGTGCCAAAACAAAAGTAGCACCTTTAAAATCTATTACAATTCCCAGATTAGAATTATGTAGTGCACTTTTGCTAGCTCGTTTGCTAAAAAAGGTGAGAAGTTCAATCACACTTGAATTTACTTATCATCTTTGGTCTGATTCTCAAATAACATTGTGTTGGATCCATAAACCACCGAATGGTCTGGAAATATTTAATAAACATCGTGTTTCAGAAATTCAATCTTTAACACATTCAGATTCTTGGCATTATATAAATACGAAAGATAATCCAGCTGATTCAGCTTCGCGGGGAATTTTCCCAAGTAAATTATTAAATAACGAATCATGGTGGCACGGACCTTCTTGGTTATCTTTGGACAAATCTCAATGGCAAGAGTTTCTCTTACCATTATCAATGATTCATGTACCAGATTTGAAAAAACAAGTTTTTTCAAC
The DNA here is from genome assembly GCA_958298965.1 of Chrysolina haemoptera. Lineage (NCBI taxonomy): Eukaryota > Metazoa > Arthropoda > Insecta > Coleoptera > Chrysomelidae > Chrysolina > Chrysolina haemoptera. Next base: position 40,309,661 of record OY282584.1, on the reverse strand, counting down.
AATTAAAAAGGTTGATTTATTCCCATTTGATAAATTTTCATCTCTTCGGAAAATGAAAAGTGTCATGGCTTATATTTTACGATTTATTTCTAATTGTCAACAGAAAGGAAACCATTCTATTGGTGTATTTTCTGTTGCTGAGTTAAATAGTGCAATGTTTCATTTGATTAAATTGGCCCAAAAAGATGATTTTTCGAATGAAATCGAGTTATTGAGTTGCAATAAGCGATTGAATTCCACAAGCAAATTATTGAAATTGACTCCTTTCTTAGATAATAACAAGCTATTGCGAGTTGGTGGTCGTTTGAAGAATTCCTCTTTAGAGTATGATGAAAAACATCCTATTTTATTACCCAAGAATCATGTTCTGACTAAATGTATCTTTGAACAAAATCATATAAAGCTGCTACATCCAGGTCCTCAATTATTATTATCTACAGTGCGACAGAATTATTGGCCAATTTCAGGAATGAATTTGGCTAAGAAAATCACACATAAATGTATGAAATGCTTTCGATTCAAACCTAAATCTATTGCCAATCCCATAATGGCACATTTACCTAAAGAAAGAGTAATTGGGACGCATCCATTTCATGTGACAGGCGTAGATTATGGTGGCCCTTTCATTTTGAAAGACAGAAAAGGTCGCGGCTCAAAACCTATCAAGAGTTATTTATGCCTTTTTGTTTGCTTCTCTAGTAAAGCAGTACATCTAGAATTAGCCACTGAGTTAACAACTGAATGCTTTTTAGCAGCATTCAGAAGATTTATATCTCGAAGAGGTAAACCTCTACAAGTTTTTTCAGATAATGCAACAAATTTTAAAGGTGCTTCAAGCGAATTGAATAATTTTCAAATATTTTTGAATAATTCAAAAACTGAAATTTTGAGATCATGTGCCAACGAAAACATTGAGTGGCATTTTATTCCACCAAATTCTCCGCATTTTGGAGGACTCTGGGAGTCGTCAATTAAAAGCGCTAAACATCATTTGTTAAGAGTTATAGGTGAAACTAAATTTACTTATGAGGAATTTAATACTGTATTGGTGCAAATAGAAGGTATATTGAATTCCCGTCCTTTGTATCCTTTATCTTCTGATCCCAACGATTTACAACCCCTGACTCCGGCTCACTTCCTAATTGGGAGACCTTTAGTAATGGCTCCAGATCCCAATTTGCTGGATACTCCGATGAACAGATGTTCTCGATTCCAACTTCTGCAACAAATTCAGCAAAATTTTTGGCGTCGTTGGTCAAGAGATTACCTATCTCACCTTCAGCAAAGACTGAAATGGAAAGAAACCTCTTCACCTCTGAAAGTAGGGAGTCTAGTTTTGATCCAGAATGACAATAGCCCTCCTTGTCAATGGCTATTGGGGAGAATAGAAGAACTTCATTACGGTGATGACATGGTAGCTAGGGTTGCTACAATCAAGACTTCATCAAGCAAACTGAAGCGAGCAGTTTCCAGACTGTATCCACTTCCTTTACCAGAAACGAAAAATACTAGTGATGCAAATGATCTGAATTAATGAAATCAATTTATTGTGTATTATAATTATTAATGAATAGTTTTGTATTGAACAATCATATTAATGCTAGTTCAAGGCGGGGAGTATGTTAAGATATAGTTTCATCAGTGATATACTTTGTATAAAAAACAATTCTACTGTTGCTATTTACAAAAAATGTAATGTCAATGTGACAATTCAATGCCAGAAATAATAATCTAATTCCACATTTCGTCTTACTGTTATTTTGAGCTACCAGCAACATATACAAACGACAGTCCACTATATCGCATTTTAACACCTAAATAGCCAGAATTCCGAGATAATATATGGAGAGACTTTGACGTCATCTATATATTCGTCCAATGAAATACTAGTGCTAGTTCGCGCGAAAATATCTAGTGTTTGAATTCTCCTCCAATTCTTTTTTTTTTTTTGATCAAATACAATAAAAAAAATGAAAAATCCTTTTTCACGCAGTTTGACATGTATTTGAAAAAATATAAAAAAAATACCAGTGGAATTCCCTATTGTGGCCCTCCACCATTTTGTACATATAGTGGAATATAAGTTCTAGAACATTCAAGCAATTCTAGACTATAATAAGAATATTCGAGTAAGATCTAGAACAAAAATTAGTCTTTGTAGATAGTTCTGTGAAGTACTAAGAAGTTTCTGAAAGTTCGACTGCATTTCTATATTGATTGAAGATATTTATATTGAATACCAGGTTTGTAACATTATAGGTCTACTATTTAACATACTAACCTATCTTGATAAGCATGCTAACGACTCCCACTAGAGTTTTAAATAAATATTTAAAACTTTTGGTGTGGATACAATTCAAGAAAAATTAACTACCCAAAATACCAAAACTACGTCAATTTCACTCGACGCGAGTTTCGCCGAAAAAGTTGGCATACTCAAGGGCTAATAGCTTCCTACAGTGGTGTTTTGGGTAGTTATTTTTCTTGAAACGAGAGTTTTAGCATGAAGACGTGCCAGGATTTACAACCGGAAATTCCAATATCATAACTTTCAGTTACTCTTCTATGTACTTTATTTTTCTAGATGAACAGTGTAGTGTTGCTGTTAAAAAATGTATGGAAACATGAACGTTCTCATAACGGAAGCTGCTGCAGATCGGTTTTTCTGGATCCCGTTTACATGAATAAAAGTCATCTTTTAAACAGGATTCCTAGACTGGGAATGCTGTATACTGCGAAATAAAGAAAAGGGTGATATGAAATGGGATATGATCAGGATTTGAATTTGAATGAGACCTAACGTGCATGCTTACTTAAGATAGATGCAAAGGACAATATTGAACCCTGATATGACAAAAAATCCATATTTTGATAATGCTGGAGAGTTTCAATGAAACAGTAAAGCAGTCCTCGAAGTTATTTGCAGGTAAGATCACTTTTTTCAGGAATAGACAAACAGTCTTTCCATAAAGTAACCCCCCCCCCTCGCTAACTTTTGAAAGGATTGTAATTTTTCTTTGAAATTTTTGCAGGTGAAATGGTAGTTCTTGAGCTACTTTTTGACACGAAAAAGTTATTTAACATTCAAAATGGCGTCTGGCCGCCATTTCGAAGGATTTTTTCGAAACGTGTTTAACTTTTCTTTATGTTGGTAAACTTTCAAACAAAAATATTCATCCAAAACAAATGTATATAATATTTGAATTCTTATTGAGCAACCCCAGCCCTCTTAACTTTTGAACGGATTGGAATTTCCATTTGAAATTTAATTCGATTTAATGAAAGTAAACTACTTTTTGACGACATAAAAAGTACTTGCACTGTATTGTTTGAAACCTTTGGTGTAGTAATGAATATACTGGAGTTTTATCCCAACACCAAACATTAATCTTCCTCTTGAAGATGACTACTTGGTGATTGAAACACCTGTCGACGAGTCGAAAATAGCGATTTGGTATTGGGATAAAACTACAGTTTATTACAAAAAAATATCTAGTTTTCAAAATGTCGTCGTGCCGCCAATTTGAATTTTGTTTTGAAATCGCGTTGGGGGTCGAATGATACTTCATTTGAATTGTCTTTTAATTTTATATACGATACTAAAATTTCATATTTCATACGAAAATTTTCATCCAAAACATAAACCATAAGAGAAAATTGCAAAAGTTCTGCAAACTTGACAGATAAATCGGAAAAATAGTTGTTTAAATTTGTAACCTTTTACTTTGACCAGAACATATATTTTCTTAATTAATTTTTTCTGATGCATTCACAAATTTACAAACTTGTACACGATCTGGAACTTCATGTTATTTTGAACTACAAGCGATTTGGAATAATCTATATGTAAATAAATTAGATTTTTCAAATTGTATGAAGTTCCGGGTCATGTACAAGTTTGCAAATATGTGAATGCATCAGAATAGAGTTTTTAAAAATTTGAAACAAAGTATCGAAACTTTCGTAATCATTTCGAGACCACGTTGGGTAGATTATGAAATAATAATCTCCTAGAACCGATTACCGTACAAAAATAATGGGACCGGAGGCCAAATTCTTTTTTCAAATTCCGAAAAAGAAAAAATGGCATCCAGTCCCATTTTTTTGTACGGCAATCGGTTCTAGGAGATTATTATTTCATAATCTACCCAACGTGAGGAATGCCGTACAAGATGATTTTGTCTTAAAAGCACATCTTCAGATGAAAAATTATTATTATTATTATAGTCAGATGCACCACCCAGAATTGACGGCATGATGCCAGCATTGTTCTGTACATGTTTCATGCTGGGTCAAATAACCCCCCCAAACTGTTATGCGGGCTTGTACCATTCACTTGGCCAAAGTTTGAAAACTTTTGGAATTAATGTAAATTGATTGTCTATTTCTACTGCCTATCTGACATCTTTTGTTGCGACTTAATAAATATTTCAGTGTGTCAAATAGTTTCACATACTTATAACTCAAATTTCATGATACTCATTCTTACCTCTACAATACTTGAAAAAATTTCTTCGAATGAGATATTACTGAACGTACCTCGGAAGAAAAAGTTTCCATACAGAAAAGACGATAGAATTCCCGTCCCAAACTTTGTTTTACTATTCCGAATGATACATTTATACTTCCATCAACTTTTTGCGATTGAAGTAGAATCATCTTCTACTGCAAATTTTCGACGATTCCAGGATAAAGATGAATAATGAGGAACTTTTATTGCTCAGTAACGAACAGCCGTCTCGAACAGTGTTGGATTTGAATGTATTGAAAAATATGACTCTTTAATCCTGTCGATAATAAATAATGGGTAAAAGCTCATACAGGAGTGACAAACTCCATCCAATAACCAATGTATTGTATTTTTTGTGTTGTAAAGGGTTTTTGTTATGGCTTTATTGGACACATTGTTTCAATATCAGGTTGGCACTGAAGTAACTGCAAAAAAACGTTCAAACTGAAAAATGGCCCAACGAAATAACTTGAAATTATTATTGTTTTCATTACATGTGGTAATTTCGAGCAAATTATTGGTTGAAGAAAAGGCTTTCATCATACTGACAATAATAATAATAATAATAATACATAAACACACATAGAGTATACCCAAAGGCATAGCCTGTGCAGGTAGGGGGCGGCTATTATTATTATTTTGCCGTGGCGCTCCGGCACGACTTAGTGATTTTTTGGACGCGTATTCACTTTCCAGCTGTAGGAAAACCGGGAAAACTTACAGCACCACCTAGGATGGTCGGTGTGCACTCAAAGCTAGCACTAGACGAGATTGACATCTAGACAACTCATAAACCTTCAGCAAGGCATGTCTATCGATCCGATATTAGGTATTTGAGAAATAATCTCTCGTACCTACATCTCCATCGGACTCGAACCGACTATCGCTATGCTAAAGTTTCGAGCGGCCTGCGCCTTAGACCGCTGAGCTACCGACCACCCACAATGGTAGAGTAAGTCTACCTAACCTAACCTAACCTAACCATGGGTGACGGCCTTCTGCATACGCCTGGATAAGATTGCTGTCATCGTATGGCAAGCCGGTATGATGCGAGAGAAGCGTATCCACCACTCCACCAAGGACCCCTTCAAAACCAACGTTTCAAAATAATGCTTTGGGTAGAGCCAGCGGAGTTCAAAGAGTTAATATCGGTATTCAGCCAGTTTTTCCTATTCTTTTTGGACGATTTTGTTTTCGCCAGGAGCCAAAAACAATTCGACGAAAATCATTTTTTACTTTGGTGGTACGGACGCAATAAAATTCCCGGAGTAGTCCAATTAAAATCAAGGTAAAAGGTCCTGAAATTGCGAAACGGATGAGACCACTTGTCCCCGACGTATTTTGGGCCGTTGATCACGAAAATGAGGGTTAAAGCTACCGCCAGTGATTGGAACACCCTTAAAAATGCAAAAAACACCCCTAAAAAAATATTTTCGTTATTTTGCAAATTTAGTCATCCTATTTGTTGTTGGGGGCGGTGATTACGAACATGAGGGTGAAAACTTGCATTACAGGGTGGAACCACCCCTAAAATTGGGGAAAAAACACCCCGAAATGGGGGTGTTTTTCGACTAAAAGTGTTTTTTTGCCAATTAAGACATCTTATATGTTGTTTGGGGCGCTGATTACGAAAATGATGGTTACAACTTGCCCCAATGCTCGAACCACCTCCAAAATCGCACAAAACACCCCTAACAAGGGGTATTTTTCGACTAAAAGTGTTGTATGAACCTTTTTATATTTATACATTCTATTACAAAAAAAAAAATTAGAATTACAATGAAGAAAAAAAACAAACAATAGAACAAAGAAAGAATCCATTCAATTTCGATTTCTTTGGTGTAGGAAATATTTTTTTATTTTGATTTTGAATTCAGTGATATTTATACATTTTTTCAGGTCTTCGAGCAATTCATTGAATTTAGAGAGTGCTTCATGAGTAAATCTTTTCTGGCCAATTACCGAGTTTGCAGAATCAAGATGGAACAAGTTATGTTGTCTTTTATTGTAATTGTGAATTTCTGAATTTCGGGTTAATATAAAATTAGATTTAATCTTTTTATTGATAATAAGATATGATATTTTGAGAGTATCCATTGCATAATGCTCTTCCAAAGAAAATGGGTTCGTCATTAAATAAAGTTGATTTGTTGGAGTGTCATATGGTAGACGATACAGTACTTTTAAAGCTTTTCTTTAACCAGCGGAGATTTTATTAAAAATTTTTTCAGAACAAGTTCCCAATATATTAATTAAATATTTGATTCTACTGAGAATATGGGGAATATAAAAATATATTAGCTATTTTAGGATTTAATTCTCAATGCTCCACTACTCGAAGATATTTTTTTAATTAGATTTTCAATATGTTTCTCCTACTTCAATTTATCGTATTTATCCAAATACCAAGGTATTTTATCTGAGAGGTCTGTTTCAATTTTTCATTTTTTATTTCTATATTTAATTTAATATTGAGTTTCTTTCTTTGTTGAAAAATCATATATTAATTTTTTCTAGGATTAACAGAGAGAAGATTGGAATAAAGCCATTTTTCAAATTTATAGTTTTTTCTAGAGTCAAAGGGTTTTTATTTGCATATAAAAGTACTGTATCGTCCGATTATATCGTGTAATGACATGATAAGTTGATTTGGGATAAATTTTGTAGATATAATAAGTATACAATTGGACCTAAAACTGACCCCTGCGGAAAGCCTTTGTTTATATTCAATTTGTCAGTCTCCACGTTATTATCAGGGTTAGGTGGAAGAACAGACGTGCAGTTTCACGACTGCATGAATTGAACCTCGCCCTACTATCTGATTATTTGTCTTGAAACTTGTTAATCTCATTAATAAAGACCTTTATTATTATTATTATTATTATTATTAGTGTAGGTCCGTATAGTTCTTTTCTCGAAATAAGATTTTAAATGATTATTTGCAATGCCTCTGATACCAATCGACTCTAAGTTCTTCAGAAGTATTGAGTGGTCAACAGTATCAAAGGCTTTTTTGAAGTCCATGAAAACAGCCACCACATAATTTCCTTTATCAAGTTTTTCTTGAATTAAATCAATCACTTCTAAAACTGCTGCTTGTTTTCCACTCTTTTCCTGAAAACCGAATTGATTCAAATCAAACTTACATGTTTTATTGATGAAATCAACAATTCTATTTTTCAAAATTTTATCGAAAATTTTTGAGAAAATACTTAATAAGGCTATTGGTCTGTAATTTTCAGGTTCTTGAGCGTCTCTACTTCTATAAATAGGTCTAACTGATGCATGTTTTAGTTCGTCTGGAAAAATACCTTTCATGAAATAATTATTAATTAATTTAGTAAGATGTTCTACTAAAATGTCTTTCAGGATCTATCAGGATCAGGACATGTTCTTTCAAGATTTATTATTCAAATATTTCAGTTTTGTCAGTTGGATATTTTTATTGATATATTGAGATTTTGCTCTTCTAATCATTGTATTCACTTTATTTCTTTGCATTTTGTATTCTAAGAAAAGTTCTTGATCATTAATATTTTGCTCCATAATTTGGAATTTTTCATTCCTGATTTCAATTTCATGAATAATAGAGCTGGTAATCCAATCATTATTTCACGAGTTTTATAATATCTTTTAACAATGGATTGACGTTTAGCTTCTAAAAGTAATTTTAATAAATCTTCAAATTTTTCACATTGAAATCTATTTAATTCATCAGCAATAAGTTTCCTGAATTTAGTGTATGTAATCAACTTTGATGATTTCTCGTTTTTTAATTTTTTTTAGTGCAACATTGGCATTTAGAATTGAGGAATATGCGATGATCCGTTATTGAAGTGTCTTCTAATATCAATCTGAAATCCATTTGGTGGCAGTTAGATAAAATATGATCAAGAATGCTTGATGAATTATTTTGTTTTCTATCAATATGTGGGTTTGTTTATATTTGTTCAGTATAACTTCCAATTCATTCATTTTGTTTATTATACTTCGTATATTTAAGTAAAGTATATTGAGATTATTGAGTTTCGTAAAATTACCAGTGATCAGACTACTCATAACTTGTTCTCTCCCGAACTGAAATAATTTTTTTCTGTAAAATTGGACAATTATTATCATTAGAAGTATGGTTATAGTTACCTTTCCAATTGAATTTTTCAATAGCTACTCTACAATATACAGCAAGGATTAATTTTGTTAGTACAATCATTAATACTGTGATTTCTTGCACAGAATGAGCAACAGGTGGAATTTCTGCAGTCTCTAGAAAAATGACCATACCCATTACAATTAGAACAAATTATTACATTGAAATCTTCTCTGGTTTTGAATTTATGCCATCCAAGGATTATTTCCTTGTTTACTAGTTTGTGATATGTTTTACCACTTGTTTCAACATAAAAGACGATTTTTTTTGAATATTTTGATTGTTTAGAATATTTTATCTGAAGTGTATCATCATCGTCCATGAACTTGCAAATTTGAAACTCTTCTTTGAATCCTTCCGTACTTCTGAAGTTCTTCGATCCTATAAACACCAGCCTTGGAAGTCTGAGTTTTAATGTTGTTATGATGTTATCATTACCTATTTCCTTTTCAGTAAAATCTGTAGCCTTTTGATTTCTTCTTCTGAATTTGTTTTCAGTAGTATTTTTCCTTGTTTGATTTTCTGTATTCTTGTTATACAAGCCTTGGCTCTTACTGGATTAATTTTGGCTTGAATCTCTTCTTTGGTTTTTTTGAAGGTTTGTCAAAAAAATCAAATTTGGCCAACGCTGATTTGCATCATTACCAAACACGTGGAGTGACCGATTTGAAGCCTCCCTGTTTCAGACTCAATAAAACTCAAATAATTTCCTTGAAACGAAACTGAATGACAAATTCTCACAAGTTTTGCTTTTATTCCATCGACGAATATTTGAATACTCCTTTGCGTCTAACCAATATGAACTCTTCATGCCCATTGTCGAGGCCTTTGTAGTTAAGTACGCTATAGTATGATTTGACTTTGTTATTATTAGTTTTTTGTTCATATGACTATTTTACCTAACTTTTAATATCATTTTTGAACCTTTTTGAACTGTACTACTGACCTGTCAAAAATAAAATGTGCTCTGCTTGATTCAGTAGTTTGTTTGTTTTCAACTCTTCTTCCTACGTCGTAAGATTTTATCATTTTCATAGAAGGGTTTTCAGTTTCTCCAAGCATAATAATATAAGCGATTCGACCTGCCAATATCATAAAACTTTTGCCGATGAAGAAAACACATTACTTGGCACACCCCAGTTTATGCACTCTATCGGATATCCCACAAACTTTTCTTGCCACATTACGCAGACTAAAGCTCGCGAATTGAATTTCAGGCACGAAATAACCAAATGCGAGCAAATAAGAATAAATAAAGTGGAGCAATTTTGAGGTGCATGTATAAACTTTTACCCGTATGTTTGCATAAATTATAGATGAATAAGTATATTTCTGCTGGTGTTGCTGTTTGTTGCTCCATCAACGTAGGGGTCGGATTTGTGTTTACAAATTTCAATTTTGAAAGCAAACTACACGAAACTTTGATGAATTTTGTCGGTCTCTTTTTATTCTCGAACGTGTATATTTGCAACTTTATCAGCTTCGTTATTATATTACTAGAATCTGCGAAAAAGTTCCCATCGAAGGGACTGAAATAGAATGTAATGTAAAATTGATTTACCACCGGAGCTTTGATATTCATTCTGAATAAGCAATTTCAGGGAAGGAAATAACCATTAGTTTCGCAACGAAAACTAAACAATCTAGATTTGAAAGAAAATTTATTTCTTCTCGTTTGAAATAGTACAATGCAACAAGTGTTATAAACGTTCTTATAGAAACGAGTACCATACATCATCATAACGCATTGTCATCGGTTCATCAGTTCGACACAATGAGAGCTTTCTAGAAATTCTAGAGCTATCGAAAGTTCACGACTTTGGATATAAATAACACGCGGTAGCGAGATAATTCATCAGGGACTCAGATACGCATCGGTTTTCAGAATATTATATACTTTGAGGGATATTAATATATTGATATTTTGAATTGTTTATATTGTCAAGCTTATATCTGTTTTACATTACACTTTTACACTTTTAGTTGCAACTTCATTGCAATTTCAGACTTTTACAGTGTAAGCCACAAGTGAAGAATGCATCGTAGCACTTTGAAACTCAGCACATGACTTCATGAAATCATGCGTTGTTAGAAAAAAAATTGTTTACCAAAAAATCAGGGGTGAAACTGTTGTTTCGGAAAGTATAAGATATATCAAGAAACAATTTCAACAAGGTGAAATATAATTCAATTCTCCACTAGAAATATACTTAGTAATTTCTCACAAAATGCGCTCGTTTACTCAGAAAACCTGATGGAATTCCAATAATCAAATTTCACTTTGCTAACAATTATATAGTAGAAGGAAAAGAAAATCGTTCCTGAAGACTTCTACTTCCTCATGCAAATATAATATGTGAATATCTGAGTACCCAAAATGTGTTTTATTCCACTTCACATAACCCTTCTACGATATTTACGGATGATCCGAAAGTCATGGATATTTAAGTTGATATGAAATAATTATACTGAAGCAGGAATCAGTAAGTACGCTCTTTGGACCATATGTAACGATTTTAGACTAGTGAGACAAGTCTCACTTATACATGCCAAAGAAAAAACTGGGTTTTACTCCTCCCTCAGTTTCAAACTCGCACCTATAATCCCGGCAATTTCTTCAGTAATTGTTGAAAATAATCGCTCATACACATCCTACATAAACAATGAAGTATGTGATTTCAAGCTTGACGTTTGCGCTTCACAATAGTGTTATAAGATTTTACACTTTTAGCTTCAACTTCATTGCAATTTCAGACTTTTATATACAGTGTGACCCATTTTAGATGGAAGCATCCTTATAAAACTATTTTTCAACCGATTGGAATAATTTTTTCTTCGTCAGGTAGACATTGAAAAAGTCTACTAGGGCACTAAATTTCATGATTAAATCTCCATTTCCAGGGCCAACTAATCTTATTTTTCAAGGTCAAAAATCTACAAAAATTACCAGCGATTTTTTTAGAAAAAATCTGACTACACCATTGGATTCGCACCATTTTCAAACGATTGAATTACGTTGAAATGCGTCAATCAATGAAAGAGATATAAGAAAATGAAATTTGAAAAATATGCCGTTTAATGAACCCACCAATTAAATTTCAGAACTTTTATCGAAACTGTATCTCAACTTTGCTGATTGAGTTATGGGTCTATCCGGATATTTAGTATTAAACAGTTCAACTACTTCTTGTTGCGTTCGTACTCTATCACCGTATCCAATCATCATCAGAATTTCGATTCTCTGAGTAATAGAAAGGCGCATTTTATTCGTAATTTTTTCGAAAAGAAGTGAATCAATGAAATATGAACTTTAAAACTGTGGCATACGTCAACCAAACGTCTAAATCAGCAAGTTATCAAAAACAGTAAAATGCCTTTTTACGATAATAAAAAGAGTGATTTTTTAGGGCTTAGAAAATACTAACACACCAGTGGCGTGCTGGCAGAGAACTTTATTTTGAACCCTTCATTAATTAGTTTGTTCAACTAACCGAATAAAGTAAGTTAACTTAAATTCAATAAATCATTCATTTTCTCGAAAATTTCCTTATGTAACATGACAAAACTTTTAATGTGCTGTGTGAAGAAAAATATGCTCTTTCAAATGACACTGTCAAAAATATAGGTTGCCATTTGAAAAAAAAAAATTGATGATGACATTTCCGGAAGAGTAATAAAGTCTCCATTCCGACTAGGACTTCAAAATATGCGCATCTTGAAACAAAAGTTGACGTGTCCAAGGATTTTTCCGAAAAGCTTTTCCTTTTCTAGATAATGAATTCATTCCTTACTTTATGTACACACTGTATGCAGGATATGAATAAGCCATTATTTTCAACATTTACTGAAGAATGCCGGTTTAATGGGTGAGTTGAAAATGAGGCAGGAGTAAAACTAAGTTTTTTTTTTGGCATGTAAGTATAAGTTGGACCTGTCACACTACTCTAAAATTGTTGCATATAGTCCAAAAAGGGTATGGGTTGCTGCTTTAGTATAATGATTCCATATTTACTGAATTATTCATGATTTTCGGATCATCCTCAAATATCTCCGTGAAGCGCGACAAAACACATTTTAGGTACTCATAAAGACTCGCATATTATATTTGCATGAAAATGTAGGAGTCTTCAGAAACGATATGAACTATTCTTTTTCCTTCTCCGATCATTTTTAGCAGAGTTAGGACCAATCAAATTTTCGGCTCCGCCAGAACTTCCAGCGGCGGTTAGCGTGAACCTGAAATTTGATGTCGGCGTCCAATCACGTTTTCTGAGAAAACGAGCGCATTTCATAAAAAATTACTAGGGATCAGTTTTGTGGAGAATTGAATGTCTGTCACCTTGTTGAGTTGTTTTTTTCGATAAATCATATACTCTTCAAGATTACAGCAAAAATCTATTTATTTATTTACAAGCGAAAAAAAAATATATTCCACCCCTGGAATTTCGGTAAATAATTTTTTTCTACGTTCATGCCAAAAAAAATTGAACTATATTTGATGGAAAAACTGTCTTATTGCACTCATCTATCATTCTACTATAGCGTTCTGTCATCATGACAGACATAAACTTTCAAATCGACGCCAAATTTAGCCCATTTTCTGTGAGATTGTATTACGTTTTAAATAGTTGCATGTTTCATCATATTCATTATATAATGGACTATGAAATTACCAGAAAATGCAATTTGTTAAAAATAAAATTATTTCCTTCGAATATCATCTAAATTACACAAAATGTTTTTGAATTACTTTTAGCAGATAGATTTAAACAAACAATGTCTTCCTTTCAGTTTAGTGCCACCTAAATGAAACATTTTCTGGTTTTTGCATGAACGTAGAAAAAATATTGTATGAAACTCGTGCAAAAACAGTTTATTGCACTCGACGTGTTGTCCAATTCGGCTTGATGGCGTCGTTGGACAATTTCACGTCGATTGCAATAAACACCTACTTTTTGTACTTGTTGCATAAATAACTATTTTTCGTGTTTATCATGGTTCCAACAACTAGCATACCAAGTGTGGAGGTGCTACAATCGATCCTCGTCTCAAAATCCAATCGTACTGGATTAATAGAACTTTTACTATTCCACAGTTACTTATGTATGACTTAGAATAGTTCAATGCTTTTGGGTAAAACAAAGTTACAGCAAAAGAAATAGAAGCATGCACAGTTCATTTTATGAAGAATCTAGCCTCAACTGAATTAGATCAATGAAAACTGATCACACTGATCGACCATCCACGACCGACCACTAGAATAATTTTGTAAATCTGACATTAATTTGACATTCGAAAGGTTATGTGAATTGTCTGTTCATTTGTTGACAATATATTTCCTTGCTTAACAACCAATCAGTGGATTTCAAATTTTAAAATTCAGCCAATAGAATCGGAACTACAGTGAAAATATAGCTTGTCGCTGTATTTTCACGGTGATAAACCTGCTTAGTTTTTGTTTTACTATCTGTCAAGTGAAAATAATGATTTAAATTATAAACGTCAAATTTATGTGTTTTGACTAGTTCTTTATTTATCAATATGAGCGATCGTTGGGGACAAATGTCCATTGGTATCATAGATGAGGCCGTGGAAAAGAGTATTCCGTTGAATACGGCTAGAAGTAAAGCATCAATTACCAGGTGACACGATTTTTCTTTATTTCAAATCGATATATTGTCGTCCTAAATATAATTCGTGGTATGATTAAAAACCTATAATTTTTTGGAATATCAATTCATTGGCAATCCCAATGCAAGAAAATACAACTCGTCCTGCGGACTCGTTGTATTTTCAGCTTTGGGATTGCAATTCATTAATATTCCAAAAAATTATCGGTAATAATCATACCACTTATTATATTACCCCTGAAAATAAGTTAAATTCATAATATCAATAGTTTTGCTTTAAATAATGAACAGTAGTGATACTGAAGAAGAAGATTTTATTTTTCCGGTAGGAAATATACATACCTATTTACATGAGTTTTGTTGAAGTCAAAAGTTCATCATAAATGTGTGTCAAAATGACATTACGTCAGGATAGCAGACTACAATTTCGAACATGGTCTTTGAAAAACGGTCGAGGACGGTCAATGACGATTATACAGTGTGAGTTGTGCGATAAGAATATACGTGTTGGAAATTTTGGTCGTAGGTGGACGATCGCGGACGGTCGGTCCTAATAGTCGATCAGTGTGATACCTGGCTTATGCTCAATTTTTCTGGAAAGTCAATAACGTGAAACGGCTACTATTAGAGAAAATATTAGGAAGGCAACTGAGTTCCAAAGATTATCTATTCATTGGAAGATTAATTAATGGGAAAAGGTATTCAGCAAGTGTTTTATGCCTTCAGTTGTTTTAACGATTTTTTTTCAGCAAATGATTTAAAGCAAAAAGAAAATGATTTTTGGTTGTGATTATTTGAAAAAAAAAATAATAGAAATTGAAATAAGATGATGAATACGGGAAATTAAGAGATTTTCGAATTCTATTCTTGTAGGACGACCGAGTCGTTGAAGAAATTATATCTTTCTTGTAATCATTGGTCCTTGCAAAAAAACGATTCTACGATCGGGAAATTTGTACAAGCGCTGTGTTGCAGATGTTCAACGAGTTCATCATCTTCACTTCTAGTCTTAAGACATTTGAAATATGTATGATAATAAAAACTGCCTTACAGATAAAGGGATGTAATAAACATCAGAGATACATTGGATTTTGGGACAGAGTCGGTCATTCCATAATCTTAGCGAGCTCTTCAACTCACATCACAAGGTTATCAAACACATACTTTTCATAAGTGAACTGACATTAACGCAAATCTATTCAGTCTCTCCTGACCTGTGGAATTCTTCAAATAAGTTTTGAGGCGTTTCAGCGAGTAAAATGACCTCTCAGGATTACGTGTGTTTCAACAGGTAATGTTGCCAAAAGTTCATAAATGTATACTTTTTGACATGAGGTATAATTAAAAAAATTTAGGCGAAATTTCAACATACTTAGTATACAGTGACCGCCAAAAAGTAGGTACTATATGGGAAGTTTATTATTAGAGTACTGGAAAATATTCCGGGAAAGAGGTTGTGCATGGCTGATAACCTAAAAATCGATTTTGATGCAAGTCACGTGATCGCTGATAGGCATGAAGGTAAATTGAAAAAAAATAATGCTATGAAACGGCAAAAAGTGGGGTAAGATGGCTAGAAATCGTATAAAGTTATTTGAAAGAGTTTCTTGGAATTTAATTTTATAAAGAAATATTTAAGTTTGAAGAGAAAATGCAACAAAATGGAAAATAGGTATTTTTTCGGATATTTTCCCATCTATATGAAAATATCCTTTTTCCTATGAATGACTTGACTATACTTGATTATGACGTAACTTTCTCATATTTTCCATTCCAGAGAGTACATTGCGGTTCGCATCTAAAGTTATATCAGAAATCCACGATTATTGCGATGATACGGCAATCCAAAATATCGAGCTTTGCCGATTATAATCAATTCGATGATGATGCGAACCTTTTGATTGTCTTCATAACTGGTGATTCAATACAATAAAATGAAGTTCAAAAAGTCCAAATATCGAAATGAAATTGAAATGTGAAGTTACTGAATGGCTAGCACGAATGAACTTTATAAGAAAAAATGCAAGTAGGTAATTTCAAACAATTTGATTCAAAAAACAAAACTTCATTTTCCAAATCGAAAGGTACACTATCATCAGAATCACTCTTTTTCGAAGATTTCAATGCACATCTAATTTTACTTGACAGCAGTGTGTGTATTTGACAGTCAATGAATGATTTGCTATTGCATTGTCAACGAAATGGTATGGCACAGCTTGCTCACAATTTTTCATAATAAATACCGCGAATATGTATATTATGTAGTTTCAAAAATACTAAATTTGGTATTTGAAAAACATTTATAATAATTATTTATCGATGCCAGCAGATAAAGTTTTGTATGTAAATCGGATCATATAAACGATCATCATGACCGTCATTGCGATCCTTGTAACATTAATATATATTATGGGAAACATACAGGGTGCAATATAACAAATGACAGGTATAAAAAATTCGAAATTTTGGAAATTTTAAATTTTGTTGGGAATCCGGACCCCTCCTGGCTACGGCCTTGCTTCGCAGTGCTGTTGTGTAGCGATTATTTACTGGTTATCGAAAAAATAAACGTCGTATAGTAATTTTTATTTATGAGACTGAAAAAATTAAAACATGCCTCTTCTTTGCAGGGAAATACGTATGTATACTTACAGATGCTGTAACAATTATTTCTCAAATTTGTCTTCAGTGCTTCACAGTGACAATCGATTTTCCGAACTACCAACTACCTAGTGTCACATTATACATATCTGGTGATGGGAATTCTTACCTGGAACAAAAAAAATAACATTCAAGGAATGAAATGTTGGCTAATTCAATAACACTGAAATGTCGACGTGTGGTTATTCTGTTATGGTTAGATCAGACTTAACAATCACTATTCGAAAAATGCATGTGTTCAATTTCCACGCACTCAAATGTCTACTTAAGGTTAGTTCGTTCCGGTTGAATCAGACAAAAAAAAATCCTTATAAAATGTATGTGTTCAGTTTCCGTGCACTGAGATGTCTACGTAAGGTTAGTTCGTTCTGGTTAGATCAGACTGAAAAATTACTTTACACACTATCTGGCATCTAAACCCTTTGGGCCATCGCAATGGTCGTTGAACGAAACGAGAAGCCGAAAACTCATTATTTATTTGGGTGTAGGTAAGAAACGAGAACATTCCATGTAGTTTTGCTAGGGTGTGTTTCAATTTCCAGAAAATGTTTTGACATAAAGCGCAAAGGATTCGTTATCTGAAATCTTATTTTCCCTTTGTATACCGTTCATTACATCCTCGATTATATCGTATCACCCTCCTACATAACTCCTTCAATACGTTATTTACGAAATATTTTCGACGTATTCGTCGTAGTTTGGAAGATGAAATTTTCATAAACATATAGGAGAAATTACTTTTTTTATGTACCTAAAGGTTGTCGTGAAGTTTTGTTGATTAACCCATAAGGGAAATTTACCTAACTGATAATGGACTACTATATAATTCATAGTATTATTCTACCAAGTTGTTGTAATATTCCGTGATATCGCAGAAAAGATCTCTACGACTTAGACATGATGCTACAGAAGTATTTGATCTAATTCATAATCGCACTTTTGCACTCACAAAATATACTTATTGTCCGAGGGGTGTGCCACTTCTCCACATTTGTACACCTACTCTGATATTTAATAAAATTACAATGAAATTCAGATATAATTCGTACTTTCAAAACGATTTTATGTATTTTATTGTACTTTCTGAAAAATAAACTTACTTTCATCTACTTTTTTCTTCTTTCTTCTACTTTTTTATACTTTTTGTAATTATTTCTACTTTTTTATATTACTTTCCTGTATTTATAAACTTTTTTGACATTTTCTTACTCTTTCCTACGTTTCTATATATTTTTTGGGTTGTCTGCGACCTGTGGTTCTCTCACGAATCTTCTTTAATCTTAATACGTGCTAACTAACTAAAAAAAAAAAATCAGTTATCTGAATGAAAATGCGAATTTTCACTTTCAGATTTTTTCTTTCCTTTTCAGTTAGAGTCTTTTCACAATATCTATCAGATGTAGTTCAATGTCCAGCGTGGCTTGTGCCGGGGAAGTAGTTGTTTTTTGTTAGATATTACAAATAAATCACATATTTGATTTTTCTATTTTCATAGAGAATGTTTCCCTTTTCAACATGAAAACAAGAGGTTATCTTGAACGATGGAAAATAGCGACTAAAGTTTGTCTTTCAGTCGCAGATGATTCCAGAACAGATTTTATGAATGTCCTATTCATATTTTTGAACTAATATCTAACTATATTTCACCAATTTTTCTTACACTTGGTATAAACAGGAAACTATATGGCTACAGCAAGTGATGTTGTTCTATCTGTGGTGTATAATAAATTAACAAGGCTTCTTCCGAGCTTCTTCTATATATTCGAATGCAGGAATTGATTATTTGTCTGGTACAGTATATTTCGTCATAAAAGAAATGATCAACAAAGTTTTAGTGGATTTGGGAGGAACAACTTTTCTTCCACTTCCTGTGGTAATCTTGAAAATATTTTTGTATAAAATGTTTTAATAATGTTGATATCGATTCAAGCGTGAACTAAACGGGATACCTATGAATTATTTCTAGAAAACTAAAATGAGACTTGATAATCCTTTGTAATTGTTTGCTTTACGTCCCAAGTTTTAATGGCCGACCATGTCTCCAAATAGAATTACACCTCCAATATGTCGTAGGATTATTAAAGTCGTCTACGCGACCTTGGATGTCAGATAACTAAAAATATACTAATTTATAACGTTAGTCTGCCAGACAACTAACTTTATACCGAAACGCGCCTGGAGTTGCTTATCCTACAAAAAATTCAATAAATTTCAACTTAGTTGAATCTCACAAGGTGGCTTTAACATCGGGAAAACGTTTAAAATAACCAAAGTTGTCACTTAAACGTTTTTAGAACGTTATTACCATTCCCAAAATTTTTACTACTAGTAGTCGGTTGAGTAAACGTTATGACAACGTCGTATAGCTTGACTGATGTCATGCTCAACGTTAAGGCAACGTTGGCCGGTGGTGTAGATAGTGTTGTTTCATAAATGACTAATTTCTACACCAAGAACAACGTTAATTTTGATGTATTATATATAAAATGCTACTTGGGCAACCAAAGAAAACCACGGCAAAACCCGGAAGCCAACCAAAACTATATATTACTAGATTTCGTAATTTCGATATCAGAAATAGAATTCTGAAAGCTAAAGAAAGGTTGCCCTGAAACTGTTAAAATGAAGAACTTCTCGATTCCTATGTATATGAGAACAAGATGCATACCTATTTTTTGCTAAACCCTGTATATCAAGTCATTCAAAACTTGTCATGAATATACCGACTCCATATCACAAGCGAGAAAATTGCGTTTTCATCAGCTAACACACGTGATAAAAAAACGAAGCGAGTATTGAAATTCGTCATCGTCAAAATATGCTTGAGATTTGAAACTCTTAAATAAACAAATACGACTTACCTACCTTATTTTCACACTGTTTTCCGACTATTTTCGGACGATTTTTAATGAAATGGTCTCGGAAACGGTACGACCTGCGTTTATTACACGTTTATCACAGCTACAAGCTACAAGTCTGAACTTGAATACCAGCGTAAATAGGTGTATTTGACTCTTACTGGCGAAATAATAACGTTGGAGCCGAATTTCCGTCTGTTTTCTATATGGGAGGAAAAAGGTAATTTCGTGTATTTTCAGTTACTCTTGCATTACTTTATTTTACTCCAGCATACTTTTTCGTACTTGTTCCTACTTTTTCATACTTTTACATACTTTTCTGTACTTTTTTGTACTTCTTCGTAATTTTCCTTATTGAAATCTACTCTTTTTTCTATTATTTGTACTCACATGTGATAAATCGAATGACATTTCGGCGATTTGTACACCTACTTTTGAAGTGACATACCCCTCATATTTGTCTCAATTCTTTTGGTTTGTTAGTTAACATCTGTCGTAGAAAAACTGTAGTAATCCAAGAAAATCTTTGTGGAAAAAATGTCCATATATCAAAATATTGTCTGTGAATTTAAAGTGAGTTTGGCAATGCCGTCCACAAATAATTTTTCATCCCAAATTTCACGGTCTTCATGCACGTCATAAACTAATACTCTTATAGCCACGACCCTCGAAAAATGCATACACACAGAAGTAACTGAAATACCCTCATATTATTGACAGAAGCAGAACAAACTCGAAAACTGATTCCTGGCCGTTTAAAGTTTTATTATCCATTGTTCACTGACGTGTCAGAAGGGCAAAGTGTCGCAAATATTTCGGCAAATTCCTTCATCAAATTAAGTTGCAAAACGAACGATTTTCTCATCGCCCCCCGCCTACAGCTTTAATATTTCTCGAACAGGTCCTCCTCAATTCTCTTTCCCATTCATCTCATCTGTCACATCTCACGCAGGTTAACTACTCTCTCTCCCACCGCCCTCGATTTTATTACACCTTACGACCCCTGTAGCATGTGATGGATAGGAAAAAGATGAAGCCTGAAACGAGAAGCCAGGTTAAGTTATTCCTGGGAACCTCGAGAAAATCTCGTGAGATAAAGGAACGGGAATGAAAAAGCACCGGCCGTGATTGATGTCTCACTGTTTGTTTCGCGAAGCCCCGAGGATACCGGTCAACTACATGATTAGGGTCAACCGACGTTTCCGATGAAAATTTTACGAGTCTGAATAGCGTCGCATCTGAGTTAGCCAGTCCACTCTTATTTTGCATTTGCATAGAAATAATAATAAATATGCCGTGAACATATATTTAAGCAATCACCAGCGGGATAAGGGGGGATTACTGGGGGACATTTCCCCCTCCCCCTAGGTAATGGTGGTGGAATACGTGTGAGAGCCGAATTTTGACGAAATTTTCACAGAAGCTTTAAATCATGATAAAAACACTAGTACTGAAAAATGTTTTTCTCTTTTTCTTAAACAATATGTGAGTCGGTATACTTGTCAGAATATACAAACACATTTCGTTGGATCCATTGGAAAGGGTATTCGTTGCAATTTTTCGTCCATACATTTGTAGCAATTTACTTATTACCTACTCCAGTAAAATAAGAATAAAATAAGACCTGAAAGGGGGTACCTCAAAGTGATCTGGGAAAAGCTGGAAATCGTTATAAAACCTTAAGATAGTCTTGAAAACAAGAAATCTGAGTTTGTTCCCCATATTGGCTAAAATGTACCATTTGACGATTTTCTGTCGTCTGTATCATCCAAAGTTCTGTCAAAAGACTCTTGTATTCAGAGTTGTAAAGAATTTAACGGCGAGTTCAAAGAACACCCGAATTTTTAAATTTGATTTTAATCATACTTAAAAACAGTAATTTTGGATTATCCTATACATCAAATTTTCCATTTTGCGGGATTGTGTGAAGAGGAAGGGATTTCGACCCTGTAGAAATTATTCGTTTCATTTGTTTGAAACTCAACTCTCCGGCATCCTCTTCGAACTTTGTTCGAATAATGAATCAATAAAAATATGCCAACGCATGACAAGGCATCCTAGTAAAAGTATTATGGATAGTCAAACTGAAGAACATTAAATCCTCCGTCGAGTTGTAGAGAATTCAACGGCGAGTTCAAGGAACACCCGAATTTTTAAATTCGACCATTTTTAATCATACTTAAACAATAATTTTGGAATATCCCACATTCTGTTTCCGGACCATTATTT
Organism: Chrysolina haemoptera; assembly: GCA_958298965.1. Classification (NCBI taxonomy): domain Eukaryota; kingdom Metazoa; phylum Arthropoda; class Insecta; order Coleoptera; family Chrysomelidae; genus Chrysolina; species Chrysolina haemoptera. The sequence goes on along the minus strand of OY282584.1, from coordinate 40,287,626 downwards.
CTTGTATTTAGTAGTATATTTTCAGTAAATATTTGTATTCAGAAGTATATTTTTAGTGAAAAAAAAAACATACCAAGAAACAAAAAATCATTAATTATTTTTAATGTTTAAATTTCTATGATATGATCAACAATGGCCAATGTTTATGCAAATTTTGGATCATTAATGATTATATTGAAATAAAATAAAATTCTGGTACATAGATATGGTGAATATTCTGTTCTTCACGAATGATTGATTTTTTCTCTGGAAGGGAGGTACTTAATAGTAGAATTGGGATTATAAATTGGTGGTTGGCTAGTAGTGCAGCGTTCTTTACACAATAAGGGGGCGGCAATGTACCCCAGTTTTTTTGTTGACATAATGACCACATACAAGTGGTGCTACTTTGGCGTTGGTATATTATGCTCAAGGTTTGATCATATTGCCTTGAAGTGACGTAATTTCTATTTGTTTGCTCGAAACAATTCGAAAGAACCACACAGAAATGACGCCACTACAAGGTAGTTTGATCAAAAATTTGACCGCGAGCCCAAAACTTCAGAAGGCGAATGAGTTTCTATTTTCAACTGCACGATTCAGTGCTGAATCCTATGATAATAAGCCTCAAAAACTATGAACTTCACGATACATTCAAAACTGGGTCCATTTCAAGAAGACGAAAGAAGAGGAGGACCTCACAAACGATTTTTTGAAGCAAATGGTAGATGAGCCAGAAGATGATGGAGTAGAGCACCATACCAAAGAGGCTGAACATTTAATTTTTTTTTTGTAATGAATTTGTTTTTTATATATAATTTCCATTCGATTTGGATTGAATTTTGGTTCTCAATTGTTCCTTTATGGTAAATCAAAATCACAAAAAAAATAATAAAAGTTTTCGACCAAAATAATGAATTCTTAAGGAATTGATATACGCTCTGAAGCATCCAATATACTGTTATACTTATGTACTGCTACCTGAATCAATCAATCCACTTTGCTCTTGAAACTATTCAAATCCTAATTTGCATTACTCCTCATAGGAACACTCCTGTAACTTCAGTAATTTTTCACGTAGATCTGTTTATTTTTTGTGTATCTACGGATTTTAATATTCCACGTCAAAAATTAAAACTTGAATTTCTTAGAACAGATTTTTTTCAATAACGAAGTGGACTAGTAGTCGAGTGGTTTTCCTGGTGAAGAGTCCAAAGATATATTTGACCTATTTTGTATCTTGTTTCAATTTTTCGGAAATATTGGTTATTCCATTGCTGTTAGCGTGAAATGTACATCACATGAAATGATGTATCTACCAGTTTGACAAAATTCAGAATTCTACGTTTAAAAATTCGGAAGTTGCAGGGGTGTTTCCATGACAAATGAGACACACAGTATACGGCAATGATCAATAATTATTTTTTGACTAGGAGAACTAAAATGTTTCATTATTCAGTTGTGATTTTAATGTGAAAAATGTCACTAAGTATGGAACAATAATGAGAAAAGTAAATTATCAAAACGAAAACTAAAATAGTAATGCAAAACTAATCGAATGGAACTTAATAATTGATTATCAAAGCAATCAGCTTCGTATTATGCTCGGAATTTCTTACGGTAAAAGGTTATATTCATTTCGCTACTTCTTCTATATCGAATGCCTAAGAATATAAGAATATCCATTTATATCTTCGGTAATGATTATTTTGATCATATATATACCAAGTATATCGAAATTTCGAAAAAAAAATTATTTGTAATTAATTATCGAAAAAAATTGTATGATTCACTTGTGAAAAGTGTATTTGAATCGCTGGTGTATATTGCAGAACGAGCGTTTTTCAAAACATCCACTTTTAACATTGAAATAGCTACTGTTCCATTTAAATAGTGCTTTCCACATTGCTGTTTTGACTGAATTCAACCCTCATCATTATCTAATGCTAAAACAGAGCTGAATTTGAAGTGTGAATCGCCGGTTTTTGAAATAGGAATACGATAGCGTAGTGGTCGAATCCCGGTTGTTTCATATGTTTTCAATACAGTATTGATTTTCGTCTTTCGGTCTGCTATATCATAAACCAACCCTTTTTCGAATTTAATTCAACTACAGATGTAAAACTACGTCATTATCATATTTTAGGATTGTAAGAACAAAATTACCGTATTTCGTTTGTGTGTTCAAACTTTTTAATTTTTGATAAATCATGTAATTTGTTGATTAGTGTGAAGTTATCCATGGTTTTCCAGACATACTTTTAATGAATTGAGAGAATTTACATGCGGCCGTACTGCGGCGTTGCCAAGTTTTTTGAATATCCCTGAACTGAATACTTATTTATTCGTTAATATTTTTAGCAGAAATTATTTATTATTGTTCATTATTTTTCGACCCTGATCCGTGCATTCAATCTGAGAGAGCAATTGAAATATGACTTTTGTTGCATATGAGTGATTTATGATCGATTTGAACTGGAATATTGGTAATGATTTGGTAAGGAATATCTTAAATATTATAACTGAGATAATCCTGGTAATCCGTACCTACAGAGTCATAAATCAATTTGGAACGTCTTTCGGGAGACCGACAGGGATAAAAACTGTGATTTTGAATAAATATTTTTTTTAATACAGAAACGTTTGGAATAAGGCAAATATACCTACAAAACAATTTGGGGCACCGTAGGAGAGACAGGATCTCTCATTTTTTACATATTTTTGCTGATAACTCGGTTAATACTGGACGAATCAAAGAAAAAATTACACATAAATAATCCTGGTAATCCATAGAATGCCCCTGTATCATCAGATCAATTTTTAGCGGCACGTAATTTCTTCCACGGTTTTATATCTCGAGTTATCTCGGTTATTAGTTGATGTGTTAGGATTATTCACTCATAGAGAGGTTTGGTTATATAAAAGGAACACGAATCAATTCTAAAATCAATTTGACTCCACGTCGAACAAGTAGAAAAAACACATTTTTGGAAATTCATGGTTGGGCATTAGCTCGGTTATTAGTGGCTGTCTAATAACCGAGCTAATACCTATCTATGAATTTCGAAAAATATGTTTTTTCTACTTGTTCGACGTGGGGTCAAATTGATTGCAGAATTGATTCGTGTTCCTTTCATTTAACTGAACCTCTCTATGAGTGAATCATCCTAACACAGCCACTAATAACCGAGCTAATGCCCAACCATGAATTTCCAAAAATGTGTTTTTTCTACTTGTTCGACGTGGGGTCAAAATGATTTTAGAATTGATTCGTGTTCCTTCCATAAAACTGAACGTCTCTATGAGTGAATCATCCTAACACAGCCACTAATAACCGAGCTAATGCCCAACCATGAATTTCCAAAAATGTGTTTTTTCTACTTGTTCGACGTGGGGTCAAATTGATTTTAGAATTGATTCGTGTTCCTTCCATAAAACTGAACGTCTCTATGAGTGAATCATCCTAACACAGCAACTAATAACCGAGCTAATGCCCAACCATGAATTTCTAAAAATATGTTTTTTCCACTTGTTCGACGTGGGGTCAAATTGATTCTAGAATTGATTCGTGTTCCTTTCATATAACCAAACCTCTCTATGAGTGAATAATCCTATCACATCAACTAATAACCGAGATAACTCGAGATATAAAACCGAGGAAGAAATTTCGTGCCGCTAAAAATTGATATGATGATACAGGGGCATTCTATGGATTACCAGGATTATTTAGGTGTAATTTTTTCTTTGATTCGTCCAGTATTAACTGAGTTATCAGCAAAAATATGTAAAAAATGAGAGATCCTGTCTCTCCTACGGCGCCCCAAATTGTTTTGTAGGTATATTTGCCTTATTCCAAACGTTTCTGTATTAAAAAAATATTTATTCAAAATCACAGTTTTTATCCCTGTCGGTCTCCCGAAAGACGTTCCAAATTGATTTATGACTCTGTAGGTGCGGATTACCAGGATTATCTCAGTTATAATATTTAAGATATTCCCTACCAAATCATTACCAATATTCCAGTTCAAATCCATCATAAATCACTCATATGCAACAAAAATCATATTTCAATTGCTTTCTCAGATTGAATGCATGAATCAGGGTCGAAAAATAATGAACAATAATAAATAATTTCTGCTAAAAATATTAACGAATAAATAAGTATTCAGTTCAGGGATATTAAAAAAACTTGGCAACGCCGCAGTACGGCCGCATGTAAATTCTCCCAATTCATAAAAAGTATGGCTAGAAAACTATGGATAACTTCACACTAATAATTTGTTGGGAAACGATGTGGCCCACCCCACTGGACTCTCGCTTGTTCGATAAACACATAGGGGTGTCGTCATTACAAGGACGACATGGCCGTTGCTTCGCTCTGTGATAAATGTGTTTTTTATTGCATTTCCAATATCGGACCGAAATGCAAACATAATTAGTGGATGATGAATGGGAGAGCAGCCTTCTCTGGCTAACGAAGACAACTGTAATATTAATCGTTCTGTGTAATTTATGTTCAGCCTTGTACTACAGGCGTGATTGGAAATGAAATTGTTTGCAATTATATTGAGAAAGAAGATGGGTGACGAGCAATCTGTTTAACTTCCATTGCATAATTCTATTTTAAAAAGGGCAATCTCTGGAAATGAATCTTTCAGCAATTACTGATCATTTATAAAAAGGATGCAAAATAAAGTACCTCTCTACTTTTTTTTTCGAACAAATTACCAACACTTCCTGAAAACTAGTTCTACCCAAAGATTTTCAAGTACTTACTAATCTTAACCGAAAAGTTACCAGCAGTCATGAAAACGTAAAACCTGCTACCTTCTGGTAAAAGAAGAGGAAACGCGACTCTTTACTGAATAACTACATAAAAGCTTTCCTAATAATTAAGTTACTCTATATTTTCTATTTTTTTTTTAAGTATTTTCTATTGATGAAAACAACAATTTTTCTAAAGCACAATTCGTGTATTCATAAGAGTGGTTTGATTCATTTGCAATTCTTCAAAAATTCTTGTTGTTTAAAATAGTTTTTTCCGTTAACCAGCGAACGGCAGCCCTCAGAAGTTGAAACTTGTGCGAGCCAAGTATTAACGAGGTTTCACCTTTTTACGTGCCATTTCTAGCACTTTCTCTGGCCATCGGAGAAAAATTCTGCAGTTGTTAGGCTTTGAACCTACGACCGGCAGCCAAAGTGATTGAGAGAGCGGTGCTCTCAAACACTCAGCTACCTGACATTTTCAGTTGTACGCAAAATCCAAAGGAGACTTAATTAAATATTTTTTTTCTCAAATCCTCCCAACTTCAGATTTGAATAGACTAATGAATGTGATTGCTCGACATCAACTTAAAAATTCACATCGTTGAAAAGATAATTTAATTCTCTTTGAAGCCATCTAAATATTTTCGAATTTCGTCAATACATTATTTTTTCGCTTTTATGCTTTTCGAAATTTTCAAGTTGATGTGGCCCCAGCGCCATCTTTCGAATAATTGCGATGTATCTTCTCTCAAAAAGTAGTAGTACACTTACACTTGATATTTGAATATGAATTGCAGAAAAACATAAGTGAAATTCAAAAAAAAAAATAGATGGTTGAAAAAATAATTTGATTATCTTTTTTTAAGTTGATGTGCCCCCCCCCGAGTTCCTTGTGGAGTGATGACCATATTTTCTATTTCAAATAAATGTATCGGTCGTACCCCCAAACAGTTTTTTCATATTCGTTAAAAAGTTAACATGGGTGTTATAAAAAGCCGCACTGTATAAGATGTCCATTTTCAAAGTACGAAGTTGATGTCTACTTCCGATATACCCGGAAATGATATATCGAAGAAAAAATTGCCATAATTTCACCAGGAAATTCCTAGTAGACCAACCAATACATGAAAAATAGAGGCTATTTTCACATCTTAATTGACACGCAAATAATCTGATATTTCATAGATGTCGGCCCCAGCAAAATCGCTCTGAGGAATTTTTTTAACAATAAATATTATCAAAAGTTACCAGTTTTTTGTTTTTTTAGAACTATACAGTGCGGCTTTTAAAATAGCCCCCCCTGTTAACTTTTGAACGGTTTGACGTATACACATGAAAAAAAACTATTTCGAGGGTTTCACTAATAGTATTTTCTGAAATAAAAAATATGGTGATTGCTCGACAGGAGGCACGGGTGGAGTTCATCATCTCAAAATTTTTAAATGGCATGGGGGGTCAAGTGTCATATCTTTAAAAAGATAATCCAATTGTCTTTACAACCATCTGAACCATCTAAACACCCCGCCACACCGCCATTAAATTATTCGAGTTGTGCGCATGCGGAACTGCGGGATCGAACGTAGAATTGGTACGGCTAGACGCTTGTGTATATTGTGAGCTGTCCTGAGAGAAACCCCATCTAGTGCTACCTTGGAGTGCACACCGACCACCCGAGGTGGAGCTGTTAGATACGAACTAATGTAACAGCCAGGGTTTTGACAATATCCAATTTTTTCAATTTAGTGCTCACTAGTGTGGAGAAAGTTTTGTCATTATCATTGAAATATAAATGTTTCAGTATGGTCAAACTGTTCATAAGATAATAATTTGATATTGTCATACAGCTAGGAAAATATTTAGAAAAATAGCTATTTTAAATTTTCAAACTCTGTATATGTATATAAAAATTAATTCTAAGCAACTTTTTCAGATAACTTTTTTCCATATCTTCCATTTTACCCGAATTTTTGCCTTTTCATAGACATTTTTTTCAATTTGCCGTCATACCAGCGATCACGTAACATGACGTGACGTTGCTTGATTTTTAGGTTATCGGCCATGCCCAAACTTTTCTCAAGAATATTTTTTCAATACTCCAATAATAAATTTCCTATATGGTACATATTTTTTGGCGGTCACTGTACGTTGCTGTAATGTATTGTTTACGAAAATAAATCAAAGTATACTAATTCTCTTCCTCTCGTATAGGTACACACACGTTATTTATTTGATCAGCATCACCAGATCATACACGAACCAGAATCTGCTAATTACTGATGTTTAGAGCAATCAATAGCAAACCGTACATCAAACGCTAGATGTTGTTGACACCTATAGAATATTATTCGCATCGACATGGACAGGAAGTTCCCTGTTTGCAGGTCGTGAACGTCCCTTTTGATAGAAAGACCGAAACAGGATTACCTGGTCTATTGACGCTCGGAAACAGGGCCTATTTCATCGAAAGATATTATTTCCATATAGGGCTTTTGGTTACTACAATTCAAGCCGAATGTATAACATTTGCTCATTAGTGAACGATTGGTTTCAGAGTTCTCAATGGTTAATGGTTTTCTCTGCGTTCACCGGAGAGTTTATCAACACTACCGGTTTATCAGTTCTTTTGTTCGTCAACAGTTTGTTTAAACTGCTAAAAATACCGGCGCAATTATTATCGGAATATTGTGGTAGTGTCACAGTAAAAATAAAAATCTCGAAATAGAGAATAATATCTCCGATCAAAGAAATCCATGTCTTCTATATTCATAAAGAAATATTTTCACACATAGAGAAATCTATTCTCTCAATTTGAAATTGGACCATTTTTTTAATAGGACTAAATATAATTTCCCATCAAAATGTATTGATGTATTCAAGAGAAATCTCCTAGGTTTTCAGAACAAAACAGATATTATGGTTATTTGAAATTAGTTAATTCTTTGATCGAAGAAATTTCTGAACATTTGGAGAGATCAAAAACGTGCTCGGAACAAAAATGTAATGATTTTCTGTTGAATTAAGTATATAGCTTATTTGAAGAGGACTAGAAACTTAATTTAAGAAAACTTGAAGATTTGGTTTATTTCAATTGAGAAATATTACTTGTTCAATTGAAAACATAAATTACACTCACTCATTTGAAGACACACTCATATGTTCAACTGAGAACTTCAACAACTTCCAATGAGATAGATCAGTTATTTTGGTTGAAGCTTCAAAATAACTACTGTGCTCGTGATGAATTGTTTCTCTTGGGACCTTTTCTACCAATTTGTGTCCAAGAGAGGATAATGAAAACCGTGTTTTCAAATATATATGTATATTTAATTGAGTTAGAGCGACAATTTCACTCACTATATGAAAGTCGCGTCTCCTGCGATATGAGGACCAATCAGAATGGGATTTCGCGAAAGTACACGCTTCCTTTCGCTTCCTTTCTTTCCGATCCGGAAAGACCACGTCGTCAAGTCAACCACAAATATAAACAGCAATGATACATCTTGTAATCTAATATGACATAAACGTCAGGTTGACAGACTTCATGTTTATTATTCATTAGTTGCAACTATTGAAAAATTCACTTTCTTTACTCGATCAAATTTCAAATAATAACTTGGTTGGTTCGTGAAATTATCTCAATAAATACGACTCGTGCTCACAATACAATCGATAATTCTGTCAGAAATCTTCAACTCGATCAAATTGCTTTGAGGTAACACCACGAGTCCCGTAGCGACGAGTGGTGTTACCAAGCAATTTGATCTCGTTGATTTCTGACAGAATTATCGATAGTATTGCGACCACTCGTGGTATTACCCGCGAAAAACTTTGAGATAATCGTTGTTTCTATTTGATGATTTCATAAATCATGATGTGAAGAATTATTAATTTTTTCATTAGTCAATATTCAAAATAACATTCAAAGGCAAACAGAGACTACTCTCACTTGTAGTTCTTCTTAAATGGAAATCTTCATTCCAGTGTTTCAGTGACTGACTTCTTCCCATGGTTCTGACCTCGAGCTGAGGAACCTTTGTGATTCAATATTTTCTTCAGCTGTAAAGAGGAATCGTTTTATTCTACAAGAACTTTGTGCTTTCTTACTAAATAATGTGTCTTTTCCTGGAACTTCTAGAATATATCTTCCTTTCCCGGCTTCCAATTCCTGGCCTGATCCATTCATTTTTCTTTCGCAGAAACTGAATTAATGTTTCTGAATTTCTTTTTGGGAAAGAGTGTCATGGTTTTGGCTGTAAGCATGAAGCATCGTCCATGAAAATATCTATAAAACAGAGAGACAGATCGCCAACCTTACTGCGATGTTCCAGAAAAGTAAGCGAGCTTGTGAGAGAATTACCACCAACGAGACGAATGGCTCTCTTCTGGACAGAATCTGAAAGTTTCAATGCGTGTTCGGGTGCTGCACTCCAAACCAAGTTTTCGAGAGGCACTCTTCGCAATGGACATCACATGGTTCTCCCTTGAAAGGGTACTGCTGATGGTTGCATATAACATATCAATTTTTTCCCATGTTCTGAGCTTGATATTATAAGAATATGTGGACGTCTGCATCTAGTTTTTCTTTCTCTGGCCATATAGTCAAACCCTATGAATCATAACTTAGAGGGTAAAATTCCTTAAACTATTTCGTTGAAGTTTTATGAGTATACCATTGTAACCAGTCCATTGTAAATCCCGTTTCAAAACAGACTAATTTATAGTTGCTTTCCTAAACTTATTCTTCATACCGACTCTTATTTTTATATCTCTGTAATTGAGAATGCAACAACATATGAGCAGATGTTCTCACAATGGAAATATACTTTTTGAATGAATGGATACATAAGAAGACGAAGCCTATACTGCCATAAAGGCACGATCTGTTGCAAAACAAACTCTCAGCAGTTGCTAACTCTGAACAGCAACCAGTCGAAGATCTTGACAGTGCTTCTCACTGGGCATTCTCCCAAGAAATCACACACATCCGAGGTGGGAGTGTTTGAAGGAAGACTCTTAGTTATGTCCACGGACTCGCAATTATTGAAGATCCTGAATGAAACAAACAAATCTGTTTCATGCACTGTGAAGCCATATTCAATATAGGATACGACCATCTCATGTGATGTGATCGTCATGTGACCTCATCTGGTTTCGGTTCATAATGTATATCATCATAATTGCATTTTTGTTTCACTTCTAACAACAAAGCTGAGAGGTACTAGATCAACAAAACCGCTATAGCTGCTAACGGGGTCGACCTCAATGCCCTGTTAAGGCTAGTGAATACCAGTTAATCTCTAAGCATTCACCATCAGCCAAGTGTAGAATCGATGCTCACTGATGGATGCTAATGGAATGTTCTCAAAATTTCCCATCCATTTCAATTTATATTTTCACCGAAAAAAACCTATTTGAAATGTTGAAAGTGATGATCTAGAATTTGCATTTATACCAGAATCCAGAAATGCGCCTAGTGTATTTGAATGATAATCCCGCATGACATATCCACTCGACAATCGTTTCAGATACGAAAATGGAAATATTTCAAATCTGGAATTTATAATATCGTTTAATTTCCTTCTTCTTGTTGATTTACCGCCCCAGAGAGAAAACGTTCTGAAAATATCCAGTGGACTCTCCGTTTAAGTTCGATATCTGTAACAGATATCTGCAGTGTAATATATTATCGGGAAATTTGTTTCGGACAAGTAAAAACAAGATTAAAGTGAACCGGAAGAAATAATTCAAGTGAGCTGTAGTTAGACGCCATATGACTTTGGACTTTGCGATTATTTGTGACCATTGGGGGTAAGTAAGAATATGTGTAGTTGACTGATTGAGCGTTTATCCATAGATGGTAGGATATGTCGGACAATACCTTCTTGAGAATCAACCAGGTATCATAATCGAATGAACATGCTGCAAGTGGATCGGAGGGATGCTTGAATGCATGATAGCATGATATCGTTTTTCTAGCTGATATACCACCAATTGCTAGCGTACAAACAACTTGAACGTTTTTTTGCTGAAATATGTATATTCAAAGGCTAAAATAGTAGGACACTCATTGTGATGTTTCTCTTGAATGAGTTCTGATTCCCCTACAAAAATACGGAAGAAAATTACCATTTCTAAATATCAGCATAATTGAGATCCAGAGTTACAACTCTGCATCACTTGAACTATTATCCATTTGTATGGAACAGAACAATATGACTTGAAATACGTTTGTTATAATCTATCGGGTTCACCTTCCATTCTAGGCTGAAGAAAACTTGAAGCAACTTCTCTCATAACCTTCAAGTTTCAATACATTCATGAAAATTCAACCAAACATGTCTCGTACTTCTGAGGAGTCACGCAATCTTGTAAATTCATTGAAACAGTACGAACAGTTTCCATACTTTTTAGTAGAAAAAGGATGTCAGTCACTAGAGGGTAGCAGGAATGTGTTAGTGGAAATTTTAAACGCTGAAATCACATTCTTTTCGTGTTTCTTTGACACCATAGACATAAAAATAAAATGTATTCGGAAGAATTTCCCTGCGATGGCGTTCTTGCAATTCACAACTACAATAATACTGATGCTTTTCTGATACGCAGTTCAAAATCATAATCAGCAGTTTATTCCTTCTGCCACTCATTGAGTGAAATATACAGAAGCTATGAAGTAATTGTGAAAACTTGATGCTGTTAATTCCATAAAAAAATTAATAAATTGAAGAAAAATCCTCCCTAACCTAACCGAACATGAAAGTCCAGTTATTTCTTGAGAGCATGGTTTATAATTGAGTACCTATTATTTTTGGTATGCTAAAACTAAAGAAAAATTATTATGTGATAATTTCACATTATTAGAACTTGGATCTGGTTGATAATAATAATGATTCAAATATTCTTAGAAATAATAAATAATTATGAAAGATAAAGGAGATAATAAAGTGGAAAAGAGTTGTACAATAGTCGGTGAGCTCGAAGGAACAGCGAATAATCAGAAAACAGAAAATTAACCAGAAAGATTTACGTAGCCTAATGGAAAATGGGTTCAATGACATTGTTTCGCAACTGTCATATTACGTCACTGATAGTGCTCTATTGAGAATGTGTGACAATGCCACTATTGACAAACGAATGGAAATTGCAAATGACTAATGTGACATGGATTCATTTTTTTAATGATTTGTGGACTGTGATAAAAATTGACAATTGTGTAAACAAGACATCAATTCATATGGCAACCGGAACAAAGACAAGAAAAAGATCAGTCTACTGAAAACCTTTGATTATCAGGATATACCAAACTTGATGGGGTTTAAGTTTTTGTGTTATCTCTATAGTATAAGCCACCAGATTTGAGCGCGAGGTAACTGGAGAAGTCTGATAAGAACTTTCTTAGTCCCAAAAGAAATTTAGTTAGCTCGAAGATGGGAGCACCTAGTAGAAAAAGAAGATATTTCCCGAATTAATAATCAATACAAAGCCTTTCTGCAGTTCTGTTTAACCTCAACCAGCGAATGCTAAGAAATTGGAAATAAGTTCAATAAGAACTGAACCCAATATACTTGCAAGTCAGTTGGGGTCATACCGAATCCCAGAGGTGACCTATTAGGATGTTTGTTCACTTTGAGCCACCAGAATTGAGCTTCTGGTCATAGGAGACGTCTATTGAGACCTTCCTACTTCAAAAACAAAACAATTCGGGTAACCCAAAGAAGAAAGCAACTAGTAGAGAATAACGAAATTTTCCAAAATTTTAATTGATACAAAAACTTCTTAGAGGTTCTTTTCAACCACAACCAGAGAATGCTAGAGAAATGAGAAGAAGTCTAAATTGGTATACCTGTAAACTGAAATTGTGGGCATACGAACCCCTTCCGGTGCCAATCAAAAACTAGTAAGTTATTTTTTCCTCTTGAGCATCTGTCTAAAATCGAATGTTTTTATCTTATTCAAAGACCAGTGAGATAAGAGGATTGAGAAATCAACATTCTGTCTAACGATGATGATTTTCAGGATCACAAGATTTGGTAATCGCTTTTCGAACGATGCGCAAGATGGCATTGTCGTGAGCATAAAGTGTAGTCAGTCCTTTGTAATCAAATTCATGAAAAAAATGCGACATCAAACGGATTTTGTTATTGACATTTATTTCGAGTTATCCTCTTTGCAGAACAGCAAACCACAGATTTTCCACAAATATTCAAAACTACCCCTAACTTCAGGTTCCATTCGCGAGATAAAGGTGACAAATTGACAGATAGTACGATATGACAGTTTTGACTTAGAATTCAATAAGGACTTTTTTAGCTCAGTTTTTTTTTTTTTGTAGAAGTTACGGTTCCGAAGAAAACTGTCTAACACCGAGAGAAATACAATATTTGACTTTTGTGCAAAAAAAAAAGGTTTTTGCCCACGCCACGTGTGATCATTCTATTCATTGTATACTCTATCAACTATTATTCCTCGAAGGATAATTTATAATCTCTATATAATGTATGTCTCCTATTCGCCACTTTCTCGTTTAATCGGTACGTAATATTACGAAACTATTCAATTAACACGAACGTAAATGAGCGTGTTAAAATATATACCTACCCATTCGGTACCGTGCATGTCTTTATTATCGAAGCGTAGCGCTGTCCGTCTTGTTGCGATAACATCTTGCTAGTTTCATTCCCGTGATTGCACACCGGCTTGATTTTCTTAAACATAAAGGAACAAATAATGCTATTATCTAGTCTTAGATTGACTTTCTAACTACCCATGGGTTAATACCTACGATATTATTTTTCATATTCTATAAAAATTGAATTGTCATGACAAAGAAACGGGAATAAAGAGATTAGTATGAGAATAGTTAGTGGTTTTCCAGCCATACTTTTTATAACTTGGGAGAATTTGCATGCGGCCGCACTGCGGCGAGTAGGAGATTTGAGCCGGTTCTGGGCATCCCCCCACCACTATGACGTCATCAGTGACCTTGACCTATGACCTATGACCTCGACCTATGACCTTGACCCATGACCTTGACCTATGACCTATGACCTTGACCTATGACCTCGACCTAGGACTTGACCTAGGACTTGGGCTTGCCCTTAGCCTTGACCATGATGTATATTGTTGGGAGGTGTTCAGGGTTTGTGTTTGACATTGAGATTATAATGACTTGGATTTTTTTTTCATACACGGACAAGTACTTTTTCCAAGTACTTAATTTATTTTTCTTACCTCAATGTCTTCCATGTCCTTCATGTATACTTACTCTGCCATTGTGTATGATCCTAATGTGTGGAGTACGCATACAAATCTAAACCGAAGTATAGAGAGGGTACACGTCTGCACGCCACGGATATCCAGTCAGACATGTGATTCCCCTCCGATGATGTATACCTTGCGATGGTGGTGGGGGGAGAGGTCGCGTGACGTCAACGCTATGCGCATCCGACGACGATCCAGTGATGTGTGTCAGACTCTCGCTCTCGACATGGTTGGCTTTCTCCCACCCTTTCTCCCCACCATCACTCCCACCCCGTCTCCTCACCCTTTCTTCTCCCACCCTTTCTCCCCACCTTAACCCAAAGGCTGCGGTCATGCAGCGACTACGTGGCTTTAACGTTGAGATATACTTGGAGGTACTTTGAAAATTTTGGTATGACCTTAATGAATGCTATACATGTATTCAGTGTTTGTGTTTGACCTTGAGATGTCATTGTGATGACTTGGATATCATTTTTCATACACGGACAAGTACTTTTTCCGGGTACATATTTACCTCCATGTCTTTCACCGTCCTTCATGTGTACCTACTTTACTATTGTGTATGATCCTTATGTGTGGAGTACATATAAAAATCTATACCGAAGTATAGAGAAGGTACACATCTGCACACCACGGAGATCCAGTCGGATATGTGAACTCTGAGAGATACCTTGCTATGGTGGTGTCGTGACGTCAACGCTATGCGCATCCGACGACGATCCAGTGATCGTGTCAGGATTTTGCTCTCGACACGGTGGGGTGGGTCCGCGCTGACGTCACAACACCCATACGCAGAGGTACTTTGAAAATGTTGTATGACCTTCATGAATGCTATACATGTACTTAAGGTTTGTGTTTGACCTTGAGATGACATTGGTGATAGATGGGAGAGATTACATACACGGTAATGAAGTTCTTGGTTATTGTGTCCTGTTTCAATTGTATTCATGATTGATAGTGTATGTTATGTGTACGTACTCTTAAAAACTATAAAGTTTAAACAGTACATACAAAAAACCATTGACATTGGGTTTTTTTCTTCATATATACGGTAATGATAACCAAGCACTTTTCTACTCTGCGTTTGATCTGCGTATGACCTGTGTACGGTAATGAGTATACGATCGAGTATTTGAGTACTTAAATAACTCCATGTCTCGAACTATGTATGATCATGTGTACTCCAGACTTGCTACTGTGACCTTCATGGTGTACATACAAGTATAAGTAGCAAGAAGCAAGTCCGAAAATTCAAGAAATCTAACCACACACGCACCGTCTGTTAGCCATTAAACGCCGGCGATGAATGTACCGTTCCCTCAGGCATGACCTCCGCATGACATCCCCTTCCTAATTTTGTGAATGGTCTGTGTGTGACACATCACACCAGGAGCTCGCTAAACCAGTCATATTAGTTTCTCATCAAACTGGTGGTCCACCAGTGAAAAATTAGATACGGTTGCTTCGACCACTATGTACACATGTGATAACAATCATGTGCTAACAATTCCGACAACATAACTGATGATCAACGTATATAAAACGTATATAAAACGTATACAAAACGTATATAAAACGTATATAAAACGTATGTAAAACGTGTTTGACATTCACTTGTCCTCACTTGATATTTTTTTTTTATTTTGTATTTGTATAAAACTTACATCTAATTCAACATTTCTACAATACTTAAACATAACTTAACCTATCTATATACAACCTAAATACTATACCTATGGCAGGCTGCCGCCATCCTATCCATGGCGGTGCGGACTTCTGCTCTCACAGTGTCCCTCCTGGTATGCATTTCAGCTTCCAGGAGGGCTGCATGTTGATCTCTCTCCATGAGAGCTGCCTGTTAGCGGGTAATTTCTGCCCGCTCTCTAGCGATCTCCAGGCAGCCGCGCTCAACCTCATCCAGTCGCTCCAACACCTGGTCAATAAAAGTCCCCGGCCTTGCTTCGAGGACGTTTCTGGTTGGCTCGCTTGCCGTGGTGGAGGTGGTGGTGGAACAACTGTAATGACGGGAGAAAGGGGTATGTCTGCAATTGTTGGTTCCAACTGTACAACTACAGGAGCAGGCATTACTTCAACTGGTGCCACTATAGTTGCAACAGGTGGTGCTACAACAGTTGAGGATGCCTTCTTTGACGGCCATCCTCCAGAGTACGGGCTATTTCTACTACAGTTCCTACGGTACTCAACAATAGGACCAGCCTTACTTGTACTACTGTGACTAGTAGATTGCTTCTTCGATGATGACTTCTTTGGTGGCTGTACCATGAAATCATCATCGCTGTCCGCAATATTTATTATAGGCATATCTTCCGTCGACAATTTTGCTCCAGCGTTACGGGATCCTTTGGGAGCAACTCCATCAACGAACCCACCTCGTCGTTTGCGTTGGTCCATCTGCGCACCTGCTGGGGAAGGCGTCATCGGCGTTCATGAATACAAGATTGTTAACTTACCTTAGATTATTCTGGGGGAGTTCTTGTTTTAATCACTCAGGCCTCCACCCCACTCCTACTCTTCTTCTCCGACCTACTTCAATCCCCACTATGTCTTAAGCCACGTCCCTTTCTTAAGCCACACCCGCTTTCTTAAGCCACGCCCCCTCATACCAGGCTTTGCAACCCTAACCCATCTCCACCCCTATTTCAACTCTGCTATTTGTTACAATGCATACATCCCCCTACGGGGCAAAGCTGATATAGAGATGAGTGACATGAATAACAATTAAGTATGGGAACATTCGCATATTCCACTGTATCATGTGAATAACCATGCTGATACCACCCACCATTATTATTCATGCCGCAATACCTTAAAAAACAAATGTCACATAAGAAACGCTTTCTATTGTCACAAGTATGAATTGTGACAAAGTAACAGCTGCAAAAGTACAAATTACTGGCAAAGTTTTCTAATGCTTCAGTCATTTTTATTTGATGGGCCTTGCTCACGATGGTTTCGGGCACATCCTCACAGTCTGGTACAATTCCATCATCGGCTGGTGCTTCTTCACCGTCATCTTCGAGAAACTGTTCTCCGTCTAAGTCTTCCCCAGCTGGATTGTCCTGGCGGCCATCTTCAACATCTCTGTGGTCATTGAATTCACCATTGTCACCATCAGCCACTACAACTCCATCCTCCTGTTCGTCACCATCCTCATCCACTACAACTCCATCTTCCTGTTCCCAAACAAAATCGTCGCCTGCCAAAACTTCAACCTGATTGTTGACATCTAATCGAGAGAGGGCTTCCAATGCAAAATCAACTTGATCAACCATAATTAGTGACGCACATGAATGTATTAATGAAATTCCCACGGTCCCTACCCACTATCTACCGAAACTGCAAGAAAAAAAAGTGGATTTTACCTCTGAAATATGACAAAAAAATTGAAAGAATTTTTTTCCAGTAGCATTTATCATTTTGAATCTTTTATCTCAATTTTGATATTTTCCGATTAAATCCATTATAACGTGAATACAAAAACATTTAGTATATTTTTGACGAATGTACAAATACATGAGAAAAAAAAGATGCAATGCCTATGTTTCCTGGCTTTTTTTTCCAGTAGCATTTAACATTTTGAATCTTTTATCAAGTATGGTATTTTCCGATTAAATCCATTATAACGTGAATACAAAAACATTTAGTATATTTTTTGACAAATGTACAAAAACATGACAAAAAAAAATGCAACGCCTATGTTACCTGGCTGAGTTAGCAAGCCGACTCGTTCGCTCTAAAAAAAAGGGCGAGACACTATCTACCGAAACTGCAAGAAAAAAAAGTGGATTTTACCTCTGAAAAATTACAAAAAAATTTAAAGATTTTTTTTCCAGTAGCATTTATCATTTTGAATCTTTTACCTCAAGTTTGGTATTTTCCGATTAAATCCATTATAACGTGAATACAAAAGCATTTAGTATATTTTTGACCAATGTACAAAAACATGAGAAAAAAAAATGCAATGCCTATGTTTCCTGGCTTTTTTTTCCAGTAGCATTTAACATTTTGAATCTTTTATCAAGTATGGTATTTTCCGAATCCATCCATTATAACGTGAATACAAAACCAGACAGTTCAAAATATATTTCCATCTCTGTCAACAGTGGCGTTTCGTAAAAAAGGGCGAGACACTATCTACCGAAACTGCAAGAAAAAAAAGTGGATTTTACCTCTGAAACATGACAAAAAAATTTCAAGATTTTTTTTTAGTAGCATTGAACATTTTGAATCTTTTGTCAAGTATGGTATTTTCCGATTAAATCCATTATAACGTGAATACAAAAACATTTAGTATATTTTTGACCAATGTACAAAAACATGAGAAAAAAAGATGCAATGCCTATGTTACCTGGCTTTTTTTTTCCAGTAGCATTGAACATTTTGAATCTTTTATCAAGTATGGTATTTTCCGATTAAATCCATTATAACGTGAATACAAAAACATTTAGTATATTTTTTGACAAATGTACAAAAACATGACAAAACAAAAAAAAAATGCAACGCCTATGTTACCTGGCTGAGTTAGCAAGCCGACTCGTTCGCTCTATACCTGAATTCAAAGATAGGAGCAGCTAGAGTCCCTGTATGCAATTTGACATTTGATCGTATATTAGAGTCAGGACACTCTTTGACATAACATCGAAAAACGCGTTTTAGGTTATGTCTAACAACTACAGACCATATATCTATACCGTTGATGTAACAACGGTCGAACGATAGTATTGACAGTTCAAAATATATTTCCATCTCTGTCAACAGTGGCGATTCGTAAAAAGGGCGAGAGAAATGTTATCAAAACTTGCTAGCAAAATATCTGCAGAGCGGAGTTTTTTAACGAAGCCATTAGTATATGAACTTTGCCGAATTCGACTTCAGGTGATTTCGACCATAGAACATTCGCACTACTTTCAATGATCAATTCAAATGGATTTCGAAGAACCAATAATTTTTCATATTTGAAACTAGTAATGTAAGAGATTTTCCAGTGATCTATGATCGTATTCACCCCACGGTTTTGGGAAGATTATTTTTATATTCGTATAATAAGCGTTATTTGTTCATTGCGCATAAAGTTATTGAGAGCTTGTTGAGAATAAATAAGATACATCTGCATTGATCGAATTCACAAACAACTCTTATATCAAAATAAATAACTAAAAAACTTTCTTCTTTCGGATATAACAAGGTGATTTTTTTTTCTTATTTTTTTTCAGCATTGATACTATTGAAAAATGTCAATTTTATCAGTGACAATTTAATTCATGTATAAAAATCGCATATGCCACAGTGCAATTGTCAATTTGACAGCGGCAAAAGTTAGCTTTAACTTTTACAGCGACAAATACACTAGTGGTTTTTTCACTTATTCATTTGTTTATCAATTATCGCGGTGTTGGTTGCCAAAATGAATAGTTTGACATTGATATGTTTCTGAATTTCTCATTCATTAAATTGTTGAGGTTTTTATTGATATCGGATAAATTTGTGTTGTTCAAATTCCAAACTGTTTCCTTTAGCAATTTGACTCGAATAACTATCAACCTAAAAACACTCGGTGTCGTGTTTTTAATAGTTGACAGTTATTCTCGTCGAACTGCTAGGAAACAGTTTCTCATTAAACAACCCAAATTTACCCGATAAAATACAAACCACTTGTACAATTATATGTGAAAAGTTTTATGTGGAATATTCTGCATTTTAAATTCCTATATATCCTCTAAATATTTCTCGAAAAATAATAGAGACAATTTTTTGAAATCTTTCCTGTGAATTTACTAGTTTTGTTTCATTCATCTAGTAACAAATTATTTTATTGAAAGAGACCATTATTTGATTGATTCTCCTGTAGTGAATCGTTAAGCCCGAGTGAGTTCTGATCATAAATAGTTGTGTAACTATTTCCCTCCAAATCTATTTGTATGTACTATATCACACATACATGTTTCAAAAGATTTCGTACCTGAAGAGGATTGGGTACTGATTGCCTCAACCTCAATACATTTTCTGATCTGTTTTGGAAATGTCGAGATGTAAGTAAAAATTACAATCCTAGAAATACAGGAATTTTAATATTTCTTAACAGTAACGATACGTCATGTAAAAATTCAATAAAATGTTTGATTTCTTCACATTCAACTCTGCTGATAGCTGAAGTTTCATTTCATTTGCTGTTTCAATAAAACGAGCAATGAATGGTTGCAGCATTTTTATCAAACAGGTTTTCCTGATATTTCGGAAGGCTTTGCTCTTCAATACTCGAAAATTTTAATTTGTTGTTGACGTATGAATTTGAGGTTCCAATATTCTTGATTATCAGCCAAATCTTTAATGTTATCATAGTTGACAATGAGTAAATCAATTTTTTTGATGAAATAAAAAGAACATTTTTTTTTGTAATTTTTGGTGTAATTGTTAAAATTGTGTTTTCCGTTAACCAGCTGTTGTCCCCTTACGAACGGCGAGTCAAGGATAAACGAGAAGCTTAGAAGCTTACCCATTTCAATAAATATTACTTTTGAACTATCTATCATTTTAATTCACCCGACAAATTTGTGCTTTTGATGTGATATTCCATACGGATCTTTCGAGTGCCGAATATCTTTAGCTGAACTGGATCCTCGAGAACATCGTATGAATCATTGGAATCATTGGAATATTCACTTGACATATATTTGATTTTTAAAGTTTCTGGCACAGCTACTCTCGGGTCTCGGGTTACGTGAACTACAAATTATATTTTCACATATTTCCTCCCTGACGTTACGCCCTTGTGATCATTTGGCCTCGCAAGGCAGACATAACCTGAAACGCATATTTTCGATCTCCTGTCAAACAGTGTCCCGACTCTAATATACGATCAAATGTCAAATTGCATACAAGGACTCTAGGAGCAGCTATCAGCGCTCGGCCTGGCGTAGTTCAAGTATACTTTACGATTTCATAATGTATGTATCAACGCCAATCTTCACCAACAAATAAGAAACTGTGAGAAGCTTCTAAGGCGTGGTGGCATTTAAAATACTGCACCCTTTCGTCACAATGTTTGATGAACAAAATATTTTGAAGCGACACATTTTACGCTTCCATAAAATAGGTATGTGATGTTTGTTACGTACTAACATTGCTACTTATAATCAGAAGACGAACAAATGAGCAAAAAAAATAACTATTTTGAAGAATATTACATTGATCGATAAAAGTGGACACAGGGAACTATTCCCCTACTCGGGTTTTATTGGTTGTTCATTCAAATAAAAATTGAAAAAGTGAAAAGAAACACTTTGTTGTATCTGAAATTCACTATTATAGAGAAGTAATGAATTTTCGATATTCAGTTTCGAATCTTATCAGCCACCATCAATGCAATCAGAAGTACAGAGATACTACTCGTATACAGTGAGTTTTAAAAAGTCTGCACCATATGGAAAACTTGTTCATTATCGATTTGTCAGAAAATTTTATTCTTCTTAAATATTGGTGCATTGCAGAAAACATAAAAGTTGTCAGTATTTTAAATTTCTGAACGGTATACAGGGGAAACAAAAAAATATGAAATTCGATCATTTTTGACATTATCAAAAAAAGTTTATTTAGAAAAACCAATCAAAACCAACATTCCAATTCAAAATTATAGCCACCTACGCAGGAAAAATTTTAAAAAATCACATTTTTATGATTAAAGTGATCATAACGCGCGATTTTCCGAGCACGACGGCGCAGCGAACGATCAGTTATCCACGAATACTTTACATTATTTTTTTCAATTGGTGCAATTTGAATTCATAAATATTAGTTTCATTATTACAAATAATGGAAATAAGAACTTATAATGTAAACTGGTTGAATTCGTGATGTGACATCAGTTTACCTTTCTTTAATGTTTGAATAAAAGTTTTGCATTTGTTTGTAATATTTTATTTGACGTTACAAGGTACTCCTGTCAGATCAAAAATCATAAAATTGTCATTTCTACTTCACTGTTCTCCTCCGAAACATGTCAAAAAAATCTTTCAATTTTTTTTTCCAGTAGCTTTCAATATTTTAAATCTTTTATAAAGTATGTTATTTTCTTTTATTGTCTTCTGACAAAATATCTCGAATCAAGGTAAGTAGAAAAAATCTCTCGAGCAAGCTCTCGCGATTTTTCGCTCCCGTGATTCTCGATTTTTTGTCATAACAATAACATTTTCATGCAATTAAAAATGTTTAATTGACAATTTAACTCATGCACTAAAAATGCCATAAGTCACGGTGTTTTCATTATTACAGCAAAAAAAGTTTGCCCTAACTTTTCCAGCGACAAAACGGAACCTAACTTTTGGAAGCATGACAACCAGCATTATGAACATCTTTTTGATGACCTTATGTCACATATTCATTGAATTGTCTTACCGAATTACACTCTAGTTTTTTCTTGTCAAAGAAAACTTGACATTTATAATTCGAATTTTGTTGCCATTAGGACAATTCAACTCAAAAAACTGCCAGAAAAAATTACTCGTCCTGCGGACTCATAATTTTTTCAGGGGTAGTTTTTTTCGTTGAATTGTCAGGCAATAAAATTCTCATTACTGCCAGTGTCAAGTTTACTTCGATAAAAAAAAAGCTCTCGTGTAATCATAAGTGATAAAAATACGATCTCTTATGTATTTACCTCCAATTAATACACGCCTAATCTGACAGTCAATGAAATTACTTCAATTTCTTAGAATCGACCAATCAATGGTCGTTGCAATTCCACTCTAGAGGTTATTTTCGAGTTTTCAACATAACATGAAATGGTAAGATTTGGTCGAGAATCGTTGGAATGTTTTGAAAAAAGTGTTTCTCCGAGAAATGCTCAATAAATAACTAGAAGTCTTTATGGAAACAGTTTGAAATATTTCTGAAAGAGAAGCATTGTGAACTTGGGGAACTACTTCAAATGCAGAGCTTGGACTATAGTCATGAAAGATTGGGCTTTCAATATGAATATATTTATTGTCTGTTTGTCATATAGTTGTGTATTAATCTCTCTAAAATACATTCGAGATTATATTTTTTATATATCTACGAAGGTGTAGAAGGGCCACAGTAATTATTTTTTATAATTCCGACTTAGCATCTCGGAACTCCGACTTACTAAGTCAGAATTACCTAATTCCGACTTAGTATCTCGGAATTCTGACTTACTACCTCGGAATTAGATAATTCAGACGTTATTATTTTTTATAATTCTGACTTACTAAGTCCCAGTCCGGAGTTATAAAAAATAATTACATCGGAATTAACTAATTCCGACTTGGTAAGTCGGAATTCTAAAAAATAATTACTATGGCCTTTCTACGCCTTCTTAAAATACATTTCAAATTGCAATCAAATTTTATTGTCTTCTGACAAAACATCTCGAATCAAGGGAAGTAGAAAAAATCGCTCTAGCGCAAACTCTCGCGATTTTTTCACTCCCTTGATTCTCGATTTTTTAGTCATGACAATAAAATTTTCCATGCAATTAAAAATTCATTTATCGATAAAAAATATGACCTCTTATTTATTTATCCCCGAATATTTCAAAAATGTACAGGGAGTGTGTAGAAAAAACACATCAAAACATTATTCCAGAAATATATTTTATAATAGAAAAACAGAAAAATCACTATTCATCGCTCTCAAAAGCCTCATCAAGTTCTTCTCGCCATTGTTGTTCTACAATTCTGATTGTTTCGTATTCACTTATGGATTGTTGAAGCTCCATTTGAGCTTGTTGAAGGCAGTCGGTAGGAATATGGTTCAGTTGAATCTCCTTTTGCAAATTCTCGGACTCCTTTTGCAAATTCTCAGACTCCTTTTGCAACTTGGAGATTTCCAACTCTAAAGAAACTATTTTATTTTCAATTTTATGCGTTTCATCGATTTTTCCACGAATATAAATATCCATTTTTTCGTAACGATGTACTGCTAGTTTGGCATCAATGATCCTTTGTTTGCTAACTTTCTTCTTCGCTATATATTCCTGAACTGGTTGGAATGATAATATTGTTGTTTTGGACTTCACTTCATATGTCCCAGAAGCCGAGGGCCTTGAAATAATTAATGGTTCAATGAGTTTTTTTTTCTTCATTGGTACCTGGCTAATTTCATTGGATAGTCGTTTCACACTTTTCTTCTCTTCTTTATTGATCTTGATTGATGTTGCAGGCATAAGGTCATCATCTGTCATAGTAAGATCAATGTAGCAATCTTGAATAGGCTTTGCAGCTGTAGGCTTTAGAAACTCGTCATAATTTATGGTGCACAAATCATTGGAGTATTCACAATTATTAACAGTCTGTTGGTCTTGATTCACTAGTGCCACAAAAGATTCCTTGGATTGAACAGTTTCACTACGTAACAGAATATTTTCCAAAATAACGATTGGACCCATTTTTTTTTATAATTCCAATAATTTTCAAAGTCAAATTAAATTGATCTAAAGTTAAAGAACTATGAACTATTTAACACAAGTTCATTCATTTTATAACCATTTGAACCATTATGTAGAAACGCCCACCAAAAAAGTAGGAAGAATCCAACCCCAAAACAATAAAAAATAGAATATCAACCAATAGATGTATTGCATGTATGAGCTATATCTAAAATTATTTCACCAATAGAGGGGCTTCTTAGACAGCATTATAATTTTTCTTCAACATTTGAAATTAATTTTGAAATATCGATAGCATCCCTAAGGGACATTGTACTTTTTAGCGTAGAATATTTTACGCAAAGACAATCAAATAAATTTTAACGTATCATTGCATATTATAAAATAAGTCAACAATATATTTTTGTCGATTTTTCACAATATTTGGTAATAGTAATAATAATAATCGCTTTTATTGCTAGGAAGAAATAAATAATTAACAAATTAATGTAAATTTACAGCATCACAATTTGACTGTCTCATATTCACTATGTTTTCTATTCTCCAAACATTGAATGTTCAGGAGATTATTATTTCGATTTCAAAATTGCACCTAGTATTTTAATTTTGAAGATTTGAATAAGGCTGTCTTTCTTCTTGCAAGCTATAAATTAGATGGTCCTACACATGTAGCATAAAAAAAAAGGGTTCTGAGAGGTAGGTATTCAAACCGTGAATTTATAATCTGTTGAAGTGATCTTTGAACATGTTTTTGTAAATAATACACCATCACCTCATTTAGAAGGCAATAAATGTCAACCGTAACATGGCCGAAAAAGCTTTTCAAAACTTAAAATTCCAACCCACTGTCTATATAATGAATCGTTAAAACTCGTAAAGGACTTTACGAACGATGATATCTGATCCACCCTTGTAAAGTGCGACATTTTCAATCTATGGAAATAATTGCGGTCCGTGTTTGATTCAAATTTTTGAAGAATAAGCATACCAACTCCATTTTGATATCAATGAGCAAAAAATTTTTTTCAGATCTGTCCACGAGAATAGGAAATGCTCAGAGGGCATTGCAAAGGTGTTTAGAATTAGGTTTCACAGTTATTTACGAAGTTAAAATTGAAAATTGCATTTTTTAAATATTTTCCGATCTCAACAAAAAATATTATTATTAAAGTTAATAATTAAAGTTAATATTAAAGTTGTCACTTTAGTCCCGTATAAAATGTATCTTTCAGTCCCTAGGGAGATAAAGTAAAAAACAAAAATTACCACAGCTACACTATTAATAACTAGGACAAAAATTAGGAAATATTCCATTATACATCTTTATTGATTGAATTAAGATTGTATGTGACATTAATATTATAACAATTGATGAAACTAAACGGGCGATTATTTGTATTTGATAAGTAAATATTAGAGGAAAGTGAAGAGATGTCATGTTCTTGATGTATCGGTTAATGTCAACATTAACTGAAATGACACTGAATTGAAAAAGTTTGTTGACACCGTTACTATGACGTTCCCTACTTAAGTAATCTAAGTACCATGTTTATATAACTCATCAAAATAATTAGTTGTATTATTATTGAAATTTATAATACTGGGAAGTGCAAAAAATAGCGTATGTGCCACAGGACTAAAGTAATATTTTATCCCTTACGAGATTATTGGCACTCGAGCTCTACTAGCCCTCAGGGGCCTCAGGCAATAAACATCACGTGCAGGATCAAAACATTCACTAGTCCCTTGCCATATAATATACTATTGTTAACAATGAAAACATTGTTTCTCGGAAGAATGTCATTTGTTTTCAAAAATAGTGCAATGTGATGTAATATCGATAAAAGTGCCTCTCAGAACTTGATATTCTGTTGCATACCAACAGCTGCTTCAGTTTCCGTCAGCTGTATATGATTCATAAGAAGCATAAAACGAGTGAAATCACTTGAAAATTACTACCAGAATAGTCAAAATCCCCTTCTCTCCACACCATCTCACAAAGTGGAAAGTTTGTGGCGAATATCTGTCAGAAAACAACTACTTCCCCCTACGAACATTGAATTACATCTAAAATTTGTACAATTTCCCTCCAAAAGATACTAGAAATTTAAGCTTATTCTCGAATTGATAAATCAAGAAAACTGAAATTTGCATTTTTCAAAAGAATTAAAATAGAATGGAAATAGATATTCTCGTATAGGTTTTTGATGACTATCATTATATTAGAGGAACTCCCATAATAAATTATGAGTAATAGAATAATGGTATTGTTCTCTCTTGGGGTGACAGCATCCCTAAGGAATATTGTAATTTTTTAGCGTAGAATATTCTACCCAAAGACAATCAAATAAATTTTAACGTATCATTGCATATTAGGGGCCAGGTAGCTCAGTGGTTGAGACTGTCGCTTTCAAAACCATTGACTGCTGGTCGGGCTAGGTTCGAATCCTTAGCGACTACAGATTTTTATCTGATGGCCCGAGAAAGTGCTAGGAATCGCACGTTAAAAGGTAAGACCTCGTTAATCCTTGGCTCGCACAAGTTTCGACTTTCGAGGGCTGCCGTTCGTGAGGGGACGACAGCTGGTTAACGGGTTTTTTTTTTCAACAATTTTAATTCAAAGAGTCCCTATACAATCAAGCCAACAATGCTTTCAGTCAACTGAGCGGAGAAATGAAGAATGTAAGGACTCAATACAACATTATTCGATAACAGTTCAATTCGTCGAACAATTTCACGTCGAGTGCATTAAACAATTTTTGCACGAGTTGCATACAACATTTTTTTACGTTCATGCAAAAAAGCAAAAAAATGAATTATAAAGGTGCGGCACTAGGTGTAGGAAAATGAAAATCGCAACTTAAATAATTAATTATTACTATCGATTTGCATTGAAACAAATCACTATCATCTATTTTCCATTATTATTACTCATTTTAAAACTTTCAATTCCGTAATTGTCAGAATTAATTTTTGACTGACGTTTCTGTAACTACAGATGCATTATAAAAATCAAAATCACAGTAGCCGTGAGCGCGTATGTTATCACGAGATGTGGTCATAGTACTGACAGTATGCTCTATGCATGTAGGCGGTTTAGAGCAAAGCGGATCAGTTTCGATTATGGAGTTATTTTCGGGTAGACATTATTTTTTCAAGTCTGGCTGCTAAAATTAGTACAAAATAATATAAAATATGTAACTGTTTAAAACTTATTGCCAATCTCACAGAATATCTACTCAATATGTAGTAGGTTTGAACGTTTATGTTTGTCATGATGACAGCACGTTGAAGTAGAATGACAGATGAGTGTAATAAAAACTTTATTGCACTAGTGCAATGAAGAACTTCTTTTTCCACTAAATATAGGTCAATAAAGTTTTTCTTTTTGCATGAATGTAGACATTTTTTTTTTAAGTTCTGTCCACGAGAATAGGAAATGTTCAGAGGGCATTGCAAAGGTGTTTAGAATTAGGTTTCACAGTTATATACGAAGTAAAAATTGAAAATTGCATTTTTAAAATATTTTCCGATCTCAACAAAAAATATCATTTTGTTAACAAGTCTCGTATATAACCTTTCAACTTTTAAAACAATGAAAACATCGTTTCTCGGAAGAATGTCATTTGTTTTCCCAAAATAGTGCAGTGTGATGTAATATCGATAAAAGTGCCTCTCAAAACTTGATATTCTGTTGCATACCAACAGCTGCTTCAGTTTCCGTCAGCTGTATATGATTCATAAGAAGCATAAAACGAGTGAAATCACTTGAATATTACTACCAGAATAGTCAAAATCCCCTTCTCTCCACACCATTTCACAAAGTAGAAAGTTTGTTGCGAATATCTGGCAGAAAACAACTACTCCCCCCTACGAACACTGAATTACATCTAAAATTTGTACAATTTCCCTCCAAGAGGATACTAGAAATTTAAGCTTTTTCTCGAATTAATAAATCAAGAAACCTGAAATTTGCATTTTTCAAAAGAATAAAAATAGAATGGGAATAGACATTCTCGATAGGTTTTTTGATGACCATCATTATATTAGAGGCAAACCCAGGAAAAATATTAAATAATAAAAATCTGCATCTTTACGATCACTTTAATCATAAAAATGTGATTTTTTTTATTTTTTCTGCGTAGGTGGCTATGATTTTGAATTGAAATGTTGGTTTTGATCCAAAACAACTTTTCTAAATTAAATTTTTTTTCGATAATGTCAAAAATAAGCGTAGTTTACACCTGATCGAATTTCATATTTTTTTGTTTCCCCTGTATACCGTTCAGAAATTTAAAATACTGACAACTTTTATGTTTTCTGCAATGCACCAATATTTAAGAAGAATAAAATTTTCTGAAAAATCGATAATGAACAAGTTTTCCATATGGTGCAAACTTTTTAAAACTCACTGTATACGAGTTGTATCTCTGTACTTCTGATTGCATTGATGGTGGCTGATAAGATTCAAAACTGAATATCGAAAATTCATTACTTCTCTATAATAGTGAATTTCAGATACAACAAAGTGTTTCTTTTCACTTTTTCAATTTTTATTTGCATGAACAACCAATAGGTTAGGGGTATAGTTCCCTGTGTCCACTTTTATCGATCAATGTAATATTCTTCAAAATAGTTAATTTTTTTTGCTCATTTGTTCGTATTCTGATTATAAGTAGCAATGTTAGTACGTAACAAACATCACATACCTATTTTATGGAAGCGTAAAATGTGTCGCTTCAAAATATTTTGTTCATCAAACATTGTGACGAAAGGGTGCAGTATTTTAAATGCCACCACGCCTTAGAAGCTTCTCACAGTTTCTTATTTGTTGGTGAAGATTGGCGTTGATACATACATTATGAAATCGTAAAGTGTATTCGAACTACGCCAGGCCGAGCGCTGATAGCTGCTCCTATCTTTGAATTCAGGTATAGAGCGATCGAGTCGGCTTGCTAACTCAGCCAGGTAACATAGGCGTTGCATTTTTTTTTTTTGTCATGTTTTTGTACATTTGTCAAAAAATATACTAAATGTTTTTGTATTCACGTTATAATGGATTTAATCGGAAAATACCATACTTGATAAAAGATTCAAAATGTTAAATGCTACTGGAAAAAAAAGCCAGGAAACATAGGCATTGCATCTTTTTTTTCTCATGTATTTGTACATTCGTCAAAAATATACTAAATGTTTTTGTATTCACGTTATAATGGATTTAATCGGAAAATATCAAAATTGAGATAAAAGATTCAAAATGATAAATGCTACTGGAAAAAAATTCTCTCAATTTTTTTGTCATATTTCAGAGGTAAAATCCACTTTTTTTTCTTGCAGTTTCGGTAGATAGTGGGTAGGGACCGTGGGAATTTCATTAATACATTCATGTGCGTCACTAATTATGGTTGATCAAGTTGATTTTGCATTGGAAGCCCTCTCTCGATTAGATGTCAACAATCAGGTTGAAGTTTTGGCAGGCGACGATTTTGTTTGGGAACAGGAAGATGGAGTTGTAGTGGATGAGGATGGTGACGAACAGGAGGATGGAGTTGTAGTGGCTGATGGTGACAATGGTGAATTCAATGACCACAGAGATGTTGAAGATGGCCGCCAGGACAATCCAGCTGGGGAAGACTTAGACGGAGAACAGTTTCTCGAAGATGACGGTGAAGAAGCACCAGCCGATGATGGAATTGTACCAGACTGTGAGGATGTGCCCGAAACCATCGTGAGCAAGGCCCATCAAATAAAAATGACTGAAGCATTAGAAAACTTTGCCAGTAATTTGTACTTTTGCAGCTGTTACTTTGTCACAATTCATACTTGTGACAATAGAAAGCGTTTCTTATGTGACATTTGTTTTTTAAGGTATTGCGGCATGAATAATAATGGTGGGTGGTATCAGCATGGTTATTCACATGATACAGTGGAATATGCGAATGTTCCCATACTTAATTGTTATTCATGTCACTCATCTCTATATCAGCTTTGCCCCGTAGGGGGATGTATGCATTGTAACAAATAGCAGAGTTGAAATAGGGGTGAAGATGGGTTAGGGTTGCAAAGCCTGGTATGAGGGGGCGTGGCTTAAGAAAGCGGGTGTGGCTTAAGAAAGCGGGTGTGGCTTAAGAAAGGGACGTGGCTTAAGACATAGTGGGGATTGAAGTAGGTCGGAGAAGAAGAAGAGTAGGAGTGGGGTGGAGGCCTGAGTGAATAAAACAAGAACTCCCCCAGAATAATCTTCAGTCGCCAGCCACTTGCGGCATCCAGTCGCCAGCAGCATTCAGTATTACAGGACTAAGTAGAATAATTTGAAGGTAAGTTAACAATCTTGTATTCATGAACGCCGATGACGCCTTCCCCAGCAGGTGCGCAGATGGACCAACGCAAACGACGAGGTGGGTTCGTTGATGGAGTTGCTCCCAAAGGATCCCGTAACGCTGGAGCAAAATTGTCGACGGAAGATATGCCTATAATAAATATTGCGGACAGCGATGATGATTTCATGGTACAGCCACCAAAGAAGTCATCATCGAAGAAGCAATCTACTAGTCACAGTAGTACAAGTAAGGCTGGTCCTATTGTTGAGTACCGTAGGAACTGTAGTAGAAATAGCCCGTACTCTGGAGGATGGCCGTCAAAGAAGGCATCCTCAACTGTTGTAGCACCACCTGTTGCAACTATAGTGGCACCAGTTGAAGTAATGCCTGCTCCTGTAGTTGTACAGTTGGAACCAACAATTGCAGACATACCCCTTTCTCCCGTCATTACAGTTGTTCCACCACCACCTCCACCACGGCAAGCGAGCCAACCAGAAACGTCCTCGAAGCAAGGCCGGGGACTTTTATTGACCAGGTGTTGGAGCGACTGGATGAGGTTGAGCGCGGCTGCCTGGAGATCGCTAGAGAGCGGGCAGAAATTACCCGCTAACAGGCAGCTCTCATGGAGAGAGATCAACATGCAGCCCTCCTGGAAGCTGAAATGCATACCAGGAGGGACACTGTGAGAGCAGAAGTCCGCACCGCCATGGATAGGATGGCGGCAGCCTGCCATAGGTATAGTATTTAGGTTGTATATAGATAGGTTAAGTTATGTTTAAGTATTGTAGAAATGTTGAATTAGATGTAAGTTTTATACAAATACAAAATAAAAAAAAAATATCAAGTGAGGACAAGTGAATGTCAAACACGTTTTACATACGTTTTATATACGTTTTATATACGTTTTGTATACGTTTTATATACGTTTTATATACGTTGATCATCAGTTATGTTGTCGGAATTGTTAGCACATGATTGTTATCACATGTGTACATAGTGGTCGAAGCAACCGTATCTAATTTTTCACTGGTGGACCACCAGTTTGATGAGAAACTAATATGACTGGTTTAGCGAGCTCCTGGTGTGATGTGTCACACACAGACCATTCACAAAATTAGGAAGGGGATGTCATGCGGAGGTCATGCCTGAGGGAACGGTACATTCATCGCCGGCGTTTAATGGCTAACAGACGGTGCGTGTGTGGTTAGATTTCTTGAATTTTCGGACTTGCTTCTTGCTACTTATACTTGTATGTACACCATGAAGGTCACAGTAGCAAGTCTGGAGTACACATGATCATACATAGTTCGAGACATGGAGTTATTTAAGTACTCAAATACTCGATCGTATACTCATTACCGTACACAGGTCATACGCAGATCAAACGCAGAGTAGAAAAGTGCTTGGTTATCATTACCGTATATATGAAGAAAAAAACCCAATGTCAATGGTTTTTTGTATGTACTGTTTAAACTTTATAGTTTTTAAGAGTACGTACACATAACATACACTATCAATCATGAATACAATTGAAACAGGACACAATAACCAAGAACTTCATTACCGTGTATGTAATCTCTCCCATCTATCACCAATGTCATCTCAAGGTCAAACACAAACCTTAAGTACATGTATAGCATTCATGAAGGTCATACAACATTTTCAAAGTACCTCTGCGTATGGGTGTTGTGACGTCAGCGCGGACCCACCCCACCGTGTCGAGAGCAAAATCCTGACACGATCACTGGATCGTCGTCGGATGCGCATAGCGTTGACGTCACGACACCACCATAGCAAGGTATCTCTCAGAGTTCACATATCCGACTGGATCTCCGTGGTGTGCAGATGTGTACCTTCTCTATACTTCGGTATAGATTTTTATATGTACTCCACACATAAGGATCATACACAATAGTAAAGTAGGTACACATGAAGGACGGTGAAAGACATGGAGGTAAATATGTACCCGGAAAAAGTACTTGTCCGTGTATGAAAAATGATATCCAAGTCATCACAATGACATCTCAAGGTCAAACACAAACACTGAATACATGTATAGCATTCATTAAGGTCATACCAAAATTTTCAAAGTACCTCCAAGTATATCTCAACGTTAAAGCCACGTAGTCGCTGCATGACCGCAGCCTTTGGGTTAAGGTGGGGAGAAAGGGTGGGAGAAGAAAGGGTGAGGAGACGGGGTGGGAGTGATGGTGGGGAGAAAGGGTGGGAGAAAGCCAACCATGTCGAGAGCGAGAGTCTGACACACATCACTGGATCGTCGTCGGATGCGCATAGCGTTGACGTCACGCGACCTCTCCCCCCACCACCATCGCAAGGTATACATCATCGGAGGGGAATCACATGTCTGACTGGATATCCGTGGCGTGCAGACGTGTACCCTCTCTATACTTCGGTTTAGATTTGTATGCGTACTCCACACATTAGGATCATACACAATGGCAGAGTAAGTATACATGAAGGACATGGAAGACATTGAGGTAAGAAAAATAAATTAAGTACTTGGAAAAAGTACTTGTCCGTGTATGAAAAAAAAATCCAAGTCATTATAATCTCAATGTCAAACACAAACCCTGAACACCTCCCAACAATATACATCATGGTCAAGGCTAAGGGCAAGCCCAAGTCCTAGGTCAAGTCCTAGGTCGAGGTCATAGGTCGAGGTCATAGGTCAAGGTCATAGGTCATAGGTCAAGGTCATGGGTCAAGGTCATAGGTCGAGGTCATAGGTCATAGGTCAAGGTCACTGATGACGTCATAGTGGTGGGGGGAGGCCCAGAACCGGCTCAAATCTCCTACTGCGGCGTTGCCAAGTTTTTTTGAATATCATTGAACTGAATACTTATTTATTCGTCGAAATTAATTATTTTTGATTATTTTCAACCCTGATCCTTGCATTCAATCTAAGAGAATAATTGAAATATGATTTTTGTTGCTTATGAGTGATCTATAATGGATTTGCATTGGAGTTGGAGTTATCTCGGTTATAAGTTGAAGTGGATGATTCACTCATAGAGAGGTTTGGTTATATGGAAGGAACACGGATAATCTAAAATCAATTTGCTCCCACGTCAAACAAGTAGAAAAAGCACATTTTTCGAAATTCATGGTTGGGCATTAGCTCGGTTATTAGTTGCTGTGTTAGGATGATTCACTCAAACGGAGATTCATTTATATGAAAGAAATACGAATAACTTCCAAAATCAATTTGTTCCCACGTCGAACAAGTAGAAAAAGCATATTTTTGGAAATTCATGGTTGGGTAAACGGAGATTCAGTTATACGAAGGAACGCGAATAACTTCTCTCTCTATGAGTGAATCATCCTTACACAGCAACTAATAACCGAGATAACTCGAGATATAAAACCATGGATGAAATTTCGTGCAGCTAAAAATTGATCTGAGGATACAGTGGCATTCTATGGATTACCAGCATTATTAAGGTGTAATTTTTTCTTTGATTCGTCCAGTATTAACCGAGTTATTAGCAAAAATATGTTGAAAATAAGAGATCCTGTCTTTCCTACGGAGCCCCAAATTGTTTTGTAGGTATATTTGCATTCTTTAGGTTATTCCAATTGTTTCTGTATTAAAAAAGTATTAAATTATAAAGACGCTCCAAATTGATTTGACTCTGTAGGTGCATTCTGTGGATTACCAGGATTATCTCAGTTATAATATTTAAAATATACCAGTATTCCAGTGCAAATCCATTATAGATCACTCATAAGCAACAAAAGTCATATTTCAATTGCCCTCTTAGATTGGATGCATAGATCAGGGTTGAAAAATAATCAAAAATAATTAATTTCTGCTAAAAATATTAACGAATGAATAAGTATTCAGTTCAGGGATATTCAAAAAACTTGGCAACGCCGCAGTGCGGCCGCATGCAAATTCTCCCAAGTCATAAAAAGTATGGCTGGAAAACCATGGATAACTTCCCACTAATAATAAAGAGAGTGAAAAAAACACACGAGCTTGCTTGAGTGATTCATTCTGTTACCCTTGATTTGAGATTTAATGTCTATATCCACAGGGTTCAAGAATGTTTGCCGAAGAGTATCAAATAAATAATGGAATCGACAATGTCGAAGTACCCTTCTCTCCAAATAATTCCACCAGGTGGAAAATTTCCCCACGAATGAAGCAGCGACGACTTTTGGTGCGAGCCAAGGATGACCGAGGTCTTACCTTTCAGCGTGCGATTCCTATACATATACGAAAGCAATGCTGAAATAATAGAAGAACCAAATGGTGAAAAGGCAAAGTGTCATATGAATATACATATCAAAATCATTACAAATTACTTAGCTACTTTATTTGATTTTTTTTTTATATTGCTTCAGCAGACCTTTCAGCCTTTTTAAAAGTTATTTGGAGTCTATGTAGGTTGAATTCATTGGGTCATTGGTTGTAAAATTTGACAGCATCAAGTAGGTATATAAAAACATTTTGTGAAAGTGGTATAGTGAGGAGGAATAACAGAAACTTGTATTGTGTCTCTTGAGATCGTTCATAGTTGAGAATAAAATCGATTTTGCAGAAAGATATTTTCGTAATTGAAACTCTGTGTTATTGAAAGTAGGTCTACATTTCGAAGATCATTTAATAATTTTTGAATAGACTTTGAAATGTAAAACTATGATCTCCAAATGCATTTTAGGGCGATTAATACACAACTATACAGCTAAAAGAAAAGGGTATCAGAACAGGCGTGTACTATTCTTATAAATTTAACTCTGTGTCAATCATAGAGTGCGGCTACATAAGATCCAGCGTTACGGCTCGCACAGAAAAAGTTTAAAATAGGCCGATTCATAGCTCTCTCTTTCTCTGAAAGAAATCAATCAATGAAAATGCCAACTGAATCCAGATGTAGTAGATACTTGAGGAGTACTCCAGCGTTCAGATCTGAGACCAATTTAACCCTATAACACTAAGGCAAAACACGATTGAAATTTCCACAAAATTTATTGTCTTTGCGACATGTTTCAATACACTCTATCTTTTTCAAGCGAATGCAGTACATTAAATTATTCTTCATTAAAAAATGGAAGTGTATCCCACTTTGAGTAACATTGACAATAATTATAGAACTTTAACTTATTCAGGACCCGTCACGGAAAAAATAGCTTTATTCATGCATAAACCAAATCTAAGAGTAGCATATAGAACAGATAACACATTGGGAAAGTTTATCAAGAATAATAAAGATACAACACAAAAATCTAAAAAATCAGGAGTTTATAAATTGAATTGTGGATCTTGCTCCAAAGTATATATAGGCCAGGCAGGTAAACCATTTAAAAGCCGCATACGGAAAGAATAAAACCCACTCATCATATGCCAATCATATTTTGGAGGAAGGCCATGACTTCGATGAAAACTTCGAAATTCTTCATGTGGAAAATAAGGGCATTAGGATTAATTATTTAGAATTCTTGGAAATTAATAAATTGAAAAATTCATCATGTTTATTAAATGATAAATTGGACCTGAACAGTTTCTCTTTGTTGAATTTATTCAATTAAGTAGTTGCTATGTTTTGAAATTTCCAGGTAGGTTCATTGTTATTGTCAATTTTATAAGTTGTATGAGTCTAGGTATTAGTGATAATTATAGGTTAGGTTACTTATGTTGATTGGTGAGAAGGGTATTCAAGTATTTTTCAATGAACTACATTCGCTTGAAAAACATACTGTGTATCGAAACATGTCGCAAAGAAAATAAATTTTATGGAAATTTTAATCGTGTTTTACCTTAGTGTCATAACTATGGATTTCCATCAAGTAACGGCCAAGTCAATCCAAAATTTAACCCTACTTCATTACCATGATATAGCATAACAAAGACAGAGAAAGGTTGCATGACAACTCTTAAAGTTTTCTGTTGTTCAACACGAGAAAAACTAAAATTCTCAGTTTAAATGTCACTAAACTAGACAACTATGAATAAATCTGTGCCGACTTTCAGTGATTTTATTAGACTGATTCTTGAATATCAAAGATCTATATAATAATAATAATATAATATCTTGCCACCACCATTTGGCAAGAGTTTTTAACTCTTGGCTAGATGGGAAGCAGCAGATTCCGAATTGGTTTGTCGAGGGGCGAACCGTGCTCATCCCCAAAAACGGAGATTTGTCTGAACCAAAGAATTACAGGCCGATAATATGCTTGAATTCGTGCTATAAGATGTTTACGCGCATTTTATACGCGCAAATACTCTTCGTAGTTGATCCGGTGTACGAACGGATATATGAGCAAATGCAGAATCAGCCTATATCCACAGGCACAACGCGGCCCTATGAGTATTGTACTACCATCTACGACACTCGTACTGTAAAGACGAGACACCGGTGTTGCCTTATGCTCTGGGGGATACTACTCATTCCCCACCCTCAGGCAAATACAAGCAAATAAGCCTGATGTAGTACTCCTCGACCATCAAAGTAAAACGATTTCCGTCATGAAGTTTTCGGCTCCTGGCGAAACGAACATCGTCCGATAAGAGGAGGAGAAACGAACAAAATATACTTACTCTTTGAACTCCGCAGGCTGTACCCAAACCATTCGGTTAAATTGGTGGTTCTGATTATAGGGGTCCTTGGTGAAATGATGGACTCTAATCTAAAAATCATACCGGCTTGCCGTAATGCGGCAGAAATCCTAGCTGGACGAATGCACTCCATCTGCTCAGGGCACACGATTCTCGGACTCAGTAGTTGCTCAACCCGCGGCCGTGGGGAGTGACTATCTGGCTTAATGGCACCAGCTCGCCCTCCGGATGTGTCGGAGCTCCGGAAACAGGGCGAAGACGGTTAAAAAAATAATAATATATTTTATTGACAGAACTGAATAACGACATTAATATATTATTTATTCTTACACTACTGTCAAAAGGCAGAATTCAAGTTCTGATCTTGTCACGTGAGTGACCAGACCATGCTCTTTAAAATGCTTTTTCTTCTTATAAAAAATAAGAATAAAAATTCGGCTCATAGTTACGTATTGAGAGACGCTTTGCATCCAAATATGCTTCAAGGTCTATATTAAAAAATTGGCAATTTTTTCCATTGATATTTATCCCACAAAGTAAAAGGGATATCTATCACAAACTCACTCACTTCTTTTGTACACCGCTGAAAGGTTCACAATTTGTCTGTTTCTATAAATACGGTCATATGGTTAGGGAATTATAGACCAAGTTCAATCTTCCCACCGTTTTTTTGTCAACCTGAAGATGACGGAATGTCTCTTTCTCAGGCTCCAAAAGTTCAGAAATAGCATCCGCATTCTTGCATTCCTTCTTTTATGCCCACTTCCACTACAAGAATTGTCTTTTCATGTGAAGACTAAAAAAATAAATATAATTTTGCTCTAATTGGTAGCATTATGGAATTCGGTGATTACGTGCATTTGGTTCTGACAATTAATCCTTCACTCGGCGGGAACCGGGTTCAGATCGGGTTCAATAAATTTTAACCTCTCGATTCAATGTTTAAATCCTTATCAAGCTGTGTACATCTATATCGTGTATATCGATAATATATCAATTTAAATTGGGCCATATTGTAATCAAAATCCATTTCGAAATTTAATAAATGCAAACCACATTAATGTGACAGATTTATTTGTCAATTTCACGAATTTATATTGTTCGACTTTTCAAGTGCGTTTCAAACAATTGCGGTGATTTGAAAAAAAAAAAACGATTGTGAATCCTGAGGTCTCATGGCTTTATTAAAAAAATGACTAGTGTGAAATGAAAAGGAAACTTGTGTGAATCTGATGATGCATAATTTTTGTTTCAGCAACAGTAGCAAAGTGTACGGCAATACCTGACTGGACATTTATTTCTAGAAAAGTAAATTTTTATACTCAGGTAATATACCACGTAAATAATGAACGTTTTGTGATGGATTTTGGTAAGTGCAAAGTGGCTAACGTACTACGCCATTTTTGTTAATGATTTCAACTTATCTGTTGTAGATAACAAAAACACTTTTTATGGCACTCGGCATTCGGAAACATTAATTTGATAAAAAATGTTAAAATTACCTAACTTTTTTATAACAGCTACAAAATGGAAAGAAAGATCTCATTTGGTGGAGTTGGGAACCCCGCTCAGCAGAATCTCATTTATTCACCTGGGTAAAATGATAAAATTGCTTCGAAACCGAACTCTTTCAAAAATGCTATTCGATGATTTCTAAAGTAGAGAATTACATTATGCAGAAAATGGAAAAAGTTAGAAATCTCTCTGTAAATTGATGTCACAAAGACGGCATACAAGTTTTGGGTATACCTATTAGATGAAGAAAATATTTGTGAAGTTAATGAATCCCTCCCCCCCGTCTAACTTAAGGAGGGCGATATGATTTTGTATATTGTTTTTTCATGTGAGGAAAACTTCAATCAATTGAATTGCCTTCGATATCTTAGAATAACAGAATGCAAACTAATTGAAAGCAAATAACGAAAAATTTCATTTTACTCAATGACCTTATACTAAGAGTTGATATAACAAATACTTAGAGATGATATAAGTTGAATAATTCTGTCTTTATATAATAGATATAGTCAATTCATAAACAATACGCTTGCTCGATAGCATTGTTTTATGGGTAAACTGACTTCACTATAGTTATTTTCCTAAGAAGTGCGCAAAGTGTTACTTTTCCGCACGCAATAATAATGGAAAATAAAATTATTTGTTCGTTATATTTATGATGAAAGAACAATTATTATTAACATTCTGCAAATTGATTGCAGACCCGGTCAGTTCATTTAATGGGTGGCTTATGGTACGGCTTGATGAAGGTTGATTTACCTCAGGACAGTTGTTCAAATGGGTCGATGAAGGTAGACTCATTGCAGAAGGGCAGATGTTCGTGGCCAACATTTTATTCGATAAATCCTTTTTTGATTTGTCGAATAATCAATGTAGCTCTCGGCTTCAGTCGTCAATTTCCAGCCTCCGAGTCGCTTGACATTAGTAATTCCTGCTCCAGAATCGGCCAACATGGTAGCCGAGGAACGACGGAAACTATGCCTGTATACCTTCTGGATTTTCCAACTGTAGATATGCAGCTATTCTCGCAGGCATTTTACCGAATGAATTTATTCCAACACATTGAGTACTGCATGCTCCTTGGCAAAACTGCACAAAAAAATGTCTGTGCGGAGTGTTTGGTTTGCGAAAATTTGTATATTTATGATATAGTTGTAAATAATGCCTCTTATTTGTTTCATTAGATACTACAAAGATTCTTGAAGTATTATTCTTACTATCAGGGATTTTGACGACTATCAAATTTCCTTCATCCTCTATGTGATCAACCACGATCTTCCAAAGCTCATCGCTCCTGCAAGCACCGGCCAACCCAAAAATATTGGCGACTTTTATTAGAAGGTAAGTTTGATCAGGTGCTTCTTCCATAAATCTGTAAACTTCACTCTTGTCAAAAATTTTGGCCTTTTTCGGACGGAAACCCACAATTTGCTTCTTTAAAAACGCTGTTAGCTTGAAATATTTATTCAAATCCAACTTTGTTTTGATTTTAAGGACACTTTTTAACATAGAGTACTTACTTCATAAAGTATTGGTCTGAAATGTTTTTTTCCTACGAGCGTGCGGAAAAGTTACTTTTCCGCACGATTTTTTGTTTTGAAAGTTGTACTTTTTCATACGATTTTGACTTTTACGTACGATTTTTACTTTTCCGCACGATTTTTGTATTGTTGAAAATGAGGATATTTAGGACTAAATAAATGATATATGTAACTATTCTGCCTCATCAGTCATTTTGTAGCATTATTATAAAAACTTGTTTATTAAAATTTTGTTTTTTCATAAATAAGATGGACAAAAACACTCGTAGGAAAAATATTGTACCCAACTCTTACGAAAAATGTCTTTTCCGCCCTTAACGGCGTCGCGCACGGAAAAGTTCTACTTTCCGCACTTGTTAGGTAAATAACTATTGTAAATCTGCAAAATAGGCTAGGAACACCCCCTCCTTGATACTATTTGTTCCTTTGTTGTGGCACCAGTTTTCAAAATGTTAATATTGTTTCTCATATTTTTGTTGAGATTGAGCGGGCAGTAAATTTAAACTTGGAGAGTTGGCGGCTTCTAAGATGGAATCTGGTAGCTCGTCACCAGAGCTGCTCATTTTAACAGCTTTTCAACCTATTTATGATTTGATGAATTTAAAATTGTCGGTGTTTTTGTTTGTAGATACTCGCTGACAGAAGCTGAGGAAAATCTGACATCATATGTCAAAGTTGACAAGTGTACTTATTGTTGCTTGACAATATTATAATCATTTATCATCATTTATATCATTTATCACAAGATACTTAAAAATATATATATTTTTTGTATTAAGCTGAAATACAAATATAGGGTAATACGATTGAAAGGTAAAAGGGAATACACTTGCAACGGCTTCTCATATTGCATAAAATAGTCTACAGCAACTAAAATAAATATAAATTTTCCATACCTACCAGTGAGATTTTTGAGAGGTTGTACTTTTCCACACGGCGTGCGGAAAAAATCTTATCCACACGGCGTGCGGAAAAGTGTAACTTTGCGCACGCAAATGTATGCAGAAAAGTACTACTTTGCGCACGCTCGTAGAAAAATGTATTTCCTTCATTTGCCGATTCATTGATTAGGTATTGCAATATGATCTTGCAAATACAAGCTATGTTTTATAACCAACGTATCAACAACTCTGGTATATTTTCTCCCATTCACTATAAAATCAGTGCTAAGATGCCAGTCAGTCATTTTCTCACGCTAACTGTACTTTTAGAGCTTGAACTCGAGAGCAATAATTATCGAAAGTTAATTACCATTGATGTACGTTGAATTTCATAGACAGTTATCCAACCTCTGATCTTGGTGAATTCATGCGAAATGCTCGGTCTTGGAGTAATGGTATTGAAAGTTAAATATTTTATTTGGGAAGATATTCTCTCGAGAAATCATGTGTATGTTCTCGTATTTAGGTTTGCTGAAGATTGAATAGACTTATACTCATTCATTGAAAAAAAATCCATTGCCCAACTGACAAAGGCGGATCTAGGCAACTTTTCTAGGGGGGGGGGAAACATATCCAGAAGGTGCGCCCCTATTTAAAAAAAAAAAATAAAAATGTATTGTAAAACACGGAATATAAAACTATTTATTAATTTTCAATTCATCAATTATCGTTTATAACACAAATTGATACACAGTGCGGCTTTTAATAGTCCCCTCCCCCCGGTTAACTTTTGAACGGTTCGACGTAGAAACATAAAAAAAAACTGTTTCGAGGGTTTCACCAATACTACTTTTTGAAATAATAAAATGGTGATTGCCCACAGGGGGGGGGGGCGGGGGAACACATCAACGGAAATTTTTTAAATGACATCGTTGAAAAGAAATTCCATTCTCTTTACAACCATCTATTTTTTTTTTAAATTCGTTAATATTTTTTTTGCAATTCAAATTCAAAATATCAAATATAAATACGGATCTGAATACTACTCATACCTCAAAAATTTTTTTTTGAAGGGTACCGATACTAATTTTTGAAAGATAAAACATTACAATTACTCCACAGAAGGCGCTGAAGGCACATTAACTTAAATTTTCGACAGGCATAATATTTGAAATTAAGAAAAAATTGTGAAGGGAATTGAACTCTCTTTTCAACGATGTGACATTCGAGCCCCTATCCCATTTAAAAAATTTGAGTTGATGCCTTCCCCGCGACCCCTGTCGAACAATCCCCATATTTTTCATTTCAAAAAGTAGTATTGGAGAAACCCTCGAAACGGTTTTTTATTCTTGTTTCTACGTCGAACCGTTCAAATATTAACAGGGGGGACTATATACATTTGAATCAAACGAAATATGTGTCTGCTACATTCAAACATTACAAAAATTGTGAATCAAACTAAGGAATAAAAAAACTGCTCATTAACTGTGATATACAGTGCGGCTTTTTATAGTCCCCCCCCTGTTAACTTTTGAACGGTTTGACGTAGAGCGATAAAAAAAAAACCGTTTCGAGGGTTTCACCGATACTACCTTTTGAAATATAACGCATAGTGATTGCTCGATAGATGGCGCGGGGGGACACATAAACCTAATTTTTTTAAATGGCATGGGGAGTGAGTGACACATCGTTGAAAAGAGAATTGGATTCTCTTTTCAACCATCTAATTTTTTTTTAATTTCGTTAATATGTTTTTTCACAATAAGCATTTGAAGTGTCAATGTAACAAAAAGAAAACAAACTATTATGACATGTAGTATTTAAATAATTAGAAGCAAAATTGTTGTCAATTAACGAAGCAGGTGTTCGAAATGTCCACCTAATACTTCTTGACAATGAAAAATTCGATTCACAAATTCCTGCCGAACATTATTCAACATGTCTGCAGTTATACCAGCACAAACCCGTGTTATTCGTTTTTTAAGTTCTTCCAAAGAGTTGGATTGTTGCTCATACACTTTGGATTTGACGTATCCCCACAGAAAGAAGTCACAAGGTGTAAGGTCATTATTCGAACAATGTTCGAAGAGTATGCCGGAGAGTTGAGTTTCAAACAAATGAAACGAATAATTTCGACAGAGTCGAAATCCCTTTCTCTTCACACTATCCCGCAAAATGGAAAATTTTAAGCGAATATTAAAATAACATATTCATCGAGGTCATTATTATTATTATCAATGTTGACATGACTTTCGAATAACTAGTCCATCGAAGTAACTTTTCATTTTCTTAGATTTGTATTCAAAATAAATAAAAAATCCTCGTGAAGCAACGAATACCTTTTTCTTTCTTTGAACTATGTCAAGGAAATCTCATATTAGCACTATACACAATTTTGTCCGTTCAATCTTCATCACTTTTCATTTCTACTTAAATTAAATTTACAGTTATTAAGAATTCGTTATCTGGATAGATCTCGGGATAGATGCCCAATTTCACAAATTTCAAATTTCATTAATTATTGTTGTCAAATAGTTTCTGACGGCCAAACAGCCATAGCTACCTTGGATTACCTAGTGTAAATTAGGTCCAATAGTTCCTAAAGGTATATGATATTATTTGGAATATATTCGCCGCGATAGTTTGGAATTTTGATAATACTTATTTAATAGTAAGAATGCTAAGAATATTATTGGTGAAACATTTGTATATCAGATATTTATAGGTTATTAGTTGCCAAAGATAATGAGAACTGGCTTTATGACAGGATTTTGTTATTATTCGGATCTGTCACTGTTGTTGCATGAAACTCTTGGTTGCCTAGCAACAGCCGTTGAAAAAAGTGCACTTTTTTTACGCGTTTCCGCTTAATAATGAAATCTTATGTTGATAGTGAAATATTGTAATACTTTACGCACACATACCACACAAAAAAAGTGGACTTTTTTTGACGTTGTAGAAAAAATATTATTTAAATTATTATAGTAAGTATTTTTTGTTATAAATCGATAACGTTTGGGGGTGGGTAATTACCTTTCTATAGATCCGCCCTTGTCAACAAACTATCATTTGTAAAGAGATGAATGTTGATGTTAAAGACATTGACGAGCGCCTGGGTTCGTATCAACTAGGAGGATTGAAATCGACAAAAGTGGTGACATTTCTTTCTTATATTTGTTAAACAAAATGATTGGATGGCTTTGATATATTCCGTACTTCAAAGCAATATCCTACATTCTACAATGCATAATTCATGTATGAGTATGCCAGACTTTGCATAAATATAATGTTAAGGTTGAATTAAGTGATGAAATACAACGTGTCTGTATTCCCAATATTTTGATTGATGAAACGAACCCCTATACAACAGAAAAGCTGCAAAAGGCTGATTAAAAAAAATTAATTTTTTATTTTATGATTTCATGGCCTTTTGCCAAATATGCCAAATTATACAGTGTGTATCTTAAATAATGTCATTAATTTCAGGAGGTGATTCCTTGTCATATTTTAAGAAAAAAACTTCATATTAACGTGTGTCCTAACTTGCTTCGTTTCCATGTAA
The DNA here is from genome assembly GCA_958298965.1 of Chrysolina haemoptera. Taxonomy (NCBI): domain Eukaryota; kingdom Metazoa; phylum Arthropoda; class Insecta; order Coleoptera; family Chrysomelidae; genus Chrysolina; species Chrysolina haemoptera. The sequence continues at coordinate 40,242,797 of OY282584.1, read as the reverse complement.
CGGGGTATCAACTGCGACGCCACTGGAATTAAAATTCAAAAATATAATTCCATGAAGTATATCATGAAAAACCGAATTTTCATTAAACTTTTGACACCCCGCTACTCGGACACAAAGCAAGTTAGGACTTTTTCCATAATATGTAACAAGGAATCACCACCTAAAGTTATTGACATAATTTAAGATACACCCCGTATATTTTATATTGTTACTAAATTTGGTTTTGTTGTTGAAATTGTGTTTTCCGTTAACCTGTTGTTGTCCTCCTACGAACAGCAGCCCTCAGAAATCGAAACTTGTGCGGGCTAAGGATTAACGAGGTCCTACCTTTCAACGTGCGATTCCTAGCACGACCCGAGAGAATCGATCTCGAAAGGAGGTCGTCCGTAAGTCTCCATCCAAACCTTAACTTCGCATCACGTTGCTTGGCTTTGATATCGATGACCCACGCGCTCTACCGTTCGAGCTGTCCTCTCGGATATGACAAAATAATCTTTGGCTTTAAGTGAAGCCAGGGCCATAGTCAGACTGCTTTCTGTGGTTCTCATAAATGTCTCCGTGGCTACTTTCTTAGTGGAAACTGGAGATATCGTTGGACCATTTGACGAAAGCGAATGGGAATTGCAGGATGACGATATAAGCATTGGCTCTTCGTCCTGAGCGGGTCTACACTAAAGATTGACAGATCCGTGAAACTAGTATGAAGATATTCACCTGTTCTTATCAACATTTTGATAGTTGTTACAGGAAGTATTAAGCCCGTCGCTCACGGTCAAATAGTTTGATCAAACTGCTTTGAAGTGACGTCATTTCTAGTGGTTTGTATCAAGTTTTGTGAAACAAACCAATATAAATTACGTCACTTCAAAGAAGTTTGATCAAACTATTTGACCGTGAGCCACGGGACTTTGCCAAGTGTTGGCCCAGACATTTTAATCTGGATGCTTTAATCCGTTACAATATCAAAATGCAGAGAAGAGAGGTTCAGAAACACCCACAGGAAAATTGTCGATATGCTGGACATAGCACCAGTGACTCAATTATAGACTGATTAACGTAATTAATGCTAAATAAAGACGACTTCAATATATCCTCCTATGCTAGTAGAAAAAAATAAATTTCTGAATACACAAGTTACTATCCACTGCTAAGATGCTGTAATTTATTCAACACTTTATCCAAAATTCTGGACATTAATATCTTCTCCACTTCAATGAACACTCTTAACACTAGGATAAAGAGACCGTACTTGTATCATCTATAATTGAATGTATTGAATACTTTTTTGGGCTGGTCCTCTTTGTGTTCATATTTATCTGCATGAATTCAAGAACACAAATTCTTACTAACTCTTCCTTGGCTCTCACAATGTTTATTTTATTTCATTTTATATTTATATCCAAACAGACCTGGAGGTCTAATTACTATGGCTTTAAACACTACAGGATTTTCCTTTTCTTGGAATCCAGAATATGAAAAAAGATTATGTTCAGTTCTATAGCGGAACTTTCATTAACTTATACACTCACACATTTTTTTTTCATTGTATTGATCGCTCACAACTTTCCCCTTCATAACTTTCTGATAATTCCCATTGCCATTTCCCTAAAAATTTCAAAGATTCATGATTACTTGATCGATCAACGTTACTTTCCGTCAACGTTACTTTCCGTCAACACTACAATTCCTCATTCGAAATCACAACAGTAGCAAACATTTACTCAAAAATTAATGCCACCCAATGGTTTGATTAGGAAGGAAACCGGCACGTCTGTTGTTCATTTTCTGAATTGAATTATTATCAGAAATGAATTGACATTTTTCCATTAAAGCAAAATTCATCAGGTCCTCGTGTTGTTTTGTTCCATTCATTCAACAGTAATGTGCGGATATTTAATGGAATTGTTCCAGACCGACGTTTTCAAAATAAAGTGAAGATCTGATATATTTTTCTTGAGAAGTAATCACCAGTGCATTCTTTTCACCTCTCCCTATTCTTCTTTGAACATACATTTTTCATATTTTCGAATCATATTATATCAGGACGTATATCTGCCAATAAAAGGTATTGGCTTTATCCGTGGCGTCCGTGCAAGGTTTTCATTTTCTTGGTTAGGAGAATAAATGGACGTGAAATTTTCACTTATAATCTCCCTAGTGCTTGAATTATTGCCGGAAATTTTTCGAGTACATGAATTTTTTGAAAATTACCCGAGTCGCGCAGCGACCAAGTACTACCAAACAGTGTGAGCAACCTACACGAGAAGACGGAGTCTGAAAGCACATCAGTACCAACCTTTACCTCGGTTTTTGAAAAACCGAAACCGAAACGGTAATACTGGTTGCTCGTTGACATATTGTGATCTTTCAAAATTGATTCGCCCTCTCTCTCTGGTTGATGTCTCTTTCCTGTAGACAACCCATGTGCTCCATATAAAATAAGATTTTTTAAAATATTGTAATGTTTCAATTAACAAATAATTAATTTATACTGATGTATCCATGTCTAAGTGACTTTTGAAAATATGGAATGTTTCATGTTGTGCACGTTGACTTTTACTTTTAACCTCAAGTTGTAAGTAATAATTTTTTTGTATTTTACCCATCTTTTTGTACAACGTCCAAATTTCGTTTTATAGATCTGTCCCGATGAAGGAATAAATATAGTTCCGAAAGCTTGACAATAAGTATAACAAAGAGTTTTCTTTGACAAAGCCCAGTGATTTGACTGCATCCTCAAGATTGTCCAAAGTTTTTCTTTAACTAGTCAGTCAAGACTACCTCTCCACTTATATATATATATATGTTTCGACAATCACACAGTGTCGAAACAATATTGTCAGCATACATATTTACATATAATTTTTTAAGTGTAAATTATTGGAAGTTTTTATTTCCCACCTACTTATCAGTGAAGATAAGGTGTATATATGCAGAATCCTCACTCTTGACACAAGAACTCAATAATGCCCAATTACCCAGATAAAACTAACGACTTCACTCCTTTTCCAGGACTGAAAAATTCATTACCAAACTTCTGAAAGTTTTTCATAAAAAGCGACTATTACTTTTCCAATCTACCATTTCAACTACCGTCGATTCGAGTCTAATCAGTTCCAGACAATTACCAGTCGAATACAATCCGAAAGCATCTGCGAAAACTTTATTTTCGAACCTAATTGATTCCAGTAGGAGTTTAAACTCCAAAAATCGACTCCGTCCAAACTTCTATTAAGTCGTTACAAATCAGCGTTGTCAGATTCTCAGGGTGAAGTTGTAAATTTTATGAATAAAGTATTGAAACTAAAACGAACATCCCTTGGCTTCGGATTGAGATAAGGTGATGCTTGCAGGGCAGAAATGAACTGCACAGATTCCATGTTACAACAAGATGAGCTTCATAATGAAACTACAATAATATTTAATAAAGCAAATATTTTAAATTCACTCTTTCTGGCGTTACATTTATTCATATAATATAGAAAAATATATTTTTGACGAAAAAAAAAGTATATATATATATTTTGGGATATATTGAATATTGAAGTTTTCAAAACACTTTTCATAAGCACTGGATCATAGGTCTACAGCCTACGCTATGGTAACTAAAAGCGCCAATATTTTGAAAAATTTTTATTGTTCCAAATTATTGCCATTTATTGTTATATGTCCCGTATTCCATCCTATTTTCTCTATCGCTCTCTCTTGTACTCCCGTGAAGAACGGGTGTATAATGCCATTTTATAACGAAACGAAACGAAAACGAACCGAAATTTTGGGAACCGCTGTCCGCCGATCGTCAGCTGAGCGGAGCAGAGCCGCAATAATACTGGAACTGCCGGATGGAAGAAACTGTGTAATTTCAAACAGCGTTTTCCAAGATTTTACGAATTTTCCAACAAAATTTAAACTTTCCACAAATTTTTTCGAATTTTTCACACCTGACATTCGTTATAAAATGGCATTATACGCGCGTCCTTAACAAGAGTGCAAGAGATTAGATTACATCCTGTATAGAATCAATTGTTAGATATGGCATATTCAATAATAAAATTTCAACGAGAATCTTATTATTTCCAACGTAACTCAAATCTGTTTTTATTTTTTCAGAATCTCTAGATGTTGGAGCTTTCCTAAATAAGGATCCATTTAAATATCAAAGTATCAATGATTTTTGTTTTCGATAAGGTGAATCACGATACATGTTTCAACAATAGAGTTTTAGAGGTACTACTTACCTGGAACAGTTTGAATTTGTTATGTCAGAATGCGGTCTTAGAGTGGAACATAGCTCAGAACTGGAGTAAATCTCCATATATCATCAATTTTTCTTCCTCTTTTCGAACGATGTTTGTTTCGCCAGGAACAGAAAACTCTATGAAGAAAATCGTCTCATTTTGATAGTAGAGGAGGTCTACATCAGGGTTGTTGGCTTGAACTTTTCTGAGGGTGTATAAGACAACACCGTTGTCTCGTCAATACCGTGAAAGTGCCGTAGGTGTTTGTACAACACTGGTAATACCGCGTTACGCCTGAGAAGCTGCGAATCAGAGAGCGAATGCATAATGGTCTCTGAAACCCAACGACATGATCTAGGTCTAGTATTGAAGACACCATCCTGATGCCATCATGATTCTCTTGGTGCCCGACTTCAGACCACTTGAACTGAAGAAAGCCGATGTAAAATTTTGGTAAGTTCAGGTCTTAGATGTTCTTGAAGAAGACTTATCCTTGTATAGCGACAAGAGTACTTCAGTCTCCACAGCTTTGAAGTGAGCTTTTCGCTAAACGGGTTTCAACTCGGTTAAAGAGTTTGGGTTACCACATTCAGTGTCGAAAAGGAGACCAAGTTCATCGGCTGAACAGGCTGCTGCTTTGAATATAAATTTTCCAACCTTGCTTTTTCATTGTCGCAGCCAAAGCAGACAAGGGGACCTGAACTCCCAATGACTTTATAGACTCTATACAGTGCCATTCTGTTATGTGGACGCACTCCTATCTCAAAAGTCCACATTGTCATTTTTCCTTTCTTTAGGAATATTCATTGAGTCATTCCCAATATTCGTGTGGTGAGTGAATATTGGGTCCGAGAATCATGTGCCCTGAGAAAGTGAACCAAGAATGACGGCATTCTGTATTCGTCAAGCTAAGGTTTCTACCGCATCATTGTAAGACGGTATAAGTGTCAGATCAGAGAGCCGCGTGTTTATCATTGCACCAAGTACTCCTATGATCAGAATCAACATTTTTACGTAGTGTCTTGGATAAAGCCTACGGAGTTCAAAGAATAACTCTCGATTTTTGGTGCATTTTCTTCCTCTTTTCGGACGATGTTCGTTTCGGCGGGAGCCAAAAACACTATGGCAAGAATATAGTATTACACTGATGATCGGGGAGGACTAAGAGGCCTATTCTGTAACTTATTATTATATCGCCAGTGAACGAAAATCGTTGATTATAGATATTTGCGATTCTGTGTAGCTGAAGATTGTTGGCTCCTATTTGGGATGAACCATAACTGGGTCCGAGAATCATGTGCCCTGAGTAGACATTGGTGAACCAGAGGTGACCAGAACCACCATGTCAACATAGTGGCTTGGGTAGAGTATACGGATGTCACACAGTAACTCTCGATATTCGGTCCGGTGTTCCTCGTCTACCTCCTATTGTTATTATTATTATTGAAATAATGATAATGATTTACCATTCATCGTGATACTTGGAGTACGCGAGTTCATAATGAAATATCACTATATCTGTGCAGTTGTGCCCGAATACAGAACGAAGGTGGATAGGTACAATTAGGAATGTTGAATAACGCAATCTTTTATTCGTTGAACTGGCAATAGTAATTACTGCAGAGAAGACCGAAATTACATTTTCATTCAGATCTTCGCCCCCAGAGATATATATATACTCGGATAAAATTATTTTTGTGGACCTTTTTTAGGATTATTATTATTCAGTCCCCCCGTTACAACGCCCCAAGGCGGTTATAAAGAGACAAAAATAATAGAATGAATAATGAAATTAATAGAAGAGGGTGTTGCTAAAGTGGTTTGCGAAGTTCTGAAATGGAGTTGCTTTTCTAAGAGTGTGAACGTCCCAGGGACATATAAATGCCAGCTTGAAATTACAATTTAGACAAATAGTGCAAAATAAGATATGATAACATTGTTCAAAATGATATTAGTTCAAAGTCTAGTCTCCAAAGTATAATTGTTAATGCTAATGAACTAGAGAATACCATCCCATGTTTTTAAGAAGGAATATATTTATATTTCTATTCCAGCCTAACCTGCTACCATACCAATAATACATTTAATAACGCACTGTTTCTAATTTTTTAAATACACTTCACTTCAAACGAATTGCATTGAGGCACATTCAACAACATTAGTGCTGTTAAAATTTTCTCAGCAACATCATTTTTTAGTCAAAATGATGTAGTAAGAATTACCCATTTTGTATATGGAAGAATTACCTCTACATAATTCATACATATACATACATAGTAACACCTTATCGCCTTATCTTCAAAACCTAAAAGAACATAGTATATGGCTTAATCTCGTCGCTTTTTAGTTCGAGGAACTTTTCCAGCATATACATCATTACTGTGTTACCAACCACCTCATCTCCAGCGTTCACTTATTTGGAAATTATTAATAATAATAATGATAATAATGGAATAATCCTCGATGATTTCCTGTTGCGTTAATAATCAACACTGCTGGTCCTAAGGTGGCGTATGGAGTTAGTAACAAAGCCTATCCAGAACACGTGGCTGATGATCATAGCAGTCGATGCCAACACACCAAGAAAAAAATAATAGTGTTTATTTTTCAAAGGTATTAACAATAAGTATATTTTTTTGTTAAAATCGAGCATAGATTATACACACTTGAAATATCTCACTGAAGCTTTCGCTTGCTAGTGAGTTGGTTCACTGAGTCCACCAATCAAATCAATAATAAAAAATTTATGTCTAACCTAAATTATGTAAAATTATTGAAATTCGTAATAAAAAGCTATTCAACGATGACCAACCTAGTGTACATTAAAGGAATAAAATTAATTATAAGTAAAAACAGAACAACGATACCTCTCGAAGGGGATTGTTTATATTAGTGACGTAACCAGTTATGATATTAAAATAATTTGACTCGAGAGTACTTTCTAAGATTAATTATGAAATTTTACTAAACATGAAATATCAATGCTATATAAGGGCATCACGAATGAAGAAACTGAAACCTGAGTATCTGTATTACTATATTAAAGTAATTAAAATCGAGGGGATTCATTTTGTAACTTGTTGGATTACAAATCTTTACTAATCAAATATTATCATAAGTTTAACGAGCCTTGGAAATAAAACACTGAAAATGAATTGAATATGATATTGTATAACTATACATATAAGTCTGCATAGAACAATTTTAGTATACCATACAAATATACATGCCCAGAATAGTATATTCTGTAACAAGATTAGAATGAAAATTCGATACGATTGGAGCATAGGAAATTTTCATTCTAACCGAGTAACAGATTGTGCTTTCTCCACAACTACAAATTTTACATATAATCAAACGGAAAGCCAACGAAAAATGAATTTGACATTTCAATTCACATCTTGTCGCTATGATGCCAGTCAAGGCTAATGTTATTATTGCTACAATAATATTTATAAGTCATTGAATGAAATACACGTAAAATGCATAAGACGGCAAGTGTTGTAGAATATTTTTTTCCATATGGCGCAAATTTTTGAAACTCAGTGTGTATAGTCTGGACTACATTTTGATAGGCAACCCATTTTATGAAACTTCATGAGAAGTGTGTTTCATCCGTTAAACAGAACGGTGAAGGTCGACCTCTCTTTGGCTTCTTTACTAAACTATAGCTATATGATACGGACGGACTTACAAGGGGTTTCAAGGAGAAAATAATAGCTTTCTCTTGAAGAAAGGTGACATAAATAATGAATAGTTTGATCACTCTATTATTATTTTGTTATAGAACAGAGTCTCCGCGATGTTCTATAACATACGTGGAATTCAAGAGAGAGAATGTTAATATTTTGTTATCAAATATGATTTCATACTTGGCAAATTCTGCAACGGTTGTGGAGAAATAATATTTTTGGTTAGTTTAGCAAATTGGAGATTTGTTCCGAGTGGGTTTGTTTCAGATGGATTTCCAGATTTTTTCTACTTTCCTGAACGTGCAAGGGTAAATTACTGTAAAATTTTGGACCCAAATAATTACAACAATTGAAAATGAATTGCAAGTTTTGAACCGGAAAAACAGATAGAATGAATGAAGAACAGAGTAAGTTAAATAAAAGCTGGTAAAAATGGTGGTTGCATAACAAAAACACCGACGACCTCGTTCGTCTTCCACGAATAACGTTGGTTATAATAATTTTTTTCAAAAGAAAGTGCAAATAAAATTTTTTCCTTGAAATTTTTTGGAATTTTTGCACTACTTTACTAAAGTACTGATTATGACGATGAATCATTCAACAAAACTGTGAAGTGAACTTGAATACTTCACAAAAGCGAGAATGCAATTAAATTTCATAGGAGATTTGAGTCCATTCTTTTGTTACATACGCCGAAAGCTCGCTTCTCTGGAACATTGCGAGCCCGGCGCAAACTAAATTGGAAAGCATCCTACAGCATTCCGACATGGTTTTGAAATCAATCGCGTTTTAAAATTGTTTGTTTCCGGGAAAGTTCTATTCCTAGAGTACGTGTACGTATTTTTCTTGCATGCCATTTTCCACCCTTTCAAATCGACAATAGAGGCGGCATCGGCATTCCGCCAGGGTGCCGTTTGAATAAATAGACTGCCTTAAATCAAACGGAAAAAATCGTAATTTTTGCGAAAGGTTTTAGTTCAGCATTTCCGAGATTCTTTGGTGAATTAATTCTGATTGGGTAATTTCTCATGCGATGGAATGGCTTCCAGGAGGATTCGGAAAGGGTATTACTGGTATAATTACATGTATAGACCAGGGTAAAATCGATTTTAAATACCTGAATTCATAGAAAAGCATTATGTGGGGGATGGACTCGTTTGGATATTGGTTTTAACGATATGTGGCTGAGATTTCAATCCTGTCGGAAAAAAATTTATATATATTTGAAAAATCTGAAATTTTGTATCGATAATTTTTCAACATTACTCCAAAATTAACGAGAAAACACATTAAAATCCATTTTTATGAATCTTGGTGAAACGGTCTTTTTGTGTTTTAGATGTGCTGTAATATTTTCAAAGCAAAATATTTATTTTTCAATTGTAAACCAATTTAAAATAAAAACAACCAATTTTCAATTGAAAGAGTTGGTTAACAAAATTTCGCTTCTTCATCATTATTAGTGGTCATCTTTGTTGAAACCTCGACTTCACTATGGTAATAAAAACTGTAATTTTCATATGGAAAATTGTTAAAAATACAAAAACCCAAAAAACGACAATCGATTCACCAGAAATACTCAGAATTTTTTCTGTGAAAATGAGCGTTGATATTGATAAAAAATATTCATTTTCATGTTATATACAGTGCTAGTCCGTTTCCCCCCTACTAACTTTTGAACCACCTAGTATATCGCAACGAAATTTGGAAGGCTCAAATAGGAGATAACCTACTTTTTCATGAGAAAATTTCAGTTAAAAGTTTCAAATTGGCAGCTGAGCACCATCTTCAATATTTTTTTTAAATAAAACACCCAGTATATCATTACATGACCGGTTAGGGACGATCATAAGGAATCCAACAACACCAAGTTTGATGCTATCATCTCCAAAGACTAAGGGGATATCGCCTATTATTTTCTCCACAAGCCGAATGAGTGTGAGAGAGAATTTATTGACCCGCCAGAAAAAGTTTCTCTCTCCCACCCATTCGGCTTATGGAGAAAGTAAAAAGTGATATCTTCATAGTCTCTGGAGATAATAGCATCAAACTTGGTGTTGTTACATTCCTTATGATCGTCCCTAACCGATCATGCAATGATATACCGGGTGTTCTATTTAAAAAATTATTGAAGATGGCGCTCAGCTGCCATTTTGAAACTTTTAGCTGGAATTTTCTCATGAAAAAGTAGGTTTTCATCTCCCATTTGAGCCTTTCAAATTTCGTTGCGATACACCAGGTGGTTCAAAAATTAGTAGGTGGGGAACGGACTTTAGACTGGCACTGTATAATAATTTACTTTGAATAGGAGCTGCCCGACAATGTTTGCACCTGGCCACATTCTTGATAAAGAAGTTGATTCCTTCAACAGTAAATCCATTCGCACACAACTGATCAATCTTAATGATATCAGCTAAAACCTTGAGAAGAGAATGAATACAAACGGTCCATTTTGATATCGAAGGAAAAAAAAGGTTTCTCATTTGCAAAAAAATGTGGCACTAATATTATTTAAAGTAGTGTAGTAAACACAGGTAGAAGATTCATTTGTCAGCATTCAAGAAAGACAGCTATAACACATTATTTAAGATCCGCATTGTTATGAGTGTCCTGAAATAGTAAAATCGACAATGTCTAAGTACCCTTTTCTGACAGAAAACAACTACTAACGTGGCTGATACAACGATGGACATTGAATTACATCGGACAGATATTTGTGCAACGTTCTTCCAAGAAGACCCAGTTGCAATTGCCTAATAATAATTGTAATTATACAGCAGATCATCCTCCATCTGGCTGGGGAAGACCACCGGCACACGCATTTCGAGGCTATTGCCTCGTCATCAGTACAGAGTAGGTCACAGCCAAATTAATTATAATCCACTGAATAAGTAATATTTCCCCACAAATGAAGCAGCGTCTCACAGTAAAAGTCAGTCGCAGCGCCATCCGCGGGAAAACCATGAGTGGCCTGAAACGTTGAAGTTTTTGGGTTCAGCACGATGTGAAAATTCCCTTGTTCAGGACGTACGATGGTGGCGCTATAGTTTTGGCAGTTGTCTGTATCATCAACTTTCAATGTACTTTAAATAACCGACACATTGTTCAAACAACAAATTGAAATTCAAAAATATCGATGGAAGCAAAACAGTAGCTGACTGCGAACAATTCGTATTCGATGATAGTTAAACGATATGTTCAGTAATTTCAAAACTATTTACAAGTTTGTTACATGGAATTATTTTTTTCAACCCTTATTCGAAATAAAAAGTGAGAAAATCGCAAGATTACTAAAAAATCAATTATGAAAAAGTACCCACCCACCCTCCGAAACATTTACTCAGTCGTTTTGATTTTTCTTAATTCACTTATAATTTACCCAGAAATTTCGGACCATCCACGCTAAGAACCATCTTTGAATCAACAAATAAAATAACGGAACATTCTAGATCAGCAGAAGACAGCAGAAATCCACCCAAATCGGCACGAGTTCACAGAATTCCATGCAATTGTACAAGCGAAGTTTTCGATTGGGACAAAACGAGAAGTCCGCATCAGTGTCTGAACATGCGTTCTCTGACAAAGAACACAATATCCTCTTCGAAAAGACCGATATGCTAGCAGCATTGAAACATTATTCAACCAGAATTTGTTGAGAAGACATAGATAGAAATTATCCAATTAGAATATATTGAGAAAACATACTGGGTGACCACGAGGTGAGGTACGCCCCCCAATTTTCCTATAGTTTTGAAGATACAGATTACAAATTTGGTATGTCGCTATAGTACTTGAATACTCACATTTTGACGCCACTACTGAAATTTCACCACTTCTGGTGTAACCGGAAGTGACCCGAAAATTTTATTTCAAATGACACCCTGTACATTTTTTTTCATTACCCGAAAGAGCACGCATTTTGTGCTAACACTGCTTTTCAATTGAAAATCAGTTGGAAAATGGGGGAGATACAGTTGATTATTCAATCGAACAAAGTTGGCAATGAAATTCAAACTATAATAATCATGTTGAAAAGGGGAACATTCTCCATGAAAATTGAAAAATGAAAAATGTGACTTATTTGTAATATCTAACAGAAAACAACTACTTCCCCGGCACAAGCCACGCTGGACATTGAACTACATCTGATAGATATTGTGAAAAGACTCTAACTGAAAAGGAAAGAAAAAATCTGAAAGTGAAAATTTGCATTTTCATTCAGATAGCTGACTTTTTTAATTCTTTCTAGTTTTTCTTGAACAAATCATTAAATAAATTAGATAAGGAGAATGTTATTAAAAAAAAAGAGGTTATCTTGAACGATGGAAAATAGCGACTAAAGTTTGTCTTTCAGTCGCAGATGATTCCACAAAAGATTTTATGAATTTCCTATTCATATTTTCGAACTAAAATATAATAATCACAATTGACAAACAACAACAAGTTACCAGAGAAAGCTTCAAAGCACGATACAGTTGAAAACTGAGTAAAAAGTGCTACCTCTAGCTTTAAAAAATATATATGTACCTATATATTTTTTTTTGAATGGATGTACCCAGAGACCTATACTTCTAGATCAGCTATTGTGCATCAAAACCGTTGAAAAAATTTTCACAAATTTCGCCAAATATTTGAAACAATTCGAATGTTCCAAATGCTCATTGGACTAGCGCAGTGCTAATTTCTTTAACCCAATGATGAAATAATCTCATGAGACTCATATTATGGGTATTTTATGAAACATAATGGAATAGTGAGTATTCATTTTCTTGAATATTTTCCTGAGCCGGATCTTCGTGTTTCTATAGCTACTCTGGAATTTCGGAGTAGCCTAAATGACATTGCAAATGTGTAGTTGGCTTTCTGTAGTCGCCTCCGTTAGTCTGTAGTCCAAGTGTTGCATATCCTTGCATTTGGCTACACCTAACTGACAATGACCAACAGTCTGAAAAACACGTGTATACGGTTGCTTTTCCATTCGAGCGAATCCATTATCTCATTTTCAGTATATATAAACAGAGGGAATGAATGAACAAACAATCATAATGGATATTGATAAAAATGTTTCATCAAAAAAGGACAATGAAAGAACATCTGTTTGAATTCAGAGAACACAGTGAGGACTAATAGAAAGGAGGTATACATTGCCGTTATTTCTTGAGGTTTCATACTTAGTGGATTTTCTCTGCAGGTAACCTGTTTCAATGCTTTGTTGTTTGTTGAAAGGATGAGTCCTACGACACTGGATGCCATAAAACAGACGAAGCCTTTTTTTATTTCTGAGCGGAATTATTTGCAAACTGCATCATACTGTGACGTAGAAGTCATTGAATATTTTCCATAAAATTCGAAGAATCAAATTATTGCATAACCTATTTCGTTCAGTCCATCGAAATTCCATTGTGCATGATATGAATTTTATTTTTTATTTTTGTACCGTGGATCCGATTATCAGTATTGCGTTATTGAATTCTTCATATTTGCAAAACCCTGGTATTCCATTCAAATATCGAATAGAACTATCCACTCAATGTGTCTGAAAGTATCGTATACCCGAAAAACGGAATAATATTCAACATATTACCAGAGATGAAATAACCGAGGCAGTACTCAACATTCCTATAAGTTGATCACTTTGGCGTATAACCCAAATAGTTTCAAGAAAACTTATCATGGTTGCTAAAAAGAGAAAAAGAAAAAAGTAGAAAGGAAAAAAGTTTTTGAAACACGAAAAAACTTTCAATGAACAGTTTGGGAGTAAATTCTTTAATATTGAAACATTCATCTATATTTTTTCGTAACTTCGAGATGAAGTTGAAACGGCAAAATATATTCCTACTTATTCTAATGTGAACGAAATAGTTATTGTGTTGAACTGATGTATATGCATATACAATATACTCAAATCAAATATAATTCATCTTGAATAGGTATTTGGTTTTCAAACACAATATGAAGCTATATTTCACGAAAAGTTTCTTCTCGAATAATCGGCTATTTTACTCAATTTGTTCCTTATAATTCCTGCTAAAAGATATCCAGTACAGTAATATCCCTGTTATTTCCGCAGAGTCCGCCTTATCTCTCACTTCTTTTATAGGACAGGTTATTAATTTTCTCCTATTGTCTTCTCTTTCATCTCCGAAATTTTCCTCTGAAAGTTATATATGCGTGTCCTCAGAGCATTTCTTCCACACTTAGTTATTACTTCTACTGGAATTCCATTGTTTCGAGCGCTTTTATAGTTCTTCATATTGTTCATCACCTTCCTCGTCCCAATTTACGATTAATTTTGTCAATAACCAAACGTTCAGAGCGAAGTTGGCGGATCTTTGGGTTTCGGCAAATATTTGATGATTACCGGGTGTTTTACGGTGGATGGAACATTAGAAGACGGAAGACCATTAAATGAGAATGAAAAATGGATTGTATAATCCAATATTCCGCAAAAAACTTTATACAATAGGTGATTCGACGGCACTTATTCTACAGAAAACAACTACTGTCCTTTACGACCACTGAATAGCAAATAGTATCAAATAGATATAACGGAATGGTCGTAGGAGGCAGTAGTTGTTTTGGATACTTGCCAATGAGTTACTCATAATTATAAAATATATATAATTAGATAATAAGATAACAATTCATAACATAAACCATTTAAATTAATGATAGAATTGCTACAATTTGACAATATGATAATAAGCGTAAAGCTCTTGAAAATGCTAACTTTGTTAGCGAAACGCGCGTCGAGTGAAAGTGACGTAGTTTTGGTGTTTTGGGTAGCTTCTATTTCTTGAATTGTATTCACACCAAAGGTTCCAAACATCCATTTCCGATCAATATGATACCTGTCAAAGAAAAAAGTCTGTATGATACGCTTTCGCAAAGGGTTTTTTGTACTCGCGTGTTTGTTGAACTTCACGCTCATGAAAAAAGTCCTACTTTACGAACTTGTATCATAAATAACAATTGTCAAATTTTGTGCTAAACCTGACCATTGAAAAATTAAGTATGATGTTTTTCACAATGCAAATTTTCAAAATATTGATATTAAGTCCAAAGCTGCATAAAACCATCAAGTATTTTGCCGATGTACAGATCTCGAATTCAGCATAGTATGAACTGCATTCATTCAAATAAACGAGAAAAGTCATGACGATACAAGTGTCATTCTCGTCAAAAACTGATTCCAAACAAACCTTGGCCAAATTTAAATCAGCTTGTGTTAATTTTCAATTGAATTCAGTTTATTTCAATCCACAAAGATAACATGTATTACATTCGAGTCATTTTAACCGTTCGAAGAAAAAATCGTAGGCAAACTAAGCAAACATACAAAAACAACCTTATTTTGCCAGAGAAAACAGAATCCGAACAACCTCTTACAAACTAATAAGCAAAGCATCAACAGAGAACATAACCTCAAATTCTTGGTTAGGAATCAGATTTTTACAAGAACGACATTTTTAGCAACACACCTTTCTCATCTAAGCGAACGAAGGAGCGAAACCAAAAAAAAACTCACAATTTGTGACAGCTGTCATAGTGACGGTTCTCGATTGGACCTAAAATTCTTCCAAAACCATTAAGGGTCTTTAGCTCTCAAAATAGGAAACATATCGCTAGATGGCAGTGCGTGTTCGAACGATTGAATAAATTCAAACTCCGTCCATTTTCATTTTGTCAACTCTCGCGCGGTACAGGACCGAATTAAATAATTCGGTGATTGTTTTTCCTATTCGCTTTCGCGGTAATCTGAAAACTTGCAGATTAAATATTGCGCTTCAGTCACAGAATGAATCGAAAATTGAAAGCGAAATAAAAAAAAACTGAAAATCTGTAGAAAATAAAGCGTTAAAAATAGTAAGTATAATTGATTGACGGGCAGAAACTATTAAAAAAGATGTTTTGAATGAGAATTTTGGGAATAAAAGTGTACCGCAAAAAGATATACCGATGGTCTGTCTAGAATATTGGATAAAAGCTGATGACATGCATGCAGCATAAATATACAGTGCTGGCGTATTAAGTCTTTATCGCATATAATTTTTTGAAGGATTTTCTTTTAATCATATTGAAACACAATTAATTTTATTGGGGTACTTGGTCATAATCCGGTAATGAGGCATTGGAATATTTTTCAGAGAAAAACACTAAGTAGCGGACGAGATTTGTGTTGATGGTCCCATTCGATTCAAAATTTGTATGAGAGGGTTTTCGGGAGCGGAGATTAGGAATCGTTTGTCCAAATTATCAAGATGGCGGATGAAATTTGTGATTGTGGTCAGATTCTACTCAAAATTCGTATATGGGAGTTTTCGGTCTAGGAGATTGTGATTTTTTTTTAAGTTATTGTTTTCAAGATGACGGCTCCAAAATGGCGGCCGAATTTTGTGATTACGGCTGATTCGATTTTATATGCTAATTTATTGTTTTTTCACATTTTTCATACTTGTAATTGTAGTGTTTCGAAAACATATTTTTGATTTGTTTGCTGCAACTTTTTGACAAGTGATTGCCAAAGCGTCGTTGACAACATCGCCTCCCCACTCTGGAGTGGAATATATATTGAGGAGACGAGGAGTTTTACTTAACTTCATCATACTGAAATTCCACTTCGAGTAAGTATGCATTACTTCCTTCATATAAAAAATTCAAGATATCGGACGATATTTGTGATTAAGGTCTGATTTCATTCAAAATTTGTATGTGTGGGTTTTCGGGCTCGGTGATTTTTAATGTTTTGTTAAATCAATGAATTCAAGATGACGGCTCGAAGGCGGACAAGTTTTGTGATTATGGCCCGATCCGATTCGATGAAGTAAGTATCCATTTTTTGATTCGTTATCCGATTCCGTTCAAAACACCAAAACTGGTATTTAGGGATTTTCCTGTCAAATTTGAGGAATTGGAGATGGCGGACGAATTCATTAATCGATTCTATGAATACAATATTGATATTTAGGGGAATTCAATTTGTGATTTACATTCTCTCTGAAAAATTCCATCTTGGAGTTTTCGGGGTGGATAATGTTGTTTTAAAAACTAATTCACACTGGCAAAATTATTTTTCAAATTAAACGAAACAATATTAAAAATAGTGATCAATTATATATAATAGAAATTTCTTTGAAAACCATTTGATTTAATTAATTTAAACCACTTTGACATAAACGTGTACACACACACACACACCTACCCACCTACACTCACATGCACTCATACACACACACCCAAACACACAGAAAGCTAGTAATTGTGAAAATTATAATATTTCGAAGTTCCATTCGACCAGTGATTTTTTTTCTTCCAATCTTGGAGTACATACACGAATATTTGCATCATCTGTAGAGTTTATATCCAAATGAGTTTGAGAAAACATTTTTGACCGAGTTAAATGGAATGTGCTTTCATTCAATATCATAACCGAGAGTTGTATATTACAGCACAACAAAAATGTGTAGGCGCAGGAAATATTTCAAGTAATCTGAAATCCGACCCTGTGCCAGAACTTGTATGATCCCTCTCTTCACGTTTCACGTTATCAGCCGTATGGGAGGAGCAACATGAGGTGCGTAAAGTACTTCATTTCTGTTTCGAAATCCAGAATTGTAAGAAATAATTAATTTTCGCTAGTCGACGACTGAAACATTCCTTTATCAAACGTTGTTGGTAGAATTGGATATTTCCCAATTCGAACGGAATAATGCAAGGAAATCCATTTCGCGAAAACAACACTTTTTTGTAAAATTATTTACAAATAAACGGAATTTTTTAAGAAGAAATGAGAATGACGTTGAACTAAGTAAATGATAGACTTCAATAATACAATGGAAGATCACAAAAATATTCGTTCCTTTTGATGGTGGCAATGATGAAAAATGCACAATAATGGAGGGAAATATCCTTTTCATTTATTTAATACTTTCGAAATATTTTTTGTTATTTTTATCTGTATACACTCATACATGCCTTCATCAATCGAAAAAAAAAAATCGTTTCCGACTCCCTTTTTGTCAGACCCTTGAGGACTATTACAACGTCTTCAAGGGTTTCATAATACTTTTTCAACATGTCTTCTTGTGTAGATTGGTGGAATACGATGTATTCCTAATATGGCGAATTTAAGTAGAGTTGAAAAGAAAAATATCATTTCAAAGTGTGAGTATACGTGTTTCAAGATGTTACTATATTGAGGCATTTTAGGCGTGGATCGGTTAGTTACTACCCGTCAGGCAGACAGCTATAATTTTGTATATCGTCATCTTTCTGCTAATTTGATCTCTTTTGAAAAAATTATAGGTGCCTTCAGATCGAAAGCTGTCACTCAAACTCTTCCAGAAACTGACTGCGATTCACATAATGCACAAAAACAGAGAGGTATCTCTGTATGTCTTTATTGCACACTGCATTACAATTTTCGAATTGCATTACTAATACCTAATATTACTTTTATTTTCTGCAAATACTTTTATTTGAGTTTTCTTTGTAAAATTCAAAAATTGATATGATCAAAAAATATAGTTGAATATATAAGTTGAATACATAAAGCTCAGAGTTCTTCTGGAAGATCGTTTGAGGAACAATTAGTCTACAGGTGGTTTTCCTGTGCGAATCAAAACTAAATTCCGCTATTTGGTTACAAGAAGCACTTTCAATGTTACCCTCTGTAATGAAGAACATTACACAAGTATCTGTCCGACACAATTCAATACCCGTCGCGTTATTAGCCAGGGAAGTAGGTATTTGTGATAATAGCCTTCAGAATTGCAGGCGGATGGGATCGAAAAGGATATAGGGTCGACATGCCTGTTATCATAATCATAACCAATTCATTATTTTACCGGAAAGATGATTTGAATAATATGCCAGTTTTGACCACTATGTGGCCATAACTAGACAAATGCATAACCGGTTATGGCCACTGCGTAAATAAGCTCTAAAGTGCATCTGTACTAGTGAAATCAGAAGGAATTGTTGGATTTTTGGTGATTCAATATATTTCTATTGCAGTATAAACCATGGTACGTCAAAAGAATCAAAAAACAACCAACACAAAATTCCAGTATACCCAAGAGAACTTGGAAAGTCGCAGCAGCTAGTAAATTGTTCAAAGTTCCACGAGGAGGTTGTCAGGAGAATATTTCCTAAACATGCCTCGAAAATGTGGGCCAACTTCGATTTTAGGGCAGCACACAGAAAAATGTTTGGTTGATTGGTTGCTGCAATGTGCCAAAATGGGATTTCCGGTCCATAAAGAAGGATTGATATTTACGGTCAGGAAGATCATTGAAGAGCTTAATCTGAAGACTCCTTTTATAGATAATAAACCCGGCGATAAGTGGTTCTACTCTTTTATGAAACGCCATCCCGAACTTTCCCGGAAACGTGCTGAATATGTGAACCGTGCTAGAGGCACAGTAACTGCAGCAAAAATCAGAGGCTGGTTTTCTGAGGTAAAAGAAACTCTTGGATCTCATGCTGATGTTCTCAATCATCCAGAAAGAGTGTTCAACATGGACGAAACGTGCTCCTGCCTGGCTCCAAAGGGTGAACTGATAATCGGACCTAAGGGTCAACATGTCTATAATGAATCCTCAAGATCTGATAAGGAAAATATTACTACCTTATTTTCGTGTAATGCTGCTGGACAATTTTCCACTCCAACTACCATTTTCAAATATGAACGTTTGAATAAAAAAGCTACAGAAGCGGCTCCTAATGATTGGGGTATTGGGAAAACGGAAAATGGTTGGATGACATCACAAGCATTTTTTGAGTATTTTGCCAATATATTTGATACGTTTTTAGATCAAAAAGAAATTCAGCGACCAGTTGTTGTATTTCTGGATGGCCATCACATCTTACCCTACCTCTGAGCCGTTTTTGTCGTGAAAAACAAATTATTCTGATTGCCTTATACCCTAACAGCACACACATCATGCAACCCCTTGATGTTGCTGTATTTAGTCCACTCAAAAAGCACTGGAAAAAAGTTGTTCGTCAATGGCCTATTGATCATAATGGAGTAGAAATTTGATGTCCCAACAGCACTTTCAAAAATAATCAAAAAACCCACGATGCCTGCGAATATACGATCTGGATTTAAGGTTAGTGGACTCTATCCATTTGAACCAAATAATGTTGATTACTCCAAAATTGTTTTACGTTCTGTGGATAATAACAGCAACGATAACGCCTGTGCTAAAGATAAAGATCATTTAGATTATACTGAATCCAGAATCGAGATTAGTTTGCTGCGGCAATTCAAATCTACCAGAGAAAAAGAAATGCACTGGGAAGGCAACCCTGAAGCATTGATGCTTTATGAGTTCTGGTTATCAGTTGCAGATGAGTTGGAAGGCCCAAAAGAGCAGCATGCCATTACCCAACACAATTAATTGAATAATCACCGATAAAATCGAAAAATCAAACCGATTTCCTGTTGACTGTGGCGACCGAAGTAACCCCTACGAAAGAGAATTCTCATATTAAAGTCATTACGCTTACGAATTATAACGGTTGTATTTCTACAAACGTTCAATTCCATCATTTTTACCGTGAATCATGGCAGTGTGAACGAGGCACCAACTGAGTTTATAAGTTTCAGAATATGACTTACAATGTTTCTGTTGATTAATCTTTATTTTACAGCTCGAAGAACGCTGCTGAATGCTCCACCAAGTCTGAATGATAAATTATTTAATAAAATCAGTAAAAAATGTTAGTGTATTTGAAAACAACTCAACTGTCAAAGTCACGTTTGAATTATTTGAATTGAAGTCTTATTCTTCTCAACATTTTAAAGATAGTTAGTTCTTCTTCTTCTCGTTTTTATTTAGATTCAAAATTATATCAATTAGCCAGTTCCGACAAAGTGAGTTCCGTGTTCCGTCCAAACCATGGATGTTATTTGTAATGATCATGCAGAGAGCGATAGTAAATTGAAGTTTTCATGCGTAGGCAAGATGTTGGTTTCATTCTATCTATGAGTTCTGTGATCTTAACATGAGCCAACATTTAGTAAGCTGTTCTTTGATAGTGTGACAATTGGTAACACTGTTTGTAGAAATTGAGGAGGGGATTAAATTTTGAATTTCCGTTATCTTCCATTTCCTCCATTTCGTCCATTTCTGCGTTTGGTCTCACTTGAAGAACTCGCTGATGATTTAAATTTTTATTTTGAAAATCATCCAAACAGTGTATATTAAGAACATTTATAAAGAGGTAACTATCTATTTAAAATTCAAAGTGGAATTCATTGGAATAAATATTTTTGTCGTTTTTAATGCTTTTAAAATAATTTTATTTCCAATGAATTTTCATGATTTTTCAAATGGCGTCAATGGACATGTTTTACAACAAATTCTCCTTTTTTTTATGTGTGTAGTTCGACCAAATTAAATTTCAAGACGATATTAAATTTCAAGATTTAATTAAATTCCAAGATATGATTAAATTTCAAGACCAGATTTAAATTTAAACATGATTTAAATTTAATTTCAAAAAGCTTAGTTAAAAGCTTATTTCTCGCCATTGAATGAACGGCGATGTTAGTGGCCGATTTGCAAATTACCACAATATGGAATAGGATAACTATAGCTACCTATGATAGCTGACTGGCTGAATTACACACTCGATCAGGTGTCCAGAACCAGGTGGGGAATTCAGGAGTGTTCCAGAGCTGCTGTTACTATTTGAATCAAGGAGCCCGAAGAGCTTGAAATATTAACAGGAGAAGAGTTTGGTTGATTCTTTCTTATAACTGATGATTGGTCAAGGAAATATGTAAGGTTTAAATGCATTTAACCCAATATTCCAAGTAAGTTGGTATGACCATTTGAATAACATACAATAGTCCAAAGAACCAAATTTCTTCCCTTCAACCTGATTACTCTCATCATCTTTTATTGAGTGTCTCAAGATCGTCAAGCCCTGAATTTGGCTTAACATTTATTTGATTAAATACTATTTTTTAATAATTGTTTTACTTGTATGTCTGGAGTGTTTTCTCTTTCAGTGTGATAAAGACTTTCTACAGAGACTGGCTTTGAGAATGAAATACTATATCAGAATTCCTGTAGATGGCGTCCAAATAACAACTTTCAATTAGCTATTTTATTCTCACTGCCATAAATTGGATTTCTAAGAATATCTTTGGGTTAATTCACCAACAAACGTACCACGACCTTTGCCTCCGCAATAAGAGTTAGCCCTCCGCATTGTTTATATGAGGTTTAGGTGAAAAACCCCTTAAAAAGGGAACAAAACCTTAAAGAGTTCGACCAAATTAAATTTCAAGACGATATTAAATTTCAAGATTTAATTAAATTTCAAGATTTGATTAAATTTCAAGACCAGATTTAAATTTAAATATTATTTAAATTTAATTTCAAAAAGCTTAGTTAAAAGCTTATTTCTCGCCATTGAATGAGCGGCGATGTTAGTGGCCGATTTGCAAATTACCACAATATGGAATAATAACTATAGCTACCTATGATAGCTGACTGGCTGAATTACACACTCGATCAGGTGTCCAGAACCAGGTGGGGAATTCAGGAGTGTTCCAGAGCTGCTGTTACTATTTGAATCAAGGAGCCCAGCTTGAAACATTAACAGGAGAAGAGTTTGGTTGATTCTTTCTTATAACTGATGATTGGTCAAGGAAATATGTAAGGTTTAAATGCATTTAACCCAATATTCCAAGTAAGTTGGTGTGACCATTTGAATAACATACAATAGTCAAAAGAACCAAATTTCTTCCCTTCAACCTGATTACTCTCATCATCTTTTATTGATTGTCTCAAGATCGTCAAGCCCTGAATTTGGCTTAACATTTATTTGATTAAATACTATTTTTTTTAATAATTGTTTTACTTGTATGTCTGGAGTGTTTTCTCTTTCAGTGTGATAAAGACTTTCTACAGAGACTGGCTTTGAGAATGAAATACTATATCAGAATTCCTGTAGATGGCGTCCAAATAACAACTTTCAATTAGCTATTGTATTCTCACTGCCATAAATTGGATTTCTAAGAATATCTTTGGGTTAATTCACCAACAAACGTACCACAACCTTTGCCTCCGCAATAAGAGTTAGCCCTCCGCATTGTTTATATGAGGTTTAGGTGAAAAACCCCTTAAAAAGGGAACAAAACCTTATATAAATTTGACTGAATGACAATCAGCCCAATCAAAGAGTAATATCTGAAAATAATAGTTCGGGAAATTCATCAGCATCCTGTTCTCTAATATTACCTGAAAAATCCTTAGCAACCGTTTTTGAGGACGTAGTTCGATGGCCCCATTCTGAACCATCTACATCGAAAGCAGGCAAAAGGAAAAAGGAGTATACCCCTAGCGTTGTTACATCAGATAAATGGATAGAATATTTCGAACTAAAAAACAAAGAGAAACAAGATAAAATAAAGCAACAGAACAGAAAGGAAGAAAGGGAGCGAAAAAAGAGGGAAAAAGAGCAAGAAAAAACTACAAAAAAATCAAAAAAATTGAAGATATCCGAGGAATCCAGTTCTGAGGACAATGAAGAGGAATGGGAAGAAAGTGGCAGTAGTCAAGATGACATTGACTCAGAAATGGATGTGGATCCAGTTGATCTCTTGTCAAAAGATGACCTGAGACCAGGAAATTTCATTCTGGTGGCTTTCAAATATCTTGGCAAGAGATCATCGGTATAAATATGTAGCTTCGATAACAAAAGTCAATAATGAAAATGAGGTTGAAGTACATTGCTTGAAGAGTATGGATAGGGAATAACGATCATTTACTTACATCGAAAATTTTGGGCAAGCTCCCTGAGCCAACATTAGTTCAGGATGGCCGTTATCTAAAAACTGTTTTTTCTTCTCCAGTAGAAGTTTTTGAAAAGGAATAAAAGAATTTGAATTATAATAGTTGTATTATTTCATTCTCAATGTTATTCCACCCTCCGTTGCAATCTTGTTAGATATATACAAAATCAGGCATGATGAGAGAGAAATTACAGTGAAATATGAGGAGTGGCCATAACTGGCAAAAACATGTGACCATATCTGGCAAAAAGTGGCCATAAATGGCAAAAACTGACACTTTTTTTAATAAATTTAAATCAATAGTCTCCTTTGAGAAAAACATTTTTCTTTTATAGGGAATATTTTGAGAATACTCCATAGAATATCATTGAATTTTTCCAGAATTTTTAGAGTCAAAATTACTTAATAGAAAATAGCTAAAGTTGACTTTTTCCTAAAAGTGGCCATAACTGGCTTGCTGACCCTAACATCAGTCAGCTACGACTATCATTTTCAAAAAATATATTTATTTTTTTTTTTTTCGAGATTTTGCATTATTCTTAGGCTACGGTTACAGTGCAAGCGACTTCGCGCGAACTTTGGTTCGCGCGTATACGTCCGAATTCGGGCGAACAAACAAACCGATGTAATGAAGTGTGTATGGTTACAGTACAAGAGAATTAGTCGCGCGAATCGCTATTAGTCGCTAGAAGTTCAAACGGGTTTGTTTTTTTCGCGCGAACTGCATAAACGGCGTGGTTGTCTGTGCATGTATTTACGGTAATTGACGATCCAAATTTTGAAACGCACACCTATATAATAATATGGATAGTGAACAATTAATCCTACTAGTGTTCAACAGAAAGGCACTGTGGGATCAAAAATGTAAAGGGTACCATAATAGGGATAAATCCCGAAAATTATGGGAAGAAGTGGCAAATGAATTAAATGTGAGCAGTAAGTAACATTCTTTTTTATTTAAAGCAGTTAGTATGTTTTTACGTTAAGCTATAGTTTACAGGACATTATTCTTTGATACCATGTTGTTCGAAATGTATTGATATAATTATTGATATGCTAAACCAGTCTTAAATATTATATTGTTGTGGAATGGCGCCAAGTTCACTATTAAAATATGTCTTAAAAGCGTCTCGTATATCGTATGCCATGTTAGTAGACCTGTTGTTTGCACGAGCTTTGTCATTTTTTTTATTTTGAGAATGTGTCAGCTCGGTTTGCAGTACATTGGACTGATTAATGCCTTCCCTGTCGATAATTATGTTGTGTAATAAACAAATACATTGCACTATTAAATCAACCTTATCAGGATGACACTCGATGGGTTTGTTTAATAGTCTCCATTTTGCTGTCATTATTCCAAAGGCGCATTCCACTGTTCTGCGACACCGTGACAGTCGGTAATTAAATATTTCTTCTTCGCGGGACAGATTTCGTTTGGAGAAGAGTTTCATTAAATACATTTTTAAAGGATATGCATCATCACCTAGCAAAACGTTCGGAAGCACCACATCGGAATTTGGAAGTTTTCTGTCGTCCGGTAGTAAAGATCCGTGTTCTAACTGCAGCAATAAAGTTGAAGACGCAAAAGTTCCTCCATCGCTTTGTTTCCCATATCCACCCACGTCAATGCAAACAAATTTATAATTGGCGTCTGCTACAGCTTGTAGCACGATGGAAAAATATTGTTTGTAATTATAAAACATAGAGCCTGATTTTTTCGGACATTTATTACGAATATGTTTTCCGTCGATACATCCGACGCAGTTTGGAAAATTCCACTTGTCATAAAACGATGTTGTGCTTCTCAATAACGATTCCTTTGTTGGTTGAGGCAAATGCTGTTGATGTAATTTATTCCATATTGCCGTACAAGTTTCATATACAACTTTTCTTATCGTACTGTGAGACATTCGAAAAGAATAGGCTAGAGAACGAAAACCAAGTCCAGTTGAGAGAAATCTGCAATGAAATCAAAAACCTTTGTTAAATATGTGCGTCACATTTCATAATTAATATAGGTCTTTTTATCACTTTCAGGTGAAACAGCAAAGTCAAAGTGGAAAGGACTGAGAGACACATTTCGTAAAGAATTTCAAAAAGTTAAAAGCAAACGCTCCGGTGACGAAGGTGGAGAACAGGGTGGTTCGGCCTGGCCTTATTACGCTAGTCTGTATTTTCTGGCTGATCAGATGACTCCGCGAGAAACTGTAGGTAACGTTCCGCCAGTGCCTAATAAAAATTGCGGAAGCTCAGAATCACAAGAACGGATCACAAGCACCCGTTCTTTAAAAAGTTCCAACGATATTCAGAAAAGAATGATAGAACTGGAAGAAGAAAAATTACAATTTTTTAAACAAAGAAAAGTAGAAACAACCGTTGGAAAAGATTATGACTACCACTTTTTAATGGGTTTACTGCCTCATTTGCAAAATGTGAAACCAGAAAGAAAGTATTTAGTACAGTTGCATTTGCACCAAGTTCTTGCTAATGAAATTATGTCTTACACACAACCAATACAACACGCACTTCCTCCACAAACGTTTTCCGGGTATTCGTCCACTCGAACTTCCTACACTCCTCAACCTACACCTTCTCCTTCTTTATCAGAATCCTCTTTACAGCCCTCGTATACTTCACTTTCATCACCTGTCTCTCCATCTAATAGCCTACCTCCACATTGGCATGCAGCAGGAACCAACATTCAGGATTCTCAATTAGATATTACAGCAAAAGAACAAACTTATACTGCTGCATCGTATTTCACGACTTTCCAGACTTAAATAAACTTACCATTACATTTATTTTGATTACTTACCTTAAAGTTATTGTTAACTTTTCAGATGGAGAAATACATTTTCTGAAGTTGCATTGTTTTCTGATATCTTCCTCTATTGCATTCAATATATAAGAGTATGTGTCATAAGTCATACGATAATATTCATAAAACTTTAATGGCTGATTCTGCAATTGTTCAAAAATTTGAAAATATTCACTTAAATGACGATGTAAATAAATTTCGTTAACCCAGAACTGCCTCTTTCCTTTTCTTACTGAAAGCAGTTTCGGTATGACACTTTCTGCCAAATAAAATTCTTCTTCAACGTCCAGAACACATACCGCACTTGCGTCCATATTGTACATAAAATCGCTCTGAATTTCGCTTAACGAATATGAACCATAAAACCACTTCTTGTTCGCCCGAATTCGGACGTATACGCGCGAACCAAAGTTCGCGCGAAGTCGCTTACACTGTAACCGTAGCCTTAGGAAATTAGTGTATATTACTTGTGTGGAAAGTGCCAAATCACATTCGATGGATTGTCGCACTCGGCTAGCGTCTTGTGCGACAAAATTTTCTCACATGTATGAAATGGCTCACTTTCCACATTAGTAATGTAATATACCATTTCGTACATTTCTATTACAGTGTTGGTTGATATATGGATTTCATTCAATTATTCTCCGAGCATTTCTTATGGATTTGATTTCTTACTGATGAATGAGAGGATTTGGTAGAGGAGACTACTTCATTTAGTTTTTCAATGAATTAATTTTGTGCATTTATTTCTGTACGAACTATAAATTCCGATGAATGCGAACAACAAAGTAATAAATATTGAAGTTTATGACTGATATTTTGCACGAACCCACTAATAAATTCAACATATCTATTGTTATTCCCAAAGATTTATGTCGTGTCAGCCTGGGTTTCGAACTTCGAGTGGAAATCGTTTTTCACCGTTGTGAAATATTTATTAAAGATTTCCAATAGTGAATGTAGTTCTAGATGTATGTGATGTATGACCGAAAAGCAGATTACATTCCCTCGAATTATCTCGTTTATCATGAAGCACACAATGTTTGATTTCAATACCCCGGCGATTTCGCGTTTGCGTAGGATTAGTAATTCGAATTGCCTAGTTTTTTCTCCGAGTTTTCATTAATCTCCACACGAGTCTCCACACTATGTGAATAATAGAACAGAATTGGTCGATGGTGTTGACGTGAAAGGGAAAGGTGGAATTTTTGAAACACTTGTTTATTTACTTCCTATCAAAAGTAGAAATAACACAACTTCCACACGAAGTTTAATCCTATATTTTACCCCTTGAGGATAGAATTTCCAGAAACTCTGAATTATTATTAAAAATAATGAAACTTCATTAAAAAATTTCATCCTCCATTTACCCCCACTAAGGGTGGAATTCCTATAAACGCTGAAATTTGTATTATTTTTATTAAATAACAGATCCCCCATATAAAGTTTGAGCTCCCTTTCCACCCCCCTAATGGTAATTTCCATACCAAATTTCATCCAAATCGGTTTAGCGGTTTAATGTAAATAGGTAACAAACAGACAGACGGACAGGGTTACTTTCGCTTTTGAGTATATAGTATCAGTTTATAATATATGGTTTGGAGTTTGTATGTCTAGATTCTGATCTTTATCTATAAAGATCATGACCATTTTTGATTCCATCATTATTGTGAATATTATAACATTTAAGGAGTGTTAGGACATTACTCTGCAGAGTACGAATTTAATCTTTGTATTTTTCATATATCTGATTATCTACAATTTTTATAAGAACATCTCGTCTTCACAAATACATATAAAAAAATTGAACACAACCAAAATATAATAGTTATTTATGTACCAAGGGTATACATATCTGTTTATGCCCGCGGTACATACAAACTTTTATGTCATACTAATTCGTTATTGCAATCCAATCTCAATTAATACAAATCAGTATTTTAAAAAATTCGGTTTGAATTAATAACATTGCCATTTTATCATAGTAGACACTATCGTTGCTAGGTGAATGTTGACAAACGTAAATGTTATAAAATCACAATAATTTTTATATGTGTCAAAGTTAGAAGTCAAAATGAACGAAGATTTTGGAATGCCTGACGAAATTATTAAAAAAGCTAAGAAAGCAACTGAAAATCTGTTGCCAAAAAAGTCTGTAGAAGCTTACGAAATGAAACGCGAAAAATAAGTTAAACAAAAAATGATTTCTCTTCATGCCCGCGTGGGCCATGAAGTGAACTTCATAACATAAAGTACGACATTAGATAGTTGGTAACTGAGCAATAAAAACACAATAATGAACTAGTACGACATAAAATAATTTAAAAAATCGGCGCTCCAGAACTGCTCGAATGGATTCGGTGGCGCATTCGCTTTTACAGCTGCAAAACGGATCATGGATTATTCTGATATTCCCTAGTCACACCTATAGTTAACCAGACTGTTAACGAAATTTTATACAGATTTTGATAGATTTAGATATGGTGTCATCAAAATGGATAGGTGTTCAAATCTAATTAAATAATTAATTTTGGAAGTTACCTAAATTATATATCGAGAAATACGAAAATGACTAAATAGCGAAAAAGATTTGCATTCACAGGACTGACATTATGCCGTTCACAAAGTTTATAAGTTCTGATAATTTCTGGAGATAAAAACACCTAAATTTTGAACACTAATCTTTTATTTCATTTCGGCATTATTTGATTAAAGATATCAAAATAAACTGAATGTTTACATTGCCATTTTTCCCCAACATAGAATGGTATTTTCAGATTTGACGACGTTTGGGATTTTATTATAATTTCAACGACTATTAACATGCAATACTTCTGCTATGTCACAACTTCAAATATATATAAAAAAAACTTGATAAACCCTGTTTCTATCAAATGAAGTTATTTGAAGTAAGTCATCGATGTGTATCCTATACTCACGCCTGCTGTTACGCTCGAAGTAAAGATTTAGGAAGAACGTTTTCTTTTACCAAGGAGAGAGAAATAATATAATGAAACTGATGAAACTATCTGCCAACAAGCTAAAAGTCGTTCTAAATCTAGTTTCACAAAATGCTGGAAGTCCCGGATATTTTTTGCACAGTTCTAATGAACTTTTGAAAGCTTTCTCCGGGATGCTGGAAGATTTATGAATCGACATTTTTTGAAATACCTATAATTCCATTATCTTACCCACTGACGTAGTAAGAGCTGAGGACACGACATCTCACCTTAAAAAAAAAATAATACCTATATTGTTTTTGAACAAAATCTAACATAAACAAATCTCCATTCATAAAATATGCCGAAAATCTCGGACAATGCTAATATATGAGTTGAATATGAATGAATTAGGATCTTGTAGGACTAACAGTTATAATAATGATAATAAAAACTACAAGTCGTAGGCGAGCACCGTAAATCATTGTAGTTGGTAATAGCCATTAAACGCAAGGAGAAAACCATACTTTTTCTAACGCTCTAACCAGTGTCCACTATTCAATTCAAACAGACGATGTTTCTTCTTGAAAATACGCAGAAGAAATTAAATTAAATGAAATATATCAAACCTAGTAAGAAATGAAAAAAAATGTATTATAGTGAAAAAACAACATATATTTTGGAAAAAAAGCTGATCATCCATATGCGATTCGAATCGAGGTCAAGTTGCCAAGTGGTTAGGATCACCGCTCTCCAATCATTCTGCATGGCTGCCGGTCATGCGACTGCAGAATCTTTCTGCTGATGATTCGGAAAGTGCTAGAAATGGCACGTTAAAAGATTTCTAATGGCTGCCGTTCGTAAGGGGACGACAGCTGGTTAACGGAAAGAAACAAGTTTTAAACAACAAACAAAATAATCCACTTCAACTCAAAAATGAATTTGCGTGTGTGGCTGAAACGAAATAATCAAAATTTCATTTTCTATAAATTACTAGGGCAATGAGTGAATATTCGTCGTTATTTCATTCAAGTCACAAACTCCCCCGACTGTATTGACGACTTCCGGAAGGGGATGGGGAATGGACGGAAAGGGGACAGCACATGTGCATGACGACACCCCGGCAGTTTCCAGGCCGAGCGCAGTTTGCCAAAGGGTGCCAAGGGTCCTCCAGAGAGGGCGCTGGTTACCATCTTTATTGGTGTTTGTGGAATATGCAGTACGTTGTACTGGGGTACCATGCCTCCTGTAACGCATATGGGTGGTTTGGAATAATGTAGATCACTGAAAGAGTTTGGTTAAATTAGGTATGATGTTTGGTTGTAATCCCGGAAAAGACTATGAACAAAAAACCGGGTCAAGATACTGGGCGTTCTAGATCCAAACTTATCTATGGAATTTGTTCTTCCCAGCGCTCTTGCCGCTTTTGGAAGGACAGAGATTGATAAACCGTTTACTTAGAATTCATTATTTTGAGCTTTAAGCATGGTAAGGCCTCAGGTTAACGGACTTTTGAGAAAAGTACTTGTTAGCCAGGTATCTTTCGTATGTGGGGAACGCAACGCATCCAATCGGATATATCGTATACTAGCAGTGACAATCATAATATCCACTGTAGAAACTGAATATCGAATAAGTTGCAGAACACCGGACAGGTATATAGCAATGCAGGTTGAACGTTAGCAGATCCTTAGCAAGGCTAAGCTTGGAGATCAACCCGCCGGATCGCCAGACTTATGTGCGGGTTCATTGTTGAACGTCTGTTTTGCTGTAATCCGAGGTATTTCACAGAGCTTGATTCCATCACGACTTCCTCCGAAATCCTGAACTTCCGAAAGATTCGGGTAAACTTGTGTTTTCTCGTGAGATTGATGACTTTGGTCTTGGCCGGGTTCAACACAGTCTCGTGTGCCCGGCTTCATATTCAATTATGCCACGAACCTTTTCTATAAAAAGGTACGAACATTGTCTATTATTTGTATCTTGTATATAGAAATGTTGCTGAAGGAATATGCTTGTCGCGTGTCTTGTGTGTTCATCGTGTTACTCAACGATCATGTTTTTTTAGTCATAAAACGGTTATTCGTGTATCCAGAGCAAAAGTGATAGAATGCCGCTTGAGAAGGTGTTTACCGCGTGACGTGAAGTTGATTGCGGTAATCTTTGGAGAGCGGAGAGCTGCAATGAAACTTTGTGCCCGAAATACAAACAAGATTTTTCTACAAACGCAGCTTTTAGACAAAAAGCTATTCAAATATCCAATAACTCACATCTCACTGCCGGCCGAGAAAGAACCCGGGCCTCATACGTTTAAATCGGTAGATTCAACTTTTTTTTCCAATATTTAGTAAAATACTGTCACTCACAAAGGAAGTTCTATGGAAAACGTCATCTTTGCATCCAGTTCTGAAAGCGTCAATGGCTACTTCAGTAAGGAGTAATTGAAAAAAAAACACTTTCCAATCCTACACTGGGAGAAAGTTGAATTTTACCGGCTTTACGGAGAGGAAAAAGTTGCCTTTTCTACGGCTAGCTGAGAAAATAAATTTTACATTTTCACGCTAGGTGGCGACGCCCGTAAACGTCGGTATAAAAATAAATTGTTAGCATTCGTCAATGTCTGCAAATTCATTGAATCATAAGTTGACATATTTGATGTTCGTTTGAAGTTAATTTATCAATTTTCCAATAAGTAAATAACATTTTTGTAGAAAAAATATTACCAACAATTATTGTGTAGGATAAAAAATTATGTGTGAACCACGACATTAAAGTGCCTTTTCATTACCGCCAAGGTATGCAATTTACTATTTCTGTCACATAATAGTATAAAAACCTATGTATACGCTGGCTAGGAAATAGCCCTATTTGGGTAAAAAGTTATTGAGAACTATCCACCTTTTACCTTCAACAGATGAGTCAATCTCCTACTACAATTCCTGTGGAATATTTCAATTATATTACGGCTGATATTCAAAGACAGAAATATCCTACCTTTTTCCGATATCCCTTCATCGTAACAATTTTATATTCAGTGAGGTTTCATTGGTTTTCTTGTATTCGAAAACCGCTGTTTCGTAAAACTAATAAATCCCGAAGGAGCCTTTTCGCATTCAAATTGAATTCCGGTCGTAAGAACCAACACAATAATTCTTATATTTCATTGAGTATCGTCTTTTGACGTAAGACCCATTCAAATGAAGACAGGGTTGGCTGTAGAATGTTTTCAGCAATGGTAACTGGCAAAAGGAATTGTTGTGGTCATTTCGAGTTCAACAGAAATATATTTGACGACAAGAAAAGGTTAGGTAGTGACCATGGCATGTTGGCTCAGCAAGTCTTAATGTTTGAATATGATGTAAGTTTTTTAGGGTTTTAATATAACTGTGATATGCGGTACATCAATGGATGGATGGATTTGGTGTGCCATGGAAAGCAATATAACAGTATATATCTGATGAGGATTAAAGAATTGTGGTTCCTTCGCCAAAATGTGTAATTAATAGAATCATAGTAGAATCATTATGAGTATTTAGCTGCTGGCAGACTCGTCAATGAATCTGATGTAATTTTTCGGGTTCTTGTATTAGTGTAATCATCCGGTATATCAGTAAAAGGATTCGGTGTGCCATGGTATTAACTAAGCTAAGCCCTTTCTTCAGTCTCAAAATATATTGATACAATAAGAATTTCGGCTCCTTTGCCAAAATAAGTCTTCATCAGAAGAACATTATCAGTCATTTATTTATAAACAATTATCTGCTGGCAGACTTGTCACTGAATATGATGCATATTTTTCTGGTCTTTATAATAAGTATGAGGACTGGACTGGCAATTATTAACCCTTAACCATGCGAACCCCACACGTTTGAAACTGCCAAATTACCTATAGAATAATTGTTCAGATGTCTCTCAGGGTCTATTTGTGAATTCCTCGATCACATTACTTTCAACAGACCTTTTACCACGAAAATAATTAAATTATCCATGGACCCCACCAGCACGTCTACGTAGGATTAATTTTCTTCAATTTTTGTAGATACCATTGTATAAAAATAGTTTTAAATATTCAGCTATTTTTAAAAATTATCGAAAAATAGGTAGAAATCGATAACTTGATATGATAAGTTAAAGATAGCTGGGGATTAATGAAATTTGAAAGAAATAAGTAATATAATTTATTTTTTGCCACTATAGCAGAAATCATTATAAAAACAACGTGTAGATGTTAATAGCGACCAATCTGTTTTCAGTTCGTTTGATGATCAGTTGAAGCTTAAAGTTCCTGGCTCTTTCTTTCTACGACCCATCACTAACTCAGAAGTATTCAATGCAATTAACCACCTGAAAAATTCAAGTTGTTCCGACCTATACAATTTGAAAAGTAGTATAATTGAAGAATCCGTTCAATTTCTAGTAGAAACTCTTACTATTTCATACAATGCCTGTATAACTGAGTGAATATTTCCTGATGAGCTGAAGCTTACCAAGATAATCACTGTTGTCAAAAAAGGATATATTGATAAACTGGAAAACTATCGCCCAATTTCGATCATATTTGGTAAATTATTTGAAATAATACTGAAAACTAGACTAGACATGTACTTTGAAAGCAAAAACCTTCTGAATAAGGATCAATATGGCTTTCGGAAATAATGCCCTACCATTCAAGCCATTACTAAGGTTGTGAAAGAGGTAGTCGAAGGCTTCGAAAACGGACAACTGACAGCATTCACTCTCTGTGACCTGAGCAAAGCCTTCGACTGTGCCTCTCACGATATTCTCTTCAGCAAACTTTCTGTCATATGTCCACAATCGAAAGCACTGTGTAGTCCTTAATAATAATGAACAATCAGCATTTGAAGTCGTGAAAACAGGAGTACACCAGGTTTCTGTTCAGGGGCCCTTTCTTTTCATTATTTATACTATTGATTTTTTCCATCATATCCTACCTGGTAAATGTATCGTTTTTGCTGATGATAGCACACTAATTTGCTCAGAAAAAACTGCCAACACTTAGTTATAGCAATAAAGCATTTGGAAAATCAAGCAGAAACGTGGTTCACTGAAAATCTTCTGGAGTTGAATAGAGACAAAACTCAAAATCTGATTTTTTCGTCGGATAATAAAATCAAAACACGTGTGAGTAAAAATCTCTGTACTCTGTAGCACGTCAAAGCAGACAATACCTATAGTAATTTCTTACGTTATTTTGAAAATTGCTGGTGTTGACATGGTCAAAATTATTATAAAATATTATAAATATTCTGACGACTACATTTCAAACGCTAGGATACAAAATATCACATAAGAACTGAGGCAGATAATAGTCAAACTAGGTGACTCAGAACAAAAAACATCCAATTAGGAAAGTTCGTTGCTGTGTTTGTCTGGGAAGTTATGACCAAAAATCAAAGGCAGAGGCAAAAAGTGCAAAGAACACATAAGTGTCAATTATAATTTTGAATGAAACTTTGTTCATAGAATTTACGGTAATTATTATTATTATTATCCTACACAACTGACTTTTTTGGAATATGCTGAGACTTCACCAGTATTTAAAAATTAAAGTTAATGGTTTTAAAACACCCCTCCCTTATGTGTTCCAGTGTTTTCAGAATATCGTATAAAAATCGTGGCTCCTTCGCCAAAATATGTATTCATTAGAACACTAATTTAATAGAAACTTTATACCGAATCTGATGTATGCTTTTCGGGTTTTCATATGATTTGTGATATATGGTCCATATCTGGACGAATTCGGTGCACCATGGCAGGTATTAACACCCATTTCTTCTGTGTCTTTGAGTCGTATCAGAGTATCTTATCAATATAAAGTATTGTGGCTCATTCGCCAACACGATTATTCGAGCCATTTATTAGTTATTTATGCAACAAGTGCAAAAAGTGAGTGTTTATTGCACTCGACGTAAAATAGTTTGACGAGGCCGTTAGGCCGAGTTGGACAACACGTCGAGTGCAATAAACAATTTTTGCACGAGTTGCATACAACATTTTTTCTACGTTCATGCAAAAAGCAAAAAATTATTTATTAAGGTGTGGCACTAGGTGTAGGAAAATAAAAAGAGAAACTCAAATAATTAATTATTATTATCGATCTGCATTGAAACAGATCACCATCATCTATTTTTCCATTAATGATACCCATTTTGAAACTTTCATTTCTGTAAGTGTCAGAATTAATTTTTGACTGACGTTTTCGTAACCACAATTGCATTATAAAAATCGAATAGGCTGTAATAGCCTGTTTGGATAATAAATAAATAAATAAATAAATAAATAAATCATAGTAGCCGTGTGCGCGTATGTTATCAAGAGGTGTGGTCATAGTACAGACAGTTTGCTTTATGCAAGTAGACGGTTTAGAACAAAGTGGATCAGTTTTGATTATAGAGTTATTCTCGGGAAAAAATTATTTTTTTAACTTTGGCTGATAACATTATTACAAAATAATATAAAATATGTAACTGTTTAAAACGTATTGTCAATCTCACAGAATATGTAGTGGGTTTGAACGTTTATGTTTGTCATGATGACAGCACGTTGAAGTAGAATGACAGATGAGTGCAATAAAGAACTTCCTTTTCCACTAAATATAGTTCAATAAAGTTTTGCTTTTTGCATGAATGTAGAAAAAAATATTTATCTGCTGGTAATAATGGCATCGTAAGTCAAAGTATTCAAGTGACATGACGTAATGAAGTTCAAAAGGTACTAGTTTTATAATAAAATTCAAAAAGAGAGTTCCTGATTGCTTAAATGAATGAACTTTTGGATAAATAAGCATCCAAGAATGCTAATAAGACTTTTTCATTAGTTCATCCGTATTTTAATGATTTCAAGATTACTTAAAAAGTAAATTTCAAAACATTTAATTGAAAGAAAAATTAAACCCACGCCATAACGAACAAAAATTTTGAAGTTGTTGAAAATATTTTACTGAGGTAGCAGATAAATATTGAATAATAATTGAGAAAATTATTTTTATTTTATTTGAAACTACATCTAAGAAAGCATATACAAAAATATAAATATTTCTCTGTATATCCTAAAAATATACGTTACCTTTTAAAACATAAGAAGTTTGTTGGTTTAAATAAAAGACACACGTTGCTATTGGTTTGTTGGCGGTAGACGCCGAGTAACATCCAAAGAGACCGGTTGTATAATTTTGATTTCAAAAGTAATTTTCATAAATCAGTGCAAGTAGAAGCCCACATTGTAAAATTTCAACAGAAAAAAAAAAATTTCAGAACGTAACCTATAAGCTGATGTGTATATACTACTTCCGGATAAGTGGATAAGTGGATAAGTGAGTTGAAAAGTACTTCGGAACAAGTAGCAGACTAGTGATCTCCATCATGATCAGAAAGATATTTACCAACCTTTTCACCTTCCTTGGACAAGGAGTTTCCTACAAAGCACTAAAGAAATGCGTTTCACTGAATTTTGATAAAATTCGTCAGTTTTCACCAAAAGTTTTCATCAAGAAACAAACGTTGCACACAGCTTGCCTAAAACCTTCCAGCCACAAACTGTTCATATTTTGATTTTGAAGACAATTTAGTATTTACAATTTATTAGTTAACTGACCTGCGTGGAGGCAGGTGTGCGAGCACGAATATTATATTTTCAATATTCGCCAATAGATGTCGATAGAATGAAATAACTCTAATAAATTAAAAAAATAATAATAAATAGAAGAGCAAATTCTATGGAACTCGCCCCTGTGTAAAAGAGTATAGTAAAAAATATACAAGCATTAAAAATAGGTAGAAATCAATCTAAAGCTTTCATTATAAAACAAATACTCACCCATGAATAAAATTTCATTATACTATGTAAAAACAACAACTTCAATTGAATTTTATAATAAATATGTCGCCCAACGTATAGAGCAACAGAAGATTATAATAAATTTCATAGTAATTATTGGTGTTTTTTACTAGTAGTTGGTACATTCATTTCCTACGTAACACCAGTGTTGACAGGAATAAATAATTTGCTGGTGCAATGTCAACAAAATGGCGCAGGTTGCTCAATATTTATCATACTGAATAACTGGAATTATTACATGTATAGTTTCAAATTAACCAGATTTTGAATTTGGAAAATATTTATATAAGTATAGTTCTGAATTTGTAGAAATCGTTAGATATACTAAAACATATATTTACTAAGTTAGAAACTATAGATGTCCTGCCATACCAGGATGCTTACTGCAATTTTCCTGTACAATATAGGAATATAATTGGGTAAAAAATCCATCAGAAAACAACTACGTTTCTGGATAATACCACGACGAACCTTGAAATACATCCAATATATTTCTTTTTTTTTTCTGATGGATTTTTGACCCAAATATATTCCTATACTGTAAAGGAAAATTGCAGTGAGCTTCCTGGTATGGCAGGACATCTAGTTTTTAACTTGAAAAGCAGCTCATTGTTAAATAATAGATTTCTTTCTGTTATGGTATATTTACTGCACGCCTGCAGAGATTAGATCCACAGACATTTTCGAATAATCAATAGTTTGGGGCATAATAGGTCCAAATGTCTAGGGATTCCTAATCAGAACCAGCCATTCATTCCACTTCCACTTCTGTTCCGGAAAAAGTTTACTGCATAAAAATCCAAATTTGTCTCACTTCTCTTGGAGACGCCGCTGTAATTTCGTAATGCTTTATGTAGAATTGTGACGGTTGTGGAAACGATAGAATGATAATTTACTGGCGTGGTTCAATTTACGTGACGGTTCAAATCAGGCAACCCTGCCCTACTCAAACTTAGATATCACGGTTATACTGATACATTTTTTTGTCGAATTGTCAATCAAGTGAAAATATAATTAATTGAAGACATTTTTGGCCCAGTCGACCCTCTTAAGAATTTACTCTCGAATAAATCCAAATCCAAATCTCAAACCGATCGTTGTCCTGACCAGTGGTGCAAAAGCTTTTATCTGTCTAAAAGCATTTGTGGACCGCCCGCCCAGCCAGCGTTCTTTGCCAGTCCTCTCACGTTTTCAATGAAATAGAAGTTGTTAAGTGAACTTCTATTACGGTCTATTCGACACGCTGGAAAGCGAGCGGGCCTGTTCGTAGGAATGCCAAGGCCCGTCGGCTGGAAAACGGGTCGCGTCTCGAAAAAATATGTCTGAAACTAAGAAAACAAGGATTTAATAAAAAAATAAAAGAGAACTTCGGAAGTTATTGCGGTGCGTGTGTGATTTAGATCAGAACATTTTATTGTGGACGTTTTGCGGTCTGGCTCACATTTTTTATGATAGAACGAGAGCTGGAAAATGGCGATCATTATTCATGGGAGACATGGGGTAGCCAAACTAGCAGCAGGAGACGAACAAAAAATGTGGGCTGAACGAGCGATGTTCCAAGATACTCCTTTGACATTCATCGATCGAATGGTTGATTTCAAATCTGATCAGTTACACGAATAATTTTACAGAGCATTCCTTACACGTTCCTCAGAAACAGCTAACTTGATTCGATTGAAAATGTTTACGCAGAAGATTTCTCGTTGGTGATCAATCCCAATTCATATCTACAATACTACGGCACTTCCAGTTAAACCAACGTCATTATTCAAACACAATTCTATTGACTCAAATGTTTGCTTTCCGAGATAAACAATAATTTATATTCGGGTTTCCCAGCCCTATTAATAACCTTTACGAGAGATTCAGAAGAGGAAATAGTTGGGTGAGAACAATTTTTCCAAACCTCATACATACGTACGGTATTAATTTCTTCTCAGATTGATAACAACATTTCCTTGAACCAATTGAAATTCATTACTGGTACTCATCTCAAAAAAAAAAATAGTTGAATTGATATATAGGTTTAGGTTCTTGTAATATAAATAACTAATTTGGGTAATATTCAATTCACAATATTATTATGTTGAATGAAATAAATCGGTTTATTTCACCCAAATAATAGTTTTGTTTTAATCCTTTCATGAAAATTATTCGAATCAGTGCAATTATTTGACGAAATCATACGAGTATAATATGTGACAAACAAAAATTAGAAGTGCTTGATTTTGAAAGAAATTTAGTTAATTACCTTATTAGATTGTTTTGGAATGAA
The DNA here is from genome assembly GCA_958298965.1 of Chrysolina haemoptera. Lineage (NCBI taxonomy): Eukaryota > Metazoa > Arthropoda > Insecta > Coleoptera > Chrysomelidae > Chrysolina > Chrysolina haemoptera. Next base: position 40,203,164 of record OY282584.1, on the reverse strand, counting down.
TATAAACTATTTTCTGTTTTGTCCTTTTGTCCTTCTTGAGAAACAGAAAGTAAATTTACATTTTTGATGTATGCACGATTGTATGCATGACCAAAAGAGGTTTGAAAAATGTACATGCTCATTTTTTGATATAATTTCCTCAATAATTGTAATGACTATTTTGATGAATCATTATATTTTTATTGATTATGTTTTACGTGACATCGGACAAAGTTAGTTGAAAAAAAGTTAATTAGGTAGGTTACCTAAAGGAAAAAGTGCATTTATCTTGAAAATTGCGATAAAAAAAATATTCAATGACTGTACTCAGGGTGGTTGTTTATAAAAAACAAAGTCAAGTGCAGGAATCTGAAAATGAAGGAATACACAGTGTGTTTCGTTCGATAATCAAGAAATTATGTTACTATCAGATAAACCCGAATTCTAAAAAAATCTTTGATGACGCCAAAATGTGGACTTTGAGGCCTCCATCAACTGTATCGAGTTTAATTTTGTTATTATTACGAAGAGCGCTGGTTCGAAATTTAAATAGTACCAGATAATTTTTCATCCCAAAATTCATATTTCATAGTTTATAATTATACCAAAGTATAAACTAATAAACATCACAGTCAAAGTCAATCAAAGTAATCAATAAACAATTTCGGGGGAGTTGTCAGGCGTTCGACTCGAGTTGGTCATGGTTGTTGTTATAATTCATTCATTCAGTAAATTTGATAGTCAGTATGGCTGAGGACTCGGCCTTTACCAGTGTTGATGTTTGGCTGCGCTTACAGGGTAAGACACTAAGACATTCCTAATTATTATTTATTCCAACTCTGCATTGAACTTTATCCCAGTGCTACTTGAAACAGTTAGTTAATAAAATGTTTCTATTGTATTTTTACTTCCGTTTTTCAATATTTATCATCTGTAGTTACAACCCCATTACCGAATCCATTTGAGGACAACAACCACTACATGCGACATGGTGGAGTCTACATGCGACATGGTGGAGTCTATATGCGATATGGTGGAGTCTACATGCAATATGGTGGAGTCTACATGCAATGTGGTGGAGTCTACATGCAATATGGTGGAGTCTATATGCAATATGGTGGAGTCTGCATGCGACATGGTGGAGTCTACATACGACAAGTTGGAGGCGCCTTGCTTGTCCATAAAGCTAATTCCTTAGAGACTGGAATATTTTTTCGAATTAGGCAAAATGGTTAGTTACTTCATCCGAATGTTGAAGCTAAAAGTTACCATCTGTAGCTACAACCCCATTATCGCATTTATTCGAGAACAACCATCACATGCAACATATGGTGAAGGCGCCTTGCTTGTCTAGAGTTATTTCTTTATACCGGGTGAGTGAAATTCGAGTAGTTGCATGAGGATCTCGAAGACGGTAAGAGCTACAGAGAGGGTTAAATGGAAGCGAAGTTGCCTGTTATGGAGCTCATTACTATGATGTTGAAAAATCGGAGCTAACCCTCTCACTTTCAGAGTTATATAGGACAAAACGAAAAATTATTTTTGATTTTCACTTATATCTGCTTTAATACAATAGATTTCCAGAATTGTAACTTTCAATAGGATGTAAAAATATTAGGTGTTGTTTTCTTTGGGCCACCCCTAACTATGAAATTTTGAATACGGACACAAATAATACACAAAAAACAATAAGTTAAGAAAACATCCAATCAACAAGAACAATAATACAGGATTTTCAAACTGGCAGCCCTCTTGTTCAATACATAAACGAATTCTTCTTTTAATTCTATTGATCGAGCGTGTTACTTCCCTTATAGTTATTCTGGAAAATTCGTGAATCACAGAATTCCTTAAATTGTCGATGTCGTGATAATCATCTCGATAAACACGATCTTTAAGAGTACCCGAGAGAAAGAAGTGAAGTGGAGTAAGATCCGGCGACCTTGCAGGCCACTGAACCACTCCTTGTTTTCCTATCCATTTGTTAGGAAAATGTCTATCCAGAAAATCATATATGATTACTCTGTTATGAGATAGTGCCCCATCATGGTGAAACCAAATATTTCTGACCTGCTACTCTCCAAATATTCCATAAAGGTGGTTTCAAAAAAGTTGAGGTAACGTTCGCCATTCAAATTCTAATTATAGATGAAAGGGCCTAATAATTAATTGCGATACATGCCTGCCCAAACATTGAAACTAAATCGAACCTGAGGTCGAACCCTCCTGAAGGCTCTGGGATTTTCGTGGCTCCAAATATGAGAATTGCTAGGGGGAACTACTCTTTCATTAGGTGTACATCACAACATTTTCATTAATTCATTATTAATTTTAATTAAATTAATTATTCGAAATGTCGAAAGCTCGCCAGAAATTATTTTTTCGCAAAAAAAACATTTGAAAACTGATTCAGAGCTGACCAACTTGAGAACGGTTAAAGATAGACGAATTCTGCGAACTCCAATCGATTCAGAATGGCCGAATTAGTATATACTGAGAATTTGAACGAAAAAAATCTACGGACAAAAAAGTCGAGTAAGTCATGATAGATAATTTTTTGAACTTCTTTATTTTTCACTTTTACAATTTCAAATTTTTGTCCCCGAACGTATTTTGATGTGCTGATTCCGAATATTTGAACGAAAATGTCGAAAACTCATCAGAAATATTTTTGGTGCCAAAAAAAACATTTGAAAACTGATTCCGAGCTGACCAACTCGAGAACGGTTAGAGATAGACGAAATCTGCGAACGCCAGTCGATTCAAAATGGCCGAATTAGAATGTATTGTTATTTTCGAGTCAATCAAAAGAAATTAAAAATTACTCAAAAAAGTTGCAAGGGGTTCGTTCACCCCTAAAAATCATTAAAAGTACCAAGTTGTCTCATCGACTTGAAATTCGCACTGTACGTAAAATTTCATGCTCATTCCAAAAATGTGTGATATAGGTTCAGATATAAGATAAAACTTTAAATTTTCTGAGATTTTTTATTTTTCATTTTTCGAATTCAAAATTTTCTCTTCGAACGTATTTTGACGTGCTGATTACGAATCTCTGAATGAAAATGTCGAAAACTCATCAGAAATATTTTTGGCGCCAAAAATGATCCAGAGCTGACCAACTCGGGAACGGTTAGAGATAGACCAATTCTGCGAAAGCCAATCGATTCAAAATGGCTGAATTAGTATGTATTGGGTATGTATTTGGGAATTATTTCATGACAAGGTACTAAAATGAACCTTTCTCCTGTTCTCCTTATGTAACTATCCAATCTCCTTCAATTTATTTGATAATCGTTGTCGCCTACTTACACCAAAAATCATACGTGGGCATGAATTTCGAACTTTCTGGATCTTATTTTTATACATAAGAGTTAAATAATGTCCATACAACGTATCCTTGTAATTGAATGGTAATTATCTTTCGATGCCCCCTAAAACCCCCTAAAACTTTTTCATTATTTTTCAATAGAGATAATTACTTCACTGATTTCATTAGGTGTATAAAAAATGACTAGTTGTTTCCCCCTCGGAGAATTGTTTCTGGTTGAAAATTACGCTATTTGTGAAGTTACTTGATATCAAGTCAAGTAGTTCACACAGTAATCGAGTCAAATATCAAATTTTCGAAAGTTCGAGTTTTGAAGTCAAGTCAGGTACTTAAGGAAAAAATTAAGCTACTTTGCTTGATGAATCCCTGAAAATTTATGATACTATACTCTTTATCGTCCGAATACGTTCTCATTCTAATTCGCGCATCTCATCATGCCTTGCTAAATTTGCCAAGCTGTAAGCGTTTTGTTTTTTCGTGTATCATATGTATAATGACATGTTTCCAAAACTTTTATAAATTTTTCCCATACAGAAATATTATACGAACTCAGGATGATTTTCTATCCAATCGGCGCTACCTGGAAATTCATGTAAAAAAGAGAACCGATAGTGCTTCGTAGCACGGGGTGCACATTACTGCCGACCAACTGTTGCGCATATTCCAATTACCTCAAGTGATCTACAAAAACGCCCTTCACCTTCTCAAAATCGACAATCGCCAATCGCCTAAGTTATTCAATTCCGCTCCCTTTCCACTCCCAATATCAATCTTTTTCCAATGTTTCAGCACTCGCGCGACATATCACTAAGCGATGCGATGTTTCGAACCACTTTCCGGATCATTAGCTCCAAGGGTTGAATCACGGCACGGCCCTTTTCCTTCTTACTTGAAATACGCGTTCCTCGATGTTATCTGAAAACCATAACCGGGAGAAAGGTGAATAAATCCCGGATAGCGATTGTTTAGGATCTACGGGACAAACCGAGACTACAAATTACCGACCGGGAGGATACCTACTGACAGGTGGATTGCGCGCGGGGGAATTGACTAAGCGGATATTTCCGCGTAGTTTATACGGTGCTCCCTCTTCGTTCGAATTCCATATGCTGTGCTAAATGGTCCCGCGACCCTTCATTTTATGTTAGCTTTGGATGATGATTCTATCCGAAAAAATGTACGTGTGTCAATTTTCTCACGAGATGGAGAGACTTACCCCTAATTCGATAGCTAGAGGCGAATAAGTGAGAAAACTAGAGCACTGATAGATTCGGATGGAAATAAAACAGCTTTATTGTCACATGTGATGACCTAGCTGGGCAATGACGAAGGACAAAATTTTAGAAACTATTCTGCAGGTGGTCACCTACTTTTCGGTTGAAAGAAACACTTGACACAAATTGTTGAAGACTCAAAGACCTACTTCGCTTACCACCAAGATGTGTATTCAATGGACGATATGTCAACATAAATTTGAAAGATATTTACTCCCATATGGAAAACTTTGTTATTATTGATTTCACAAAAAAAAAATTGTGGTAAGAGGTGGTGCTACTCGAGAAACTCATAATGGGTTATCGAAAAGTTATGTTAGGTTCTTGGTGTCTAAAAAACTTGTTTTTTTTTAAAAAGTCATCAGGAATAAAATGGTACCTCTATTTTTCGAAATATGGAAAATATTCATGAGATATATTTCGTTGTCATTTAATGAACTATTGAGATTGTGAATATCAAAGAGATTCTGATAAAACTGATTTATCTTCTTTTTTTTTTTCATTCACATCCTCTAATACATCTTCGTCCATCATTCAAACCATTTGCTAGGAATCACACGTTAAAAGGTAGGACCTCGTTAATCCTTAGCTCGCACAAGTTTCGACTTTTGAGGGCTGCCGTTCGTAGGGGGATGACAGCAGGTTAACGTAAAGAAACATTTTGATCAAAACATTTTTTTAAACAATTTGCAGTGGAATATCCCTTAATTATTGGAATATCGACATCATAACATGAATTCATAACAATATCTAATAGATAAGTCGCTTTGGTTTTTTTTTTTCATCAACGTTGTTGCACAGTACTGTAGCACATTAATGAAAATCTGAATGGTTCATGAGATGGCAATGAAATATTCAGAATGATTTTTTTCCAGTTTATTGAAAAATAGAGGTACTTATTTTATTCCTGACGACTTTTCGAAAAAAAATTGATTTTTTGCAGAAACCAAGAACCTAACATAACTATTCGATAACCGATTATAAGTTTCTCGATGAGCACCAACTTTTCACAAATAAGTTTTTTCATTGAAATCGATAATAAAATAGTGTCCCATATAGTTCAAAATTTTTGGCGGACACTGTATGAACTCCCTCACAGAATTTGGCTTTGTCTCATACATAAACATATTTACTCGTAAAACTGAAATATCCAAAACTACTTCTTATAATATTTTGACGAGAGTCGAAAATGAACGACTACACTGATGAAATGAGTGAAACGCGTTAAGAGGCAACATCAGCGCGTCATCACGAAAGTCAAATTTTATCATTGCGCCGCATTTCATTTGTCAAATCATAATATTTTTTTCTTCAAAATCATAAAAACCAAAAATCAGTTAAATTCCCGAATTCTCACAACCGAATTGAATCATTTGTTCAAACAAAATTTTTGCAAAAAAAATAAAACTGAACGCTCAAAAACGATTTCCGTTTCATCAAGGGTATTGTTTGCTCTTAAAGAAAGGAGATTGGGTAAACATTCTACTGTACTGATATCCAACATTCGTATGATTTTTCATAAATACCACATTGACACTAATACCAAAATAAAAATGCATAAAGTGAAAGATTCAAAACTTAAACCGTTGATTACAAAAAATGGAGTCATAATCTCTCGTGAGTCGTAAGAAACCGAAACAAATAATGATAGTGGAAAATACTTCAAAAACGAAAACAAATTATAAAAATTGAAGAAACTGTAAAACTACACAGAAAACGATTCTAGCTGAAAACGCTACGGTGTTAGCAAAATATGTCGTGACTTCAATTAAAGTTTGTCAATAATTTTCTGTGCAGTTTATACAATTAGTGTGGATCTTCATCAAGTTACAGCCGAGTCAATCAGAAAAAATATAGAAACCGCCTTATTAGAATATTTAGAAAAATAAAAACTCATACTGTCAACAAAAACTCATAGAAAGTAATTCTAATTAAAAAACAAAACTGAGCCACAAATGTTATCTACTCCCAAAAACAAAAATGTCAGTGATGACCATGCTGGTGATTGAATGAAAGAGATAACGGGTAACCAAAATAAAACAAATGTCTTCAACAAATATTTCATAAGTTATAATTATGACATGAAAAAAAAATTTTTTGAATACGTATTTTACATAGTTTCTTTTTACATTGTGGTAGTGAAAATACAGGATACAGGATTATAAGTAAGTATATTTAAAAATTTCAAAAATGTTTCACTGAGAATTGAACTTGTGATTAATAAATTATTATTATTTTGATGCTCGAAATTTCTTTCTGAAAGTGCTCTCTGCTCGATAGCATTTTCTATGGAAAGTGCTCAATGGTACCTGTTTTAAATAACCTTCTTTTAATGGCTTGGCACGTGCTCGCCAGCATTTTTTGCCCTGGTACTGTTATTATTATATCACTCTTTGGTATTTACCATATATAAGGCTAGAAGGCATACTTTAACGCTAGGCAAATTACTCATATTGTGTTGTACAGAGCTAGCAAAAAAATACAGGTTGTTATCGAAATTGAAGCGATTAAAAAAAAAGAGTTGACAACTTTGTGATCTCATTTTAGTGCCGCTTCGTACATTGTGTAGAACTTTCACCTTCCGAAAAATATTTTTATGTAAAAAATTCAGAAAGTCAATCACAATAAGCAGAGTACAATTAATTTCCATGAAGGCGCTTCAGTGATCGTCATAAGATATCCTGCGTAGTTTCTGCACTAACTCAGGTCTGATATTCCTCGAACACATTTCAAGGCACCATAAACTATCCATTATGATGTCTTAGCTATATATACGATGTAGAAACCTACACAACACGACAATGTATAGGCGTGAACAATGAACAGATATTCAAATCCATGCCACGCTTTTACGCGTTTGTACAACAACGTCCCAAATATAATACATTGGTGTTGGGAGTGACTCTTAGTTCGCAGTATGTTAGTAGCCACATAATTCCACATATTCAGAAAAATAAGATGGAATCTAAATGAGAACAAAAAGTATTTTACCTCTTCACCACACAAGTAATTTAATTCCTAGGTGCGCATTTCGATAACAAAGTTACCTTCATCAGTAGGATTACTAAACAGTTTAGTTACAAAGTTACCTTCATCAGTAGGATTACTAAACAGTTTAGTAATCCTACTGATGAAGGTAACTTTGTTATCGAAATGCGCATCTAGGAATTAAATTACTTGTGTGGTGAAGGGGTAATATACTTTTTGTTCTCATTGAGTGACACCACAGGCGTCCAATATCCCATTTTCGATGGAATCTAAAGGTAAAGAAGAAACAGGAATAGGTGATATGGTAGAAACAATTCTGTTCTTATAAAAAAAGTACGGCAGGTGGCAATTCAAATATGAAAATGAAAGAAATGTGAACGACCGGTATTTGAACCCGGGCCTGTCAATTTACAGTTTAGGAAAAACCTCAATCACCACGATTGCGCCGAGCACAGTTAGTTCAGTTTTTTTTTTTAGATTAATGGGTAGGATTTAGACATATTCAATTTTACAAAGTTATTAATTTTCCATGCTATAGTTCTTGTTCGATCTCTGCTTCATCAATGAGACGTAAATAGTTATTTACCTAACAAGTGCGGAAAGTAGTACTTTTCCGCACGCGACGGCAGTTGCACGAACGACGCTGAGCGGAGTTCGGGCAAGCCGTTAAGGGCGGAAAAGACATTTTCCGTAAGAGTTAGGTACAATATTTTTCCTACGAGTGTTTTTGTCCATCTTATTTATGAAAAAACAAGGTTTTCAATAAACAAGTTTTTATAATAATGCTACAAAATGACTAATAAGACAGAATAGTTACATAGATCATTTAGTTAGTCCTAAATATCATCATTTTCAAAAATACAAAAATCGTGCGGAAAAGTAAAAATCGTACGGAAAAGTAAAAATCGTGCGGAAAAGTACAACTTTCAAAACGAAAAATCGTGTGGAAAAGTTACTTTCGAAAAAGTAGTCTTTCAAATGAATCTCCAAACATGGAACATAAGCCTTTATAGATAGAGTTCCAGATGAAACCCCCGTCAACTTTCACATGAATGGGTTTGTCAGAAAAGAAGCTAGATAGTACGTTGAACAATTGAAGCACGATCAATATTTGGAAAAATAAGGAAGATCCCAAACGCTTTGAGGATATTTTTCAAGTTTTATCACAAGTTTCGATAAATATCATGTAGTGGATTGAATTATAGAAAAGATGGACTGATATGGTCATCCTTAACTTTCGCGATGACGTCACTCAAGAGAAATGCATAAATAGGATGGCCTTGCTGATGAATAAGAGTACGAAACGTATCTGGATACTATCACCGTAAGGGCCTTAGGAAGGTGGAACCGAAAAAACCAGCCTGTGTTGCATTAGTTCTACATATGAACGTGCTATTCATAAGTGGACAAATATTGATACCGATTTGAAGGAAACAGATTCACAAAAATAACCTAATATTTTTGATTATTATTTTAAAAATAAAAATGATTATTTCATACGTAGTTCAAACAAATTATTATTCAATTGTATGATAACTTTGCCAATAATATCGCATGATTCGAATAAAGTTCGAAAAGTGTGCCGGAGAGCTTCAAATGAATGAAAAACAATTTCGAAGAAGTCGAAATCGCCCTCTCCCCACACTATCCCACAAAGTGGAAAATTTGGGGAAAATATTTGTCAGAAAACAACAACTTTCCCCTACGCAGTTATTTTCAAAATTGTTCAATTTTTATTCTGAGTCAACCTTAGCAGATGTACATTTGTCACCGAATACTCCTACCGAATTTTTGAAGAACTATATGATTCTTAAGTACTCTAAGATTTAGCCAGCTAAAGCCATATTTCGATGACTTCATAATAAAATTTTGGATTTTCTCTACTACTATTAACAAAACCTTATAAAAAAGTATTTTACGTACATACTAACCATTGCAAAAAAAACTCCAAATAACAGTAAATACCATATCAAAATCCGTCGCGTGGTTCAGAAGAATATATATATATATAGAAGAATATATTGCAAATAAATTAATCATCACTAAAATTGAATACTTGTTCTCGTAGCGATGTGAATGCTGTAACGCAGCTTTCAATAAGTAATTATCATGTTCGAGAGGAATATCTTATCCCCAACATCAGCAACTTTACCAACTGTATTTTCAATATTCATATGGATAATTTGAGAATATTGTCTAATTTACGGCCCGCCGGCCATGATGCATCCGCGGGCCATAAAATGTCACTTTACGCCCGCTAAACCGGGCGATAAAGTGTACTTTACCGCCTGCTAGTGTGTAAATATATTTATTTTTCATTTGTCCATTACTGCTTTATAATACCTTGGCAACGGTTGCTATTAACAGATACATAACGGGGCGTTATGGAGGGCATTATGAACCATAACGCCCGCTAAATGTTTCTTTCTGTGGGTCAATAAATTAATTACTCAGAAAAGTTGTATTTAGAGCTGTACACAAAAAAAGGACTGATTATTTTCTCGCAAATAGAAATTAAAATTTTCAAATGTTCCTGAAAAATTAGTACTGAGTTTGAAGTTCTGTGAGTTAACCGATGATGAACTCTTCAATGTACATTCGGTTTCGTCCGGAACGTTAACATTTTCTTTTTAGGAAACGGAATGGGTTATCATTGTAGCAATTTTGTTCTTCGAGGAGATACTTTCTTCAATATAGCTCTCCGCTACCTTACTACTCTTCTATTTTCCAACAAGAAGCGTTGACGACATTCGGCGTAGGCAATGACCGGTGTAACCTCTCGGGTTTTCCAAATCAAAGTATTTCGCTATGATAGAAGGAACACTTCCTATAGTATTTTCACCTACAGGTAACTCAATGCATATATTATTTCTGTAGGTTAAAAAAAACCTACATTGTTTACATCCTTTTGGTCGTAGTGCAATGTACTTTTTAAATAAGTTGAAGGCTCCTATTTCGCTTTCTTCAACAATGGTGAAATTTTTTGAGGTGCAGGTCTTGGTTTCTGGTACCTTGATCAGTCTCTGTCTTCAATGTTATCAATTGTCATCTTGACCATTTCATCACGTCTCAAGCCTCTAAACACGCCCACTACCAGCTTTTCTTGTGAAAACTAATACTTGTCCACCTTCCAACACCTTTAATTTTTTAGGAATGTATCCTTTTGAAATAGCTCAGTTGTCTGACTGCTGACAACTTTAACAATCAATGTTGATTTCAGCTGTGAGTATTTGGTCCATAGACTATTTGCACTATATTTTTCAGACTGAAATATTGTAAAATAAATGAAAAATATTAATATTTTTCATGAGATAAACTCACCAGTTCTTGGAAGTATGACAGTTTCATTTACGGTATTCACTCTGTTTTCATCTTTCCATTTCAAAAAATGGTCATACTCCTTTTCGTATAAGTATTTGGATTTCACAGGCAATGAATTTCCTAACGCTTTTTCAACTTTGAGCGTCACATTCTGTGGGATCTCCATAATTATTATGAACACAACCATTTTAAGTTTCCTCCACTAACAAGCTTGTCAATTCTTACAAAAATGCAGCGTCATTTCTTTGAATAAACAACCCTTAGCAACCTCTTCAATGTTTCCATAGCAATTGCATAGAAGCTCACCACGATGGATAGAAACCCTGGTGGATTGACTGATTCGCTTTTGTTTCACCTAAAGTTGTTAATGCTGTAATAAGATGGGATTAGCTTTCCCGTTGTCAGTAGATGGCACATTATCAAAAAATAGCCGAGCTCACATTCCGAAGTACTGAGTCATATTTTTTTTGGAATATTTGAAATTTGACTGTTTATCGGGATATTTATCTTTTTTTTTTTTCTGTTCTTTTACTACTTTTCGTTCAGTTCGCAATGATTAGTTATTTGTTTATTGTTGAGTTTTCTGTAATTCTTGTATTTGTAGTGCATAATGTTTTTTCAAGTTTGTACTTGGACATGGCTGCGTTTGTATGAAAGATCTAAGGTTAGTATCATTGTTTAAATATCCCGTACATATCACATATCCAACTAGTTAATTTAAAATTACTATATTGATTGAAAGTTTGATTTTGTGGAGGAAATCCAGTTTTTGACATGATTTTTTGGGTTTATGACCTTCCACAATCTAAAAATGAAAACTTTTTTTTTAATCCAAAGAAATCTGTACAAGTGTAGAAGGGCAAATTAATTAATTTGCCCGATAAGTTACTGCGTTCACAAGACTGCTGTCTTGAAAGATATTAATTTTTGTCAGTAACGTACCCTACACTGAATTTGCCTATCTGAAAAAATGAGATCGAATTAACAAAGAATACTTCTCTCTTTTTGAAAACTGTTGACGTTTCGGAGGCTGTATCTGCCTCCGTTATCAAAACTTCTTAGAAAGACGCTGAGGAAAACGAATTTGAATTGCGATTTTGGTAATAAGATCTTTCTTTGACAGAGTCAAATGAAATAAGAACTAATAGAATAGTGATTGATTGATACCGAACACACTATGTATCAAGATACCAAATGTCAACCAAAAGAATGTATGACAGATTTCATTTGACTCTGCCAAAGAAAGGTCTTGTTACCAAAATCGCAATTCAAATTCATTTTCCTCAGCGTCTTTCTAAGAAGTTTTGATAACGGAGGCAGATACAGCCTCCGAAACGTCAACAGTTTTCAAAAAAAGAGAAGTATTCTTTGTTAATTCGATCTCATTTTTTCAGATAGGCAAATTCAGTGTAGGGTACGTTACTGACAAAAATTAATTTCTTTCAAGACAGCAGTCTTGTGAACGCAGTAACTTATCGGGCAAATTAATTAGTTTGCTCTTCTGCACTTGTACAGATTTCTTTGGATTAAAAAAAAAATTTTCATTTTCAGATTGTGGAAGGTCATAAACCCAAAAAATCATGTCAAGAATTAAAATTACTGTTCTGATTTTTGATGAAATAAGCACGTTAAACATATTATGTCGTATTTTTTAACAAAATTGAATAAATACGAAATGTAAACATGTCATGACAATGACAATTGTCCAACGTCATCATGAGAAGTATTCATTTATCAATCTGTAATGACTTTACCGCCATCTACGAACGATCGTGAAGCTAATCCGATCTAATAAAATATGAAGAATCACGTAGGCCGTACCTTAACAGTTTTGGTAGGCCGATTTCACAGGTATAAATGAACGCACCAGGGTTTCTATCCATCTTGAAGCTCACTTAAACTCAGTTGTCGACCAGAACGCAGTAAATACAATGAGAAGAAATTTATGAAGTAAACAACGTCGTTTAAGATAATTTTTTCGTGAAAAATAAAAAATGTATGAAGTAAACAACGTCGTTTAAGATAATTTTTTCGTGAAAAATAAAATCTTGTATGCCCCACGAGCGTTACATTCATCCCTCGGGCCAAAAGCCCTCGGGTGAATGTTACCCTCCGGGCGTTAGGATCTATACAACGCATTTGGTACATAATTAGCTATTAGGTCCAGTGTGACCGGGTCACGTGATGTCTTGACATAATTTCTTTTTTTATTCTATATAGGTATCTCATTTCCAACGGAAATAATTACTCCTCAAGTGGCAATGCTGGAGTTTAAACACTTGATACGCGATCGAGATTCAATTATTTGGCGTTCTTTGTTGCAGGGAACTTTGGCAAGAATACTAGGTATCTATTGCGTTCGAGGGGCAGATTACGTAGAACTTCTCAAAATTATCAAAAGTCAAACAATGAGATATGCCTTAGGTACGGAAAGGTAATACAAGAAACTGTATGGTGTGAATTGAATTTGACAGGTTAGCGGAGAATGAATTCAATTGAAATCAACAAACCTGCCTGTTGATTAAGAAAAGTCGTAAATCTACTATAATTGCAAATGGTACAAATTTCGTTTTTGAAATAGCATGATACTTTCAGTTGAAGTTTTTTTTTTCTATCATCTTTTTTCAGGGGAGGAATTTACCTTAATTTTTTCGTGTTCTTCCTTTTTATTCAGTCCAGCAGGATGAATCTTAGACATTTTGTTCTTCAGTAGATAGGGATCAGAAACTTTTCGATTCGATCAGACTCATTGCCCGCAATGATTGGATATCTAGATAGTTCATTCACAATAAATATAGCAACCAAACCAATTTGAGGTCATAAAGTGCCTCATCTTTCTCTGACAAGCCCATGAATAATACATTCTAGGCTGTATCACTGAAAGGACCAAACCTCTAAGTTTCCTTGAAGATACTGAATGTCTTCAGGATCGGTTTTAGTCATTAATTTGATTCGCTGACCGTATGCTCACTACTCACCAGCTCCCAAATGCCAAACTACAATCCTTAAAATGAAAGACGAGAAAAGGGCAAACTGAGTTGAAAATGCGTGAATTTGTTTTTTTCGCTCGCGATTAACAAACAACACTAAACTGAGCAAGCTAACCTATATAGCTTGCCGGTTCATCCCAGGGTACTTTTTCGAATGTGTATCAAGACAAGAAGGCGAACTGAATTGAAAATGCGTAAGGAGCCTCCGCGGTGCGCCTACCTGCGTTGGCATATCGAGTGCTAGTTTCCAATCATCGATCGGCAGCTCGATCGGTAGTCACGACGGCACCCGAATGCGTTATACTAGACGCTCAATACAAATATGCCGCTGGGGCTACCGTCGGATTTGAAAAATCTTTTTTGAGTTCGATATCCCAAATCTAGAGGATGGTTTCAGGCTTTTTCATATCACGCTACGATCCTGAGGAACCTAGCAAAAAACATCATTGGAAGTTACGCTAAGAAATATCGAAATGATGTTGCGCGCGGGTTATGCGACGGGGGTGGGTCAGAGAACCGAGCATTGCCGAGAAGAACCGAACTGTGCATGCCTATGTGACCGAGCTACCATCCCGCGCAGCTCAGATACGTCGATGCTTGGTCAAATTAACAGTCATGTCCTATAAGCAATTTGTATTGAGGTTATCTACGTTGACTGTTTTTAAGATATATTAGGTTTGTTCTGGTTCTGAAAAATAATATTGGTTCTGGGACGTCAGGATCATGCGCAGTTGATAAAAATCGTTCTGGTTTGTCAAGAACGAGTTCGGATTGATGAATCCTCTGATCTGGTTTCACATACAAAATGAAATGATCCGGGACCGTCCTGAACTATCAAGAATTGTACTGATGAGAACTGTTCTCGATGCGCATGCGCATTTAAGTGGCAATACTAGAGCTTTGATTTCTTGGATATTTTTATATGTTGTTGAAGTTGATTAAAGTTGTTGATTGATGTTAGGTGACATTTGAATTTGATATCCATCTACCATAATAAAATGGACGTGATTAAAATAATTATAATCTCTCCTCTTTCTTATTCTTTTGGTTTGTATAACTTATACAAAAGTATTGGGATTATTTCTCTACTGAAAAAGTTATCTCATCCCTATCGTCAATTTTTTCATTCGGGATCAAAAACTCTGAAAGTTTATTAATTATTGTTTATTAATTATATCGGAACCATGCACTTTTTCACACAATGTTCACCTGACATGTTCGAAAAATGTTAAAGAAAAATAAGCCAAAATGTAGTACCTATTGAACGTTTTAATTTGAATGTGATCAACTAAACGTAGAAACAAAGAACGAGCAGTAAACTCCCAAGAAACTTTTTAATAGCAGCCAAATCAAATTATGGATATATTTCCAAGCTGCCTGACAGCTGGTCAAATAAAAACTATTCGTGTGTACGAAAGACATCGTTCTGGTTTAAGCAAATGTCCGAGACTGTCCCGGACTGGGATTTTTTGCTTCTATGCATCATGCCCTGCACAGATTTCGAACAGTTGCGGATCTTAGAACCAGAACAAACCTACTGTAGTAGATATTGCAGTTTTGGTTTGCATTTTTTTTGTTTTAATGATTTGTGAATACTTACCTAAGTAGTATTTTGGCGACGACAACCACATAATACACCACAATTAAAGTTGTAGTTGGTGTAGAAATTAGTCATTTTCGAAACGACGCTCTCTAGACCACCAGTCAACGTTGTTTTAACGTTGAACATGACATCAGTCAAGCTACGACGTTGTCCTAACGTTTACTCAATCGACTACAAGTAGTAAATATTCTGGGGATACAACAGTTTAATAATTTGGAAGAACTGAGGAAAAAACGCGGGAGAGACAGGTTACAAAATGTGGAGCGGAATGTATTCGTAAGTTGGAATTGGTTTAGTTTTTGGTCCGATAAGCAACTCCAGTAGCGCTTCGGGTATAAAGTTGGTTGTATGGCAGACTAACGTTAAAAATTAGTATATTTTTAGTTACCTGACAACCAAGGTAGCGTTGATGACTTGTATACTCCTACACCATATTGGAAGTGTAATTCTATTTGGCCATTAAAACTTGGAATGTAAAACAAACATTTACAAAGGACTTTAAAGCGTCATTTTAGTTTTCTAGAAATAATTCATAGGTATTCCCTATTTAGTTCACGCTTGAATCGATATCAATATTGAAAATTGTTAATGAAAATATATATTTCTTATTCTTGACATTTGAAAACTTCGCAACAGATTGAAAGCCCACGTGTTTTTTAGCATGAAACAATGGTATATTTGACAGTAAAATGTAATGCGTTGGCAATTTCTGTTTCGTAATCGTTATTTTTCGGTAATATTGAGCATGAAATATTTCGCTATTAACTTGCGGTAGTAGTTGCCAGAAAGCTTTTTCTTAGTGTCCATTTTGGCCATCAGTAATTATTTGGTTGATTAATCAACTATTTTCTGAACACCATAGAAAATAAACTGTCATTGCTGCTTGAGAGGGCGCCGGTGTGCAGTTGTTCTTAAGTAAATTCAGCAACGTTTAGGAAACGACCAACTGCTACCTACAGTTGCAGCCGAAACGTTGTAAAAACCCAAAAATGATTGACCAAATTGGTGTAAAACAGGGTTGTGACAACGTTGTGTTGACGTCGCCAACTCAACTTATGTTTGGCTGCACAACTTTTTCGAACACGTTGTCGCAACGCTTAATTGCTACTTGGGTATTTAAAAACACCAAAATACTTATTTAAAAACACTAACTGCGCCCTCCGGTTTCACCCACTGTTCAATTTATTATTCATTATGTAATCTCGAGTGTAATCTACTACGGCATAGACAATATATTTAGTCCTAGGTCAGGTTGCGGCGAAAATGAGTAGGTATACCGATCCCGGCATAAGTCAGTTAACGCTATCAGAAAACTGTGCCGGTCCAGCAAGCACTGTCCGGAAACTACGTCGATGCGACGAGGGGTTGAGGAGGGAATTGGGCCTAATGTTAATTTACGATTTTCGGTTACTGTTTGTGTCTTTGTTCTGTATGCAAATCGGTTAACTGACTTATGCCAGGTTCAGTATTAATACCACAAGAAAATAGGACAGAAATTACTGTCTATGTCGAACTACTACTGAGCATTTTTCAATTTTTTGTTTCCACTAAATTACAAAAGGATGTGTTGAAAGTTTCAAAATCTTGAGTTGTTATATGCGAGCGTTTTCGACAGCAGACTGTGCTGTCATCTTCATGTCTCTAGTTGAAGTTGTTGAGTAGGTTTTAGTTGAATTTAGGACTGGCATTGATAGTTCAGTTCACGAGTAGTTGAGGTTGACGATAAAGTGACCTGGGATCAAAATAACACTTTTTTCCTATAAACAAGTGTCGAAAAATTCCCGCTTCCCACAAGTTACAGACATCGAAATAGTAAATTCTGAATTAAGGCTACAATTATGCACCGAATGATCACAGGCACTTGATTTTTTGGACAGTCTAGTTATTTCTTGCTTCAAAAATTAGATAACTCTAATTCAGTGAGGCTGTCTACAGTTTTTTATGGGCAAAATTCTCCATTTCCGCCAGAAAAATTTTAATTCAAACGTCACCATTAAGTTGGCTCTTTGGTAAATAAAAAGGAAATATTCAAGCAACAAACTAAAATGATGACTCTATTTTTGACGTTTGAATTGTATAACAGCACTTTGATTCACTGGTGAGTTTGACGTTTCTTAAACGATTTGAATAATTTCTTGTTTTAAGGTTTGGTGAATATTTTGTGTTTTGTCTGTAGCTTGGAGATTTTTTCGACACATGTTTATGGAAAAAAAGTACTTTTTACCCGAAGAAAACGCTATTGAACACCGCCACATATACAATCGAATGTAAGGTGACTATGAGGAGTAATTTTTTAACAGAACGTATTAACCCTACGTAGACATTTAGACGCCAGGAAATTTAACACATAAATTTTGTAGAGACTATTTTTTCAATCTGTTCTAACCAGAATAAACTAAACCTAGCTTTACCTAATGAGATTTATTTATCGAAGTCCGTTCTATGTGTGTGAGTATTCCAACTTAATGAAATCGCTAACCAACGTTTTTGAGTGAAATAAGAATAGCTAAGTTGTAGTAGTAGATCTGATATAAAGGGTCTTGGTCGAATAATGCATTAACTATTCGCAAATTTCGAAATCAGTTCGGTTTGCCGTTTGACCAGCGAAATTTCAGCCGAACGAATACAAAACTCATTTTTGGTTCATTATGTCTATTCAGGCACATTACTCCTGATCATATCGATCTACCACCCTGTGTTTTTTGGTAGAGATCTTGCGCTCCCTCTAAAAAAAACGCAGCTTTGGAGAAAGCGTCTAACCGAAAAATTCTTTCAGAATAATAGTAATTTCCTATTTTGCAGGGATATGTCTTTGCTTTTCCTTCTTTCGCCCATAAAGACATCCGGTAATGCCATTATACGTTCATGCCCCTTCGCTATGTGAAAGATAATGTAAGTTATTATTTCCTATTGGAAAACTGAGGCCATGTAAACCGTTAAAATTCTGTTGAATTTCAGTATTATCGGCGTAAAGGATTCTTCCGAAATGTAAACAACAGATTGGATTTAGTGCACTTAGACGAAGAACAATATCTGCACGAAAGTTTCTTGGTTCGAATGATAATTGGATACTGATTCAATTTGCAAGAGTAGATAGGTATACGTGAAAAATAATATTGGGTGTAGAACGAAGACCTTTTCTTTGTTCGAATGAAATATCCAGCTTTTCAGTATGATAAAAATTTCTGATCAACGAAATGCACTGAACTTAGAATACAAAATTTAAAGAATGGAGAAGGTATTCTATTAGTTCTCGGACCTTTTCTTATATCAATTTCGTCCACAGAAATTTGATATTCCGATATGAACATTATGTTGAAATTATTATTCGACAGTTTTTTTCCCGACTAGGCATGAAGTTAGATGATTCTCAAACACGCTATATAATGATAATAAACACATGAATCAATAAATATCTTGCATATTGATTCATTTCCTTCATATGTTTTATTTATGATTATGGTTAACGCAGCCAAAATCAGAGGGGAACGAATCAATATACTTGATCCATTAGTAGCAAACTAATGGAAATGGGAGGTCAATATGTACTTATTTGTACTGTTTTTTTTTAATGAAGCTGTTTTGGTGATTTCTCAGCAAGTGAAAGAGCGTTCACACGAAGACAAAATTTAATAGGTATTTTGAGAAGACTATATTGAATTTTTCAGAATGTCAGCCATGGTCAATGATAAATCTTCAATATGAAGAATAACCTAGCAATGAGATCTTTCTCTATTGAATTATTAACATACCTTAGTTTTAAAAAATTCACCAACCTCGGAAGATTTTCTTCTTTGTTCAGTCTTTTTCGGTTTTTCTCTATCTTCACAATACACAACGAGTTGTCTTCTTCTTGAAGAGGAAGTTAGCACTCGTTATTGGAATGCCTAGTTTTTACAGCAAAAACAGAAACAGTTCGTTCTACTAATCAATCTATTCATGCTCAGCTCTCTCATGTGGTTAGTACCAAGAGTATTCATAAAATTTTACTTAGACGTCATCAACAATTATTATCAAATGAGAATACAACACATATTTTAAGAATACACTATGCGGTGGTTCAATCTGCAATATGGTTAACAGGAACATTGAAACTCATAAATTAAACAAATTATATATCCGGTTGAAAAACGGCCGCATATGTGGCTGTGATGACAGTATGGCAAACATTTTTTTTTTTTCAAATCACCAAGAACCTTTAAGTTATGAGATAAATATTCTGTCAAATAAATATATCATATCATAGGTATATCATATACTAATAAACATACTAATATCTTCCTTCATCAGATATATGGTAACTTATTTCAGTGTGGCATACTGCTTAACATGACTTTTTTACCGAAATGCGTAGAAATGAGATATAATATCATGTTGATAAAATTATATTATATTTTCTCATTGTCTGACACCACAGGTGTCCAGAATCCTATTTTACTGATTACCTACGTCTGATCAAGCAATTGAACTCAGTTATTTTGGAATAATTTTCTGTACTATATTAGGAGTTGAAAGTTGATTATCTAGAAACGTTTTTCATTGAGGTGGTTTCGCTTCAGTGTCTCCATCTGCCCAAGATTTTTTTCGTAATCGGAGCAGGATTTTGTGTCGTTTTCATATTCTCTCAGTTACTGGGAGGCTTTACCCATTAAGTTAATGAAATTGAAATGCTGATGCAAATGGAAGTATATCCCGTTAACTATTATATCAAAGGAACTGTGGATATCATAATGAAATATAGGGTGAAGTACGCAGTGTCAATTTAGTGGTGACTCAGATTACATTTTCGAAAGACAGTAATATCGTTTGGGACATGAAAAATTCAGCTGAGATCTTTGACCGTCATATAAGCCTTCTCTTCTCAGGCCATGAAAATGACAGAGTATGTTTCACTTTGAAAGCACTTCAGAAGAAAGTTTAATTATTCCTATTGCACTTCTACGTTTTGTTTTGCAGTACTTCAGATTAGCCTATTCTGTTTCATCAGATAGAAAGGAAAATGTCCAGTCTATACTCTGAAAAGTATAGTTTGTAAATATTCCATTGATTTCCATTAAGAAATATTCTAACCTGATTGAAATCACAAGAATTCAGAATAACAGAAAGATACAAAATCATAATTTCAGTATAATTCATAAATGTTGCATATCTGCATGCATCATATATTTCCTTGAATTCACATATTCTTTGAAATATCTGATACATTCGAGAATGTTCAGTTCAAAGTTATGATTATTTTATATTCAGATTTCATGTGTGATTCTATCCTATAATCGAATAAGCCCGTCCCTTGTGTTGGCAATAGCTTTATGTTGATGAAAGTAAAAACGTTTTTGATGAATAATAAACCAAATATTCAGTAAGACAACAAAATATTTGAATAAATAAAATATTTATTTCAGTCAGTCAATAATATAATGAGAAGTTGAACGACTCATCTTAAGGAAGTTCAATTCTCAATAATTATAGGATATGGCCACGTTCAAAAATAATACATCACTACGTTGTGATATTAACTACTATTGCAATTATTTTATTACATAATTATTGAATATTGAGAGGTTTCGTATTTATGATCAAATTATTATCATAAGCCGCCGATTTAGATCGCGGAACAATCTTCAACACTGCAATACACAAAAATAGTTACTTCTTCTTTCTCTTTCAACACAGATGGGCGAGTTTTGAAGCCCCTGCACGTAGGCCTCCCTATCTGGACCCGTTGTGCACCCACATGTTTTCGAAGGCACCTGTGTAGGTTCTCCAGCCGTAGTTTTGAGGATCCCTTGGTAGGTTCCCCTATAGAGTTGTGTTTTGAAGGTACTATTGGTTCCTTGGGATCCTTCGCACCTAGGTTTTTCATCTCAGAATGGTTGACTTGGCCCATCGAATGAGTTCTATGGGTCCCTGCTTTGGTTTCACTTAAAGACGTGCTCTTGGGAGGTAGTATTATGGGACACCTTCGGTTCCTTTCTGGTACCCTTTTCCATCATGCCCACCTCCGCACCTAGGCTTGCCATCTCAGAGGTACCCTCACTCACCTCACCGATATTGACAATGGTTAAGGAATGAATGATGATACCTAATGATGGAAAACAATGTAATTTTCACATAATATAATTTAATTATAACTTTTTGAAATGTCCACCTGGTATATACCTAACTTGTTTCATTTTGAATTGATACAAAGTTGAGGAAATCATTCTTCAATATTTTTTATCAATCCGGGTCAATTACCTAGGAAAAATCCCAGCAATTACGCATTTGCAATATTTTAAATGTGAATGGCTTGACTCACATTATTCGGGATTTCGCTCCCTGAATAATTTTTCATAACATCCCATTCCATTCAGTACAGAAGTTTTACATTTCAAGTCTTTTCCTCTGTTGACTGCACTTGTTTACATCGAGACTGTTTGTTGGAGAGAGAAATGGGAAGTTTTTGCTCTGCCAAACATCGGTTAATTTGTATCTCCAATGAACACCTCATTTCTAGTTACCCCTTCGTCACAACTTAAATTATTCAAATCTCTGTGCTTGTTAAATTACTCGAACGGAATCAGAACTCCATCTTGCGCTCCATCAAAGGCAACAGGAGTGACTACTGGTGAACACCACCAAATGAGTTTGAGCTTTGTGTGTTAAGCCTCATAGTCGTTGGGCTTGATATCGAAAAAAAAAGATAACCTTTATGGTTTACATGGAATTTTGTATAGCTGTCCTTCAGGTCGAGCTGAATAGCTACTTGCAACTATTTGAGGAAATTAGAATGCCTCAAAAAGTTTGGCTGACAATGTTACAACAACATTTTCACAGCTTATTTTTTCAGAATCGCTTGTTGAATGTATGAAAGTGTAGAGGTACCATTGTCAGACACAATTTGTGGTGGATTCTAATTGTCAGATTGCAAATGCTGCTCGACTTGAAGAACAGATATACGATGTCCCAAAGTTTACGTATTATATATTTATGCACTGGTGAGCGGTAATGTACACTTTACCGTCCGGTTCAGCGAGCGTAAAGTGACTTTACCGCCAGCGGGCGCATTATGGCCCGAGGGCCGTAAGGTAGACAAAATTCTCAAATTGTCCATATTCACATATCATTTCATTCAAGACCTAACGCGAATCAAAATTACTTCAGTTCAATAAAGAAATACTCTTCCTAAAATTTCTTCATAATCGATATTTTTTTAACATGTAACTAAGTCATAAGCCTGAACATTAAAAATGAAATTGGTTTAGTTATTGCTGTTGAAGATGGGATATTCCCTTGAACATAACCATTCAAAATTGCAAAATTTCGTTGCAGCATCTGACGGTGATGACGCCATCGGGCCATTATCCACGCCGCAGGCCATAAACGCCTACTTTACGCCAGTGATACACAAATAACTATCGTTCACTAGAGGGCGATAAAGTACACTTTAATGACCCGCATGGCAATATACTCAAATTGCCCATATTTACATAACATCATTCCGTGCAAGACCTACCACGAATCGAAATCATTCTATTTTATTAAAGAGATTAAAAAATATTTGAAAAAAGTAAAGACAATCTTTCATTCCAATTCGCTAAAAAGTAAATATATTCTTTAGATGTGAGTCACAGATTCAAAAGTTTTCGGTTCGAGTACGAAAGCGGCTAGGTTTTGAATCTGTAACTCACATCTGAAGAAATTATTGTTTACTTTTTAGCGCATTTGAATAAAATTTTCTTTTTAAAAAGTTTTTTTTTATATTATTTTATTTTGTGCTTTTCAATTAGTACGCATTAATCTATGGATTGCAGAAAAATCATGGTTATTTCAAGGGACGTGAGAGTTTTGAGCTATCTAGCCTTTCAACGAGGAGGCCACCTACATATTCACTCGTCCACCACCATATGAATTTGAAGAAAACGTTCATATCTTCGACCCCAAATAATAGTCCAGTCATTATAGTAAGTTCACCTCGGAATTCGAGATACGCAGCTGCAAGTCTGTAAATATTTGTATATTGACACCCTAAAAGTTGTCTCAAAACCTACATATGGTAGGGTGTACGCAACTATCAAATTTCAAGGTCAAAGGTCACAAAAATCGGTTTTTTGTTTTTTTTTGTAAATATCTCATTTCCTATGGGTTTTTAGCTATTTATAACTTTTGTTTTAAAAAAATTTTTATACGGTGAACCGTTTTCGAGATAGAGGGCGGAGAGCGCGCGGTCACAGCATCACTTCAGGTCAACCGGTGCCTGCAGTCGAAAACGCGCCATCAGTCAATGATTATAAATATTTGTCAATTTTAATTAACTATTATATTATATTTTATAATTTTTTTCCTAAACTATCCACTTTTTATTCAGTATTCATTTATTTAACAACACTTACCTGCCCATGTAATTGCAGAATTGTTAATGAAAATATAGGAATTATATTTGAATTTTAATGTAATTATTATTAATAACTTCTTACATGATGAAAAAAAAACAAATAAATTATGAATTAATCTTTTTGTTAAAAAATCTTTCAATACATTTATTTTTATTGAAAGTAAAAAAATACAAATAGCAAAAAACCCATAGAAAATGAGATATTTAGAAAAAAAGGGCAAAAAACCGATGTTTGTGACCTTTGACCTTGAAATTTAATATTTGCGTACACCCTACAATATGTAGGTTTTGAGACAACTTTCAGGGTGTCAATATACCGATATACCGACTTACAGCTGGGTATCTCGAATTCTGAAATTCTTACCTAATTTAAGCTTAAATGATTGGATTATAACCCACATCCAATTTTGAAGAGAATTAGACCATGTTTACAAAACTCGTCCACCATCGTGGATTTATGAGTTTTGATATAGACATAATTTCCGAACCCGAAAACTCCCTCATATCAATTTAAAATTTAATCGGACCATAATCACAAAACTCGTTCGCCATATTGGAACCGCCATTTTGAATTTATGAATTTTGAAGAAAAATTAATAATCTCCGACCCCGAAAATCCCCACCCATCATGTTTTTTTGTGCCACTTGTGGAAACATATAGTGACACATTTTAATTTTTATTAAAGTTTCTATAATTTAAACTTAGCTTATGATGAACCTATATAGGTTCGAAACATGAACTACTATGATACTGCTGAACTAATCGATAGTTTTTGATCGTTCTATTACACCATTACATAACATTGGATTGTTATATTAAATTGTGGAGATAACTTTGAGTTTTTCTACATCGTAAATTCAAAACTCGTCCGCCATATTGGATCCGCCATCTTGAATTTCCCAATTTTGATAAAATAATCATAATCTCCGACCCGAAAACCTTCAGGTACAAATTTTGAATAGAATTGGATATTAATTACAAAACTCGTCCGCCATATTGGAGCCGCAATTTTGAATTTTCCAATATTGACAAAAAAGTCATAGCTGCCGACCCCAAAAACCCTTTATAATGGAGCAGAGATCTTCAGTTTTTAAATATTGAAGAATCATAATTGCCGACCTCAAAAACTCCCAGATAACAATTTTGAATATAATCTGTTCATAATTACAAAACTCATTCGCCATTTTTTTTCGTTTTTCTAACAAAATTTCATCACCAGAATTATGTACATCTACCAAATTTCAAATCAATTAATGATCTCTTAAAACATGCTTTATCAACAGCTGAAATTCCTTCTGTTCTGGAACCTCTGGGAATCAGCCGCGATGATGGAAAACGTCCAGATGGAATGTCTCTTATTCCTTGGAGTCATGGAAAACCTTTAATGTGGGATTTTACCTGCGTGGACACTGTTGCTTCATCACACATCATGACGACTTCCAAAGTTTCAGGTGGAGTTGCAGATTATGCAGAAAAAGCAAAGATTAGAAAATATTCCACTTTGAAGGACCACTATCTATTTTATCCAGTAGCTATCGAAACTTACGGAGTTTTTGGTTCTTATGCTTCAGAGCTGATAAATCAAATTGGAAAAAAAAATATCAAGAATATCAGATGATTCCAGAGCGACAAAATTTATGATTCAAAGAATTAGTATTGCGCTACAAAGGGGAAATGCTGCATCTGTTCTAGGTACTATTCCTACCTCCAAACGCCTAAATGAAATATTCATTTATCCCCAATATTCATATTCACCTTCTTCAAAAATCACTAATTCCTTTATGTCTTCATCAAAATCTATATGCAGCAGCCCGATTGTAAGTCCATTTGCATTCAGTTCCACCGACAAGGAAAATTTCAAACAATTTGAGAACGATTTGGATAATCTACTACAAGAAGATTCATTGACTACTCCGAAACTCACATGTTATGAACAAATTATATCCAGCAACATTGACTCAAGTTCGTTCGTTATCACGCCAGAGTAACAGAGACAACCACTTCATTATAGACTACTCAGAAGAAGATGATAGTGGTGTAAGTAGCGAGAATAAGCCTGTTATACATAGTAATACCAAAACATTCGGTCTGAATGGGTTGAAAAATATAGGTAACACTTGCTATATGAACAGTGTTATCCAGTGTTTGTCGAATACCAAATGGTTGCTGGAATATTTGAAGAAGGATGCGTATACGAGAGATATTAACACCAAGGGAGCTTTGATTAAAGCATTTGCGGAAGTGATAAAGGACCTGTGGTCAGAAGATGCGTTGGATCGAGTTGTTAATACAGTCTCTTTGAGAAGTAAAATCTAAAGATTTGCACCACGTTTCTTCAGTTATGACCAACAAGATGCTCAGGAGTTTTTACGATACCTGCTGGAGGGACTACACGAAGACGTGAATGATGTAACGGATAAGCCCAATCTAATTTTGGCCGAGATTGTTACTAGTGATGAGTCCAGGGAGTCATGGTCAAGATACTTGGGAATGGACAACTCCAAGATAGTAGATAACTTTGTTGGACAGCTGAAATCAACATTGAAATGTACACATTGTGGTCACTGTTCAGTCACTTTCGATACATTCTTAGACCTTTCTCTTTCGATTTCAAAAAGAACAGGCCAACTCAGACTCTCGCAATGTTTAGATTCATTCACTAGGGAAGAAACTATGGATGGTGATGAGAAACCGACATGTTTGAATTGTAAAAAAAAAGGAAATGCACAAAGTCTCTATCGATTCAGAAATTCCCCAAAATTTTAGTAATCCATTTAAAAAGATTCTCTCAAACAGAAAGATTTAGAGGAAAATCGAATATAACCATCGATTTTCCTCTGGAAGGTTGAGATTTGAGCAACTACAGTGCAAACAACATAGCCCCTTGTCACTATAACTTATACGCATTGACGAATCACAGCGGGACTACCAATAGCGGACACTACACTGCTTACTGTAGGCATCCATATACAGGCACATGGCACGAGTATAACGATTCCCTAGTTTCACCGATTCATTCAAATTCCCTTGTGAGCGGAAAGGCAGATATACTCTTCTACGAGCAGGAGGACACTTCATCACATGTTCAAAATTATACTTAGTTTTATTTTATGAATATTATTATTGTATTTTGCAAATTAAAGTTATAAGCCATATATTTGGATCTAAGTTGAAAACATTATAATCTTTAGCATATAATAAAGACGTTTTACAAAAAAAAAATCGGACAATCAGAACTTGCAAGAATTGATTAGAGACACACAGACAGCAGGACAAATGAAACTAAATAAAAGCTTGTAATAGAAAATCTTGTAATATACTTCCTGACAACATTTATTCATAAAAGACATTTTTTCCAACATATAACCAAGTCATAAGCTTGAATATTGAAAATGCAGTTGGATCAGTCACTAATGTTGGGGATGAGATATTCCTATTACTAATTGAAAGCTGTGTTACAGCATTTATGATGTGGATGGTTAGTTCAATCTGGTATCATTCCGGCACAACCGTTGGCAATTTTTTTAGTGATGATTAGTGATGTTACTCTTGATTATTGTATACATTACGTATTAAACATGTAGATGAATAAAAATCAAGTAAGTGTTTGTGATACATGTTATAAAATCACTAGTGCATACAATTTTGTATGTATCACGTGCGTAAATTGCGTAAACAGCGAGCGTGAAGAGGCACTTCACCGCTCGCGGGCGCATTATGGCCCGCCGGCCGTAGAGTATACAAAATTCTCAAAGTGTCTAAATTTACATATCAGTTCATGCAAAACTTAACACGAATCAAAATTATTTCAGTTCAATAAAGAAAGATTCTTCATAACATTTCTTCATAATCATTTTTTCAACATGTAATTAAGTCATATAATCGTGAACATTACAAATTAAGTTGGTTTAGTAACTGATGTTGAAGATGAAAATTTCTTGAACATATTTATTACATATTGCGAAAGCGTTGTTACAGCATCTGCATCGATACAAGAACAAGTATTCAGGGAGGGTGGAGGGTTCAAATAACTGTCTGGGATTATTCCGGCACAATTGTAAAATTTTTCAGTAATGATCAATTAATTTGAAATAGATTCTTCAATATATAAGCCATTATGCACGCCGCAGGCTATAACAACGTCTACTACTTTGCGCCCTTCATACATAAATAACTATTTTACCCCGGTATGGAGCACCAGGCCTATAAGCTTGAATATAAGGTAAAAATAATAATTGTCGATTGAAATTTTTTTTATTGATTTTTTGTTTTTTCCTTTGGGACTAGCTTCCTGAAGTTTCTCGCATGAATTTAGAAACACCATGTATATGTACGTAACGGAAAACCACCACTTTACAACCATTTCATGGATTGATATATACTGGTGAAAACACGACATAAAATCACGACATCCGAACAAAAGCCAATTTTCTGGTTGTTAAACTTCATAGCTGCTATTAAAATAAGGATTTATCCGAGTTTCGCTACTGCTAGTTTTTCTAGAGGAATTAGAACGCTGCTAAATCTTTGAGAGAGAATCAAGGTTGGTAGAGAAAATCTATTGCTATTGCGATTTTAGAAGATATTTCACCCCTCATAATGAATATTAAATAAGAATTGATGAATATGAATTTATGAACTGTAATGAGAAAGGTTTTGAGGCATTCAGTTTTAAAGCTGTCATAATAATCATTATATAGTAAAAAAAAATTAATTATCGGTTAAGGTAAACGTACCAACAGATGCTATTAAGGAAACAAAATGAGAAATAATAAAACTTTTCATATTTCTCAATTCAATTCAAAAAGTTAATTATATTTTATGAGATATCTAAAGGTTTGTAATCATTTTAACATTCAATTGAAAATGAAATGAATTGTATTATTTAAAGGTGCGTATTCACTAGAGTGTCTGTTGTCACATGAGCACCGCATGAGCACCGATCCGCAGTCAGTCTAATACAAATATTCATACTCGTCAAAAACCAAATTGAATTCAAAATCTCTGCAATAACCACAAACAGAACGTAAAGCACATTTTCATCGTCCACACTGTGCACGAAAAAATCGACAAAAAATCATTCGCTCGTTCGGTGCTCATTCGGTGCTTATGCGGAACGAATGCTCTAGTGAATAGGCACCTTAATACGAAAGAAAATTATTTCAATTGTATTATCAGTACTTAAAAATTACACCTATGAAATGAAATATACTGATAAATGAAAGGTTTAGGATAATATTTTAAATTTCTAACATGCACTGATCCTCCATAGAGGAAATTCTTTTTCTGGAGCACTACTTCCTAGTGAGACATTCTCCAGTTTTGAACCTGCTACCTTACTCAGTGTTCTCAGTGGCGGATCTAGGGGCAGGCAAGCCAGGGCCCATGCCCTGGACGGCAAATTCAAGCTTGGCATAGGTCAACAACCGCGTCAACTGCGTCAGCCGCGCTCGCCTAGCCCGCAGAAATCGCCGAAAACCCTCACATACCAATTTTGAATTGAATCTGATCATAATCAGACAACTCGACGTCCACCATCTTGGGCCGCAATCTTGATTTCATGAGAAATTCATAATCTCTGACCTCAAAAATCCTCACACACTAATTATGAATCGAATCGAACCATAATGATGAATCTCGTCCGCCATATTGGAGCCGCCATCTTTAGTCATTAGATTTTGATAAGAAATTCGAAATCTGCGTCTAAAAAAAAACTCACATACCAAATTTGAATTGAATCTGACCCAAATCTCGTCCGCCATCTTGAATTTATGAATTTTGCAAACGAATTCATAATCTCTGATCCCAAACTCTTATAATATACCAATTTTTAATCGAATTGGACCATTATCACAAACCTTTTCCGCCATATTGGAGCCGCCATTTTGTTTTTTTTTCTATAACAAAAATGTCATATTGAATTGTCACCGCAACTATGAGCACCTGCCAAATTTCTATCATTCGGACGTCTGGAAGTGGGTGAAAATCGCGTTCAAAGGTTCTCTTACAAAGATGTGAAGCTAATAAAAGCGTGTTAATACAAATAAAGACTAGCAGGGCGGCATTTTTCAGTTTTTGTCCCGTTTCGAATAAATTCAAGATCCGCCACTGAGTGTTCTTTCAAGCTAGAAGATACTGCAACGTCCATAAGTTGAATCAGGTGAGTTGCAGTGGATATTATACAATGAGCTCGATACCATTTTACACGCGAAAGTCTGACTCTGACACATCTAGAGAAATGTAAGAGAAATGTCCATCAAGAAAAAACACAACGGGAAGTTCAGTGTACTCTTTTTGGAGCCGCGTTTGAAAAATGTTTGCTATATATGCATAGAAATTGTCTTTCCAGAACTTCCTATTTCCCAGTCTGAAGAGACTTCCTCAACAATTTGTGTCGGTACCGAGGAATAATTTTCTATTTCGTTATTGGCTCCTGCGAAGTACATATACCGATTTGGTTCTCTTTTCGGTAAATAATTCACCATTTCTAGGGTTTATGTACAACGATTCGTCTGCATTGAAAAACATTGTTTCTTCATTGCATTGACGAGATCTCATAAAGGATCTCAATTCTTTGAACTATTGGGCCAAATTCTTGCTGGTGACATCAGCTTGAGTATGAGGTAAAGTCTGCTAATTCTGTGTTTGATTGTATCATTATGGGCGCGAAAAAATGCATACTCACCATTTTTTTCTTGATATTTTTTCCAACCCCACTCTCTCCTTAGCCTTGCGACAGTGATCATGAAAGTATTTTTGGTTATTGGAAAACCGGCCCTGGACATGAAAAGTATTCATTTTGCTATATAGAATATCCCATCGTATTCAGTTTTGTTCCTATTAGCAAGTTTCCATTAACTTTGTACAAAATGTGTGCATTTCTGTTTTTGAATTTTCAGCCGTTGCCTCAACCGAAATCCGTTTTCGAACTTCATCTATGTGAAAATGGAAGTAGTTGAATTTCTGTATCCAGGAATAATAATTATTTGAAGAACTCACGAGGAAAGTTCGTAACAGTATTCCCGCGATCGATGACGCCGTTGTGTCTCGACCGTTAGGTAATTATCTTTCAATGCAAGGTTTAAATACTCTCCCTTGAATATTTTGAAAAACACTAAACTAAAGGTGCGTGTTCACTAGGGCATTCGTTACGCATGAGCACTGAATTAGCACATATGCTGCTCGGATCAAGCTCAGGCTGACTCATGCTGTGTAATGTAAACACGCATTCTGTTCGCGCTCAAATCGGCGTCCACACTATCCGAGCATTTGCTTGTTCGGTGCTCATGCGGAACGAATACTCTGGTAAATACGCACCTCAATAAGAACTTCCGTTATTCCCATGATATCGATTATAATTCCTGTTATTCCCTTGATATGCTTTATTATTTTGGTTGATAGTGGATCCATGTTTCTAATATTCTGCATTACGATGGCTTTCGCTCTTTCAGGCTCTAAATACTTCGTTGTGTTACACAATTACCTTGCATAATTGTTAACATTTTGACTCCCATTATATTCATTTTTCCATATATAATTTCTAATATTCCTTGAAAATAATTTTACCAAAAATAGTTCAGAAATGTTCTTAAAAGACTTTTGTGTTCTTAATTTTTCCTTTTTTTAAAGTTAAACCATAATACTGCATTTCCAGTTCATTTCGCTCTGATTATCTCTTTAATTTCTTCCCAGTTATAGAAAAATTTTGATTTCAATCCTCAAAATATTTATGAATACTTTTGGATGTAATTTCTTATATCCCCATCAAATTTGAAATGTTCTCAAATATTACTGGATTCCATACTCTTTTTTCAGTTTTTCTCTTCCTTATTTCCTGGAACAACCTATTATTTTTAACTTTTTCTTGATTATTTTTAATTTCGTGTAGTAGATCATTTATATTTTTCTCTATTCCATCTCACACACTTGTGTACTTTTTTTTCATTCATTTCTTCTGAACATTTCCTTGGATAATATCATTTAAATTTACTCTCAAACTTACATTTCTTCCTGAGATATCGTTCACCTTTGTTTGAATATTCTATTCCTTTTGGAGTGTCTCTAATTTTTTTTTGTGTATCTTCATTTTATTTTCTTGTTTTTTAACCATAATTTTCATTCTGATGTCTTTCTTCATTTGTTTAAGTTCTGGTCCCCACGAAAAGGAAAATCCTGTATTGTTCAAAGAACATCGTGAGAGCCGAGGGAAAGTAGGTAGGAATTGGTGTTCATCTTGAATTTCTTAAGGCTGTATGCATCAGGGAACACCTCCCGAGGCAGCGAGTTCCAAAGCTTTGCCGTTCTGTGGAAAAATAAGCAGATGTGCATCATGTCTCCAAAGTGACGGATCGAGTCAATCTCGATGAGACCGCTAACGGTGAAACGATTGATGATATTTCGGAAGAGCATCGTCCATGAAAATATCTATAAAACAGGGACAGATCGCCAACCTTTCTGCGATGTTCTAGAGAAGTAAGCGAGCTTGTGAGCGAAGTATCACCGACGAGGCGAATGGCTCAATTTTGGACCGAATCTGAAAGTTTCAATGTGTGTTTGTGTGCTGCACTCCATATATGGGAACAGTATTCCAAAACAGGTCGAATCTGTGCCATAATCATTTGACGAGAAGTAAAATACTTCTTGGCGAGAAACTGAGTTTTTGAGAGGCGCTCTTGACAATGGACCTCACATGGTTCTCTCATGAGAGGGTACTGCTGGTAATACCGAGCATTGAAATGGAAGATTTCATTGGTATAGATAGATAGTCCTGACATAGTTACGCTGGCTATTGTGAGATCGGCTTTTCTGTCTTTCATTGTCTGATTTATACTCCTTCAAGTGCTAGAAATCGCACGTTAAAAAAGGTAAGTTCTCGTTAATACTTGGCTCGCACAAGTTTCGACTTTTGAGGGCTGCCGTTCGTAAGGGGACGACAGCTGGTTAACGAAAATAACAATATTAACATTTTTTTTTATTCATTTTTTTCTTGCTTAATATTTTCTTCGACGCGCTTAACCATGTTCGCTTCATTGTCTATTTTTTTGTCATCTTTTCTTGTTTTTTTGATATATTCAACACCATTTCCTTCTTATCTTCTGTTATTTTTTGCCATTTCTTCTTGATTCTGTTGAGTTGTTTCATCAATATTTTCTAATTTCTGCAATTTATTACTTACAATTGATGAAACTAAATGGGCGATTATTTGTATTTGATAAGTGAATAATAGAGGACACTGAAAAGATGTCATGTTCTTGACGTATCGGTTAATGTCAACATTAACTGAAATGACACTGAATTGAAAAAGTTTGTTGACACCGTTGCTATGACGTTACCTACCGAGTAATCCAAGTACTATGTTCATATAACTCATCAAAATAATTAGTTGTATTATTATTGAAATTTATAATACTTGGAAGTGCAAAAAATAGCGTATATGCCGCAGGAATGAAGTGATATTTTATCCCTTACGTGATTATTGGCCCTCGGGCTCGACGAGCCCTCAGGAAATAACACGTTTAAAACATTCACTTCAGTCCCTTGCTATATAATATACTATTACGGCCCGCTTTACTTATCTACCTTCTCGATCAGCGGGCAATAATGCACCCGCGGGCGATAAAGTTCCTCTTTACGTCCAGTGAATCGGGTGGTAAAGTTTACTTTACCGCCCGCTAGTGCATAAAACGTATTATATTACCCCTGATAAAATGGTACAAAACGATTTCATAACAAATATTTATAGATTTTTTTTACGGTTAACAGAGGCCAGATGGATTTACGAAAATATCAGCAAATAACCTAAGTGGATATTTCTATGAAATGAAAAGGGGTTGATACTTTTCCCAGTTATACTTTTTCTTTCTCATATATTATTCCGGCAAGTTCCTATAAAAATATTTCATAAGAAGACGAACGCTTTCCACAATACGACAGAAGGAGTCATAATGAAGTTAGTTGGAAACTCAGTCCCCGTATTCCAGATCGGAAGTTAATGCTGAATTATCGAGCATCAGAAATCTCAGAGAATTCGAATAGTCTGAATTCCGATTACTGTAGGTGACACTCGGCAGAACGCAGACATTTTGCTTCGAAAAAGACCATTCGAACCGAAATAAAAGAAATACCGAGGCTGTTCACAATGGGAAAACCGAGGGGAAAACCCTTTCTCGTGTTACCGCTCCCGACTGAAACCAATAACATTAAGCTAAATACTTCAGTAAAATGAGATTTCGTGCATAGAATAGTCTTTCGGAAACTTATGTGACGGTTCTCGTGTAGAATTCCAGAAAACCTCTGGCAGGAACATATGCAAAAGGAAACTCGGGGTAAGATAAGGTGAAAAGGTGAAAGAAGGATTTCATAAAAATTCTTCTCTCCAGACAATTTGGTCATTGTAAGGAGGACTGATATATATTTCGGTGCGGAAAGACAATCTTTTTCTCGGAATGTGCAATATGTATAAGGCATCTCTTTATTTTCGCATCAAAGGGATTCACCGGAAATAAATGAATTTTCATGACATCCTCAAATGGAAATAATACAACCGAGAAAGTACTGTATGAATTGTTTATGAACAACTCTTCAGATGTTTGTTACTCGAGCCATTCACAGGATAAACTGAATCATTTGATTAAAATTTTACTTGGAAAAATCCAAAGTGCTCGCTTTCATCTGAAATGCTCCGAAAAGCATTTTCTGTTTTTTTTTCAGAGTTTTTCCAAAACATTTTTTTTTTTTTATATTGTACTCATTTATCGTAACAGACAAAAACTAAATTACTTCAAACAATCAAACGTGGGGGTTGTCTGCACTAAGAGAAAATACTGTTTGGTTTGGCTCTCCTTGAATTCGGGCAGTTGATATCGAAAAAATAATATGATAGTTGGTGTGGAACAAAAATCATATATTTTGAACAGATAAATTATATAAATCTGACGAGTTGGTGATCCAATAAATATTTGTGTCGGAGGTTAATTGGGATTGGGATCAGCATATGTTGAATAAAAAACTATTGTTGCCTTGCCGACGTTTCGAATTTGATCAAATTCATCAGTAGGGGATCTGTAACAATAGTTTCTCATGAACTTGGTTTTTTTAACTTGCCAAGATGTATTAAGTATTATAAATCATGATTATTGTAAAAATTTGCAAAAGACGTGGGTATTAGATACAAAACAAAAATCCACGGGCACAAAAAATAACACATATATTTCTTTAACGAAACAATCTGAACAATTAAAAATCGAAAGAGTTAAAAATCGAAGCTTAAGAAGAAATTTAAAATTAAAAAGAGTTTAAGATATATAGAACTATAATAGGTTTTGATAAAAGAATAGATAGTACTTACAATAATGATAATTATAATAATAATACTTTATCTCGGTATTTGAAAAATCAAATTGAAAAAAGCAGTATTGAATCCATCTATATCTATTCTGGTATTCATGCTGCCATGTTTGAGAATTTGGATCATTTCACTTATGAGTCTTTTTTTTTGGTTAGATATTGTTGAACATCTAGAATAACTGGGTTAGTGAAATCAAAATTATGAAAATTTTCTTTAGTATGCTCGACTAGGGCAGTTAGGCTTATGATATTGAGTTTTTTGTGTCTATCTTATGTTCAGATATTCGTGTCTTCAAGTACTTTCCAGTTTGTCCCATATAGCAGTTGCTACAGTTATTGCAATTTATTCTATAGATAACAGTAGAAAGTAACTGGTCAAAATTTCATGTACCGTAAAATATGTGTTGTCAGATTTAAGGTGGCTCTTAGACTATAATGCAACAACAGTAATACCAAAAAAATATAATGAAATTCCATATATCAAAAATCTTTCGGAAAGAATTGCAACGGTTTTGAATAGCGAACATTATATTTTAATTTTTATTAGAAAATATGAATAGAGTATCGTAAAATCTGTTGTGTAATCATCTGCGGCTGAAATACAAACTTTATAATATTGCTTCTACAAATGATAACACTATCGAAAAAAGGTTTTTTTCACGACAGAAAGAAAATCTCCCTTAAGAGTTACATTCTGCTGTTATCTATAAAATAAATTGCAATAACTGTAGCAACTGCTATATGGGACAAACTGGAAGGTACTTGAAAAAACGAATGTCGGAACATAAGATAGACACGAAAAACTCGATATCATAAGCCTAACTGCCCTACTCGAGCATACTAGAGAAAATTTTCATAATTTTCATTTCACAAACCCAGTTATTCTAGATGTTCAACCATATCTATCCAAAAAAAAGACTCATAAGTGAAATGATCCAAATTCTCAAACATGGCAGCGTGAATACCAGAATAGATATAAATGGATTCAATACTGCTTTTTTCAATTTGATTATTCAAATACCGAGATAAAGTATTATCATTATAATTATCATTATTGTAAGTACTATCTATTCTTTTATCAATATGCAAAACCTATTATAGTTCTATATATCTTAAACTTTTTTTACTTTTAAATTTCTTCCTAATCTTCGATTTTTAACTCTTAGACTATTATCTGTTACCCTGAATGGTTTATTTTCGTGAATCATTCTGTTGACTAATGATATTGGATAATTGTTCTTAACTAGGTATTGTTTTATCAATCCTAAATTCTTTTTGTGGTATGCTCTCGTTTTTAAATTTCTTATAATATTAATTCTATGTTGAAAATTATGATGTGAAAATATACAAAATACCAATTTTTTTTTTGAAAATGTCGAATGATAATGTAGTAAATTCCGAAATTTTATTCCACCTTTTTTCTAGTATTCTCATTGTGAGATCGGTTGGCAAATATACTAACTACATCTGGAGAAATAAGTAAGTATGTAATCTTCAGGAATTTTTGTATCTCTGATGAAATTTGAAAATTCAAAAGAGTCTTTAACGCGAAAATAATTTTTTTCAAAACCCGTTCTTCAAAATTTCACTTGCCCATTTTGATTGTAAGGATTATAAAAAGCTTACTCTTATCGCAAAATAAATTAATGCTTGGAAATAAAACTTCAATGTTCGGATTTTTTATCGCTTGCACAAACTTATATAAAACTTGTTCATATAATACTTCGCTTAGGGATATGATTTCATCCAAAGTATAGAAAGCCTTGAACGAACTTTGCGAGAATGTAAACATGGGAGTTTCGGTTTACTCAAATATTAGTTATAGCAGCAACTTTGTTCCCCAGGGGTGGGTCCCATTCTGCCTAGGATTTGACGTTTTCAATTGATTTCTGCGAAATAAATCAAGTAAGTGAACGTAGGACCGCCGCACAAAACTACTCTAGCATATTGTGATATTTCCAGCGAAAGTTTTGCAAACGTTCGTTCGTATACAGAATAGAAAACCATGCAGTTAGAGAAAATGAAAACTATTTTGAATATTAATCAATTTCAATGAAATATTGTAATTCAAATACTTAATTCAGTACAGTATTTCGAATATCAATTGCAGCGACAAATTTGTTTGACCTGCCATAGGCGAAAATACCTAAGGTATCCCTGATTATGGTATCCTGATAATTAGGTATAATGAGGCAAATCAAACAGATTTGCTGCTATGATTTTGGAACGAGTTGTTTTGTTCTGCAATTGATATGAGAATAGCTATTAATGAAACGAGATCATTATGCGATTTATAATAATCTAGGATGTTGCCAGGCGACGAGGCGCTCTGCGCAGCCTCCGAGATTTATTTAAATTGCATAATAATCTAGTTACATTTAAAGATTTATCGTATCATTGACATTGACAACTTTGGTTATGTCACGTTATTGTCATTTTAGCGTGTCATTTGGTATCTATTATAAAGTAACTAATATGAATGTCCTATTCATATTTTCGAACTTTAATCAAAATGTAATGCCAATGACAGGTCTATGTCAAAAAGTAACTTTCAAAGTGTCACCACAGAAGAAATATTTCCCTCATATCCATCCCTGATGTATATGCTTCTGAGGAGCCTGTTTTTTACAATCCTACATCAAACCTCCTGAATAGCTTGGCAATGCAAAATTTTCGTCGACCAAAATGTATTGGGGATTGAATGCGAGAGAAGCGAACCTTGCTTCAATGATATGAACGATTTCTGTGAGTGATATTTTTTAATAACATTCTCCCTATCTAATTTATTTAATTTTTTTCAATGAAAACTAGAGATAATAAAAAAAATCAATTATTTGAATAAAAATGCGAATTTTCACTTTCAAATTTTTTCTTTTCTTTTCAGTTGGAATCTTTTCACAATATCTATCAGATGTAGTTCAATGTCCAGCGTGGCTTGTACCGGGGAAGTAGTTATTGTTTTCTGTTAGATATTACAAATAAATCACATTTTTTCATTTTTCAATTTTCATGGAGAATGTTCCCCTATTCAACAAAATACTATGTTCATATTGCTGTGGGTCGCAGCAGGGCCTATGTATACTTGGATACTTTTACTTTCTCTCTTTACTCTTTTTGGTCCACATTTCCAAAATTCACTTAGTTGTCTACTTTTTCTGGAGAGTAGAGCACACTGTATATGCATCATATTGCACAGTTTTGTAATTATTACTATTATCCGAGATCGTTTCATCTTTTAACCCCATGCTGAGAAAAATGTATCACAATCTTAACAGGAAACTTAATAGCATCTGCCCGTCTTCTAATGTCACTTTTTCTCATTTCCCTCGTATCCGCCAACTGCTGCGCGTTTCCAATAAAACTCGTAACACATTTAGATTTCCTATCAATAAGCTTGGCTGGAAGGAATCGGCTTCGGCGAGCCTCGAGAGTAAAAAGTGCCAAAAAGATATATTAAAGTTTTTTGGCTCCGAGTGATTTTCCACATGACGTCGAACGTCGGAGCGCTTATACACATCTCGCGCTTCATTTCCTCCGCGGAGTTACGGAGTTACCAACTTCCTCCCTTGCTGATTCATTGCCTATGTGCGCTGTTCCTGCATCTAATACGGCCATTTATATTAGAACGAGGCTTTCCGCATTCGTCAAACGAGATATGATGATGTGAGAGTCTATAATGGGGTCGTATGTCAGAGGGAACTTGTTAAGTTCGATGCCGGTGCAGTGATTGCGTTTATTTACGGAGTTTTGACGTGAGAAGTCGCTTCGACAGAAATGATACGGTGCCACAATGGGTATTTCGCTTGAAGAACTTCATAACTCTAGTCACGTACAGACCAAGAAGTGGTGTTACTATATATACAGAGGGAAGTAGAATATAGGATTGAAATAGCGTAGAAGTTCGACAGCTCCTGTCAAGAGGATTAAATTACGTCATTATATTCCATCAAGGTGAGACTCAGAAGAGAAATAGAAAGAAGGTACTGACCCAGACACGTGGTTTACCATGGTTGCAATGCGGTTTAGTGCGGAGGCTAATAGACAGTCATGCAAAACAATAGCTCTGTGTACTCAAGGTACTACTGCGACGGTATAGTAGCGGAGTGAAGGACATTATAATACAGCCAGCAGATGACCAATCATACATATGGCTCAAAAACGGTACATCGCAGGAACAAACGACCAATCAGCTTCATCAGCTATAGCAAATTCATGGCACCGTCTTGTTCCTGCGACGTCTTCCAAACTTGGCAGGTACCACCGTTCCAGACTCATTGCTATAACCTATATGACAGAGTTGCCTGCCCAAGGGTTACCACTATTGCGGTATTCTCACGCAACGAAGCAGGAAACCAGCAGATCACGCATACAACAGCGACCTCGTGACACTCGTCTTGACTATGGAACGAGAAATGGCACCCCTAAGCGCAATCGACGATCGATTAAGCAACGAAGAACGGAACCGCTCGCGATTCAACTCACGCTAGCTATAACTCGCGCAAGCCGCAATAAAACTCACACCAGCTGAAAACTCACTCGCGCCAGCCGCAATACCACTTGCGCCAGCCGCAATACCACTTGCGCCAGCCGCAATACCACTTGCGCCATCCGCAATACCACTTGCGCCAGCCGCAATCCAACTCTCGCCAGTCGTGCTTCAACTCGCCCTTGAAGACACCAGCTACTTCGCAATCAGGTATCTGTTGGCATCACAATAAATTCGGCAACGCAGCAACAGGTTGTGCCAAATCATGCCAGTGGCGTCGGAAAACTAGCTGTGGGGCTATTCTTGAGCGCGAGAGAAAGAAGTTCTTTCCGGCGAAAATACTCCCTGAACTTTCTCTTGGCAGATTAGGTTCGCATTCTCAAGCTATGGAAAAGTCAGAGAAACGAAAATAACAAGAGAAAATATTTTTAGGCGTTGCCAAGTGTTTAGTCAATCGAAATGTATCAATTGGATCATTACCCAAAGATCAATTATCGCTAACATTGTATAGGATATGTTTATGGTTATATAAAGGTCGAATTTTTTGTGAAACTGCTGTTTTGGTGCTTGAATTTGTGAAATATCAGTTGATTAGGGCCAGAAAGAAAAGGTAGACGAAAATGAAGACACATTTAGTATAAAAAAATCGTGTTGGAATACGGTCAAATTTCAAGATTTGGAAGAACATAACTTGAAAAGTCCTTGAGATTCTTGTTCGAGAGATGAAACTACGTGAGTAATACTACTTTTTTACTATGGAAAGTGGCATCTGTGAATGATAGCAATAAGTTATTAAAAACAAAAAACATGGGGTGGAGCATCCAGGATGAGGAGTGCCATACAACAAAAAATATATCTAAAAAGAAGTGCAAAATAAGGAAAAATATTGGAATAAGAAAACAGAAATAGAAATAAGAAAACAGAAATAGAATCAGAAAATATTTTGGAAGAATTGAAAGAGACTATGTCACTTTTGCATCAAATTGTTTCATTTTCTTTTAAAGTAGTTAGTCATATAAATATAATTTGTTATTTCTGGCAATTCACTTTTTTCGGATTTTCAATCTTTACTATCCACAAACGGTTTTCAAACGGCCTCAAAATATGCATTAAAAACTCACGAACCTCATTTCGTAAGCATGCTACATATATTTGTACACAGTGTCTGATGAAGAGTGAGGATATTTTCTAAAAAAACACCTGTGATTATATTTTATGTAAAATTGAAGTATTTTCTCAATCAGTCGGTAGATACTCTTTTTCAACTCTTACTCAATAACTCATACATAAACATAATAATAAAAAAGAAAGTGAATATGCAATATTCTTCAGCAAAGAACAGAATTTCTTTTCCAAAAAACCGTATATTGACAATTCTTGTCTTGTCAAATCTCTATTTCCTGACGATTCCCTCGAAAATACCAAGATAAATGTCGAGGAGTCATTTCTCTCGACAGGTAAGAGAAAACAAATTCAAGAATACACTCATGTTGGCTAAAAGAGAAAAGTGCCTGTTTTCTATTGGCTTTTCTTCTCCCTGAAACTCAAGAATAGCCACACTGGGCAGTCGCTCGTAGCGGGTACCGATCCCAGCCTAACCAAATCCCGCATTTTGTACGTTCGCGACAGATCCTCCAATACCTGATTTTTGGTAGATACTGGCGCAGAAATATGCATCTATTCTTGTCGTCTACTCCAAAAGCCATATTATAAAGATTCATCCTACGTACTAGCTGCGGTCAGTGGAACACTATCACGACAGACTCACGTGTACCCTGTCTCTTGACCTACGAAGGAAGTTCACTTGGAGCTTCGTGTTCGCCAATGTCTCCAAACCAATCATAGGAGCCGATTTTTTTGCACACTACGGTCTACTG
Organism: Chrysolina haemoptera; assembly: GCA_958298965.1. NCBI lineage: Eukaryota > Metazoa > Arthropoda > Insecta > Coleoptera > Chrysomelidae > Chrysolina > Chrysolina haemoptera. The sequence continues at coordinate 40,161,594 of OY282584.1, read as the reverse complement.
ACAGACCTACTCAACGGTTGATTGGTCGATTCTCGCTCTACGCTCCCCAGGAGAGGTAATGCAGTATGAGACACCCTCAATAATATCTTGTCTCCACCGTTTTGTTGACCAAAGTTTCCGAACCCAAATCGTCCAGAAGACTTTTTCAAGACCATCAACCATTTCACTAAACACCACCCCCCAACCGCGGGTTGCTCAGAAACCACGGCGCCTCGCCCCGGACAAACTTCGTATTGGCAAAAAGTAATTCAACGCCATGCTCAAAATTAGGAATCGCCCGACCATCACAAAGCTCTTGGGCAGCACCATTACATTTGGTCCCCAAGAAACGCGATGAATGGAGATTATCACGGGCTCAACGCCAGAACAACTCCAGTTCTAGACGTCGAAGACTTTTCGCACGTAAAACCATGTTTCCAACTGTGGACCTAGTCCACGCGTTTCAAATTCGAGTCAATGAGAAAGACATCCATAAAACAGCCTCTACAACTCCATTTGGCTGATCGATTGATGACTTTCGGTCAGAGAATTCATACAATTTTCTGAAAAATTAGGCCAGTAGAAATAGACAATCATTTCACTTTAATTCCAAAAGTTTTCAAACTTTGGGCAAGTGAATGGTACATCTCAGTTTGCAACCTCTTCCGAAGTATGCAACCTCTTCCGAAGTTTGCAACAAAGTCAAAATGGCGATTTACTTGAATTTTGCTGTACACTCATTGAGAAAATTCCAAAAGTTCTGCAAACTTGGAGTAGTATTAAATATATTATTTTATGTCACGAATCAAGTTTGTAATCAATACAAGTGTACGGAACATTTTTTTTATCGAAAACTGATGTTTTTCTTTGATACACCATAAGAGAAAATTCCAAAAGTTCTGCAAACTTGGCAGATATATCGTAAAAATATTCCGAATAATTGTGCAGATTTGCAACCTTTTACGTTGACCAAAACATATATTTTTTTAATTCGTTTTCCTGCAGCTGAAAAGTTAATACGTCACCAAAAATCAGTCCAGAGCGCCACGGCAAATAATAATAATAGGCGTCCTCTACCCGCACATCAGGCTATAAAGACAAAAAAGTGACATTAAAAAATGTATGCGGATACCCGGCTAACAATTTTACCTGACGATGGACAATGGGGAAAGTAATGTTAAATAAGATTAGACGTAAAAAAAACGGCAAATGAAGCGAATTTTTGAATTGTAACAACACGAATATTCAGATGATTCATTGCAGTCTCATGCTATGGACTGCGTAGACGAGGTTTTTGGTCGAATATACAAACAGTGATATAAGCATCTTGACTTATTCTAAAGTTTTGCTGGAACTCTTTGTCAGTACAACTAACTATCAATATTTTCATAAAGCCAGCTTTTCGTAATTTTTTTCTGCTATGGTGCTACATTCCAATATTCCAATTATTAGTGCCTCGCTGTCTATGACGACGAAGTCTCCTCCCTTCAAAAAAATGCAATGATCCATTTTATGCACAAAAATGAAAAATTCTTCAGGTTACGATGTTATGATGACACGTAAATACACGGGGCCAAGTTTTCGGTTGACACCAAATCGTGAACGTGAAGATGGGCCCGTTATTTTTTTGATGAAGTTGGTCTCGAACTAATTACAAAAGTTTTGCAACTTGCAAATTTTGAAAACATCTATTCTGAGTCACAAATTTGCAACCTTGTACACGATCCGGAAATTTGCATCAAAGTTGCATAACTTGCAATTATTTCGAGACCACCTTGATCAAAAAAATTACTACGAATCAAGAAAATATATGTTCCGATCAATGTAGAAGGTTGCAAATCTACACAACTGTTCGGAATATTTTTCTGATGTACTTATATCAAAGAAAAACATTACAGGACGATAACAAAAATGTTCCGTACACTTGACTTGGTTGCAAACTTGATTCGTGATATGAAATAATATATTCAATACTACTCTTTTGCAGAACTTCTGGAATTTTCAGCAAAATTCAAGTAAATTGCCATTTTGACAATGTTGCGTACTTCGGAAGAGGTTGCAAACTGAGATTTATTGCTTTCTCATGTCTATCTCTACTGGCCTAAATCAATAATAAAAAAGTTCTCGAATGGTGCAAACTTTTGAAACTCACTGTATGAATGCAACGTCGTTGGAGTGGTAACTCTCATTTTATTTACATGTTTAATCGAAACAACTGACAAAAAACTAGCTTTGTAGGAATTGTGTATTTTTTTTTTGTCGCTGTCTCCCGCCTTATTATCTTTCGTTGATGGACGGATTTGTATCTCTGGAAAAAGTTACTTTTAATCCTTCTCATGGACTCATGCCACCGAAATCGAGTCAACTGGGAAAACTGTAGTAAACACGATGATTTATTTACCAATCAATTAAACCATTCATCAATACCACCTCCAATTTTCTTCTGTTCGAAAACACCGTTACTAATCTTGATGAAGTAGAAATATTTTCCAAACTTTGTGGATAGTTCATTAATTTTTGTCGAAATCCAAAGCTTTATCGACAACTTTTCCGTTGGCGATAAAACTTTAATCTGGAACTATTAATAACCGCGTAGCAGGCCGTTCAACTAGGAATATTTTATTTTCAACTCGTGTCGAGATTGATAAATCGAAAGCAACATACAAGATATATTTTTGATTTTCACGCGATTTTGCAGCGAAAGCACTGCGAGCGAATTCAATATTCTCGACGATATATTTCTTCAAATTGACATTTCAATATTCATACTTGCCGAGTTATAAATATGAGGTTCGAGAGCAGTATGTAATTCGTGGCTGAGCTTACAGGCATTTGTAAACGATGGGTTTCAGAATAAATCGCCTAAGAAATCAAACGTGTTTTTCTGGGTTGTGAAAATCGAAACAATCTTCTGATAAGTACTATTTTTGAGAAAAAAAATACATTGAAAATATATTGTCATGTCGAGTTGAAGCTTCAATGAATGAACAGGATAGAGTTCAGTTTATTTCATTCCCAGCAGTTACTAGTAAGTATGTATACCGGGTGAGTCTGAGAGATGGCGTACCCCTATTTTTGAGAGAAATGATTCAAAACAAGGAAATTTAGGCGGAATTGAACACCCAAAATGTAACTTTTTGAGATAAAAACTAATTTTGTAGCACTTCCGGTTTCGCCGAAAATGGTGTTGATTTGATTTTTTAAATAGAATACCTTGTATATTCTTCCTTTTTTTTAATCCAGAGCAAGTTCTAAATATAGTAGAATATTATATTCATTAACTTTTTTTAATTATATTATTTTTCGATAATTCCGATATTATTCATAAAACGGAATTATTATTTTTATTGTAATACTTTGTCTCCAGCCAGGATTGGAATGTGATAAAGAACTATTCTTGAGTAATCTTATTTTTTAAATGATATTTTTATGGCGCACTCTGCATGACAGATAGTTTTGAAAGAGACGAAAAATGTTTGGTTTGCTACCAGCAGATATGTCAATATGTCTAAAATTACCTTTTTGAAAGTAATTTGAATTTTGAATAGTATTTCTATGGTGGTCCCATATATGATTAACAGGCACATCTGCCAGAAATTACACCATCCATGTATTCGTTGTTTTTAGAAAGTAGTAATGAATTACAATGGTTGTCCACATTGTATATTTAAATTCATCAAAAAATGTTCCACGAACTATTATTTGTATTGTTGCAAGTCTTTAGAAAACAAATAAGTATAATTTCAAAATTTTTAAAACAATGAGTTAACCGAATAAAAATGATGGTGGCAAAGTATTGTGATTAAAATGCTCATTTAATTTTTTGGGCGACATAACATCGGAAAATAAAGTTTCAAATGTGAAAAATGTTCATGATAAAAAAACATAAAATGAAAAAAACAATTATATTCAGAATTTGCTAAAATTCATTTCATTTCTGGTGAAACCGGAAGTACTACAGATTTCACTTTTATCTCAGAAAATCACACTCTACTTCTTCATTTCTATTGAAAATAGTGGTACACCATCTCACAGATTTACCCGGTATATGATTTTTAAAATAAATAAATCACACGATATTTCTGAGAACAGTAGCTTTTTCAAGTAAATTACTTAGTACAGCTAAAAACTTTTTTTTGTATCTTTGTTGCCTAACTGGGTAAGTATGGTTTTCTCACAAAGTTCATTTAAATTCAGGCTGTACTCTATTTACTGTGAGTACTTACCATCATACTTCCAAGTATTTTTATTTATCTTCATGTATTTCATGAAGCTGAAGTATTAAAAACTAAGAAGTGAGCTTGGTTCAAAGTAATAAAGAGTTTTTAACGTTATTATATGATCCTGACTGAAGTTTTTCGTATTCTCTGTACCAATTTTCAAACTTAAAATCACTTCAATTCACTTCGAGCCCTTTGAAATATCAATTTTTTCTTTTAAAATAAAACTTTCACTAAACAATTTCATCCTAAAAAATATTACAATTTTAACAAATTTCACAGAAAGTGTGTTCATGAGGTAGTCGAATGATTTTTCCAATCAAGAACAATATCTAGAATTCTAACATTGGAATGAAAAATACTATACGAATAAAATAAAAGCCACAGATATTATTTTATCGAGATTCCAAACTCTGTAGAAAAATACGAACATAAAAACATTCAGAAATCTTTCTGGGAAACACGGAAAGTGAAACTCCATCCACTTTGATCGCTGTAGCTGATTAATTTAAGACCCACGACGAGTCCATAAAAAAGCGATAATATTATTCGGGAACAGGCAATATATCTGTGTTCTTTTCGCAAGCTTTCAGGAAATAAAAACGCGTCGAAAGGAAATCCTCTTTGCTATTTAAAATGATAAAGGATAACGAAAAGACGAATCGTATTCAAAAAATGGATAGAAAAGGCGCAAATCTCGTGATATATCTCAAGGAATTGCTTGGCGTAGAGAGTGGTGAAAGGATTTTAGTTGAAGTTCTGAATAAAAGAGGCGTAAACAGAAGACCAAATGAGGTTATTGAGTATACTCAAGAATTAAAATGAGGGCTGAATATACCTTCATAACAACTAGCAAGTCAAGATGTATAAGATTATTATTATGATTTTTATTTGAAAATATGAACAGGATGTTCGTAAAATCCGAATCGAATCATCTGTGTCTGACAAACTTTATTCGGTCTTTTCCATCGTTCAAGATAACCTCTTGGGTGGTATTCATGTTGAAAAGGGAAATATGCTCTATTGAAATAGAAAAATGCGATTTTTCTGTAATATCAACATCAGAAAACTACATCTGATATATATTGCGAAAAGTCCCTAACTAGAAAGAAAAAATCTGAAAGTAAATAGTGGCATTCTCATTCTGATTTTCAATTTTAATGGAGAATATTACCTTTTTTTAACATAATTATTATGTATTGAGCCCTTTACTCTTCATTATAATAATAATGGACGAAATATCCAAAGAAGTAAACCAAGGTATGAAAATAATGAGGAAATAGGAAACTCTGTTCGGTATCTTTGAAAGAAGTACTTTATTGGGATGATCTTAACATATCCTATCAACTACATAACTAAGAGAAAAAAAATCAAATGAGAGATTGAGAAAGTTTGGTCCAAATGTAAACGGACAGAAATCATGGAAATCGTACAAGAAAAGGAAGGAGAAAGTAGAGGAGAGTGAAAAATAGAATCAATAGAAAAATATTTACCTGGAAAGAACCCCAAAGTAGGACAATAATTCAAATGAATAATTGCCTCTACACCACAAGACGATGAGAAAAATGATAAATAGGAAAAGCTGGTAAAGTCACATAAAGAGTTTAACAGAGGTTTAACTTAAATAAATGGCCCCTCAGAAATGGTCCAGCTAAAATTCTGATAAACCCTTCATTATTTCTTCACAAATTTCCTTTGAATTATTAATGAGAGTTGAATGGTACGTACAACCATGAAGCATGTAGACCATGTTAAGAACTTGGGAGTCCTGTTCGATTCGATATCAATGCAACTATGAGTAAAACAAACCAAATTTATGGCTACATTTTACGCAACTGAAGCTTTTTTCAATCAATACTTTGGGAATTCTCCGAATAATTTGGATACAGAAGGTCAGCAGTTAGCCATGTCAATTGAAAGTCCACTTTATGTAGAGCAAAACCGAATGCATTCATTCCTGTATCACAATTGATTCATTAGGTTAGTTAATGATTTAATGATGGAATGAAATAGGTATTTCATCATAATGAATGATTTTTTTTACTGAAGTCGGCGGATTTTTTATTTTCAATATCAAAAACGCGCTATTTCTATCAACTATCCCATAATCAGTGACAGAATGAAATTGAAATGAATGGTTTATTATTACATTTAATAAACAACTATGTAATAAAACAGACATTTTTCGAAATGAAATATCGTTTTTATTGTGTAGATAAAAGGGTGGGTTAGTATTTTCGATCACCTCTACTACACAATATTTCCAAAAATTTCAAATTCTTGAAGTAACTATCTTCATTCAGTTCTTTGGTAATTTCATCTTGTAAATTCAATATTTATTTATTAGAATTCTTCAAACACTGATGCATTGTAGTACTCACTACCTGGGAATATTTGGATGAGACGTAAAATATTGAAATTCTCTGTTAAGAAAAGTTGACATTTTTGTGAACCTTATAGAGTGTCCCAGAATAAAGGGGGCAAACTCCGAGGGTAGCATCCTCACTTCATTTTAAGGCTGAAAGTTCCAATAAACATATACCCTAAAATGAGTATTAACCGAGTTACAGGGTGTTGAAAGTGACACAAAACAATATATTTTTCCAGAATAACTCCATAACGGCTTACCTTTTCTTAATAAAATTTGGTATGTTACTTAACAGCATTCACTTTCATATTTCATCATGTGTTTGTAACTCTAAACGGCAGGTGGATACCCCTATTCGCCCCAACTTTCACGCCACTGGATTGATATCGATTTTGTCTTCTTTTTCTCAATCCCCAATATTTCCTATACAAAAAAGGTATATGTTTCGATTCACAAATATCAACTGTTTTCGAGATATTTGAAGTTGAATAATCTGTATGTGATACGGATACTCATTAGTGATTATTTTGTTAGTGGCTATGTAAGTTTTGAATATCGGGAAGTTTTTGTGAACAAAATCCCCCGTAAATGCCAACAATTTTCGAAATATTTGAATTTATACTCATTGCAAGGTATGAAATGTGTTGGTTATAATGTTATAAATAGTTACCTTCATATTCCTTTCAAAAATAGAAAAGATTTTGATACGCACGCAATTATTCAACTTCAAATATATCGAAACTCTTTTATATTTGTGAAACAAAACGTATTCCGGTTTTACATAGGAAATATTGGGGATTGAGAAAAAGAAGACGAAATCGGTATTAATCCAGTGGCGTGAAAGTTGGGGAGGGGCGAATAGGGGTACCCACCTGTCGTAGGCCCCTGTTTAGAGTTACAAACACATTATTTGCCTTGAAATATAAAACTAAATGCTTTTTAGTGACATACCAAATTTCATTAAGAAAATGTAAGGCGTTATGAAGTTATTCTGGAAAATATATTTTTTTGTGTCACTTTCAACACCCTGTAACTCGGTTAATACTCATTTTAGAGTATATGTTTATTGGAACTTTCAGCCTTAAAATGAAGTCAGGATTCTACCCTCGGAGTTTGTCCCCTTTATTCTAAGACAGCCTGTATATTTAAATAACGTATCTTAAATTGTGCATAATAAATGATTGAATTTTGATAAAACATTATTTTGATATTACAAGTTACGCGTTACACGTCGTAGAACGATAATTCAGTATAAACTGGAGTTTTCCCAGTATTTTTATTGCATCCGTATTATTATTGATTGTCCTTTCTAATGACATGTTTAGTCACCAGGTATGCATATCTCGATTATTTAACACTCTCCAATAGAATGCATATAAAGAAATTAATATTGAATTTATGCATTCCAGTGTCAGACTGATGAATGATACAGATAAATAAAGGAACAACGGTATTACTTCGTTTCCTGGTTCATTCATTTTGCTCCTGTTCTTTCAGCACTAATACCGAAACATCTCATAACATATTTAATACAGAAAAACCAAGAATGAAGTTAATCTCCCATTTCCCATTCCAGTCATCTCTCCCCTGTAGCAAAACCACCGAAGGAATAGTGAAGAGAACCACAACAGTAGGTACAGAGAGAGCTCATCAATTATTAAGAGGTACTTAGAAGTGCTTTCAACGGCGCAGGAACTTGAGAGACCGATTTGCAATTTAAAACGTTCCAAAGTTGGTTGGGCACGAAATTTAAATGCTAGTTGCAACGAAGATTCATGGTTGCATATAGATTGCGCTAAGGCCCGATTCTGAAGCGGAGGATGCTATTGGATATACAGTGATTCAAAAAGTTTGTTTACAGGGTGATTTATTACCACTTCCTAAAAATTATACGGTATGCGCTCCCCCCACGAAAGAAGTGGAAATCTGAGTGAAAGGAGGGTATGCTTTTGATAGGGAAATTTGAGCTATTCCTGGAAAAATATTCAAATTCTTTCAAATGCTTAGAAATGAGTAATGTAGTAGTACATTTTAATTTTTTTCTATGTATAATAAGTTATCTTCTATACTGGTAATCCTGTAAGCTTTCTGTTAATTTTTACCCATTTAACATATTTTGTTACCCGTTTATATGACTTTTACAGAATAAACACATACGCTTTATTGCCAAAATGTACATTTTATCATTGTTTTCCTTCACAAATCTTCTGTTCAAGAGCTCATTTGAAGATGTTCCGGCATTGTTTGGAAGTTGAAATTTTGGGAAAATGTTATTATTATATGCCTAAAAGTGTGCAAAATCTTAGAACTGGAAGCAGATGGCCCAGAAAAGCATACCCTTCTTTGGAAATGTGGGCCAAAAAATTACCTCTTAAAATTGGTAGGAATTGGATGAAAATAATAGTTGTGCGGCCAGAAGCCCTTTCTCACCTCGTTCACTGCAGCTGATGGTTTGAAATTAAGTTTCAGAAGTCTCAATAGAAATTTTGCAAATATAAATCACTTCTATAAAATACAGCACTGCAACATTCATATAATTTCAAGCTGTTTCGAACTGAAATCGACATGACATTAAAAGAATCTCGAACATTCAAACTAGAAAGTTACAGTACGGAATGAGACACATGGAGATAAATTGTCCGACTTCCATTTTCTCCGAAAGTACATATCACTCACATTTTTAAAACTGAATCACCCTGTATATTATTCGATTTTAGAAGTCTACGTTCCGAAACACATACGACGGTTTTGCTTAATTTTCATTTTCGAACAATTATTTATTTGCTTTCCAAATTTTTCAAAACATAGGAAGCCGCGACTAGGTGAAAATCCATCTTAATGACAGTTAATGATGAAAATTATTTTATGAATCAGATCACTAACAAACTAATTATGCCACGAATTACTAAACCTCATTCAATCTTGATCGGTTCACGGATGAAGAAGATACAGACATATCATACATAAATATACAATGGGTGTTGAGGAGTTCTGAGAATAAACCCCTTTAAAATTGCCCAGTACGCTTAAATTTTTTTTTTGAACCTATAAAAAACTGGCCTCATATTGAAGAAATATAACAATTTAAAGTCAGATACAACAATCATAATTTGACATTTCCTCCTGACTAGCATAAACATTAACATAAAAAAAATACATCAATCAACATTTGTTTCTAATAATACTTATTACATTCAAATCAAAAATTATTATAAAATCCTTCAGATAATATTAATTCATTAAATAAAAATATAAAACAATGAACTCCCCTCCTTCATCGATTTATATTCCCTTTCTACAAGTTTAGCATGTGGAAACCATTCACCTGTAAAATATTAGACCATTCTATTATGATTTTTATATTTTCATTTTTATTTTTACATTTCTACTTATACAGAAGAAAATTTTTTTGGTCCAAATTTCAAAATTTCACTTATGTTTCCAATTCTCTTGGTGGAGAGAACATACTGTATAATTTTCTTTAAGTGGTCGTAGTTCACCCTGTTTAATCTCTCTATTTTCTCTTGATATGGTGAGTGTTTCACACCTAATCATTCTCTTTACTTTCTGTACAAAATCGAGATCTTCAGTTTTTGGCAAATGAAATTCCCCATAATATGCCTGAGAAACTTTATTCTGTAACTGCTATTTCCTTTTGCGATGACCCGTCCTATTATACCAGTGATTGGCATAATAGATAGCAAAATATTTTTCTTCCTCTACCTATATCATATTCGTTTCGAAAATCAATCTTCGGACGAGTCATCAAGATGTATATCACGTTCCACCTGAATTGCTTACAGGAATATTCTTTCTTATGCTTACTGGAGCAGCTTCTTATGAATAGACCCTCTGTTTTTCTGTAAGATAACAGGAAGCAGTCTTGTGAACACAGTAACTTATCGGGCAAATTAATTAATTTGCCCCTCTACACTACAGATTTCTTAGGATTAATATTTTTTCATTTTCAGATTGTGGAAGGTCATAAACCCAAAAAATCATGTCAAGAATGTACATTTTTCATTTGTACCCTTGGATATGAACCGCCTCTGTCTATCCGTACTGACCTTTTCAATCATTGAACACAATGGAAATCTTTTAACTACCATTGTTTCACCAGACACGATGACTTTGGCATATAAAATGTTTTTAAATTGTTGAAGTTTTGCTTTAGGCGAAATGTTTGAGATTCAATGTATCCTTTATGGATGATATCGTTGATAAATTAAAGTATCGTCAATTTTATTACCATCTTCAGCATTCGTTTCATTTCTCTCCGAATAATATTTTTCAGGATAACATCCGCATTATTTTTCTGAGTGTTGGTTCACGCTTATCCGCCCCTGAAAGTTCTGGCGGAGTCGACTATTTGATTGGTCATAACTGTGCTAAAAATGATCGGAGAAGAAAAAGGAAAGGAGGTATTTACGGATGATCCGAAAATCATGAATAATTTAGTAATTATGGAATTATTATACTGAAACAGCAACCCATACACTCTTTGGACTATATGCAACAATTTTAAAGTAGTGTCACAGGTCCTACTTATAAATGCCAAAAAATACTTTGTTTTACTCCTGCCTCATTTTCAACTTATAATATATTTAACAATCGCTAATTCATATCCTGCATATATGTTTAATAACACTATTGTAAAGTCTCAAGCCTCAAGCTCGAAATCACATACTTCATTTTTTATGTAGGATGTGTATGAGCAATTATTTTCAACATTTACGGAAGAAATTGTCGGGATTATTGGTAAGTTGAAAACACCCAGTTTTTTCTTTGGCATGTATAAGTGTTTCACTATTCTAAAATCGTTGCAGATAGTCCAAAGAGGCAACTGATTCCTGCTTCAATATAACTATTTCATATCAACTAAAATATCCATGATGTTATGTGAAGTGAAACAAAACACACTTTGGGTATTCAGAGACTCACATGTTATATTTGCATGAGGAAGTGAATGTCTTCAGGAACGATATACACTTTTTTTTCCTTCTATAATTTTTAGCAAAATTATGACAAATCTAATTTTCGGCCCTGCCGGAAATTACAGTGGCGGATTAACGCAAGCCTGAAATTTGATATCAGAATTCAACCAGGTTTTCTGAGAAAACGAGTGCACTTTGTGAGATATTACTCAGTATATTCCTTGTGGAGAATTGAATTATCTTTTGTCTTGTTGAAATTGTTTCTTGATAAATTTAATACTTTCCGAAACAACATCAAAAATAAATTATGATTTTTTGAAATAATTATTTTTGGGGTTCCACCCATGATATTTTGGTAACCAATATTTTTCCTAATAATATATGATGTCAAGAAGTCATGTGCCGAGTTTCAAAGTGCTACGATTCATTATTTACTTGTGGTTTACATTTGTTTGTGGTTACTGTCCTAATCCATGGTGTCTGTGAATGTATAAAAACTCATATTTAGTTTGAGATGTGTTGAAATCATGTATCACAATGCGTGTGATTTGTGTCCTGAATAATAATATTAATAAAAAATTTTGTCTTGTTGAAATTGTTTCTTGATAAATTTAATACTTTCCGAAACAACATCAAAAATAAATTATGATTTTTTGAAATAATTATTTTTGGGGTTCCACCCATGATATTTTGGTAACCAATGTTTTTCCTAATAATATATGATGTCAAGAAGTCATGTGCCGAGTTTCAAAGTGCTACGATTCATTATTTACTTGTGGTTTACATTTGTCTGTGGTTACTGTCCTAATCCATGGTGTCTGTGAATGTATAAAAACTCATATCTAGTTTGAGATGTGTTGAAATCATATATCACAATGCGTGTGATTTGTGTCCTGAATAATAATATTAATAAAAAATAGCGTGGCGCAGTGGTGATGCACCTGACTCTGGGGCTGAAGGCTAGTGTCAGTCTGTTCTGACTGCCCAGCTCTTTTAGGGCTTCTATGCAGTCCCAAACAAGTTTTGAGGTAACTTGCATTGAGTTGACTGCTTTTATCGCAGCTTGGCTATCTGAGTATATGGCAATGTTTTTTCGTGAAAAATCGTGCCTTATTAGCTCTTGTGCACAATGGTGTATTGCAACGATTTCCGCTTGAAATATCGTCGCATGTTTGCCCAAGCTCAGTGAGATTTTCATCTTCGGCTTGGTTCCGTACATGCCGGCTCCTGCACCTTCATCCGTTTTGGAGCCGTAGTGTAGACAGCGATTTCCGCATTGATGGGAGGCCCCCCCTTCCACGCATCCCTGTCCGTTATACTTGTCTTGAAAGTTTTGTCAAAGCTATATCTGGGAAGAATGCCATCTGATGACATTCTTGTAACCGGGTCGTTATCCAACTCTTCATATAGCTTGTTGTAGTCTCTCCCGTGCATATTGCTAATGGGTGCTTGTCCTCTAAGCAACCTGCTCGTGACAGACCTGGCTTCGGCTTGGATGTGTATGTGTAGTGGAGGTAGGTTGAGCAAGACCTCTAAGGCGGCTGTGGCACTCAGACATGCTTGTCTTTGTAGTCCTCCGAGCCGTCGAACCACTCCTGCCTGCTTGGTCTTTGGCCACCATACCACCGACCCATACGTTATCATGGGTCTGATAACTCTGGCGTAAAGCCATGTAGTCATTTTTGGTTGTAGCCCCCAATTTTTTCCGCACATTCTTCTGCACAGATTGAAGGCTACAGTACTTTTTTCTATGGTTTTTTGTAGGTGTTGATTCCAGGTCAACTTATGGTCGAAGATGACTCCTAAGTATTTTGCCTCTTGGGCAAATGGAATTTCTATCCCGTTCAATACCGGTGACCTAAGTCTTTCCAGTACTTTTTTTCGTGTGAATGTGACTATTGTGGTTTTATGAGGGTTTACTGTCAGCTCCTCCTCTTTACACCACCTGTCGACTATATCTAGGGCTGACTGTGTAAGCTCCGATACTGTACTTGCAAATTTGCCTTTTTCAATAATTGCAAGGTCATCGGCATATCCTAGGCAATGAAAGTCTCTGGAAACTAGCTTTTCAATAAATTCATCAATTAGGATGGCCCAAGGTAGGGGCGATAGCACCCCTCCCTGCGGACATCCCTTGTTTGCTCTAGCTGTCAGTGTTGTTCCGCCAATTTCTGATAAAATGATCCTGTTCTTCAAATTGGCGTTGATCCACTGGCACAGTAGGGGATGTACCTCTTTTTTCGCTAGGGCATTTGCTATGGACTCGGTGGATGCATTATTGAATGCACCCTCGATGCCTATAAATGTTGTCATGGCTATCTCTTTGTCTTCCAAGGACTTCGTTAGTAGCCTGTTGAGGTCGTCCAGTGCTAAGTCCGTTGACTTGCCTGGTTGATACGCATACTGGCGTTCGTTGAGCGGGTTTGTTTGTAATACCTCGTCTCTTATGTATCTATCCATCAGCCTTTCCAACGTTTTAAGTGGAAAGGTCATTAGGCTTATGGGACGATATGCCTTGGGTGTCTTGTCGCCTATTCTCCCTACTTTTGGGAGATATATGACTCTCACCTCTTGCCACATCGTAGGTATATGCCGTAATGCTATGCAAGCCTTGAATATACGGCACAGGTGTGGAATAAGTATTTCCTGTCCCTTTTGGAGAAATATGGGGTATATTCCATCTACTCCAGGGGACTTGTATGGTTTGAATTTGCTGATAGCCCACCTGATTCTATTTGGTCTCGATATTTCCGTAGCCAGTCTCCATTCTGAAGTCGTTGGTCTGTTTGGCCTGCTTCTGGTACTGTCTACTGTTAACGGACCATTGATAATTTCTGAGGCCGGAAAGTGTGCTTCTGTGAGCATCCTTAGACTTTCTCCAAATGTTGTGGTATAGGTGTTCTCGTTCTTTTTCAAGAAACCTACTTGGTTTACAGTACTTTCTTTGGCTAGAACCTTATGGATTCTCGAGCACATAGGGGTATCTGTTACCTCCTCGCAGAATTTCCTCCACGATTGTCTTCTGGCCTTTCTTATTTCTTTGTTGTACTGCGTGAGTTTAACCTTGTATGTGGTCCAATCTTGGTTCAATTTAGCTTTGTAATAATAATAAAAATTAACCATAACAAATGAGTGGAATCTCAACACTGAACAACACCTAAACGTTTCGCAAACTTTATGAACGAGATAGTATTCGCTCGCAAGTCAACTGAGTAAATCTCTGTTATTAGACAAAAGCGTTGGTGTGCCATAATTTAATTTGCGATGCATTATCGTATATATACAGTGAAACAGAGCATCATGGCAAGTATTAATGACCGTAACGATCCATGCAGTGAATGTAACGTGTGTGTACACAAACCGGGGTGCAAATTCGGTAATAACGATCTAAAGATTGAATGCCGTTTATTGTGATGAGATATTGGTTTCGCGCTGAAATCCGTTATTCGAAATTGATCAGCTGCTACAAAATACATTGCGGTAATTCTATACAGAGCTTGATCCCCGTCTAATGACGTCGAAACATAAACAACCGCCAGCACAAATACTAAATGGCCTATAGTGGCCAGGAATGGCGGAGTAACAATTTATTCGAAACTGCCGAAAAAATATTTGAATGACTCCATTAACGAAAACAATTGAAAACCGACACAAATATACCGATTGTCAATGATATTGTTTCTTTAGTGCGATCCGAGGTGCGACTGTTTCTAAAATAATCGTATGTTACAAGTAAGCAGAACCCTTTTCTCCATGAAGTTGGTGCTTTGAAAATAATTGAAAATGACGATAATTATTTTTTATACGATGCTGTCAGCCAATCTTCAAATCGACCAACAGTATTAAAATTACACTGATAATTTGTTAGTAGTGAATTACAGCGAATATCTCCATCGTAAAATACGCGTTTTCGGTTGGGGGAAATTTGTATACCCATTGATAATTGAAAATATGTTCTGCACTTATTGTGATTGGTGGTCTGTATAGTCAGTTTACGGACGATAATTTTACGTGATAACGCCATTGGGAAATTGAATTATTAACACTAAATTATCATTATTTTGTATAATACAAAGAAGGATTTTAGTTCGAAAATATTAATACGACATTCATAAAATCTGTTGTGGAAAATCATCTGCGGCTGAAAAACGAACTTTAGTCGCTATTTTCCATCGTTCAAGATAACCTCTTGGGAGGTATTCATGTTGAAAAGGGGAACATTCTCCATGAAAATTGAAAAATGAAAAATGTGATTTATTTGTGATATCTAACAGAAAACAACTACTTCCCGGCACAAGCCACGCTGGACATTGAACTACATCTGATAGATATTGTGAAAAGACTAACTGAAAAGGAAAGAAAAAATCTGAAAGTGAAAATTCGCATTTTTATTCAGATTTTTTTTTAGTTCCTCTAGTTTTCGTTGACAAAAATCATTGAATAAAATCATTAAATAAATTGGATCTATCTATCGCTTGTTCCGCGCTCTCGCTTGCATACTTGACTCAGTGCAGCCGCCGTTCATCGATTCATAAGACATTATCACGTCAAAAATTTTGAGTTTCTAATAATGAAACACATATCTGGTTTCATATCTCAATTGAAATACCTGATTTTTCCTAGCCAATAAACTGAAAATAACAGGAAGAAGTTTTCGTTGTTATTTAGTTAGAATTGAATAAAAGACATAACCCATTAAGAATATAAGTGAACCAGTGCGTGTTGCAGATCTTCGCTTATGTTTGCTCTTCGAACCACCATAAAGAAATGTCCAAAGGGAACGATATAGACTATTTAACCAAGTGAAACACCGGGTACATTAATTTAGAACACATATGGAATTTTATAGCTGTGTTCATCTCCATAAAAAGAACACGTGGTATTTTGCCAATGGTCATTCTGGTTTTCTGTTTGTTCAATGAGAGTATTTTATCCAGAATATGCATTTACTTACTTGAATAGACAACAAAGACAACAAAAGTTGAGCCAAAATGAGTCTTACAAATTTCCAAGTAAGAACTAATCGCAAAAGTAATTTACTTTGCAGCTAGCATCTAGTAGTCAATATCGTGTTATTAACCCGGTATGCGAAGTCGAATATCGACGATTTCTTTCGAAGTCTTGACAGAATAATTGGCTGATTATTGACGATGAAGATAACACCTGACATATTACATATAGGATGTGAGCCACAATAGGCCATTGGCCGCAGTGGAGAGCCTGATGTATGGGCTCACTCACGTTTAAACCTAACCTAACCTACATATAGGATATGAACTCGAGACGTTGACATATAATATAGGTATCGGGCCCGAGGACTTATATTGATGGCTTTCTTGTGAGAAATCGATCAAATCACTCCCGATAAATCACTCAATCAAAACGAACCGAGTCTGGAAGGAAACAGGATTTTTGTAGCCAAGCGTAGTGAGTGACCCATTTTGGATAATGGTCACCTACCCTATTATAACGTATAACCCCAAAAACTTAATCAGCACGGCTCCTGTCTTTCAATTGCAAAACGTTATAGGAACACAATGGGTTCGATTCCAATAATAATCATTGCAGTCATTACGCTTTTCTCGTAATGACTGCATGCTTTTCTCACGTGTGTGTGTGATTGTATTAGCAATGACATATCGCCAACTTACTTGTTTTCACTTTCGTACATACTTTCCATCCGATTCCTTTTTGGAAATGCAACTGACGAACTCTTACCTGAAAATAAAAAGAGTCGGTTTAGTATATGACAAAGATATTATAATCATTCTTTTTCATTTAACAATAAACGGTTTTTGTGATAAAAATATTTCAAATATCATACCCCTTTACCACAGAGGGAAGTCTTTTGGAAACATCTATATGTTCAAAGTTTTGAAAAGTTTATAAATCCAGAATCCAACATAAGCGCCTTTTAATAAGAGATCCATGGGAGTTCGCCTCACAAGGTTTTCTCAGCGGTGGTTTGAACTTTAATATGGAGAAGTTTTTATCTTTGTCGGTTATCTTATTTATTGCGTTTTCGATATGGAAATTTGGGCTTATCCTGGAAAAATATTATAATTCGTTAAAATGCTCAAAAATGGGTAAAGAAGTAGTACATTTTAATTTTTTTTTTCAATCTAGAATAAGTTACCTTAAATATCATCCAATTACCTTCAAAAATATAAAGTGGCAACGTTGCTCTTAAATTAATGGAATAACAAACTAATTGGCAGAACTGACATTTTCCATTTAAGCTGTGTTGCCAAAATGTCTATTTTATCATATTTTGGCTTCAGAAACTCTGCCCTAAAAGAACTTATTTGAATATTTTTCGGAATTGTTTGGAAGATGAATTTTTGGGAAAATGTTACTTTTGTATAGTTCTAAAAGCATGCCCTCCAATTTAGATGAAATAAATATCTTTGGAAAGGTCAAAATAATATAAGAATTGGATTATCTCATGCATAAAGACAAGTGTAAACATATACTAGAGAATCATATTTTTCATTTGTGAAGCGACATGTTCATTTGTCCAGGTACTTTAGGTTATCAAATATTTTGTGAGTTAACACTCTGATTTAGTATCTGAGAAGATAGTTTATCACGGAAGTTTCCATGTTGTTTGTACGAGCCTAGTTACTTTGGCAATAAAGTTCTGCAATAATTTTTTGTTTTATTTTTTTAGGAACGAAGTAGATCACAGAATTGAGCAAAGAAGTATTTTTTTGAGATTCTAGCACTGGTAATAACTTTTCAAGTTTCCTGACCGGTATGGCCCAGACGATAATTCATAACTTCTTCATTAGGAATTCTGCAATTTCATATTTTAGTATAACAATCACAATCAGTTGAGAAAAGAAACCACATATTCGGATTAATTTTTCCAGGCTTCCAGGGCCGGCTTCCCTCCAGCAATAAATTTTAACTTCCTTATTAGGAAATCTGCAAGTTTCATATTTCAGGGTAACAATTAGGATCGGTTGAGAAAAGAATCCACATGTTCCGAATAATTTTTCCGGGCGTCCAGGGCCGGCTTCACTGCCACAATAAATCTTATATTTCTAAATGGGACACTCAGTATATTTTCCATATTTGGTTAGGGATCGTCAATACTGATCCAGTGATACCAAGTTTGATGGGATATGGGCAAAAAACTTACTTGTATGCCTAATGAGTATGACTGAGACTCCACACGATTCAGAAAGTTAAAAGTCTCTGTTGCACACATTATGGGTATGTGGAGAAATTTTTTGTCCATATCTCCGCAGCCGTTTGACATAATCACATCAAACCTGGTATCACTGGATTAATAATGATGATCCCTTACCAAATATAGAATATACTGGGTGGACCCATTTAAAAATATTATCGAAGTAATTTTTACTCAAATGCAGATAACCATATTCATTTTGGATGGGGCCCATCGGAAAAGAAAATCGACCTATCCGCAAGGATTTTTCCAAAATATCTTTATATTCAGAAACAACGAATTGATTCCATATTTTAGCGTCGCAATGTATTATTTACCAATTTACAACATGGCGCAGTCTTGAAAGAAGCTACGTATACCATTATCAATACGTGAGAATTATTTATTATTCCAATATAATGTCTTCAAAAAAACAAACGTGAGAAAAAAGTAACAGACTTAGATATCATAACATTCCAACGTTCAAAACAACGAGAAACAAAAAACAATTACAGTTGTCAAACTAAATATAAAACATTTGCCACGTCCTTCCATTACTCATTCTGACAACTATTAAAATTCTAATAGCCATTTACTAAGGTTGGAAAATTTGTGAAGGAATCGCGGACTATATAGCCTGTTCCTGTCAGTACATAAATTCTCATTTCAAATCTCTAATGGAAATTTTCTCCTCAGTTTCACTTCATTGATTATACCATCCCATTCTCCATGCTGTAATATTAGAGGTTGAATGTGCCAAAATTAGAGGTGGATTAACTTCATATGAAAACAGATAAAATTCCATTTTAACATCATTAAGTTTTTCCTTTGACTAATTTCGTACGCAACTCACTACTTGGTGAAAAGCGAAACAATGACGAGATAGGTAATTGTTAGCTTTTAGTTTGTGCTCATTTCTTTCAACTATACGTCATTGGTAACGGGATACCGTGAATATGTACAGAACGATTTTCTAAATCACAGCAGACCTTGTTAAGAGTTACCCTTTGACCAGTATGGTTTTCCATACTAGTTTGACGAAATAGCTCACAACCCTATAAAATTATCATACAATACTAATTCCTACTTTCATTTTCTTATTTTTTACGAGGTTCTATGAAAATTACCGGTTCTTTCTCCGTGCAATAGAAAAGCATATACTCAAAAGCATTAGGTATCATTTTATCTTTACAAGTCCCTCATGTTTTCGGAAAACGATCTAGGGTTCTGAAATTCTTGTTGCTTCTCCGTGTAATGCCAATGTTGAGGCAACGGATTTTTTCTCTGCTTTCCATCAAAATTTTTTGGCCGAAGCTTCGAATTGTTGGCGCGAAGTTGCCCATGGAGTTGTTGCGTCGAACTGAAACGGTTTCAATGAAAGCTTCTATGATTTTGAAATCATACGGCCACTTCGCACAAGAATATGGCTTCAACAAATACTGACATTCCACGACAACAAAAACAACGATTGAACTGATTCGACAATTACAATAAAAATTCTTACTCCAGTATTTCCATGAATGCATTGAGCCCTTTTGGTTAGAATACATGGCAAGATGGCGAGAATACATGCATGTTATTTGGTATCGACGACAGCCACAGCTCTTTTTTTCGCTTGAAATCATCAGGTTAACATATTAGCAGATATACTAGCAAATCCAAGGTAATGTTGTTTGGTAGCAATTATCACCGGGAAATTTAAACAACTATGTTGATATAAATATAAATAATGAAGAACTTGTGGTAGTGAAAGAAGCAAGGAATCTGGGAGTAACTATGGATAGTTATCAAATCTGCTTTCTATGTAAGCCGGTTTTGGAAAAAATACGATTATTGAGGGTGTCGAAATTTAAATTATATTCAAGAAAACATTTATTGGACATTCAAAGATGAATTTTGATTAAGTAACTATGGATCATAAATCACTGCCAATAATACCATTCTATTATATTCAGTACCTATACTCTATTGATTTCTTAGTTTGAATGCACAGGCTGTTGTGGGTTAAGTGGAAGAATATTTTTTGATATGTTCACACAGCAAAAAATAAACTTCGCCCTTTGCTTTCGAATCCTAAAACTAATGTGTAATGCTGTATTTGCAATTTCATGTTTGGAAGTAATAAACACGATTTATTATTATCATTATTATCATTATTATTATTATTATTATATACGCCATATGTCAGTCTGTCTTCAGCTCTAGTATCACCATGTTTCCATTACTCGTAGTCACGTTCTGGCGAGCCTTCAGATTGATTTCAGCACTCTCGGTCACATCCTCAGCCACACAAGAGGACACAAATCTCCGTTAATACGTAGGTGGTTCTAGTCACCTATATTTAGCAGTATGGCGCAAGCCTGGTTTTTTATGGAGGATAGCAATTATTCGAATGTTGGACATTTTCTACGCATGTGCTTAGTTCTCCTACAATTCCGGCATCTCCTCAGTCTTTTCTCATTCAACAATTAATCACATTTCTTATCAGCTTCACTAACATCACTATCCTGTAGACCATCCTCAATCATTTGGACTCTTCTTTGGCTTTTGTAGGATGGTTTCGCAGTCTCAAATTCCAAAGCGCGTACCAGTCCATTTACGAGATATGTTGAACGAACTATTGTCAATGATTGCCTGATCATCCCATTACATTTTCCGGTGTACCCGGATACGCTTGGAATTCCTGTAAGGATACTTCCGATTTCGATTTCTGGTAGCGGTTTCCCAGCTGTAAATGGTAGAGGTATTCTAGGTGGACCTGGCCATACCGTAATTCGATATGTTTTATCAGCTGTGCAAAGTCCTCCCGTCCTTCGGCATAAAGGGGTTCTGCAATTTTTGTTGATTCACCGTGTAATGCCATCTACGTTTCTTTGACCTTTTTTCACACAGAATCCCACCCCAGGGGTAATGTCATCATGCATTCCTCTGAGTCTCGTATACATCGTACAGGTCCGGCTGCAGCTCGTTACAGAATAACCGTGGTGATTATGTAACACAATTAACATATCTGGTTTCACCTTTTTATCATTTTCACGGAAAAACCAGATATATTAAAACGCGTGGATATTAACATATAGATTACAGGAACACATAACTATTTTTTGTATAGTTTTTTACCCAATAACCAGACATGTGAATATGTGTCAACATTATATAACATCCGTAAAAACCTATAACAAACAGCTTATACAGTGATCGCCAAAAAATATGTACCATATGGAAAAAAAGTTTATTATTGGAGTATTCGAAAAAATATTCTTGGGAAAAGTTTGTGCATGTCCGATAACCTAAAAATCGATTTTGACACATGTTCAATTACTATGAATAGGCAGAAATTCGAGTTAAATGGCAAGATATCAAAAAAGTTATTTGAAAAAGTTGCTTGGAATTCACATATACACATATACAAAGTTTGACTAAATAATGTGAGAAAATTGAAAATAGCATTTTTTTTTTATATTTTCCTAGCTTTATGAAAATATCAAATTATTTTCTTATGAATAGCTTGACTATACTGAAATATTTGTATTTCAATGATAATAATAAAACTTTCTCATTTTCTCCACACCAGAATTTGAAAAAATTTATTTTGTCAGAACCCTTGCTGTTACATTGGTTCGTATCTAACAGTTATATCAGAATTCCACGATTATTGCGATGATGGAGAAATTCAAAAATATCGTGTTTTTTCGATTATAATCAGTTTTTGATGATAATCGTACACGAATGTTTCACTTTGCACATAATCTTAAAAATAGTGCGTCAAATTAAAGAGGCTAGAGTTTTTCATTGCATGCGAAGTGAAACGCTCTGGCACGATTATCATCGAAACTTGATTATAATCTGGAAAACACCATCTTTCTGGAGTATCAACCAATGTAACAGCCAGGGTTTTAACAAAATCCAATTTTTTTAATTTAGTGCTCACTGATGTGGAGAAAATGAGAAAATATTGTCATTCTCATTGAAATACAAATGTTTCAGTATGGTCAAGATATTCATAAGATAATAATCTGATATTTTCGTACAGCTAGGAAAATATTTTAAAAAATAGCTAATTTTAATTTTCTCTCATTATCTTTTCAAACTTTGTATATGTGTGTAAAATTCAATTCTAAGCAACTTTTTGAATTAAATTTTTTTTGGCATCTTACCCCACTTTTTGCCTTTTCATAGTATTTTTTTCAATTTGCCGCCATACCAGCGATCACGTGACATGTGTCAGAATCGATTTTTAGGTTATCGAACATGCACAAACTTTTTCCAAAATCCTTTTTTCCAATACTCTAATAATAAACTTTTTCCCATATGGTACATACTTTTTGGAGAATTACGGCTAAAATGTGTCACATTCACCCGTTCAAAACCTGCACTTTCTCTTCATCAATCTCATTCTCTAAATGCAGTAAAAATTCATCTTTGCTCTTGACGGTGAATCATCCTATTCATTCTATGGCATATTAATATCTTTTCGAGAAAATTATGACTCCTTTAAAGGTAGAAGGAAGGTAGAAGGAAACCTATTACCTCAAAGTTATGGATTCGTTATTCATTCGAAATTATTAAATAATATTAAGACATTTCATCAATGAAATACGTATCAGAAATATCAAAATATTACTTCAATTCTGTTGAAAGTTAACGCTTGTATACCAATCCTTCCAATCATTCACAGCCGCTGGCTCCGTTAAAAGCTTTTCAATTGTTCTTTAAGTATAAAAAGCAAGCTTTTCCAGGACACAAAAGGGCCACCAAACTGACACAAACAAATATCAAACTTTCCCTCTAAGTCTCATTTTATTAACGTTTCCCTTCGAAAAAAAGAGGCCTCGTTCGTACGATGATCTCAATTTTTCAGGACAAACAGATGCTATCCCTTCTCGATCTTTTCGATAGGAAGAGATATAATTTAATGTTGAAAAGGGCGTTATCAAAATAAGCGTTCAATGCAGTAAAGTGTAAGGTATTCGGTACAAAACAATTCCTTAATTATAGGCTTCTATGCTGTCACTTCATGATATCGCTATCTTTTGCTTTACACTTTTTGAACGAGTCTTGATAGGTTATTCCATAAGAACTATATAGGATCTCATATTAGCTCATGAACTTCTCGTATACAGGGTGACCGTTTGCAAATGTATTTGTTATTTTCGTCAACCAATAGCATTATGAGAAACTAACGTAGCCATCACCTTTCGAAATGTGGTGCCTTGCCAAGGACCGGTGACCGCGCTGGGATTTGA
Organism: Chrysolina haemoptera; assembly: GCA_958298965.1. Lineage (NCBI taxonomy): Eukaryota > Metazoa > Arthropoda > Insecta > Coleoptera > Chrysomelidae > Chrysolina > Chrysolina haemoptera. The sequence continues at coordinate 40,137,673 of OY282584.1, read as the reverse complement.
ACCCACGTTTCACCTATATCTGTCAGATAAAATTCAAGGTTCATTGTGGTATTTGCCCAGGAAGTAATTGTCTTGTGTTTTATATATCTACTATTATATGAAAATAAAGAGTGTTTTTCGTTTGTTAGGCTCTCTACTTTCTCTTTTTTTTCTCTTCCGGCTCTCTACCTCTCTCACTATAACATTCAAGTGGAAAGGGATGCAGTTTTCTACTCGCCGCCTCAACCACAGAAAACTGTACCAAATAGAAAAAAAATCTAATGATTGGTCAGACGATGGACTGTTATTTGAAATATCCTCCGACCTAACCTTTCATGGGAGGCAAATAAATGTTATTGAGTCTTTAAAATTCACTTGCACCTTCAATGTTATCAAAACTGAACACTTTTCATGAAACTAAGAAACAAACTTCGCCGAATAAAAAAAAATGGAGTTAAGCGGATAATTTCATACTTCTGCGGTAATATACAAAGTTATTAAACTTTGCAGGCAAATGGCGAAGTTCTTTCAGATTCTGTTGGAAAGTTGTAGATACCAGAAATGTGTGAGAACGAATTAAATTATTCCACGTACGTATCTATCTCATAAAAAGCTAACGGGATATGAAAAAGCTCTCGGTTGGATATATGGTGTAGAACTAATTGGGCCTGAGGTAAATTGTTGTGGGGCGGAAAGGGAGGGGGTGGGGGGAGTTAGTTCTGCGGACTGTCAAGCACTTGAACCTAATAGATCTTTTATGCGTGATCCTTCATCTATTCAAGGATCGGGATGCCGATACTTCGTATTGAGTTTTTCAGTTTCCTTGGACCTGATTTTCGGTTATTAGAAGGTGTCAAGGAAGTACCTTGCAGGAAAGCCTCTTGCAGAAAAGCGCTGGGCAGTGCAAATCAGATGTTCCGCAGTTTCAGCAAAGTTCTCGCAGTAGCGACAAAAATAATTTCCGATGTGCCAATTTTGTTGAGGGCAGTGTCCAGTGAGGAGTCACTTCAGCAATTTCAACTCTTTCTTGTCCAACTCGAGAAGCTCCTTGGCTATAAGCTAACTAGCCTTTTCGCTTGTCTTTGTCCTGGCATTTTATTACGGTGAGATTTCATTTCGTCGATTTCCGAGTGTCGGCGTTTATTCTTTCAAATGTGCTTTGGAGAGTCCACAGAACGGTTCTGGACAGGGAAATTTTCTCCTTCTTTGGCAAGGCAGTCTGCTTCCTTGTTGACTCTAACACCTTTGTGACCTGGAACACATATCAAAGTGACCTGTTTTTTTTTATGTCAGTTGTCTCAGGGATTGTTTGCAGTTCCCAAGTCAGCTTAAACTTCAGAGCTTGCAGTGCTGCTTTGGTATCTGACAGCATATAGGTGTTTCCCAGTTTTTCGATCTCTTTTGAAAAAGTTAACTCGATTCCGCTCAGAGTAGGGGATTTCATTTTTTAGATATATGTGATTACATATTAGAACACGGGGCCTCTAACGGAGGAACGATTGATAGTATTTATGGAGAAGCATCGTCCATGAAAATATCTATAAAACAGCGACAGATGGCCAACCTTTCTGCGATATTCCAGAGAAATAAGCGAGCTTGTGAATGAAGTATTACCAACGAGACGGATGGCTCTCTATTGAACAGACTCTGAAAGTTTCAATGTGTGTGTGTGGGTGCTGCACATAATCAGTTGACGGGAAAAAAAATACTTCTTGAAATGGAATATTTCATTGGTATGGATACTCCTGACATAGTTACGCTGACTTCTATGAGGTCGGCCTTTCTAGAGAAAAAAACATGCTTGGATTTTATTCGCATTAAATTCCACCAAGTTGTTGGATACCCATTCTAGAATTTTTGCCGAATCTGTATTAATTTCATTCACATTCAGTGGCTGATATTGGAGCTTTAGAAGAAAAATCCGCAAAGCTGTGCACTGGACATGAGGTAGCACCCAACAAATCATTAATGTGAAGCAGAAACAGTACTACTGCTAGAATGGATCCCTGTTAGGACACTCAAAGAGCTCTGTTCGTATTTTGGCGTTGTTAGCATCTTTCGAGGATTTGATTGTCTCCTTGCAGATGTTTTTTGCTTCAACATATTTCGATCTAGTCTCAAAGCTCTGATTTTTCAACTATTGACGGTATGCTGCCTGCTTGAATGCTCTGGGGCAGTTTCTGCTAAACCAGTGTTTATCAGATGGTGTTTATCTTGACGTGTTAGGTAAGGTATAGTATAGGTTAAATATATATGTTTGCATCCCCAGTATTTGCATCCTCAGAAATTGCTTCGGTGCATTGTGTTGGATCACTAAGAGAGAAACACACTCTTTCCCATGGAGAAGCTAAGAAAAACATGCGAAGACCATCCTGGTCGGCTGAATTGTAGTGCCATATGAGGCGGGACAGCCTTGAGCTGCTTGATGGTGTAGAAAAGAGATTAACATTCCATTATAACTAGTTTTGAAATTTTTCCAAATAAAAGTTTACTCATATGTCAAATTCATACTTTTAACACTACTCGAATACCGCTGATAAATTTTTAAAATTCATTATTCAATATTAATGTTTAAAAGAAATTATAATCCAAGAGCCGAAGAGAGGCCGACCTTCACCGTTCTGTTTAACGGATGAAACATACTTCCTATGAAGTTTGATAAATAGACGAATACGCCTAAAATGGATTGTCCAGACGATAGAGTGAGTTTAAAATTTTTTTACCATATATGGAAAACTCTTTTATTATCGATTGGTCAGAAAATTTTATTCCTCATAAAAATTAGTGCATTGCAGAATACCTGCATAAAAGTTGTCAAAATCTCAGATTTTCAAACGGTGAACAGGGGGAACAAAAAATATAAATTTTGATCGTCCTCTCTTCGGCTCCTGTACTATTACTTAATTATTTCACTAAAACGTGTAATGATTTTTTTTGTATAGTGCAATATTCATTTACTGACATCCTTGACAAATGTTGATTTGAAGCATACAACTCTGAAAAGCGAAAACATACCTACATAACTTAGCACCGACAATTTATTTAGTTTCCTCTCATTCCTTTGTGTTGAATCATACCCGTTCAAATGAAATCCCAATGGTACATGAGACAGACATATACTATTTTCACATGCAAAAAGCAGATGTGTTGATAATAATAATAATTTTCAGCAGCGCTAACCCGCACGATAAGACCGATTTGGGCTATAGCCAAGACGTATAAACACTTCATTGTTCAATATCATCTAGTGCACAGCTAATAATATTCACATAAATATTTTATGTCCTCAGAGAGACATCTTTTGAACCCGAAATTTCAGAACAGCTTATTTTCACCAAAATCTGATTTCAAATATTTTTTCATCACTTTTTTCTTGTTTTTTCTTATAATAAAAGAGTTTTCACATTTATTTAAGTTTATACTTTGTTCTGTTCTGATATGTGCGCCAGATTCGCAGCTTTTCGGAACGTACCCATCCTTACTGAATCCGAATCTAGAAAAAAAAAACAAAAAAAAAAAAGAATAAAAAATGGGAAGAAAAAACCGAGAAGAAAACCCGAAAAAAATACGACTAGGAACAAGGAGAAATAATTGTCTGTTATTTTTGTTTTTTTTTTTTGGGTATTTTTACCGTTCACCACTGAATCTCATTGTACCTACAGATGATACCATTCGAAGATCCGATGTTCTTTACTATTTCCAGTTATTTTTCAATTTTATTTTAGTTAGTTAGTTCTTGCAACCTTTTTTTTGAGAGGTGCATTTTTTTTCGTTGAATTTCCATGTCTCAAACCGCTGGAATTTTTTTTGAATTCCTACGCTTTCTTTATCCAGCCTCCGAGGGTCGCAGGGGGTAACATTTCTTGAAACTAAATAATTTCTATCGTCCGAAACTGTCGTAAATCATTCCGAACTCCAATGAGTTCTCTACCTAGCCTAGAGGGGGGCGGTGGGTTACATTTTTTGACATTATTACATTGTCATCGAAACTGAACAACATGTGAAATTTCAACTCCGTAGGTAAACTAGCACTGGAAGTTGAATAAAAACATGTAAAAAATAAAAAAATATATGCGTCAGTCAAAAAATAACAGCGTTAGAAGTGAAACATTTTTTATGTTATTCGAAAACTGTCAATGAGTGCGCAAAAAAATACATTGCAGTACAGATTATCCCGAATTAATTACTACGGAAGTTTCACTTGTACTTATATGTACATTGATATATGTACATGTACCTACATAATCAGTACATGCAAGTGAAACTTCCATAGTAATTGATTCAGAATAATGCAGTGTATTTTTTGAGCACTCATTAACAGTTTTCTATAAAAAGTTTCACTTCTGACGCTGTTAGTTTTTGAATGACGCATATATTTTTTCTCATGTATTCCTTGTGTTATTTTATTTTTTTAATCTGTATCAATTGTTTTTTTTTTTGTATCAAGTGCTGAATTTTTGAGATCTTCGATATATTCTTCTTTGTAATTTTCGTTATAACATTGAATTATAACGTGATGTCACGAATCAAATATACCACTGAGTTTCAATATTATTTGAAAATTAGATATAGTATTTCCATGTATGAAAGACCCTCGGAAAGACCTATTATCTTGATGTATGACTATTTTTATATTAGTTAGGAAAAATGTGTTAAATAGCAGCTATTTCCACTTGACGTTCATAGATTCGTTGTTTCTCTTTAAAATAGTCCCAACGATCTTCAATAAATTTCACTATTATTAATCGAATAATATAATGACATTCTTGAGCTGAAAAAATAAAATGAGACAAATATCTGAATCAGCAATTCCAATCGCCAATGACTGCAATTGAAATTTTTTGTACGTTCATTCTCGTGTATCATCAAATAATTTTTCGATAAATAATACAACATTAGTAACAAATACTCTCTCTGATGAACTGAGACTTATTTGCCCCACTACTCAAGATCTTACAAGACTGAACTAGTCCTACAGTTTATATACTGCCAATAAGTAACATGATCGCCATCAAAATGCCCAGTTACTGGCTACTCATCTCCTTTTTGCAAGGATCATCGTAATTTTTTTCCGCCTCTCTCACTCTGCTTGAGTAAATAGTAGTTAGAAATAGACAAGAAGTCTTACAGATTTGTTACCTCGAACGAGTTTACTCTAATTCCGGAATCCTATAATGTCCCATAAAAAGTTTCCGCTCAAAAAAGAAATAAAAACTTTTTTCACGAGAAATATATTTTGCAATAAATCTTACAATTATTTCGTCACACAGTCTCATCCTCATAGCGAGTTATGTGTCTTCCTATTCGTGAATACAAAATGATCAATCATTCCCAAGTATTCTGAGACAGTCTCAGTTTAACGCCCATGAGTGAGTTCTCATTAGCACCCAACAAATAATAAAGAATTTACTGATATTTCCTCAACGAGGAGACGAAAAGGCAGACAAAAGCGAAATGCAAATATTCATTACTACTCCATGCCGTGCCGTAGAAATAATAATAAGAATTTAATAACAAGGTGGAATAAAAGTCCTTGACAGAGGGATTTTCTGAAGGTGATTGTAATTCATATTAGGTCGAATGTAGACGGATTTAGGCGATAAAGAAACAAAGCCGTTGAGATAAGTATCGGAGTAAAACGAAACGAAATTACGTCGGCTCGTATTTAACATAATTTCGAAGTAAGCCGGAGTGAGATGGGAAAATAATATGCCAGGCGAAAAAAAAAACGTAAGCACCGAATAGCTTTTTCATGCTTTGGGTGCCTAATGTCAAATCGGTTTATTGAATGAGAACAAGAGTATGCTAAAATGTAATGAAATATTGAATGAGTAATTTTGATTGACAAACTTGAAGATTGATGACTGTAGCTTTCAATTTTTGAAATTCCAAAATATGTCTGCATTATTATTACCGAATAGTCTTGAAATTTGGATAGTATCAGGGTTCAGGTTCACAAGTTTTATTCGATTCCTTTCTGTGCAACACCTAGTTCAAATCATTCCATTCTTCACAACGTTGTCCCGTTTTTTTGACCTGTCGAGTTTTTGAGCCGTAAATTTTTACTTTCAATCCATTCACTTCTTTCTGTAAGCGTATGTAGATAATCTTTTTTCCGTCTCTTCCAGAAATTGTCCAATAACATATGCGTTTTTTTTTCTCGGCATAAACACTTATTATCTGGACTGAGGTGAATCAAGGATCCGACTCAATATCCATTGGATCACTAGATATTCGAGAAATCACCAGATATTCAACTTCTGCAAAAAGATCTGTAGGTTTTCTTCTTCCAAAGACTGGTCTTTTAAATTTTTTCCACGGATCCAATTAATGTTACCAAGTACCAACCATATTGCAGAAATGAATTTAAAGTCTATTCCCTTGGGGAACATTGAATTAAGAAACACCGAGTGATCGATGCCCCTCACAACAAGACAACTGAAGATCATACCCCAACGTTTTTCTGTCCTTCGTCCAATCTTGACGTGAATAGGTCCAAAATAATCCATTCCTACGTTAGAGGAAGGTTTTATTTCCCGATTTAAGCTCACTTTTGGAATTTGAGCATTGGTTTGACTCTTCCATTGCAAATACATATAATCTTGTTTCAGTCCCTCAGTTGCAAGACAATCTGCTATTTCATTTACCTCCAATCTGGTGAACTCAACAAGTTTAGGATTTCTCAGCAGCCCGGATCATTCTTGAGCTGATTTCGTAAAAACCCAGAGCACTGACGGCTACTTTACTATTTGACATGATAATCTCTTGTCTTGTTCTTCAGCTGTTGAATTTGAGGTAATTTTTGCCATACAGTTCTTTCTCTACCTATCATATCTTATGAGGACTGTAAGATAGTCCGATCATTATACCATTCAAGAATTATCTGTTTCAAATAGTCAAAAATTCATGGAACTATGGCCATCAAATCCGAATTCGCAATCACATTTTTATAAAAAATTTATCTTTGAAGCAAAAAAGAATCTGCCACCAAAACAAAATGTCTATCATTAAATCTAATACTGTTTGCTGGGGAATTTTTGAAACTTTTTAAAATTATTTGGTTGAGTTCATTCACCAGAATCATTACACTAGTTTTTCGAAATGCTAAATGAATTTTGTCATTTAAATTAGTCACTTAAAATTACCTCAAAAAATTTTGTTATTTTCGTCTACCGGCTTTCGAATCGCTATCACTCGGAAGTATTCGTGAGATTGGGAAATGTGGAAATAATAGTAAATGAGATGTTCCATTTGAAAAAAAAAAGTATAGACATGTTTTAATACCCTTTATTTTTTTATTTACGTTTACGAATCATCCATTTAAGGAGAAGAATTTTCCAGCAAAATTAAGAACTTACCAACATACTTAGACGGACTAAATCAAAGGAAACTTTACAGTCTCCTCACAATTTCACATACTGTACAACTAAAGCCACACACTTCGAACTTTATTACTGTTTTTTAGCATCTCGGTACCCGAAGATAAGACGATTTGAGGTTAGGAATTGGACAATTTAGAAGGCTCCTGTGACAGGTAAATGCAATATTTTACGAAACTTTTTCCAAACTACTTCCAATGAATAAAATGGCTATGGAAAGCTGTGCTCTTAGGTAAGTGATTTGTTTGTTTTGATGCATTCGATCACGGGTCGGTTTTCGGGAAAAAAGCAGTGATTCACAGAAATGTTCGCTGTAAGAGGTAATAATAGATGAAATATAATTCATTATGGCAAGTATTTGAACAGTAGTATAGCACTAATTTTTGAATTGTGGAAAAACTTTGAATAACGACCAGATATCTCAAATGAAGTGTTTTATATTTTTTTCTACGTTCATGCAAAAAACAAAACTTTATTGAACTATATTTGGTGGAAAAACTGTCTCTTTATTGCACTCATCTGTCATTCTACTATAGCATTCTGTCATCATGACAGACATAAACTTTCAAATCGACGCCAAATTTAGCCCATTTTCTGTGAGATTGTATTACGTTTCAAATAGTTGCATGTTTCATCATATTCATTATATAATGGACTAAGTATGAAATTACTAGAAAATGCAATTTGTTCAAAATAAAATGTTTTCCTTCGAATATTATCTGAATTACACAAAATGTTTTTGAATTACTTTTAGCAGATAGATTTAAACAAACAATGTCTTCCTTACAGTTTAGTGCCAGCTAAATTAAACATTTTTTGGTTTTTGCATGAACGTAGAAAAAATATTGTATGAAACTCGTGCAAAAAGAGTTTATTGCACTTGACGTGTTGTCCAACTCGACCTGATGGCCTCGTTGGACAATTTCACCTCGAGTGCAATAAACACCTACTTTTTGCACTTGTTGCATAAATAACTATTACCAATCCTTGTATGGATATCACAAAATTCCTATTTTATCATCTTCAAATGTAGTCTTTAGTGTCCCTTGTAAATGCAGTTGAAATTATATTGACCAACGAAAGAGACTTTTTACCGAAAAAAACGAAAGTGAAAGAATAATGCACCTAGAAAGATGTACATTGGCGATAACTTTGATCGTGTATCAATTATTTGAGTATCTATATACTTGCAAGTCAACTTCATCTTTGACTTTTTTCCTGCAATGCAATGATTGCATTAATGAAGAAACAGATATAGACCAATGGGGAATCATATTTAATGCCTAAGTGCAATTAGCCCTTGCAGTTATGTCTTCCTGAAAGAGCATTGCACAAATGGATGTCAGATGTTATTCAATGTTCATAGGGGGAATTTAGTCCCGTGCCAGAAAAGTGACTATAGCGCGGCACTGTTTATTTTGGTGAAACGCTGGCGACGTGCTGGAGACGATCAGAAGCAATTCTGGGAAAGGACCAGGCAGCGGCCATATGGAAAAATTGGCATCGAATAATTTTTTTGAATTTTTGGTATGTTGTAGAATATGACCTGCTGAACAAAAGTGTCTCGGGCCCAACTCAATCCTATGGCTAGTTTTCGTGATACAGGGCGTCGAATTTGGAAGGTGGCTATTTCTTTTCTTAGGAAAACATCTTGAATGAAAATGTTTTGCACCACCAATGTTGCCTGTCCATGACCCAATTATTTCAAACTGGTTTTTGATAAAAACATTATTAGATACAGGGTGAGTAAAACATTATTCAAAATTAAATTTTTTATCAACCCTAAACAATAAAGATGTGACCAAACCAAGTAACACACTAAAATGCTCATCGTTTTATTATGTCAAAATTGACAAATTCAACATTCTGTTCAGAGTGAGTCAAAAAGTGGCAGTTTTTTTGGTGATATTTTGTACATTTTTATTTTATATTTTGAGCTTTGGAGATACTTGAGTACGAACCATTCAACATACTTCTGATGGTCCGAAATTGATATACATTATGAGACAAACGCTAGGTGATGACAAAAATTGCAAAAAAGCAATATTTCAAAACACCCGGTAATTAACAATTTTCTTGGTTAAATTTTGCAATGTTTTGTTATTTCCGTCAATTTTGTACACTATTATGATGTCAAAAACTTATAGTTTTGCTATTATTAGTTTTTGGAATACACAGGGTAATACATGAAGAGGGACGAACGGCTCTATGTATCTCTTATTAAGTACAAAAGTTGTCAAAAGAGTATACAATGAAAATGTTATATAGTGAGCTTTCAAAACTAGCATTATCTGATCACCCTGTATGACATTCAGCTGCGCACTACATCATATAAGATCATGAAAGTTAGGATAGGAACATGCAAGTCCTTTTGCGTGTTATAACAGTTTTGGCATAACAACTAATTTAAATTAAAATTATATGCACAGCTAAATGTTACACAGAGTGATCAGAAAATTCTGATCTCTGAAGCTCTCTGTACAACATTTTTATTGTAACTTTTTCGATAACTTTCGTACTAACGGGTAAATAGCCGATCGGCCTTCTTAATGTGTATTCCAAAAACTGTTCATAGCAAAGCCATAAGTGTTTGACATTATAATAGTGCAATCAAACTAAGGGTATTAACAAAAAATTTGGAAGATTTGGACAGAATGTTGAGTTTGTTAATTTTGACATAATAAAACGATGAGCATTTTAGTGTGCTACTTGGTTTGGTCACATCTTTATTGTATAGGGTTGATTAAGAATTTTATTTTGAATAATACTCTACTCACCCTGTATCGAATAATATTTTTATCAAAAACCAGTCTGAAATGATTGCTTCATGGACAGGCAACATTTGTGGCGGAAATCATCGCACAAATTTCGACTTTTGAGGGCTGAAATGGTTATCATCAATAGTTCCATATACACATATAAAGGGTGTTTCCGAAATCGTAGCAATAAATAAAATGGAAAGTAGCTAAATGAAACGAAATGAAAGAATGCATTTTTGTCGAAAAAAAAAAAATTTGGGAAATATTGAATTTTAAAGTTTTCAAAAATTTTTTTGGTAATCACTGATCAGAGGTCTACAGCCTTCCAAGCCGTGCTGAAACATAGCCAGCAAACACCCTGTGTCCTGGAGAATCAAACCAGTGCCTCCCAAACAAAGGTAACTGAAAGCGATTTCATAAAATTTTTATAAAAATTTCGAAAATTACTGATAGCTTCAAAAACGAAAATTCTTGGCATTTATGGTTTATATGTTCCAAATAAAAACCTATTTTCTTAATTGCTCCAATTTCGAAAACACCTTGTATTCCACAGATGTTTCTAAACAATCGTCCTATTTTCATTCAGCTTCACCTTTTGTATGTCTTTTTATTATCTTATCTGTGTATTTTTCAAGCGACATTATTTCTTTTTTGCAACATCCAGTTTTCTTGATCACTCAAGGTATCTGTTGCCAAAACGGTTTTTAATAGATACCGACACCTAAATTACATACCGACGCCTAAATTACTTACCGACGCGACGTCTTCCCATATTACTGGTTGCTAGGCCTCGGTAAGTATGTCACTTTTATATAAATGTCACCTTTGACTTTTCAGATATTAGCTGGAAATGAATGTGTTGCAATCAAGGGAAATAACTACTGATCTCATCAATGAAAGGTTTGAATATACTGGTGTTTTATCACTTGGTGATTGAAACACGTGTCGAAGTTTTGGTCGAAGGTTTGGTGTTGGGATAAAGCTCCATTATATTCATTACTACACCAAAGGTCCAAACAGCAATCAATCAAATTCAGAAAAGGATTTTCATTTTTTCAAAGAAAAACCATGAAGGAAATATCGTGAATCGATCTTTATTGGAATCTCTTGGACGGAAAGAAATAACCGTGTAGATTTTTTCCTTTACCAGCTTAAAAAAAATTGTAAATAATGTATACAATTGTCGAAAATTACTACATCTGGATGTAATATATTTTTACTAATGATTGTTTATTTCAGTTTGTGGTGGAATTTTCCCCAGTTTTGTGACTTTCTTACAGAATATGTGTAATACATAATTGTGGATAAATTTTACACATTTTTCGTTCAAAAGGTTTCAATAAGAAATGTGTAATAAATCACACACAAGACTACCCGCAGATAGAGGGCACAACCCGCACCATTCTAGAATTCACTAAGGCAGAGGCTCACTAGCAAGACCAAAGCAACACCAGTTTTATTCAGCCCACGACCGGTTAAGAAGGAAGAGATAGGTAGAGAACGAGGAAGCAATGATGAGATATTTAAAAAAACTCATTGTGTAAATATCTCATATGTTAGGGGGTACTTTAAATTTATATTCTCTAACAGCTATTTTGAAAAACAAAAAGTCTTGTGCATTCTGAATTTCAATTTTGTCCACAGAATTGTTCAAAAAATAACTAAAATTTCTGTAACATTTATAGTATACACAACGGTATTGTTAACCAATTCAAACAATATTGTGTAAAAATAAACACAATGTGGATATATTAATAATACAAATTAGTATAAAATAAACAATAGTGTGCGAAATTTCTACACAAAATTGTTTCTGTAACCATTCCAGACACAATTTGTTTAAATTTTTTAAACCATTGTGGAAAAAAAACTACACACATTTTTTCCGTGTGCATATTACAAAATTATTGATATTTTTCATGTAAAGATAAAGGCGAGGAACTGAAACATCCACACGAAACCACGCAAACTCTAACATTTCCATTATATAAAAACACATGAATCAAAAAATTGTATCAGTGTAACTCTTTTGAAGACATTCCATCATAACAACAAACCGAAGCGTGATATTCGGTGTGGATCAATGTCAAAGTTAATTATTCACCTTTGTTTTCATTGGTAAACGGACGAACAAAGCTGATAAAGCTGTTAATGATATATTCGAAAATGATTGCTAACAAAAGGTATGTTTGACGTTTATGTATGCATAGAACAAATCGTTACGGCCGGACCAGCATCGCAGTTTCTTTATGTGCGCCAATCCCAGATAACAAAACCCTTTAATTCACTTGTTATGCCGTAAACCATGTTCGTATTAAACGATCTCCCGTAGAGGTACGATTTGAATAATAATCATATTTTGATAAATGGTTGCTGGTTTCAGCAATGACGTAATATTCAGTGTGTCCCACTTACCATGCCAACCATGGGTATCTTTTCAACGGTGAGAGATACGAGGTCGGTTGACTGACACGAAATATAGATTTCATCAAGGCCATTTTCATCTGTCAAAAATATAAAATGTATACCAACTCTTCTAGATTTTGAGATGTCAGCACTCAACACTCATTTTTAAAATGTAGGTCATAGCTCACTATGATTTATAGTTGAAGATAACTATTTTTTTTTTCTCTTCCAGAAGATATATCAATGTTATAGTTTTTTGTTGATAATAACGGAGACCATCACAAAAAATAGCCCTGGGCACCTTCTTCGCTGTAACCAAATTCTTTCGATCAAGTCACAGCTGACTTAATCTCCCGAGCCGTGGTGAGAAAATCGGCAACACCGCATGGAAAGAAATTTGACGTCCTACTCATCAATCCTTTAATGTGAATTTCTCGGCTTATTCGGAAAACTAGAAAAAAAACATAGGAGATTGAATTTTCAGAGAAAAGAACGACGATTAATGTGGTTATTTAATTTTTTTCATCACAAACTGGAATCGCAATATATTCAATTTCTTATATATGGAAATCTGTCAAGTTTGGTTTTTCTATGCCCTAAAATTCACATTTACTGAGATTTTTTTTAAATATTTTTTCTCATAAGTGCAGAAATCACATAGATGATCTTTGATTTTTTTCAGATTTTTCGTTTGAAATCTGACTGATGAAAATAATGTGTTATTGGAAGGTACATTCTGTATAATGTAGAATAGTTGAAAAACTCAATAGCCAAAATCATTCCGTTCAGAACGAAATGCGCTGTTTTTTCATAATTTCCTTTTGGATATTTCAATCAAAGAAGACCACAGCAAAATCCGGAAATCTTACATATTTCGTTTTTTTTCTAGCTACCTAATATTCTGCATCCCAGCCCAAAGACAGAGACATTTTGGCATATGAAAAAAAAAACAATACATACTAAGAACAACTTTCCATAAACCAGGTTTAATTAGAGATGCTTTATATCATGGCTCTTTTCCTGATAATTTACCGTCTTATCAAATCTCTGTGTAGAGGAAAATGGAAACACTGAAGAATATTTGGTCACTGGAAATTAATTCATGAAATTTTTTTTGTGAGATAGGAAAAGAGTAGTTGAAACTGAATATTGTATTTAGTAATTCAAGTTTCACCCTGATTATAGTACAAGTAACCTTGTCGCCTGAAATGGGGTCGACCTCACGTAGTTATAACTAACAATCCAATTTTTGACATAGAGCGCCGAACACGACTTTGTCAAAAATAAAACACGAAATTTTTTACCAGATTTTGGCGATTTTAACCCAGAAGAATAAGTTTTACGATCATTACATACTAGGTATTTCATACATTTCTATAGTAGATTAAATTTGTCAATAGTTTTCAAAATATGGGTTTTCAAACTTTATTAATATTTTTCGAACTTTTAGAAATATACCAATATGTTTTTGTTCTCTAAGAATTTCGACCTTGCAGGTCTATATTCTTCGGAAATGATACCCCTTCCTTATTCCAATGGAAGCTTAGGTTTGATCTACAAATTAACCACCCCTTCATTTTTCATATTAAGTATGTACCTACTTCGAACATTTCCAAAGTAGACTCGATTGACTACATTTTTAGACGAGAACAAATAGTTTCCGAAATACAGATTTTAAAAATGTTCAGAAACCGACCTGAAAAGAGCAGAGCATCGAGTATTCCGTATTGTTTCGTTCGAAACAACGTGGAGTGACCAGAAGGGTCGAAATTTCCATAGAACAAAATACTGCTAAATAAACACAAGTTGAACAAAATTGATAGATTTTAGTGTTTTTTGACACTCTTAGATCTACAGAGACGGTTCTGAACATAGCTTGAGCAAATTTAGTTAACTTTGAAAACATGTGTCGTAGTTGAAATCGTAAACCTGGTCCTCCTGGGTTAAAATCGACAAAAACTGCGGAAAGCCGGAACAGTTCGTAGTATTTTGGATTTTACTTCGATGATTCATTGAACACGACATCATAATCATACACATTTGATGTACTGGACTATAACGGGGTCCCAGACTATTCACATGATAAAATCAAACACATACCGACCTCTGATAACATTCAACTGCGACTCGTACATGTTTGGCACACTTTCAATGACATTTCCCGATCTATTGTTTTTCACTGCATGGTCATTGATATCCAGCGTCTATAGATCGGCATCCTTTTGTTAGGTATGGTGCACCATTGTGAATGGTTTTTTCTATTGCGACAAAGTTTGAAATCCAAAAATAATCTTTGCTATGCGTCAGTTTATTTCGTTTGATATAATAAATATGACCCATGTCGTGTAAATAAGGAGAACAAAACACGTACGCGGTAATTCTGAATACGTCTTTAATGAGGGTCGTTTCACCCTTTCATTCAGTTACATTATAACGAAATAGCAAGTTTGTGTACCCCGAATGTGTTATTCCCGGATTGAGAAAGGGTTCTGCACTGGACTAGAAATGAGCTTTAATACAAAGAACCGGATAACGAAAAATGATGGTGTATAGTTAGCATAAGCGGATTCGGGTAGGTATCAAAATTTACCTCAATGCCACATGGACAACACAAATTTAAAATATTTTTGAAATCACTCCATCGGAAAATCAAACGAACAAAAATACTATAGTCTATGAATTGGTAGTTGCCAAGCAACGAAAAATAACTAGGAAATAATCGTCTTTTGACAACTATAACACAATAATGCTGTTGTTTCAATTAATTCCCCTTTTTACCTATTCAAATCGAACCTTCAAAAACGCGCGTTTTTTAAAGTTACCATGGGTATCAACAAATCGAGAACCGTCTACATGACAATTTTATGATTTTTGTAACCTCAAATGAAATATTAAAACTTGTATTCAAACATTAACAAATAGTGATGTCATATCACGAATTCAACCATTTTAAATTGTAAGTTTCCATTATATATAATAATTGAAACCAGTATTTATGATTTCAAAGTGCACTAATTGAAAAAAATAACGTAAAGTATTCGTGGATAACTGATCTATCAAACACTTGCTTTATTTCGAGCAATCCATCTGCGCCGTCGTGCTCGAAAAATCGCGAATGTTAATCCAGAAGTTATTATTCATACTATTTGTACAAAATTACAAATGCCGATATTTTAAGACCAGAAAGGATGCAAAACAAGGTAAATTTTGGCAAACATAGCTGAAAGTTTGAAATTCCCACTTCATGCACAAAAATTCACATGATATTAGGTGACTTATCCCTGGATAGTCCGTCGTACGAGTAATGCGATTCACATGGGCATATGGTCACTGATAGTGACAGGAAGAGGAAGGTCGGGTAGCAGCGGAGACTAGAATGAGGTATGAATACAAATAGAGATTATAAATATTTACTCTCATTTTTTATTTGAAAGCGAACATATAAACTATTATAACGAAAATTAAAAATAATAATGATTTTTTGATTATTATAACAAAATTTAAAAATTTTGAGAATCTATAATTTTATGTAACATAAAAATCTTTGGGTAGACTCAGACATACCTTTTAACGACAGAGTGAACAGTTTTTTTCTACAATCGTGCGTGATTCACCCTACAACCGCACGCAATTTACTTTGGGAAGTGTCATTTTCCCGCACTAGTGCGGTAAAAAGTTCCTGTACGCTAAATCATTTCTAAATTAGTTTCGAACTATTCTTCACTCACATAAAAAATAATATATTCGCTTTGATTTCAATTTGTATTTACTTAAAGATAAGTTTTTTTGACAAGAATCGTTATCAAGAAACCTTGAGAAATTAGATTTTTAATAACATCTTTCTATGAAAAACTCACCATACTGTTTCCTGCTAGTCGATTATATATCAATTTCATTCAACTATAAGCAACCTTTTCTGCAAACATTTTTTTTTGGTTTAAAACATTAGTATCATTCACTCCTGAACGTTTCAAAATTGTCTGGTTGCTATGGTTCCCCAATGTGTTGTAAAATAACCAATTTTCTATAATCGACTGATATATCCATTAGGTTTATTACCTACGCTCAGCAGAAGTAAAAAGTTAATGAGAGTGATACATTTTTATAGATAATTCTGTATGAAATGGGATATAAAAATTTCAAATTCAGAGAAAAGAGCATCCTGACCCTAACCGCCTTGCTATTAATTTTCATTAAAAAAGCCTTCATAAAACAGAGTTGGTAATTACACCCTAATCTTTTCCTTCCTATCTAGTTACACAGACTGAAAAAGTGTGGAAATTATGAAAAAGTACTCGAGTAAAGTTTTCTTGTTTGACAAGAAGATCGGAACTGAAAGATCAACTAATGATATTGACTTCCTCTGTTGACTTCGAATGCAGAAAAAACTGAAGAGTAGATCAGACGAGGTTAAAAAAATGTGTATGCATAGAATGCTTTAATCTGATTATCCATATTTACTTTGTTTCCATTCAGTTGTGTTTGTATAAAACATAATTCAGTTTAAAAATGAGGTATGATGTGGACAAAAATGACGTATTGTGGAATAACAACTGCAAAAACGTTTCAATGGCCCAATAAACCTTTATGAGTGATAGTCCGAGAGCCGACCGCTGAAAATGGCACTTGATCGGTTAAAGGACATATATTATAATAAATGAAAACAATGATATAAGAGCCTTAGTCCCCTGCCAGCATCAAATGAAAGCTTGAACTTTCTAGTTTTAGAAAAAAAAATGGTTGCCAAACCGCTGACCGTTAGAAATTTTGGTAGCCCACTTTGAAGACGGACAACCCGAGTGTACACTAAAACGTACTCCATAATAAACTCTAAGAACGTTATATCTTAATTCATGAATATTCCATTAAGTTTTACCAACTTATTTTTTTGTTTTGGAAATTTAAGAAATAAATAATAAAATTAATTGTTTTCAGAATCAATTTTTTTTTAAATATCACGTACATAATTACAACCTATTTTATATTTTATACCTTAATTTTATTATAATAGATTATAAGTTACAATAACTTATTCTAATTACAAATTATTCATTTTCATGTTCTTCCTCTGTAACATCAACATTATGCTGCTCATCAATTTCTCCATCATTGTCATAGTTTATATATTAATATCTTCTATTGTGAGAAGTGTTGGATCACCTTCGAACCATATAGGTTTGATTGTATCGTCTGATTTGACCCACTCCCATTGATTAATGTAGAGTAGCATTTTGCCACGTTGAATTAATATAAATCCTTCTTACAATCTTTTTTTTTTTAGGATTTCCAACAGGGAGGTATCGTACTAGAGTCAAAACTGCAGATGAATTATAATTTTCTACATCCTGAGGATCAAGTAATGATGCAAAAACTTCCTAAATTTTTTTTTTTAATCAGTAACTAAGAGGATTCTTTATTGCCTTTTCTGAAGAAGGCAGCAGTGAAATCTGATCCTGTAAGAGCGTAGAATGCCTGGCAGAAACGCTCACCCAATATTTTTGACAATTCCGTACAATTTCTACAAGGAATTTAGTATGCTCGGCTTTGATCCTATAGTTGTTTAAAATATATCTAAGTACTGTAATTTATGAATGTGGCCCAATAATATTATTGAAATATCTGTATCCCAACACTTCGTCATAACTTTGGAATTATCTTCCAATTTGCCCAAATGAAATATCATCCTTGTGTCCGCCTCTTCATGGTAGCATTCGAAGTCTGTTTCAAGTATTTTTATCACGACACCACCATCAATGACTTTGTATTAGAAAAAAAGATTATGTACTACCACATACCTCATTTCTGAGCATTGGAAAGAATTTGAATATTATTTAGGAAAAGTCTAAATTTTCCTATCAAAAGCATAGCCTTAGTCCTTTTTACACAAAATTCTAAATTTCGACATTAAGTCGAATTTTCGAGAACATAGTCGAAGATTGAAGAAAAGAAAAAAAGGGGAAATTTCGGGAAAAATCCTTGTAGCCCTCCTGCGCTTTCGTAGTTACCATATGTATTATATTTCATTTTTGTAATATTTCTTGTATTATAGTCTTGTGACACGACTTTGTTTTTCAATGATAAATACAGTATTACTTTAAATACCTATGATGCTGAAAAGGGGAACATTCTCCATGAAAATTGAAAAATGAAAAATGTGATTTATTTGTAATATCTAACAGAAAACAACTACTTCCCCGGCACAAGCCACGCTGGACATTGAACTACATCTGATGCCTTTCTACCGAATTCGGCGCCTAGCGATGGTGTGCCCCCCCACCCTTAATTTATAGAACCGCCACTAGGGTTATGTATTGATGATGTACCCTGTACAATTTCAGTATAAACTTAGGATATAGTAATCTATTTTATTTAATGAAATATCATTTGGCTTCCAGTAGCATTTCAGACTAATACAGTAACGACAGACAGAAATGTAAGCCACAAGTCAAAAAATCAGGGGTGGAACCAGAAAAACTTTTTATTTGCTGTTGTTTCGGAAAGTATAAGATTTATCAAGAAAAATTTCAACAAGGTGAAAGAAAATTTAATTCTTCACAAGGAATGTCCTGAGTACTTAATATCTCACAAAATGCGCTCGTTTTCTCAGAAATCCTGATTAAATTCCGATATCAAATTTCAGTCTCGCTTTAATCCGCCACTGCAATTTCCGGCAGGGCCAAAAATTTGATTTGGCACAACTTTGCTAAAAATTATAGTAGAAGGAAGAGAAAAAGTGTATATCGTTCCTGAAGACTTTTACTTCCTCATGCCAATATAATATGTGAATATCTGAGTACCCAAAATATGTTTTATCCCACTTCACATACCCCTTCTACGATATTTACGGAGGATCGGAAAGTCACGAATATTTTTATAATAATTATACCGAAGCAGGAATCAGTACCATCTTTGGACCATATGCAACGATTTCAGATTAGTGAGACAAGTCTTACTTATACATGTCAAAGAAAATACTGGATTTTACTCCTGCCTCAGTTTTAAACTCACCCCTAATCCAGGCATTTCTTCAGTAAATGTTGAAAATAATCGCTCATTCACATCCTACATAAAAAATGAAATATGTGATTTCCAGCTTGAGGTTTGCGCTTCATAATAGTGTTATTAAACACATATGCAGGATATGAATAAGTGATTTTTTTTATGGGTAAGTTGAAAATAAGGCAAGAGTAAAACAAAGTTTTTTTTTTAATTGTATCTTATAGTCCAAAGAGGATATGGGTTGCTGCTTTAGTAGAATAATTCCATATTTACTAAATTATTCATGATTTTCGGATCATCAGCAAACATCTCCGTGAAGTGCGACAAAACACATTTTAGGTACTCAAAATACTCGTATATTATATTTGCATGAGAAGGTAGGAGTCTTCAGAAACGATATGAACTTTTCCTCTTCCTTCTCCGATAATTTTTAGCAGAGTTATGACTAATCAAATATTCAGCGGCGGTAAGCGTTAACCTGAAATTTTATGTCGGCGTTCAATCACGTTTTCTGAGAAAACGAGCGCATTTCACAAAAAATTACTAGAGATCATTTTTGTGGAGAATTGAATTGTCTTTCACCTTGTTTTGTTGTTTTTTGATAAATTATATACTTTCCAAGATTTCAACAGAAATCTATTTAATTATTTTTAAACGAAAAAAAAAATATGTTCCACCCCTGGAATTTTGGAAAACAATTTTTTTCGTGTTTATCATGGTTCCAACTACTAGCATACCAAGTTTGGTGGTGCTACAGTCGATCCTCGTTTCAAAACCCAATCGTACTGGATTAGACTCAGAGTGAAAGAATGTATAACTCTTTTACGAAATGCAAACTTGAAACACACTGACGAAGTATATGATTTAGTCCAGCTAGTCTAATTAATAATCATAATAATATGAACACAAGATGTTTCACAAACTTCTTATACAGCTTTTGAAAAAGTCGATCCCAATTACAATACGGGTTGGCTGACGAATGCAAACAAAGGTAGAAAAAGGGGTAAAGTGATATCTTTGTCACCAGGTATATGCATCATTTTTGATTCCTTACTCACACGAAGTAGTAAGAATACTTTATTGTAGAAAGACTATAACGTCTAGAACATTCAAATAGGCATCTCTGTCTGACCAATACATAACATAAATCCCAAGTTTCCATCCCGTACCACCACGTTGAACTCTAATTACCTATGCTGTCTCTACTAACATCCTCCCCCATGATTTTATAATACCAGTTGCCTGTTCAAATAGCCTGAATGGAACAATTGTTAAAAACAATTTCCCTTTACACACAGAATATATCCCACATCACCGTTACTTTGTGCCAACGGCAATGCTTTGTAGAGTCTCTTTTGCCGTCGACATAAGTTTATTAAACCCCTTTCATATATATAAAGTGTCTCTATCATATGCGCGTTTAGTCTGTCGTTGGCGTACCTAGAATCCTTATTGTGATTCAAGCGACAATACATTCGACTTCGCTAAGATTTCAATAGCTCACACACAGTTGGAACGAAGTTAGGGCGGTAATTAATGGCAGGCATCTCTTGCGAACAATTGAAAGTTGTATTTGATTACAGAACAAGACTGAGTTTGCGAATCATTGTACCACGTTTGGGATTATGGAACTTTCCAAACTGGAGGAAGAGAAAAATGGTTTCCATCGTTATTAAATATTCATACAAAAGCGTAAGAGGGTCAAAACAAATTTTATTTCGACTATTATTTCGGAGTTCTAACTTAGATCTCTGAATTCCGACTCAGACCTCGAAATTCCGACTTATATTTCAGAATTCCGACTTAGATCACGGATTTCCGCTTTCGCTCGAAATTCAGACGTAGATCACGAAAATTCAACTAAGACTTCGGAATTCTGATTCAGATCTCGAAATACTGACTTATGTATCGGAATAACAACTTAGATTTCGGAATTCTAACCTGGATTGTTATTTTCTTTGTAGGTAGTTAACAGAATGACTGACTGCTTCCGATCATCCACACCAGGACTTGCAAAGTGGTTCCTTCGCGGAGTAAGAATATTTTCCATATATTTCTGACCGGTATAATTCAATATGTGTCAAGGAAAATCCAGGGAAGTAGTTTTGATCCATTGAACCTATGCTACAAGCCAATTAGTTGAATATTAACGAAACTCAAAAACAACTTTACCGCTGTAGGTTAGAATAAATATACATACTTACCACGAAACCGTAATAAATAGGGTGTTGCCTTAAGCTTTAACAAATATAGCTTTGGTCATAGAATATATAGAGACATCAAAAGCTTCGTTTGGTAGCTAGCGTGCAGCATCAGAGAATAGCGTACAGTCAGGCTACTTTTAGCTGTAAAGCTTCTTTTTTGCTAGCTATCGCTTGAAGTTTAATAAGGACCCTAATATGCACTAGTTGTAGAGGTGATAGACAGGAATAAAAATGTCCAGCAGGAAGATGGATCTTGGTGGCGCACAGGTAGTGTTCTCGCTTGCTATACCATGGTACGCGGGTTCGAAACACTGCGCCGTGACCGACCTCGTACATGGCACCACACGTTAAAGGATAAGGGCTGCATCTCTCGTAGCTCGCACAAGACTCTCGACAATTTCTAAGGGTTGCTCGTAAGGGGGCAGCCGATTAATGGAGATAACAATTATTTTAACAACAACAACAACAAAAAGGATGTCCAGCAAAAAAAAAGATGTCACAGGAAGAACGAGAACGTCTACCAGTATGAAAGGCGTCCAGAAAAAACCGTTCACCAGAAAAACCGACCCAGCTATGAATTACTGGACTTTTTGCTCACAAATTTGAATTGTCTCAATACCTTCCTCAGGAAGGTCTACAAGTTGATCGATTGAAATAAGTATACGTTTAGAACGCTCCTTCATGAGTGTAGTAGTCTTTAATGTGTCCCGAACAGAAAGCCATTGGCACATAGGGTCAAGTACCAAAGTACAGGTTCAGTTATCCATTTACTAGGTATTTTGAATTCATGCCTGTTTCAAGGTTGATATATCCGAGTGTTCTGTTGCGTTGCATTTAAAGATGCTGTTTCTTCCGAGTCACAACAAAGTATGCACAAGGTTTCTCGATTTTCCCATTGTGTGTAGATTAAGGGTGTCAGCCGTCAGTGTTTTGGGTTATGTTCCTCATCAAAGCTGTGCTGTGTCAATGCCCTTCTCATTGGTCCCAATTTGCTGGGTGTTTTCTTCCATCTATTAGGTTTCCGCATGGGCATACTCAAAACCGATTCTAGGCCTGCGAATGGTAATTTATTATGTTATTTATTTTTGTTAACGTAAATAAATATCTTTCTGTGTTAGCTAAACATGGATTTGTGCCATACATACTGAATCCCACAAGAATTACTCCTGATACGCATTGACCACATTTTTCTGAAAAAACCAAACGGCAACCATAATTTGATTTTCAATTCATACATTCTTAAGAATAACATAACAGATCATTACCCAGTATCACTAAATATAGAGTTAAATTCCAAAAAAAAAAACAATTCCAGATACCTACCTATCAATAAAAACTTGTTGATAAAAATCGATTTCAAGAAGTTAGAGAACTTATTATAGGAAAAAACTTGGGACATGGTATTGAATAAAAATGATCCTCAAATTGGGACGGACCTCTTTTTATACAAATTTAACAATTTTATCGAAAATTCCAAAAGTATTAAATTATGGCATAAAAAACACATGAAAATAAAACCATGGGTAACCGAAGGATTAATTCTATCAATTAGACATAGAGACAAATTAAAAAATAAATTGAACAAAAATTTTTCATATGATTCAGAACAAGAATACAAAACATACAGAAATAAACTAAATAAACTACTGAATATAAGTAAAAATAACTACTATCTCAGACAAATTGAAATTAACAAAAATGATCTAAAAAAAATTTATCGACTATTATCAGAAGCTACTAATGAAAAAAATAATAATAAAAACATATTCCAGATATCTGATGATAATGGTATTGCATTCAATGATAACAAATTAATGGCCAACTATTACAACAGTTATTTTAGTAATGTCGGTTTAAACATGGTGAAAGATATTGATACTTCTTTAAAGATAAATGAAAATATTGAAGCAAATCCCCTTTCTATATTTCTTAATCCAATAACACAATTAATAACTACTGAAATAATTAAACAGAACTACCAATATATTTTACAACCGCTTAAACATTTATATAATTTGATCATTGAAAAAGGAAATGATAAAACTAAAATTAGTAATCACAGACCGATCAGTGGAATACTTACATAACTTTGGTGAGATCTTTGAAAAGTGTTTAAAAACTCGTGTAGTATAATTTTTTTGATAAAAATAAGATTATACATGACTGTCAATATGGATTACGTGCTGGTATATCTACCACAGATGCTATGTACAATGTAATTAGAAGTATTACACAGGGATTAGACGAAAACGAAAAATGCATTGCAGTGTTTTTGAATTTGGCAAAGGCATTCGACACGGTTAACCATCAAATTCTTCTCAATGTGTTGGAGCGCTATGGAATTCGTGGTGTAGCGTTGGATGTCTTTCACAGTTACTTGACTGATCGGGAACAGTAACTGCTGTACTGTTGCTATTTTCAATAGAGATACATGGTATGTCTAAAAATGATGTGCAGTTAAGAATGGAAGTAATTAGCAAGTGGTTCAGTATGTATCGTCTTTCATTAAATACTAGTAAAACTCACTATCTTGCTTTCTCTATAACTGCAACAAATAGACCACATTTTTCAAATATTAAAGTTCCGGGCATGAAAGGTGAGATTGAAGAAACAAACGAGGTCAAATATTTGGGCATAATTATCGACAACAACCTAAGATGGAACAACCATGTTGATTATCTAACAAAAAAAGTGAGAAAACTAATATATAAATTTTACCAACTACGACACATTTTATCAAGAAATCTATTTATATTAATTCACAAGTCTCTAGCTGAGTCACTTTTTCGATATGGTGTTATGGTGAGGAGAGCAATGTATGAAAATTCTTTGCGAAACCTAAACACAATACAAAACTATATCCTAAAAATAATTTCCAATAAACAAAGATCTTTTCATACTAACCTACTAAGTATACACAGAAGATATAAGCAGTATCCGATCATTATATTTTCATAGTCTATGTATATATGCATTCAAAAATAAAATATTACTTTATTCTGGTCCAACAATTTATACCACTAGAAGCGCAACAAACGAGTTGCTACCCACTCCTAAATTCAATAAGAATGTTAGTCACCGTTTTTTATCATACACATTACCAAAAATTTTTAAGATACTACCCTTAAGAATAAAACATATAAGAAATCATAAAGCCTTCTCAAATGAAACAAAAAAATGTATCTTCGTAAATTACTATGAATTCATCAAAATCTTAGAAAATTAGCAGTTTATTTATTTGAAACTTTATTATACCACCACGTTTGTCTTTTAATTCCTGTACATAACTGTATTTTTTTCAATCACATCAATTACTATTGCATCGGAGCACAATACAAGTGTTAAGTCACTTAGGTGCTCTCTGTACACAAGCGTATATATTTATTATTTCGGTTGTTATCATTATTTGTTACAGTTCTAATTTTGTAATCTTTCATACCTAGCTCTCTTGTAATCTTGTTATTTTGTGATTTTGTGTACCCCAAATAAATAAATAATTGCCTTCTATTCCCCTATGTCCAGGAACACACACGTGTTACTTTGTGTTTGGCAAGTTCATTGAGGCTCTGCAGGCATTCCTAAACTTGTTTTAACTCAAGCTTCAATGAGTTCAGTGCTTTTTTCACGCTCTGACTGTCAGATAGAATCTAAATGTTTTTTTTATACCCACCTAGATTCATATTCCTACATGTCCTCATGGCATATGTCCCAGCTCGGAATCCTGTAGTGTTTTTGCCAAGTGGAACTATAACCTTCTTCTTTGGCTCACTTCACATATTCCTGCTCGTGTTCCTACATCTGCTTTTGTGATTCTACTCCAGAGTCCTATTAATTCCACTTAAGCTATGTTTCGAGTGGTATTTCGTATTAGTATTGGGGCAGCCTGTAACATTTATGTAAAAATAGATTTTTCAACATCCATCCCACAACCTGTTCAATCATAGAATCAGATTTCTCAACGGAACATACTTCTCCTAGAGAAAATGGCCAATTTCTTCTGGGATCAGCGAAGGGCTGCGGATTTTTTTTTAAATTTTGTGTCCTGTAAACATCATATTCCTGAAAAACCTCATTCAGAAAACCGTTTTGGTTAACCAGTCTAATCACTCCGGTGACTGTCAGAATCCTGATTGGTTTCTGGGTTGAATACAATAGTATTTTCGATAATAAGTTGTCGAATTCAGTATGAAATATTAAATTGATTTCATTCGAATTGTCCAAGTACACTTCACTAGGTTTAGTTAGAAACAGATATTTCAGGTCTGTTCGAAGAACGAACAAAATGTCATTCAGGAATATTCACCTATAACGAAAGTGGTGGACTATTTCCATACTTTATATTTTCTCGGTACACTAATCTTGGGGTCGAAATATACTATTCAACAAAAAGAGACCCTCCATCTGCGATGGTGAATGTTCCCGGTGCAGTGTTTCGCGAATTGTTTCCTAGTCTCTTGAAATAATATGATAAAGCGATCTGTCAAGGTCCTAAATCAACACCGATAACGACTCTCATATCAAACCCTTCTAATGAACGACGGACCGCCTAACCTCCGTATTCCGGGTACGTTTTACATTTCCACTTACATTTTACTAACGTTTTCACGCCACCCCGCCCTATCATACGTCAGAGATAGAGGACCTTCGGTCAGAAACAGCCCGTTATGTTATTATCTCTCAAAACAGGATTTGAGGTGACTGGGTATAAATCAACAGATGACTATCGATACCGAAACGCCAACTGAGACTAACATACATATATCGATTGCAATAATCGTTGATTGTACATTGACATAGGAACCCCATGGAGACAACAGAGATTTACGATAAGAGCAACAACAAGTCGGAATTGAAAACGACGGAAACTGAAAACATATTGTCTACATTTAATAAAGTTCTAGGTTGACCACTTCGAGTCGTCCTAAGTATGAATTCAATTTTGTTTCAAATTTGTTCATAGAACTGATAACCTGAAACTCTTTTTTGAAAAAGAAATCATAACCATCATAATGGTTTTAGACAGTGAGCACAAACGTGGTAAAACTCGGGCTGTCCAATAATATATCTCCAAGGCGTTTGCATCGAGTTTGCACCAGGGATTCTTCGCCAAGTTTCCACCTTAGGTTGGCGGATCTGTCTCTATTTCGTAGATATTTTCATTGACTGGAAATATCATTAATCGCGGTCCAATCGAAATTGAACCGTCGAGCTCAGTTTTCATATTCCTTTTTAGTTACTTTGGAGACATAGAATACCAATTCTCACCTACTTTCCCTCGGCTTCCATGATGGTCGAGGAAACAATACAGGATTTTTCTTTTCGTGGGAATCAGAAACTTAGTAGTTCACGTAATACTGAGACTCGTGAATTTATCGAAAACACGTTTACATATTCGATAGGAAGTCTTCTTATACTGATGGATAATAGTGTATACCTCAATCACTGTTGAAATACGTCATTGGCAATAATTGGTGAAACTGGTTTTTACTAAGAACCTGCCCTGACATCCGATATGTGAATGATCTACCCACATTGCTTATCGACGAACTCATTAGTCAACTATTTGATGGTACTGCAACTTTTATCAAAAAACACTTTGAAAACGACTTTTCCACGTTGTAGTACATACTTCAACGATGAATTACTCAATATGGATCCAGAAAAATGAGTGGTACATTATATGGGAAGGAGCCATCCATATTTTTTATTTGTAGAAAATTCGAATGGATGGATCAACAAACTAAAAAATGGATATGATTCGTACTCATAAGCTAAACCACCATAAATTGAAACCGGTGGCTATTCATACAATATACCCGTAGTTGTTGATATTTAACCCTGGAGAGGACGCGCGCGACCAGTCTGGTGGTGGACAGAAACTTAAATTCCCTTGAAATTATTTCCTGTTTCGTGTTATCGCTACCTCTACTTTATATCTGACTACAAGAAGAAAATAATGTAGTTCCTATCAATAAATCAGGACACAAAAAAAACATAAAAAAATACCGTATGGTTTTCAGTCAATCCTCGATGCCAAAATTATTCGACAGGTTGGTATATGAGCAAATATGCTCTAGTAAAGATATCATATCGACAAAACAACACGGCTTTTCACCTAAGAAATCAACAATAAAGAATCTTCTGGTATTTATGAACATTATATAATGAATTTTTCGGAGAAGAGGCAAGTGGAATCTGTTTATATAGACTTCTCGAAGGCGTTCGACAGGGTTATTAAAAACGACATTTTTAATTCGTTGACATATGAACTAAAAACTGACTTTTAAAAATACTTTTAACGCCAGTGTAAAATGGCAGATGAGATGATGGATACTCAGTAATATAGATCTCTCTAATAGAAACATATCAATCAGTTATTAAAATCAGAACATCCACTCAAGAGGAATCATTTATAAAAGTTTACACATGTATTTGGCCTTTGTGCAATTGGTAATACTAATTCCTTTTGAAGTTACAAACGAAGTAGTATTCAGTCCAAGTGTAGAATGTCCTTCATCACTGACAAATAATGACATTCATAAATAAAGTGCGTTGGAGTTTATTATAGGTGGAGCCTCTGCGAGTCTACCTTGCAATCCAAAGATCGTGTGTTGGAATCCATATGGTTCTTATAGTCTTTTTTTTTATTTTTTCTCACTAGCAGTAACTGTCGTACGAAAAAATGTAGGTATAGGCTCGTGGGGTTGCTCCACTCGCTAAAATGCCACTTTTAACACTTGTATCATAAATAACTATTTTTTCCGTTGACCAGCTGTCATCCCCTTACGAAGTCGAAACTTGTACAAGCCAAGAATTAAAGAGGTCCCACCTTTTTGCATGCGATTTCTACCACTGTCTCGGGCCATCAGAAAAAAAAATCCGCAGTCGCTAGATAGCCTTTCAAAACCCACGACCAGTGATTGAAAGGAAAGATCGGCGCTTTTAACGTCTCGTCTACCTGGATCACAAAATTATGCTCAATAAACTGAATACTTTGGGTTTCAATGGAATATTGGTAAATTGGATAGCATCCTTCCTATTGGAGGAAACAAAGACTTAAAATAGACATTTTGAAGAATTATACGGAGTTCCACAGGCATCGCATTGTGCACCTTGCTTCTGAATATTTTTATGAATGGCATCGGGACCTGTATCCATAACTTCAAATTCATACTATTAGCTGATGATCTGAAAATCTAAAAAAATTAACAACTTTTCTGCAAAGTGATTTAAAGAATTATTTGTAGTTATGATATGATAACATTAACATGTACCGGAATCATGAATTTTTTTGAAGTTAGGTAACAATAAATTTTAGGCCGATTAATACATTGAGATAAAAGACTTGAGAGTCATACATTCGATGAACAGCTAAACTTTTTATTCACATCCATAGTCAGTTGATTCATTTCAATTGGACTTATTTCGTAATTGATTCGGTCTTTATTCACGCAAACAACTTTGATAAAACCTTTGAGGTCACCGATATTGGATCCATAAAACCATCTGTTTGAAATATTCAGACGTTATATTGATATTGAAGTCAATAATTATACAAAAAAACAATTTCACATCAGGTCGATAAGAGTTCTATCCATAATTGAAATTGTTACAACTTCCGAAACAATGAAATCCCAAATGAGCCAGGACCTGCATAAACTTACTTGTCACGTAACACAGGAATTGTAAAACAGACCTATAGAATTTCAGTCATTTGAAAGCCCTAGAAGATTTAATTCAAATGAACTCAGCATTTTACATTTCCTTGAAGAAATTTATGCGGTATGAGACCATACAAAACCAAATTAACGGAATACTTTGTAGTAAGTACATCTAAGGAAATGGATGTTATTGAATACTCTTTTCGTTTTTAGCAGTAAAATTAAGTTTTTCAGGATGAAAGGATTTTCTTCTTCCAATACCGTAGTGAAGGAATGTGATAGCGCAGGTATATATCTTTGAAGGTACGTAAAACTTTATTTGTTCTATAGTCGCAGCTTATAGTAAGAAGAATTTTGAAAATACTAGTACATCCAATAGCTGTGCCCTTTGGTGTTATTGAGGAAAGACGCGCCATTGTTATCAATTGCTGATGTACTACATTATAAATTATAAATGGTTCATTGCATAACCGCTTTCGAATAGCAAATATCCAGTAATGACTGTTGTTTGGAGTGAATTCTTTTATATGCCTGAAACCCAAGATGAAAGAGAGATAGATGTTCCAAGAAAATAAAAATATGCATTTATGTATCACGTGGAGTGGAGGAAAAATATAAATATTGAAAATGTTAAATAGTTTTAAAAAATAAAAAACCATTTATAATTAGAATTTGATTGGTTTGACAGCAAAAACAGGCAGGTGGAAATGCAGAAACAAAATGGAGCTACAGTTGGGACTATATTTTTGATAACATGTTCTGCATGAGTCATCAACTACCCCGTGGGCAGTAATGGGAAGCAGAGAAGAAAGTTTGTTGATTGAAAATAGTATTTGAAAAATGAGCGGGAAAACAAGTAATTTGTTTGATTGGCAGAAGTATCTGGACAGGAAGAAAATATATTAATGTTCATGGTATTGAAAATCAGGAGATTTTCTTTGTAGTAAAAGCTCCAAACACGAAAACTCATATGTCGCAGTCATTTACTGTCACAGACACGGAATAAAAAAAATTCGCTTACTTGGAGATGTCCACAAATACAATTATGCAGTTTCAGCTACACCCAGCCACAACAAACGACATCTACCCATTGTTTTTTAATTATCAAAATGGAAAATGCAGGTCGTAGAAAAACGTGCAATCTGGAGAATAGCCTTCGAAAATAGCTGAATATTTAAAATTACAAAATCCATTCAATTACACTACTCATACTGATTGTTCGTTCACACGCACTTCTGGCCAATGAATGAGCAGATGTTCTGGGTCTGAAAAGCCGCGGTGGGAGAAAAACAAAACATGACTGTGATGAAGTCTCTCTCCTTCATAAAGTTGGCCACTCGGTGACTGAAATATCTGCCGAGATGTTGGAATCCCAAGTAACAATTTCAAGACAGTTTTTATTTATTTAAGTTTCAAAAATGATTTAATATGTTTAATAAATCGACATCGGATTTAAAGTAACCTTAAGATAAACTAAAAGTTCTTAAAGTCCACCTTAACAACGAAGAATTTAATGCACTCTTTAAATCAAAATAAAAATGCTATTTGCTCTTAATGTCCCATTGATCTTATACTTTATGTTACTCATAACATTAGCTATTTTAAAACTAATTTGCTATTATTGAGAATTAAATAGCAAGTTGGTTTTAAAACAATCCGTTCGGGGAAAAATAGTTTTAATGCAGTTTTATGGAGTACCCTTGATGTATATATGTATATATGTATATGGTATATGATGTATATGTATATGATAAAACCCATTAGGAAAACTATTATATCCTAAGACTATACATTCAATATAATACCACATTAAATCCAAAAACACAATTTCTATCTTTTAATGGGTACATTAAGAGTATTATAAACTTTAGT
The DNA here is from genome assembly GCA_958298965.1 of Chrysolina haemoptera. Lineage (NCBI taxonomy): Eukaryota > Metazoa > Arthropoda > Insecta > Coleoptera > Chrysomelidae > Chrysolina > Chrysolina haemoptera. The sequence continues at coordinate 40,106,414 of OY282584.1, read as the reverse complement.
GGTTTTAATTTAGTCAATTTGGTTTAAAGAAATACCGTTTGGTCTTTGGACGACTTCATTAAAACTAATTATATCCCCTCCACATACGGATTAAACGCCATCTTGTCAAGAAGCTATTTTAGTGAACCAGTGCTGTCCGCATGTTTACATGTGAAATAAAACACAATGTAACGGAATAATAGTAATATGCAGAACTTACCTTGTTTTTTTTTTAATGAAATTCGTCAAAGATGAAATTGCAACACACGCTTCAATCACAAAACCGGCAAAATTTGTGAGGTTAGGATTCCATTCGAGAGCAAGACCACTTGAAATCAATAAGGTCACGAGTTTGAATACATTAAAGCATATTGGTTTTAAAAGGAAACGTAAACCGAGTCCTGCGAGAGTCATTAGATTTAAAGTGGTGAATAAAACGCTGTTTGCAATCTTGTGAGATTTAAAACATTCAATAAATGAACAATCAGTATTAATCTAGATCACCACGCCATGTTTTGCTGCAATGAAGACTCCGCCATTTTGGACTTTTTCAATAGTGAACGAAAAGAATATTATTATTCAAATAATTGCGTCTTGGATCCTCTTAGAAAACTGAAGAACGGTGTGTCGAAATATGACATTCAAAAAAAAAGTGCATTAGATGCTTAGATGCAAATTAAAATTTGATGATATTTTTGTAATATTTTTTAAGTAAGAGAAAATTAATTGAATTAGTGGCGCTTGAGTTATGTTAAAGTATTTTATTACATTTTATCAGAAAAGTGCCATTCGTTGGTGAATTTTTCAGATTAGTTTGCTTTCGAATATTATTTTATGATATGCTCAGTATACCTATGCCAAAATATTACTACTCTGCCGGCCATTATACAGACTTAAAAGTTGTCGAGTTTTAGTAAACAAAATAAAACTCTTTTAGGAATAATTACTTATTTTTGAGTCAATTCAGTCTGCTGTAAATAAATTCTAAGAGCAAAACGTCAGATAATAAGTTTTAATTTATGTATTTAAAGTTGCCTTGAAGAACTCTTTAAGAATATCGAATTAAAACTTAAGGGTTTCAATACAGTTTTGAAATTTAGTCGTGAAAGCCTTTTTAGGATGGGCTCTTTTTTTTCTTTTCACTTTTCGAAATTTTATTGTGCAGTTTTAAAGCGATCTTAAAGATCCGAATATATAAGAGCGTTAATGTTACTTGGGATAAAACTCCAGTATACAGGGTGTTTCCGAAATTGGAGCATTACATGAAATAGGAAGTAGAAGAAGACAAAGCAAAACGAAATGAAACAATACTTTTCTGTCGAAAAAAAAAATAATAATTTGGGAGATATTGAATTTTAAAGATTTCAAGTTCAAGTGATTACTGATAAGGGCCTGCCCAACCTCGCTGAAACACTGCCAGCGGGCAGACACGCTGTGGCCTGGAGAATCCAACGAGTGCCTCCCAAACAAAGGTAACTGAAAGCGATTTCATGAAATTTTTGACTGCTTCAAAAACGAAAATTTGTTGGTACATTATGTTCGATACATATAATAACCCACTTTCTTAATCGATCCAGTTTCGGAAATACCCTGTATATTACTACACCAAAAGCTCCAAGCAGTGCAGTGCTCGTGAATGTGAAAAAAAATATTATTTTCAACCGTATTTCTAGAAATTTTATTATCCTCAAAATGTACAAATTTCTAACTATATAGTTTGAGTTAGCAACCAGTAGACACAACCTATTCACTACTGTCATACTAAGAGGAGAATAATTTTAAATAATCTGTGCGCTCAAAATAATATTTGGATATACAGATTCAGTATTTCCATAATCGGTTACAGATTAATAACCATTTCTATACACGGGGATACGGTTTCCATATTTGTTTTTCTATATATCATCATCAGGTGAAAAACACTGTACGAAATGTGCGACAAATTACTATAATAATAATACTCTTCCTCACAAACGCACGGCATACCATAGCATGTGCGTGTAGATGATGAATATTATTATTAGTACCGTAGAACATTCATGCCTTATATACGTAGTCAATAAATCCATCCATCAATATATCAAAACCGAAATCATTTATGAAAATTCCACATTCTGAAAATGCACCTAATCATGAGTTACAGTCACGAGAAACGTACAGTGAAACCAACTTAGCTGAATAGGCGAAATTGAGCGTACGTTCATGTTGAGTGCCTTATCACTGGATATATTTCGGACTATAATCCGTTGTGCTATACGAATGCGCATCACGTTCTCACGTTTTCAGCTAGGTTGGTTTCACTGTACTGAATTTGCAAGGCATATTTTTTGTATTGAAGAACCCGAAGACGTAAGAAAGCAGTATATATCGGTCCAATCTAAAAAAAAAATATAATGTTTGTTCTCCATTGATTCTGGAACTTATGGAGCTAGAGTGGTTCGGCATCCTCTTTTTGTAGGTCTCCCTTGCTCGGTCAAGCTCTGCTTTTGAGGGGTTTTCTACGGAAACCTGGGAGATTTGTAATAACAAATTTTAACAAATTTTAAACTATCTTACCTTAAAGGGCACTATTTTCTATAAAGATTGATCCCGAAACCGTCTTACCTGAAAAAAATAAAATAAAATAAAAAATAAAAAATGAATACAGTTAAACCAGCCTACGATGTGAAAACGTGCTGGGCACGTGTCGTACTACGGATTATAGTCCGTAATCTATCTAGTGTTAAGGCACTCAACATGAACCCAAGGGAAAGGACCCCTCACGAAAACACATGTAAAATTGGCTCTCGGTCAAATTGGCTGAAATTTTATTATGTTATAGTGGGATGGGTAATTAGGAAAATATGTGAGTTTAAATGATGTTGTATGTGTCGTTTCTGAGATATATGCATCCAAATTTCGAAAAAACGTCCGAGTTGGGTAGGGTTGACGAAGGAAAAAACTGTTTTGTTAGTCGAAATAAGACAAATTCAGGTTTAATGTATTTATCGGAAAACGTTCAACATATTCAATTATAACGTTTAATGAAATTACGTTAGGGTGTATACAGAGCATAGTCAAAAAAATCATTTTTCAGAAGTTTTTTTTCTAACACTAGTACTGAACCAACAAATTGTATATTGGTAGAATATCATAGTTTCAGTCTATTTTAGGCGATAAAACTATGTTTTGTTTCTCGATGACTATCTCTGTTTGAAATATGAACTTTAATATTTTGGATTATACTCTTATACTGAAAACAATTGACATATTATTTATTGTCACTGTTGATCGACCAAAAGATAAGGGAATTCTCTGGTGATTTGAGTTGTTCAATATTACTTTTCATTCAGATACAGGGTGCGTTTAATTTTTGTTTTTTTTTTTTAGGTCACTTACAATGTTTTTATTCAATATCTCAAAAACTGTTCCGTCAATTTGAACCAAATTTTACTCTCACTATTGCGAAAGTGTTGACTATTGAATATGAATGTTTGATCAACTTTGTATATTGCGTTTTTAAGATATACAAATTTTACGGTATTACGGTATATGGGGTTGCTACTATCGATTAAACAAAAATTATAAATTAAATTCTATGACATATCGAATTCTTTCTTGAGTTGGCGAATATTTTTGAGTTCAATCTTGTTGTTGAGTATAGTTTGTGCTGTTTATAGTATTTAACAATTTTAACAATTTATTAATATCATTCACGTCACTCAAATGTTCAGGTATTGATTGAAGGTGAGTTTTATTATAAATATCTAAATTTTTCAATTCTCTCCAGATATTTTTACCGCCAGAGGAGTTCAATTGAAATTTTAAAAATGCCTTTTTTTCCAATTTGATGGTGCGGTTCGTCAAATTTCTCAAGTCTTTGTAGTAGGTCCAGTGATGGATTGAATCAGTTCGTCTATATTTACACAATGCCCTGTCACTCAACGCCATCATAAATTTTAAGTTTGGGGTAAGCCAAGGCGCTCTCTTCTTAGTGATTTTTATGGTTTTTATAGGAGCATGACTGTTGAAAAGTTGTAGGATCAAGTTGGAGAGATATCTACCTTTTTATCCAAATCATCGATCATGTAAATATATTCAAAATTAATTCTTTTCAAATCAGTATTAAAAGCATCAACTCTCTAATTTAACAGGTAAATTGGATGTCAAATATTTATTGTTGTGACTATTCATGAAATTTCATTTTCAGTTTCAGTTAGTAAAATGATGTTTCTCTATAATAATATATTTTTATAACGGAGCTTTTGTTTATACAAAACAAAAAATAATAAAGTCATATTGGTACAATAACTTTACATACCAAAGTTGAAAATGTATGTCATTACGTCCAGCGCACTGGTTCCTTTCCCTTGACTCAAAGTAAACCGAAAGCAGAACTCACAATGAATATAAACGAAAGATTTGCCTACAACCGAACTATTTACAGAGAAAAAGTATTAAAAGCGATTCTTCGGAAATGTGGAAATGCCGGCCCATTGTGTCTTGAAAGCCTCAGCAGATCTGTCGTCGGAAAAGCTCCTGCATTCGACTTACTTAAGATGGAAAATGGCCCAGAAGGTACCTTCGGGTGAAATCCCGCAGATGAAAATCTCGTGTAACAGACTACAAAGATGAAAATAGTGTAGAAGGAAGCATGAGGACCATTTTAATGGCATTACGGAAACCTATTCCTTTTGACGGTCGAATTTCGGAAATGTATGAAAAGAAAAGAGAATAGTCGAAGTTTAACACTGACATATAGAACAGGGAATACCAATTCAATGGAAAATATATCAGTAACCTACAGGATAATTCTTGACGGGTAGCTTAAGCGAGAGGTAAGGTGAACTGAAGCTGAGTTGAAGTCAAGGTCTTTTTTCTAAGGGTGAATTTGCACGATTTCAAATAAGGGCTATGTATACGAAATGAATAAAACAACATGATTAGTGGAATTTAAGGAATGACTTTTCACATTGGTACTTTTAATTGTTAGTGATATCAATTTTCTACGTATATTCATTTTTGCTCCAATGCAATGATCTATAATTAATAAGAACACATTTCAAATATGAGCTGAATCGTACCTACTTTTTTAGAGTCAGGTTGAGTAGTTCACTCTGAATGGTACTGAATTTTTATTAATGCAGTACGATTAGGTTTTGAGACGAAGATCAATAACACTATTGTGAATTGCAAACCTCAAGCTTGAAATCACATACTTCATTTTTCATGTAGGATGTGTATGAGCGATTATCTTCAACATTTACTGAAAAAATTGCCGGTATTATGGGTGAGTTGAAAACTGAGGCAAAGGAGTAAAACCTAGTTTTTTCTCTGGCATGTATAAGTGAGACGTGTCTCACTAGTCAAAAATCGTTTCATGTGGTCCAAAGAGGGTACTGATTCCTGCTTCAGTATAACTATTTCATCTGAAATATCCATGACTTTCGAATCCTCCGTAAATAGCGTAGAAGGGTTATGTGAAGTGGGACAAAGCACATTTACTCAGATACTCATATGTTATATTTGCATGAGGAAGTAGAAGTCTTCAGGAACGATATACACTTTTTCTTTTCATTCTACTATAATTTTTAGTAAAGTTATTACAAATCAAATTTTCGGCTCTATATCTAAGTACATTTATATATGCATTATGTATTTTACAACACATTTGGAGCACAAATATTTTTTCGTGTCCTCGCCTATTCTGTGACAAAGAAGACCCCATTTGGAACCGATAGCAAAAGCAGCCCGCAAATTGATTTGTTTTGTCTCCACAAAGATCTAAACAAAATTCAATCAGATGGTTTTTAGACGTTTGGAATGAATGTGCGTTAACAATAGTATTACTGACTATCCTTTGGTAACTTCGAGAAGACAATTGTATTGGATAATCAAGTGGTGTCGATCTGAAAGCCAAGCAGGTTAGATTCAGGATGTGCGTTTCTCATATAAATAGGTATTCCATATTCAACTGTGTGAATTTAAACCCTGTCTACCTTTCTTGAATGAAGTGCTGAACAATTTGTCTGTAAAAGGTAGGGATTTCAACGTAACTTTTTATGGTAATTTTCCAATGATAATCTTCATATTCATATTGAGGGTCAGGTAGCTCAGTGGTTGAGACGGCCGTGTTCAAAGCCGTTGATGCTGCTGGTCGGGTAAGTTCAAATCTTATCGACTACAGTTTTTTATTCTGTTGACCCGAGAAAGTGCTAGGAATCGCACAATAAAAGGTAAGACCTCGTTAATCCTTTTGGCTCACACAAGTTTTGACTTTTACATCATTTTAAATCATTCACTGTCCATCGCCTAAAAAATTCTGCCCTATAAGCCTGTTGCAAAGTCAGTAGGCGTCCTAAAAACTCCGAACTGTCGTGCTGTATTGCAGCAAAGCGGATAGGTCTTGCATACTCGGACTAGTGCGAAATGAAAAATTATATAAAATAGTTCCTAAACAGACCACCAATGAACATAAATATTGTCGAATGTTTCATAAGAGTCGTTCTCGGTATAAAGCACAGTCAATCCTAAAACTAGATTTTTCTGGAGTATTGGTAGGTATATGAGAGTAACCGCAAAATTAAATTGACTTGGTAATGTTTTGCCAGTAAAATTGTGACATTTTGTTTTTCAGGTCGATTGTCGGAAAAGTATAGTGCACAACTCACAAGAAAAGTTAATATTTTATACTCATTTGACGAGATGAACCACAATAATATTGATTTTATTATGAATAATGCTTGAAGGGCGCCATTATAATAACCAACTCTGAATTGAGAAAAAAAAACTCGCATGTCATTTCTTCGCCCTCGTACTTTTCACTTCTTGATGTTGAAAAATGATGAGTTATCAGATTAGTCGTAGCTTTACTGAAGGAAGAACCAACAGTTTTCGTTATGCGTTTCTTAAAAATTCAATATTCTTTAACGAAGGCGGCTCTGAACATGAGAAAGTCAAACAAAAAAACATACAAAATAAAAAATAATTGAGCGTGACTTTAATCATTGGGTTCCACAATAGAAAACAACACCAACATATCATGGACTTTGCTAAAATAAGTAAATGTTAATGTTATTTCGGTGTTTTTTGGAATTTGTGAAATATTAATTGAGAAAAATACCAGAAATTCAGAGAACGGTTTTACGGTGCGTCATACAAAATTTACACCGATTTATATGAAATTGAAACAATTTTTATGGATACTTGATAAAATGCTGTACAATTTGCTGTAGAATGTGAATTTAAAATTTAAAATTTCTGAATAGTTTATTCAGAAATTCAAAATTCGTTGTTTACAACTAGTCAGGACAGCTTTATGGAGCTCTCGAAATCAAAACGAAATCACTCCGAATTAATACCTTATGGCAAAGACAATGATAATGAAAAATAACTTGTGAAATCTATACAATCTATGTATAAGGCTGGCGACACACCAAGACAAGACACCACTAATTTAGTTAGAAGTTGTTTTTCCCCCATGCAAAACAGGAAAACACCTTCATGCCCTTTAAAACTGTTCGAAACAAACCGTTTTTGAATGAACCTGTTTTTGTGATTCATGTATTTCAAAATGTTTTGTCTTGCTACAAAATGTTTTGGATTTGTGGTCATCATTCATTTCTCAAAAACGTTATGTTATAAGGCGTTTTTGATTCTTCAGTGTGTTGTCAGCCTTTTTCAGTGTGTTGTCAGCCTAACTTCGAATTTGTTTTTGTCGCGCGTGACCTCTTTTCTTATTGGGTCCCTGGCCGTTTCTTCCTGCTCAGTTCTCTGTTACTCCTGAGCGATGTTGCCACTACGCACATAGTTCCCGCACTCTCTAACACTAGTAAACTAGGAAACCAGCACAAACGTAATAGCAGTAAAAGCAGGGGCGTATAAAGGACCACACGCGCCTGAGGCTGAAAATTTATCGGTTTATGTAGCCAGTGAAATTTTGGCGATGCCAACTTTTGGCTTTTTTCTAGAATCTGCTGGCACCCCTGAAATCTGCGGCGCCTGAGGCTTTGGCCTGATTAGCCTTATAGATAAAACGCCCCCTGAGTAAAAGTCAGCCTACTTACTACTTGTTCTACGAATTCTCCTCTGGAACAAATCCCGGAAGAAAGCGAACACACACCTAAGCATGGTGAAACACATACTTTTCGTGAATATAAATTGTTTAGTCTGTTCTTACCAGAACGAACTAACGTTAAGTATGCACTTGGGCACGACAAAAGTAAGAACACGATAAGGACTATTTTCTGTGCTGTGCGCTTTTATATCCTGTGCATTTTTCCGGTCACCGGTTCATCAACAAAACTTCTAACATTAGATGGTAATATTGAAAAATATGTCAATAGAACTCAAGTCAAGACATGGACACTCTGTCGATTTTTCAAATAAAAATAGGTAATAAATGAGTTCCTTATATTCTGTATCAAAAATATTCATAAACGCAAAATCCATTCAAATAAACGAGCTACATTTTAAGAACCTATAAGTACCTGAAAATGGCGAATGACTATGCATGCGGCCAATAGTGTTTTTGCGTTATGAATTATGGTATTTTTTTTATTTCAGTATCCCATTCAGCCTCAATGAAAGTGCAATCAATTCCATCCGAATGAAGAATACTGATCCCGTGTTCCGTCGGGTTCTGTCATTAAAATTTTCTTGCCCAAGCTGCTTCCTAAGTATAGGTAAGTAATAATAAGTAGATTATATCCGCGCGAGCAATCTATTTTTCCAAGTTTTGCCGTAATAGGAGTTTTCAATATTTTCACGCGTGAGGTGACTGCAATATGAAATAAGAGGCTTAGATGAGGAATTTTGTTCCATTAGGATGACGCGGTTCGGTGGAATTTCCGGACATTCTACAAAGTGCGCTCCGAACAGGAAAATGCAGGTGGGAAATTTTTCAATGTTTCGTCATAATTAATATACCAAGCATAGCAATACAAAAAACGAAAAAATTCCATTGATAGGGAAGCTGAAATTTCGTCTTGAGACAAGAGGAGTTTTGATATTTTTCATTATTAGATAATAAATGGTTTGTATCAGTAAATAATCATTTAAAGAATAAATTTAATAATTCCATCCGAACTATTTTTATTCTGTTCTATTTTTCCTTGTTTCGAAATGTTCTGTGACTCTCTGCTCTACGATGAAGAAAAACACCTGTGAACATTGCGAAGGAATAAGCGATTATTTATATTATCTTTCAGTCACCAACCTCTGAAAACTACTGAATGAACCAATAATATTTTGTCTCTCCGCCGAAGTACGAACTATATCGATGGTTCCCCGCCAATTAACAAATACAGTCCGTCAATTTAATTTCATCGCCGTGTTTACCGAGACATTTATTTCAACGTATTCTTGTTTATTCATCGTTCAAAACGCATAGCTTGGATTGAATGTGATTTGTGCAAATTGAATATTATTCACTTACATATTTTTGATGATATAATGTGATATAATTTGTTTGCAACCTCCTAATGGGAGTCATGCTAATAATACTTCATTTCACCAGCTTCAGTTTGATCAAGGAATAGAAACAAGCAACACTTATTCGGCCTTCCTACATGTGTATTCATGGGGAAGAGCTTCCATACACTCACAGAAGATAATTTTTTGTTTTCTACTTCTTCTGATAGGGAGAGCACACTGTATATTTTTCTATAAGTGGTCATAGTTCAACCTGCATATGAAGCTCACTAAAACTTAAAATAAAAAAGAATGGAACATGGGATGGATTGTCGTTACCAGTAATTTGTAGCTTTTTCAGATGTTATTTCACATACTGTCTGTGTGGAATTATCAAACCAAAATATTTTTTCTCAACTAAAATATTAATAAAAAACCTTTTCAAAGACAAACTCGTATTCAAATACTTTAAAAAGGAAAAAAGTATTTCTTTAGATGTGTTATGTAGGTTATTCTGTGAGTTACAGATTCAAAAGCTTGCCGCGCAACGTTTTCAGTTTGAATAATATAAGTAAGAGACAAGCTTTCGAATCTCACAGAATAACCAAAATTACACATCTAAAGAAATTGTTTTTTACTTTTTAACGCATAAACTTCGATAAAAGGAAACCAAAGGAAGCAGAAGTTTACAGAGGAACCACCAAAGGGACCCCCGAAATCACCTGTATGGGGAGCTCCCAGGTACGGTCTGCCAGCCAGTCTTAAGAGGTGACTAAAAGACCACAACTACCAGGGAAACTGAAGCAGGGACCTCTGGGGAAATCCAAGCCAACAACCCCGAATATGCTGGCCAGAGGAACCCTTGAAAGCACACTAGAAAAAGGAATCATAAGAACCGAAGGTAGCCCTATAACACAAGTTAATGAAGGAACTTTCCAAGGGAACTCCGAATACATATGGCTACAGGAATCTCCACAGGTGACTCAAAATTAAGCAAAATATGTGGGTGCACAAAGGGTCCGAACTGAGAGGACTACGTTTGGGGCTTCAAAACCCATGCCATAAGAAGAATGAAACTTGGAAGCATGTGAATTTCATTGTCACAGAGGAAGCTGAACGTCCCGATTCTTTTGGCTTTCACAATTTTTTTTTTGTCAACATCATAAAGTAAAAAAAACAGTGAAGGTGAAGGTGAAAGTGAAGGTTCCTAGTTCCGGGAAGTTTTCATTGTTCAACATACTCCACTTATCCATGTTGTTTATGGTATTGCAGTATTTTCTTTTTGCAATATTGATTAAAACAAACACACGATTTAGCGTGTGAGAAACCTGCCCATTACTGTTCGCCGATAAGGTAAAGATTAAAAGATATAAGGGTTATGGTAAATATAGTATTCCGTGTCAGTATACATTATAGTGGAAAATTTCATTCTGAAATTACAGCGTTAGCAACATTTTTTCGTGAATTGGTGTAGACTTTTCGATTTGTCATGCGTGTGAACTTTGGCGCCAAGTTTCGTTGATAGGTTCGTACTTGATAGATCCAAAGTTGCATGATTATCTCCTCATGATCATGACCAAAACTCAAGGCGCAATACGTTATGAGGACGCAAATAGAATCTAAAGAAAAGAGCGTGTTTTCGATGCACTTCCGATAACTGCATCACCCGCCAACAACTGTTTCGTGGTCTCCCACTCATCAGGGCGGCTGTATGAAATCTCTCGAAATCTAAACGAATTAGTATCCTATGGCAAAACAGTATATGACGAACAGAAATTGTTGGCTGATGCATGTCGATGCGTATATTACCATTTTTCTTTGGATTCCATGGTTCGTTCCAAATTTAGTTTTAACTAGTGACTGTAATATGTAATGAGTTAATTTTCGCAACCACCATAGGTGGATATATACACCGAACAAGCGAGGTGGTCATGTATATTTTAAAGGATTTCCTAGAGCTGAAACGTTAATGCACCGCCAAAATTCATTAAGTCGACGAAGAGCACCACGGCAAATATAATAACAGACGTTCTCTATTATACCCGCACAAGCGATGCCTTTGGGTACACTCTACGAGTGCTTATGGAGTTGTGTAATTAACATCATTATCATTTGCCTCATACTTGTCGTCAAAATATTTTTGAACAGGGGCCTTATTCGTTTCAGTCCAAATTTATTTTTCACCTCGTCGAACACAACCAAGTAAGCACAAATTAAGCGTTGTAACTCAATTTCAGGTAGACACGTCCTGCCAGAATCGTTACCATTCAAAACCTCATATCTGCCAAAATCGCACACACTCATATCCGTGCATGACGGCAAACATGTATCAATTTCCATAATAAAAAAACCGTCGAAAGTTGTCCATCGTGCCTAATGGACTGGTGTCCGAAAACTCGAACATGCAATTTAAAAAAAAATCATTCGACAGACATATGGAAATGATTCGAAATTGGATATCAGCTATATCGACCGCATAATTTTGCGGAATCGTATATTGCAAATATGATTATGTGTGCCAGTCACTAATCAGTTTATTGAAAAAAATGCAGGGATATTCAGTTCATGAACTGATAGAGGGGATGTTTAGAAGTCATATTTTGAGGGATAAGGAATATCAGTGAGTTGATGAGAGTTTATTCATATGAGAAATAAAACAGACAGTTACAAAAAAGCGCATATGACACGAAACTAAAATAAAAGTGAGATTGAAAAGGTGTAATGGTTTTGAAAATGATGGTATGCAAAAGCCTATCGACATGGTAACCACCTGTATTTATGGATATTCTCTTTTAAGAATCGAGGTGAAAACTGTAATTTTATCAACAGAAATATATTAGAGTCACTTCTGGATCAACTAAAAATGATAACAACTTGTGTTTTGATGATCTAGTATCGTTTGTTGTCATACGTCATATTGAAAGATAAATCACACTCAGATACTGCCTAGCATCCAATATGAGACACAAAGAATCTAAGGAAAAACTCTTTAATTTTAATTTATTTGCCACTGAAACAGAAGAAATACTGCGATCGTATCAAATGCCTTATCACTAGAGTAATCAAATCCAATCAAATTGTATGAATGGCAATTTTTAAGTTGGCAAATTCTATTTTATTCTACTCATTCACTCCTGTCATATTCTGCTCTGCTCTTATTTGCTCCACTCTTCTGTACTGTATCTGTTTATTGTATTTTATTGTATAGTACTGTATTGTATTTTATTGTATTATGTTGTATTTTATTGTAATTGATTGCATTGTCAATTGATTGTATTGTGTTCTATTATATCACAGTTAACTTTTTGAGAAGACCAGCTGTAGCGGATGAGTCGGAACGCTCACACATTTTTCAACCCATTGGTATGTTTATTTTCTTCTTCATTTGGTAGACATTTGAAAATTCCACTGCGACACCAAATTTCATGAATGGGCCTCCATTAACAAATATGATCATACAACCACACTCTTAATTTCAGTTGGTGTGTCAGAATACATCCTTAAAAGTTACAGGGGATTGAATTTGAAAAATATTCCGTTCAATCTCGGAACTTCTATCAAAAATCTGACTACACTTCCGCAATCAAGAAGTCTCGAAATATCACTTATTAAAATTTCATTGAAATCTATTCCTGAATGAAAAGTTTGTGAAGAAAAAAACGGTTGAAAAATGAATGTTTTATGAAAGTGTATCCGTTTTGTACTTTTCACATTAGTACGCTAAACGGTTGTTGTTATTATCGTAGTATATTTTGGATCAACAGATGTGATACAACTGAACATCAATGAACATGATTGCTGTTTGATGTAATCAAATGTGTTAATTCAAAATATGCCAAAATCATGTCATAATGGTAAGATACTAGGTGCGTACAGTCCTGTTATTTATACTATATCAATGTCTTTTTCTGATGAATGAACTCCGGCAACATAATTGTCCTATCTTGCAATACTGCCATCTTGATTATTTTAAACATAAAATAATACAATCTTCAGTAATAGCTGCTTGCTCGTTTTATATTGACATTTCTTTTCGACGTCAGCTCGTTCATCATTTGAAACGGTACATATCGACATATTTGCACAGACAAGTCGACGCCACTGACTGAATTCTTATAGAGACAAGCTTATAATAACACTGGACAGCAGCAAGTGTAGGAATTGCCTCCATGAATTAAAAAAGGAATCAAAATGTCACAAAGCAACAAAGAGATATTTTCATTGTTGGAAGACCGCTAGAGCTATTTGCTGGGATTATTTCAACTGTATGAGTGAAATGTAATTGAAAATTTGAAAAAATCGCGAGTAGAAAATGTACTGCAGCAATTCTCTCTATACGGAAGAATTATTAATTTATAATGTATATTGAAGAAAAAAGCTACGTATGAAACATATAACAGAGTAACAGATAAAACAATATTGTACAGATGAGTATCAAAAAATAAGTTTGTGCTCTTTTAGTAGACACAAAATATCATTTAGTTAAATCAGATCAAGATATACAAGGTGATCTATAATGTGCTCTCGCCATCAAAAGTAGTGTGAATTGAAAAATTCATCTTGTTTATTGAATGACCAACTGGACCTGAACAGTTCCCCTTCAATTAAGTAGTAGCTATGTTTTGAGATTTCCGGGAAGTTTCATTGTTATGTCAATTTTATAAGTTGTATGAGTCTAGGTATTAGCGATAATTATAGGTAGTCCCGAATTATGTTAATGGATAAGAAAGGTATTTAAGTAATTTCAATGAAGAATAATCGAATGTACTACATTCGCTTGAAAAAGATACTGTGTATCGAAACATGTCGCAAAGATAATAAATTTTGTGGAAATTTTAATCGTGTTTTACCTCAGTGTCATACTTAGTACACCATTTAATTTTTGGTAACCGATCAAAGACATTCATTTATTCATTATAATAGAGTGGAGTTGTTTTGAGTACAAGGAAATAACAGAATACAAAGATATAACAAAATATGGTAGCCTTACAGGAACCAGTCAGTTCTTTTCCAATTCCCAAATTCAATATGTACACCGAAATGTGATAGTCACTGATCGAATAGGTCAAGAAAGAACAACAACATACTAAAACGAAAAAGAATCCAATGAATAGATTTTATCATTGAAACACAATGAAATCTTCTGAAGACTTTTAAAATTATAGTAAGTAATACATAGTACTCAGATGTTATTGATCATATTGATATAAAAGAACTTCATCTTCTAGAATAGACAAAACTGAACACTACTTATAAAAGCAAACCTCACTTTGTGATTAGTCTCAACCAATAGTTATACTGGCAAATCCTTCGTATTGATAAAACTGGCTGTTTCTTGATAAAACATTGTTTACCTTCGAAATGTCAAAATTAATAAGATTTACGTGCATGTCTTCTTGAGTGAAATAAAAATTATCTATAAAATTTGTTATTACCTTTGATAATTCTATTAAGTTTAGTTTAGTTTACCTGTTGTAAGATGATATAATATTCATATACTTTTGTGTTTGCAACTGATAAAAATTATTCAGATTTAATGGATGGGATACATAAAGTCAAATTGGAATGAGTGAATTTATACTTTGAATATGAAGCGGGCACTTCAGAATGGTGTGGTGAAGAAGGTCGCTGTACTCTTCCAATAAGCGCTAATTTTCATGAATGAATTTTGCACACGTTTCTGTTTGATAATATTCAATATTAACAAGGGAAGTAGTTAAATGGGAGCCCAGCCCCCCAGAGCAACCAAAGCACTATTAATTTATAGACGGTTGAAAAAACTAATCTGCCACTGTATGGGACTTAAATTAGTTAGATCCTCTGTCGATAACGAACTGAAATTAAGTAGTTCTTATGCACTTTCTGTTGATATGTCAAAACATGAAACCGAAACTATTCAAACAACTTTGAAAATATGTCTATCAACTATTGTATGCCCTTCAAAATAATCTCCACCAGCTATTTTTCCACATTCTTCATCAATTAATTGGCTCAGATATATTCTGAACCTGTATTCAAACAACACGTATATATGCGTTCCTATCAATCCTTGCGTTGAATCTTTATTTCAGGATATTTGTTTGGTGAAGCTAGAAAGGATCATTTCAACCTGTCGATGTCTTTTCAATACCATTTAGAGACATTGTTTGGCAAAAAGAACCGACCTGAAAAGAAAATCACCTAATCCACTGAGAAGACAAACTTCGATTTCCTCAAAAATGTTACCTTCCGTATATGGCAAACGACAAGAAAAGAATCCCATTCCTAGGGAAACCAAACTTCATTTTATTCTCTAACGTTGCTGACTATCACATACGGTGCTATTCTCGTCTCACAGTGAAAAACTCCCCAATACAGCTATTCCAGAGAAATACTAGCGAGTTTTACTTCAAGTCAATTTTCCGCAATGTTTTTCACGAATTGAAGTCTGGTTCGGTTCTTGAAAACGAGCGCAAACAACATTTAGTATCATTCCACAAAGATAAAATTTGAGTTACAATCGGAAATAAGGAAAAAATCGTTGGTTGGGTGAACTGGGCCATCGGGAAAGAATACCTGAACCATATTTTCTCGTGAAAGTATTTCAAATAATTTTAAAACATTTTATTTTCTTGATGGAATTATTTATAATATTTTATTTATGTTGAAAAGGGGGAACATTCTCCATGAAAATTGAAAAATGAAAAATGTGACTTATTTGTAATATCTAACAGAAAACAACTACAAAAGATTTTATGAATTTCCTATTCATATTTTCGAACTAAAATTTTATTTATAATATTTCAAAATCATATCGGGAGGATGTTTCAAAAGAGTATGATGCACGTCAGGTTTCATATCTTAATTGAAGACGTTGAGTTCAAAAACAAGGAAAATAAATAACTTTTTTGAATCGTCCAGAGAAATTGAAAATTCAAAAAATGGATGGTATGGTGCAAATCCAGCTGAAAGATCTCATATCAACAATACACAATGCAACCAAGAAAGGGTTAAAAGCAATTTCCACTCTAAAGAAATGGGTTATCCACCTCCAGTTTAGGTTTTTTATAAATTGGGCCCCCCTAATTCATGATTATTCATTTGAGTCAGGGGAGAAATCAGGGGAAACACTCGATATGGGACCTATCAAGATACAGTGTGAAAATATCTGTGGTTTTCTTTTTCTATTTGTATTGATGTTCATTTCGGTACGAGTGACATCAAAGTATCATCGGATCGAGTGTTAATAATTTCTCCCCAAGAGTTCACTGAATGTATCTTTCAACACCCGGAAGTGTATGAAAAATGCATATTCTGTAAAATTTGTAAACCAATTCTCCTCCCTGATGGAATTACACTTGGGCTGGGATTAAAAAATAAAGACACATAATTGAAGAATTCATCATCTTTATGCCACTGTTGAATCAAATCATCAAATAATAACCTTTTTGCTGAAAATGAGAAAATATGCATAATAAGTTTTAAATCAATGTGGTTATGTTATTGATCGACGTTTGACAACTTTGAAGTTATGACGTAATTCTTTCCAAAACATTCATATTCGCGACAACAAAAATGATGACGTAGTTATTAAAATCATGTTTCATAATCATTTCAAAATCCTCTTTTGAGAAAATATGGCTCTGGTTTGAGATTTACAAACAATTTTTTTTCTTTATATCGGTTCACTCGAAATGAAAAATCCTATCAAGTTGAGAGAACAGCGTGGAACTGAATTAAATAAATAACTTGAAAGAAATGAAGTTTTTTTTTATGTTCTGGTTCCCACAAAAAGGAAAATCAAATTCAGAAGAGCCAGGTGGAAGTAGGTAGGAATTAGCCGTCTGTTGAAAGAACGGGCCCTCTAAAAGAGATGTTCAGCATGTCGGCAGTTATGCAAAAGAAGGAAAAATGGATGACAGGTCTGAGCTTGACGGGCCAGTATCGATGGGACCGCTAACGGTGGAACGATTAATGATAATTCAGAAGAGCACCGTTCATGAAAATATTTAGAGAACAGATAGATCGCCAATCTTTCTGTGGTGTTTCGGAAAAGCCCATATTCTTATATCGGTATTGAATTCATTTCAGCAGTTTATTCCACATAATATATTATCATTCAGGTAAAATATAAGAATTTGTGTATGAGATTTGATCATTGAGCTACCTCACTAGAATGAGACCTTTTTGTTTCTCTCCTATATTAAGTATTGTTTTTCTCAGATGATATTATTTGGGTTCAGTTGGTCACCCTCAATGTTGTCAAAATGAATATATCCCAATGACACCTATCCAGCAGTCTTTATTTTGTTACATGTAACCAAACAACAACAAATATACATTAAATAATCTCTGATCCGAAGTAATAGTATAATAATAGTAATAATATCTTTCTGCTGCAGATGATTCCACATCTGTCTTTATGAAAAACCTGTTACTATTTTGAAATGAAAATCAAAATAGCGTAGAACTATGACACGAATAGAGGTTGTTACTCGTGATGCAGTTAGAGTTTTCGAATGTTATGTACCCCTGTGCGATCTTGACCTCGAACAATTTTCGATTCCTATTGTCATTGTGAAAGAGGTATCTACAAAAGCATTTTGCATTACTTATTATCGATTTATTGTCCATCCTTTGATGGTTTTATTGCTCCATTTCTATTTGGATGTTCACGTATTGTTTTCGATTGTTGACGCTGTATGATTCGAAAGAAATCATCTCTTCTCATGCAGGAACTATTGGGTCAGTCTATGTTCATTAGTCGGCATCCGTCGCTGGTGATTCACCTCTCTTGGCTATGGTAGAAAATGAGATAGGAGAATTTTCTTTTCATAGCTTTGACAAAACACCAAAACGAGAGCTTGCAAGTGTTCCAAAGTTGTGTCATAGTGAGATATACAACACCGACGAGACAATTTGCTTTTTAGCGATTGCATACGTATTTACAATTATTATTTCTAGGATATGACGAAGCTACGCTATATAAATGTATCATTAGAAGTATAAAAGTTTTTGAATTGAGTTGATTTTTGTGATCAAATGAAGCATGAAGGATAGTTTGCGTTGAAGTTTTGTTATAGGTCGATGAGTCAATATACTTCATTTGAAACCAGTAGTCATTGCATTGGAATTATCACGTATGCAAGAACGTGGAGACAATACAATTCCACATTAAACAGCCGCTGGACCAGTCTAAAATTAAATGTCACAACTTGCTCAAGCAACTTAAAGACACATGCAAATGATCAGAAACTCTTTCTTCCTTTCTCTGAATGAACAGCATCAATGATTCGTTGAATATGTTCTGGAAAAAAATATTCAAAACAAATATTGTTGAAACTCTGGCGTAACGTCATTCATGCTTACGAAAAAAAAACTCCTCAGTGATAATCCATGTCATTCGAATATCATTTTGTCACTCGTTAGACGTTAAAAAATAATAATTTTCATCTGAAACTAATTGAAAATTGTGAGAATATTTATGAACAACTGAAGTTAGAGTGCAGGAAAGTACGCTGCACTAGTGTTGGAAGTTTTTTTGTACAGTAGAAAAACTCACTTCAAAAAAACTCTTGCGTGCGCAAAGTTTTCATCCGCACTTGTGCGAGAAAATTACATTTCTCAAACTAAATTACGTGCGGGTATACGGTGAATCACGCACGCTTTTATAAAATGATTTTTCATCTCACACTGTGAGAGAGTTGAATTTTACCGGCTTTACGGAGAGGAGGAAGTTACCTTTTCTAGGACTAGCCGAGAAAATAAGTTTTACATTTTCACGCTAGGTGGCGACGTCCTTAAACGTCAGTATATAAATAAATTGTTAGCAGTTGTCCATGTCTACAAATTCATTGATTCATAATTAGTCATATTTAATGTTTGTTTGAAGTTAACTGGTCAGTTTTTTAATAAATAAAGTGTTTGTAGAAAAAATATCACCAACAGTTATTGTGTAGGATGAAAAATTATGTGTGTACCACGAAAGTAAATTGCCTAGGTATACAATAATATTATTTCTGCCGGACATAGAAACCGAACTGCTTTACTTACATGCATTGATGTTCATTTGTCTACCACGAGAAATTTTACTGATTTTCAAGAATGCATTATTGCATTATTGCTAACAAAAAATATTTGATAAGGTGTTTTCCCACTACTCTATATGGTCAGTCAAACAGGGTGTTGGTAAATGATCGTCTATGCATTCCTATACAAGTGTCAATTCGGTTCGTGCTTCCATCAGAGAGATTGAAGTCGAATACTTGAGCATGCCACAATGTGAGATAATGGAAAATTAAAGAAACAAATGAGAAAGTCACAAAAAATACGAATTCTACGAATGCTGAGATTGGTGAACGAAAATAAAGAAGCATAGACATGAAAGTTTCGGCGAGATAAAGCTGATATGAGTCTTATGCTAATATGCGACATTTGCAACAGTATTAGATGTAGAGAAAGAAGAGGATCAAATAATTTCAATAGGCTGTCTCTTTCTTACCATCTAGGCAGGTTTTTCTATCAAAAATTAAATATCTGAAACCGAATCAATTACATTTGAAAAGAACGCAATATAGCTAAAAATACACCGAGATAGCTAGGACACCTAAAAATATAATAATTGTTGATGACTTCAAAAGCAATATTGGAAGACTAGCTGAGTAAGAGAAAATTTCAGTACATTTGAATAACAATTTAAAAACCAAGAAAAATGATTAAAAAAAATAATCGATCTCTTGAAACATTCCGATAAACAGTTCTATATGTTGAACCACAGAAAATCAAAAAATTAATATTGATTTCGGAACGAAAATTTCCCATGATGAAAAGTTTGATGCAGTCGTTAGATAAACTGGAATGACTGAATATTACTTCTCTCCCTCATTCTTCTACCACTATTTAACGATTATTCTAGCCCATATTCGGTTTTGGTCGGGTTTACAGGAAATGAACCAGGAAGTTCCGACCTTTTAATCATGCAAGAGTTCTGAAAGGCTATGTGGAAAATGAAAACATTCGAAATTAATTCTGAAATTAGCTCGGTTTGTGTGCCAGCAGTTCAGATCTTTTGTATGTTCAAACATGAGCGAGTTTTCGAAATTAGCTTGAATACTCTATAATTAGAAATAATTTCACACTAAAGCACAAAATTAGTTAATAATACTTACTGAGAAGGGAGAAAATAATTAGGCAAAGCTTGCCCGTAAATGAACTCTAAAAATAGTTATACAAGAAATTTTGATATGATTGCTGGCAACACTTTTTTTTACTGTTGCCGAGATGACTCAAATAATTTCTATAAATTTAGGTTTTTATAGTATCCTCCCTGTTTGGGGGTATCACCGACACTACTTTTTGAAAAAAAAGACAGGGTGATTGCTCGTCAGGGGCGCAGGGGTGGTACATCATCTTGAAAAATGTTAATGGCATAGGGGGGCAAATGTCACATTGCTGAAAAAGGAATTTAGTTATTTCTTAAACCATCTAAATTTTTTTTACTTTCGTTTATCTCATGTTTTTACGTCGAACCGTTCAAAAGTTAACCAGGGGAGGTGGAATTTAAAAAGCTGCGCTGTATGTAATTGCTATTAGTAAATATGATATGATGAAATTACATATCTCAAGTACTGAGAAATCGAAATTTCAGGTTAAAGGTATGTTTCGTTTTTGTTTGTCCTGAATCTACTGAGTCATTGCATTCATCCACATTCTGCAATTGCTATCAGGTATTTGTATTTGTAATGCTGGGATTGCAAGACATAATATATCATGTGTTTTTGGCAAGGTCTTTGATGCCAAATGCGATCAATATGTGAGGAGAAAACCTTGTTTATGCGATATAGAATTTTTACTTTTTTCCAGTAGATATAACAACATTGTGAAGGACTAGTCAAACTTTAAACTTCTAGGTAAATATAAAAACACGAAAAATTCAGTATTTCAAATTAAACCAAAAATCTGAAATCATCGGTTTGAAATTGAAAGTATCAACCTCAACATAAAATTGTCACAAAAGTATTCCAGAACAAGCATGCCAACATCGCAGGATAAAGCTTACGCATAAGACAATACAATTCCACTACTTTCAACCCTATACAGAAATTTTTTTAGTAGAAATTCTCGCAATTGTTTTTTGAATATTTTCAAACATTTACTTTCTTTCGTATGTGTCGACAGTTTAGTGAATAACCTTGGCGCCTTAAGGGAAGACGAGTTGAATGACACACCGAATTTTTTGGTACCGAATGAGTATACACACATTTCAAAAATAAATAATGAAGATAGTGTTGAAATTTCATGATTTTTAAAGACATTTCTGCAACTTGTGCGAGTAGCTGATTTACATCCAGTACAATCCTAGTGGTAATGAATTCATTCTTGATATAAATAATTGAACATAATTTTTCCAGTCCTTACATGAAAAGATTTGAAAACCTAGAAAGTTATATCGTTACTATGTTACTGGAGAAAAATATCGTTGAAGCATCATCTGAGCCTAATGTGATTTCCTGACATGATTATTGACGGTGAAAAACCCCACCAGTTGTGATTTTACAACATTGAGAAATAGCTGATTTACAGAATACCATTCGTGCAATCTGCAAAAAACTGTGTTTCATTTATTTGTCAATCCTAGATTGGTTTATGATCACGATGTATCATCTGCATATAAAGCAAAAGTAAATGATGCCGGTACTGATAAAATACTCAAATCATTGATAGAAAGTATATACACTATCAAGCCCAGAACTGAGCCATGCGGTACACCAACATCAATTCACTTCTTTCAGAATTTTTATTGTTCATAGAGACAAACTGTTTTAGTATATATTCTTTGGCAAAACGGTGCCATTTTGGCCTATTTTATCATATAAATTCCTATGAGAAATGTTGAGGTCCAACGTAGTCATTTCAGGCCCCACGGTTTAGGTCTTGGAATATGTAGTTGGGACTTCAACCCCCTCGCCGTTCAGTAAGAAACCTGCATTACCGACATATTTGATCTTTCGTATGGTCATTTACCACTTGACATTTTCAATTATAACCAATAATTTTCTATACCAGTCTCCCCAATCTTTCCTCATCCGTCACCTTTCCAACGCCATCTTTCATGGAAATTATCATGGGAAAATCAGTTTTCATTTTCAACCTCTACGCTTGAGTGATAGACGGGAGACCCCCCTCGCCCTAAGTGTATTATGGAAATTAGGCGACCCATCAGCTCCGCTTGAGAAATCCCACTCCTTGCCTGGAAGTATGATCTTTTATAATGGATTGATCCTCCAGTCACTTTTTCATTTATTATCCATCATCTATCACCACCATATAAATCCAATCACAGATCTCAGTAACCTCATGGCATATTCAAGCTTCCAATTCAAAAACAAAAAAGATTCCGACCATGAGATTTGAACTCGGGACCCTTGGTATACAAGTGCCATGCCCATTCCTTTGAGCTATGAAGTTGAACTGAGTACAAAGGAGTATTCATCATATACCAGCGTTACCTAACGTCAACCCTTGTAAAAAATTCTTTCAAGATATTTTTTCGGCAACCGGTACCTACTTTCCGGGTGCTTTTTCTTTAAGAAATTAGCACTTCCCGGCCTAGTCCTTGAATACTTTTTTTTTATCGATTTGTCAGAAAATGTTAGTCCTCATTTCATAATACCTGCAAGTGAGTGGTCAAATTTCTAAACAGTGTACAGCGGAGAACAAAAAATGGGAATTTTGATCAGGTGTCAACTACCCCTTATTTTTGACATTATCAAAAAGTTCATTCAGAGGCTGTTTAGAATTGAAAACAATATTCAAATTTGGAATCATAGCCAGGGTATTTTACTCTGGATCAAAATTATATTTTTTGCCCCTGTACAGTGTACACCGTTTGGAAATTTAGAATTTTGATAAATCGAATAGAAGTATTCGGCAATGCATCAATTTTTTAAGAGGAATAAAATTTTCTGACAAATCGATAATGAAAAAGTTTTCCATATGATGCAAACTTTTGAAACTCACTGTATATAGTCTGCACCACAAGTCATTATAGGTGTATTCGTCTATTTATAAAACTCCATAAACAGTATGTTTCATCTGGTTAACAGATGAGTGAAGGTCGCTCTCTTCGTCTCTTAGGCTGAATGTGCCTCATTTTTTTGTTATTCTACACGGTTGCCAAAAAAATAGTGTACGCAACACGTCCGAAAACAGTTTTATTAGTAATAATAATATTACGGCTCGTCCTAGAATTTTGTATGAACGTCTGTTCACTATCCACTGGAGTATAACGGGTGTGAAGTTATCCACATCCACATACGTACACTGAGAAAAAGTTAACTCTTTTTTCTTAATTGAATGATGAATTAGACAATTGTCTGAAACTTATGTAGACATACTTACTTTGAAAGTCCTGTTGGTCGGTATTATTTAGCACCAGCGTATTGACCTATAAATAGTCGAAAGTTGGAATATTTAAAACTTTTGACTGTGCATGGAATTCAAGGCATTTTTTTCAAGTCATGAATCAAATTATGATACGTTCAAACAAGGTGTTTACCAATATATTTAATAAGTGAATGCATAAAATATTTCTCATAGAATTAGTGCATAATTTTGATTATTCTTCCGAACAATATATTACCTTGTGAAACTCATGAAATGATGAGGGTCTATACCTTTATACTGAGAATTTTGTTAAATATCCGTGAAAGACTTTTTCCACAAGAGTTCGAGTGGATAGTTCGAGAGGATAACGTCAGGTTACGCTGGTATATGATGATAACTCCTTTGTACTTAGTTGAGCTTCATAGCTCAATGGGACCCGGGTTCAAATCTCATGGTAGGAATCTGTTTTTTTTTTCATTGAAGTAGAAGGTTGAATATGCCACGAGCTGAATGATAAAGTATATAGGTGAAGGATATGTGATGAGATCTGTGACTAGGTTCACATGGTGCATGGTGATAGATTTATTTATTTATTTATTATTCATAAGGCTTCCCAACAGGATGTATAACACATCACCAATAACAGAAAAGCACATGGTATAATAGATATAACAGTAATAGATTACAATTGTGAGTACTCAAAACCAAAAATAAGAGAAAAAAATTGAAAAAATAATGAGAGGGCTAAGACGATTCTAAATTGATTGGTTTAAGAAACTGAGACAAGGCTCTCAGAGCAGATATCCTAACATCATACAGGGAAGAACAAAAAATATCTATATGTTGAAAAATATTATTATAATTTTTTTCTAAACATGGTTATCGGAAAATGGCTAGTGGTATTGGAATGATCAGTAGGAACATAGAAACGACAATCATTTCGTGTGAAATATTTCCTTACACTAAAACATAATTTTTTGAGAAGATAATCACAGTTTGTAATATTATTGACAAGTTTGAAAAGAAAAATAATATAAGAAACATCCCGCCTGGCGCTTAATTTAAGGAGGTTGTAGTGGTTAAGGCAAAATTCATAAGTTCGGAAATGTAACTGCCTACCGAAACGATAGTTCGGATAAATGATAAATTTGATTTGGATTCTTTCAATACGTTTGACGTACTTCTGGTAGAACGGATTCCATACTATGGAGTTATATTCTAGGTGGCTTCTAAAAAGTGAGTTATATAGAATTATCAGTGTCTCAGCTTCTTTGAAAGATTTGGAGACTCTCAGCAGGAAGCCCAAATTTCTATTTGCTTTTTTTACTATAGTTTCGATATGCAAATCAAATTTCAAATGGGAGTCATTAATTACTCCTAGCTAACATGTTGAACATTCTCTAGCTGATTATGATCAATAGTGTAGGTATCCAAATTCAATCTTTGATTTCAAACGACAAAACGATATGTGTTGACATTTGTTTATGTTCAATACTAGCTTATAGTCTTTACAGAAATCAGAAACTTTATCAATATCAGATTGCAACTCGATGGAGTCGGCGATAGATAAAACCGGTTAATAAAATTTCATGTCATCTGCGTAGAGAGCAAAGGTTGAATTAAAAACAGCTGCCAATTTCATTGATAACTATTGAAAACAGCAGGGGATCCAGATGGGAGCCCTGGAGAACACCCGATGTGACACTAGTTGAGGCAGAGGTGCAACCATTCAATTTAACGAATTGTATTCTGTTATGTAGGTAAGATTTTGTCCATTCAATCAAATTATCATTCTCTAAGCGGGTTATTAATGTTGGATGACGGACTTTGTCAAATGCTTTAGAGAATTCGGTGTACACGGCGTCCACCTGACATCTGTCATCAAGAGCTTCAGAGATATCCTGAACGTACGGCAATAAATTCGTAGTGGATGACCTACCCTTATAGAATCCATGTCGTTCAGAGCAAAGCACATTTTTCAGTATAAAAAATAACACGTCTGTAATCATGGATTCCAAAAGTTTACCAGGCAGAGATAACAGAGAAATTGACCGGTAATTAGTGACTTCATTTAGAGATCCACTTTTATGTATAGGAATGACCTGAGCCACTTTTCAAACCTGGGGGAAAATACCAGTAGAAACTGACTTATTATACATAAAATATGCAGAGGAAGTATAATTGCTTCTTTACACTTCTTGATGAAAAAAGCGGGTAAGCCACCGGGACCACACCCTTTGTTAATATCAAGTTTTATAGCACTGATTATCTGTTTTTCTGTAATGTATGTAATAGTGATAGAGTTACTTGAGCTGTTCTGAGGTTTGAGATTAGATGAAGTATCAGATGATGAATAATAAATGAAAAAGTGACTGGAGGATAATCTATTACTAAAGCTCATACTTGCAGGCAATGATTGGAATTCCTCAAGTGGAGCTGATGGGTCGCCTAATTTCGATAATAAAATTAATACGTTGGATTTCCCCATGATGATTCCTATATAAGATGGCGTTGGATAGGTTACGTGTGAGCATAGATTGGGTAGGCTGGGGTAGAAAATAATTGGTTATAATTGAAAATATCAAATGGTAAATAACTATACGGAAGATTAAACATGTCGGTAATGCAGATTTCTTAATAACCGGCTGGGGTAGAAAATAATTGGTTATAATTGAAAATATCAAATGGTAAATAACTATACGGAAGATTAAACATGTCGGTAATGCAGATTTCTTAATAACCGGCGAGGGGGTTGAGGTCCCAACTGCATATTCTTAGACTCAAACCTTTAGGAGGATGCAAACCTCCGTGGGGCCTGAAATGACTACGTTGCACCTAAAAATTTCTAATGGGGATTTACATGATAAAATGGGTCAAAGGCGCCGTACGTCATACTCTATAGCACTTCGAGGCGATCTAGGTATTTTGGTGGCGTATTCACTATCAGCTGTAGGAGAACCCGGAAAACCTTCAGCATCACCTCTATTTCAATTACACGAATATTTGCTGAATGTACTTATACAATGAAAATGTATGAACAGAGTTTGATGAAAAAGTAAATACTGACAATCTGGAAGAAAAACGACAGCTTGAAAAAGTGTAAAGTTGTTTTTCCAGTGTACTTCAGGTTGAATATTAATTCAACATTATTCCGGAAAGTTGAAATAATTGCTCTATTGAAACTAAAGAAATATATTAATTTCTTCAGAACTACCTAGGAAAACTCTCAAGGCAAATCAAAAACGAAAACAACCATTTTTATTCATCATGGAGTCAATTAGGCTCATCAAATTCAATCTTGAATTTGATTTAGGGGCTGTGTAGTTTCATCAAGCTGATTGTTTGTGTACACTGTAATTTGGTACGAGAGGCAGAGGCTAATTTACTTATGAAACTACGTTCCTGAAGAGAATTTCACGATAAGATGGCAAGTTATATGGAGAATTGGGAAGATGAAAGCATAAGAGAGTTACAAAAAGGACAGGAGTAAGTATCGCCCTCTTTTCCGATAAGTTTGCTTGTGTTAGGGAATGAGAGAGTAGACAAATTGAAAATCTAGTTCATCATAATTTCGCATATCGTAGGCGACTATTTACTCACTGAATTTTTCATGACAATTATTCTATATGAGTGGGTAGGACGTAGGACTGTTGTTATTTTGAATAGGATGAGTTAGATTACTTATTCTGAGCAAATTGATTGAAATCAATCGTGATTTTTTTATTCAGATAACGAAATTTTCAAATTATATCAAAGTGATTGAAAAATTAGGAACCTGGCTATTGATCAGTTTCATACCTATATTCTTCAGGGAACGGCTCTATATAGTTAGAAAACTGGGAATTTTCTTCAAAAACAGATATTTATGAGTTGTATGCTACTGCATCACTATTCGCATGGTGCCAAAATTATTGTGCAAACTTGAAATGATATCAATTTCAGTAATTTTCATAGAATCAGTTTTACACCGAGAGAAATATCTATTAGCTGTAATACAAAATTGTATAACCGTTAAATGATTTCTGAATTGAATAGGCGCCAGCATAGTTCGCTTTTCAGTATGATCAAGGTCTTTTTTTCAAAACAGTTGTATTACTGTTAAAAGTCTCTCACTTAATAACGTATTTAAATATTGTTTTTTCAATACCATCTTTTAACTGCAATCGTGTTCTTTGTCAAAACTAAAAGGTAACCTTTAGAGACAAAAAGAAAGTTTTGAAAAAAAGACCTGTTTCATGTTGAAAATGTTCACATTTTGCATTCATCCGAGAAAATTTAGTGGTTACAATATTTCAATTAGCAGCTATAAGATTTTTTTGAAAAAATACTTGTATAACTAGATTTTTCTGGGTGTATGAATCTGCAACGTTAAAGACTTTCTGCATCATCTGAATGAATTTTTAACAAGACATCAACATCTCACATACGTACCTAGTGTACTTTCCTGAAACTTCTCTTGGATTTGGCTCTTTCAGTGCGATTGAAATATCAGATACTCCTACTCGCACACCGAGAGAAATATCTATTAGCTGTAATACAAAATTGTATAACCGTTAAATGATTTCTGAATTGAATAGGCGCCAGCATAGTTCGCTTTTCAGTATGATCAAGGTCTTTTTTTCAAAACAGTTGTATTACTGTTAAAAGTCTCTCACTTAATAACGTATTTAAATATTGTTTTTTCAATACCATCTTTTAACTGCAATCGTGTTCTTTGTCAAAACTAAAAGGTAACCTTTAGAGACAAAAAGAAAGTTTTGAAAAAAAGACCTGTTTCATGTTGAAAATGTTCACATTTTGCATTCATCCGAGAAAATTTAGTGGTTACAATATTTCACTTAGCAGCTATAAGATTTTTTTGAAAAAATACTTGTATAACTAGATTTTTCTGGGTGCATCCTTGTTCATGGAAAATAAAAATAACTTTGCACATGACCATAACTTTTACCTCTCTAGAGATGAAACGTTAATCTTTTCCACGCGTGATATTTCCTGAGTTTCCTATATTGGAGAAGGAGGAACTTTCTTTGATGCTATCGTGATTACGTGAATGAAGTGAGTTAATAAAGTAAATGAGAGAATGAATCATGGAAGAGAAACTTAATTGAGATTAATGTACCGCTAATTAATTAAGGTCTATCATTTTAATCTTCTGGTTGCCACAAAAATGAAGATGCAAGTCCGGACAACATTGTGAGAACCAAGGGAAAGTAGGTAGAAATTGATTATTATTTTTTATTTATGGAGACTAAAAACTTGTTGAATGAATTCCAGAACTATGAAGTTAGTTGCTAGAGGGAGTACCTGGAAAGACGTTCGGCGAGATACCGAATAACGTGACAGTCATAATTAGACTCGAAATGTCTGATATACTTGCGCGAAAAAAGAATTTTTGACTCTGTTTATTGAATTGAGTTTATCGAATCATCGGTTTTATTTTTACTTTATATTTAGGTACAAAGAAATGAATTTATATTTTTTGGTTGGACATTGTGTCGTCAAAATTGGTTTTCTACTAATTTTAATTGCCATGTCTATTTATAGAATCTTTGATATATTGTGATAGAGAAAGTTTGAAGTGAATAGTTCTTCTTCAACCCTTCAGATGATAGATAAGTCCAGGGTTCATTTCATTATAACATTAGAGCAATATTTTAAGTTTTTTTTTTTTAACACGACCGAAACCTATTCCAATAATATCATATTTTTCATTATCATTATTTTTCTGATATTTCTACAAGGGGAAATAATATCCCTACCAAAATTAGAAGGAAGTGAATTTGCAGGCCTTTGCGCGAAAATTCACGAAACAAATTTCAGTTTCCGATGTCTCATTTATTCACTGATGAACCAGAAAGATAGGACTGAATAACAGCTTAATTTTACTAGGGATAAATACATAAGGAATATTTTCTTATTGACGAAGAATCAGGAATCAAAGAATTCAAGAAATTGAAATGAAACTGAATTGAAAATGAACCTGAAACATAATTTGAAAAGAATTTAATTAAACAATGTCTGCCAAAAACTTAGAATATGTATTCTTTTTTTATAATTGATTTCACAAAAAAATATTTGTGGTAAAAGTTGGTGCTCATCGAAAAACTCATAATGCGTTATCTAAAAGTTATGTTGGGTTCTTAGTTACTGAATTTTTTTATTTTTTTTTCAAAATATCATCTAGAAAAAGTACTTACCTTTATTGTTTGAAATGGGGAAAATATTCATCAGTGCGCCATCGTCTCATCATTCGAACCATTTTCGATGAGATATCCCCTTTTAATGAAATATTGGCATCATGCTTATCATGAATTCTTAACAACATCTAAGAGATACATTGATTTCGATTTTTTTTATGTTTTTTTTTTCATCAACTTTGAAGCACGATACTAAATCCTGTAGCACATCAAAATCTGATTCTGAATGATTCCTGAGATGGCAATGAATTATTCATAATGGATTTTTTCGGTATTTTGAAAAATAGAGATACTTTATTATTGATGACATTGCGAAAAAATTATTTTTTACAGAAACAAAAAACCTAACATGATTTTTCAATGACCCCTTATGAGTTTCTCGAATCAATAAAAAAGAAGTTTCCCAAATTGTTTCAAGTTTTTGTCGGACACTGTATAAGCATTACCTCAAATGTATTTCAGAGAGAATAATACCCACATTCAGTTTTTTTCAATATATTAAAAAAATAAACTCTCACGCATATCTTATAAATAAACACATATGTTTATGGGAATATAAATTTTGTTTTCCACGGAGGCTCTGTGTTTACTAGATTTTTGAAACCAGAATAAAAATGACCATGGCAGATACTTAGTGGAATATAAAATCGTCAGCCTTGTGAACACGTGGCCGATTATCAAGATGAAAATGAACACGGTTATAACCCAAAAAAAAAATTGTTGTTAAAATTGTTTTTTCCGTTAACAAGCTGTCGTCCCCTTACGAACGGCAGCCCTCAAAAGTCGAAACTTGTGCGAGCCAAGGATTAACGAGGTCTTACCTTTTAACGTGCGATTCCTAGCACTTTCTCGGGCCATCAGATAAAAATCTGAAGTCGCTGAGGATTCGAACCTAGCCGACCAGCAGTCAATGGTTTTGAACACTTCAGTCTCAACCACTGAGCTACTTGACCACAATAATATTTTAAGGTCATGTTATTCGATCTAACCAATCTCAATATTACGACACGATTTGCTTTATACACAACAAATAACTTCCATTAGCTGCGGAATTCATTTCTCTCAGCGGGATACACAATGTAATCAATAAGTACCCCCGTGGATAATTTAAAATTCGTTTTCCATCAGGTTTTGAAGTAGCAAGATGTAATCCAGAAACCCCACTAGAATTTTCTTGTAAAAGTTGTAATAAGCGACGTAAGAGTGTGCGATTCTTGTTTGTAGAATAATGCAGTATTTAAAAAAAAACAGGGAAATGTTTAACATACCTGATGGTATGCATAAATCATTCTAATTTGAGATCAACCTAATCACAGAGTAAGCGTTACTGAGCTCGAAATACCAATAAACAACATCCTAAACAACAATTCATAACATTAGGGAAATCTCAAAAAACAACATCTATAACGGCTTTTTTTGTGTGTACCTATATTTGTTGAACAAAACACCAGTAGCTTTTTATGACAAAGTGTAAATACTTAGTGTATTTTTAAAACACGTTTGTTCGCAAAACGAGCAAGTTATGCAATTTATACCAGTGAACACCTTTCAAAAGGGTATCGTTAAATACTTTTTGACAAGGCAGTATATTTAAAAAAAAACAGGGAAACGTTAACATACCTGGTATATATCATTGAAATTTGATATCAACCTAATCACAGAGTAGGCGTTACTAAGCTCAAAAAACCAATCAACAACATACCTAAACAACAATTTATATCATTAGAGAACTCTCAAAAAAACAACATCTACGGCTTTTTTTGTGTGTACCTATATTTGTTGAACAAAACACCAGTAGCTTTTCCTGACAAAGTGTGAATAGTTTATTTTTAAAACACGTTTGTTCGCAGAACGAGCAAGTTATGCAATTCACACCAGTGAACACCTTTCAAAAGGGTATCGTTAAATCCTTTTTGACAAGGCAGTATATTTAAAAAAACAGGAAAACGTTAACATACTTACCTGGTACATATCATTGAAATTTGATATCAACCTAATCACAGAGTAGGCGTTACTAAGCTCAAAATCAATCAAAAACATACCTAAACAAGAATTTATAACATTATGGAGCTCTCAAAAAAAACAACATCTAACGACCCTTCTTGGAACTCAGAAATGGCGCTGAATACATACTTATGTATTCATTTTATGAATTCCAAAATAATGCTAATGTTAGTAAGTATGATTTGTTTACAAACAAATATTATTTATTTGTACTTCAAAAGGTATGACAAGTGATATTCTTTAGTCATTTAATTAAAGTAGATGTATACGCACTGTCAACAGTGCGTAAAACACTAAGTTTACGCACTGTTGTACAAAAATATATTACTTCTCAGTATCAAAAGTATAGATAGATAGATAGATAGATAATTTATTTCTTTGTTTAAAATATACAAAGTATAAAAGTATATTATACTTCTTGCCAATGTTGCACGCGACCATTTTTCTACGATCGAAACAAATTGTTTCCTTTTCATAAATTTTTATTGGACAAAAAGCAGTTCTAAAAAACTTGAACAGCTAAATATTTTTATATCACATCCAATATACAATAGGGCAAGGTGGGGCAAGATGAAGCACTTAAGGGTGTTTTATATTTTCTGTTTTTTTCATGTAAACTATGCAAAAACAATTTTATAGCTATCTTTCACAGTGAATTGTAAAATAAAAATTAAAGAAATTGATAATTTTTACAGCTGGAATCGAGGTAAGATGGGGCAAAACATGAGGCAAGATAAAGTATCTGTAATTAAGTTGTTCAAAACCAAATGAGGCACAAGAAAAACATTATTTTGCTTATAAAATTTATTTGAAAAAAGAGAATAAAGTTTCAGGTATTAAACATAACATGTATTAATGGTCATTATTTCGTTCAGAATATTCACAAATATGATGCGTCTCATCATCATCATCTACCCCAGCGCATGAGCCCATTTTTCACACAGAGCTCATGAAACTCACCCTCAAATAGGTTCGAAATATAATTTACCGCAATAAAGAGATGGAGGATCGTCTTCATCTTGACGGTATACATACATCTTGCCCCAAAACCTTACACCATCCCATTTTTAAGGTTACATCTGAGTGTCTTAGTGTTACTTATTGATATTTGCATAGTTAACCAATACAATATTGTATAGACAAGAAAACAAATGTTCCCACCGTACTGAATAATTATTGAAGTACCCAAAATTAACCTACCAATTCCACTCTTCAAACTGGTGAAAATTACAACAACACGCTCGAAAACTCATTTCTATGCACTCTCTGCAAACGCTTAGCTTAAACTGACCAGGGATAAAATGTCAGCTTCGTTCGTTTCGCAAGAGCCAATTGACACGTTTATCGTTTGAATTCGGCTTCACTCGGGATAGTAAATCCCTATACCCCTTTTTGCCCCTTGTCCCGTCTTACCACACCTCTCTATCACATTTTATTATAGCGATCACAGCAATTTGTTATTTGATTCAAAGTAATTGTCCTTGAGATGTCCGTAATAAAATTTGAAGAAGAATTACTTATATTTATCTGGTATGAAATTAAAAGAAGCTGCGTTTGTTGTATCAATTATTATGCATGAAGAAGTATAACTAACTATATCATCACTGTCAGAACTCATTATTTCCAACAGTCAACAAAACAATATTCAACAGGCTGCGCCCTTACGAGCAACCCTTAGGAGTCTTCGGGATACTTGGAGACACGAGACCCATACCTTTCAACATGTGATGTCAAACACGGTAGTATATGCCCTAAGTTCGAGCCAAGCACATGTTCTATGGAAACTCATCGATTCATTTTCTATTTCACAAGAGTGCAATCAGTAAAACTGCAAGTACTGTCGAATCTGATATTCTTCGAATAAATGTTATCCGCTGTCACGTTACAGATGATAACGATATACCTGTAGCGAAAGATTAGGACATGAAAAGGACCCAATTCACTTCGTTTGGTTGAAACTATGATATGCGATATTCTCAGTTGAATGTATATTGAACTATTACACAAATATTTTTATCTTTTGGTACACTTGAGAAACAGAAAAGTTATACTTTCTTTCAAAAATATGTCACAAAACGCTCACAAAACGCACACAAAACACACACAAAAAACATAAAATACGCATACAAAACACACACAAAACATATACAAAACACACACAAAACACATACAAAACACACACAAAACACATACAAAACACACACAAAACACACACAATGCACACACAAACCACACACAACGCACACACAAAACACACACAACGCACACACAACGAACACACAACGCATACAAAACACATACAAAACACACAACGCACACACAAAACACATACAAAACACACACACCCACACAATGAATACTGAACATGTGAACATTTCAATGACTTTTCTGTTCGGCCTCTAAGAATACTTCTCACATGAGTTACTAGCAAATATGATGTCAAAATAATGAGTCGATAGCTGTTAATTATGGATTAACACAACTTTCTATCAATCCGGTTCCAGGAATATCACATCCATATAGAATAGAATTAATTCAAACTAAACTATAACCAGAAACATTGGAGAATAATATGAAAAGGATAGTCTTGTTTACTTCCGATATGATGTACCACTTGCAACGTTGCCATTTTGTGACATTCCCTACAAAGGCAAGTTCTAAACAAACTTGATAATCAATAACTGTATGTATTCAATACATGAACACTCATATGATTCAATGCACATACAATTTTATTACTCTGTCGAATAGTTGTTTCATCCACTAATCCACTGATATCGAAAGAAAAGCCGTTTCCTCAGCGGAGTATTTTTGCAGTTAAATAAAAATATAGCGGTGAATACATTATGGTCTCTTGCACGACTATAATTCGACTTTCATATTATAATGCTCTTTCTTCGTAATAAAAGAAAGCAGTAAATTTTGATGTCGGTAATAAATTGATGACATTAGGAAATTTTATCATAAAATTAATGATCAGTACCACAATTACTACTCTTCGCCTGTTGATGCGTAACAGGGTTACTGGAAAATAAAGTTTGATTTACGTTCCTAACACTTTTTCATGGCTTTCTGGTGTTTTGATGAAATGACGTGCCCGACAGTAATGATGAAGTTTTTACCTATATCCGGAAGCTTCTAATCAGACTAGCCTGAATATTAAACGAGTACACACCTTGAAATCATCTCACGAGGGATAATACCATTATTATGGATTATTATCAAAGAACACGAAATATAATGGGCTCCTTCACCGGAATGTGAAGGTCTGTGAAGGTCTCGACAGCCTGGGCCTGTTTTACGAGTCACAAGTTGAGAAGCCATTACACGGCGTGTGGAGCGTCGCACCTGGCGTGTGAACTGACACTCCTCGCGCCGTGAGAATGGTGCGGCGTGCCAAGTTTCGGTAGAAGTGTCATGTCCCGTCGATTGTCGGTAAATTCAGTCAGTTCAAAGGAAACACGCCGCGTGCGGAGTGGCGAGACTGGGGTGAACAGTTCATGGCGCCGCGCGAACCACACCCGAATTGTCACTCAACAGGCAGTGAGATCGCTAGCGTCCAGGCACGCGATCGGCGTGGCACTCCGCAGTCCATATGTAAGGCGCGTCACTCTTCATGCCGTGTAATGGCCCCTTTACATATTCACTAGTGCATTTTGACAAAGCCACGCCATCCTTGACTTGCCTAAAGCTGACCACAAAGCCTTTTGACTGCCAGGAAGATGCCTGCGCCCGAACCTTGTTTGTCGGTCAGACGCGAGCCGTCCGTGTAACATATGCTTTCCAGTCAAACCTCCACTGTATTTCCTTTCCATTGATCTCTGCTAGTAAGAGCAAACTTCCTATTCCATCGCAGCCTGTCTTACGCACTTTTTACTCTGAGGGCGGAAATAGGTATCTCCTGCTCCGCCCACTTTGCGATTTCCGCATGCCCTACCCGGACCTCCGAGTCTCGCATCCTTAAATGGGCTGCCATTGTCTCCTTCATCCAGACTGGAAATGGAGGTAGCCTCAACAATACCGTGATTGGTGTCGTTCTCATTAAACTCATTGCACCTGTTATTATTGAACGGGCTAACCTCTGGACCTTACTGACCTTTCTACCTATTGTGCTACTCCTACGCCGCGTACAGCCAGCGCATTATCTCTGGATTTGTTCCCAAATTTTTTCCTGCAATTCTCCGCAGTTGCCATAGGATTGCTACCGACTTTTGAATAACCCTATCGACGTGCGGCATCCACGAAAGTTTGGAGTTCAGAACCACCACCAGATATTTGACCTGCTAAGCAGCCCTTGGCCAAACATGGTTGGTGGTCTGAACCCACCTTTTTTCCTGCGTTTGGTGAACAGGATCATCTCAGTTTTTGTTGGATCAACTGAGAGCTCTGCTTCACTGCACCACCTTTCAATTATCTCCAATTAATTGTCCGCTAACCAGGACAACTCTACCATCCGCATATGCTTGTGCCTCTAAGTCTTCGTTTGTATACTCAGAAGTTCGTCCATGACCAAGAACCATAGGTGGTGGGGACAGCCCCCCTCACCTCGGAGTTCAGTCTGAGGTCCCCCTAGATATCTCAACCCGTCTCTTTTTTAGTGACAATATAACCCAGCTGATCATCGAGTGGGGTGTTTCTCGGGCAATTAGTGCTGCTTCGATAGTCGTCGTTCACATCGAAAAATACTCCTAGCGTTACCTCTTTAAATCCCAAACTCCCCTCAATTCTTTGCACTACAATGTGGAGGGCCGATTCTATCGACCTCCCTTTTCTGTATCGTGTTGATTTCTATGGAAGGGGCTCACCCTCAGGGGGCCTTCCATCAGGAATCTGTCCATCACCTTATCCAGCGCTTTAAGCGGAAACGGTGTAAGGATGATGGGTCTGAAAGACTTTGCTACTGTGTAGTTTCCTTTCTAAGCTGTGGGGATGAAGACTACTCGTGCTAAATTCGAGACCTTTGGGACGTACCCCAGCGCTAGACTGGCCCAGAATATCTTCCCCAGTATTGAGGTTCTCCAGGTCCTTCTGTAGCGTTGCTGGGAAAATTCCATCATGTCCGGCTGCCTTATATGGGCTAAACTCGTTCACTGCCCAGTTGCTAATCCCCTTGGAGGACCTGCTGTATTGGCAGAGTCCATTGGCAGGAAAGTAAACCTCCGACAGATGTATGAGCGAATCTTCGGAGGATATTGTCCATGTCCCATCTGGTTCATTCAAGGTTGTTATAGAACCTCCTGTCTCGTTGCTCAGTATTCTCACGAGTCCGGCGGATTCTGTTAGGGAGTTGATTTCCCCACCCTGGAACCTCCAGCAAGCTCTCTTACTTTTCCTCAGTTCATTCTTAAATTCCCTTCTCGCGGTTTGTAGTCTTCCCATGCTTTCTCCTTGGCCTCCTTGATAGCCTTGTTGTGGGCCTTTCTAAGACCCTTCTTAGACCCTTCAATGACTGGTTCCACCAGCGAACCCAGCGCTTTGGAGCCACTTTCAAAGGATATGCCTCTTCGAATGCTCTGAGCATTATGTTTTCTAGTTTTTTTACTTCCTGATCGAGCTGTTCCTCTGAAAGAATCTCTACCTGATACTACGAGATCCCTGAGAGATCTTCTAATAAGGTTCCCCAGTTGGTCTCTCTAGGGTTTCGGCGTAGAGGAACAGCGTGTCAGCGTAGACTTCAAACCTCATTCGGTGGTCTGATATCGAAATGTCTTCCGATACCCGCCATCCTGTTATATCACCTAATATATCCGTCGTTACCAACGTGACGTCAATCACCTCTTGTCGGATGGAGTTGAAGAAACGTTGGTTCCATCCCCCTATTCAAAATCTCATTGTTCTTTGCTATACACTCGAGCAGCGCTTCCCCGCGCGCATTGACGTTTGTGCTACCCCATATCGTATTATGCGCGTTGGCATCGCACCCCAATATCATGCGCAAACCATTCACCCTACTATACCTTACTACTTTTACAGAATCCTCTGTTGGATACACGCTTACCAACATTACTTTGTGCTTGACTTCTCTTACATTGATTGGTATGACAGCAACTGTAGCGTCCCTTGTCCCGAGCATGTAATGGAAAAGCATTTCCTCGAAAGTACTGATGACAAAATTACCATGAAAATTTCACACCTCACTTTTTCAGCCAATCAAAAAATTGGTTTTTATTTAGTTGCCATGGCAACCCAAAAAATTTCCGGAAATTTTTATCCTCCTGGGTACCCTGGGCGAAATTAATAAGTGGAAAAACTTTGTTTTACTCCTGTCTCATTTTCAACTTACCCATAAAATCGACATTCTCTCCAGCCTTCACTAGATGTTGAAAATAATCGCTTATTCATATTCTGCATATGTATATTTAATAACACCATTATGAAGTACAAACCTCAACCTTGAAATCACATACTAAATATTTTATGTAGGATGTGTATAAGCGATTATTTTCAAAATTTACTAAAGAAATTGCCGGGATTATGGGTGAGTTGCAGGAGTAAAACCCTGTTTTTTCTTTGGCATGTATAAGTGAGACTTGTCTCACTGGCCTTATATCGTTGCATATGGTCCAAAGAGAGTACTGATTCCTGCTCCAGTATATTTATTTTTATATCAACTAAAATATCAATGACTTTCAGATAATCCGTAAATATCGTGGGACAAAACACATTTTAGGTACTCAGATACTCACATGTTATATTTGCATGAGGAAGAAGAAGTCTTCAGGAATGATATGCAATTTTTTTTCCTCCTATTATAATTTTTAGCAAAGTTATGACAAATCTAATTTTCGACACTGCCTAAACTTGCAGTGGCGGGTTAGCGCTAGCGTGAAATGTGACGTCGGCGTTAAACCACGTTTCCTGAGAAAACGAGCGTATTTCATAAGGTGTTACTGAATATCATTCTTGTAAAGAATTGAATTATCTCTCAACCTATTGAAATCGTTTATTGATAAATCTTATATTTTCTGAAATAACAACAAAAAAATATATTTTTTTTTCAAATGAAAATTTGTTTAGGTCCCCCCCTCCTGATATTTTGGTATACAATTTTTTTTTTCTAATAATACAAGATGTCGAGATGTTATGTGCCGAGTTTCAGAGTGCTACAATTCATTCTTGACTTTTTGCTCGAGTTTGTTTGTAGTTAAAGGATGATTTTGAATATTTTTGAATATTCAGAGATCCGAAATATTTTTTTCAATCTCTGATAACGTCTACACGAAGACAACAACAAACTTTGAAATAAACTTCTTTCATTCGTGTGAGAAAACAATTCGAATATTCCGTAGACAGTAATGCATGAAGAAAGTGCTCACATTACTTCCAAACAAAAATAATGATGAATAATTGCAAAAAAATTATGAGTATTTCCGAATCACCACGAATTTTTGACAAAGCACACTATTCGATCAAATCCAGTGACAAATTGTCGGTTGTTTTTTCTTCTTTTTCCTACTTTTGGACAGTGTTCTTTCCGATATGAAACTTGTATTTTTAAACTGGTATTTGTTTTCACAACTAACATACCGAATGTGAGAAAATCACGAATTCACCCTTGACTGACCCTTGTCAAAGTTTTTTGACAAATTTGTTGGCCGCGTTCCATTGCTTTCATATAGTGTTAATGGCCATCATCGTACTCCATGAACCAAACCGCCTAGAGATAAAAAAATTCACTCAGTGTATTACTTGAATTATATCAGTTGTTCTGAAACTTCTCTACATTAATAAGTGAGTATTTCATATTACATTAAGCTACTATGGAATTATTCCTTTTGTTTGAAAATGGCAATTCCCAAGTAATTCCAGTTGGAACTTCGTAACAGACAGAAACGATTCGATAAAAAACGTAATTATAGAACCCACATATAATGTCAGAGGGAAGATCAGACAAAGGGGGAAATGAAAGAACATTTCGAACGAGTTAATTGTTTGAGTCAGTCCGAATGATGCCCTGAAATCACTGATAAAGCGTTGTTTTCGACGAAAACTTTTCTATGGGTTTGGTGGAAAAAGTATATGTTTTATCAATCGATCAGTTTTTTCAATCGAAATCAGCGAGATTTGAGAAAGTCGATGAGATTCATTCTATCAAATAATTGGAGAGGAGTCCGACAAATTGTTACTTAGTTTATCACTAATATGGTGGGGTACAGAAATTGAAATAACCATTCCTTTTTGAAAACGGTAACATTATTTTTCAAGAAATTCTTATATACCTTAATACTGTATAAATTGAAGTTGACCACAAAAGGTTAGCAGCAATGAATTAGCTATATGTATGTCCAAAATAGTCACAAATAATACAACCTGCATAAGATCTGTGAGGTCACTTTTATGATGCTTCTAATATGTACAGTAATATGAAGACTTCTTCACTTTGTTTCAACATATTCTAGGAACCACAAAATAAAGCTTCTAAGGAGCTGCCATATACCGTGTCAGTAAACTTTATAGGTATATAAAATTAAAAAAGCAAGACAATATTAAAATTAATTAATTTGCCCTTCTACACAGATTTCTTTGGATTAAAATTTTTTCATTTTCAGATTGTTAAATCAGTTTTGATACAACATTATTCATGTGTCTTTATCCTAAGAGACTTTACCTATTGGAAGGTCATAAACCCAAAAAATCATGTCAAGAATCGGATTTCCTCCACAAAATCAAACTTTCAATCAATACAAGACAATATTAGTTATTTATGTATCAAGGCGTAAAGTAGGCGTTTATGGCCCTCGGCTGAAGCCATCGGGCTATAAACGCATTTTACGCAAGTGATACATACAAAATTTTATGCACTAATAGTTTAATAGCGCGAATCACAAATACTGACTAGAATTCCAATGGTCTAAACATTTCATAAGTTAGGTATACAATAATTAAGAGTCAACATAATATGGCGAATTTGAAACTACATTAGCTGTGGGCTTTTATATTGAAGAAACTATTTCAAATAACTTGAAAATTACTGAAACAATTGACAACTATTGTGCCGGAATGATACCAGACAGTTATTCGAACCAACCATCCACTTCTAAAATGAATATACTTGTTCAATACGTAATGCATATCAAGAGAATATTACATCTTCAACATCAGTAACTAAACTAACTTCATTTTGTTACATGTTGAAAAAATGTCGATTATGTTATGAACGAAAGATTTTCGGTACAACTATGGAAAGTGGAGAAAATTCCCGAGAAGGCTCAAAAAATCCACAACTTGGAAGGGGTTAGAAATTTCGATATAATGTATGAAAACAAACTTGTAGAACGTAAAAATTGCAATAAAAAAGGTGTCCACATGTTTTTACAAAAATTAACTCATATGAAAGATAATGAGCTATAATTAATATTTTTAAATTTCCGCGCGAACAACTCGGGATATCATAAGATTTACCCCGACGCTCAACTAAAATCGCTGTATCTCTCTTGTTTTTGTTCGAAAATTCATAAACTAAACGGTATTTAAAAAAATCCTTCAGCAATTATCATATTATATAGCTGGCGGATGTTGGTAGAAGTGGTTGTATTTGATTTTCAAAGATGAAATAATGATCTTCAATAAATAAACAATGTAATTTCACTTATTTCTCACGTTTTCCTATCGAATTAGCTCGACAAGCTGAGTTTACACAAATATTCAGTAGGTCAAATTCAAGCAAATCAGATATAACATTCATTCCCAATTTAAACTGGGCCTAATAAATCAATTTTTTCTGTATCCGCTGCTTTTTAGTTCGGAAAATTTCCGTGATAAATATAAAAAAAGTTGAATGAAAACTTTATCAATGCCAGCTTAAAGTTAAGCTCTCAGAACCCAGATTTTGTTTTAAAACGCAGTCCGAAAAAATCGGCAATAGGTTCAAACGTGAGCCTAAAATGAGCCCAAAATTATGATCAGATTGTTCATAAACATTCGTTTAGCGATTTGGTTCTGCCAGCTTAACGGTAAAGCTAGCATAACCCGCAATATCTCCCACAATTGAAGAGGGTAGGGTAATAAATTAGTCCAAAATTAGCCTTATAATTATGGCCTAAAAATAAATTCAAAATTCCAAAGTGGTTCTGCTAGCTTCACGGGGGTTATTTCCTAGGAAGTTTTATTGCCTCTCCTGTTAAATCTGGTCAATGTGAGATACGAGTTTTTAGAATAAGGCCATCGATATTGGCAAAAAAATTGATATATCTTCTTTAAAATGTAAGCTCCCCAAATGGTGTTTGCCACAACACTGGTCCCAATGTGTGGGGCCGGCGTGTAGGTTAGATTGCAAAACGAGCGAAGCTTGGTCACCCAGGTACTTACAATAATAAAGTCTTTATAGAGAATTAGCAAAGCTGTGCGAAACAAGGGTGTAACCTAACTACGTTAAAATATTCAAGTGTCGTATTCCTGAGACAATTTTGAGAAAAAAGTTTAAATAAACTTGTGTCCGGAAATGGTTCGTTTCGGACATACAGGGCGTTGAAATTGTATTTTTTGTACGCTTTTTAAAAATAACTTTTGCAAAAATTGAGTTATTTGCACGAAATTTGGTATCTGGGGTTTTTTTGACGTGGGAAATCATAATTTCGTATATTTTTTCATGTAACATCTAGAGGGCGCTGCGTACACTGTCATTATTAATTTCAAATTGCCCTAACATTTTTGACAGTAAACTTTTGGTACTTTTCATGAAAAAATCTTATTCCCACACCTTTTCCAATTAAAAAAGGTATACTTCCTCAACAACGCTGGAGGTGATCTTTTTCGAGATATTTACAATTTTCTATATCAATGCATGTTACTTAGCTCCCAGGGCGCTATGTGAAGTTGCTTAGAAAAATTTCAACAATCTGTATCTCGAAAACGAATCATTTTACGATAAACATTTTATAGGAGAAAAGTTGTTTATTTTGACGAGATCTACCACATACTTAGTTTTTGGAATGTTCTCAGCAACTTCACTTAGCGCCCTAGGAGCAAAGTAACATGCATCAATATAGAAAATTACAAATATCTCGATAACGATCACCTCCAGCTTTGTTGAGAAAGTGTACCTTTTTTACTTGGAAAAGGTGTGAGAATGAGGTTTTTTCATGAAAAGTACCAAAAGTTTACTGTCAAAAATGTTAGGGCAATTTGAAATGAATAATGACAGCGTACGCAGCGCCCTCTGGATGTTACATGAAAATTGATGCGAAATTATGATTTCCCACGCAAAAAAACCCCGGATACCAAATTTCGTGCAAATAACTTATTTCTTGCAAAAGTTATTTTCAAAAAGCGAAAAAAAAATTCAATTCAATTATTATTAAGGGGGAATGGTAGGGGACCATTCTGATGTTGGTTCCAGTGTTAGAATGGTCCCCTACCATTCCCACTTAATAATAATGTGTGGGCCCTAATTTACGCCACACATTTTACATTTATTTTAACGTTTTACACTTCAATTCTCCATGCCATGTGAGTACCCATTTTGATTCCAAGTTTTGCCTTTTGCTATTTCATACTTTTTTGAAAATTGTAATTATAATTATTGTTTTTACTGGTTTCAGTTTAACCCCTGTATTACTTCAACTGAAGATGAGCATTACTATGCTCGAAAACATGTTTTTGACTTTCATGTAATGCAAACCCTTGGGTAAGTTTCTTGGGAAACTTGCTTACATACCTCCAAATATATATTGTGAAGACGACTTTGAGTTTTACTTAAACTTCTTTGACATTGAAACTCCACTTTGAGTATGGACTACTTCCTACAAATTGTTAAAGATTCTCATGTGTTACTTGGGAGTGTAGATTTCACTTTCAAAAGAAGAAGCCAAAGAAATGTGATGAAATTAAGTTTTCTTTTTTCGTAATCAAACAGTAAGCTTATGAGGATGATAACTTTGTTGGCAAAATGCGAGTCGAGTGAAAGTGACGTAGTTTTGAATAGCTTCCATTTCTTGAAATAGCACAATAATTAAAGAGAATTCCACAGCTTAAAATCGCATCCATCCACTGCACCGTTAGCAGGCTATTTCGAGCGTAGTAAATATTCCAAGCATAGAAAGTAAGTGTTTTATTTCGCCAATATAGCACAAATCCAGTTTCAATTTGCCGAGTCTTTAGTGTGAAGGTACATGTCTTTTACGGCAATCCTCTTACACGACGTCGAAAATTCTTAAGCCACAAAGCGGTGAAATAGCTGTGTAACGGAAAATTTATAATGGCTATTGAAGGAGTATTTCTCATTTCTATTACATAATGGAAGAGGAAAATCTAGCTAAAGTCTATTTCGTTTAAGATGAGTTGTAGATAGAAATGCAAATTGTAAATTCTGGAAGTCGTAGATTGACTGAACAAACAATGCATTACTTTACGAGTTTCAGCAAAGTTTAGTAAAACCTCACATAACTTGAAGTAAACAATTGCTTGTGATTTGATTTCATATTCATCATTAACTTCGCTACCTCAATCAAGAAGTTCTACAGCAGTTCCAAAATGGGACAACTTGAATGCACCCACCTTAAGACAAACGTAGACTCTATCAATTTT
This sequence comes from Chrysolina haemoptera, assembly GCA_958298965.1. NCBI lineage: Eukaryota > Metazoa > Arthropoda > Insecta > Coleoptera > Chrysomelidae > Chrysolina > Chrysolina haemoptera. Next base: position 40,061,955 of record OY282584.1, on the reverse strand, counting down.
TTAAAAAAATTTCTTTTTCTTGAAAGCTAGCGACCTAATATCCATATCTTATAGTCTTCTAGAAAACTATTGTATTCAACTCAGGTGATTACAGTGTTTACAGGATAATTCACATCGAGCTAGGTCGATCAATATCTCTATCAATTCAAGAATTTGAGACAAAAGTTGGTATACCCATCTTGAGTTTTCATGATATTCTGGATTCATCTAAGTATTTCCGTTAATCTCGATTTCCACTTATACCAGAAATTGCTCTAAACTTTTTTGATTCAATTAGGATTTTTTCAGTTTATTAGGAATTCATTCGGAATTCCTACGGAATTATATGATTACTTTTTAAATAATGTTATTAGTCTAAAATGAACGGTTTCGGGGATTTTCTTCTATAAATTTGGAGCCTCTCAGAATTATAGCTTTAGCATACAGTATCGGAAAATTTTTATCTGGGGTGTTGTACTTTACTTTACCTGTAATTCTTTATATTTATATCCAAGCTCGAAGAACCAAAAATTAGACCTTTTTAAAATTGTTTATTTTTCTTGACAACATCATAATCATTTTTTTTTTACATCACTGGTAACTTTGATATGTCACTAACATTGAAAATTAAAATACAGAGTGATAAATTAAACATATAACAAATAAATATAACATTTTCTCCCCCCAGTAATTGAACCGCAGGGAATCAATTACTTCCTAACATCCAAAATGATCAGTCTGGATACTGGCCGCCGGAAGATAGCTCCAGTACTGTTTTTCACATCGACGATCCTGACGTTGCCGTCTTTCGCTGGATATCGGTTGACGACAACACCTTTCTGCCACAGGTTTCTTGGTCCATTTGGATCTACCATTATAACAATATCTCCCAGTTGTATGACTTTTCTATTTTCGAACCATTTCGTTCTCTTGATCATGGTAGGCAAATATTCTTGTGTCCATCGACACCAAAACAAATCAGCTAATTTTTGAGCAGCCCGCCAACTTGACATTAAATTGAGATCTTTCTCATTTGTCTTTGTACAGGGAAGACCAGCGTACGATGGTCCAATTAAGAAATGATTTGGGGTCAAAGCTTCGCTGGAGTCTGAGTCGAGGGAAACATGAGTCAAAGGCCGCGAATTCAAAATATTTTCAGTCTCTACCAAAAATGTTCTCAGGATATGTTCGGGTAGATGTCTTGATTTGAGTATTTCTTTGAGAATCTTTTTTGTACTTTGGATGAGCCTTTCCCAATTACCTCCCATGTGGGGAGCTAAGGGGGGGTTGAAGTTCCACTTGATTTTCTTCAAAGTACAGAATTGCGTGATTTCATCTTGTTGTAAATTTTGAAGATTTTCTGTCAGTTCTCTTTCAGCACCTCTGAAGTTCTGCCCATTATCACTAAAAAGTTCTTCAGGAAATCCTCTTCGGCATCCAAATTGACGTAGAATGTTTATGAAAGAATTGGTGCTTAGATCATGTGCGATTTCGAGGTGTACTGCTCGTGTCACCATACAAATGAAAATCACACCATATCTTTTCTCCCTACTTCTTTTTACTGGCACTTCGAAGGGCCCGAAATAATCCATTCCAGTTTTAATGAAAGGTCTCACGGTGGCTTCTATCCGACATAGTGGAAGTTGTCCCATTATCGGTATTTGTGGAAGAGCTCTTCTATTTTTGCAGTATTGGCAATTATTCCAAACACTTTTCACAGCTTGTCGCATTCTGAGGATCCAAAATTTCTGCCTAAGGTTATTTATAACGGTTTCTTGACCATGATGGTGTACGTTCAAATGATAATTTTCAATCAATAATTTGGTAATTCTGTTTTGAGGATCTAATATTATTGGTTTTTTCATATTTTCATTAATCAGAGCGTTATCCAATCTTCCTCCCAATCTGATCAAACCTTCATCTTCTGAATATATACAAGAGAGTGTATATAATCTACTCTGAGGACTCAAGCATTTTCCTGTTCTCAACAAATTAATTTCAGTAGGAAATGCATCCGCTTGTACCTTCCTGAAAAGTAGATTTTCTGCTTCACAAATCTCGTTTATGTCTAACTCTTCTATATTCCTTCTACCGGTTTGCAAAATTTTCATAAATCTTAAAACATAAGCAGTTGCACGTACAAGTTTCGTCCATTTGGAAAATCTGCTTGGGTCCGGAACTATGATGTCTTTTTTAATAGAAGTTACAAAAATCATTTCATTTTTTTTGTATTCCAAGCTGTCCAAAGTATCAATTTTTGTAGTCTCCTTTTCTTCAGGCCAACTGTCTGGTGATAACAGCAAAAATTCAGGTCCATTCATCCATCTAGACTTTTCAGAGTAAGAAATGTCTATTGTTCTTTTTGTTGCCTCATCAGCCACATTGTCCTTTGTGCTGACATATTTCCATTCAAATACATTTGTCAATTCTTGTATTTCCCCAAGTCTCTGAGCGACAAAAACTTTGAATCTTCCAGCTTCTGAACGAATCCAATGAAGAACAGTTTTGGAATCACTCCAATAATATACATTTCGAATGTTCAATTCCAGAGAATTTTTCAAAGTATGTCCTAACCTAGCAGCCATAAGAGCTGCCTGGAGTTCCAGCCTGGGAATTGACATTGGTGGTTTCAGTGCTGCAACTCTTGCCTTTGCACTGACAAAACTGGTTTGTACATATCCATTGTGATGAATTCTGAGATACGCCACAGCTGAAAAACACTTCTCCGAGGCATCTGAGAATATGTGGAGCTGAATATCACCTTCATCCCGATCGAGAGTGAAATACTGCCTAGGAACAGCAAAGGTGAATATTTTTTTCAAATCTTTCAGCCAAGTCTGCCAATCTTGATCGAGGCTATCAGGAATTTTATCGTCCCAGCCAATCTGGCTGCGCCATATGTCCTGTAAAAGTACTTTTCCTTGTATTAAAAAATTTGCCAAAAAACCTATCGGATCAAATATAGACATTACAATTTTTAATACTTCTCTTTTTGTAGGCCTTCTATTATCTTTCAACACATCTTTCGGGATTTTATGAAACTTTGTATGAAATTCAAAGGTATCTTTCTCTGAATTCCAGAAAACACCCAATATTCGTTCTGTTGCCATGTCGTTGGTAGTCTCCAAACTTTTGGTACCTTCAGACAACAACTCACTTGGTACACCTTCAAATATTTCTTTGTGATTGGAAATCCAATTACAGATGACAAAACCTCCTTGTTTATGCACAAATATTATATCCTGAATCAATTGTTTGGCTTCCTGTTCGGTATCAGCTCCTCCCAAATAGTCATCCATGTAATGGTTTTCAACTATAGCTCTGCATGCCATCGGATATTCATTCTCAAAATATTTAGCATTTCTAGTCTTTGCCTCTTGAGCTAAACAAGGTCCACAAGTTGATCCAAAAAAAACTACCGCAATTTCATAAGTATCAGGTTCTCTATGTCTATCCATCCCTCTCCATAAAATCCGTTGAGCACAACAATCTTCTTTCCTGACTCTGACTTGTAAAAACATTTCTTTAATATCCGACGTGAAAGCATACTTTTTTATTCTGAAATTCAATAAAATAATATACAGAGAGTTGTACAAGTCAGGGCCTGTAAGAAGATAGTCATTCAGGCTCACACCTTGGGATTTACTAGAAGCGTCAAAGACGATCCTTAATTTATTCGGTTTGTTTGGATTTTGAATTCCAAAATGAGGAAGATACCAAGTTTTGTCAAATCTTTCTCTGGCATCATCTTCACTAAGTTTTCTGATATATCCCTTTCTTTCCAAATCCAAAATTTTATCACAGTACATTTTTCCGTATTCAACGTTCCTATCCATTTTTCGTTCCGTACATTCCAATCTTCTCAAAGCGTTCATTCTGCTTTCAGGTAAAACCACATTTTCATTCTTCCATAACAATCCTGTCTCATACCTTCCATCGATTCGCTTCATTGTTTCATTCAAAATCATTTGTGCTTTTTTATCGTCAGGAGAAAGTACTTTTTTTACAGGAATATGTACACATTCTGTCTTCCATTGCTCTTTCACCATATCATGCAAAATATCCAAATCATCTTTCTCTCTTCTATCACATACACTCAAATGACATACGATATGTGTAGATCGGTTATCAGTCAAATTGCCATGTAGCACCCATCCTAATAATGTTTTACTCATCACCGGCTCATTCCAAGATCTTTTTATCAATTTCCTTGACACAATCAAATGCCAGTTGTCTTGTCCAATGATGATTTTTGGTTGAGCATTTTTCATAGAGGCGATTCTATTGTCTACGTATGGATGCTTACATATTATAGCTTCTACATCAATTGTTTGAGAAGGTTAGGATAGTCTTGTTGTTCTTACATGTCTTAGTTGAAAACTTCGGTCGGATCCTCTGGAGGATAATGTAAAACTCACCATTCTTGAGTCATTTTGTCGATGAACTTCGTCTTCATTTGTCCACTGCAAACATAGAGGGTGTGAAGGTCCAGTGAGATTCAGAGAGTCTGCAAATTGTTGATCAATCAATGTTATTGTTGAAGCGTCATCCAGAAGTGCATAGGTATCCACTTTTTCACCACCTATACACACAACAACCGGTAAAATTTTCAATAAAATATTTTTGTCTGTAGCTATATGACAATTCGTTTGCGTTTCAGTCTTTACATCATCCGAACTAGTACTAGGTTTAACAAAATCATGTGAATCCTTGTGAAGCAATGCATTGTGTGGCTTTTTACATTCATGAATGCCACATATTTGTCGGTTTCTACACTGTTTCACATTGTGAAATGGTTTTAAACAAGAAAAACGAATTTTTTTCGATGTTATAAATGACCATCTTTCATCAGGAGACAACGACTTAAATTGTGAACACTCTGTGAGGTAATGTCTATCGTTATCGCAGCATAAACATTGCCTAGCAACACAATTTGTACTACTATTATTCGTTGCCAATGATACATTTCTTTTGACAGTTTTGAATTTTGAATTCATCTGACAGTTATTTTGATGTAAGGAATCGTCTTTCAAAGATTGAACGTGTGATGCAGTATTTGCCTTATCATCTAACCATTTCGAAAATTCAATTAGTTTCAGTTGAGGATTCTGTACTTTCAAGATGTGTTCTGTCCAAGATAATTTATAGAAGGTTGGTAGTTTATTCAACAATTCATTCAACAAAATAGGATTGTGCAAATGATCTTCCTCCTTTAGAGATTCTATTGTGGCGACAAAATTCTTGACTTCGTCCGAAAAATCAATAAACATTTCGAGTTTATCTTCTTTTATTTGTGGAATTTTCTTTATATCGTTAAGCAACATCATACTAACTTGATCAGGGCGTCCGAATCGACTCTGAAGTAGATCTATCACTTTTTTCACATTTTGTGGCATTATGAGAAGAGAACGAACTACTTTTCTAGCATTACCTTTTAGGCATTTTTGCAACCTAACTTGATTCTCTTCATCTGAATATGCACAAAGCGTATTAGAATTATGATACTGATGAATGAAGTTAGGCCAATCGATCGGATTTCCATCAAAAATTGGCAGATCCCGTGGTAGAGATTGTCGCGTCAGAATCTTCGTAATTTGAGGAAGATTCACTTGATCAGGGATATGAGTGGTAGAATTATGACCACTTACCTTAGATTTAACAGATTTAGTGGAGTGTTTTTCGTCGTTACTTAACCTGTATTCCCATGGAACTTGTCCGTTTATCCATTTTTCCATGTTAGGCTCATTTGACTCATGTACCTCCAACCCAAACTGCGTACTGCTATCACTTTCTTCCCCGATTTCTTCCAGTTTCAAGGCTAACTCTAGGTCTAACAACTCTTGCTGCGTCTTCAGTTCTAATTGTTTCTTCTTTATCGCATTTTGTATCTCCGCTTTCCGAATTCTAGAAGCTTGACTACATTTACTTCTTATCGACTTGTTTTGAACGGGCTGAACTAATTCTGTGGCTCCAGTCCTATTTACATCCTCTTCTGTTTGACTAATCCTGACGAGATTACTTTCGGAGTAGGCGTCTTTGGCAGCCACTTTATTCTTCAGTCGTTCGCTGCGTCTCACATAATCGGATTTTGGTGGTATATTCATTTCTCTGCTCATTATATCCAAAGTACCACAGTGCTAGTTACGTAATGACGAGAAGGACCATATGTTGTACTTTACTTTACCTGTAATTCTTTATATTTATATCCAAGCTCGAAGAACCAAAAATTAGACCTTTTTAAAATTGTTTATTTTTCTTGACAACATCATAATCATTTTTTTTTTACATCACTGGTAACTTTGATATGTCACTAACATTGAAAATTAAAATACAGAGTGATAAATTAAACATATAACAAATAAATATAACATGGGGTATAAACATAAATATACGCGAGGAACAAGGGACGCAATGATATGATAATACCACATAAATAAGACAGACGTACTACTGTGCGTCAATTCTTTCACCCCATCCGACGAATTAACAGCTCACGTCGATATCCCTTCCTCGAGCGAGTAGAGGAGAAATTGTAATGCTCTCTCAATATATAGCAAGCTATTCTTTTCGCTCTCACGAAACCACCATACCCAAGATGAAAACTTTCCGATAGTGAATACAACAAATACTTATCACAGATTAGTTTATAGTTAATAGAGTACTGGTAGACAAATTATGATGCAGCGCAAAAAATGTGATAAAAAATTGTCTTGAGAAAAAAGCATATTAAAACATGACATTTCTAATTAACAATAGTTTAATCTTTTTAGATAGAATTACCAAATTTCAAATTATAACGGCTATATTCGTTAAGTATGCCTTGTACATTTGAAGCAAATGGGACAAGGTTTTTGCTCATCATTCAATATTATGCGGATCCTGAATATATTACCGAATAATTCACTTTGTACAGAAAATAAGCAATTAGCATTATTGGTCCAATGATTGTATTACAGATATTTATTTTAGGCCTCTTCGTTAATATGCTCTCTTTGCGTTATTCATTTTATCTTGTAGTTCTGGTATATTCTCCCCCGTTTTATTTATCGTCTCTCTTAGATACCAATTCAAACTTTTTACTTCTTCAAACACTCTGTCTTTCTATATATATATCTTACCTCCATAATCTCATTATTTTTGTTTTTCTTTGGTTAATTCTAATTCCCAATATTCCATAACTTCATTCACAATTTCTTTCGTTACTTTTTTAGTCTTGGTTAGTATTGCTATATTATCAGTGGACGCAAATATTCGTCGATGCTATAAAACAAGTTTCTGTTCATTGATGCAAATGCTTGTTAGAAATCTACAAAGAGTATTTCAGGGACTACCCTATGTTCGTAAATCTTTTTCCATAACTTGTTTCAGTGTATGAATTTTTGCATTTCGAACTCCTCTATGTTGGACAATGAGCCCAACTATCTTTTTCTCCCGTTTCTTTTTTGTATTGTTCTTCAATCACCAACTGTTCATCCTCTACAGCATCATCTAGTAATAGTTCTGTATAGTATTCAAAATTCTTCTGTAATAGCAATGTACGTAACAAGTCCGGAAAACACTGTTTTTTTGGACAAGTGGACAAGATTCTAGGACGAGCGTAGCGAGTCCTGGAAGTCTGCGAGTCCAAAAAAATTGTTTTCGGACGTGTTGCGTACACAATTTTTTCGGCAACCGTGTAGAATAACAAATCGAGACACATTTATTTTTTATATTTCTTTGTAGAAGAAAATTGTGAACATTGTAATTCTTTTTTGTATTAAATATCGAAATTCTAACAGAAGATAGGCACTAACAGAAACATTCGAATTCTTATTTATATAAATATTTATATTAAAATTCGAGCATTTCCCGGACTAGTCCGAAAAGTACGTACTTCCCGGACTAGTCCAGGAAGTGATACTTTCTCACAGAAAAATCGTCCGGGAAGTAGTTACTTCCCGGACGGTTGCCAAAAAAAGCTTTTTCTATTCCTATTTTCATTGTTTTTTTCAGTTTCGAGCACTTTCTGATCCATCCATTCCCTTTTACTCTGCATCATCATCTTCTTTGCTTGTTTTCTCAATGTTCCAAACTCTTCTATATCTTGGATTTTATTGGTCCCCATCCATTGATCACTCGGCCGTATCTTATTCCTTTACTTTTTCAAATGCATCATGTCTAGATTTGTTTTGCAACTAACAGGTCTACGTGTTTCTTTTGTACTTTCTTTAATATTGTTTTCGTCTCTATATCATCTACTTTACTCGTGTAACTTAGCTGTGCTGTTAATTCCTCCAAGTATTCATTTCTTGAAGTAATATAGCATATTTGTCCCATTTTTGTCTCTAACAACAATTAACTGTCATATTTTTTTTTTACTTTTTGCTCCTCTCTACGCACTCACGTATTTTATGGTCGAGTATTTTTTTTGTTGAAGAGTATGTAATCTATTCATTTCTATTTGTACTTTTATTCGGTCTGGTGATTTTTTTTCATGTTATTTTGTTCATTTTAGGGTCCAGAATTTTGTTGACATCAGTTAGTTGCATAGTAAGTTTTTTTTACCAAAAAACGAAGATCCACCAAAATATATTGTGGAGGAAGAAAAGTATAAATAGCAAATTTATAAAAGTTTTTTAATTCTATTTTTGGAATATAATAACATAAGCAGTAATTGTAATAAGTTTGTTCTTCAAGAAAAACCGAAATGAGATCCAAAAAGGCCAAAGTTTTCAATGAAGAAGTGAAAAAATTCCTGAATGAGACATCAGACGATAAATATCGTTAAAATAATTACTCTGTTCTAGGCGCGTTCCTACGGAGGGGGGAGAAATAGGGTAAATACCCCCCAAGACTGTCTTAGTTTGACTGAAGGTTAGGATTTGAACTCTTTATGTAGAACATAATATATATGAAATATTTTTTCAATAGTAAAGAATATACGAATAGGATGGTAACTAGTTTTTAGCTAACGAAAACCCCATGGAATTACCCTCGACACACATCTGCTCTGTTCTTTTCATATTAGCAACTATAACCTGAACTTTATCAGAACTAAAATTAGTTTTAATATCTGGTTTTGCTTGAGAAAATGAGGTATGAAAATGATATTCCTGGGGAAGCTGAACAATCAAGTTTTCGTCTTCGAATATTATCCTGGGAATGTCACGAACAATCTACTTCGAAATAGCTCCTATTTGCTAGGTGAACATTCAGTTTACTCTAAGGCGAACAATGATCCCTAGAAGATGCATTATCACGAGACGACAGACAGACTCGGAGACAACGTCATGTCTAAATTAATGCAGAAATTGTGTACCGATGTCAGGACCTTGTAAAACGTTCCGAGTAAATTACGGAATTCCGTAAGATTCAGACATCAGCGAAGGTGACGCTAGATCGTTACATCTTTACGATTTATTAGGCAAGCTGATTTATGGATACAACTTCATGTGATACTTGCAGTCATGAATGTCATTATATTGTTTTACAGTATGCAGAGTACTGTGCACAGAATGTTGCAAGATTCTGAAATTGAAGGTGAATATCTTTTATTGTGGACCAGAGGTGCACTTACTCGAAATGTTCGATTAAATTAATTATTTAAATATGTTTTTATTTTTTATAAAATTTTATTTTTTTGTCACCTTATTTTCTCTAATGACAAGAAGGCTGTATTCAAACTTACACAGAAAGAAAATACCAGGTAAATATAACAAAAAATAGTTTACATATTAGAAAAACTTCTTTCGCTATAGCGGCAATGAACATTTCTGTTAATCGTATAATTCATTTCTTTCAAATGCCCAAGTGCGAATATTCAATATCAAGAGACACTTGGTACTTGTACAGAAAGTTGGTTCGTTTAACAAATCAACTTTTAAAAAATTGCTATTTTCAGTTTTCTCACAACTTTTTTCCCATATGGTACATACTTTTTGACGGTCACTGTATATATATATACAGGGTGGGGCACCGAAAACGAAACAGACCGAATATCTTCAAAACGCATGTGTTGTGAAGAAAATGCAAAAACACGTCGATTTTTAATCCAAGGGGGACATCTTCCTATCATAACCTCAACTGTCATACCTATCCCCCCACCCCTTGGTCGCTATCACCCAATCAATTTGAATAGGGAAAGTACTAAGTGTAACACATCATTAAAAAGGTAATTTCATAAGGAATTCAGCCATGTCAATTTTTGCTACCTAACTTTCTATTTTGGCGCCCTCTTGCGGGAAAAACAACTGTTCCGTATTCCAAATTATGATACTTCATTTGCAAGCTAATTTAACATAAATTCGGTGACACTGAATTATGGAATTTTTCTAAGGCAAAAAACAAAATGGCGGCTTCAGAATGGGACCATAATTTCAGATCTTGCCTGCCATTTTGAAGCCGCCATTTTGTTTTTTGCCTCAGAAAAATTCCATAATTCAGTGTCACCGAATTTATGTTAAATTAGCTTGCAAATGAAGTATCATAATTTGGAATACGGAACAGTTGTTTTTCCCGAAAGAGGGCGCCAAAATAGAAAGTTAGGTAGCAAAAATTGACATGGCTGAATTCCTTATGAAATTACCTTTTTAATGATGTGTCACACTTAGTACTTTCCCTATTCAAATTGATTGGGTGTTAGCGACCAAGGGGTGGGGGGAGAGGTATGACAGTTGAGGTTATAATAGGAAGATGTCCCCCTTGGATTAAAAATCGACGTGTTTTTGCATTTTCTTCACAACACATGCGTTTTGAAGATATTCGGTCTGTTTCGTTTTCGGTGCCCCACCCTGTATATATATATATATATATATATATATATATATATATATATATATATGCAGGATATAAATAAAACGATTATTTTCACCATTTAGTGAAGAGAATGCCTATTTTATGGGTGAGTTGAAAATGAGGCGGGAGTGAAACAAAGTTTTTTTTTTGGCATGTATAAGTGGGACCTGCCATTACTTTAAAGTTGTTGCATATAGTCCAAAGAGGGTATGGGTTGCTGCTCCAGTATAATAATTCCATATTTACTAAATTATTCATGATATTTGGATCATCCGCAAATATCTCCGTGAAGTGCGACAAAACACATTTTTGGTACCCAAATACTCGCATATTATATTTGCATGAGAAGGTAGGTGTCTTCAGAAACGATATGAACTTTTTCTTTTCATTCTTCGATAATTTTCAGCAGAGTTATGACCAATCAAATATTGGGCTCCGTCAGAACTTTCTGCGGCGGTAAGGGTGAACCTGAAATTTGATGTCGGCGTTCAATCACGTTTTCTGAGAAAACTAGCGTATTTCACAAGAAATTACTAGAAATAATTTTTGTGGAAATTTTAATTGTTTTTCACCCTGTTGAGTTGTTTTTTCGATAAATCATTTACTTTCCAATATTACAGCAAAAATCTATTTATATATTTTTAAACGAATATAGATATATATATATATGGGTGTAACATAAGTACGTTGAAATATTCAAGTGACGTATTTCTAAGACAATTTTAAGAAAAAAGTCTAAATAAACTTGTGTCCGGAAATGCTTCGTTTCGGACATACAGGGTGTTGAAATTGATTTTTTTTGTACGTTTTTTAAAAATAACTTCTGCAAAAAATATGTTATTTGCACAAAATTTGGTACCCGGAGTTTTTTTGACGTGGGAAATCATAATTTCGTATTATTTTTCATGTAACATCTAGAGGGCGCTGCGTACGCTGTCATTATTTATTTCAAATTGCCTTAACATTTTTGTCAGTAAACTTTTGGTACTTTTCATGAAAAAAGCTTATTTCCACACCTTTTCCAATTAAAAAAGGTATACTTCCTCAACAACGCTGGAGGTGATCTTTTTCGAGATATTTACAATTTTCTATATCGATGCATGTTACTTAGCTCCTAAGGCGCTAAGTGAAGTTGCTGAGAAAATTTCAACAATCTGTATTTCGAAAACGAATAATTTTTCGTTAAAATTTTATGGAAGAAAAGTTGTTTATTTTTGACGAGATCTACCAGATACTTTAGTTTTTGTAATGTTCTCATTAACATTAACTCTCCGTCATGAACCAGTCATAGATATGCAGTACCCTGAAACTAGTATTCAGGTAGTCGAGTAGTCACCTAGTTTTGATAAAAATTTGCTAGTTGTTACAGGAGTTATTCTTGTGGGAAAACTTTGCCAGGTGTTGTGCAAAGGTGATTCGGCAGTCGTATGGGATTGTTAGATTAATTTCTTTTCGATGCTTGCCGGCAAACTCCTATAGTATAAGAAATTTAAAAAAGGCTGGATTATTATTAATAATCCGTTTTCATTTTATGAAGTAAATTATTATAAGACATATTTTTTTTTATTTTTTATTAAAAATCTCTGTTTTTTAAGGTTTCATTTAGACTAGCCAATGGTTTGGAATGTGAGTGACATTTATTAAATGATGATGAAATTTCACATTCTAAACCATGGGTTAGTCTAACTGGAACCTGAAATACTGGAACCTGAAATACTGAAACCTGAAATACTGTCCCTAAGACTTTCAAATGATAGCAACCCAACTTTCAAACGGACGGACGGAACATTGAAAAAAATGGTAAAAAATATATTTTTTGCTTATAACTCAAAAACTATAATTTTTTTGTGAATAACGTTTCCATTCAAAATGAAAGTACATACAATTTCCTTCAAATTCCACTGTTTGGATTTTTTTTCCGACAGGCAGTTCGGGCTCAAACGCCACATAAAAATTGGCGTATTTCAGCAAACACACAATTTTTTTTCACTCAAAAACTATTATTGACTTTTTAATGACATTTTTAGTGAATTTATCAAGGAATTATATTGCAATAAAACTAAAGTAAAAAATATTCTCACTATTGCTCGTCATTAGAGCAGTTTCAATCAAAGGACTAATCTGACAGTCTTGTTTGCGGTTATGTCGATGACTGCTAGTGACAGTTCGATGAGAAAGGAGTGTTGAGAGTCTAACACAACGCAAACCGGTTCTGGGCCATTCAAGGCGTTACTTGCTCCTCTTCATTGCCTCTATAACCTGTGTGTGTGCTGGTACCCAAGCTAGGGTCATTCTGTTCTGACTGACGAGCTCTTTTAGGGCTTCTATGCAACCCCAAACAAGTATTGAAGTAACTCACATTGAGTTGACTGCTTTAATTGCAGCTTTGCTATCTGACAATGTTTTTTTCTGAAAACTCATGTCTCATTAGCTCTTGTGCACAATGGTGTATTGCGAGGATTTCTGCTTGAAATATCATCGCTTGTTCACCCAGGCTCAATGATATTTTCATCTTCGACTTGGTTCCGTAAATGCCGGCTCCTGAACCTTCATCAGTTTTTGAGCCATCAGTGTAGACAGCGATTTCCGCATTGATGGGAGGTCCCTCCTTCCAAGCATCCCTGTCCGTTATACTTAAAAGTTTTGTCAAACCTACATTTGGGAAGTATGCCATCTAATGGCATTCTTGTAACAAGGTCGTTTTAGAACAAGCCGTATAGCTTGTTGTAGTATCTCCCGTGCATATTGCTAATGGGTGCTTGTCCTCTGAGTAGCCTGTTCGTGACTGACCTGGCTTCGCCTTGTATGTATATGTGTAAGGGAGACAGGTTGATCAAGACCTCTAAAGCGGCTGTTGGGGTGGTTCTCATGGCCCTGGTGGCACTCAGACATCTTGTCTTTGTAATCCTCTGATCCGTCGAACCATTCCTACCTGCTTGCCACCATACCACCGACCCATACGTTATCATGAGCCTGATAACACAGATTGATGGCTACTGTACTCTTTTCCAAAACTTTTTGTAGGTGGTAGTTCCAAGTTAACTTATGGTCGAAGATTACTCCTAAGTATTTTACCTCTGGGGCAAATGGAATTTCCATTTCGTTCAGTACAGGTGACCCAAGTCTTTTTCAGTTCTTCTTGGGACTATTCTGGTTTTATGAGGGTTCACTGTCAGCTCCTCTTCTTTACACCACCTGTCGATTATATCTAGGGCTGATTGTGTATGCTCCGAGACTGTCTTTGCGAATTTGACTTTTGCAATAATCGCGAGGTCGTCGGCATATCCTAGGCAATGAGAGCCTCTAAAAATAGGCTTTCAATTATTTCGTCCATTAGGATGACCCAAAGTAGGAGCGGAACCCGTTTTTTACTAGAGCATCTGCTATAGACTCGTTGGACACATTGTTGTAGGCACCCTTGATCTCTATAAATGTTGTTATAGTGGCGTTCGTTGAGCGACCTTGTTTGTAGTACCTCATCTCTTATGTATCTTTCTATCAGCCTATCCAACGTTTTTGATATATTAGAATTATGGGACGATATGCCTTGGGTGTCTTGTCGCTTATTCTCCGTACTTTTGGGAGATAATAATATATGATTTTCACCTAAATACGGGGTATATTCCATCTACTCCAGGGGATTTGTATGATTTGAATTTACTGATAGCCCACCTGATTCTATTTGATTTCGATATTTCCATACCAAGCATCCATTCCAAAGCTGTTTGCCTGTTTGACCAGCTTCTGGTGCTGTCTACTGTTGTCGGACTCTTAAGAATTACTGAGGCTGGAAAGTGTGGTTCTGTGAGCATCCTTAGACTTTCCTTGAATGTTGTCGTTCTTTTTCGGTACCTCCTTTGGCTAAAGCCTTATGGATCTCAAGTATCCATAAGGGTATCTGTAACCTCTTCTCAAAGTTTCTTCCATGATTGTCTTCTGGCCTTTCCAATTTCTTTATTGTATTGCGTGAGTTTAGCCTTGTATGTGGTCCAATCTTGGTCAGAGGTGGAACATGACTGAAAACGGCCGATCCCGCCTATAAGCTGTCGCTTAGACGGATAGACCGGCAGGTGAGGGAAGGCATCTTGTATAGGGATTAATTAATCACGTCCCCTCACTTTTCAGCCTCTCCTACTACTCTACCTCATAGGCGGGCTCAGCAGTTTTCAGTTATGTTTGTAATTTTTTTTCACCCCATTGGCGGCATTGAGAAATGAGAATATATGTTTTATAGTACTATACTTTCACTTTCAAAATCTGTTTGTGAGATTGAAATCGGTCTATCACTAGAGCATCCAGGCACGCTGCAAGATAGTGCAAAAAAAATCAAATTGCAAATATGCCAAAACTAATAGTCCGACAGCGCCTGTTTTGCGCATAAATGAAGTACACATGTTTCACTACTTTCGATAAAACGTTCAACCCTATAAATTACAAAATGACGGAGTTGTGAATTTTTCAATTAAAATTAAATTAAATTTTCCAGGTTTTTCAGTCTTTCTCCTTTACCTACTTAATAATGATCCGATCGGGTCATGCTAAATCTAATTTTGTTCGTATTTCATTTCTCTATAATTTTTCTCACTGGAGCAACCAGATTGGTTTATTATTTTTCATTTTATAAGCAAAACACTGAAAAAAATGTTTTTTGTATTTAAATGTTGATAACAAATCAATAAATGACAGTTGCGACTCCAAAACATAACAAAATATAACTACGGACTGTCTTCCATGTGGTGGCACAGTCGGTGTTCTAATAGTATATTTGTTAAAACATTTATTTTATGCTTTATTGATTGGTGTATCAATCAATCGATCGTGTTCTAGCCCGGTATGTACTGAAATTTCTTCTGAAGCGTTCTCTCAGATGTTGCATATACGTTATATCACATTTCAAGGAGATTGATTCATAATGGAGATACTTCAAACTAGAACGTAGCAACCAGTGCATAAGGAAGACACAAATATCTTACTATAAGCCTCCATAAGCCTCAAATATCTATATCCACTGAAACTGCTTTATTACAGTTTCACGTTGGCTGACCTCATGAATATAGGACAATAATAATTGAGTTAGAAGGGTTTAGTTCTCAGATATCATAAATATTCAATAACTAGGTTCATGAACTATTAGAAATATGATATAGACGAAGTGTAGTATTTCGCTTAAGGAATGTTCACCTTAAGAACAGAATGACATTTATTGATTATAATCCTGAACTCTTTTCTTTCGTTATTCGGTTTTTCTCTATATATTGAGTTGTCTTTCCTAAACTGTCAGCCTGTTATGTTTTGTTTTGAAAACGCCATGACCAACCGAAGGAATTTCTAGAAATTAATTACCATGCACTATTTTACAAGTAACAAACATCTCCTTATTCACTAACATGAACAGCTGAAATACGAATGTGGTCAGGTTTACGGATTAACGACCCACAGGGCTTAAGTGCACCTGACTAAAGATTCGGATGGCTGAGATCGAATTCCAGCTCGTCCATATTTTTATTTCATTTTTTAAATTATTTATTTTAGTGTCTGCATTTTCCACTAAGAAATTTCTCTCCTTTTCTTAATGTAATCTGAATTTCACAGGCAATAATTGTAGAGTTGATTTTCCAGCTTCCTCAACACTTATAGAAGGAAGACAATCACTTTTTTGCATGTTTCAGAATTTCACAATTTTTGTTGTAAAAAATAACAACCAGTTAGTGAGTAAGACACAACCTGCCACATTATTTTTTGATGCAATTTAAAATAATTTCATTCCATTGATGTAGTGATTGAGAATACAATGTGTTTTGTATTCCAGATGTATTTTTTCATCTACTTAAGAAAATCAATTCTTTTATTAACATAGTGAAACTAACAAGAACAAAGTAAAAACATCAAAATGATTGATCGGCACTCCGGGTATTGGTGGCGCATTCGCTTTCAGAGCTGCAGGGAAACCCGGAAAAACCTGCAACACCACATCATCTGAAGAGTTGGAATTCCTTGATAGAGAACTTCTAAAGAGGTCCGACGAATTGTGACAATCTGCTCTACGGTAAAATAGGATGTATGGTGTCTTCGAAGGCTATTATTAACTGAAATAAACTGATATATTTTTTGTGGATTGTGATAAAGGGTTTGTTATTGAATATCTCAAAATTTTCAACAGTGGCCCATCGTTGCCAATTCTTGTTTATTGTCAGAGTTGTACAATTTTGTCTTTACAATTACAGCATCAATAGCTGCATAACAGTGCCAAAATATTGAAATGAAATTCAAGATTTCATGACCATCACCAATTTTTTTCATCACCAAAAATCCAGAAAATAAGTTTACAATTTTTTTGAATCGAATCTAACTTCGCTACTGGACATGGGATAGTTTCAACTGGGTGTTAACAAAGTTCCATAAAATATATAAATTCATAACGGTGTAATTAGCATTATTAACGTTACTGGAATATTTCGAATAATCGTCCTGTATATCAGAATATGGTAATTTCCAATGTCCTAGAGACCGTTATCAGTTCGTATTCGAAGACATTTGTAACCAAAAGTAATTCATGATATTGTCAATCTTTTTTTCCTCTGAATACCTTTAAACGCCCTACTACCATTACGACCGCCACGGTTCATACAGACGATAAGTCAGAAAACAGTCCGCAAGAACACTAAGTTACACTTGTGATAATGAAATAATTTTAAAGAAGAGCTGAAAGCCTAACTATTTATGAAACTCAAAAGCTACAAAGGTAACCCTACACCTCTCCATCGAATTAATGAAAATTTATCATGATTCTGGATACAATCATGAAATTTTTCAGATTTTTTTTCACTAATTTCTCGAAAAATATCCATTCAAACAGTTTCTAGTCGAATTTGATTTTCTAGCACCCATCTAGAAGTAACGAAATGTTTCTGACGGGGGATTTTTCTAACAGAATAAAGAATAGTAATTTATGTATCAAGTGAGTAGAAAAAACATTTTACTCACGAGTTTCATACAGTATTTTTTCTACAACTTTCAAAAAAAATAACCAATTCATATTTTTTTACAAATATGACCATTTTGACAGATATAAAAGCTCCTCTTCAATTCGAAGAAATGAGGTTAAAAAGTGGGTTGGAACAGGTGGTAACTCACACGTATGTTTCTACAGAAATATGCTTCAATATAATTAACGTTAAAGAATTCGACTCAATACGATGTCTTTCACATCAATAATGCTTTCTTTGAAAGAAATTCCACTGCACCAATTCAAAGTCTCTTGTTGAATTAAGCAACGCTTCAGTGCGTAGCAATCTTGAATTTGTTTGGAGTCTAATACCGAGTAGGTATAATAGAGTGCAGATGAGATTTTTATCCTGCTTGAACAAAAGAACGAATTACAACCGTCTCCATCCATCTAATGAAACCCGTTTGGAACACTTCACTAAGTGTTCTCGAAAAAATTTCAAGTAATAATTGGAATTTTAGTGATATTATAAGTGAAAATTCTGTTATCTTCACTAAGAATGTATGAACAAATGAATAAAATTTATTATCAACCATAATCTGTTAAGTCGCGACAATTTCAAAATATACGAAGTACACTTTCAAGCTCACTCTAATAAGCACACGCAAACGGCATCGTCTGGTTTACCGCAAAAATGACGTTATATCGTGGAATAAAAGGAAAACTTTCAAAAAGCACCAGCTCCTCAAAATACTTTCATCGGCCGTTATCACTATCTCATAAAGCTTATCCTCCTATATGCAAGCTTGAAACTTTTTTCCGCTCGTATTATTCTCCGATATAATACGAAGATATAAAATTCAAAGGTGACCTCTTTTTAGGATTATTGTTTCATATATTTCTTTTCATCTCGGCACTTTATGCTGAAGCCGAATTTGGGAAGGGTGATTTATAAACAAATGAGCCCTCTGCGTCAGTGGCGGCGTGGAATCAGGTGAATCAGTTATTAGCTAGGAAAGATATCTATTCTTACTAGAAATGCGTGAAAATATTGAAATTGAGAAAAAATGTGAGTTTCTGCTAAAGTTGTCGACAAGCTACTGAAGTTTTTATAGAAGAACCGTATAGGTTTTGCGCCAAAAGATTTTTTTATACTTTCAAGAAAATATGTATACCTTTAAAGGTTGTAGTTTAATTTTGTAACCCATGATATCTCATTGATTTGAAGCTAAATACTTCAAGTATTTTCATAATCAGTAAATTATTACATTTTTTCTGGTGTTCCGAAATGCACTCGAGTTTGTGATAAGATTATGTTTGTTTTAAAATTGAAAATAAGGGAAAAATGGCGTAGATACAATTATTTATTTAATCGAACTGAGTGATGAACGACATCGGCAGTCGCCAGAAGAAACTTCAAGGTGATATTCAATTGAAAGTTGTGTTACTGATGGAATTGCAACACCCATATTGTTCAAAACGGAAAGGTACCCTCAAATAATCGCTCCTAGCTATCATTTGTCAAATAGCAAGAAGCACTTTTCATCACTTCGTCATGTTGAAAAATCATAATTTATCAGTTTATTCGTGAACAAAGTTTTAAAGAGTTCCCAAAGGAACTGAAGAAATACAATCAGGTTTCGTTGGGAGTGTTTCCAAAATTGAATGATCTCCAACAAAGGCGGATTAGAACATTGATGAGAAAGCAATACAAAAAAGTTTAAAATGGGAACATTCTCCATTTGAATTCAAAAATGTGATTTTCTTTGTAATAACTAACAGAAAACAACTACTTCTCCGTCTGAAGACACGCTGGACATTGAAATATATCTGATAGGTATGGTGAAAAGACTCAAACTGAAAAGAAAATATCTTGAAGAGAAAATTCGCATTTTTATTCAGATAGTTTATTTTTTTAATTATCTCTAGTTTTCATCGAAAATTCAAATAAATAATTGAGATGGGGAGAATTTTATTCAAAAATATCACTCACAGATTGTTCCCCTTTTCAACATGAATACCTCCGAAGAGGTTTTCTTGAACGAAGGAAAATAGCGACTAAAGTTTATCTTTCAGCCGTAGATGATTCCACAACTGATTTTATGAACATCCTATGTTTATATTTTCAAACAAAAATAAAATTACAAAAAAGTTTATTTTATCGCAACAAGTAACTTCTGATGTCGTTTGTCAGTTGTAATGATTCAAGTTTGAATTCGTGGCCAACTTTGTTCGACTGAACAATAAACTCCATTTTCGCCATTTTTCGATCAATTTTCAATTTTCAAGGGAAGCGTTATCACAAGTTGCAAGTTACGAATTATTGGAAAAAAATTTCAGGGCGTCAGAAAAAAAATGGAGACCCTTTTGGTTAAACCAAAAGTGGAAAATTATCAGTAGTGGCGTCAAAATATGCGTATTCAAATGCTTTAGCGGCATACCAAATTTGAAACCTGAATCTCCAAAACTATAGAAAAATTGGGGGGGCGTACCTCATTTCGTGGTCACCCGGTATAAGTGAAAGCAATTCTAGGGAAAAAGTGGTCATTTCAAGGGAATAAAACTAATTTCAGCCTTCCACTGTAACTTTTGTAGCAAATTTGTTCGTTTGCCCTTTTACACTTGTATAAATATCTTTGATTTTACATTTTTTCATTTTTAGATTCTGGAAGGTTGAAGTTCCGAGAATACCAAATGGGTTCAGAACTTCCAATAAAAAATGTTCTCTATTGTTGCAAAATGACCTTGAATGATAAAAAATGTTCTAGTAGCTTTTGAAGAAATCTATAAAATTTTATAAATTAATTTAGAATTTTCAAAAAACTTTTAGAATATGTATCCCAAAATGATAGAAACCATAATTTGGAATGTATAAAAAATGTACAGTTTTGAAAAATACATAATTAAAACTACTAAAATAAATTAAAATATATCTGTATAGAATATATACTTCAAGTTCCAACTGTTGTGTGGGGATGTTCCAAAAAAGTTCTAGAAATATTAAGAAAATTCTAATACAGTATAGAAGTTACAATTAAAAAATGTTTTTTGGTGTAGATAATGCAGAATCTCTGTTTCATAACAGTCCTTAACACTTTTAGGAAGGGCTAAACATTTCCAAGACAAAATATTTCGAAATTTTTCAGAATTTTGGAAACTTCTAGGTTATCCCAAAGTAATAGAGAACGGTACGTGATTTTAAAATATTGTTATTTCAGTCGAAATAATACTTGATAGCATTGCGATACGAATGTTCAACACCCACGACAGTAGTTGAAGGTTAGTATGTATAGGCTTGCTTTCAGTCAATTTCAAAAACAGAAATTGTTAATTTAAAATCATCTGGTATCCAGAAAAAATACACGATCAATAGTTTCTGAGAACAGGTGAACGAACAAACGCAACCGGAGACAATTCTATTTTATAATGATTGGTGTTATCGAATTCGTATAATGGAAAATACATACAGAGTGGGCCATTGAAAACGAAACAGCGGCTCTGTAGGTCGGCAGAACCGAGTTATATAAAAACGCTCGGACACGTCAACAACATTTTCGAGGGGGACATCGTTCACGCTGAAATTCACCCGAAATACATTCCATCCCTCGGAGCTATGACCGCCACCCCTAAATTTTTAAATGGCAACATATATCAAGTGATACCTCATTTGAAAGGTATGTTCCTTCTTAATATCAAACAACAAAAATAAATTAATTCTATCGATTCGTTTCCGAGATATAGGAACATGAAGTTGGAAAATCACTTTTTTTTCACTCAATCAATAAAAATAAGATCTAACAATGCAACTGTTTAACGATAATTATCATTGTCAAGGAATTAAATGATCTAACTGTTTACCAACAAATAACATGCAATTCCGTTTCAAATTCTTATTTCATCTTCAATTACTTGATCGAAAAAATGTTAAAGTTCTTGAGAATCGATAAAAAGACGTTTTCTCGAATTCGACTCCAATGCGCGTACAACAAAAACATGTATGCGATAATTTTTTTCGCCAAATCGCAATTTTGGACGTCTGGCAATGTCAAACTGATCGTTGATTGAACGACATTAGAGTGAATTACAGCTGCTGAATATTTCCTCAATAATGGTGTATACGATCGCGGAAAGAGTTGAAATAATAACAATTTTTTTCAAGAATGATGAGTGCGGTAACCGTACAGCTAATTTGTTCAATGAAACGCATCCAGATAAACTTGTTGCTAGAAAATACGTTCTAGAATTAGTGCAAAAGTTTCGTCAAACTGGATCAGTAGCCAACAAGAAACGAGACCCAGAACGTGAATTTCCTGTGAGAAATGAACCTGTTGAAGTTGCACTTTTAGGACAAGTTCATGCAGACCCAACATTGAGCACAAGGAAATTGGCAAGTGTTACCAATATTAGTAGAACCAGTATCCGCCGAATCCTGAAACATCATAAACTTCACCCCTACAAAATACATTTGGTACACCAACTGAATGAAGATGATTTTGATAGGCGACAGGAATTTCGTGAAATTATGACTACGAAAATAGATGCTGATGAGAGTTTTCTTTTCAACATCTGCTTTTCTGATGAGTCTACATTCTTTTTGAATTCGACTGTGAATCGTCATAATTGTCGTTATTGGTCAGATGCCAATCCACATGTTTTCCACGAAGTCCATACTCAAACTCCCGAAAAACTCAATGTCTGGGCCGGTATTTTTGGGGACCGTTTGATTGGACCAGTATTTCTCGACGGTAACCTGACAGGAGAAACTTATTTGGAATTATTGAATGAATTTGTTTATCCACAATTAGTAGACATCATTGAAAATGACAATCGTTACCATGAAGACCACTTGAAATTTCAACAAGACGGGGCACCTCCACATTATGCACAGCCTGTTAGGGCGTTTTTGGATAGAATGTTTCCTGGAAGTTGGATTGGAAGAAGAGGCGCTATAGAGTGGCCAGCCAGATCTCCAGATTTAACCCCACTCGACTTTTTCCTGTGGGGTCACTTGAAAAACAAAATCTATGCAACCGAACCAGAATCTCTGGAAGAATTACGACGTAGAATTATTGAAGAATGCCGTCGAATAACGCCGGAAATGCTACGAAATGTGAGGTCTCATTTTGAGCAGAACTTGTACTATTGTATGGAAATGGGTGGTAGACAGTTTGAACATTTAATTCATTGACAATAATATTTATTGCGACAGTTGCTTTATCAGATATTGTTTTTATTGATTGAGTGAATAAAAAGTGATTTCCCAACTTCAAGTTCCTATATCTCGAAAACGAATCGATGGAATTGATTTATTTTTATTATTTGATATTAAGAAGGAAAATACCTTTCAAATGAGGTATCACTTGCCATATGTTGCCATTTAAAAATTTAGGGGTGGCAGTCACAGCTCCGAGGGATGGAATGTATTTCGGGTGAATTTCATCGCGAACGATGTCCCCCTCGAAAATGTGGTTGACGTGTCCGATCGTTTTTATATAACTCGGTTCTGTCGACCTACAGAGCCGCTGTTTCGTTTTCAATGGCCCACTCTGTATACTATAAATACTTAGATCTATCAAGATGGAATGTGTCAATGAATGCAACGGCTAAGCGAACAATCTATGTCGATTGCGTATAGGACTTTTGTGACATGTGATGTACAAAAAAGATCAAAGATAAAAGGCAACCAACAATTGCTGTACCCATTAAATTGATTCTTGCTGCCGCCTCTGTTTAACGCTGTTCTACCTTTCATGTGGTCGGTAAAAAGGAGCTCTTCTTGCTATTTTCTGTCGAGGGACGCTTCACATAAAAATTTGAATATCAAAGTAGACTGGATCGTTGAAAATATAAATGGCTCTTGCAGTTTCGAACTCGTCTCATCCGACTTCATCTGCATTTTTTTGAAGAAGTGCCAATGATGGACATTCTCAAGCTGTCCAATCTCTATTGATATGTATGGAAATTTTGTTAGTACCCTAATTTTATGAAAACCTCATTCCTTCACGAATTTAAATTTGGAATTTCAGCCAGCTTGCCGCTGTATTTCCTTTGTAGTAAAGCTGCTTATACTTTATTTTACTATCTGTCAGGTGAATAGTTATTTACCTAACAAGTGCGGAAAGTAGTACTTTTCCGCACGCGACGGCACTTGCACGAACGACGCGGAGCGGAGTTCGGGCAAGCCGTTAAGGGCGGAAAAGACATTTTCCGTAAGAGTTAGGTACAATATTTTTCCTACGAGTGTTTTTGTCCATCTTATTTATGAAAAAACAAAGTTTTTAATAAACAAGTTTTTATAATAATGCTACAAAATGACTAATAAGACAGAATAGTTACATAGATCATTTAGTTAGTCCTAAATATCATCATTTTCAAAGATACAAAAATCGTGCGGAAAAGTAAAAATCGTACGGAAAAGTAAAAATCGTGCGGAAAAGTAACTTTTCCGAACGATTTTAAATCGTACGGAAAAGTACAACTTTCAAAACGAAAAATCGTGCGGAAAAGTTACTTTTCCGCACGCTCGTAGGAAAAATAATAATTTAAATTGCAAACATCAAAGTTATGTGTTTTGATTAGTTTTCGACATTGATGATCGGTGGGGACAAATATTTGTTAATACACAGATGCTGCAGTTGAGAAGAATATTCCGTAGAATACAGTGAAAAACGAAACAAGAATTACCAAGCAATTTGACAGGTTTTATGTTATCAAATCGATATATTGTCAACACAAATATATTTCGTGTCATGATTTAGCATTTAGATTCATTGGAAATTCCAATACAACTTGTTCAGCGGGCTCGTATTTTCAGCTATGGAATTACAATTAAATTTCAATTAATTATAATAATAATATAATACGTGTATCAAATGACCATAATCAACACAATCAAAACGAAAATGTCCTTAGTTACAGTTAATCATACCGGTGGGAACTAAAAAACTATAGTATATTGTACAATGAACATAAAATAGGTCATTTCATGCAAAGTGTACACTATACTTTTTCTAAGACCATCTGAATCATAAACAAATCTGTAATACTTTTAATAACATATATGGAAATGAAGATACAAATATTGAATATTATAATAAAAATCGAACACTAATCGATTTCAAAAAAGAAAATAATAAGATTTATGTGGGATTTGAACCCTCACCCCCACTATCCGAAACCTGAAAGTTCCCTCACTCTTCACTCGCTGCTACGAGCTCACTGATGATGTAGAATTGAAATAGTGTTTTACAATCGGTCTACTTCCTTGATCGATAAAGCACATAAAATGGGCATATTTTATATCTCCATGTGGTCGTAGAAAAAAATAGTTATGGCTTTTTCACGTGTATTCATCCAGGGGCAGCGTTTTTCTACACTCACGAAAGGTAAGAAAACTCTCAACCTCTATCAATCGCAATGTGTTTAATAATGTCTGAGATTTTTGTTAAAATTTAACGTGACGAATAATTGACTAATATACTTATCATACGATTATTTATAAGCTGATACTTTAGGTATGTTGACGTCCGAAGGCTGAATTGTGATGAATTGTATAAAATAATGGGAAGTTCATGTTCATGATACAGTTCGGTTATTTTTGAGTTTAGAGTATTTATTGAATTTTAGGCAATAAAAGGGAATACACATACATAATCACAATTATTGTACTAAAAATTTTTTGATTTGAAATAAAATGGTTTCTCAAAAGTGTAAACTGTTTGAAATTTAAAGAAATTTTTTTGATAGGTACTTTTTAATAGATGCACGGGAAGTCCGTCGGCTAACCCATACAATGATCTTTTGGCTTTCCAATCTTTCTAAGAATCGTCTTTAGTGATTATTTTTGTTTTTTGAAATGTTATCTGGTGTTCAAATGATTGAGTAGAGTAGGAAAACGAAACAAAACTCACCAAACTAAGATGGTGTGACATCGTGCCCCATTACAGAAATATTCCTCTATCTACTATAAATCTCATCTCAGCAAGCCATATGAAATTGGGGAACTGGTACTGTACCTGTAAAAAAAAACTTCGTTGGTCAACTAGAACAAGACATTCATCCAATTACAAGAAGAGCCAATAATATTTTACAAAGGTTTCTTGCACTGCACCCCAAAAAGGCTTATTTTGATCAATTCTCACCTAATATCCCGGTATATTTTGGTAAGTATAGTACCTGGAAATTTATATATTTTTTTTAATTTCCCCAGTACTTATTCCATTTAATCCTTGTGGGTGAAATAGTTTTACTTCTTTCTCGCAAAGCTACTAGATTTTTTAAAGTTTCAAACTTTTTCCTAGAATTCAATATGTGATAACATCAGAGTGAAATTTAATCCCACTCTCAGTGTTCGACCGTTTTATGGGACAGGTCAATTCAATTCAACTCACTATCCACTGATGATATATTCTGGTATTTTAATTTTACATTTTCACTAAATAGTTTGTCGAATGAGTAGGTTCTATCGAAAACAGGGTTTCATATAATTTATTTGATGTCAATGTGATCTGCTCTGAAATGCCCCATTTTATCAGTTTACTTGAAATTTGCAACCAGCAAAAAATCTCATATTCCTCACAATAATAGAGAGATATTGCAGTTCCCAATAACGTCAGGGACTAATAAAGTCGTCGTTATTTGGACATGTACGCATGCTCTGTGAATCTAAAATAAGAATAACTTTAATAAAATACGGCGCCAACCTTCAATAGTGGACGTTTAAAGGCAAGCATTAAAGTTCCTTTATTTTTACTTTGGCAAAATCGTAGATATTGAAAGAGGGTGGCTGTGGTTTTGAAAATAACAACTTCTAATTTTATGAAACTGTACTGATTTTGTAGTGCGTCTCTCTTAATTATATATACGGTATATCATATCATTGCGTTCCTTGTTGCTCGCGTAGATTTCTGTCTATACCCCGGATGAAAAGTTTCCGATATTGTATGAATTATTTCATGCTGTTCATGAAGTAGTTATCATGAATACGACTCGACCATAACAAAAAGACTACTTATATTGAAGTGT
Source organism: Chrysolina haemoptera (assembly GCA_958298965.1). Classification (NCBI taxonomy): domain Eukaryota; kingdom Metazoa; phylum Arthropoda; class Insecta; order Coleoptera; family Chrysomelidae; genus Chrysolina; species Chrysolina haemoptera. The sequence goes on along the minus strand of OY282584.1, from coordinate 40,035,233 downwards.
TTATTCATAAACTTTTTAATGTTGGCAAGCTAGCTGGTCCTCCTCAAACATAAGACCATATTTCAGAAGTGTATCTGAGGATCATATAGCAAACGTGGTCCCCAAAAAAGAGCTACAATGTGTCCAGTAAGTTCAGTCGTAATTCAGTTAATTTCAAGCTCTGTATCACTATTAATTTCTTTAATTCGTTTAGAGAATGGTATTGATAAAGAGTTCGTAAAAATTTCGACCTGCCCACAATCGTAAACTCGCAAGACTCGCCAGCTCTGAAATGCATGGGGTTTTGAGTATTATTATTATTAGTATTACATTACAATAAGGGCGGAGGAAATGACCTATTCTGCCCAATAAGAACAGAAAGTATTTATATCAAATGTATACAATGAAATGTGAGAAAAAAAAAATGAAAATACAGGATGAATCACTATTCACTTCGTCAAGTCGAGTATGCTGTATTTATTCTATTGATTTCTTCATTTTGTTTCGTTTCTGCTGAAACTGCCAAACAGGAAGTATCCTTCACAGTATGGTCGTGTAGACAACATTTCCACAATAAATTGTTAAACTTTGTTGAATTTTCTCCACCAATTGTCACTAAAGCCTTGGTTTCCTCCAACAGTCGCAGTCGCTGACGACTGCGACCGGGTAGCCGCGACCACGTCGTAAAGACATCTCCAGTGAATTTCAATGTTCCTGTTTTCCTAGCTGCTGCCGAGTCGCTGCTACTGACTACCGGTCGTCGTTCGTATGGTCGCCGGTCGCTTCACCGCTCCGGGAGCAGACGCACGTCCATTTCGCAACGAATTTGATAGTGAAAACAGCTATTGTGACAGTTGTTTTTCGATTGTTTGTAGATATGACAGGTATGTAATAGTTTCTACTTGTCAGTTATAGCAACACTAATTACATTTCAATCTTCAATAAGAAACGGATGATATGGGTTCAATAAATGATGAATAACTGGTGCATCACATATCGCAGTTCCACCTCTCTCAGCCGAAACATCTCATTAACTTTTGCCCTTTGTTTCTCATGGTGTAATATAACTAAGAGGAGAAAATTGCTCTTCCATTTGATAGTTGAGCAACATTAGAACAATCGACCTTTTAGAGATTTTCATACTGACTGATTGAAGATTCGCAAGAAAACAAAATCAGCTATTTATAAAATAGCCAGGCAACATAATGGCGACTGGCGAAAGGCGCGTCCGAAGAAAACAGGTCCGGTCGTGACGACATGGTCGCGGCTACCCGGTCGCAGTCGTCAGCGACTGCGACTGTTGGAGGAAACCAAGGCTTAACCATTAGTGCCTTTTTACCACAGGATATTTAATTTTATTACTTCCCCAATCGTAAAAATCCTTGGTTTGTCCTAATTAAGTTGCTGGCGTCGAGTGTAAGTAATTATTGGCCCTTGAGTATTTGAGATTTCTATGACTGAATAATAATTTTTATCGATTCCGGCATATAAAAACCGTCGCGAGATATTCAAGCAGCGAACCTAATCAAGAAATACGAAAATAAAATTCTTTCATTATCAGAGAGATTAATTTTCCATGGCATTACGAATTCTGAAAAACCAGCGCTCATTTATTTGTCGAATTCAAACACTTTTATTAATGAGAGTGGCATTTAGCAGTGTCATGAATTTGAAAGAATCGTGAATAGAAAGGAGCATTCAAGAATTATGCTTTTCCGTTTTCTAAGAAAACAATTTGGAAGTGATTTGTCCTTCGGTTGACAGAAATGTTTATTTGAAAGTTTGGGATAATTATGTAAATTGATCACTAGCATTTTTCATTTCAATCTTCGATCGTTATTAAATGTATTTTTCTACAACTGTCAAAAAAAGTCCACTTTTTTTGTGTGGTTTGTGTGCGTAAAGTATTACAATACAAAAGCGTAAAAAAAGTGCACTTTTTTAACGGCTGTTGCTAGGCAACCGACAGTTTCATGCAACAACAGTGACAGATCCGAATAATAACGAAATGCTGTCATAAAGCCAGTTCTCATTTTCTTTGGCAACTAAGAACCTATAAATATCTGATATACAAATATTTCACCAATAATATTCTTAGCATTCTTACTATTGAATAAGTATTATCAATAATTCCAAACTATCGCGGCGAATATATTCAAAATAAAAGCATATACCTCTAAGGAACTATTGGACCTAATCTACTCTAGGTAGCTATGGCTGTTTGGCCCGAGGGGCGAACTGCTGATGAATTTTGGTGTAGAAAATCAAGAATTCCCGATGAATTACATGAATTACCGATGAATTACATGAATTACTGATGAATTACATGAATTACATGAATTACTGAATTACAGTGCTGATTTAACTCATTGCCTAAACGAACTGGAAGATACTGTTAGCAACCTGATCGCCTCAAGTGATTTTCTTTTAGTAGCCGGTGACCTTAATATAAATTTACTTGCAAGTGATAGACGATGTCAACGGTTTTATGAATTCCTAAGTTCCTTCAACTTCCATCAGCTGGTTGACAGTCCCACTCGAATCACGTCTCATTCCCAAACTCTTTTAGATGTTTTAATCGTTTCTGATAAAGATAAAGTTAAATCGGTAGAAGTTTCTGATATACAGGGTATCTCCGATCATATGGCTGTCTCATGTAAAATTGACAAAATTGAAATTCAGCAAAATGTTAAATTCATATCCTTTCGTGATTACCGTAACTTTGATTATACTTCTTTCAATTCGGATCTGCAAAATATCGAATGGGATAATATTTATTTAATGAGTGATGTTGACTGAAAATTTATTAAACATATTCGAAAGACATGCTCCTATTCGAAATAAACGGGTGAGTAAGCCTCCAGCTCCATGGTTAACGTTTAATATCAAAGAAATGATATCACTGAGAGACCGCGCATTCAGAAAATATAAGAACTCACACTCAATAGCAGACTGGAATAGCTACAAAGAACTGAGGAACTATACAACTGGGGCTATCCGTAGAGAAAAGAAAGCCTATCTCAATTTCATCCTTGCTAAGAAAGATTCTAAGAGGACTTGGAATACTCTCAGATCTCTAGAAATTTTAAGGGACAAAGCCAATCCTGGAATCCCGAATGATTTGAGAGACGTGAATCTTATCAATTCATATTTCAATAAAATATTGCAGCCTGGTAGGTCTGTATACCAAACTTCTCTACTTGACCGCTACAAAGTACAAGAAGAGTCTGAGAACCAGTTTTTCTTTTCCACTGTAACTGCCCATACTGTCAGAAAATACATAAATAAGATTAAGAGTAAAGCAACAGGTTCAGATAACATTTCTGTACAGATGATACATATTTTTGATAATTATTTACTGAACCACATAACCCATATCATCAATTCTATAATAAATTCTGGACAGTTTCCTAACTTGTGGAAAAGCGGTCTAGTCATACCTCTGCCAAAGTGTAACACTCCATCTGCCTTATCTGACCTCAGACCCATTTCCATTTTACCTTCTCTTTCCAAAGTGATAGAAATGATACTGAAGGACCAAATCAATGTCTTTGTAAACGAACAAAAAATTATTTCTTCGGTTCAGTCGGGATTCAGATCACAACATAGTACTACCACAGCTCTTCTTTCAATTACCGATGATATTTTCCAAGCTGTTGATAAAGGTAGTGTCTCTTGTTTAGTATTACTTGATTATAGTAAAGCGTTCGACACCATCGACCACGATATCCTTTGTGAGAAACTTGTCGCATTCGGCTTCTCGCAGGATGCAGTACGTTTAATAAAAAATTATTTGTCTGACCGAACTCAAAAGGTAATTCTAGATGGAGTAATTTCAGAGGCCTTAACTGTAACTAAAGGTGTGCCACAGGGATCTATTCTCGGACCCTTATTGTTTAGTTTATATATATCTGACTTCCACCATTTTGTTAACAATTGCTCCATTCATCACTATGCTGACGACACCCAGATCTATTTTTCATTTCCCATTTACGATCTAGACCTGGCTCAAACTCATATAAATACTGATCTCCAGACCATTTTCGATATTTCTACTGCTCATAAGCTTAAACTCAATCCAAAAAAGTCTGCAGTGATGCTATTTGGCTCCAAGAAGAACAGGGATATTGCAATGAATACCATACAAATTCGCCTTGAAAATGACTCACTTCCAATTCTGAAAGAATTCAAAAATTTAGGACTATGGCTAGATCCTGAGCTCAGATTCACTAAACATGTCAGCCACCTCAGTCAATCCTCCTACAATGTTTTAAGGCAACTCTATCCAAACAGGGACTTACTTTCATCTGAATTAAAGCTTAAACTTTGTGAGTCACTTATATTCTCTAAAATTTCCTACTGCGACAGTATATATGGACCAGCTTTACGCCAACTTGACCGACACCGCTTGCAACGTATCCAAAATAATTGCCTGAGGTTTTCTTTCGGTGTTCGTAAATACGACCATATATCTGTGCCGATGAAGAAATCAGGTTGGCTGAATCTGGAGAAACTTAGGAAATTACACCTTCTAACTAATACACATAAAGTTCTAACTTCCCAAGTACCAGATTACCTTTTCAAAAGGCTAAAAACCTTTTCGGACCTTAACAGATTTTCCACTCGTAATAAAACAACACTTATCATTCCAAAGCACAAAACTTCATTTTTCACTCGTAGCTTCTCGTACAACGCACCGAAATATTATAACTCACTACCAAATGAATTTAGATCCTATTCATTAAATAACTTTAAAAAAAGATTGAAAGTTCTTCTCGGTGAGTAGACTGTCTCCTCTCGAACTGACCGGCTATTAACCAAACTGATATGCATTGCTTTTCTTACTGTTTTATGTATAATATCTACTTTGTAACTCCCACAATGGGGTTAACATATTGTTCATAGTGTTTATTTATTATCCGTATTGTTCATATTGTTCATATTGTCTATATTCTTTATTTTATCTTATTTCTTTCATGTCTTTCCCTTCAGGAACATAGGGTTGAGTTTAAAAACAGCTCACGCTGACACTCCGCCTTTTCACCTTAGCTGTTAAACTGTACTTGTTCTGTTTGTTTTGTTTTATGGTGAATAAAGACGAATTATTATTATTATTATTATTATTAATTACCGATGAATCACATGAATTACCGATGAATTCCATGAAATCCCGATGAATTACATATGAAGTCCGTGAATAAAGGGATAAAACTTTGACAATTCCTGACTGAATATATCGTCTGAGAGTATGTGGTTTATTTCTCAAGAATTTGGAAGAAATGCATTCTTAAAAGTACACAGTTCACGGTGAAGAATAATTTTATTTCACTAAATTACTATAACTCTCTCAAATTGAACGCATATAGGCATTCACCTCATGTTTGTGAAAAATTCTTCAGAGCTACCAGGCCTATGACATCTACATTCTCTACGGTAGGTAGTGAATTTTAGCCAAGTAATAAATTTGATATCGCATGATCTCAACGAAAAAATAATTTTTACCCGTGAAGCAAAAAAAAATTCATGAAGAGTCTACGAAGATTAAAGGCACAAGTGTTGGGGAAATGAAAAAATCTAATACTGTTTTAAAGATTGCTCTTGTGATATATTCAACCCTAATATAAGGGTCAGTTTCACTTCAAGAAATAATATAATAGAAAGTAAAGTCGAGTTGACAGTTCAGACGATTTATTCAGACTGCGAGAGCAAGAATAAAAAACAACTACAAAAAACAACATGTATAAAAACCATACTCCCATGTCGGTATCGAACATGTACATACAGTGTTATCCAAAACTACGGTAATATTCTACAGCTCTTAAAACAACTTCTGATATAGATATGGTGGTGGTAAACCATTCTTGGTTAACCATGGAGTTGGTTTCTGACAAAAATGAAACATAAAAAAGGTGTCGATTCAAATGAATGTTCTGATGACATTGGGAAATTTTTTATTAATGAAGGGTTAGCCAACACTCAGAATGATGATGCGGATTTTCATGGAGAATGTTCCCCTTTTCAACATTAGTACCTCCCAAGAGGTTATCTTGAACGATGGAAAATAGCGACTAAAGTTTGTCTTTCAGTCGCAGACGATTCCACAACAGATTTTATGAATGTCCTATTCATATTTTCAAACTAAAATCAACTATAAAAAATTTGACCAGTTCTTGTGTTTTGTTCTGGAGTACGAAAGTTCATAAAGTTTTTACGTCTGACCCGTACACTCCAAGAACACATGAGTTTTGTGACTTATGGAATAATTCAATTGAAAATTACTGGTATATTTAATTTAATTAAAGAATTGAAGATGACGGATACTTTTTTTATTATTATCCAATCCAACTCCAATCCAATATGTATAAAAGGGTTTTTGGGTTCGAGGATAACATTTTCACATGTCTTATAAAAAATTGAGAATCAAATATCTATGGCGGTTAAAACTTTATCAAAAATTTACACGTAAGGGTTTTTGGAGTCAGATGATCACGCTTTTCATCAAAATTTGAAAATTAAATATGACAGCTTCAAAATGGCGGATGATTTTTATGATTATGAATAGAAATTGATATGTAGGTGTTTTTGGGATTGGAAATCATGACATATTTCCCAAATTTCAATGACAAGCAATGAAGCAGAACATATATTTTGTAAATTTAAATATATCTATGAAGGCTGGAGGGACGCTGTTCTATCAAAAAATCGAAAATTGTTTAAGTACCTTCACCAGACTAACTAATTTCGCTTATTTAGTTATCGATTTTGAGATATTTGGTGTTGAATGAACCCAATTTGTGCTATGAATTCCACCATTACTTTACAATATTTTTTAGAAGAAGTTTTCCAAAGGAATTCAATCCTGAGGAAATATAAATTGTTTTCCATTGAAAAAGCGAGCATGGGAGACCGGTGGCCTACAGTTTACGTAAAAGTGGATTCCGAATTGTATATGGGGTAAATTTTCAAATCAAGCAACAACTGAAAACGATTTTTTTATTATGATGTCATTTTACTGATTTTGCAGCTCAGTTCAGACTACTTAAAGCCCGAATAAAAAACATGAAATCCCGATGAATTACGGATGAATTACTGATGAATTCTCGATGAATTACATGAATTACGGATGAATTACATGAAGTCCTGATGAATTACTATATTAATTCAGTGAATTACCATGAAAACGTAAAGTCCAGTTTACAAATTACACCAGTGGTTCGCCCCTCGGTTTGGCCGTCAGAAACTAGTTGACAACAATAATTAATGAAATTTGAAATTTGTGAAATTGGGCATCTATCCCGAGATCTATCCAGATAACGAATTTTTAATAACTGTAAATTTAATTTAAGTAGAAATGAAAAGTGATGAAGATTAAACGGAGAAAATTGTGGATAGTGCAAATATGAGATTTCCTTGACATAGTTCAGAGAAAGAAAAAGGTATTCGTTGCTTCACGAGGATTGTTCATTTATTTTGAACACAAGTCTAAGAAAATAAAAAGTTACTTCGATGGACTGGTTATTCGAAAGTCAAGTCAACATTAATAATAATACCTAATATTGACCACGATGAATATGTTATTTTAATATTCGCTTCAAATTTTCCATTTTGCGGGATAGTGTGAAGAAAAAGGGATTTCGACTATGTCTAAATTATTCCTTTCATTTGTTTGAAACTCAACTCTCCGCCATACTCTTCGAACTTTGTTCGAATAATGAATCAATAAAAATATGCCAAATTCATTACATATTTGCAAAAAAATATAAATTGGTTATTTTTTTTTGACAGTTGTAGAAAAAATACAGTATGAAACTTGTGAGTAAAGTGTTTTTTTACTCGAACAAAAAAGTATCACTTTACTCACTTGATACATAAATTACTATTATGTTCAAATGCCGATAACATTTTTGACACATTCAAAGGAATTGTTATGTTTCGTTAAGTTCGCACTACAAAATTCCATATTCCTACTTGTGCAAAACGTGGAATTTTATGAAAATTGTATACCATAATTATTTTATGACTACTTGAATCATGTCATACGAAATCTGTTTTCATTGATAACAGTTACTTTCATAAACTCCCATGCCGTCATAAAAAAATATAAAAATTAAATAATACTGCTATATAGACGTCAACAGAGTTCATCCGATCGTATCGATCTCAATGATTATCAATCTTAAAATTCGTTAATATAATGGAGACGCACTTGAAATGTACATTATCTTCTACCTGGTAGAAATTATTTCTTTATAGGTTTCACTTGCTAATTGCACCTCCTGTAGGATACAAATCCAGTGAAAATATTTTTAGGAAGGGCGTTTGTTCGAAAAAAATGTATTGTATTTCAACAGACGGAACTCTAGTTCTATAGAACTCTGTGCTGACGATTCTAATTTTATTACAGATACAGAACATTCACAGAACATTACACTGAAAATGAACGAATGGTCGAAGCAAGACAGATAATAATTCAGTTCAAACATAAACCTCTAGATTACAAAGCACAAAGCACCAAAATTCTGGGAATCTATCTGGACTGTAAACTATACTGGGTCCCATAGCTTCACAGCTCAATGAGTGAAATAAAAATTGAATTGAATTGAATCCATAGTAATTGTGGAGAGGAGCTTGCCCCTTCTGGGCATTGCTAAAGTCGTTTCTGAAGTAGTGTTGAAGTTTGGTCGTGCTTTCATGGTAAGACATTGATTTATCCGGAATTATTATTTATTCAAATTCTGTTTACAATTTTCACCTAGTGCTATAACTGGTAGTAGATAAAGTATGTCTATTCTATTTTCATCTTCGAGATTCAACGCCAGTGATTCAATAAACCCCAATCAAGTTCAAGTAGTGTCTTCTATCTGTAGTTAGCAACCATCATTCGCGACATATGACGGAGGCTCTCGCATCCTAGCAATATAAGCAAACTTTGCTGTCTTAATCGACGTGAGACACCGTGTATAGAATCACAGTCTAGCTAAAGTGAACCTAAACATGAGACAATTAGTACCAAAAAAAATCGAACGGCCATTATTTTGAAAAACCTGGTATTTAATCGCAATTTATGTTTATATTGATATATTTTTATTGGAAACACATCCGGAGGGCACGCTGGTGCCATTTACCCAGATAGCCACTCCCCACGTCCGTGGGGTAAGCAACTACTGGGTCCGAGAATCATGTGCCCTGAGCAGACAACATAGTGAACCAAGGATGACAGCCTTCTGCATTCGTCCGGCTAAGATTTCTGCCACATCACGGCAAGCCGATATAATTTTTAGGTTAGAGAGCAGCGTGTCCATCATTCCACCAAGAACCCCTATAATCAGAACCACCAATTTAACCGAATGGTTTGGGAACAGCCTGCGGAGTTCAAAGGGTAACTTTCGATATTTTGTCCGTTTTTCCTCTTCTTTTCGGACGATGTTCGAAAACTCTATACGAATATCGTCCTACTTTGATGGTCGAGGAGGACAACATTATTATTATTATATGGATTATTTCAAACATTATTTTCAGACGACATAATTGAGGTATAACGTGGTAAACCCTTGTAATTTTCGGAAATAATATTCCGAAAAAATACAGGATTGAAAAAAAAATACTATCACCTTGCTGGCACGAAAATGATGTTGCTTAGAGCTTGCTCGATTGGTGTTTTGTACAGCAGCACAGTTTGAGTGACGTCCATGGTGACTTTTTTGAAAATTCTGCATTTTGAAAGAACATTCGATCAGACAAATTGACGAAAATATATAAGCACTAAATCTGTATTGCAGAAACGGTTCATTTTGGGTAATTAGGGTCAGTTGAACCGACAAATTAACGTTTCCATATTCACCGTGATTATTGTAACTGCCCAAATGTATAAAAATGGAATTGACGAAACATCAGTTTGAACTACAAATTTTACTTCCTCCTAATATGACGTTTGTTTGTTTGTTTGTTTATGCACTAGCGGGCGGTAAAGTACACTTTACCCGGTTCAGCGAGCGTAAAGTGGCACTTTACCGTCCGCGAGCGCATTATGACCCGCGGTCCGTATAGCAGACAAAATTCTCGAATTGATAAGGCATACAATTTTGTCGGGCGGAATATACCTTTAGAATTGGTGAATTCGAATGTGACCGAAAAAAGCTTTGATGATATCAGCTGTAATTTGCTAACAAGTACTGAATATAATGTATGAAATAAGTTTTCCAATTTTTTTGACTTTTTAATGACAAACTGCTTCTACTTGTGTACATAAAAATTGCTATCGTCAACATGTAGGTAACTGTGAAAAGTAATATTATTTGAAATCAAAATAAATATACGAGGGACATAACAGATGATCATATACGTCAAGCACACTGATCGAGTGTTTTGGTAAAATGGAGACACATTCCTAAAAAACTTGCAGTATATACCGATAACGACGAGAATATATATATATTTTTATTCTTCTGCTAGATTGTTTCAATCACGACAAATAAAGAACACTATAACACATTTTCTTCTTCAACATTCCAAATGGGAAATCCACTTTTTTTTGTCCACCAAGCTAGGCACAGCCAGAGCTAAATCACCGCTATTATATTGTGTTTTTTTCTATTTGCGGGATACAATCACGAAATCGAGCAGACGAAGAACAGAAACAGCAACGCGTCAGTCTCGAGATTCCACACTCACCAAGGGAGGCGAGTAATGGATTTATAATGGCCGTCACGTCGTATATAGAGGGATTACACGAGTCAAATCATGATTATACTGTACTAAACTTGGGGGGTACCCCTTTTGTAGGTGTGTAACCTTACCCCAAGGTAACGCATCAACTTGTCGTCACGAAAAGTACTGACCTTTAAGAGGGTCGTTAAGTTTAATTATGGAAAACTGTTTTACCTGTACCAGTCTTTATTTTTGCTTTTTCTTCTTTCTCTCGGTGATACACTGACTCTACAGGTATCTGAGGAAAAGTTCCCCAGACCAGATTTCCTTAAAGGTTTTCAAAGAACCTCTGTGACCCAGGACAACCCAGATAAAAATAATTTGGCAGCAATGCTATCACCACTCCGCGGTTTTTAGGATGTTAGAAAAAAAATTATCTGGTGCGGAGACGCCAGATAGGAATAAAAATTAAAGTTCGGTCTATCTGGTTTATCCTGGCCGTAAGGGCTAGAATTCGGCTGCCTGCACGAAGAGGCAGTCTTTTGGTTTTGCAAGTCTTTGCTCAGGTATTTTTGGGAGTAGTGAAGGAATTTACAAATAATAATCGACCGTCGGAAAAACGATATCTATTAAGAAAAAAAAATAATAAAATTATCTCAAATGTAAATAGAACAAAACCAAATAAATGGCTATATATATAGATAAATAAAAAAACTATTTGATGAGTCCAATTTGCGAGGAAGTCTCTTGGTGATTTTACAAATAATCACGAAGGAAAATGTCGAATTAAACAAAAATTATATAAAATGCTAAAACCGTTTCTACATCAATAACAAAATAAGTTCTTTTAGGGAGTTCTTTCAACGATTTCCAAATCAGAATTATCAACTGTGTCTTCCACTTAGCGACACTCACTATAATTCCTACATCTAACCGGAGCCAATGTCCCTAACTATTACTTTGAACAAACTATGGGTTGGTGTTCTGAGAAGATCTGGCTAAGTGCAAGAGATAAGCATTCGTAGCAGAGAAATAAACATATATGAGTTAGTTCATGTATACATCAATTGGGTTTCTTACCAAAACAAAAACAGCTAATCCTTTATGTATTTATCGTCTGGGATGAAACACTCTATTTGAAATCCCGGTCATAGACGCGTCTTTTATATATTTAATTTATCACAAGAAATAATTTCAATTTTAGATTCTAGAATTCGGATGTTTCTAAGATAGCAAATTTTCGATATACAATTATCCACAAACCGTTGGAAAAATGTGTAGATATAAACCGACCTCCCGACCACAAACGAAAACTCAGTTTTCTGACTGATTTCTACCGAACCGCGCGCCTGACTGACTTTCCCTCGACATTTCTGATCAGAGGTCCCCTCCCAACATTCGTTGGAGGTACCATTTTTCGAGTCCTCCCTCAGGAACCAAATTATCAGTCATTCGTCCGTTGGGCCATAATTCAGATTTCTTCACTATGAAAAATGAATTAGTCCCGCCCAATTCAAGATGGTCGAATTTTTCTGCTGAATCTGTATTTCCCACGTTCAGTGCCTAAATTAAAAATTAATGCGAGCTGACCCCCGTCAGCAAAATTCGTAAGTGTCAGGACGTGTGTATCGCTTTCCAACTAAGCAGTCTCCCGACTCAATGGTTTCATTCATTGATCTGCTTACTATTAATACAAGGCCCTATTCTGAACTCGATATTTTAAATGGCCTTTTTCCGCGGTAGACTAAACAACAGGCCGCAATTTCTATAAGGAGATTACGTGTTTTTTTTCTTGTCGTGAATGAGATATTTCCGATGGGAACGAGTTTTAAGATTTTTGTATTTGTTTCACGAATTAAATGTCTTTCGATATGACTTTATGCATTTGAGAAATAAAATAACCCATATGGCGATTGTTACATTACTCCCTCCTTTCAAAAAGTTTTGGGCATACCCAATGCCACAACTTTTCCAGAACAGCGTTCCCAAAACACCACCAACTTTCATATTATTCAATTCACTTAATTTACTCTTACCTATGTTTATCCCCTTGGAAAAAGTATGGGCACGCCCATGCTTTTTCCTTCTTTTTGTCAGGGTGACAAAACTATTGATTGGGACCGACATTTCTGATCGCTCCTGGTATATAGAAGAAGCACTGAATTCAAATATTTCTTTACCAAAAACAAACGCTAAACTGTTTTTTCTGAAAGAGCCGGTCCTGTTCAATATTTGGGGAGGTCCAAAAAAAATACAGATAACAAAAAAAATCAATGTCGAATAAAAGTACAATATTTTTTTTTTTTCCAATGTTTCAATACATAGAATTCAGCATCCTACTAACAAATTTACTCACTTTTCGCGCGCACTTTACAATATTTCTCATATTTCCACGCACTGTGTTCGCTGCCATGTGTTGTAGAATGATCGTTGGGTGGTAGGGAATAGCCTTCACGTGCTGATCTCAGGACTATTGGGGTCCTCTCCTCTCGTTCTGATGACTATGTACGCGGAATGTCTGTTGTCAAACTTTTGACTATGTTTGACTATACTATTGCCGAACATTGGTATTGTTGAGGTTTTCACTTGCCCCTGAGTTAATATAACTGTCTTGTTTCGGCGTACCGTTCACTCGCGCGAGAATTGACTATTTGTGAAACTGGATTATCTTGGCTGGTCGGTTGTAACTGGTGGACACTCGGACCAGTGTTGTATTGGTGGGTATATATTTATGGCGGGCGCTTCCTCGATTGGGGTTGGTGATTCTGCAGGGGGAGTTGGCTCGTCTCGCTGGCGGTTCACTTGGTATCGGTGAGTTATCCACATGGTTAGGGTATTCCATAGGCTGGCTAGTATTATGACGCTGCATCCTACTGTTTGGTAAAGGTGTACTCCGTTCAGGACTACTCCAATTCCGTACTTTAGCATTCTGAATATTGCATAAAAACCCATCAGACCACTCATGAAAAGTCCTAGGTCAGTGAACCAGCCCCAAATTTGATGCATGGTATTGTGGGCTAATTCTTTCATCTCTGCGACGTCAAAAATGCTGACTGTGGAGAAACCTTGACTATTGGTTTCAAGGCCAGCTACTCTGCGAGCTAGAATGTTTTCAACAGCCTTTCGCTCGTTCCCAAAAGTGAGTATCCTCTGCGCGGCACTAATTTCTTCCTGCGTGTAAATGCCTAAGGAACCCATGGGTTGAATCGGTTTGAAAGTGAGTCTCTGACTTGTTTCTGGTGCTAGTTCTTCCGGTCTTCTCTTAACGGTTGGATAGGGGCTCAGTCCCATCCATTGGTCGTCTATTAAATAAAGGGGGGGCATCAAGCTATTGCAGTCCACCTCTTCAGCGTGGGCTTGTACTATTCTGGTAACGGGTGCCATGAATTTGGACTCGTTGTTCATCATTATCGGTAATTCATTGTAGCAGTTTTCGGTTCGTCTTATGGTGACTACTCGGGGTACGCATTTCATTATGTATAGGACCTCGCCTAGTACTCTTCCTACGTATCCTCCGCTTTCTTTTACCAACTGACTCAGGGTGCTGGGAACTAGTGGTGCCATTAGTAATCTGTTTTTCAGTATCTCGCGCTGCATGAGACATCTTCGGTGGATGGTGTCTGTATACAGCCGATCCAGCTTCCTGGTGTATGCCTGTTCCACATATAGAAATTTGCTATTTATGTAAGCCATGAGGTCTGCATTGTGCGGCAGAATTGTCACTTTCGGCATCAGAAACTTCTCTTGGTTCCCTTCTACTACCAATATCCTAGGATGTTCGGTCTGCCAGATCTCTAGCTGACAGAGGTTGACCTTCTTCACTAAGGTAACCGCAAAGACCTTCGTATTGTCTTCCACAACTATAATTTGCTCAGTAGTAATTTGGTTTCTTACTTTTTCTGCCTTGCCCTGATAGAGCAAGCTCAGCTGCTCCTCACAGGTCCTCAAGGGTGTGGCATCCCATGTAACTTCCCCTATAGTAGTGTCGAAGCAGTAGCCCTTTAGGTATGGGCAGACGACTCCTCCCAATAGGCTCACTTCATTCTCCTCCGTCTTGATTTTGGCTGTGTAGTCCGTCGTTTGAATTTTGACAGTCGCTATGATAACAACATCTTTCCATACTTGTCCGTTTTCGTGGTAGGTTGTCCCCTGGCAGGTTCCCGCGGCGTCCACCACTCCTTCTAATGTGAGTGAGGCTGTAGTGGTGCCATTCATCGTTATCCCTCCAATCTTCTGACGATACAAATTAATGGTTTGGTATCGATGTATGTTACGGCACTCTTCCGCACCAACCCGGTAGACAAAGTTAGTAATGCCTCCAGCTACTATGGAACTGTGACTGTGCATGCCACAGTGACTTATGATGCGTGTGACTTCGATTAGGCAAGTCCACACGTGTTGAAGAGAGAATTCGTCTCTCTGAATCACTTTCACGTCCACGGCTTCACTTTGGTAGGCAGTTTCTACACCTGGACATCTCGCGACGTCGCGAATCGAAACTGCTGTAATTTCAGCGTCTTTGTCATCACAATCGTAGGCAATGATGGTCTTCACCTGAGTGACGAATCCAGAACACAGGAGGTAGGTTATCCCCACCACCATTAATGCTGGCCTACTAGGCCCCATGTTGCCTTCTTTCTTCTCGAATACACGTGTTTGACGAAAGAATGTTTGGTTAAAAAAACAGGTTACAAAACAAAAATAAAAAAAAATCTAGACAATAAAATAGTATGGTTAGATTACCCTATGACACACTTAAATATTTACTTATTCTATTTGGCTCCAGTTTATAATTTACTTATATACTAAACCGCCGTTTTGATCTTCCTCAGCATCCGTTACCATTCCTGCAACAACAGAGTAATTAGACATCAAACAAAACACAAGAAAAAAATTTACATAGTCAATACGAATCCCAATTCCCCAAGCTTCGGTGTACGATACCTCACCTAGCTTTTCATATACCTCTAGTATGTTCACAACATACAATAATTCATGCCTCTTTATATCCGTATCCTACGGATAACAAGCTTAGCTCTCTGCCTTAAACTTATAAGGCCCGATGGCCAACAAAAAAAATGGGGACAGATGTGATCGAGTAGAGTGTGACTCTACTTATGTTTAAAGAAAAAATTAAATTAATATTAGGCTGCTCAGATGAGGGAGCAGTTACCCCGGTCTGTACTACTAGTCAGTCGTGCAGACACATATATGAACAATCGATAAAAAAAAAAATGAAAAATAAATAAATGAAATCAGCCTGCTCAGATGAGGGAGCAGTTACCCCGATGTAGACAGAAATTACTTCAATACAAAACAAAAACATCTATCCCAATCAAAACACCTGAACGGGTATACTGAATTGACTTGTCAGTAGGTGGTAACAAATGTGGGAAAAAAACAGAACCGACATGAAAATAAAAGAAAAAAATTAATAAAAGCGTACAGAATAAAAAGAAAAGGGGTGAGGGATTTTTTTTATTTAGCTGTGCGCTAAATTAGGTGATGTTAGGAGTGTCCTCTGAGTCATAAGTAACGGGGCTTCAGGCGCCAGCTCCGGGTCCCAGGCTGCGGTCATGAATAACGGGGCCCCATACCTCAGAGTCACTCCCTTCCTTTTCCCCACGGTTTGTGCCATGCTTTGGGGGACTTTTACCCTCCCGGTGGGCACACTTCCCGGCAGCATGATTCTTAGGCCTCCGCTGCAAGGCCCAAAAAAAAACTACTTCGGCTTACTTAACACACCATCACATTTGATGGCCTTGCCTCACCTATAACAAAAAAAAATGAAACTCCTTGTCTGGTCAGTTTCCTTTGCTGAAAAAAAATATTATCTGCTCTACCGTCATCTTCATCGGGTGGCCTCGCCTCACCTATAAACTCATTAAAAATATACTCCATGCTTGGTCTGGTTTACTAAACAAAAGTCTGTGTCACCACCAATTTTACCAGGTGGCCTCGCCTCCTCCTATAAACCAATAAAAATCAAACTCCGTCCCTGGTTTGATTTCTTTTTACTGAAACAGAAGAAAAAAATTATATTATCTCTACAACATATCATACCCATTGTTGTCGGAAAAAAATTAGACGTAAACTAAAACTCCTGGTCGGTCAAGGTTTCCTTGGTCGGGCTTCATGAGATAGGAATTTGGGGTCGGAGTTCAGTTAGATATATAGTGTCACCCATCTCATTTCCTCTTTCTCAACGCTGATTTAGTACATGAAACGATCTGGCGGCCTTCTGACGCGCGTGGATCGCCTTACTGGACCTGCTGGTTCGTCCAGTATCCCATCTTCTTCACTGTCCGACTGGTCCTCGCTTTCCGCTTCCCGACTTTCCTCACTGTCACTTCCCAGTATCGGTATCTCGACGTACGGCGGTATCATCCCTGGGTAGGACTTAGCCCTTTCTTCTATTTCTTCTTCCGGGTCCCTGTCATCTTCCGATTCTTGGTATTTCTCTGCCCTGCTCCTGGTTTCTTCCGCTGGTAGAGGGTCCTCCCTCGCCACGTAGGTTTTCAATCTGTTCACGTGAACCATCTGTTCCTCTCTTCCTCCGCATTTCTTGATTTTATAAGTTACCGGCCCCTTTTTTTCTATGATTCGGTATGGTCCAATCCATTTTGGTACCAATTTTCTTGATAAACCTTTCTTAACAGCCATGTCCTTCATGTACACTTGATCCCCTATGGCAAACTCCTGTTCTCCTGCCTTGCGATTGAACCTCTTGATTCTCTTCGCCTTTTCCCTTTCGGTATTTTGGTATACGTTAGTGTATACCTGCCTCATTCTTTCTAGGAATTCTGCTACGTAATTCTCGTCGTAGTCGTATCGTACTCTGCTTGATTTTATGAATGCATCTACAGGGAGTACTTGATCCCTCCCATGGAGTAGAAAATAGGGACTATATCCCGTGGAATTGTGGGTACTTCCCCTATAGGCCATTAATACGAACGGGATCCAGTTATCCCAGTCTCGTTGGCTCTCACTGATATAATGGGACAGCATGTCTTTGAGCACCCTGTGCATCCTCTCTATTTGCCCATTCGTCGTCGGTGCATAGCTTGCTGTCTGTATTTTCTCGATCTCCAGGGCCTTGCACGTTTCCTTGAAGAGGCTGGAAGTGAAATTTGCCCCTCGGTCGGTCAGCAGCTTCTTTGGTGTTCCATGTCTCACGATAACCTGTTCCACGAAGGCTCGTGCGATGGTATCCGCTTTCTGGTCTGGTAGCGGGATTGCTTCGACGTATTTGGTGAAGTAATCCTGGAATGTCAACAAGTATCTGTTTCCGTTCAGGGAGGTCACCAATGGTCCGACAATGTCCATAGATGTCAGCTCCCAAGGTTCGGTAGTCGGGGTGAACCTTTGGAGTGGCGCTTTCTTCAAATGGGGAGATGTCTTTCTTCTACTGCAGGGTTCACAGCTGGCGCAATAGTGGATTACCTCAGTGCGCATATTTGGCCAAAAGAATCTTCGTTTCAAACTAGATAGGGTTTTCTGTTGCCCTACGTGTCCCGCCATCGGTGAATCGTGGAAATCTTCCAAAACTCTAGCTGTAAATTTCTTTGGAACAATCAATTTATCTCCGTCTTCTTCAGCGCGATATAAAATGCCATCTTTCGTCATATAGTAGTCCTCTTCTTTTTCCCAATCACCGTTCACTTGCTTAATAATCTCTTGACAAAAAATGTCCTTTTCCTGTGCGGCTCGTAATTCTTCGCGATCCCACTCTGGTATCATTCCCGTGTCCGGTTCTTGATTCACCTTAATAACACATACTTTTGAGGTGCCCTCGTATATAACAATTTTTATGGTTGAATTATGGAACACGAATTCTAACATTTCCAACACTTGGTCCCATAAAAGTCCATCCAATCCGCATCCTATCTTAGGGATAGCTAAATAGGCATCCTTGTTTTTCTCACAACAATGTCTGAGATCTTTTAGCACTGTCCACATAGCTCTGTAAGAGGGTTTTTCATAATAGGCGGCTTTTGTTATCAAATAATAGATATTTCGTTCCGGTAAATTCAATTCCGCTGTTTCCCCAAGGTTCTTGTTTTGTTGTTTCAGAATGTCCACGGAACCATATATGCTTTTGAATCGTTGCGCAATTCCTTTTCCCATGGCAAAATCCTGTGAAACACAATGGGCTAGCGCCCAATCTTCCGGAGCGGAGAATAAATCTCCTTGACGAGTAGTGATGTTCTTGGCTCTAGGTACCTGGTGTTGTTTCCGGTATTCCTCGAATTCCTCGTACTCTAGGTCGAGAAAGTGGTCGTCTTTGTTGTACATTCGACTCAGTGCGTCGGCGTTTCCGTGAAGTCTTCCCTTCCTGTGGATTACCGAGAAATCATATTCGGCTAGAGTTAATGCCCATCTCACTAATCTTGAGCCGGGGTCCTTTAGGGTCAAAAGCCACTTCAATGGTCGATGGTCCGATATGACCGTGAACTTTCTTCCATACAGGTAGCATCGAAATGTTTGTATCCCAAATACTACTCCTAATAGTTCTTTCTCTGTTGTGGCATAATTTTGTTCGGCTTTTTTGAAGGTTCGGCTGGCATATGCTATAGGTCTTTCGTAGCCCTCTCGTACTTGGCTAAGAACTGCTCCCACCCCTGATCCAGACGCATCCGCAGCCACTACAAAGGGCTGTGTAAAATCGGGGAAGACCAGTACCATATCTGATGTCAAGGTCTCCTTCAAGGTCTGGATGGCTTCCAGCACCGAAGGTGTCAGTTCGAATTTCACCTCTTTCTTCGTCAGGTTGGTTAGTGGAGCAATTAGCTCGGCAGCATTTGGTATGAACCTTCTATACCAGTTCACTAGTCCTAAAAATGATCTTACTCCTCGTACGTTCTTCGGTAACGGAAACTGATGTATTGCCTCTATCTTTTCGGGGTCCGGAAATACTCCATCTTGAGTAATCATATGACCTAGGTATTTGACCTTTTTTAACAAAAAGTTGCACTTGCTTGGCTTCAATTTGACGTTGACCTCTCTCAACCTCTCAAACACCTTCCTTAACCTTCCAATATGGTCCTCGGCGCCAGTAGAATTGAAAATTATGATGTCATCTAGGTAGACCATGCATATGTCTCCTGTCAAGCCTGACAAGGTTATGTTCATAAATCTCTGGAATGTTGACGGCGCATTGACTAATCCAAAAGGCATTTTTAAATATTCGTAGTGCCCTTGAAACGTACTAAAACCTGTGAGGGGTATATCTTTTTCTTCCATGTCTATCTGATGATAAGCTTCTGCGACATCCATCACGGAAAATAGGGCTTCGTCCCCTGAACTATATCCCTGGATCAGATCCGAAATATTTGGTAAAGGATAATATTCCTTTTTCGTCACGCTGTTGAGCCCTCTGTAATCGATACACATCCTCACTTTCTCGTCCCCATTAGGTAGTTTCTTCGTGACCAACACCACCGGTGCTGACCAAGGGCTATATGATGGTCGAATAACTTCCGCTTCCAGTAGTCTGTCAATCTCTTTTTTCAAAACTTCTCGTTGATGGTAAGGTATTCTATATGGTGCCTTGCATATAGGTTGTGCTCCTGGCTCCAAGGTTATGCTATGCTTGACTTTCGTGGTGCTGGTTCTCACCACGTCTTCATCTATAAATAGATCCTGATATTCTTGAATCAAAGTCTTCAACTTATTCTTCGTACCTTCCTCCAAATGATCCAAGACAAACCCGCTATTTCTTCGTTCTTCATTTCCTAGTTTAACTACGCCAATCGTCCTATCCGTCTTGATCACCTCTTTTTCTATTTTCTCGCACGACACCGCTGTAGCTACTTTTTTCTTTCTGCTTAATTTTACCTCTTTGCATGAAGTGTTTATGACTCGTACCCAGATTCTTCTAGCGTTCTCCGTCACGATAGTTGCCGTGTGGACCTGACCATCTCCTATGTCCACTGGTTCGCATACTAATAGTCCTCCTTCTATTTCTTTCTTCAGTTTTGCCGCCACGAGTGCTTCTGTTCTTGCAGGTATAATAACGTCTTCTTCTAGCAAGATATCTGTCTCCCAAAGTCGCTGTGAGCCTCCTTGGCTCATGGAATCCTCTCCTGTTTCTTTTACCTCATCTTTTTCTGTCTCCATCCATCTCTCTTCTAGCTCTTTGGCCTCCTCTTCGACAGGTACTTTCGCCTCCTCCGAAGGTGGTTCAGTTTGGACTTCAATGTGACATACTTCTATTATATTTTTCTCTTCTTCCTTGTCTTCTCTCAGCGGCGTTTCTTCCCCTATCTTCCGTTCTTCCTCTGCTTTTCCGTCTTCCTCATTCGCATAGAATTTTCCTACTCGTTGGCACCATTCTTCCTTCTCTTGGTGACTCGTCCTCGGCGTCGCTTGGCTTACTTCTTCATCTTCTTCTCTTCTTCTCACGTTTGTCCAAAATCTTTTTCTCCCTCTTCTGTTATTTTTCAACCTTCTTTTTTCATTAATCCTCTTCCCTTGGCCACCTTCATAAGGCCTAGATCTATAGTAATTATTTCCTCTGGTATATCTGTCTCTCCTCCAAATCTTCCCAATATTCCTAGGGGTACTGCTTCTAGTGTCCTCGATTTCTTCTGGGTATAAAAGCTGGAAAATCTTTCTTTCAATTTTCACTGTTGGGTAAATTCCATATCTGATGTGGGCCCAAGTGGCCTGCAGGAAATCTCTTCCTAGGATTGCTTGAACGTTTCCTAACGTGCGGTTTCCGCAAACTATGGCATTCCAATTTTTCCGCCATTTTCCATCTCCACTTTCTATTATGACCCTCGAAGTTCCTCTTGTTCTCAAAGGATGGCCTGTCACGCTTGACAACTGGAATCTATTTGCTTCACTATGGTCTATATTTCTTCTATCTATCATCTCTTCCTGAACTATCGTAACTGCTGCGCCCGTGTCTATCAACGCATAGCAAGATATTCCATTCAAATATATTTTAATAACATGCGGCACGTCTCTCATTGTAAAAGCTGATACTTCCGGAATAACCATTTTCACCTTTTCTCTCCGGTGGTACCTGGGTGGTCGTCTATGAAAATTTTGATACCTTTTTGCATAAAAAGTTTTCTGCCAGTATTCTCTGTGACCTCCATCTTGGCAGTATGATTTCGGTCTTATTAGTTTAAATTTTCTTGATTTTTGACATTGGTTGGTGGTCCCTGCGGCCCTGACCTACCTTCGGGTTTTCGCTTTGGGATAGCCCCAGTAGATGGTCTCCAATCTCGTCTCTCACCCTCTCTTCTACCTCCGTCTCTTCTTCCTGCATACTGTTGAAATCCCCCTCTGCCTGAACTCTGTCCTCTCGTCGGGTATCCTCCGTTTCCTCGATTCCGGTTCCTTGGGCAATCTTGCGCCCAATGTCCTTTCTCTTGGCACACAAAACAACTATTTGGGCTTCTGTCCTGGTACTTCATGCCGTAACATTCCCTAGCGAAGTGGCCATACCTTCCACAGTTGTAACATCTTTGGTCTTCCTCTGAACTGAAATTTCCCCTATGGGGTTTAGAACTCCGACAATCTTCCTTGACGTGTCCCTTTTTGCCGCATGCATAGCAAGTCCTTTCTGTCTCCACTGTCGATACCCTTGAGTTTCCTGCTCTTCCCTGCAACATCATCGCGGTCATTTCTTGTAATTTCACCAATTCCTCGGCTTTTTCTAGGTCCAGCTTATCTTCCCTCAATAAGAGGATGCCCACCTCTCTCATCAAATCCTTCCTCAGTCCCACTTTGAATTGATTCAACAATAGTTCCCGGTTTTTCTTCTTGACTCCCGCTTCTTCTTCCGTTGTGGCTCCCAGCAAATCTTCCTTCAGTAACTTCGCTCCTAGTGTCCTCAACCTCGTGCAAAAGGACGACACATCCTCATCCGACCTTTGGAAACACTTACTAAGATTCCACTGACTTTCCCCTGGTAATTTTATGGGGGTAAACTTTTCTAAAAATTTTGCTTTGATTTCAGGATAAGTCAAAGCGTCCAACCCTGTATCCGACTTAAAAAAATTATAGGCTTCTCCGGTGAGTTTGAATTTAAAGAGTTTCCCCGTATCCTCTTGAGTCCATCCGTCCAATTTCGATCGCGATTCCAATTTTTCAAAGTATCTAACCACCTCTTTACCCGAAAAACTATCCAATGTGGTTGCCACCATTCCCAACGAATAGACAGTGGGCAACCGGAGAACTGGGGCAGGGGCGGGTCCTCCTGCCTGGGGGTTATTTCCCGAACCGGTTTGCATGGTGACTTAGGGTTTACCACCAAATATACGCAATATAAACAAAAATTATTCAATGGAGTCCTCAGACTTAAGCTACCTTCCGAATCCCCTTGTATACAATACCAAAAGTTAAAAAAAAATTAATATTCTCTACGGGTTTTGAATTGAATTTCTGTATCACCCTGTAGTATATGACAATCAAAATCAGAAAAATAAATAATTATTTGATTTTATTAATTTCCGATTACGTTTCAGTTTCAGCAAGATTTAAAACAAAAAAAATCAAAATTAAAAAAAAATGACAGTATTATTTGACTACCATTCAGTTTCACCCTGTATAGCAAAATTCAAAACAAAAATGAAAACTCAAAAAAACAAATTAACAATATTATTGGACCTTACGTGTTTCGGACTACCCTTCAATTTCACCCTGTATATCAAGATTCAAAGCAAAAAAATAAAAAATAAAATAAAAAATTAATTGTCTCTACGGGTTCCAGACTACCCTTCAGTATCGCCCTGTATAGCAAGATTCGGAACAAAATGAAAAAATCTAAAAAAGTTAAGGTGTTAATTGACTTCCCGGGTTTCAGACTACCCTTCCGTTTCACACTGTATATCAAGATTCAACGCAAAAAATAAAAAAATTGAAAATCTAAAAAAAATATTAATTGACCTTACGGGTTTTAGACTACCCTTCCGTTTCACCCTGTATAGAAAAATAAAAAACAAATGTCAAAATGTCACCGAATAAAACTCCAAACAAAAATTGGAAAAATCAATCGTCAAAGAGCGCAACCAAAATTATTTTGCCTTTTATTTAAGACCAAAGACTTCTAATCGATTTTAGTTCTCTTTTCCGTATAATTCAACGAAACTCCGCTAGCTGTCTTTTCCGTATAATGACAAATGACGTCAATGCCAAAATATAAAATGTCCGCTACCTTAAAAAAAAACCGCCAAAAACAAACCCGAGAGAAAAATTCAACTGAATTATTCTCAGTACGAGGGGAAATTGGTTTCCCCAAAAACACTCAATCCGCTACAAAAATAATATTGACAAATTGTCGATTACCGTTTCGTTCCGCCCGGCAGAAAAATTCAATTGAATTATTCTGAGTACAGTAAAAATTGTTTTCCCGACGCCTACAATAATTTGAAATGGAAAACTTCAACCAAGTTTTCCTTAAGCTGCGAGTCAGCCCAAGCCCACGACTATCCTTCGTGTATAGCTAGCCGGAATAGCTAGCTATCTGCAGTGTCCTCTTCTCTTGCCGGTGAATATTATAGTCACTAAGGGTTATTAGACTTTGGAGTGCTGTTATCAAGACAGTTTCAAACCTTTGTTTTTATGGCCTCTTCTACGACGTCCTACCCTGTAATTCCCTAACTGATAAAAAAAAATCAAACCGTATTTTCCCTAACTCAAAATTAATCTATCTCTGAAAATGAGAAGGAATATGTTTTCTAATGACTTGTTCTTTACTTTACATAAAATTATGTATTTACTCAGCAAAAGGCAGGTAAAAAGACAAAACAACAAAAAAAATATAGAAATGTATATGAAAAATTGAAGATATTTATTTTATTAAAGTTACTGACTCTTCCGTTGAGTATAATCTCAAGGAACGCGGCTAAAAAAATGCCCAATGTGACCAAAATATTGAAATTAATGATTTTTCTACTAATTAAAACGACAAAATTCGACCCTACACTCAAAGCTAAATATATCTGACCGGATTTGCCCGAAAATGTATTTTTCAGACCTTTCGCTTTCGATGAGAAATAAATAGATAAACAACACACTCACAAAGTCAAACAAAAATTTTCTGCTTCGAATTGGCTTTCTTTCTGAACTTGAACTTAACCTTTTAAATTAACTCGCTGTATCTCGAGACAGAAAAATATGCAATTAGTCTTTTCTTAAGGAATGATTCAAAAGAATTTATAGAATATTCGTTTTTCCAACACTATAGCTTTAAAAATAAAAGTCCCGTTTGCCACCGAAATTACTCTCTTACTCCTTAGTTTTGTATTTTTTTTTTCCTATAATCTCTGAGCAATATTTAGTTAGTTGAACATACTGGGTTTATTTTCCTAATAAATCCCACAACCCTTGTTAGTGAAATTGTGACTAGGTTTTCCAAGTAAATTTCACAGCTGTTTTCACCAAATTTCACTCGGTTTATCCAAATAAATGTCGATATATCCCACCGCTCTGTCACCAAATTGTACTAAACTTGGGGGGTACCCCTTTTGTAGGTGTGTAACCTTACCCCAAGGTAACGCATCAACTTGTCGTCACGAAAAGTACTGACCTTTAAGAGGGTCGTTAAGTTTAATTATGGAAAACTGTTTTACCTGTACCAGTCTTTATTTTTGCTTTTTCTTCTTTCTCTCGGTGATACACTGACTCTACAGGTATCTGAGGAAAAGTTCCCCAGACCAGATTTCCTTAAAGGTTTTCAAAGAACCTCTGTGACCCAGGACAACCCAGATAAAAATAATTTGGCAGCAATGCTATCACCACTCCGCGGTTTTTAGGATGTTAGAAAAAAAATTATCTGGTGCGGAGACGCCAGATAGGAATAAAAATTAAAGTTCGGTCTATCTGGTTTATCCTGGCCGTAAGGGCTAGAATTCGGCTGCCTGCACGAAGAGGCAGTCTTTTGGTTTTGCAAGTCTTTGCTCAGGTATTTTTGGGAGTAGTGAAGGAATTTACAAATAATAATCGACCGTCGGAAAAACGATATCTATTAAGAAAAAAAAATAATAAAATTATCTCAAATGTAAATAGAACAAAACCAAATAAATGGCTATATATATAGATAAATAAAAAAACTATTTGATGAGTCCAATTTGCGAGGAAGTCTCTTGGTGATTTTACAAATAATCACGAAGGAAAATGTCGAATTAAACAAAAATTATATAAAATGCTAAAACCGTTTCTACATCAATAACAAAATAAGTTCTTTTAGGGAGTTCTTTCAACGATTTCCAAATCAGAATTATCAACTGTGTCTTCCACTTAGCGACACTCACTATAATTCCTACATCTAACCGGAGCCAATGTCCCTAACTATTACTTTGAACAAACTATGGGTTGGTGTTCTGAGAAGATCTGGCTAAGTGCAAGAGATAAGCATTCGTAGCAGAGAAATAAACATATATGAGTTAGTTCATGTATACATCAATTGGGTTTCTTACCAAAACAAAAACAGCTAATCCTTTATGTATTTATCGTCTGGGATGAAACACTCTATTTGAAATCCCGGTCATAGACGCGTCTTTTATATATTTAATTTATCACAAGAAATAATTTCAATTTTAGATTCTAGAATTCGGATGTTTCTAAGATAGCAAATTTTCGATATACAATTATCCACAAACCGTTGGAAAAATGTGTAGATATAAACCGACCTCCCGACCACAAACGAAAACTCAGTTTTCTGACTGATTTCTACCGAACCGCGCGCCTGACTGACTTTCCCTCGACATTTCTGATCAGAGGTCCCCTCCCAACATTCGTTGGAGGTACCATTTTTCGAGTCCTCCCTCAGGAACCAAATTATCAGTCATTCGTCCGTTGGGCCATAATTCAGATTTCTTCACTATGAAAAATGAATTAGTCCCGCCCAATTCAAGATGGTCGAATTTTTCTGCTGAATCTGTATTTCCCACGTTCAGTGCCTAAATTAAAAATTAATGCGAGCTGACCCCCGTCAGCAAAATTCGTAAGTGTCAGGACGTGTGTATCGCTTTCCAACTAAGCAGTCTCCCGACTCAATGGTTTCATTCATTGATCTGCTTACTATTAATACAAGGCCCTATTCTGAACTCGATATTTTAAATGGCCTTTTTCCGCGGTAGACTAAACAACAGGCCGCAATTTCTATAAGGAGATTACGTGTTTTTTTTCTTGTCGTGAATGAGATATTTCCGATGGGAACGAGTTTTAAGATTTTTGTATTTGTTTCACGAATTAAATGTCTTTCGATATGACTTTATGCATTTGAGAAATAAAATAACCCATATGGCGATTGTTACAATACCTACCATCAGACGATATCACTCCCAGACATATACATGTTTTGACGTTTATTTGCAAATATCATTGGAGTACGTGCACAACTATCCTTCTATGAAAAATCAATAAGCTTTTTATCGTATTAGGGAAAGGATATGCACGCCAAGCTTCATTGAAATTATTTATACATTTGTGTATACTTACTCACATTACATTATTAGAAATACTAGATTATCTGGGAAAATCTCAGGGAACCAGGCTTACCAAGTTTCATCCAGTCTCCCGCAAGGGTGGGGTATAATTAAACGCTAATTTAACGAATTAGAGTTTCATCACAACTAACTTCATTGTAAATAAATCAGAACCCAATAAAATTAATCGGGTTGTATAAGGCCGAGGGAACCTTCAAAAAACAATAGCGCGTTGTAAAACAACTCTCAGGAAAATTTTATATTCTTTCTTACCTTTTATTTCTCTAACTTCTTCACGCCAGAGGGCTGGAAGGACCTCTGCTCACACACTATATTTTAATTGACCAAGTTACCTTATTATTTACTATCAATTTCACCACTTCTCTGGTAAGTCATTTACTGATTCAAATAAATTCCTCAATTTGTTATTAGTTAAAATATCTGCGCAAATAGCCCAGATAGAAGATACATTTGAAATAATAAAACAATAGTTTGGATGACAATTATTATTTATTAAGCAAAAAAAAAAATGAAAACGTTGGAATAAATGAGAAGTTTAAATACAATTTAATGTATCAATTTCCAAAATGCAAAACCAACACAAGAGAACCGTTTGAATAAATGAAATGACTAAATAACTCTTCAAAAAGTGTGATTCTTATTAAAATATTAATCGATAATTCAAAACAAAAATTTTACCAGAAAAAGGTTTTTCTTAATTCAACACAACCATCTTACAACATATTTTAGGCCAGACTGCCGGTTTTGCCCGAATAATCTCTGGTCTCCAAATTATTCCAGACCAGCTGGATGGTCTCGTATGAGGGTTGTGCAATAGTTACGTAGTTACGTCCTTATGAAATTCCTTTAGATTAGGTTAGGTTAGGTTAGGTTAGGTTAGGTTAGGTTAGGTTTAGGGTTGCATGAAATGGGTCATTTCATGCAAATTGTACACTATACTTTTTCTACGACCATCTGAATCATAAACAAAACTGTAATACTTTTAATAACACTTTTTATCAAAAACTTTCCTGCCGTCATGATTCCCATAATATATACAACCTAAAAAAGGAATTGAAGACACAAATATTGAAAATTATAATAAAAATCGAACACTAATCGATTTCAAAAAAGAAAAAAAAAAGTGGTTTATATGGGATTTGAACCATCACCCCCACTATCCAAAACCTGAACGTTCCCCCACTATTCACTCGCTGCTACGAGCTCAAATAATGAAATCATGAAACCAACTGCTATAGAAACTTGGTGCCAACTATTCGAAAATATAGAATTCGATTATCATCAATCTTTATGTTGAAATTAGCGGTGTCAATGTCAAATATTTTTTTAAACGAATCGTGTGAATACTGATGTAAAATGTCAAATTATTATTAACAAACTTGATTCGATCTTATATTATTTATGATCATAAAAATGACAGTCTTGTAGTTCATGAAAATCGTGGGAAATGAAATATCCTGTAATGAAATGATCATTCTTCTTACTTCCTTGATCGATAAAGCACATAAAATGGGCATATTTCCATGTGGTCGTAAAAAACTAGGTTGTCTGTTTCGGGCCAAGTGATATTCCACTTCACGTCAACTGATAATGGGTGTTTTCGAATTGAACCACATTTATCTTCAATTTACTTATTGAGCATGTATTTATGTGTCTTGTTTGTCCATATGACACCTTTAAAAAAATTTGGGAAGAGATTGCAAACATCTGCTGAATTATCGCCCAATTTCATTTCATGTTTTTAGTTACATTCACCAGCATTATTTTGAATATTTTGGTATATCGTTTTGGACTGAACTCGCATTTTTTTTAGTCAGTGCGAATCATTCGCTTATAGATCTCTTTCGCAGTTGACAGAAAAGTTAGGAATCGAATTAGGAGTTATTTTTTTTTTGAAAGCTTTGGGTCTTTCGATAATGATCTTTATGATGTCTTTTGTGAGATAAACAGGAAACTAACTGAATATTATATTTTTTGGTATATAATAATTGCAAAATACCACAATTTCCTTACATTGCAATAACTGTTTCAAAGTGACAAGAGGTAGGTATCACCGAAAATGTCCCCCGTTGGAACGAAAGAATTGCCACCTTGAGGAAGCAAGTCAGAAACAAGTTCAATCTTGCAAAGAAATGAAATTATTCAACTTCGGGCATATACTTTCTGAATTGCTTACACTACGCCAAAGATATCTCTTCCACTAATAGCCGTAGCTCAGATCTGATTCAATATCACACAACGTTTCATATCCAACAGAAATTATAACAATCATTTTCCACCGATTTGGATCCACACATTCGTGAATCCCAGCAAAACCACTGAAAATCCTGTCCACACATTTCCAGATGGTTTATTCAAACACCAGCATCCAAGATTTGACAAGGTAATGAGCGACAGCCACAGTGGTTACTCCGCAATGTTTCTCGACTTGAGATCCCCCTAATCCCGGTCGTCATCCGTTTCGTAAACACATACCAGACGGTCTCCTAAGCGCTCTACCAACAACTCCCGCAATGATGTATGCTCCAGAGTCCATCTTGCGGACCGCTAACGACCTGTATTTAATGACGTCAGCGACACTCTCATTTGTCACAACATGCCAACTTGTACATCCATTAAGTCGGGCGTAGAGCGAATTTCGCTATACGTTTCTGCTCTTCTCTCTCCGAATAACGCTACTCATCCCTTGGCTGTCATGCCGCTTTCCGAAATGCTTTGTTTCGTCTTAATTGGCCTGTATCGTGCCAAACTACGCGGGATATATATGTCATATTCGGTAAGGCAGGCATCTTCAGAGAAACGGTTTTCTGATATAGGTTCCTATCCGAATCGTGTTTCAAAAATATATTTACTTAACCGACTAATGAAGGAAAAGGTCAATTATAATAAATTTAAATATAGTGAATGAAAGATTATTTTTTTATATAATAATAGAAATATTTTTTACACACATTACATATACATAAACGGTTTTGAGGACATTGGAAAAAAGGCAAAGTTATTTTTTTTCAAATTGTGTACATCCGTTCTGAATGTTGATATTTTGAAAAGGCTTACAGGAATATTAATTGAAATAATTTTGTGATACAATAACTACAGTTAATGGATCGATCATCTTTTATTCTGTCCTTTATAGTGTGTACTTCGGCACGATTATAGCAGAACCAAACAACAACAATTAGGATTTCGTACAATTAATCAACAAGTAGTCTTCAGAAACTGAATCAACGACGGTTACTAATTCCTGATTTATACAGAGTGGTCCAACGAAAAGGATGCACCTAGCTTTTCTCCTTTCTTTGGAATTCATAGCGAAAATACGTGAAGTGTGCCTTTGAGGGGGACACATTTTAGATATATTTTGCAACTTGTGCCTTCAACCCCCTAGCGAGGGGGTGTCACAACCCTAAAATTTTAAATGGAACGTGGGGTCGAGTGACAATTATTTGATCGGGTACAAAATTATCTTTTCAATGATACCATATTTGTTGAAATTTACTGAAACAGTTAATGCGAAAACGGCTTTAAGAACATTAACCCGATAATTTTGGTATTGATGAAAAATACAACACAGTTTTGGTTACTAGGAATTAACGACAATCATTTCTAAATTATTTCATTTTAACAAAAGCAACATTTCAATGATAATTTTTTGTTATCACTGTGGTTGCTTTTGTAGTTATTTCAGAACGAGTTGAAATTGTGAAACTGTATTTTCTTACAGCTCGCTTGTTTAAGGACAGTCATCCAGATACAAATCTGAATGATTCGTATGTTATCAAGTTAGTTAGAAAGTTAAACTTAACGGACTACAGAGACAAGCGTGCCTGGCGATTACTGGGGCCATTCGCTCCACGCCAACGGCAGCAATGGAAGCTCTTCTTGGACTACTTCCTCTCCACATAGTTCTGGAGAGAGAAGCAAGATGGGCAACATACAGACTCTACCAAGCGGCCATTAGTCTACCGCAGGCATGTGTCATGAGAGGCAGCAGCATGCTGGAAGGCATAATAGCTCACAACATTCTGGGAATGCCCTCAGACATCATGCCTAAAACCACTAACCTCAACATGTCCTACACCGTGGTCTTCCCTGAAAGAGAAGACTGGGTTCGGAATGAAACTGACCTATGTAGGGCAAATGAAAGGTGGTTCACCGATGGTTCCAAAACTTTGGAAGGTGTCGGAGCCGGAATATATGGTATGAACCCAGTAGTGAAACGCTCATTCAGTTTGGGTAAATTAGCTACGATATTTCAGGCAGAGGTATATGCCATTGAAATGTGTGCAAGGGAGCTGGAAAACCGACACCTCACACGAAAAACAATAAAAATATTTTCAGATAGTCAAGCAGCATTGAAAGCGCTTGAATCCAACTGCTTTAAATCCAGAGCAGTATGGAACTGCAGAGACACCTTGAACCGACTAGCACAAGGCAACAACGTTACCCTAGTTTGGATACCAGGTCACACGGGCCTAGAAGGAAACGAAATAGCGGACGCCCTAGCAAAAAGGGGGGCCGAAACAACGTTTACTGGGCCAGAACCGGTCATCGGTTTAGCATATAGCACTGCCAAGAATGCTACAACCGCCTGGGCAGACAATAAAAGACTTGAGTATTGGCTCAGTCTACCAGGACTAGCCCATTCCAAAGCATTTATTGCTTATACAAGGAAAAAACAGGACTCTGACAAACTTCTAGAACTCAGTAGAGCACATCTCAGAGTTATAGTAGGTTTGCTCACTGGCCACTGCAAACTCAAACACCACATGCATAAAATCGGACTTGCACAGGATGCAGAGTGCCGTCTATGCATGGAGGATGATGAAACGGCTAAACACATCCTGTGCACATGCCCTGCAGCAGCCAGAACCAGATTTTCAATATTTGGCAATACAAAAGTAAGGCCAGAAGATCTGGTAAACTGTTCTCCCAACATGTTACTCAATTTCGTTAAGAGATTGGATATGCTGGGAGAAATATAACCATAGGGTGAGCCACAATAGGCCATTGGCCGCAGTGGAGAGCCTGATGTATGGGCTCACTCACATTTAAACCTAACCTAACCTAACCTAGTTAGAAAGTTTATCGATACCGGGACTGTTTGTAATGTGAAACACCAGCCGCAGAACCCCATCAGAAATGAAGCTGTGGAAGTCGCTGTTTTGGGACATGTTCAATTGGATCATACTCAAAGTACCCGTCAACTAGCTGCAGCCTCAGGGGTCTCCCATTCGTCCATAATACCGATTTTAAAAGCGTACAAATTTCATCCGTGCAAAATTAAATACGTACATGGACTAAATGAGGATGATCCTGATCGAAGCTGCAATTTTGTGTACAAATGAGCCAGCGTTAAAGTGAAGATCCGCACTTATTATTTAACATTTGTTTTACAGATGAGTGTACATTTTATTTGAATGGAGCTTTGAAAAGGCATAATTGCCGTTACTGGGATGACAGTAACCCACATTTATTCCGTGAGGTTCATACCCAGGCCCCTCAAAAAATGAACGTCTGGTGTGGCATATAAGGAAGTCATATTATAGGACTACTTTTCAATCCTGGAAATTTAATTGGTGAAATCTACCTAAACATGCTTGAAGATGCAATTGATCCTTTCATCACACAAATAATAGAAGATGACCCAAATCATAATGCTGATCGGCTTCATTTTCAGCCAGATGGAGCACCTCAGCACTATGTTGTTTCTATACAAGAATTTTTAGATAACCGGTTCCCCGGACAGTGGATTGGCCAATAGAATGGCCAGCCAGGTCACCTGATTTATCGCCTTTGGACTTTTTCTTATGGGGACACTTGAGTGCAGAAGCATAACACCTGATATGCTACAAAATGTTAGACATAGATTTAAACAAAATCTGTATTATTGTATGGAAGCATATGGGTCACAATTTGAACACTTGTTGAAGTAAAGTTTTAATAAATGAATTTAACAGCTTGTTTATTTTTTTAAAAAGCACTATTACAAGTAACAAATATTGAAACGTACTACTACTTGTACATGTTTTAATTCCTAGTAACCAAAACTTATTTGTATTTTTCATTAATACCAACATTATCGGGTTCATGTTCTTAAAGCCGTTTTCGCATTAACTGTTTCAGTAAATTTCAACAAATAGGGTATCATTGGAAAGATAATTTTGTATCCGTTCAAATGATATATCACTCAACCCCACGTTCCATTTCAAATTTTAGTGAGATAAAGGCACAAGTTGCAAAATATATCTGAAAAGTGTCCCCTTCAAAAGCAAACTCCACGTGTCCGAGCATTTTTGCTTGCAATTCCACAAAAAGGATAAAAGCTAGGTGCATACTTTTCGTTGGACCACTCTGTATATAACTAGCTGCAACACCTGACGCCCGCGGTGCCCAGGTAAAAAAATATAAACTTAGACAAATTCACTTGAGTGTACATGTACGTTTTTCATATTTCAAAAATTGACTACCTAGAAAATTTCATACCACCCCCTTCATCCTGTTCGTCAAACTCTCGAGAACTTTACTCGAGTGTCTTTTCAGTGCATTCTAGAACATTACGAATACTCTATCTAGCTTATTCCACGGATATCTCGAAATTTTTAAAATTTTATAGAAAGCTCTAGAACATTCTAGGACTTTACATTTTAGAACTTCTTCAGTGTCGCGAATGCAGGCGTTTTTGACAAATGCTGTGTGAGCTGACATTAGTATGATACAGGATGTTTTTTTAAATCACAGTATTGCTGTCTGACAAACACAAATGTAGAATAAAAATGATGGTCCTTCGATCTTTTGACCCAGTGGTAACAGATTTTCTGAATAAAAAGACGATAAATATTATCAAGGTGTTTCGACATCAAACGACTTACCTATGTTGGTTTTGTTTCGACTTAGAGAACCCATACGCAAGTACACAATATTGGAGCATATGAAGATGGATTCTGCTTACCGTTCTTCAATATCCTTAGAACACTAGACTATGTAATACGATACACTGAGTTATTAAAAAAAAATGTAGAATAGTGGAAAATAAACGACTTTTCATTATCATTAAATAAATTGATATACTTCCTATACCTACATGAGCTGACAATATTTTAACTTATAATTCAATTAATCTAATTATAGAAGCTGGAAATATGGGAATAAAAGTCAAGTACGTACTGATAAACCAAATAAAACTAACAGATAGCAAGCAAGAGAGTGCATCAAAGCTTCCAAGTATTACGAGACTGAGTCGCATTTGTGGTAGTCTGAAATGGTTAATGCCTTATCAAAAAGCAGTATCCTCGAATGCATTTGCGGAAATGAAATATTCATAAAAAGCATGCGTGGACTACTCGGTAATACTTGACGGAAAGCCATTTAAGAAATGATAAATAAATTGGTGAAGAGTATATAAACTTCTGCAATATTCTTCACAGATACATGGAATTTTATCGATGCGCATCCAAAAAAACAAGGACTTACTCTCCCTCAATATCACTGAATTAAATTTGTTAAAACCTCGTGTACATTGTAGATTAATATTCTTCTACGACCACAAATAATAATAATAAATAATTTGACATTTCACATCAGTATTTCGTTTAAAAAAAATAAGTAATTGAAAATGAGCACTGAGATTGAGGATGATTTGACATTGGCACCGCTAATTTCAATGTAAAGATTGATCACAATCGAATTCTATATTTTTATATAGTTAGTAAGAAGTGTCTATAGCAGTTAATTCCAACGATTTATTATGTGCGCTCATAGTAGCGAGAGTTGATTCAGGTGACGGTCGTTGGATGGTTGGAGGTGAGGGTTTAAATCCAGCCACTTTTTTTTCCTTTTATGAAATCGATTAGTGTTGGATTCTTATTATAATTTTCAATATTTATATCTTCAATTTCTCTTTTAGGTTATATGTATTATGGAAATCATGACGGCAGGAATGTTTATAATAAAAAGTTTTATTAAAAATATCACAGATTCAGATGGTCGTAGAAAAAGTATAGTGTACAATGAGCATGAAATGACCCATTTCTCACTCGTAGGTATATAAACTATTGTAGTACTCGCTACACTCGTTCTACAAAATTTCATATACCTACTCGTGGAAAATGTATGCCATTTCATGCTCATTGTACAATTTACCATTATTCATTAGCAATTTCATGTAGATGAAGATTAACGTAGTTTTCACAACGAAAGAAATATATAGGCAAAATAAAAACATGGCAGCAATTTTTTTTTAAGTTCAGGTTTTTACGAAATGGAAAATCCTGCATTGTTCAGAGAACATCGTGAGAGCCGGGGAAAAGAAGGTAGGGATTGATTGATATTCTTCTTGAATTTATGAAGGTTGTATGCCTTAGGGAACACCTTCCGAGGCAGCGAGTTTCAAAGATTTGACTTTCGGTGGAAAAACGAGCCCTCGGAAACAGACGTCCGTCATTGAATTCCACCAAGTTATTGGATCTCCATTATAGAATTTTTGCTGAGACGGTTTTTATTTCATTCATGATTCGTCCCCGTTAATTTCTGCATTTACTGACTGATATTGGTGCTTTGGAAGAGAAAGCGGTATGAAGGGTAATATCAAAAGCAAAGATGTCCACTGGACATGAGGTAGCTCCCAACAAATCATTGATATAAAGAAGGGATAGTGTTGGTGTAAGATGTCTAAAAACCATGGTGTACCGACTGATTAGATTTTGTTTAGAATTTTTTGAAGACAAAACAAATGAATTAGTGGTCTACTTTTGTAATCGACTCCAGAGATGGCGTCCTCTTTCTCGTGTCAACACTGTCAACATTCCAAGGACATGGTGATTGTGATTGCTAATTGAATTTTAAGGAATTTCATTAAACTTTTTTATTGCCATACGAAAGTAATAGTCCATACGCGAAGTGGAAGATCAAGTTTTATTGAAAAAATAACAATACTAAAATTGTGTAATTTTTTCCAAAAAAAATCTAAAAACCATTTGAAAGTCAATAGTTGTGGTGTAATAAAAAATATGTTGTGACAATTTTCTTATAGTATTGATGTGTTTCTTCATTTTCCTTATATTTTAATAGTTTGATCATGTTCCGTTTTTGTGCCGACAATCCAGAAAGATGAACAAAGTAGGTAACTAATTTATATTCAGTACAGAAATTGAGTACTCACCACTTAGAATCTCTGTAACATACATTGAAACAGACATTTTATTTCAAAAAGCCATGTATGTCGACAATATTTTATGGCAAAAATGTTTTCTTATCAATTCAATCAACTCTGGATGCGTTTTTATATCTTACCGTTTCTTGATAACTTCCATAAGTAGCGAAAGTCCGCGATAGGGTAAAAAATATAAATTTTTCTCCATTCCCACTGAAATTTATCACTTTTTTTTCTTCAGTAAACTTGTTGAGGTTTTGGTCATTTTACCATGCATGCATTCCTTTTATTTTGAAATGGTAAAATCTTATTAGTGTACAAGATCAAAAAATACAGTTTTTTGTGGAACAAAATTGAAATATTTTCACTATTACATGTCATATTGAACGGTTTTTTAAAAGTGGAAGAACAATAACACGTTAACTCATAACAAATATCAAATCTCAAATGCCAATTAAACTCAAAGCGACAAAATTATTCTTTATTTCTTTAAAAAAAATTATAGTGAAAACTAGGGCAGAAATGCACAGATATCAGCGCGAGGGCATGCGCATAAGACTGACAGGTGCTAATAATGAATTTCCATGCGATACAGCTGAACTGCAATATTTCTATGTGAAATGTGAGTTCATTGTATTAAAAAAAAAATAATAAATCATATCGAAAATGTAACAAATAGAACTGCTTGGGGACAGTGATTCCATATATTCCAATAATTATATTGTTTTACTAATTTCATGTTCGTGAATCGTGGGCAAAACTTCAAACTTCTGTTCATGAAAATTAACCCTAACAAGAAAACCGATGGTGGCGGTGCACTCAAGTGTCGCGGAATATTTGAAAAACAGCCCATGGTTTCATTTGTTTTCTAGTAATCAAGTTTGCAAATGTCTCTCGTTTTATCCCACAGTTTTGCAGGTATAAGTTGGTACACCATGGTTTTTAGGCATCTTATGTTGGTGCTAGAATCAGTCTCTGCGGAACACTAGCTGATACTCATCAATATATTAATACTAATTGTTCGATTACTTCATACCCGAAATTGCTGATGTGTGAAAGTATGCAGATTACAGACGAAAAACTTTTAGACATTACTGTTTTAATTCATAATAATATGACATTATCATAGAATGTGTTCCATTTATAATCATGGAAGGTTCTCGTCAATCGGTGGATGTACAGCTACAATAGAGCAGTGGGACATAATATTATCGGAGTCGCTTATCGCTATTCTTCGAAAAGGGTTTAGGCAATGGTTAATTGCCACAGTTCATTCAGATGCAAATATTCCTCTATATTACGAAGGTTCAAGAATAGCACTCTCGGGTTCTACAGGACTGACCCTTTCTCTAGCGAAAAAGCCAACGGCAAAACGCGAGGCAAAACGTGTTTCATGAATAGTGTCCTTCGTAAGTTATATATGAAGCCTTCCGGAACAAAGTTTTTCTACAACATAGTTATATACCAACTGCTTTTCAAACTACATACCTGTTTTGTCTTACTGTAACTTTCCAAGTGCTGGTCCTTGTCACCATATGACATATGTTACCTACTGGATAACACACACGAACAGGAGAGCAACTTCGCCGGAATTTAGTTCTACTAACGTTCACTCTTTAGGAAGCGCGATTTTGAACGTCTCACGATGTAGAGAGTGTGGCATCAATAGTGAGAGCGCAGACAATTTCTGAGTCAATTCCAGCTTTCATTTCCGATTGACACTGAGAACCAAATCGTACAGATTTTGCTAGAAAACTAATGGCATCTTCAAAAAAGTATAAGGGGCGACAAAGTACCAGTGCGATCTGTGCAGCAGTTTGACATACATCGAGAAGACAGAGAACCAGGATGGTGGAAGCGCAAAGGACATCTATACGATGATCCATCGCTCAACTAGTGCACCATGCCAGCGAAATCGGTGACTTCGGACGTACATCTCACCATTCGACATTCGTCTTCTGGCCATCAGCAATTGTTTTCCTAAAAATCGCCATTATAACTGATTCTTCCAAATTATAATTTTTTTTCGCAGTTTTTCATTCTGGTTCCGTCATGTAATTCTTGTGTTCCACAACCTCAAATTTTCCAAAATAATAAAGAATTGGATCTTCACAAATTTTATTCGTTCACCCTATAGATTCAAACTAAACCGTTCCTTTATAGTAACTGTTCTAAACTCTCCGGGATTGTGCATACATACTCCAGATATGCTCATTATTTCCATTAAACATGCCACAATTAGTAAAAGTGCTCTTATCGGCCCTAATGATGTTTGAGAGAAATTGTGGAAAATCATCTCTGTTTATAGTAAGCCAACCTCCGCTGAGGATATGATTTTTGAGAAAATTTGTATTTGTATTTTTTTTAAATACATAGAAAATTACAGAAAATGAAAAGATTGTTGAAGATTCCGAGAGGATAGCTCGAACGGTAGAATGCGGGTCTTCGATATCTGAAGCCATGCAACGCAGGGCGAGTTTGTGGTTTGGATGAGTGACTTAAGGGTGAGATCTATTCTGCTCGGATCGTGCTAGAAATCGCACGTTGAAAAGTAAGACCTCGTTAATCCTTGGCTGGTTAACGAAAAAAACAACTTTTTAAATATAATAATATTTATTTTTAAATGTATTGTGACAGTTAATAACGAATCATTCATTTTACAAGTGCTGTTTGAGGGAATCGAACCAAATTGCGAATTAACTCGTTTCGAAAAAAAAAATCATGAATAATTCATGATTAAATAACAATAAAATTGGCCAATATTGGTTGTGTTTACACACAACAATTAACTTACTCGTCAATTCTGGTGTTAGGCCAAGCTCTAGATGAA
Source organism: Chrysolina haemoptera (assembly GCA_958298965.1). Lineage (NCBI taxonomy): Eukaryota > Metazoa > Arthropoda > Insecta > Coleoptera > Chrysomelidae > Chrysolina > Chrysolina haemoptera. Next base: position 39,996,163 of record OY282584.1, on the reverse strand, counting down.
AATGAGAGGCTCTTTTCACACAAAATAAAAGACACAAATGGCCTATACTACTTTTTATAAGATAAATTGTAAATAAAAACCCCGGTTTTCGCCCCAGCAAAATTGCTTTGTGGAATTTTTTAAACAAGAAAGAGTAAAAAAAATTATAATTTTTTTGGTATCTTCCAAATATCCCAAACGGTATTGAAGGAATCATTTTACAGTCAATGGAACTTTTGTAGAGAATTATAAAACCTACAAAACAGTGTTTTAAGCGAACGGGATCGGTGCATTTACCACTGAGAAAATCCGGGAAAACCTCGAAAAATAACATGTAGTTCAGCTGTGCGCAAGATATTTATATATATATATATATATATATATAAAAAAATTAAAGGCACATCTTGCCAGATGTGCCAGTTTTAGGAAAATTGTCATATTCAAATTGTGTTGAAGGTATGTGGAAGAAGATATCAATATCCATAATTTCTATATTTTGGATTTTTACCTAAGAGATGGGAAATGTGTTGAAAATGTCCCTGAAAGTTGCTCCAAACGCTTGAAAGTGCGTTTGTGGCAGAATCGATAAGCGGTAGTGGGGGAATTGCATTGTTCAAATCGCCGCGCGGTTATACTCTCCTCTCCTCGATAGTTTCCCCCCTACTGCCACTCGACTATGCCATGAACACACTTTTAAGCGTTTAGAGCAGCTTTCAGTGGCATTTTCAACACTTTTTTCTCCTCTCAGATGAAAATCCAAAATATACAAATTGTAGTGTTTGGTCTTTACGTCTAATCTGGACTTCCCGATTTCGTTCACAGAATTTCAATATGATGATTTCGCTTAAATCTACGCATTTTGCAAGATAATCCCTTGAATTGTTTATAACGCGATTGTGCAAAAACTATACATCGAACAGAAAACATCTTAAGGTACAAACATAGAGGAGCGACGCGTTAAGCGGCAAGCGACGCTACTAGCGATGCGACTAGAATATTTCTGTGCATTCTGTGTTAGAGTGCACATAGTGAGGAGGTAAGCGACGCGATGACGCCCTACGTATCTCAAGCGACAATATTTATTTACGCGTGACAGCTGCGTCTAGCGTGGGAGTGAGTGCAATCGTTTGTATTTGGAAGGAAAGTGCATTTTGTAAATTTGATTATTGATTTCAGTACTGGGGATAAGTATTCAAGAACGATGAAAACCGAACAGATAATAAATTCTGTGTTCAAAATACAAGCTATATGGAATAAATCCCATCCGGATCACCGAAATCGGTAGTCACTGGAGCAATTATGGGCAGAAGTAGCTGAAGAAAGTAAATTAACAGGTAATAAATATAATAGAATTCATATATCAAACTGACAAGAGTTTAAAAAGTGTCGCCTTACTATGTGCATGTTTTTTGTCTCGTCGCTAGTCTCGTCGCTTGCCGCTTGACGCGTCGCTCCTCTATGTTTGTACCTTTACGCAGAGTTGAACCACATGTTATTATCTATCAGTATCCGAAATATTATTTGTCCAGTTTCAGATTTATAAAAATTGTGAATTTTTGAAAAATGGTCTCTTTTTTGAAATTTTCCCGGATTTTCTTAGACGAAAATGCACCGATCTGGTCGTACAAAAAACAATTTTGTAGGTTTAATAATTCTCTACAAAATTTGAAAAGACCGGAAGTTACCAAAAATTGCCGTCAAATTCATATATTATTGGTTAAGTACAAATTGACGACAATTTTCTATTTACAGTTATCAATAAAGTTCAAGGTCTCAAAATTGATGAATTTATTCGACCATGTAAATTCGCACTGTATATTGTGGAAATACTCATTTGAGATTGTGGGGTTCAGAGGATCTCTGGAGTCTGGGTATCCCAACGCTACTATCACCTCCACGTGGTGAATCCTGGGCAACGGCTTGAATTTTCATGATGGCTAACGAGAGTGAACCGGTGGCTGAGGCGCCGCAGCCAACAGGAGTAGCGACCTGTGGGCCCCTAACTCACTGTACACGGACGCCAAAAACACACATTTTCCCCGCATACTCATCACATACGCACTTACAACGCAGAAGAAATCGAGAACTGGAAAACATGTCTCCAGTGGGAGTCGAGGATGTGGTTCGGATCGGATAATGCGAGACTGGTGACCGATGAACGAATCTCCCACAGCCGCCGCACCACCCGGTTGTGAATCAGCCTTATCATTTCACAAAAAGGCAGGTTGAGGGAACTCGCAGCGGGAACTGGAAAACCTTCCTTCGGTGGGAGCCGAGGAGGGTCCTTGGCTTGGGGGCAGCGGGACAGGTAGCCGGTGAATTAATCACTCGCGACCGCCGTAGCACCCCACTGAGAACCAGCTCTACCAGGGCCTTCACGAGGAGGATGGAAGGAACTCGCTGCGAAAGAGCCAAGGAGGGGCCTCGCGGATCGGATTCTGATGCGGGACTGGTAGCCGGTGATGGAATCACCCGCAACCACCGCACCGCTCGAATTAGAACCAGCCTTCCTGAAGCTTCCATGAGAAGGCAAATTGAAGGAACTCGTGAGCGGTAAAGTATACTTTACCGCCCGCTAGTAAAATTCATTTCAGACTTGTTTGAAGTCATTTTTGGAACACTTGAACATACATTTCATAACCTCTAGTAATCAGAAGAATGTGTAGAAGTGAAAAAAGAATCTATTAAGAAATGTTTTAACTTTACCGTCGTAAACCCCTTTATAGCATGTCACAAAAATTGCAATGCATCAATCACTCGGTCCTTTTAAATATAGAACTCTTGAAAGTACTCCCCAACAGCATTTGTCAAAGTAAGGGAACATAAAGTCGTCAACAATAAATATATCCTTTTCATTACCCATTTCCCCAGCCAACTACAATCCTTTTTCCGTCTACTCCGGCAAACACTCACGAAACATGGAAATCTAGCCTGCGCTGCGCTCGGCAATAAACGCAACATTACTCCAATTCCCCAAACCTCCGAACCCATAAAATATTCATAAACACAGGCCAGCAAATTTTGAATAAATTAACTTGTCGCCATCTCCTTTGACTGTGCCAAACTCAACAGCTCGACCACTTGTGAACGGTAATTTGTTTTGGCGACCCCGCAGATATTCCGGATGTGGAAGATAGTTCCGACGCCCCGCGCTCCTCCTCTGCGGGCCACTTTTCATGTCGTTGTTCGGCCCCTCTTTTGTTTTCCTCCGGAATTTACATTCTAATAATTTTAAAGTGGGATGTGTCAGCGACAAGGGCGGTCAATAAATCGGATCGGGTTTATTACTGAAATACGTTGATTTTGTTGACAGTTGGGAAAGTTCGCGAACGAACGTGAGCGGGAACCGTCTAGTTTATTTGTTTTCTTTACGTTCGTTCTGGCAGTGTGTACGCAACATTGTGCGGTGAACCGAGGTGGAAAGCCAAGAGTTCCGGGACAGGACGGCTACATATTGAGAAATAGTACAGTCGGAGCAGAAATTTCCTACACAATTATCGGATAAACTTTCATTTTGCACGAAAACTTGGTTGCTTTGGTAATTGACGAGAGCAAATAACATGATAAAATCACGACACCGAAGGTGGAGAGATTTTATCTAATGTTATTTGGTCGAGTCATATTACAAGCTACCAAGTTTGAGTGGAACAAAATTAAAGTTTATACGATGAAAACAAAACCTCGAGTGGTATTTAGTGAGATAATTTAACGAATCAAATAAATGAATTATTGAACAAAAGTGAATAGAACATAATTTAGTAAATTAAATCAATAATTCATTGAACAAAAAGTACATTTAACAGGAAATATTATTTAAATGTACAATTAGTGAAAATACAGTTTTGGTATACAATCCTACCCGAGGAAGACTGGGGGAATTTGATTATTTTCCTCTCTTAGATTTGTCACTAAAGTGGAATGATGCTGTGAGTCTAACTGAAGGTATGGCTTCAGATAATTGGCGTTCGAATGTCCGGTCAGCTTGATAATTTGTTGTTCTGAGACTCCTGCTTTGGCAATAGTAGAAATAGTGCTAGCCCTATGGGAGTGATTGGTAATTTTATTTTTCAGATCTAGACCAATTTTTTTTGCAGAAATTCTGGTCCACTTTGGAATTTCGTTTACACCAATGGGCACATTTTTGTACCATCCCTTGGCATTTTCATTTTTCCAAAACGGATTTGTTGTTAGAAACAATCTATCTGAAGAAATATGTTTGTTTCGTTTTTCTAGAAGCATTTTCAACAATATTACAGAACACACGTTTGGATTTTCTTTAGTTGTAGTCAACCACTTACTTTCACTGCACCTTTTATCTCCACCTTGAGCTATTTTAGAAAAGACCGTGTTGTACTCCACTCTGCTTGTCAATGGTCCATTATTGCATTTTTTTGGCTTTGAAATAATAATTTCACACTGCGCACTTTCACCACCTCACCACAGGCTAATTCAAAAGCGGTAATATGAAAAAGTTTTTTTTGAAGTCCCATTGGAGTATTTTCATCCCACTGCTCTGCCTTTATAACTTATTCTTTACTTAATGCTATAGAACCTTGTCTTCTTTTATCTAAATTGCTCTGCAGTTGCTTGCGTTTAGCATTTTTAGCGTTTCTAGCGGCTTGAAATGTCACATCTTTGAATGGGTCAAACACAATCTTATAATCCAAATAATATTTTTCTTGCACAATTTTGGCTACAGTATTCCACATTGTTTTAACTACGTACTCCTTGTAGTCATTTCCGTTTGATTTCTTCATATCTGCCAATATGCTTGAGATTTCAGGCTGCGACGTTGAAAGTAATAGTTCATACCCCTTTTCTCGACAAAATAATTCAAACTGCCTTCAAATTGATGATTTGGTTTTTTTGGTGTTTTTTGGAGTGGCGTTGTCTATTGCAGAATTTATTATTTGAGTAGTTGCACTACCAAATCTAACGTTAACGCTAATTTGAAATTAAAAACAACACTTTGTAAGAAAAAGTATGAAAATTTGTTGTCATTTGGCTTTGTTAATAGCAACGCGTCTTTGGGTACAGCGTCGGATTCAATAAAGTCATACGACAATTATTAGTTGTTGCCGTGGTGAAGGTAAATAACACTTGCAAACAGTTACGTTCCTATTTATCCGAGATCAAACTGCCAAAACTGACGTTTCTTATGGACGATTTTATACATGAGTTGAATTATCTTTCATAAACTGTTAGTGAGGACCCCATATATCATAAAACCACAATACCTAATACGTTTTGAAAAACCATCCCTTTGGTAAAAAATCTGATCTAAATAATCTGAAATAAAAGTTTCATTGAAAAAAAGAATTCTTGATAAATATCGTAAAAAAACGTTCTCTACCGAATTTTCTATATGAGCCTCAGATTTACACAATTTGTTCATTTGAATTTCTTCGTACGCAGCCTATTTATAGAAATTAATAGCCATAAAACTACGACAGCTAGGATGGAAAATTATATTCGATTTTCAAGGTTATGAAAAATACTTGCAGTCCTGGCCATTTTTATTTTCATATGTATGTAGGTGTTACTATACAGTGTCACCGTTAAAGTCCGCATCATATGGGATATTTTTTTTTTGTTAGTCAGTTATTGCAAATTTAGAGTTTGTGAACAGTTTGTGCTTTGAAAATTATGCAAAATGACTTTTACGATATCTTCCTATTCATCGGCTACACCTGTCAAATATGACATTTTTTTTTTTTAATTACAAAATATCAGGTAATTTCTCAATATTTCGAAAAGTATTATATGAACAAGTTGTTTATTTTTAGATTTCCTACCCACCCACCAAATTTGAACCAGTTTGAACAACTTTGATTTTTTTCGCGTTTTCTTATCCTTACAATATTTCCTTACATTTATTAATTATTATAAGGCGATTCAAATGATAAGAATGTACAACGTGGGTTGGATATTAGGTAATTATAACATTTTGGTTTGTCTTCCATCACGCTCAATGCAAATAATGGTTCGCCTGGAAACTTCGTTGAGAGCGTTTGTTAAAAACTGAGGAGAATTCTCCATAATCCGTCAAAAACGGATTATTGCGGTTTTTCAAAATATAGGATCCACACTAACAGTTTATGAAGGGAAATTTTCATGCCAATTTATTGGGTAGATATAATGTATACTTTACTGCAGTGACTGTACTAAAGTCGGTTTGAAGGATTCCCGTTTCAGTTTTAAAAAAACTAACTCCCCCCTTTCCTTAACATCCGTAACATATCGTAATTTGTTGAACTTGCCAGAGGAACTAAGAGCTTTGAGTTATGCACGAGTGGTATGCTCTTAAAATAATACGTTTTATTAGATGAGCTCTGATGCGGAATAAGTAGACAATCCGAGATATGCAAATAATTGCGCATAGCTCATAATACCCGTAAGACAAATAATTATAATAATATGCACATAGAGAAAGTGATGATTATAGAGTGAATCCAACCCGTGGGGATAACAAACGGTAATGAGTAAAGGAGTAAGGAGTAAAGGAAAATGCCTGGGGCTTATCTGTGACTCACCGACTGTCGACGACCAACTACCGACTGCTTGTAGACATACCTTAATAGGTAGAAATTTGGTTAAATGAACAATTACATATAACCGTACATTGCATCGCACGTTGAAATATTATAGTACACATACCACTTATTACTAAACCAAGATTCAGACCTCGCGACCGCGGTGGGTGGAGTGGTGGGAGGCTGTACAACTTGTCAAAAAAAGTTGAAAAAAAAGTTATAGTATGCACGCTGAATTTTTATCGTTGGTAAATCATGTGATACTCATCACGAAATCAATTTTCAGACCCTTGAGTAGCGGTGGGTTGCACAGATACATCTGATCTGACACTGCTCGCCAGGGGGTGTTTCCATGAAAATGAAGACAAATTTGGTTTTTCAGAACTGAACATTTTTCAGTAAAAATCTGTACTAGGAGTAAAATTGGTGTCCTGATTCCGAATCCGAGTTTTGGGTCTATAATGTCCCCTAATCTGGATTTTTGCAAAGCTGGGTAAGTAACGATTGATTTTTTCGGGTTCAAACAATCCTACATTTTTTACTCAAAATTGAATGAGGAAATCAAAAAATAATAATTTTCCTGATCCAGTGGCGTAAAAAATAGTGGATGAAAGGGACCAATATACCCTTTTTGTACGCCACTGGTGGCAACTAAAAATGTACTTAATTTTGCTTTTAAACAAAAACATTTCTTCGAATTGAATGTGAAATTTCCAAAACTGTGGAAGTTATGAATAAAAAATAGATTTAATTTTTCATATTCAACACCCTGTATCTGTGCAACCCACCGCTACTCAAGGGCCTGAAGACTGATTTCGTGATGAGTATCACATGATCTACCGACGATAAAAAATCCAGCCTGCATACTATGACGTATTCCAAAGTGACAGTAGTGTGGATCACGATATTTGTATGGCACTGAAATTCGATATGCCTTGATTGAGATTTAAATATTGACAATAGCGTGGTTAGTCCATCAGTGTCGATTATATGTGCTCGGTTTGGATTCATTCAGAATAATTACCGACCATAAACCCCACTCATACCAGTACTAAATAATGACACTTTGGACAGTATAAAAATACCTATGCTCGCAGAGAATGAAAGAGAAATGAGCAGGATTCAATTTTATAACTGAATGGAAAAATTGCGAAAACTCGTAAAATAAAATGTGATTTAAAAGAATTGTACACCAATATCCCCTAAATTCGAGCAAGAAAACAAGTAACAATATGAAAAAAATTCTTTCAGACAGACAAATTACAAAATTAAAATTTAATAAAAATTCAGTCGTAAAAAATAACGGCAAAAATAATGTCAATCGTGAGGCTCTTATATCTCCCTCTTTCTCGAAAAAAATTTAAAAAAATGCGAAACTCACATTTAAAATGGAAATAATCTGTGAAAATACATGGAACCACAGTATGATTCAATAAAACAAATTCTTGCCCCTCTGACAGCCAGATAGAGAACGCCTAGGAATTCGGTAAATTTCCGAAGGTTTTTGATTTCGAAAATAACAGCAAAATAATGTTGATGGTAGGGCTGGAAAAAAAATTGCGAGAAGTCGCAAAACTGTTAATGGGAAAATCCGTAAAAAAAGTAAAAAACATGGGACTATATATCGTATGAATAAAAAAAATAAACCTCCTTGTCCATATGAGAAATGGTTGGGCGTGGAAAATTAGGGAAAAAAATGTCGGTTGGAAAGGTCGGACCCTCCGAAAAAAGGTGCGAAGACTCGCGTAAATAAAATTAGGAACTAAAATTAATTTGTGAATGCATCAGGATAGATCTTTTCAAAATTTGCAACAAAGTATCAAAACTTTTGCAATTATTACGTGACGACCTTAATCAAAAAAATGACCACGAATTATGAAAATATATCATCGTAAAAGGTTGTAAATCTACAGAACTGTTCGGAATATTTTTCCGATGTAATCTGTCAAGTCTGCAGAAATTTTGGAAATTTCTCTTATGGTATATCAAAATAAACCATTATAGGTCGATAAAAAAAATGTTCCTTATACTTGAATTGGTTTCAAACTTTATTTGTGATATGAAAAAATATATTCAATATTAGATACTCCAAATTTGCAGAACTTTTAGAATTTTTCAACGAGTGTAAAGCAAAATTCAAGTTAATTGCCATTTTGATAATGTTGCGTATTTCGGAAGAGGTTGCAAACTGAGATGTATTGTTTTCTCGATGCACCTTTCACTTCACTAAAGTATGAACACTTTTGGAATTATTGATAAATTTTCGATTTTTCATGTCTATCTCTACTGGCCTAATAACTGAACAAATTCTAATGTTGAAAAGTATAAAATAAAATAAACGTAAAAATACATTTGAAATGATGAGCTTTTAAGAAAATATTTAAATTTTTGTAGAAAAATTGTTTCCATATAATTTCAATAGTTTATAAATAAAAGCGTGTCTTTGAAAAGATTGTTTACGTTTCATTTTGTGGAACTAAGGTTGATATAAATATAGGAAAAAATAGAATTCACTTGAATAATCTGAACTCGCTTAATTCAAATGGCAGTAGTTTTTACGTGAACTGCACTAATAATACTAATGGTAGTTTAATCATCCCAAAATAAAATTCCATTTTCAAGTAGGTACTGAATTAATCTCATCAAGGCGACAAGAAATATTTCCTTTCATTTCAAATCATTTTGAAAGAAGTTTCAAATTAAATCTCCGTTGTCTAAGTTTCTTCGACTTTTATTCAGCAAAAATTTCAGTTTTTTGTTGTTCAGCGTGGAAGATAAGCGGTTTAAGTTCTCGGTCCTTAGCTTGATGATATTGTTTACGTTTTTTAGTTTATCATATTATTCTGGAAATCTATTTTCTGCTCATTCGGACGAGAATGGCTATATCCTACCCGTTTTCGGGAAAATGCTTCAATGCCCCAGCTGAAACATCTCTTCGATAATCGAATTTCTTGTTGAGAATTCCCATTTTTGTACTTTGGCGATGTGTCACTCGCGATCATCAAACTAGGTGGGAATATTTGAAAGGAGTTTATATATGTAGATATTGACTGAAACACTAACTCAATTTTTGGCCAAATAAATCAAACGTTTCGAGTGTCAGATTTTTGTACATTAATCTTCACTTCTCATAGTGTAAAACTCGTCTACATTTTCTCTATGATAATGCAAATGGAATGTATTATTTTCGAACAATTAGAAAATGCAGACACAAGATACCAAAACACATATTTTTTATACAATCAACTTTCATTCAACAAACTTTATATAAATTTATTTATATTATATATTATATATTATTTATTTATACAAAAAGTCCTACTTTACGTACTTGTATCATAAAAACCTGCTATCATTTCTCTTTTGAGAGTTCTAACATTCTGAAAGATGTTTCGAATTATGACTCGACTCCCCAAGCAATTAAAAAAATATTTTAAAATGGCGGTCCAACCTCTTGTAGACATATTGTTGTCAAAGAGCACTTCATCTGCTATAGGTACCATTTGACATAAAAAAAATCAAGAAAAATTTTAATCCATTCAAAAGTTAATAGGAGGCGGTTTCTTCATGAATAGACTATTCAGGGTGACCCAGAGTTAAACTGCCAAACATTCAGAATCGGTTTTATAGGTGAAAAAATCAGTTTTACATTAATTACTCAGAACGGTTTGACTAACCTTGATGCAACTTGGCATGTTAATTTGCGGTAATGTAAGTCTTATTTTAATTTAATCAGAATAAAAACCCGATTCTTTCCAAAACCCTGATGTAAGTATCTTGAACACACATGCTTACCTATACGAAGAAAATATCTTATTTTCTCATTCTCATTTTCAGTTCTTTTCAAAAGTATTATCCTCTACATATATTGATGAATTGATCTTAATTTTTTATTTCAGAAATGTCCCATTCAGCTGTTTTCTTCTTTCTACCAAACTTTGACATCTTAGTTTTGATCACTCGTGTTTCACGCTCTAATTATTATTTTTTTTTTTTATGTATTTATATCCAAACAGATCTATTGGTCCAATTATTATGGATAATATGTGTTCTGGGTAGGCCTTGATACTAACTCCATACGCCACCTTAGGAGCAGCACTGTTAATTAATCAACAGTGAATCGTGGAAGATTATTCCCAGTCGGCGACAAGGTCCAATCATTCCGATTTTTACATCCGAAAAATTAAAAAAAACCTTGGTCCTCCTGGGAATCGAGCCCGCTACCTTTAGCTCACGAGCTCCGGCACTAACCACTGCGCCAACCAACACTTCTAGTCGGAGTAAACGATATTGTGTACAATTAGAGTTCGCGGCACTCTCAAAGGTAAAAAACCAAGTCGTAAAAATGAACCGGCTGAGATCTAGTCCACGTGGACTGTCGAATTGGCGTTTCGTATTGGATAGCTTGTACTAACCGGGTCATATGGTTGGCTGGAGAGTCATAAAATTTAAATTGAAGTATGACAATTCTATTTGATCGGACGATACCTCATTAAAATTATTATTTATAACTCTCCATCCTCGATAGGTCCTTCGACCAATACACTGCGTTCAACCTGAAGATTCGCCACTTCAATTGGTTGAACAGAAACGATTCTACATTTTAACGAACGTCAATCAAGTCCACGTGGACAGGAGCTTCCACTGAATTTATATGGGTTGTTGTAATTGATAATGGATGAACTATAACAGAATCCGTATTCGAATCTGATGCATATAGTTTTTCCCGAAATATTTACGGGAATAACGTTGATTATAGTTAATAACAAAGTGGGGCAAACTTTTAATTAAATAATGAAAAATATTTCCCTACATCCAAGAGTTTAATTCATTATACAACCACTAAATCACGTTCTTCAGTGATATAATTCAAAAACAGTTTTATAAATCGACTGCTGCCACAAGGATATACGAAACAAGCATCGCTGAAAGGGATGAAGGCATCCTTGAATTCCGGCAATATTATAGAAGATATTAATCACTTCTAACAACGCGATTCCAACACAATGATCTCTGTAATTGCCGACATTTTCACAGCACGGGAAAACTTACGACGTGCCAAGTTTCGACTTGTATCAAGAATTGAGGTTGAAGTCATTCTCATTATCTGTGTATAAAGTGTTAAGTTGGAAAATTCATGATACGAAGTTCTATAGAACCACAATTTTCATTATTTTGTAATACCTGATTGATTATTTTCTAGGATCATTTCTCAAACTGTTTCACCTTGATGTAAGTAATAAATTTTTTATTGTGTAACTTTACAAGTAAGTAATAAACATATTGTGCTAGTTGCAGAGTATGATCTCTTTTCGACCGTTTATACTGACTTTGTTTCATGAATAATGTAATGGCCAATTCTCCCCTGAGATCCCAGCAATCGTTTCCTCTGCAGCATAGAGTTTACACTGAGTAGGTAGTTTCTTTGAAAACTAGTTAATATTGAGGATTGCTTAGATTGCAGCAGGTCAAAAGTATACTCTTTAGAGATATTTCAAGCTTTCGTATATTTCTTATATACATCTTCAGGAACCTATAAAGAATACATGTCAAAATTATATTATTTGATATGATCTTTCTTGAGGTTGGTTGACATGTTCTCGTTAAACATAGTGACAACACAGTTTTACAGAAAAAGGAAAAATTGCGAATAAAAATCAACAGAAAATTTTGAAATCATTCATCGAAAAACAATTGAATTGTTTACTAATATCCAAGTGATATGAACAGATGACAACTATTTTTATATATACAGGGTGTCCCAGAATAAAGGGACCAAACTCCGAGGGTGGAATACTCACTTTATTTTAAGGCTGAAAGTTCCAATAAACATATACCCTAAAATGAGTATTAACCGAGTTACAGGGTGTTGAAAGTGTCACAAAAAAATATATTTTCCAGAATAACTCCATAACGGCTCAACTTTTCTTAATGAAATTTGGTATTTCACTTAACAGCATTCAGTTTCATATTTCAAGGCAAATAATGTGTTTGTAACTCTATACAGGGGCGTACGGAAGGTGGGTACCCCTACTCGCCCCTCAACTTTCACGGCACTGGATAAATTTCGATTTTGTCATCTTTTTCTTAATCCCCGATATTTCCTATACAAAAAACGAATACGTTTCGTATCACAAATATCAACGGTTTTCGAGATATTGGAAGTTGAATGTCTCTATAGTACTTGAATACTTGAATACGCATATTTTAACCCTTCTACTGAAAATTCATCACTTCCGGTTTGTTCTGTCAAACAAAGTTGGCCATGAAATTCAAACTTAAATCATCACAACTGACCAACGACATCAGAAGTTATCAGAGGAAGTTTCGAAGTGCGATACAGTTGAAAACTGATTTTCTCGTGTAATTGCAGCTACCACATAATCCAACAATTATAAAAAAAATCCTAAAAACGGAGTAGTACCCATAAAGAAATGCTCAAAACTGCTATTTCTCAAATGGCAACATATTCTTTTCACTTCGTCATGATGAAACATGATCAATTATCAGATTACTAGTGTGAAAATTTTTGAAGAATTCCGAAAGAAATCGCAAGCAAATACAAGATGTTTTATCATGAGTGTTCTCAAAATTAGATAAGTATTCTTCAACGAAGTCGGCCTTGAACATAAAAAAGTGAAACAAAAAAGCAGCATTGATTAAATAAGTAGAACAAACTTCGACTTCGATGAAATAATATAAGCTTTTGTTTTTTGCTTTCTTAATTATGTTTTTAGCCCAGGGCCGGAGAGAGCAAGCATTGGGCCTGGGGCAGAGTATGCAGCTGGGGCCCTATACTTCCATTCCTTTCCTGTTTATACCATAAGTTTTCGAAGTTTGATGCAACTGGACAAAAATGCAATTTTGTAGAAGTATTTTTATTTCACAGATTTCGAAAAAATAAATGGAACATTATAATTTTCAGCAATTCAATATTTTTCTTTAAACAAATTCGCCTTTCTGACTTAGGCTGGGGCTGCCTGGCGCCTCACTTTGGGTTTTAGGCGTTGGCATTGAATTATAACCATTTGGTTTCAAGAGGACTGTGAGCCTCCCCTGTCTTCTCGGGCCCCAGCACATTTGTCGCCCTACCCCATCCACACTCCGGGCCTGTCTAAACCGACTACGTTGAAAAAAATTTAATTTTAGGAACAGTCATCAAGAAACCTGATTGTATCTTCGTTTCCTTTAGGAATTCTCCACGGCTTTTCACACGAGTAAACTGATAATTTATAATTTTTTATCACAACAAATTGAAAAGTACATGTTGCCATTTAAGAAACGGCAGTTGTGAGCATTTCTTTATTGATACCACTGCGTTTTTAGGTAATTTTTGATAATTATTGGAATATATGGGAGCTGCAATTACATGAGAAACTCAGTTTTCAACTGTTTCGCACTTCGAATCTTCCTCTTCTGATGTCGTTGGTCAGTTATGATGATTTAAGTTTGAATTCCATGGCCAACTTTGTTCATTTGAACAATCAACTATATCTCTGACATTTTTCATACGATTTTCAATTTTGAAGACCAGTGTTATCAGAAATTGTATGCTCTTTCGGATAATGAGGAAATATGTACAGGGTGTCAAAAAAAAAAAAAAGTTTTGGGTCACTTCCGCTTGAACCGAAGTGGTGAATTTTCCGTAGAGGCTTCAAAATATGCGTATTCAAGTACTATAGCGGCACACCAAATTTGAAATCTGTATCTTCAAAACTTTTAAAAATTGGGGGGCGTGCCCCACCTCGTTGTCACCCAGTATATAAATATTGCTGGGTGTCCAGACACCACAGCTCTACTACCTACAGCTGGTTGTGTGTACTTCAACAAAATCTTCAAAAAACTTTATCGAAATAGTCCAAAAGTTAAATTTTCATTTTCGAAAACTTTTTACAAAAAAAAAAAGACTTAAATTTAAATGTGGTTGATTAACAAACATTCCGTTGAAGTTAAGCGCACGCTCTGCCCACATCCGTTTCGTTCGTTCATTACCGATTGCGAGTGGTGTGATTAGTATCCATATTTTTGGCATTACTTTAGATCAATGATATCCCTATGTTCCCATTATTCTTCAATAAAATACTTCAATCCATCCTTCAGTGAATATGCTACTCCGAAAGTACACTTTTTAGGAAATAAAAAATCGCACCGAAATTGCCTGTCACAGCCGCACATTACTTCTGCAAAATCTCCGAAACGTGTTGGCATTGAGAGATTTGTAATAAGAGCTTTAATAACAGAGACTTTCGTGAAAAACGCCACAAAACATATGTCTGGCGTGAAAGGACATTACTCAGGATATGATTACGTGGTTGGGGTGATTAATATCAGCTAATAAACCTCATGTAACCGGCCATTAGACCAGCCGTTTCTGGAATTATATATAAATATAAATACAGGGAGTTCTACTTCCGATCTAGATAAGTATGGAAGGGTTATGTGTGTCAGCGTTGAAGCTTAGTTTTTTATTGATTTTATTATCAAGGAGAAAAAATAGTTGAAAAACGACCACAAAATAGATGGCTGCACCATACAGTTAGTGGTACACAAAATAGGTAGTATTAATGTGCATACCGAGAAAAAAGGTCCAAATGCACTAGTGCACTTGACAATATTTTAATAATAGCAATACGTTTTTTACTTATTTGATCACGTTTTCTGAGAAAACCAGCGCATTTCATAAGAAATTACTCAGAATAAATTTTGTGGGAAATTGAATTGTTTTTCAGCCTGTTGAGTTTTTTTTTCCGATAAATCATATACTTTCCAAGATAGCAAAAATCTATTTATATATTTTTAAACGAAAAAAAAAAATATGTTCCACCCCTGGAATTTTGGTAAACAATTTTTTTTTCGCGTTTTTCATGGTTTCAACTACTAGCATACCAAGTTTGGTGGTGTTACAAACAGTTGGAAAAAGATAGTCAGATTGTGTACAGCTGATAAAAAAGGAATCGACATTCACGTATGTCTAAGGAATAAGTGGTCAGAATAGAAGCCATACATAAAGAGTTAATTCAAATCGAAGGTTCCAAAATGTATATATCGCATCTGGAAACAAAATTGACATATTATTACCGCTCAGTATATACAGTACTAAAATATTTATGCCACAGGACAACCAAACAATATCAGTAATTATAATGTCAAAACAATCAAAGTAATCCAACGAATGTAAACAAGAAAGCATCTTCGTTCAGCTCGGAAAAGTTTCTTTGTTTTTCGTTTCCATAATCATAAAGAAATGTCTAAGCTAATAAAGCGGAAATCCTCCAGTTGTATCTCCCAAGTATATCCTCATCGGAAAGCCTAGATAAGGCACGAAATTGTACTGCGAAAACATTCCACTTCGGTGGGGAAAAATGTCAATGAAAGCACATCGGCGGATTTATCAGCGTTGGTCTAAGGTGAAATAAAAGTGACGTGATGCTTGTTCACAACATTTGTTTTTGTGATATTATATTTCTAGTGTATCTTTGTATTGATAGGAGGTTGTTGCAGGATCTCGTGCCAGAGAAGTATATACGATATGCGTATTTTATGGCGGAATAAGTAAGATTTACCAATCTAATTAAATGGATAATTATTCGAAAATACAAATAAACAATTTTTATATAATATTATATCACTTAAGTAGACAATGAAAAAAATGCACTCTTAATAGGTCACATATGAATATGATTGGTTTTTTGTACATATTTTAGATTTGAGGCTAGTTCATATTGATATAGCAAGAATATGTTTCAATATTGCATTTCTAAACGTTGTCAATAAGTTTTTTCAGTCCAAATCTAAGTTTAAAAACATTAAATTCGTTTGCCAGTCGAAACATGGTCAGAAGAGATCTTGCGGAGGTTAATCTAGCTATCATTGGAATGCTGAACATAACACATGAGCGACTTCTTCTAGTAGCGACATTGAATCGTATCATCGACAGTAGTTCTGAGGAATTGATTTTGTTATTGATAATTTTATAAAGGTTTAACAAAAGGCACAGATTGCGGCGATTCTCTCTCGATAGTATTTTGAAATCATTTCTTGAATGTGATGATCTCACTATGCAATAGTCAGGATATGTGTGATGTTTTTTCATTTCAAATTGACCGAGCGTTGTTTGACTTTCTCCAAACCAAGCCAGTGATCCGAATTTTAATTTACTTCTAATCAGGCTGTAATATAAAAATTTGAGGGTACCTATATTTTTTAAGGTATATGCTTGGCGTATAATAAATCCTAATAGACGGCTAGCTGATTTAGTTACGTTCTCAATATGTTTATTAAATGAGAATAAGTGATCATAGACGACACCAAGATCTTTCACCTCATCAGTTCTGTTTAGGGCTTCTCCACTCAATTTGTAACTAAATATTACTGCATGAGTTTTTTTTGGCGAGTAAGGGTCAAAACACAACATTTCTTGAGATCGTAACCCAGTTTATTTATATCACACCACTCACTCAATGTATCCACATCTTTTTGCAACGAAACACAATCTCTGACATTTCGAATACTTTTAAATATTTTTAGGTCATCTGCAAACATGAGACATTCTGAATTTTCGAGAACATCAGGTAAATCATTGATAAATATAATGAAGAAGAGAGGCCCCACGTTGGATCCCTGCGGAACTCCAGACACTGCCTCAATTCTATGTGAACAGACACAATAATGTTTAGCAATAGAGATAATCCAAATCTACTCGACTTCTGCAATAATACATCATGATCAACTTGGTCAAAAGCTTTCCGGAAATCAGTGTGAATTATGTCCATCTGAGACTTAGATTCCAAAATTTCATATGCATGAGTTGTAAAAGTAAATAGATTTGTGTTAACAGACCTACTGGGAACAAAACCGTGCTGCTATGGTGCAATGTATTTTTTCGTCGACCTCTACAAAAAATGACATTTTACGTATTAATTTCCGGACGAAAAATCGACTGTTTTCGAAGGCAAATACTTTTCGCCCGCAAACACTTTTCGTCCGCAAACGCTTTTCGTCCGCTGTGGTCACTATGATACGGCATAGTGACCACAGCGGACGAAAAGTATTTGCGGACGAAAAGTGTCTGCGGACGAAAAATACTTGCCTAAAAAAACAGTCGATTGTCGATTCGAAAGTCGGAAATTAGTAGGTAATTTGTAGAGGTCGAAGAAAAAATGTAATATGCACCTCGGCGAAATACTGTCTATTGTCTCGCCTGCTTGCTAGCCTCGGCTGCCCCTCAGCTATCAATTTGCAGGCTCGACTATAATAGACAGTTTTTCGTCCTTGGTACATAAATAACTATTTCGATATAATTATATAATGTGTAGTAGACAATCTGTTCAAAAAGTTCTGCCGGCGCGCACATTATTGAAATGGGTCTATAATTTTTTATTTTCATTCGATTGCCTGCTTTGAAGATAGGATAGTAGTGACAAGACCAGTTTTTCATTTTGTTGGAAATATAGCAGATGACACAATGAGATTGTAAATATGAATAAGCGGCCGTTTCAAATAATCATCACAAGCTTCAAGCACAAATGGAGGCACCATCCACCCCAGCTGACTTGATATGGTTTCGTGACAGTGAGTTGAAATGAACAGCTATACTTTGATTCTGCCTTTTGGTACATCGATGATGTACGTCATCAAAGATGTCCACTGAAATCAAGTCATCTAACAAGACCTACCTGGTAATCACTTGCAAGATCTTTACTAAGAAATTCAGTTATTTTTTTTCGGAATGTTTCAAACTTTTGTTAATAGATCAACCATGTCCTAGAACTTTTATTAGGTGACCCCTATACCCCTCGAGTCAGCTAACTGAAGCAAATGACATGACTGATTGTATTTTCAGTACGTTCTAGATTCTCCCGAAGCCTCAGTTCTGTCCACCATTATCTAGAAAATTTCAAAAACATCTTGGAATTTCGAGGATATTCTATAGTTTTCTATATTTAAAACAAAATCAGAAAATTCTACAGAACGCATTTGATTTTTTTCAACACATTGAAGACAATTGAAGAAATACCCAAATTGAAAATGTTGCATGACTCCGAACGAAAAATTAATTCTGTGGACTAGAATTGACCAAGAATCAAAATATGTAAAAACAATTTGCTTCAGTGACAACAGTACCTTGTATTTCATATATTCAGGGGTAATATAATAAGTGGTATGATTATTACCGATAATTTTTTGGAATATTAATGAATTGCAATCCTGCGGACTCGTTGTATTTTCTTGCATTGGGATTGCCAATGAATTGATATTTCAAAAAATTATAGGTTTTTAATCATACCACGAATTATATTTAGGACGACAATATATCGATTTGAAATAAAGAAAAATCGTGTCACCTGGTAATTGATGCTTTACTTCTAGCCGTCCACGGCCTCATCTATGATACCAATGGACAATCGTCCCCAAAGATCGCTCATTTTGATAAATAAAGATAACTAGTCAAAACACATAAATTTGACGTTTATAATTTAAATCATTATTTTTATTTGACAGATAGTAAAACAAAAACTAAGCAGGTTTATCACCGTGAAAATACAGCGAAAAGCTATATTTTCACTGTAGTTCCGATTCTATTGGCTGAGTTTCAAAATTTGAAATCCACTGATTGGTTGTTAAGCAAGGAAATATATTGTCGAGCTTACATTTTTTAATGGTGAAAAGTCCCTTGTAATGGTGGACAACGCAATTCAGTCAATGAATTTCGAATATTATGATGCAATAAGACGATTTCCAGATGAGGAATATCTGGGTTTATTAGACGACGAGGTCCAATAGAATAGCCAGCTAGATCACAGGTCCTCACACCTTTAGAATAATTTCTTTGAGGGTACCTTGTGTCTTTTAGATTTACAATACAGCACCAGACAGTGTTGATGATTCAAAACAACAAATTGTTGAATAGTGTAGAACACAAATTGAATAATAGGGTGGAACATTGAAACCAGTTCAACAAAAATGTTGCATTAGGATATTGCAACGTGAGTCAGTAGATAGAACACATCTTGAACAATGAGTATATATTGCAATAACGGTAGACAGTATTTAAGGCAACTTTATTTTGATAGTTACTGGCATTATTTCGTGATTAAGAATAGAGACGTTTTAAGTATCATCTGTTCGTCCCTGATTTACACGTAACTGACACAGGCGTTCTTTATTCACAACCTGAATCAAATCGCAGTCTCTTGGATTTTTAATTTCTATAATTTATTCATAATCCAGTACGATTGGGTTTTGACACGAGGATCGATTTTAGCACCACCAAACTTGGTATGCTAGTTGTTGGAACTATGATAACCACAATAAAAATTGGTTACCGAAATTCCAGGGGTGGAACATATTTTTATTTAATTTTTTTTTGGTTTAAAATTAAATAAATAGAATATTGCTATAATCTTGGAAAGTATATGATTTATCGAAAAAACAACTCAACAAGGTGAAAGACAATTCAGTTCTCCACAACAATGATTCATGGTATTTTTTTACGAAATGCCCTCGTTTTCCCAGAAAACGTGATTGAACGCAGACATCAAATTGCAGGTTCACGCTTACCCGCCACTGGAAGTTCTGGCGGAGCCAAATATTTGATTAGTCATAACTCTGGTAAAAATGATCGGAGAAGGAAAAGGAAACGTTCATGTCGTTTCTGAAGACTCCTACCTTCTCATGCAAATATAATATAGGAGTATTTGAGTACCTTAAATGAGTTTTGTTGCAGTTCACGGAGATGTTTGCGGATGATCCGAAAATCATGAATAATTCAGAAAATATGAAATTATTATACTAAAGCAGCAACCCATACCCTCTTTGGACTATATGCAACAATTTTAGAGTAGTGTGACAGGTCTCACTTATACATGCCAAAAAAACTTTGTTTCACTCCTGCCTCATTTTCAACTTACCCATAAAACCGGCATTCTCTTCAGTAAATGTTGAAAATAATCTCTTATTCATATCCTGCATATATGTTTAATAACACTATTGTGGCGCAAACCTCAAGTTTGAAATCACATACTACATTTTTATGTAGGATGTGTATGAACTAAAATATCCATGACTTTCGTATCCTATGTAAATATCGTAGAAGGGTTATGTGAAGTGGGATAAAACATTTTGGGTACTCAGATACTCACATATTATATTTGCATCGGCACCGATTATCGTTTTTTAAACGATCTCCCAAAAAAATTCCATGCTTTGTATCAGATATCAGATATATGTTTTGAAATTACTTAACTTTCATTATAATAATTTCAACAGCTCAATCCCTAAAATATTATTATGGATAGTGTATGCATCCAATTTAATCATTCACTGTAACAGTCTTCAAAATATTTGATATTGGTGAGACAGTAGACATGTACAGTTGTGTGCATAAAAAAGTCGTACAGCAGTTAAAGGCTATTGTGAGCCAGACTATTCAATCTTAATTAAATTATCGATTTTGACTAGTAGAGTCAAAATTTAAACTAATTTTGTCAGTAACACGCTTTCAACATTTTTTCAGCACAATCAGTTAGTGCATTACAATGCAATCAGTGCAATGCCTTGTACGACTTTTTTATGCACACAACTGTACATTGTAGAATTTCATGTCCAATTCACTTCTATAGCGTCGCCGAGCGCCGAGCCCGATTTTTTAATGCCGATTCCAGTTTATTGAATGAAGTTCCACCACATTATATGTCCACAAAACAAATAAACTCGCACTATCCCAACAAACACACAAAAACCCCAAGAATAGGGATAATTCCCAAAAGAACTTCACATATAACTGAAAGACGTCAAGTCACGTCAAGTCTTGATCCTCGGCTTTCAAAGAGAACGCGGAGAAAAAAGTCACAGAGAATAATCGGGACGTCTGATATCTGCCAGTGACCACCTCAAGATTAATTGTCGGGAAGAAAATGTTGTTTTTCGGATCGTTTGGGCGCCATATTGCACTTACTAATCCGACCGTCGGCCGACGAAGAATAGAAGGCGAAAAATTCTTTTTGCAAGATTGATTAAAGCTGCTTCGAAAGTTTTTGGGTAATGCGAAAGTTTTTTAGTTCGAAAGATAGTTGAAACACAATTAGTTGTTTCGATATAAACATTCACTTAACGTACTATGACTTTACAGTCTTATACAGATTTTGAAGTAATCAACCAGAACGCGAAAATTGAGTATTCACTGTGATTGGTTAGGAGATTCAATAGACATTAGCATGCATGGTGTAGATAAATATATGGAGGTGATATAAATGGCTAAACAATGGGCTCATTTAGTAGAATCAAAATAGTTTCGTTTACACGGAGTGTCTAACTATCCTAGAAACTCCTGAAAATATCAATTCAAAAAGTTCAGTCAGTCCCGAAATACTGATCTTAAAATTGAATTCATCGGAAATTAGTGCGCAGATCTTGTGACGTCGTGAAAACTGTTTTGATTTTCGTAACGGTAGCTCTGAGTGGTGGTTATGTATGTTATCCGTATTGGTCTGATCAGTATATTATTAATTTCTTTATTTAGCACATAAAGCTAATTTTACAGTCAATTTTTTACAGTCATAGGTAAAAAATATATATAATATATCTTAGTACAATTTGTTTACATGTTCAACAAATATAACACTACAATTATGAAAATAAAATATACAATAGCACAACATATTAAAACATATGAACTTTTATATGAGTCGGTAGGCATGAGTAATAGTGACAAACATGTATGACACTTGCGTAATAGACATATTTTCAATTATTTTTTGAAAGTTGTAATAGCGTCGCAGGTTTTCAAAGAATCTTCCAATTCATTGTAACACACTATGCCTTTATGAAAAATAGATTTTTCGGAGCTTTTCTTGTTTTTTGTTGAGACTCGTATGTCTGCCTTTCTTCGTGTGTTGTAATTGTGTAAATTGTTGTTGTATACTAATTTAGATGACAGATATGGCGGGGTTAATGAAATTTTCATTTTGTGGATTAAGATCATAGTGTGGTACTCCAAGTAATATTCTACCGAAAGCCAGTTCAATGTACGTAACATGACCTTGATGGACGTGTCTCTTGGAACATTCAATATAACTCTCATGGCTTTATTTTGTAATTTCTGCATCCTTCCCATCTCATTTTTATTTGCCAGGTATAGTATAGACGATGCAAATGTGAAATGGGGCAATATTATCGTATTATACACTGTTTTCCTAGACCATGGTGTTAAAGATGGCGCCACTCTAAACAAGAAGTTTATGTTTTTTGATATTTTGTTGGTAATGTAAGAAATATGTTCTTTGAAAGTTAAATTTCTATCGATAATAATGCCCAAGTATTTAATCTTTTCCACCATTTCAACTTCCTCATTACCAATTGTAATCTTAGGATTATTATCTTTGAATTCTGCATACTTCTTGTGGTTGCTATATCAGATGTTTTCAGTATAGAAGTTGGAATTAACATTATCTGATTAACCTAAACCTGAAGTCAAAAAACATCCGCATTGAATTTTTTTTTTTCATCATTAGGTTTTTCATTATATTTCCTCCTCATTTTTTTGGTATTATACAGTACTTGTAAACTTGGTCTGTCGTGAATGACGTTACGATTAGAATGACGTCACGCGTGACCACGCCCCGTTTTCAAACTACTGGTTTTGATACATATATGTATGTCAAGGTAGTAGGAGTTCGAAAATTTTTTTTTTTTGTAGATCTGTCTGAGTGGTGCATATTCTAGTTACAGTTACATTCCGTATGGCTTTATTGGACCTATTCTGACACCGTTTTCCTCTGTGATTTTTTGTTTCGGGGACGTTTTTTTTTAATTTGAGTTAGTTATATTTTTCTTACCCCCGAAATGAAAAATTCAAAGAGGAAAACGGTGTCAGACTAAGTTCAATAAAGCCACACAGAAAGTGTAGGAGATAGATTCGCTTGAATACTGAATATTAAGAGGCCAATTTGCCGTTTTGTCAATATGAACTTTATTGTTTTGGTTTCGTGAACCAAGAATTCCACTGACTAGTATGAAAACTCAAATTCCTATAAATTATAACATTATAAAAACAATATTAACATATGAATGAGGGTAACTTACGATTGCCCCTAGTATTCAATTAATCTCTAGCAAAATTCAGAATCGTTTTTAGTATCGATTTCATTTTTTGACAACTTCATTCAAAATTTTTGACGTTCTTTTTTATGAATTTTACCTTGAGATGTATAAAAATTTGAAAACGCGTAATAAATGAATAAATGAACTTTTTGCCGATAGCACCCAAACTATTCGATTCATGTAATCAGTAAAGATGTATCCAGATGAGCCTGTTGATTATCTTATTCTCATTGTACAATAAATGAGACATTTTCAGACTAATACATAAGACAATAAACATTATTATAACATTCATACGGGTACAAATGAAGATTTTCCCATTAAGCGACGTTGATGCGAAAACGCAACGTTATATTAACATTTTTTTTTTACGAAAGCAAGTACCAATATTCTCATTTTTCTTTCAGTTTTATGTTTGCAAAACATCATTAGTGACTTATTATTTTTCTGCGGAGATCACATCAGGTTTTTCTTTTTTGCGTACAACTTTGAAATTTGCGTAATTTCATTATTCAGTCATACTATTCAAGATCATCCTGTAACTACAGGATAGCAAAACATGTTCATCTCGTTATTTGGCATTTTACGAAGGAAATATAGTTCTCGTGGAGTGACAACGAAAAATCTCGATATATTTGTATACAAAAAAAATACAGTCATTCAAAAATAATGTTGCGTTTTCGCATCATCGGCGTAAATTGCTAGCAATGGAATTTCCGTAGTGGGGGACTGCTATTGCCGAAGGCGATTGACTTGCTTATCGTAATCACTCTTCAGTCGTTCAGTCATCAGTTGCTGACGTGGTTGTGTTGAAAGAGTGCATAGATAACCTCTAGTGGAATATGTGGAAACCAAATCATGAAATGCGTCGTGCTCTGACCCTTCAAGAATTGGAAGAAGAGTTAGAGGATTTGGAGCCGGGAAAAGAAGTTGATGCTGTTATTATACCTCCAGTTGTTGATGAGCTCACAGACGAAGAGGATATAGACGATAATGTTTTGCTTGGTGAGTTTAGGCGTTGTAATCGTGAGCAGACACGGCTTTCAATAATTTATTTTTAGGAGACCCTTTATCACAAGACGTAGCTGGTACTTTTGAATTGATGGTCCCAGAAATGGAAAATGACGATTTCGATGTTGGGCCTTCTACAAGTAAAGGAAAGAAACGAAATACTGTATATACTCCCGAATGGAGAAAAAAACATCCAGAATACGAAAACATGCCAGTATCGAATGAGGAAGTTGATAAGAAAAAAGTTATGGAAACGTTAGCTGATCTATCACCTTTGGACATATTTTTTATGTTTTTCGACGAGGAATTACTGAATAAAATAAAAAAATTCTCTGAAAAATATGCCAAATATAATAACAGACATGATTTCTCCCTCACAATCACGGACTTGAAAAGATTCATAGGAATTTTAGTTTTTTCTGGTTATCACACTCTTCCACAATTAGAAATGTATTGGAGTAGAGATGAAGACATAGGTGTAGCGCTTGTGAAAAATTGTATGAATAGAAATAAATTTCGAAATATAAAAAGAAACCTACATTTGTGTGATAATGCTGAGCTAGACAAAAACGATAAATTTGCTAAGTTACGTTCATTATTTGATGCTATAAATGAAAGGAATTTACAATTCGGACTGTTTTCACATAACCTTTCAATCGACGAAGAAATGGTTCCATACTTCGGCAGACACTCTGCTAAAATGTTTATTCCAGTTTATGCCTTACGGTGGAGCAAGAAAAGAAAAAACCGAAATGGGTCTTGGAGCAGATGTTGTTGTCAGTTTGCTGAAAGTCGTTGAGAATCCTTCTTCACACAGGGTATTCTTTGATAACTTCTTCTCGTCCTATAAGCTTTTTTCCTTTCTTGGCGAAAGACACATATATGCAACAGGTACGATACGAGACAACCGCATTCCGAATTGTAAGCTTGAGTCAACAAGCACCATAAAGAAAAGAGAGAGAGGATGTTTCGACTACAGATTTGATTCAAAATCAAAGTCATGTGTTGTGAGATGGAACGACAATTCCGTTGTGACCCTCATCACGAACAATATTTCTATAAATCCAGTTCAACCTGTAAAGCGTTATGACAGGAAACTAAAAAAAGAAATAAATATACCGCAACCATTGGTGATAAAAGAATATAATAAATACATGGGCGGCGTTGATCTCCATGACAATGGAATCGCGAATTATCGCATTAGAGTCCGCGGAAAGAAGTGGTGGTGGCCTTTATTCATAAATAGTGTAGATAGTGTCATTGTGAATGTTTGGAAGTTATACAAAATGACGCACCCCAAAATTACACAACTTGAAGTCAAATCGTATTTGGTTATGGCTCTCATGAAAACTGAAGAAATCACACAAAATGCTAATAATAAATCTGAAATAACCCGTGTGAGCAATCAGGGTCGAGGAAGACCAACTCGTACTGAGTTACCAGATGAAATCAGAAGAGACAGAGTTGGACATGTCATTTCTCGTCATCCGGAAAAGGCAAGAAAGCGCTGCAGGCAGTGTAAAAGTCAGACAGTTTTCATGTGTGAAAAATGCAAAGTCCACTTACATTCCATCTGTTTCGTTCCATTTCATGATATATAGTTAGTTTGTACCCATTATAAAACTTATACATTTTCAAATTTGATTGATTTTTTTTACCGGATTAGGCCATTGTAGCGAAAACGCAACATTATTTATTTCCTCACACCCTGTATGAATAATTTTTTTTTCTATGGAAGAACTTTCAGTAGGACCTAATGAATCCAATAATGTGATTTTTTTCTTTAATCAACCCCTCATTCATAGCTCGGCGGTTAATGGGTTTTAAGATTTTTTTTCTTAACACAATCATTTTGTAGACAATTTGGTTCATTTGGACTTTACACATATATGAATTTACGTGGTTTTACATTTTATTTTCCGGCTGTGGAAGGTTACAATTCCAAAAATCATGCCAATAAACGAATTTCCTCAACAAAAACTTTCAACCCATATCTTTCAACTTATTTTTATATTTGCATCAATCAGACAACTAATGGAATTAATGCAATTCCGAAAATTTATGTTGAGAAGATCTGTGTTCATAATCTGAAATCATTACTTAATGGAAAACATCCCCTCGAAGAGGAATTTTTGTTTAGATTGCCCTAAGCTCTCAATTAATTTCTACTGGTTTACCACAAAGCCGCGCTAATTCATCTTCCTCTTTGATATGTAACTAGGATTCTCCGTATAACCGAACACGTTCATTGAAGCTCATTAGTAAAGAAAATATGGAAATCAATCGTGTAACATGTGGCTGATCACCCATCCAGGGAGCTTTACATGCATTAGTATTCGGAAAAAGGAATTCAGCATAGCCAATTTGTCTTCGATCACAAGAAAATTTATTCATTTTATGTTAGATATTGATTTTGCCACAGTTGGTCAAACTTCCTATTTATCACCAACTTTGCACCGATAATATACTGAAATTCACCGAAAAATTATACTAGTTTAAAGAACAAAAATTATACTAGTGTGAGGATAAAAACATTGAGTCAAATAGCCGATCGACCTTGTTTATGATATAAAATGTATTACCTCACATACCAATTTTTTCGGAATCGGTTAATAAAAATATGGAAAATTTAGTGGTATATTGTCGGACAAACTGTTTGGGCACTGTTTGGGCCATTCTAGTTGTCCGACAGTCCCAAAAGTTTGCGGGGGCCCTAAAAAAACGCCCCGCCGTGTTATTCTATGTATGTCTATATTCCATTACGTGTTGGGTCGGTAGGTATATAATATGCTTTAATACTATTAGAGTTTGATTGAATCCCTTTGTCTTTGGATTTCATCAGGTATTATTTTGTGAAGTATATTAAAACAGTATCATCCTATCTGGAGTATTCCCATTTCGAATATTTTAAAATTTCAGGTAAAAACTGTGCCATCTCGAGTAGAGGTGAATTTCGACCTGTTTCGTAGGTTCGTTTGAAGTATCGTCTTAAATAAGGCGGCGGGTCCTTTTTCGACACCAAACTTGTCAGGTACCAAACTCTGCAGAAGGGTCTTTCTTATCCGACAGCCTTTTTGGACAACATCAATTTCCAATGGTTATCGATATTCTAATGACAATTATTCATGAATTGCCTTCGTGTTTCGTACACCTAATTAAAATTTAGGTGAGCAATTTTCACGAACTCAAATGTCTATGTAAGGTTAATTCATGGTGGTTCAATTATACTAAATAATTACTTTTCGCAGAATGAATGTATTCAATTTCCACGCACTCAAATGTCTACGTAAGGTTAGTTCGTTCTGGCTCAATCATACTAAATAATTATGTTTCGCAAAATGTATGTATTCAATTTCCACACATTATTTTATTAAATATCTATTATTAAAGAAAATTCTTTGGCTCATGTCATTTATAATTTCCAAAAAACTACCTATTAAGGTATTAGGACGATACTCGAGATGAACCCAGGAATCAGGTAGAATTTTACATATACTCGAGATGACACGATTTTTACTCGAAATTTGAAAATACTCGAGATGTTGAAAAGTGATAGCTCGACAATAGTATTTTTGAGGATACCTTCGTATAATTGAACTCTTCAGAAGCCCGAAAAAGCCAAAAATTGTCGCTTTTTAAACCAAAAACTTGTGCAAATCTTCATTAATGGTTATTTAACGAACAAGTGTATTAATAAGGGCGATTAACAATCGAGATAATTTAACGCGTGAGCGGAGCGAGCGCGTTAATGTTTGAGATTGTTAATCACCATTTTAATTTACGAGTTTGTTACAAAACTTTTCCGTCGACAGTAGTTTTCGAAAATAGAGATATCTCACTTTCAGTGTTTACTTATTTAACGTTACGATAAAAAACAATTACTATTTCCTATTAATATTAACTCTACTCAAAGATAGTTTAATTTTTCTCAGTGGTAGTTTTATTTTATTTTTCATTATTTATTTTCAAATTGAAATTAAAAAAAAAAATTTACCCTCGGTGGGTTTTGAACTCTCGACCTCAGTGTTGCATGCCAGGTGAACTTTAGCATTACACCATGGGGCGATATATAGTTTTGAGTGACAACTGGTGTAATGAACATTTTCTGAAATTTTATTTGAAAAATGACAAATAAATAATGACAGATAGTACTAACCAATATAAAATGTATAAGAGCAATGTATGTTGGGTTGCATATAATCAAATCGTTGATTAATAGAAAATAATTCATTAACAGGGGTCATTAATCAACGATTTTGAGTGCGTTAAAATACATCATAAATGAACGGTCAACGGAAAAGTTTTATTAAAAACGTTAACATAGATTTTCATCACGTATCGCTACATCGACTGAACATTTTAAGACATTTGCTGTGAATAAAATAAAATTTCATCATATTTGAGGATTCTTATTTCCATTGCTTTTCCAGTTTTGACCAACTATCTCTAAACGAAACTCAGGAAAGCAAGTCTTCGTCTTTCAGATCGCCCAGGAGTATGTTTTTCAGGAGTATGTTTTCCAGCATACTCTTCCAATAGACACATTTCTCTCGCTAGGTGAAAAGGAAAAGGATGGTATCGCAACCAGCTGCACGCGGCACTCTCACTATCACACTCGCGGCTGGAGTAAACATAAAATATGTATGGAACAACTTATAGTGTTGTAGAACTGGGTGCAGAGTGGCGTGGAGTAGAACACCAGTAATTGCGACAAGTGCTGCGCTTCCTGAATCACTTTTAATGGATGTTGAGCAACTGTTTTGGGTCACGTTCGTACGGGAGGCGACTAAAGTACGGGGTGATGCGGAAAATCAGTTAAGTGCAGAAGGGTCGGCTATTACAAGCTTTTATTTTATTTATTAGCGTAATAATATGCCTTAGAAAGTTTCAATATTCCGAGTAGTTTCGGAGATATCTGAGAAAAGGAAATGTAAAACAAGTAGCCATGGCCACTTTTTAAGGACTACACGATAACGTAAGCACAATTTTTCTGCGACGTTTCGTCCTTTAGAAAACATCATCAACTTTGTTTTTTTATATTGGCCGAAACTAAAGTATACCTTGTACACGACTCCATTTTTCATTGTGAATACAGCAAATTA
Organism: Chrysolina haemoptera; assembly: GCA_958298965.1. Classification (NCBI taxonomy): domain Eukaryota; kingdom Metazoa; phylum Arthropoda; class Insecta; order Coleoptera; family Chrysomelidae; genus Chrysolina; species Chrysolina haemoptera. The sequence goes on along the minus strand of OY282584.1, from coordinate 39,966,438 downwards.
TCAAACAATATGATTTTGGAACCATTTCTCGCGCAAAATGTAATTTAGTTATAAGTATGAGAGTGTGTATGCATGTACACGGAAAAAATGTGTGTAGTTTTTGTTCCACACTTGTTTGAAATTTTTTAAAAATTTTGTCAGAAACAATTGTGTGTAGAAATTTCGCACACTACTGTTTATCTTAATTTGTTGTAATAATATATCTATTGTGTATATTTCTTTGAATCCATATTGTTTAAATTGGTTAACAACACCGTTGTGTATAAATGTTACAGAAATTTTAGTGTTCTGTTGACTATATAATTGCAAAATACACAATATTGTGTTATTATTTTACACGACATTTTGTTTTTATTACAGTTCTGTGGACAAAATTGAAATTCAGAATGCACAATACTGTATAAAAATTTTACACAAGGCTTAAAATAACTGTTAGGAAATATAAATTTATAATACTTCCTATTGTATGAGACATTTACAGAATGAGTTTATTAAATATCCCATCACCCATCACTGCTTCCTCGTTCTCTTGCTATCCCTTCCTTCTTAACCGGTCGGGGGCTGAATGAAACTGGTGTTGAAGAATGCTTTGGTCTTGCTAGTAAGCCTTGGCCTTAGTGAATTCTAGTATAGCGCGGGTTGTGTCCTCTATCGGCGGGCAGTGTTGTTTGTGATTTATTACACATTTCATGTTGTACCTTGTGAATGAAAAAATGTGTAAAATTCATCCACAATTATGTATTACACATATTGTGTATAAAAGTCACAAAGCTGGGGAAAATTTCACCACAAACCGAAATAAATAATCATTGGTAAAAATATATTACAACCATGTGTACTAATTTTCGACAATTGTATACATAATTTACACATTCTTTACACTGTTAAAGGAAAAAATCTACACAGGGTTTTCTTTCCGTGTATGTAACTATGTTCGGGTCAAATTTTGGAAGTGAATTTTGACCCACTTCAAGTTTCCCGATCAACTTGAAATTTGTCAGGTGTTCTTAATTCTGGTTACAATGCATTATGAAATTATGGTTGGGGAAAAATAAAAAATGGCGGATGATATAATATGGAGGATGAGTTTTGTAATTATGGTTCGATTCAATTCTAAATTGGTATGTGGGGGCTTTCGGGTTCGAAGATTATGACTTTCCTGTCAAAATTCATGAATTCGATATGGCGGCTCCTATATGGCGGATGAGTTTTGTGATTATGGTCCGATTCGATTCTAAATTAGTATGTGGGGGTTTTTGAGGTCGGATATTATGAATTTTTGGTCAAAATTTATGAATTCAAAATGGTGGCTTCAAGATGGCGGACGAGTTTTGTAATTATAGTCTGACTCTCTTCAAAATTGGTATGTGGGAATATTTGGGATGAAAGATCATGGATGTTTTGCTAAAATTCCCAAATTGAAGATGGCTAGAGCTAGAGCTTTAATTATTTTTTCGAGAACACGAATTTTCAATTGTTATCTTCCAAATGCCTGTATTATTGTCGGAAATTTTTCGAGTACATGAATTGTTTGAGGGGAATTTTCTTTAAAAAATCATTAATTCAAGCACACGAGATTCGGTAAGGAAATTTCACACCAAAATATATTAAATAAGATCTGATTTCATATTATTCGAAGACAACACAAGTTATAACATCAGTGAGCCATGGACCCAAAACAAACCTCTAGTTGCAATGATATCTTTTAACAGTTAGGCTCAATGAACATATTTCTAGTTTCTATTGTTGTGAAGTTGTTTTCAAGGTTTCAGAAGAACAATATTGCGAAGAATACTTCCTAATTAGATAAGAAATATTGGAAAAACAACAAAAATATACATAATACATGAGTATTGTGAAGAACTTTGTGAAGATAAAAAAGTCACCAATAATAATTTAAAATACAAAGAGAAAGAAAACAAAAATAAGAAATCATTCGGCGTAGTACCTACAAGGAGAGCGTCTGGAAATTTCAACCGACTATTCACCAAAAGAATAGTTGAATAAAATTGTTTCGAATATTAAATTCATGTAGTCAAGCATAGGTAGACATTTAATTGATATACATTTTTTACCTATTCATCGTAGACATGCAAAGAGTTCTCAGCATCAGACACATCGAAATATCTAGTAAATATATAATTGTGAAATGATATCTCCTTTCATATGAAAAATTAAATTTGACAATTTGTACATAAAAGCAAAATGTCAACTTTCACATGTCAAATATTTGACAGAAAAATTTTCACTTAATAATTTCGCCCAGGGAACCCTAGAGGATGAAAATGTCCGGATTTTTTTTGGGTTACCGTGGCACCTAAACAAAAACCAATTTTTTTATTGGCTGAAAATGTGATGTGTGAAATTTTCTATAGGAAAAAACTGAAAGACCCGTGGCCCATTCTCCGCATACAAACTCCTGCCATGCCAGGATTTCGTTGTCCTCAACTTTCAAGGTTTATTTTTCATTATGAGTGAATGAAACAATTAAAACTTTTTTTTTCTCAAACTAAATTTGTTATTTGAATATCAGCTTCAATATCCATGACCTTATAGTGACTTTGAAGATAATGATACATAATTCAATTCTTGATAAATGATCCTCTGTGTAGGTAAGTATGTGAATTTGTACGTGTCATAAACTATCCTTTTGCTTGATACTTGGAGAGTATTTTTGGGTAGGTTCGTCGAATACTCTGTTTTTCTATTGCACCTATAGGTCCTTTATTTGATTCAAATATCATTGTAAAAATTCGAACGCATTTTTTCTCATTTATTTCCGTGCTTAGGATTGCACGTTTCAAGGTGAGACCCTCGTCATTGCCAGCTCGCAAAAGTCTTTTCAAGACTTCTGAGGGTTGTATTTTTGAAAAACTACATACAAGTTTTGCTCAAAAAAATGGCAACACAGTTGACATATGTCGTCAAATTCGCGTGAATTAAAATTCAATCTTAGAACTTGTCAATGACTGAAATCCTATGAGGAAACAAAAATCTAAACAATATCGAATCAGGTGGTTGTAACTAAGAGTTTGACGTATAAGGGCAACATACAAAAAAGTCACTCGATTGATTACATGGATTCCCAGAAGTGCATGAACTCTGAAATTATTACAGTTGGAGTATATTAATGTGTTAGAGCAATTAGCGATTATTTATCATTTCAGTAAATTCAATTATTAGATGTTTTCTGTAATGTCATTTAATTTTTTTCATTTCAGATCAACCAATATAATGTTGTGAGACCATTTCCATATGAAACTGCTGTAGAAATCGAAAAGTAAATTATAAATTTTCATAGATAAAATACGTCTTGAGCAGAATTGCTGATTGATAATAATAATGAACCTCCAGGTTACAATCGATAATCTTAGAGAAAAGAAAAGCTGATATTATACATTATTTGATTGGGCTACTACTGCGATTTATTCATTTTCTTTTTTGATAGTTGTCATATTACTTGGATGTTTGAGATTTCAATCAGCGTTGCTTCACTACCTTCATGAGAAAAAATGTACACGACTCACGGAAAACCATTAAACCAATAATAAAACGATGGATGACGTAATATAGTATTCTGCTTCAACAGATAAATTAGGTATATTCATTGTCAAGTAACCAACAGAAAAAAACTAATGCCCCCTACGACCGTTGAATTAGATTAGTTGGATCATTGACAAAGTCTTTTACATAAGAACTACTTGCCCTGTTCCTTTCTCTCTGCTTGTCTTCTAGTTACTTACATTTGATTCTTATATTCTCTGGATTCAGGCGTACTTGAAAAGTGCTCGAAATAAATGGAAATACGCACAGATGTTTTGTCAATGTACTCTTTTGACTTCGACTCGTTCTATCAGTATCATTTGCCGCTTTGAAGTTACGATGTTGCTGAAATTGGTTGGTTCCATGGTCATTCAGGGTACAATTCTTCGTAGAATAGTGTCCAGAATAATACGAACATAATCTCGCAATGAAAAGCGGCAGCATTTTCTCAACAATCCCATTTCTAGTATTGTCACGCCGTGTTTTTCCAGATTTCTTTTCGGACCTGGCCATCAATATAAACCTTCTTGGCGGGTAAACCACAGTGGATGATTATTGTATGTGATGGAGGGTGTGTAGGCTGACGGAGAACTTGGCCCCGCACGAATTTATGGGCCATCTCGGTTGGTATTAGGTACACACGTCACGTGACGATTAGGCCGCATCTCGCCTGGTGCGTAGATGAAATTTTGAGTGAGGTCGGATTGTCAACAATACCGAGTGAACTCTGAACAAAACATATACTTATATTTGCATCATTGTTTTCAAACATAACGAAACAGTAGTACCAAAATTATCAAAAGTTGTGAAAACGTTTAATTGTCATATATCAGGATATTCAATTATTGATTACAAATCTAGTGTGCATATTTTCAAACACGCAAACTATCAATCATATTACTTGATATATATTTACAGAGTGACCCATTTGAAAGCGGGCCACCTCTCTATAACTGTTATTTTTTATCCGATTCGGAAGTTTTTTTCAATAGATAGAGCACTAATAGTTCTAATAGATTGCCATGAATTCAAAATAAATAAAAAAATTCAAGGCCTACTTCGAATTTTTTTCAAGGTCAAAAATCAAAAAAACATACTAGCGAATTTTTCAAATACATTTTGGTGACGTCACTGGATCCACAACATTTTCAAGTGGCTTATGTGAAATTTTCGTAAGAATGCGTCCATCAATAAAAAAGTTTTAAAAGGGTTTAAAATTTGAAAATTTTGACAATAAATCAACCCACCACTTCAATTTCAGAACTTTTATCAAAATTCTGACAACACCGTTGGATTCAAAATATTTCGAAATATATTTTTTCAGAATTTCATTGAAATCTGTTTATAAATAAAAAAAATTAAGAAATAATAAAATAAAATTTTCCTAAAATTCCACTAATTTCAAGTTTTATTATTTTATAACGTTTTTATTTGTGAACAGATTTCTACGTAATTTTCACATGAATCACTTGAAAATGCCGTGAATCCAGTGGTGCCGTCTAATTCTATCTTAAAAAATCAAAATCAAAATTTTTTGGATTTTTGACCTTGAAAAAAATTCGAAGTAGGCCTTTTTTTATTTTTATTTTCCTTTCGAATTTATGTCACTTAACTAAAACTATTGATGCTCTATCTATTGAAAAAACAAACTACTGAATCGGATAAAAAATAAAAAAAAACAGTTTTAGAGAGGTGGCCCGCCTTCAAATGGGTCACTCGCGATGCGATGCTACACCCAGAAAAATCTAGTTATACAAGATTTTTTTCAAAAAAATCTTATAGCTGCTAATTGAAATATTGTAACCACTAAATTTTCTCGATGAATGCAAAATGTAAACATTTTCAACATGAAACAGGTCTTTTTTCGTAAAGTTCTTTTTGTATCTAAATGTTACCTTTTAGTTTTGACAAAGAACACGATTGCAGTTAAAAGATGATATTGAAAAAACAATAGTTAAATACGTTATTAAGTGAGATACTTTTAACAGTAATACAATTGTTTTGAAAAAAAGACATTGTTCATACTGAAAAGTGAAGTATGTTGGCGCCTATTCAATTCAGAAATCATTTAACGGTCATACAATTTTGTATTACAGCTAATAGATATTTGTCTCGGTGTAAATTATGGAATAAATTCATGATTTCCGAATAAAAAGATATTTTGGAAAAATCCTCGGATAGGTCGAATTTCTTTTCCGATGGGCCAATTTTTGAACCCCATCCAATATATATATATAGGGTTATGACAGACTTCACACGAGTTAGATGGTTAAAAGTCTTTGTCGCACTCATTAGGCATATGGAGAAGATTTTTGCCCATATTTCCGCAGCCGTTTGACATAATCCCATCAAACCTAGTACCACTGGATTCGTAATGACAATCCCTAACCAATTATGGAAAAATATACTGGGTGTCCCATTTAAAAATATTACCAAAGTAATTTTTACTCAAATGCGGATATAACACCAATATATTTTGGGTGGGGTTAAAATATTGGCACATCGGATTATTCGTTAATTTAGGGTCGCACTGTGTATATATATATATATATATAACTGTGAATTGGTGTCATGACTGATGAATAGCATACATACTTAAATAAACGCTCAACGGGTTTCTGAATTTATTTCTTGGGTTTACAAGAACAAGAAAGAAAATGATGTTGATAAATGAAAGTGTGAAGAAAAGTCAAAATGTGGCATTTTCAAACACTTAGAAAAGTCAAAAGTAATCATTGATATTCCAGAACGGATCTGAATAAAATTCATAATCAAAACAGTGAAAAATCATATTCAGAGACACGACACCTCACATTCATAGGGATCAAAAACGAAAAACATAAAATTTTTGTAATCAGGTCAACATGACATGGAAAATCCTTAATTTTAATAGAACATCGAGAATATCAAGGGTGGGGATGAAAATGAGATAGAAATGGGACGAATTGTTATTATTTTGAATATTGCAAAGTTTCGAGAAAATTCTCCTCTCACATAAGTTTCATATAGCTTACTAGATGAAGTCTGGTTTTAAGGAACATGCATTTTATCGCGATAAAAAACGATGCATCTTTTTATTGTAGTCAAACTGACTCACCTTTAAATGGGTTTCTTTTCTGCAGGAGTTGATTAATCAGAGAAAAAGCACAACATCAGAGTGCACAACTGGGTTAACATCTGATGATGGATTCCTCACTTCATTTTGAGACTTAGAGCAAACAATACCCTTGATGAAACGGGAATCAGTTTTGAGCGTTCAGTTTTGCGAAAATTTATTTGGACAAATGATTCATTTCGTTTGTGGGAATTCGGGAATCTAACTGATATTTGGTTTTGATGATTTTGAAGAAATTTTTTTTTTATGGTTCGACAAATGAAAAAAATGGGCAAATTCCCGAATTCTCAAGGAGATTATAGACTCAGAAGAAGAAAAAAAAATGTATAAAATCCTTATTGGCGCTCCCAGCTACGTAGTTTTGTTACGGACAGGTGCTTTGTCATCTCCACTATCGCTCTTGAAAAATATCCCCACACACCCAACATGTGCGGCGCAATAATAAAATTTGACTTCCGTGATGACGCGCTGATGTTGCCTCTTAAGGTTTGTATAAATATACCCTCTAAGATAAATATTAACTGAGGTATGGTTTCCATGCACAATAACTCCACAACAGCTAAACTTTTCTAAGCAAAACTTGGTAGGTATGTCAATTGAATTTTGAAAGAGACTGAAGTGTTTGTAAGTACCTTCAAACAGTGGCGTACGGCAGATGGGTTTTTTTCCTATCAATAAAATCTATTATTATTATTATGAATCACACTCAATTAGGTATTGATCGGTATTGATTCTATATCATGTTAATCAAATTAATCCTTGCCTTTCATTTCTCAAACTCAAAACAAACTAATTTTTTTTTCTCCAACAGTTTGTTCAAAGAATGAAAACGCCTGGGAAGGTTTTCTTCAACAATTTGGTAACATAATTTCTCTCCTCAACGTTTTCACTGTTCAACAATGTTTTGTGATAGAAAATGGTTCCAAACAAAATGATCAAACGAAAGAGGAGCTTCAAAATCTCTTTGCAACGAAAACATCTTGAAATATCTCGAGAAATTTTCCTTAACTAACATAAATTCACCCAGTAGTCAAATAAATCTAAAGCGCGCCCTAAATGCAAACATCGGTTGTTCGAGTATAACATGGCTAATTTTCCTTAATTAATTTAATTATTGGCAAGAGGGCTTTAGCAGAATATTAATTAATATTGCTTTCGGCCTTCCAGTCTGATAAAATATGAGATTATCAGCTTATGGAAAATATTCTTTCAATTAATAGCCTTAGAAATCGATGGTTCAATGCCCGGATATTATTTTCCGAGAAATAGTGGTGAGGGTAGGGTGATTTATAATATGGTATATAAAGTAGCATTCCTTTCGCATCGGCACGAAATACTGTAACAGGTTGGGATCGCTCATTTTTCAAGAGACTAACATATGAGAAAAGCCCGTCAAACAATGGGAACAACAAAGAACGTATTACAAATTTACTAGAGAATCTCCAAATACGGAATATAAACATACAATATGCAGTGGATTGAAACTTACCCATTGTTTTATGTTCACTTCATCAGGGGATTCAAAAATGAAAAATATTTATATTACACGCTGCCAATAATAACAACTACCAGCAACTACCAATAATATCAGAACGAAATGTCAGTAAATAAATATAGCGGACAAATATGTTATTTATATCCTCTTCCGTTACTGTCCTCTACAATTAAAGTTTCTGAATATGATGACTTAAAGTCACAAGTCAGATAAATTCAACTCATGTCAGATATAAGGGAGTTCAGGCGCGCGAATGCTGAGCACTCCATATCAAACGATCAGATTGCATTCTGCTGATCGCTAATCAACAGGATGAGGATCCGCTCAGTGAGAGCGAGGGCGGGGGAAGGAGGAGGGAGCGTTCGAGCACGTAAAATGTGCTGGGGAGCTCCTTCTTCCGGGCCTCAACCTTAGGGGGTGCATGATGATGATGATGAATATGATGAAGATATTTTGAGAAAAACTCCATCACGAGTCACTCCTGATTTTGTCTTCTAATGGAAATATAAAGGAAATACAATGCAATGAAACAGTTTTGACAACTGATAACTTCGCAGTTAAGGTATTTGTTCTACACAAAAAAATTTCTATATAGATGGTATCGCGTTTCAAATGCCGCACGACCAATCGCCGCACGACCAATCTCCCCACTTGCATTTGTGGAGGTTATTAACTTTATCTGGTAATATACGAATAATGTAGAGGTTTATTATGGAATAAATAAGGAGTTCTTGTTTATGTTCCACGTGAAACATCTATTTAATAGGTTGAATCTCATTTTATTCTCAACTGTTTCATTTAAAGGAAGATCTAATCATCTAATCTTTTTGTTTTTTCAACGAAAGTTCGTTTGAAATCTAATAGTGGATGGTATCAATGTAATCAACATAAAATTGGTAATAAACATTACAAAATTTAATTGTACATAGTAAAAACATTTCGACTGAGAATAATATTCCCCAAAAAAGACTTGAATTAGTGATTTGATCATATCCATAGCCCTTAAGATTGAAAATGAATTTTAATAATATTATAGCTTAAAAAAAACACGCTTTACTTCCCATGGACTGAAAATTAAAAAATAATTGACAATTTAATTTCTCAAATGTAAAAAAAGCGTGGGTACTTTCGATCTATATTCTCATATTTTATAGTTTAATTTAACAATACAGAGCGTTCAAGAGCTCAAGAGAACTTTATCAAACTCCCCACGCTTTTTTTACATTTGAGAAATTAAATTGTCAATTATTTTTTACTTTTTGTCCATGGGAAGTAAAGCGTGTTCTTCAGTTTTTTTAAACTATTATTTTTTTTAGTAAAAAATCGAAATCTTCGACCCCGAAACCGTACCAATTTTGAATCGAATCTGACCATAATCACAATACTCGTCCATCATCTTGAGCCGCCATCTTGAATTCATGAATTTTTACGAAAATTTCATAATCTCTGACCCCGAAAAACCTCACATACCAATTTTGAATCGAATCTGACCATAATCACAAATCTCGTCCGCCATCTTGGAGCCGCCATTTTGAATTCATACATTTTTACGAAAAATTCATAATCTCTAACCCCGAAAAACCTCACATAGGAACTATGAACACCTGCCAAATTTCAAATCATTCGGACGTCTGGAAATGGGTGAAAATCACGCCCTAAGGAGTCAGTTACAAACATACAAATAAACAAACATACAAGTGAAGCTATTATAAAACGTGTAATGACTAGTGACACATGGTTTTATTCATAATGTCAAATGGAGATAACAGAAGTGAAAATATAGGTACTGAAGTATCACTTAAAAATCGAAAGTTTATATCACTTCCGATGAGACTGGAAGTTCCATGAAACTGAGTCACTTGTCAAAAAATACTGTTTTAGATCTTAGACAAATTTCGTTCCAATATCTGCAAAACCAAAAAAGTTATAAGTATGAGCCGCTTTCCGTGGATACTCGGTATACAATTGGAATATTCACCAACAAAGAAGGAATAAAGACAATAAATATCATTTTTATATTATTATCTAGGCATATTTTTCCAAAGGACACAATGTGAGGAATGAGGTAGTATTCCTATGTACTGTCAACGCATGCATACCTGCTATGTTGTGTAGACGGAAAATCTATATATACGAGGTGAGCAGCGTAAGTAAAAATGGGGCTGACTTCGATTAAATTCTAATTGCTGATTTTTATATATGTTTTGTAGAATACTATTGCGAAGTAATAGTAGGCACTGCCAGACACTTCCCGCCGGTCATAACTTCACTTACATTCTAATGCCTGATTTTCATAATTTTCATATATTATGATATTTTACGGCCTATTTCAAAACTACATGTGATCAACCAGAGAAATTGTAGGGGCCAAACATCCGCCAGACACAAAAAATTCTTTGGTTAGTATGAGCGCGAGGGTGCTATGCATGCGGTTCAGAGCGAGTACGGTACATTTTTTTTTGTGTCTGTAAGATGTTTGGCCCATACAATTTGTCACATTTTTTAATAGTCCCATGAATTACATATGTAAAAATAAAGCGTTAGAATATAAGTAAGGTTGAATCATTTTTCTCTCTGTGTCTGTCAGTGCTAAATAATATTTTGTAATAATATTCTACAAAATATCTTACTAACTCCCAACCCCACACTTGCGGATGAGATGCCATATTGTCTTATCCAAGATCTATTCAATAATACTCAAATGTTCCTGAAGATATAGCAGATAGAAAGAATCAATATATCGAAAATGTCAAATTATGCAACAAATGTAATGAGTGACATACGACATTTTGATATTACATTGACGAAAAGAAATAGTTTGACAAACATCACATCACAATCACTTGATGTTTCATGCCTTATCACTGGATAGTCGTCCATCTTACGGAGAATGCGCATCATGGGAGTGCATATTTTCACACTTCTAGATATGTTTGCCGAACTGTTCCAACCACGGTGAACGGAAAACCGCATCGAATCGATTCTACGCCAATTTCAAGTTTGATAATTTTCCACAGTTTGCGTCACGAGAGCTGATCAAAATTAGTAGAAACGAGATTAAGTTCTGAGACACCCAGTAAATGACAATGTGGAAACATTCCATCCCAAAGAAATCGCATTCCATTATATAGTGTCCAGTTGGCATCGTATGGGAACAACTTTTAATAATAATTTATTATGGAATTCGACTTGGGCGTGAATTCGTGCTTTGATTACTTGGACGGGGTCACGTTACTTTCGCTATCTGTCAAATTTTTTTAAATTTTTTTCAAAAAATCGCTTACTTGTTCGACTGATCGTCAGTCGCGTACAAATATTCATACTCATCGATATCCAAATTAAATTCAAAATCTCTTTAATAACCACAAACAGAACATCAAGCACACTTTCTCCGTCCACACTGAGCACAAAAAAATTGACAAAAAACGGCATCGGCATTCTGTTCGTACTCAAATCAGCGTCCACGCTGTCCGAGCATTTGCTTGTTCCGTGCTCATGCTGAACGAATGCTCTAGTGAATACGCACCTTAAGAGAACGTTTCGCAGAGCACCTTGAATCCGAGAGGCGATTTCCGGAGAGGACGGGAGAGCCGAAGGTCGAGGCTGAAGACATCAGATCGGTGGAGTGGTCAGATGCAATCTTGAGCAGTGTCTGTTGCGTGATTCTGCTTAAAAGTCGTATTTAGTGCCGCCAAACAACATGCCTTCAGAGTTTATTTGCATTTGTAAAAATGGTTGGGCAACGACAAAAAGATCACTGTGGGGATAAAAAATTACGAATAATGCATTAATGCCAGTTTATACTGATGACCCATCGATACCAGATGAGATGTTGAAAAATCTCATTCAGCTGTATCAGTGGTTGCAAAACAAAAACCTGTGGCTGCATAAAGCAATTTCTACAATGTTCGAGTGTTTGCACACATTGTGTTTCGAGTGAATGCGAATTTCGAGACGCCTACCATCGAAATAGATGAAGAATTGCCAACTTCATGGATAGTCTGCACAAAGACATTATGGAAGAAGAAGAAGAAGAAGAAGAAGAAGAAAAAGGAGAAGAGCCAAATTATTCAGCGGACAATCCTCCAATTCAAAAAGGAAAATTAGTGAATCTATATCAATATATTATATGAATATTTTTTCTGTAATAATTTCATAAATGTTTTTACATAATAGAGTTATTTTATCATTTTGTGTTACTTGCAATATGTAGCGGCAAACCTACATAGTAACGAACTTGCAGCAAACTTGCAGTATCGAATAACTGCCATTAGCTTTATTGATGTGAGAAGTTCCACAAAGTTTGCGAATCTCTGTGGCATACATCATCATAATGATATATTTTTGAATATCAAAGAAATTTGCCCCCAATTTTATTTGCAACATAAAAATATATTCGTAGTCAGAATTACACTAGAGTTAAATAAACCTTAAACCTTCGCCATAAATTCATAATCAGTTGCAATATGGTCGGAATATACAACAGTTCTCTATGATACACTAAGTAATATGATTTTAAAACGAAAATGAAGTAGACAGTGATGTCTTTAGTACCAAATTATCGCCTTTTCGAAAAATAAAAATAACTCTTTTTTTGTATGCATCTGCTAATGAAATTATTCCGACAAAAAAAATCTTACCCATCCAGTGAATGGAATATAGTCGATAACATTAGACGATTAGATAGAAATCCCTAAAATGCTCAAAAAAAAATATTCTGATAAACATTGAAAACCACTGCACAACTTGTATGATCACTGTATAGAAAGATGTCTCAACTTGATTCATAATATTTTCTAGTTCGGATATCATGTTCGATATTCAGAAACATATAATTCACAATGAACGAAAACCATGTTATACGGTTATGCTGGAAAAAGATAAATAAGAAACACAGTGTTTTCAAGAACGTTTTCCACTATATGTTGCTTTTCCGAGGCCTTTCTCAAAATTTGAAAAATCATCCGTCACACTATAGCATCCGCCAAAGTTTATGTTGAAACAGGTACTCGGTACAAAATATAATTAGGAAATGAATTCCACATCATCCCAACAAACACGTGTGAAAAAAGTTTCAGTTAAATTATCTGGGCTACCTACCTTTGAATGATTTTTTTCCTATGTGATTTTCATATAAAAAATATTTGATGAATCTATACTGCATACTCTACTTGAACAAACAAAAAACAAAAGTTCAAACATACCTAATCACGCTACTGTACTGCTCACGTACCTGAAAACAAAAGGAAATATTAGTATAATTCATTTTCGCCCAATAAGTAAAAAAAATATGTAGAATAATGTAAGCGATCAAAGCTTCCATGAGCATTAACGTAGCATCATAAAATTATTGATATTGTGCAACTTTCAAGATTTATATACTGAAGAATATTTGACAGAAATTCTGATGCTAATTTTTTCTACAATCATTAAAATAGTATTAAAAAGTCAAGCTATACGATTATCCAAATAGTCCTACAAATCCTCCAAAAAAATACCCTCTCGCTCGGTTAGGACAGAAGATTTTGTATGAATGGATTTAAATGGGCGATTAAATCACTGCATTATTTTTTTGTTGTTTTTTCCGTTAACCAGCTGTCGTCCCCTTACTAAAGACAGCCCTCAAAAGTCGAAACTTGTGCGAGCCAAGAATTAACGAGGTCTTACCTTTTAACGTGCGATTCCTAGCACTTTCTCGGGCCATCAGATAAAAATCTGAAGTCGCTGAGGATTCGAACCTAGCCGACCAGCAGTCAATGGTTTTGAACGCTTCAGTCTCAACCACTGAGCTACTTGACCCTTATCAAGATAATAATCGAATTACCGGAGGACAGATTCACCTATATTTCTGCATTCGATTCTATTCATGAAACTTTTGCTTTTTCAGGAATTTTTCCGACAAATCTCCCACTGTCCTACAAAGTCAACCTATTAAAAATTTTAGTAAATGACTAATTATTTGGAAAGATTGCATACTGATCTATATAACCATACAACTGAAGATTTTTTTTTTATATCCGTAGATACGAATCAGTGAAATATTGTCCAAAATACCAAATAAAAGATTTTCTGTATCACGATGTTAAAATAGTAATTTATGTATCAAGTGAGTAAAGTGATACTTACTTAAAAACACCTTACTCACGAGTTTCATACAGTATTTTTTCTACAACTGTCAAAAGAAAAACAATTCATATTTTTTTGCAAATATGAAATGAATTTAGCATGAATGAAACGAATAATTTTGACAGAGTCGAAATCCCTTTCTTTTCACACTACCCCGCAAAATTGAAAATTTGAAGCGAATATTAAAATAACATATTCCTCGAGGTCGATATTATTATTATTAATGTTGACTTGACTTTCGAATAACTAGCCTATCGAAGTAACTTTTCATTTTCTTAGATTCAAAATTAATAAACAATCCTCGTGCAGCAACCAATACCTTTTTCTTTCTTTGAACTATGTCAAGGAAATATATTTGCACTATCCACGATTTTCTCCGTTCAATCTTTATCACTTTTCATTTCTACTTAAATTAAATTTATAGTTATCAAGAATTCGTTATCTGGATAGATGCCCAATTTCACAAATTTCATTAATTATTGTTATCAACTAGTTTCTGACGGCCAAACAGCCATAGCTACCTTGGATTACCAAGTGTAGATTAGGTCCAATAGTTCCTTATATGCTATTATTTTGAATATATTCGTCACCATAGTTTGGAATTTTGATAATACTTATTCAATAGTAAGAATGCTAAGAATATTATTGGTGAAACATTTGTATATCAGATATTTATTTATAGGTTATTAGTTGCCAAAGAAAATGAGAACTGGCTTTATGACAGGATTTCGTTATTATTCGGATCTGTCATTGTTGTTACATGAAACTGTCGATTGCCTAGCAACAGCCGTTAAAAAAAGTGCACTTTCTTTACGCTTTTCCGTTTCGAAATCGTATGTTGATAGTGAAATATTGTAATATTTTACGCACACAAACCACACAAAAAAAGTGGACTTTTTTTGACAGTTGTAGAAAAAGGTATGTAGGCATCTTTTGAGAATTTAATGGTCATTTAATATTCAATCACCTGAATTAATTATCAAACCTGTTAAGAACGGCGTTTCAACTGCAAGTCATTATCTTTCAACTTCGAATCGGTACTCGTTTCAGTTGGTAATTAACTGTACAAATGGATTATAATTGAGTTTTAACGGTTTTAGAATGGTTTATTCCCCAGTTTTTTAAGCACATTGGAAGAATAACCTAGATCATGCCTACTTCAGGGCTTTCACGAGGTTTGTAGAGAAACGTATTTTTGGTTCAATATCTCCAAACTTGATTACTCGGCTAGGTTCGAATCCTCAGCGACTTCAGATTTTTATCTGATAGCCCAAGAAAGTGCTAGGAATCGTTAATCCTTGGCTCGCACAAGTTTCGACTTTTCAGGGCTGCCGTTCCTAAGGGGACGACAACTGGTTAACGAAAAAAACAATTTTAACACACTTACAAAAAGTTTTTACACTACAAAAAGCGGCTGTACGAAGCATTGCAAAGGTCAATTGTCTATGAAAATCTCATACATCTTAAAAAAATATACATATATTCACTACACATTCAGACATTCATAATTATAGTACCAACAGAGCTGTGCCGAGCACTGACAAAAAGTGCTTCGAGCACTAAGCTCTAAGAACTCTTGAAAAGTGCTCCGAAATCTCGAGCACTAAGCACTTTCATTCATGAAATGCATAAATCCAGTATATTCAAAAAGTAACATGTTCGAAATTGACTAATTGCACACTCATGTGCATGGAAATAGCCTTTCTCAAAACTTACTGAACAATTACTATTCATAATTAACCGAATCCTAAGGCAGACAATATCCTGACCGTCATTAAGTTTCTATTAGTGGCCTCCTTGACTACGCTGGACCAGCATTTCTTGCAAACATCCCTGATCCCTTCCTCT
Source organism: Chrysolina haemoptera (assembly GCA_958298965.1). Classification (NCBI taxonomy): domain Eukaryota; kingdom Metazoa; phylum Arthropoda; class Insecta; order Coleoptera; family Chrysomelidae; genus Chrysolina; species Chrysolina haemoptera. The sequence continues at coordinate 39,950,311 of OY282584.1, read as the reverse complement.
ATACTTCAGAGAAACACCTGTACCCCCAGCAAAACGTTTTTGCCGACGACCATAAGCTGCACAATGTCGGTTGTACTTTTAGTAGCAATTTCAATTCAAAGTACCAACTTTATCCCGCCATAAAACTATTATACATTAGCATAAAACCGACTAATTGCAGTCTGAGACGCTAACAAGAATTCACGTCTTCGCCCCTAATTGTTTAAGTGACGACTTTGCAAGTCTTACTATTTACGTGATATCCAGAAATGAGATAGGGCGTCGAGAGATATGGAAAATTGATGCAGAATAATTGTAAGCAGGACATTGCAAGCAGTGTTTGTAATTCTGTCTTTTTATTTAAATGCTGGAAGCCGTTTCAATGAACTAAATCTGTAGAGTGGGTATAGTGGATTGACTTTCAGTTTGTTTATATTATGATAAGTATTTTCCTCGATTTCAACTCTTTCGGGTACATGACCAGTCAATGTTTTCAGATAACGAGATGAGGATTTTCATGTCTTTATGCAGTCGCTTTAGTCAATTTTAATTTCTTTTTGATTATTTGAACATAAACCTTAACTCAAATTAGTATCACTAAAACATACTTAGAATTTGCTCAGGCCAATTCGTTGGTTATATCTAGAAGATAGGTTAAGGAATAAAAGTCGATATGGATGTATAAATGGTGCCATAATGATTACACGTTCAACATATTAGTTTTTGAAAAGGGGAACATTCTCCATTTTTTTTTAATATCTAACAGAAAACAACTACTTTCCCGGCTAAAGCCACGCTGGATATTGAACTACATCTGATAGATATTATGAAAAGACTCTAACTGAAAAGAAAAAATCTGAAAGTGAAAATTCGCATTTTCATTCAGATATTTGTTTTTTTAATAATCTCTAGTTTTCATTGAAAATTCAAATAAATAATTGAGATAGGAAACACTCTGAATAACATTCTCCCTATCTCAATTATTTGATTGAATTTTCAAGGAAAACTAGAGATAATTAAAAAAAAATCAACTATCTGAATGAAAATGCGAATTTTCACTTTCAGATTTCACAATATCTATCAGATGTAGTTCAATGTCCAGCGTGGCTTCAGCTAGGAAAGTAGTTGTTTTCTGTTAGATATTACAAAAAAATCACATTTTTCAATTTTAATGGAGAATGTTCCCATTTTCAACTTGAATACCTCACAAGAGGTTAGGTTAGATTAGGTTAGGAACCTTGGAAAATAACGACTAAAGTCTGTCTTTTAGCCGCAGATGATTCTACAACTGATTTTATGAACATCCTGGCTTGTGGCTTGATTCCTAAAAAGGTAGCTGAAAGAAAAATTAGAAATTTTGAAAGAGAAAACCAAAGGAGCAACTGAACATATATTATTGAGATATCAAAATATCATTACAATAAGGTATACTGAATTCGAAGAAAAATAGATGTATGGAAGACATGAGCGAAGGAGTTATGCTGCCTCATTCTCAACGTTTGAGTGGAAGAACCATCAGTATTTGGGTTATTATGAATTACTAATCACTACTGGGTATTAATACAGATATTTTCAAATTGAACTGAACATACATGAGGAGGATGAGAAAATAAGACCAATTGATAATTGTCCAGCAATGAAGTCAAGGTAGCTAAAAAAAATGAACAAAATGTGTTACTTATTCATGGGAAGTCATTGTGAACAATGAATATTTTAGATTTCATTCCTGTCGTCAATTCATTAAGAGGGGTTGGGAATAGCTATTTATATACAAGTTGCAAAGTGTTTTACACAAGCCTGGTATTGGAACACGAGCGCAGCGAGTGATTGAACACGTCGTGTGCCAAAAACTTGCCATTCTGTAACATGTTAAATACAAGTCTTTTTGTCATTTCATGCGAATCTTCATTCATATACTATGATAAATCACGTTGAACACGAGTGCTATAGCTACATTTGTATTGAATGGTACAACACGAGTTTCGAATGATGGTTCTGATTATGTTGCCGAGTAGCTCCCAAGATCTAAGTTTCAGTTGACAAGTTCAGACTGCCTTTCCATCGAATTTATTAGTTTTTGGATATTTATTTCTCCGAAATCTGCAGAAGAAAGAAAATGAGTGATTCTGTTAGGTACCGAAAATGTCCCTAAATATATTAAAGCTGTGGCAGAGAAGGTAATTTTGAATGTATTACTGAATGAATCTGGACCAACGATTTCCATATTGACACTTGTATCAATATATGAACGTCATTTTGACATTCAAAATGTAAACAAAAAGTCGATATATTGAAACAAAATTACAAAAATAGTTATTCGGCATCATTTATGCTCTCCTATGTTCCGTTCATCGTGAGATTGTCTATATGTTTATTACTATTTGACAGCAAGAAATTATTCGTATATATTAGAGACGAAATTATCGATGATTGCCTAATCTCTTGTGGAATTACCATTAAAAGTGATCAAGATTTGCAATGAAATTTTGAAATCTTCTATACTTACTGTATTGTTTACCACGAGTTTATGTCTATACGTTTCGGTAAAAGTTTTCTCCCCATGCAGCAATTCTATTTCTCTTAGATTACGTAATTTACGTCCGCAATTTTTCATAATTCACGTTCAGAAATATTAAAGTTGAGATGAACGTCTGCCTTTTAATGAAATTGGCGTTTTTCAGTTGCTAAATTAGGTCATCACACCTTCCCTTAATAAGAGCGAATGCACACTGTAACATAAAAAGGAGCGGAGATTAAAAAACCCCAGATTCTTGCTTGAACAACCCTCTTTATATTTCCCTGAGACATTTCATTTAGTCAGGAGAATAAAGACGTGTACAGTCGCGATCAAAGAAAATAAATATTTTATTCTTTGTACAGGAGATTTTCAAACGACCGACATGAAAACATCGGTCGCAAGGTACTTTGGAGATTGCAAATAAATTGTTGATGCTCTCAAATATGGTAAGATTGATAAAAAAATCGAATTAGGTCGATACATTTAGCGCACAACTCCGTTCTTGATTAGTACACAAAGAGTCTAAACTGATAAGGCAATTCCAAATAAATTTGAGGGTAGCAATCAGTTGGAGAAAACCTTAGGAAATAGTTTAGCTATTTATATTAACTTTATTTTCCGATGAAGCCATGATATTATGAAGTGAAATCGGACAGTTTCTTTATATATTACGATTATGTTCGTCCTGCTCATGGGTGTTCCGTGTCTCTTTACCTAATCACTCTACCAATGTTAAACATAGCAGTTCCAATAAAACATATGCTATTTCAAAGAGTTTTCGCTTTTCTCTCTGTCAATTGAAGAAAGTAATATAATATCATATTGTTATATATCGTAGAAAAATATTTTTCCAGAGCCTCCATTTGATGTATCACAAGTAGGAGATTATTTTCTAATGTTTGCTATGGTGCACACATAAAAATAATTTTTTGATAAAAAAAATCAATTTTCTCGGATTTATTTTTTTTAATCGAGAAACTAACGTTTTGTGTAAAGGTGTTGCTTTATTCGGAGAATTTTCATTTTTTAATTCAAAAACTTTTTTTTTCCCCAACATATTTTCTTATTTTGAAATCATTCTCCTCACAACAAAGGAACCGTTGTTTTCAGCTGAGAATTCAAATTTCTTCAGTTGAAACTATTTGATTTTCTCCGTTGAGTAATAATTTTCTTGGATGTATACGAACATTTTCTTGGAATAATATTGTCTAGGTGCTCGATATCAGCATTATTATTAAATACTCAACATTTCTTTAATTTGAGAAAATATTGTTTTTTAAATAAGTTTTTGAAACATTCAACATGATATACATTAACGTAATTTGAGATTTTCTCATTTTGAAAACATTGATATCGACAAAATTTTAGTTTTCATCTGACAATTTGAAATCTCTTCAGTTCAAATATCTTGATTTATACGAGTATTCGCTTTCTTGAAAATATACAAATATTTTCTGCCCTTTTCATTCCAATATCGTATGTGTTTCACAATTCCTTTTATGTATTTTTACAATTCCTTTTGCATGTTTTGAAAAATAACTGAACTAATTAAAAAAATTTAACCTTCCTCATAAAAATAGTGAAGGTTTTAGGCGAAAAAAAAATGTATGAGATATTTAATATGAACTTTTTCAAAAAATCTGCCATTCTTTTCATATATCACATATTCTCCTTCTGAGTAATTCATAATTCTTATATTGAATAAATATATGTTCGAATAGATCTGTAAGATTTTTTCATTGAGACAATGAAGTAGTACTTTTTTTATCCAAGTGATTCACATTTGTTAGTTTGAAACCCTGATGATCTGATGTACTAAAAGAACTGCTTGATTTAAGTATTTAGATGTTTGTTATTCGGGTTACTTCTATCAAGACCTGATGTTTCAATATGAAACAACAGTACTCATTCAAGTTTACAGATTTTTACTAATAAGTAATTAAGATATATAATATTAAAAATTGAAGTTTCGAAGTAAACTTCTAGAATTCTTTTACTCAAGTATATATATTCCCAATAAGTAATTCTCATATTAAAACCCTATGTTTTCACGTAAACTTAAAGAATTTCTCACCTCAATTGTATATACAATTGTATATTTTATCCAAGTAATTCTATTTTCTCGTTTTGTGTTTTCTCCGCGGGTGGCGCTGCGACTGACTTTACTGTAAGTCGCTGCTTCATGTATAGGAAAATATCGGTTATACAGTGGATTATAATTAATTGTGCTGGGGCAGAACGACTTTGTTTTCCGACCTACCCTGTCACTGACGAGAGGCAACCTCGGAACGCGTCTGCCGGTGGTATTGCCCACCCAAATAAAGTTTAATCAACTGTTTGAAGTTCGAAGATTTTTTATTCAAGTAATTCACATTTCATGTATCAAAACCTGATGTTTTGAAGTACACTTGTACATCCAAGTAATTAAAATTTCTTATTCTGAAAACATATTATTTTGAAGCAAACTCATAAAGTTTTTAGATTTTTGTACAGAAATATTTTATCCAAGTTATTCTTATTTCTTATATCGACCCTAATGTTTGGAGGTAAGAATTTATTGATTCAAGTATATATATTGTTATTAAATAATTATAATGATGTTCAATATTCTGTCCCACGTTGTGTTGACAATTGTTATAATAATAATGATGGTGAGAGAAAGAATGAATACTATTTTGTTCAAATAAACTGTTGATAAATGGTATTTTCTTTTCTGGTTATAAATTTGCTATCTGTAAGAAATGTAAATCAGATAATAATAAAACTCAGATCAATCTTTTATTTGCTCAAACATATGCCCAGGCTAGATACTTACTCTCATTATTATTTTTTTTTTTTTTTATTAAACCTTTTTCTCTGTTGCAGAAACTCTCTCCGCTCAGTTGATACCAACAAGAAACATGCAGTCTCTTCTCCTCATGGTTGGTTTCTTGAAAGGGCCTCCAGTGTGAAATTTTGCAATATTTATGACAATTGTATCAAAATAATAAATATTCAACTCAGAATCCAAAATATAAGCAATTTTATTTAATAATTTCAGGAAAAATGTTTTGATCTTCAATCAATAATACTTATTTCACTTCCCTGTGAGATACCTTAGTCTAAATAACCTCTTATCTCCTCTTTGTACGGAATCTGAGTCGTCAACAAGTTGAAAAATCTCTAAACCCGATCTTGTGGCTGCTTAGTCACCACCAAATGAAATGTCCGATTGAATATCGAACAATGAATCGAATGTTCCTACGAGCTGTCGACCTTGTTGTCGCTCCATGTGAGGTTATGTTTGAAATATTATTTTCAATTATAAAACTAATCAATTATCCGTTAAATACTGATGAAATTAGTGAGTTTTAATATCAAAATAAAGTTCAGTTCAAAATCACCGAAGTGCACGAAATAAGAAAGTTTTTCCCGAATAATAGTTCGTTCAAATGCCAAAGTGAAGTTATATTTCTTTCTTGAGATTCAAAATTGTGTAGATACACCAGGAAGAAGTGTTGGTGCTGATAAATACCTTGTCAAAGCCTCTGGACTCAAAGCTTTTCTTCCAATCTTCCACGATGTTTTCTTCTCTCTCTGGAAGCTTTTCTGCTGGTAAGTTCTTGTTGAAATGTATTGTATACTTTATACAAAAAGTTGTCTGCTAGTTTGGATGGATATCAGGAGTTTTTCTCGTTAAATTTTGATTTTACGATTTCTGCAAATTTTCGACAAACTGCTTTTCTTCACGTTTTTCTTGGCTTCCCTCGTCAATAATCAATCATCTTTTTCGTTGCTACCCAACTCGTTTCCTCTATTTTCGATTTCAACGCACTCGTTTCACTCTGTTCATGAATATTCATTTTCATGACCTTTTTCGACAATCTTAGCCTACTTTTAATCTAATTTGTACAACTTAAATTACTAATTATTTACAATAACATTCTTACTAAATACTTTCAACTGCTGGTTTTATTTTAGATTCTATGAGGTTCCTTTTCAAGTTTCTTTCACATTTTTACTGTTTGATATTTATTTTATGATCATAAATTTTGAGGTTATCTTATCAATTTTTGTTGATTTTCTAGACTTTTTCTTTTGAAATATGGTTCTAAATTGTTCTCTTCAGTCTTGTTTATAATGAGATTTTAATTTGAATTTATTTTACAGTTGGTGTTGTCTGGTAGCAGTTGGTTTCTACCATGCTACGACAGATGTTGCGGAACTACCCTTTCTAGCTTCGGAAACAGAGTATTAAGGCTCATTGGATGGATTTTGATGGTGTTTTCACATTCTATGCATTTATGATGTTCTTTAGGAGTTGAGGTATAGTATTTAACCTTTCTTATTTAGTGATAATAATAATAATAACCTACTATTTCTTACACATAACTGGTTTCATAACAATATATATATATATATTTTTCGTCCGAGTTATTCAGATTTCTTCTATTCAATTATTCTGATGTTTTGGAATAAACTTGAAGAATATTTTATTTTAAACATACGGGTTTTCTTGAATGGAAATTATAATTTTTGCAGTAAGTAATTGAAACAGTTAATATTAAATAAACTATTCTTTCCTTCTGAAAACATATTGTTTTGACTATATATAAAAGAATTATTTTCTTGTAATGAAGCAGGTTTCTTTTTTTTCAAGATTATTATTTTTTGTGTGAGTGCAAAATTGGTTTATGGCAATTCTTAATGCCTTGAGCAAATAATATAGGTTTTTAAATTATCACAATGTTTGGAAAAGCCATCCAAAAGTTGCTGTAGATACTTTTTTCACATTTCTTTACATAGTTTTGGATTTGAAACAGTATTGATGAAAACTAACTTAATTTTTATATGGTTAATTTTTTTCAAACATGATTGCGAAGTTTTTGGCTCCTACCAAATCTCTATTTATTACTTTTTCATACGAATCGTAATAGATTGAATTTAAACGAAAAAAAAAACAGTAAAATATACAGTTTTTTATAGGACGGAAAATATTAGCGTATTAAACCTATGGGACAAATTCGTTAAAGTACCAATTTCACTCATCAATTTTCTATTCCTCTTTTTATCGATAACATGAAACTATTTAATCACTCCATTGGATTCCCATTTCTATCCAATCAGACTGTTTTTGATCACTCAAGTGTAGAGCCTTTATACCGTAATTGTTTTACTGAAACTTTTCAACCTCCCACCAAGAATTTGTCTTCGTTAATTAAAAGTTTCTTTTCGTCGTGGTGCCAAGTCTAGAAAATTAGACTTTTTAATCAACCCCTTTGTCCTACAACGGCTTAATAGAATTATTAATATTTTAATCTTTCTGAAAACTTTGAGGGAAGCAAATAAATACAATGGAAGTGGTATTTTGTAAATTATTTGTGAAGGCTGCAACAGCCCGTTGTGTCGTACACAACAAAAGGTCGTTATTATAAAAAAAATATGATATGGAAACTATAGGGTTCTTGTGAAAAAAAAGGTAGAAGAGTTGCTTCAGATTTCAATTGTTAAAAAAAACTTGTTGAGTTTGATAGTGCAAAAAACGTGAAATAGTTATATTAAATTAATGTATTATTAATTATTAATATGGCGGTCGAGTTTGGTCATTTTGGTCCGATTCGATTCAAATTTGGTATGTAGGGGTTTCAGGTTCGGGGATTATGATGGGGATTATATTGGTTAAAATTCACAAATTCAATAGGGTGGCTCCAAAATGGCGAACGAGTTTTGTAATTATGGTCTGTCTTCAAAATTGGTATGTGAGAGTATTTGTGATAGAAGATCATGGATGTTTTCCCAAAATTCCCAAATTGAAGATGGCTGCTTTATAATGACTGACGAGTAGATATTTAGACGGCCTCCTCATTCAAGAGCTAGATATCTCAAAATTTACAGGAAACAGGCCTTGTAATAGCTATTCTTCATCATAAATCTATAGATTGATGCGTACTAATTAAAAAGCAGAAAATAAAATATTAATAAAAAAAAAAACTTTTAAAGACAAGCTTTTATTGAAAAAAAGTAAAATATAATTTCTTCAGATGTGTAATGTAGGTTATTCTAAGTTTTTTTTATTATTATTTTTAGATTCTCCCATCAGGTTTCCAGAGAGTCTCAAGAGATTATTTGTGGAAGGAAGGAAGATCCAGGAAGCAGGTGCTGGGACTTACGTTGTCGTCGTCACGGCCACCATGATTCCGTGCATGCTGCTGAATTCAGCCAGTTAAATCTTCAGCAATATGAAATACCCTCCAGAGATTTGAAATACCATCACAAAAAAATTGAGTGGGTTCAGGTCAGTTAACGGCGTCTGCCCTGAGGATCAGATAGAGACACGTTTCATCAATATAATAATATCTTCTTCTTCATCATCTTCAAAAACGGTCTATTTAAACCCCATTAACATCACCGTGAGTATTGAAACTGAGAATCCAGTTTTCACTAGTGAATATGCAGTTCCAAAAGATCATATTCATTGTCAATTTCGGTATCTCAATTTGTTCTACCCTTAAAAACAACTCTTAAATGTATTCAAGAGACTTGTACGTGCTAGGTATAACGAAGGCCTTTCCTATTGAGGGTCAGGTGGCTCAGTGGTCAAAGCCATTGATGCTGCTGGTGGTGTAGGTTCAAAATCTATCGACTACAGATTTTTATTCTGTGACCGGAAAAAGTGCTAGGGATCGCACGTTAAAAAATAAGAGCTCGTTAATCCTTTTGAGGGCTGCCGTTCGTAAGGGGACGACAGCTGGTTAACGAAAAAACAATTTCAACAATAATTTATTCACATATAAACCAGTACGCTCTTTCCAAGTGGGGGAGAGGATCCAGATTAGACTTTTCATCAGTAACAGACATGTATGACAATTTGGAGAAGTCAGAAAAAAGCTTGGTAGACTTCATTATCTGGTCATTTTAGACTCTGGGAGACTGTTGAAAAGACATGTTAACCAGTTACGATCAACTCTTGTTCCAAGAAAGACCGTTACATTTGGACCTTGCCAATCATTCAATGTACCCAGATACCCGACAGCTCCACCAGAACAATCAACTGTTTCACCACTATTGAATTATCATCAAATAGGTACCGAATGAGAATGTAATACGGCCACAGAGAGAGAGCGAGAGAGACGTCCACCTGTCTGGTCCAAAGACTACAGAATGTTTTGATCACTTCAATTGTTCTATAATGTTAACATCATGAGTATTAATTTTTTATTTAGTCAATTACATTTAATGAGTGTGTTTTCAAAATAAGTGGGGGAGAATGTTGTGACCCTCAGTATATAAATATACGTGACATCTCAGTTATTAGACAGACAAGAACAACAACTCTCAATGCGATGAATAAAGTATACGTTTTTTCACATAGCACTGATTTATAAAATATTCTATTCGAATCATTCAATCTCAGTCATATTATAGATGTATAAATGAATTATTAAAATGAATTTGTTGAAATTACGGTCACATGGCCCCCAACACTCTTTACAAACGTGTTCTGAAATTCATGGTGTACCAGTTATATTCGAGCAGTATTATAACTTCACAGAATCGTTAGCATTGCGTTCAGAAATCAAGACAGTTCCGTCATCCGAGTAAAGCAAACCTCACGAGTTAATTACACGTGAACTCTAAGATGGGTTCGCCATTCGCTCTGTCACTCTCCTCCCTTCAAACGCCACAACTAAAAACACTAAAATCCCCTCTTTCGCCGATCTCCTCATTAAAACTCAACTCTGCGTCCCTACTCATTAAAAATAATTAACGGGATATCACAAAGTAGATGAAAGCAGATAGATGACGTGTACAATCATAGTAAGCCGTTCCTCGCGTTTCTGTGCTGTCTTCTTTTGTTTTTTGCCCGGCGAGATCATAAAGCTGATGCTGTTTGCCGCACCTGTAAAATTTAACAAATTTTACGTTTATTTTACACGGAAACGTTGAGTCATGTGAATCATTGATTTTTTTTATCTCCGGATTTCCAAAAAAAATTATGTGATGTTTGTAGAATGCCTAGAGCAATTAGGGGAAGAATATATAAATTGTTTTTCCGGGCTTTAGAAGGTTGTAACCTATCAAAAACATATGAGTTGAAAGGAGTCTCAAAAAAGAGACATTCGGTCAAGTTCTGGGTTGACGAGAAAATGACGAGAAGACTGAGCTAAAGGTAGGACGATTTATAGTACTACATGAGTCATCTGCAGTGTACTAAAAAAATAATTAAATTTGTGAGCGAAAAATTACCGAAAACAACATGTTCTTTCTTTTTTCAAAATCAGGCATTACTATTGTCAAATTTAGCTAGTTTGAATAATTCTACGTGAGTCATACCAAGTTTAGTCAAGGTATTCTCTTCTCTTCTGGTAATTTCGTCGCCAATCTGAAATTCTGTAGGTATTCAATTCCCAGATTCAATAACCTCACCTGGAGTTTGGAGAAGTTGACACAAAATTCAGTTTTTGATAAGTGAAATCCACTGTATCCATTTGATTTTTTTTTTGTTCAAATTGTTAAAATTGTTTTTTCCGTTAACCAGCTGTCGTCTCCTTACGAATGGGAGCCCTCAAAAGTTTAAACTTGTGCGAGCCAATAATTAACGAGGTCTTACCTTTTAAACGTGCGATTCCTAGCACTTTCTCGGGCCATCAGATAAAAAAAATAAAAATCTTTAGTCGCGAGGATTTGATCCTACACGACCAGCAGTATGAATGGCTGGACACGACGGTCTTAACCACCCGGCTACCTGATTCCTTTTTAATATGTAATAAACTGCCGTATACTGAGAAAAATAGGTCAAAAAATAGTATGTTTTCTTTAATATAATACTTACAGAATATTTACTGAATTTTCACAACATATAGTAATAATACCAAAAATGTTTGTCATGTCATATTGCACTTTTATGTCAGGTATTTATAATGTATTTCAGTACCTAACTGAATAATCATAAGAAATATCTTAAATCACCCATGTTACCCTATTAGTTGAAAAACTTGAGAGGTATATTCATTCACAGACGGTATGTTTACCAGTTAAAACTGTGTTTCAAGTATAGTACAATCGAACAATATAATAAACATCATTATTTGCATGTACAATATATAGAGGAGCAAAATGTCCGTGTCTGTAAGCAGTATGTGATATGAGAGTTTCATACTTCAATTATTTTCCAATTTCATTTGAATTTCAAAATGCTGAATGCTCACTGGAAACCATCCAACGATAATTCCTGAAAATTCATGAGCATATTATCATTATAATAATAATAAGGTTGCTCGTAAAGATGCATCCGGTTGACGAAAATAACAAGTTTCACCAAAAATCAAATTTAAAATAATGAGTACATTTGTTAACATAAAGGCCCATGATACACTATGCTCGTGTACCTTGAGGCAAACGTCTCTACCTTGGGGCCAAGTAAAAATAACAAAAATAATTCACAAGTAATAAACATATTAAAGGTAAATTCTTATTTATTTTCAATTCTAGCATTACATTTCTTCATGATATCAATGTACGTGAAACGTCATGTCCACAAATAATTACTTTGATCTGAGCAAAAATCACACAAATAAGGCTTCTACTCACTCCCCTTCACCCATTCACACAAAAATGATCCCGTTAAACACACGGGGTGCAGTCACATAATTTTTAGCCTCTCTGATCACTGACGTTTGAGAAAGAACAGTAATGCACACTTTTGCATCACCACTACCGTCACTATTTGTTCCCACAGGCGATACATCTTCTGTAACAGAGGAGGAACTTGAGGCCCATGAACTTAATTTAATAATATATAATCGTGTTTGGCGGCGATTCCTTTGGTGCTTTCTCTCAGTAAGTTGTTTTCATCAGGACTGATCAAGATATTCGCTTCCAAAAACTTCTTTCTTGAATTGCATTTTTTCTGTGGTTTTTGTGTCGTTTATGAGTATGTTTGGTTATCTGCCTTGCTTCTCTTTTTACGATCTTTACCTTTAAGGTGGGGTTGCACTTCTACAGAAGTTACAAATGTTTCCATTTTATCTTCATTATTTGGTGTTGAAAATAATTTTGGGACTGAATGAGTTGAAGACGCAGGCTGAAAAACATGATCCATGCGCTGAAGATACAGAAGAACCAGGACCTGAAAAAGATCCAGGGACTGAAGAAGTACAGGATACAAGGACTGAAGAAATGCAAGAAATAGGAACTGAAAGAAGATCGCCGTACAGAAGAACCAGGAACTGAAATAGATTCAGGGACTGAAAAAGTATAGGATACAAGGGCTAAAGAAATGCAAGAAATAAGAACTGAAGAAGATCAAGAACCTATCAAGACAGGTGGGTTCATGATTATTTGAATTTAACATGGCTACATTTTCCCTTGAAAAATTTAACGAACGATGCTTCGTTGAACCAACCTGATAGACTTGGCGTTCCAATTTTGGTCAACCGAACTACATTCTTTATTTGAAATTAACCTGCGAAAAGAAGGGACAACAAATTTCCAATTACATTCAACGCATAAATCACTGTAAGTAGGTACTCTTTTTCGGCCTATATAGCACTGCCACCTGGTTTACCCCTTCTGGATTGTCTCTGAACTGAATTAAAATATGTTTTGTCCATATTCTGTTACTAAAAAAATAGCCTAGCATTTAATTCCATTGAAACGATTAAGCTTTGGCACAATGTATCTAATCCCCCAAACATTTCATCAAATATTTAATTTAGGTGGGTAAAGGAGTTATGTTCTGATGAATTTCATACTAAGTTATATCTGAATAATCATCTGAAAAGCTACCCCCTTGAGTAACTGGAAATTTTCAATTACAAATACTATCAACTAAATGAATGTATACTTATGCAGTACCTACTACCAGACAAGTAATGAGTGCACCCGTTAATTTATTTGTTATTGAGAGGTGATTGAGGAACTGTTTGGATCTACAAAATTGGGACATGAATTAAGAGGCCATGAGCGCGATCACGTTTGGGGCCCTAATGGTGAAAGAGTCAATTGACAACTCAAAATCGGTTCGTCAATCGACTTGAAATAAGGACCAAGCTTCTAGAGGAAGTTTGATTCTACGTACGTGCTGTAATGGAAATTGAATTTTCAATCTACTTTTCCACAAAAAAAATCTCAAAAATGTCCCAGAAATGCAGTTACTTTGAAGCAATTTTTTGGGTAGATGAACAAATCATTTCAAAAAAACATTACAGCATGTACATAGATCAACGTTTTACCATTTTTTTTATACCAAATTCATTTCGATCGTACGAAGATTGCTTCAAATTTTAATGAAAGAGAAATACCACTGCAGTTACTTCGACTGTCCATGAGGTGCTGCCGCAGACATAGTTACATAGACTCAGACTTCTTCTAGAAGCCTGTCATTGTTTGAAATCGATACGACGAACCGTTTTTGAGTTATCGACTCTTTTACTCCAAAAAACGGCCAAAATGTGATCGCGCTCATGACCTCTTAAGTAACACATATTTGACCTCCAATGAAAATAAATAAAAGTGTCAATGTCGATAATAACACTAATATTCTTTCCTCTTGAGCTGATGGCAATTTCAGATTTGAATATTCTAATGATCGTATCAACGATGGGTCCACCAGATAGGTACAAGAATGGATCCACCGGATAAAAACAATAGAGATGCCTGGACATATTCTTACAATATATGAAAGGATTCTAATAGAAAATGTGCATTTCTAACGGACATCCGATGATCTATAGCAGAAAAGCTTCTTCGCAACTTTTATTTAGAGAAATATTTCAAATTACTCATTTTTAATTTTTTTATTTTTCATCAATTACCACTTTATGGAAATAGATATTTTTGTATTTAGAATGCGAGATGATACTTTTGAAAAAATATTTCGCATTCGAGATGCAAACAATATTTTTTCGCAAATAATGGAAAATTAATTAATAAAGTATCTGTCTTTGTTAATTGACATTTCGTGACATTTCGTGTTTCAACAAAAATGAACGACTTTCGTATGGTAGCAACGTAATGAATAATAAACAGGACACAGAAGTCTTTTACGTTCTAGGAGGAAAAAGAGACACAGAAAATGTCAAAATTTTGTTGAAATCAAATTGATTCAATTTTCCATGCCATTAACGTTTAAAAAACAAGTGAGTAATATATTTTACAACTGAGGTTCTGATCAATTGCCAGTGAAAAAATTCCTCAAAAAGGAACTGGATTCAATAAAACTTTCTCCCCAACCACAGAAGCTTACTGAAACGAATTCTTTCTGGTGTTTCACTGTATCGGAATATTCTTAAGAAAATTCCCCAATCCTACCGTCACAAAAACTCCCTAAATCCATCTTATACCAGTTCCAAAAGAATATCATCTTATACAGCATCATCCCTAGACGTGAACTTTTCTGTAATAACACCAGTAAAAAATATATAGATAAAAAGAAATATTAAGAGACAGCTCGAAGACTCGTAGGGTAGAATTGAAGAATAAAAAGGGTTAAAATAAGGATTTGCCGACTGAACGAAAAGGTTTTGGAAATCTTTGCAAAGTGAATTTTCATGTAGCGAAAGCTTTAGCTATGTGAGAGTAAATCAAAAAATATGTGAACTGTTAACAGAAAGGATCTCTAAAGTAATACTGGTTTGTTTATTTTTCGTCAATTTTGTATGGTTACGGAAAGTAGAGATGTATGAGTTCGAGAAGTTAAATCGATACGCTTATTATACTCTTTGTACCTACTATATTATGGAAAAAAGAAGGGGAAAGTTTTGAGGAAACGTTATAACTTCAAAGTTTCCCCATGTAGTTTCTGAACCTTTAAATACTTTGAAAGACTTTCAGTGCTTTAAGGAAGAGAAATGTTCTCATAAAATTGGCTCAATCACAAAAACAATGGCGTCGGATCGCCATTTTGAAATGTTTTCACTAAGAAGCCTAGAGGGGCCATACCTCACTTGAAACGTTTTACAGTTCTCTATAAGATAGAAAAATTTCAGACCAAAATACTGATCCAAAACAAAATGGCAATGTTAGAAATATCATAAGTGAATCCTTTTCAAAAAATGAACTGATGAAATAGTAAAATATTTTATCATGCCTACAAAAGTTTTCTATCACTCAGAATTGCAGACGGGAGATGATTAGGTAACTTAATTTTGCTGAGATACAATTGTTGTTAAAATTGTTGTTAAAACTGTTATCTCCATCAACCGGCTGCCCCTTTACGAGCAGTCCTCAGAAGTCTTCGAGAGACTTGTGCGAGCTAGGGAAGATGCAGCCCTCACCTTTCAACGTGTGATGCCTTGCACGAGGTCTGTGGGCGCGGCGATTCGAACCCGCGTACCTTGTCGTAGCAAGCGAAAACACAACCTGTGCGCCACCAAGACCAATAAAACAAGGTATCACACTACCTTCCTTGTTATTTAAATTTTTCCGAAGATGGCACCAATCTGCCATTTTGTGGGATAGAGACCTTTTGTAGATCTCTGTGAACTACGATATGCTATGTAAATAAATGATTTGTTTATGTATGTAATTTGAATGTCAGATTCAGATAAAAAGACAAAACAACCTCAAAAAATATTTTTTCACTCTACTTACTAGAGCTCTTTATTAGTGATTTATTCCAAAGGATTTTCTTATGAGAGTTCTGAAATTATATACTGCCATTTTGTTTTGGAATGATATTTTTGTCTGAAATTTGGCTGCCTTATAGAGAATTGAAAGGCGTTTGAAACAAAGTTTCAAACAAAAGAAATCTTTCAGTGCGAGCAAGGGAGATCTCGCACATGCAGCCCACATCCTAGTATTTTACTAATCCTGTTAACTCTACTAATATTATATACAGGGTGGGGCACCGAAAACGAAACAAATCGAATATCTTCAAAACGCATGTGTTCTGAAAAAACTGCAAAAACACGTCGATTTTTACATCTTCCTATCATAACCTCAACTGTCATACCTCTCCCCCATCCCCTTGGTCGCTATCACCCAAACAATTTGAATAGGGAAAGTAGTGAGTGTGACACATCATTTAAAAGGTAATTTCATAAGGAATTCAGCCATGTCAATTTTCGCTACCTAGCTTTCTATTTTGGCGCCCTCTTGCGGGAATAACAACTGTTCCGTATTCCAAATCTCATCCGTCATCTTGGAGCCACCATCTTGTTTTTTTGCATTGACAAACAATTCATAATTTCCTACCCTGAAACCACCACTTATCAATTTTGAATCAAATCGGACCAGAATTTCAAACCTTGCCTGCCATTCTGAAGCCGCCATTTTGTTTTTTGCCTTAGAAAAACTCCATAATTCATTGTCACCGAATTTATGTTGAATTAGCTTGCAAATGAAGTATCATAATTTGGAATACGGAACAGTTGTTTTTCCCGCAAGAGGGCGCCAAAATAGGAAGTTAGGTAGCGAAAATTGACATGGCTAAATTAATTATGAAGCTACCTTTTCAATGATGTGTCACACTCACTACTTTCCCTATACAAATTGTTTGGGTGATAGTGACCAAGGGGAGGGGGGAGAGGTATGACAGTTGAGGTTATGATAGGAAGATGTCCCCCTTGGATTAAAAATCGACGTGTTTTTGGATTTTTTTAGAACACATGCGTTTTGAAAATATTCGATCTGTTTCGTTTTCGGTGCCCCACCCTATGTAAAAGTTCGTATGTTTGGGTATTTGTGACTCATCACGCAAAAACGGAAAAACGGATTTGGATGAAAATTGGCACAGAGTTAATTTATAACCTTGATTAAATATATAGAATAAGTTTTATCCCGGTAAATGACATGGCTCAACGATTGTTATCAATTTATATTGGAACCAGGTTCTAACCAAGATTTCGCCAAAAAATGAGTTCGTCAAAAACATTACAAACATAATATATTGGAAGGGTTGGTTATCAGCGTATCAAAAATATACACATCGATAGAAACGATGATGAGCATTGACGACAGTACAACCTAGGTTGTTTGCCTCCTCAAGGTACAGCACGTGCTTTTAGTACTAACAAACAAAAATTTTAAATTCATTTTAAAATGTATCATCAGTATATATATATTTTAAGTATATTGGTACTCTTTTTCAGATCATGCCTGGACCTATCCAACAGGCAAAACCTAAAATAAAAATAGTTTTGAAATTGTATTGAGAGCGGCAGCTATAGGTACTTGAAATATTAAAAACTGTATTCAACATTAAAAAAATAACAAAAATAGACCTATTTCTTCCATACGAAAACGTAGATCTCGTCCTAAAAAGAAAAACAAGTGATTTAATAATAATAATAATAATTGTTTTTATTGATAAGTTTATACATAGGTACCCCTTACATAGCTCTTATCAAATGGCAGGATTCATTTTTCATCCATGTTCAAGACATGGACAAAACTTGCTCTTCCATCCAACCTTATTCCTAAATACAATTTGAAAAATAATAATTATACATAAATACAAAATGAAGATATAACAATTGAGTGAGAATAAATAAAACATAAAGATTTATAACTGCATGGTATCTAAGAATGATATATTGAAATACCTAATTGAAGGGTCTCAAGATATAATGAAATTACCCAGTAAAATATCTCTTTTAAGTTTTTTTTTCAACACACCTAAAGAAATATGCATATATCTATTCGGTAACCGGTTGTATAGCCAGGGTAGGAAAAATGAAAAAGAGCCTCTAAATTGAGAAGTTTTGTGCTTTGGTGTGGTAAGCTGATTTCTAAATCGAAGATTGAGGTTGTGTACGTCTGTCCTGTAACTGATTTTTCTATAAAGATAACTGGGTTTCTTGTCATTGATTATTTTATGAAACAAGACAGTAGAATGGAGAATGCGTCGCGACTCCATATTCAGCCATCCGATATCTTTCAAATGGTGTGATATATGGTCACGTCTTTTTGTTCCAGTTATCAGCCTCACACATGAATTCTGTAGCTTTTGTAATCTATTCTTGTCAACTTGAAGGAGATTGGGACAATATACTACATCCGCAAAATTTGCATGTGACAGCACTAAAGATTCGCACAAGGTCATTTTGTTTTTTTTGTTCAATAATGTTCTATTAGAATATATCATTTTGAGATTGCTGTACCCCCGTTTCAGAATTTGCGATACGTGTCGTGTGAATCTTAAAGAGCTGTCGAGGCATAGTCCTAAGTTTTTAGAAATATCCTTAAGAGGTAGCTCAACTCCGTTTGCAGTTACACAAACCTTGTCCAGATTGCGTTTACGTAGCAATGTCCTTCCAAAGAGCATAACTACTGACTTAGAGGGATTGACAGTCAAGCAATATTTGGTTGATAAGTCCATCAGAGAACATAAGTCATCATTAAGTTTTTTCTGTGTAATGTCAAAAGTATCTTCATTGCATTCAATGTAGATTTGAGTATCATCGGCGTAGCACATGACAGAAGTATGTTGAAGACAATCTGGAAATTGTGATGTATATAACACAAATAATAGTGGGCCCCATATGGACCCTTGCGGAACACCGTTGTAGATATTGATGAGATTCGACGTAGCGTTTTTGAAGGTGACACATTGTGATCGGTTCAGTAAGTAATTTTCAATCAACTCAGTTGCACTCGGTGCGAATCCAAGGTAATTCAGAAGAGATATAAGAAGTTCATGGTTGATGCGGTCAAACGCCTTTGAGTAATCGAGCAGAACTAGAAAGCAGAGTTTATTATCATCTATTGACTTTTGGATGTCATCAACTACTTTTAGTAATGCAGTTGTACAGCTAAAATTTGCTCGGAAACCAGATTGACTAGGTGGTAGAATATTGAATTCATCTAGATAATTTCTTATTTGTTTATTTGTAATTTTTTCAAAACCCTTGGATATCGCGCAAATTATACTGATAGGACGAAGATCGCTCAAATTTTCTGGCATAGGTACTTTAGCTAAAGGCAGAATATGTGATTGTTTCCAGAGAGTCGGATATTCATTATGTTCAAGACAATAATTGAAGATATGAGTAATATGAGGAATAATGATAGGGCAGCAATGTAATAGCATTTTGATACTCAGTAGGTCAGGACCAACGGCGTCGGATTTAATGCTTAAAATCGCTTCATAGACTTCATTATCATTGATGGCATTGAAAGTAAATTTACGGCCATACGATAGATTCCCCTCAATATGTATAAAGTGATAACACCACACCTACTTAATAATGAGTAGCAAGGTGTGAAGAATAAAAACATAAGAGCCACTTTTCCTAATGAAAAATATTGATAAAATATATGTCTTTTCATATTACTAAAGAAATAACTGCATGCATTAGCACACCGTAACCAGGATTGATTATAAATTCAGAGATTATTCAATATATGTAACTTTTCTTCCATTTACATTGATGAACTTCACAATTAATGCATCTTGCACCCTTTGTATCTCGTATTCGAAGTGCAGTTATATCAGTGCAGTTATATCATTCATCCAGCTGTTGAAGTTTCGCATAAAAAAAAATTCTAACATCTTTTCCAATAATAATTTGCAATTGATTCACTGTTTATGTGAATATAATACGACAAATTCTTAAAAAAAGGTTGAACCATCGTGGTACCTATTTGAGATGTTCATCGCCATTCTTTTGATATCAATGGGGTGAAGATTTGAAGAGTGCTGATTTCCTTTTTATCAATTGTGAAGGATTTTTATATAGTTGTAGTGTAATTAGTTTGCATATTATCATTTCTAATGAATATCTTTCTCCCATAAAACTATATATACAGTGTCCGACAAAGTTCGCAGCATATTGAAAACTTTTTCATTAATGATTTCTCACAGTTTTACTTACAGTTTCAATTACAAATATTAGTTGGTTTAAATTTCATTTACGGGTTGAGAATATTGAATAAGCTAATATGCATCAATATACAGGGCATAACTACACCTAGTGACAAGACTAAATCGTGTTTTCATAATTAATCTCCCGTAAAATGTCTCTTCCACAAATATTTGATTAGTTTCGACCCAAACTCATGTGATTTAGATTTCTAAACCTGTTTCCAGATCAAACAAGAATATATATTTCTTAGTAAGGATAGAGGAATAAAATGGTATTTTTGATTTTTTTCAAAATTCTGATCTTGTTGAAAATTGGTACATGAGTTCCTTATTGTATTCCAAATTCATTTTTTCAATAAATTTTTTCGATATCTTTTCAATTTGAGAAAAAAATTCGGCACCATGCATAGATAAGTTTTTTGAAATTCCCGCCAAATCTGAGATTACATGATATAAGTCGCAACAGATTTTTTAGTTGTCAGGCATGCAGGAACAAACTGCCTTTAGAGTTTTTCAGAAATTTCAATAACAAATGTTTTTCCCATATGTAGCCAATTTATAGCGGACACTGTATAAATCATGCAATAGGAAGATGGGAATTATTAAAAGAGGAAAATTTACTATAAAATAACATAAAATTATATATTTCAATCGATCTGTTTCTGCCCTTCATTCCTTGTTTGTCGATTATTATCACCCTACGCAGTAACAGAATGACTTAAAATGTTAAATTTGACACCTTATTGAAAGCTCCAGAAGTTGTGATTGAGTTCACAAGGAAAATTAATGGGATTCATTTGCGAGACGTCATTTTCCAATGGAGTAAAGAAATTAGTCTTCAATTTTGCAGCATTGATTAAGATTTCTTGTAAACTTTTCTCTTTAGCTATAGACGTTTACATTCTCACTTACTTTTGAAAACTTATAATGATACGAACAGTGCAGCAACATAATTTAAAACATTTTGAAAAAGAATGAAAATAGATTGGATAGAATGTACACCTGACCAATGAACTAATTATGCTTGTTGGACAACCTCAAAATTCATTATTTGTCTAGTCTAGTCTAACTAGTATTAATGAAACATATCAAGAAAACAAAGAAAAAAGTATTTAACCGATGCCGACACTGTAAATAGTCCATACATGCTTAGGAACAAAACAAGTAAATGGCCTATATCATTCGTTTACTAATCCATCTTGACAACGGAATGTAAATAGTGTCATTTACATACATCTTCGGCAAGCGACAAGCCTCGGCTTTGCCTCGGCTCGTACTCGCTCACCTCGAATGTTAAAACGTCTTTACATTCCGTGTTACTTAAATAACTATCAAGTTATAACTTATACCTATTAAATAACTATTAAAATAATATTCAAAAAGTCTCATAACCTAAAAATTGATATTGATGAAGCTGAAGATATTACTTGTCGAAGTCAAAGTCATTATTACCCTAGGCATGTAAATGGCACTATATACATTCCGTTGTCAAGATGAATTAGTAAACGAATGAACTGTTTTGTTGGTAAGCATGTATGGACTATTTACAGTCTCTGCAGCGGGAAAATAACTATTATCTGCTGGCATGTCATAATGACATCGTTATAGCAATCTATATTTTAGTAACATATTGAAGTTCATTATGGGCCAAAGACCATAATGAAGTTCAAAAAGTCCTAGTACCGTAATGAAATTCAAATGTGAAGTTTCTGAATGTCCAGCATGAATGAACTTTATAAGAAAGAATGCAAGTGGGTAATTTCAAACAATGTGATTAAAAATACAAAACTTCATCCTCCAAATCGGAAGGTAAAATACTGCATATCTATTTTACTTGACAGCAGTTTGTGTTTGATGTGTAGGTAAATGAATAATTTGGTGTTGCATTATCACCAAAATGGTAAGGCACAGCTTTCTCACTATTTTTCAGAATGAATAACTCTCGAATGTATCTGTAGTTTCAGGAATACTAAATTTGTGATTTAAAAAATATTTACATACCTATTCATTGATGCCAATAGATGAAGTTTTGTATGTAATTCGGATCATAAAATCATTGTGATTTACTTCCCGTATATTCACGATTCATGATCGTTATTAAGTTCCTTATAACATAAATATATATTATGATATAATTCGACACATTTCTGCACGTGTATGAGGAAAAAATCAGGAAAAATTGAGATTGTTGAAAAAGTTCGGGTCCAAACTATATTCAAAAGACGGACGACAACGAAATCATTGACTAGAGCGCCATTCAGATTTTTTGAAATTTAGAAAAAAAACAATTGAATGTCACTCTCGGTTTTACGGGAAATAGACTTGGGTCGAGAATTTTAAATGGAACCCTGTAGATGTTTTTACGACATTCGAGTCCCTTTTCAATGACATATTACGAGTAGATATTTGTTCTCGAAATTGCGGAGAAGGAGACTTTTTTCTAAAGTCAATATGGCGGCATTGTGACGTCATCAATCGAATTTTCATCAATTTAATAAAATAACAAACAAATTAAGCACTTTGATTAGGTTTCCATGAAATATGCAAAAATTTTGATTCATCGACAATCAGGATTCTTTTTAGTAATTCTTTCGAATAAAATTATTTCTGTTGTATTAATTCTCTCGGAAAGTCTAACAAAATAAAACAAAGTCGGGTTAGGTATACCATTCATAACTCAAGAACGCTTGGACCGATTTTAACGATCTCTTATTTGTTGGATTCGTCTCCGCTCCGAATAACAGAATTACTATTAAAATTAAAAATACACCAAAACAAAAATTATACAGATTATTTAAAAAAAAATCCAAAAGCCAAAATATGGGAAACACTTTGCCAAAAAATATATAGTAGGCGTGCCTTCCCATAAACTGGAGCCTAAGGTTGGCATTCCTGTTCTGCTGATACCTAATGTTGATACACACAGAGCTGGGGAGGGATATAATATGATAAAGGCTCGTACCGGAGCGTGAAACTTTCTAATGAAAACAACCAAGTTCTTGAAAGTGCGGCCACGAGAAAGAATGCGTGGTGGTGGAACATTCCGAAAACTTCTACAGTATAAAACAGATAATTCTAAAATGTTCTCAAAGCTTCTGGAAAGTTCAAAATAATTCGGGATCTCCGAGGAATAAACCGAGACAGAGGCTCCGTGAGGTTCTTAACCGTGCTGAAAGTGAAGCACTCGAAATTCGGCCACCAGGGAGGTGCCGTGGTGGTGTAACTTTCTGGAAATTTCTAGAACATGAAAAGAAAAATCTTGAAGGTTATGAAAGCTTCTGGAAAGTATTGAAAATTCGAAGACCGCGGTGGAATGAACCAGAACAATCTCTTCTAGGTTCTAGAACGTACAGGAAAGATTCTCAAATGAAATTATCTATAAAGATGGGAATAGACCAAGCATAAATTGTGCAATAGTTGAACAACACTTAGGTAGCTGTTGGCAAACTTGTTGCCGTGTGGAGAAAACATTGTCGACAAACTGTTCGTCAACATAAACCTACCTATTCTCCTGGTGTTTGTCCAGTGCTACAATGTAAAATAATGCCTTATATACGCGTCTATACACTGGCGCACTGTTGGGCAACATCTCCTTTGATGTACATCCTAGGTGTATAGCGCGTGCTCCGCACGCAGGCGCGACCAAACAAGGGACGGCCCCAGGCCGCATATAGTCCACGATCGGCAAGCGGCTCGCAGTGCAATGGTCAAAACAAACCTTATTTTAGCGGTCTCCTGTTGTAGCTGTTAACAAAATAATGATAGGTGTAATGAAATATTAAGAATTAGTGAAAATAAAAGCTCTTGAGTAGATTTATGAATGAAATGTTGTACAGGGTGTTTCTGAGCGTTTTTTGAGGTTTTCATTTTTGGCCAGACCTTGGAGAGCGCTATGAGTCATTTTTATTTTATGTAAGATGCTCTAACTTTTTTAAAAGGATGGGGATGAATAACCCATAATTTCACATTTCCAAAGAAATAAAATAATGGTATACTTCTTTAACAACGCTAGAGGTATTTTCGATAAATTTTTATTAATTTTATTTAAATTTTTATCAATATTCCACGTTTACTGTTATGGAGGTAGATAGTAATAATGATGAAATGTCTTTATTTCAATTATCCTCGGCGAAATCCAGTTGAACTGCTCTAATTAACGGAGTACCAGATAAAAAAATGCCTACTTATACAACTGAATAAGTTTCAAAACTAAAGGAGATTCACATTAATGAAATAATGCATATTGGGAAAATATCACTATTGTACTTAATTAATTTGAGACTTATAAGACCAAGCATTGAAGAACCAGAAGATATTCCTTATAAGCTTTTTTAAATATAGTGATATTTTGTCAAAAAGCTGACCTAGAACACCGAAAATTATGATTTTGGTATCATTCGATTCGGAATGGCATCTAAGTAGAAAAATTGGGGACGGCAAAAATTGCACCAATTGAGTAAACTCAAAAATAGTATTTTTGCTGGAGAGTGAGAGACCTCTAAAACACAGCAGTTGTATGCCTGTGTATTACAAGACTTTTTTTTTTTTCTGGTATTCATATATATTATATAAATCATGAACAAACGACCGATATTTAATTTTTTTTCTAATATACAAAGGAGTTCTTTTTTCTAAAACGTTATGGGCAAGTTGAAAATTCCTTTGGTCCTGCATATTAAGTCATCCTAGTTCCACTATAAACGTGTTTTGAATCATAAATCATCGTCAACGGGTAGTCACACATTTTTTATTGTTCTACAAAGCTCAATATTTACACCATTGATTGATCTGTGGGATGAACTCTATCAGATATATAATTTCATCAAAGGTATCATTATTTATTTCATACACTTGAGTGTCGTCATAAAAATCAATGTATATAACAAACACCAGAGAATTCTTTCAGATTCATAATGTTCAGTTAAAACAGCAGCGGGCGTTGTATTGAGCCCTGGGGAACTCCTTGAGGCGATGTCATTGCACTGGAACTAGTTTCCTCTAGGACAACATATTGTCATCGGTTGGATCATTGATCTAAGATGAGTTTATAACGTCAAAGTTAGGTATTAGTCAAAATACTAAAAAAATTCTAGAGGGACGTCATTAGGTTTTTTCACGCGGGCGGCCGACACCCTAGGATCGACCCTGTGTGTGAACTTGTGTGTTATTATACTGTAGTTCATCTGTTGCACAACAATATTTGGTTGGTGTATTCCCACCTTAAGATATAGTACGATGTTCGTCCAAACTAAAGGTTTGGTCGTCTAATAAAAAATGAACACTTACGATATTCTGATATTTTCATTCTATTCAATGTTCAGGCAGAAAAACGACTACCAGATCCGTGAGTTTTGAACATCAAATGGCAATTTTTTGAATTAACAATAATGCATTAGTCAGTATCTACAGATAAATGCTTGACACAACGCCTCTTATATTCAACTAAAAAATCATTTTAGAGAAATTGAAAATATACTCACGAATGAGTGAAACTTCATTATAATATATAAAAACAAAACCTTAATTGATTTCATAATGAATATGTCGCCCAACGTATAGGGCAAACGAAATATGATAATGAATATCATAATAGTATATAATAATAATAATACTTCCTCATAAACACACGTAGAGTGCCCCCAACGGCATAGCCTGTGCGGGACAACTATTAATATTATTCATCGTTGCGCTCCGAGGCCTCTTAATGATTTTTGGTGGCGTATTTACTTTGCAGCTGTAGAAAACCCCTAAAAACCCACAGGACCACCTTGGGTGGACGGTGTGCACTCCAAGGAAGTATACTAGACGAGATTAGCATCTAGACAACTCACAATACACTTGCTTTTCAACAAGGCATGTTGTCGCCAATATATTCTGATATATATAGGTACTTGAAAAAAAATCCATCGAACTTCGAAATTGCACCGGCTATCGCAAGCTGTAGTTTCAAAAGGCCTGCAAATTAGACTGATATTTCATCGAACTAAGAAAACCACAGTCAAACAGGAAGTTTTTCTTTTGATCTTTACTACATATATCACTGGTCACGAGTTTATAGTGTTTATGACTATAATATTGAGTTGTGCCATTTGTATTCATGAACACATTAATAGTTTTTTTATGTGTTTGAAAAAGGGTCCTTTCAAGAATAGTTCGGTTCAGTTGGTTTATTCAATAGTCCTTTCAAGAATAGTTCGGTTCAGTTGGTTTATTCAATATAGGAATTTCTTTCTGGCAGTTAATTGATTTCTGCATTGTTTTCGGTAAATGTAATTTACAATTGAAACATTGGATTTTCTTTCCTATTTCAATTAAAGTGATCAAGTAGCGGATAATCATCCCAACAAGTTGGAAATGAATGAACTTTATCATTACTGAAACACTCTGTATAAAACAATCTACTCGAAAACACCAAAAACACTCACTTCAGTTCCACCCGAAACGCCATTATACAAAACAGCGAACTCCACGGGACACACTTCTGTAACTTTTATCCACTGGTGACCTTTTCTTGAAACAGTTCAAAATTTCCAATTAAACAGAAGTCGTACAAAACTTTACCCAATTAAGAAGCGGAATCTATTTTGACTTTTTGTCGTTGTCTGTGGAGTTTCTGCTATTTTGAATATCTGTGTAGTCATTTTCAGCACAAAGGATCCAAGTTATTAAAATTAAAATCAATTCAAATAGTACGCCACGTTCAGTAGGTTAACTGTGATCGAAATATTCCATTATTGAATTTTTCTAAACAATTATCATGATAAATAAATGGACCGTAAAAATTGATTTTAGCGTTCGGCAGGGTTGAGTATTACAGATTAATTAAGCAATCGGTAAGATATAGTATTCTTTGAATAATTCAGGAAACCACTTAAAAGTGAACAAAACATATAATAAATAAAATTAATCTGACAGTTTCATATAATCAGGAATAAAATAAGAAACATTGATGAGTATCAATGTTGATCCCCTCAACACGCGGCCGGCGCTGCCGACGCGGTGTTATCAAAGCGATGATAAAGATTGGTGTGTCCTCGCCGCGCGGTAGTTGCTACGGAGGCCACATCAATCATTGTCATCGCTTTGATATCACCGCTTCGGCCGTGCCGGCCGCGCCGCGTGTTGCCGCTCACGTAAAGCTGGTGGCCCACACGACGGTAACGGCACGATTTGACGCGCGCGGTTAATGTACGCGATATCGCGTACACACATTTTTTATACAATCAAATGCAGTGCTCGCCCACTGGTTGAAAAACGCCGAGACGGTATTAAATATCGTCGTAGCAGGACGTTATCGCAAACACTCGCGGTTTGGCGGTTAAAAAGCTTGCGAATTCGTGCCGTGTGACTTCTGAACGCCAATAGGATTAAATGATTCCTAGCCCACACGACGAAATCAACGATATTTTTATTCAGTGCTGTGTTGTCATTGTGCGTGCATGCATGTTACTGCTACCATTTCGGTTGGAGGTACACATTCTCTCATTAGTGTATCTTGAAGACATATAGACTCTTTTAAGCGATCGACTGAATAATTAAAGGTTTCTCTGCACATACGAAAACAACTAAAGAACTTCCCACGATTTTCTCCAAGTTTTTCAAATAATGTATAAAACGCCCCTTTCCACATATCTCAAAATGGGATGGACCCAATATTGCCTTTGACTCTTGATAGCTTGCCTTCTTCGGGGCCTGCGAAATCGCTAACAAATTTACTTTTCTTCGATCCATCACTTCGAAGCTCACAATCTGGCAACACGTAGTATGGAATTTAAACAAGTTTCGTACGATATACCGTGCAGTGGGCGAGCACACACAGCAGATGCGACGCGATATATCGCGCGCGGCAAATCGTGCCGTTACCGTCGTGTGGGCCACCAGCCTAAGACACTGCGTTACTGTACAGGGTAATTTACGACGAACTTGATCGATCAATATCTGTGCCAATCAGACAATTCCGGATTGTTATTGTTATTATTATTGTTTGTAATTGCTTTCCCAACCAGAAAGCCTCCACAATCGCCAATGTATCGGTAGAGAACGGGATATGTCGATTCGGTGTTCCATTGGAGCTGCAATCGGACCAATGCATAAATTTTGAGTATAACAGTTCCGCATCTGCAGACAGATGGAATGGTGGAAAGGATGTATATGACTATAAAGCGCCACATGTTATTACCACCAAAGAGACTGGGTCCAGTACCTCCATTTATTTCCGATGGCCTAACGTTCAGCAATGCATGACTCAAACAGCCATACCCCCGATAGTATCATAATGGACTGAGAGCTGCAATTTCTGTCACCTTAAGTTTGGGTCACCACCAGGACAAGATACTCCGCGAGACGACTACGTCAGTACACCTCAGCAGAGAACAGACGACGTCCATGACGAGTCCGTTTGAACATCCGAAGTGCTAGCTAGATGGGATGAATGAGACCTTTGACATTAAGGCGGATACTGAAGAATTTCAAACTGGTTTGACTGTATAACCCTAAGCGGTGACTCATCACCAAAGTTGTGGAGCTCGTTTACTGAATCCATAAACTACCCTGAGGGAAACCTAGAGATGTCCATTCCAATAGGCTGGCTTTTTACGCCAAAAAATCACGACCAAGTTCGCATCCTCAGATCACCATATGGTGAGAAAACGTTTCCAAAGTTTCTTGTACTCAAACGGATGGAAAGTTCTACACGGGGTAACCCATAAAGAGCCACACTATCTCACTGTATCGCAAAATATCTGCGGTAACAGAATCCGGAAGTTGGAGGAGTGTTGCAGTTGAGGAAGGGCCAGAGGAACCATCTTCTACCTGGTAACCAAGAGAAATTCTCGAGACAAACCGTCCTATGCGGATATCTGGAAAATTCTCACTGGGCTAAGAGATACGAAGCTGGTCCAGAATCTTGTCCCGTGGGATAGATGGGCCACGACCAAACATGAGTTAGTAGAGTGTTACTTCCATCGAACTCCTCAGTACAAATATGGAGGTAACGACAAACTCCAAGGATGTTGGTATCCATCTTAGTTCATGATTAATAACGCACCAGCTACTCTTTTGATTGTTGTCAGAATCTGAAATAGATTTGTTATACGAACATTTCTTGGGATTATCAATGCCTGTCAATAACTTTGTATACTTATTGTCGATCAAGTAATCATCAGGATTTTTCGTATGATATCGAATAGTTTCGATACAGAGAATTATTTAACGATAAAACTGCTCATTATTATTCCTCGGAGATTATTTCCACTGAAAAACATTGTACATCGCAGTCTGTCAATGTTTTCAAGAGTGAAACAGCATTCGCCTTGATTGGATTATGACTTTCAGTAAATAAATGACAATAAAGATTACAGTTTGTGTTAGCATGTTGCAGGGAAGGAACTAAGCTGTGACACCGGTGAAAACCCCCACACTTCGAATAAGATTTGTCAATCTGAATAGAGTATATCATTACAAAGACACCTCTTAAATCCGCGTAACTAAGTTGCAAGTTGTTTCCAGCACATCGTATACCTCCAATGAAGCAACGCTATTCTCTTTTAAGTCCTCCTTCCTCGCTAATTGTATCAAATATAATTAGCAGATTAATTCGATTTAGTTTCCAATACCTTAGGAACTAGATAAGTCGTCTGTAAAGTCCCGTCGCCTCCAATTCCCCATTCAATCGGACTCGAAGGAACGCTGTACAGTGGAACGATTAAAGGCATGTCGATGAAGGGGAATGAAGCTCTCCCAAACAACATGCGGGATGCGAACTACATGAACTATTCGCAATATTGAGTTTGAAATATTCCTAGACAGAACATCAGTGGCCTTTCATATCAAGTAAACAATGGGAACAATCGACAGGAGACTATATACAGGACATTTCGATATTTCTTCTAGAAAAATGTAACAGGCGAGGAAAAGAAGCAAGGGCAAAAAAGTTTGCAGTTTACAGGATTCCTTGAAATATTTTTGGAATTGTGAAAAAAATCTGCTGTTCTGGAAATAAATCTATGCGTCTCTGTGTTACCCTTCAAAAATATCATCACTCGTAAGATTGTTTCGAAAATCAGGTAAAGAGTACAGTGATAGTAATAATAATAATAATAATTCTGATTTAATTCTTTATCAAATCGATATCGTTCAATATGTCAGCGTTTACTTTACAAGAATATTGTGAAATGATTCTATATCCTTTGACACCAACAAACAACTTCAGGTATTCTGGCCTGGCTATCTACGTGTGAAAATCCAGGTGATGGCGCGTCTTTACACTCATAGTAATTTTTTTTGTCCAAATTTCCAAATTTTACGTAGTTTTCCGATTCTTTTGGTGGAGTGACCAAGCTGTATGATTTTTCAGTAAGTGTTGTATCTACGGCAAACAAAAAGGAGTCGGCCACAAGTTAATTTGTCGGTTGGAAGTGTTGATAATATTTTTTTAAATTTTTTTAAGAACGAAGTAGATCACAGAATTTAGCAAAATGAGTATTGTTTTTAGCACTGGTTAAAAAATTTCACGTTTCCAGGACCGGTATGGCCCAGACAATAATTCATAACTTCCTCATTATGAATTCTGCCAATTTCATATGTTAGTATAACAATCACAATCACTTGAGAAAAGAAACCACATATTTGAATTATTTTTCCGGGCGTCCAGGCCGGCTTCAATACAGCAATGAATCTTAACTGTCTTATTAGGAACTCTGCCAGTTTCATATTTCAGGGTAACAATCAGGATCGGTTGAGGAAAGAATACACATCTTCAGAATAATTTTCCCGGGCGTCCAGGGCCGGCTTCTCTCCAGCAATAAATCTTAACTTCCTTATTAGGAACTCTGCCAGTTTCATATTTTGGGGTAACAATCAGAATCGGTTGAGAAAAGAATCCACATGTTCAGGATGATTTTTCCGGGCGTCCAGGGCCGGCTTCACTCCAGCAATAAATGTTAACTTCCTTATTAGGAACTCCGCCAGTTTCATATTTCGGGGTTATTATCAGGATCGGTTGAGAAAAGAATCCATATGTTCAGAATAATTTTTCCGAGCGTCCAGGGCCGACTTCACTTCAGCAATAAATCTCAACTTCCTTATTAGGAACTCTGCCAGATTCATATTCCAGCGTAACAAAGAGAATCGTTCAAGAATATACTTCACATAATGGGAATAATTTTTCCGGGCGTCCAGCCGGCTTCACTATAGGAATAAATCTTAACTTCCTTATAAGGAACTCTGCTAGTTTCATATTTCAGGGTAGAAATCAGGATAGGTTTAGAAAATAATCCATATATTCGGAATCATTTTTCGGGGAGCCCAGGGCCGGCTTCACTCCAGCACTAAATCTTAACTTCCTTATTATAAACTCTGCCTGTTCCATATTTTGGGGTAACAATAAGGATCGGTTGAGAAAAGAATCCTCACGTTCCAAATAATTTTTCCGGGCGTCCAGGTCCAGCTTCTCTCCAGCAATAAATCTCAACTTCCTTATTAGGAACTCTGCCAGTTTCATATTTCAGCATAACGAATAAAATCGTTTGAGAATATAATTCACATGTTCAGAATAATATTTCCGGGCGTCCAGGACCGGCTTCACTCCAGCAATAAATCTTAACTAACTTCCTTATTAGGAATTATGCCAGTTTCATATTTTGGGGTACCAATCAGGATCGGTTGAGAAAAGAATCCACTTGTTCGGAATAATTTTTCCAGGCGTCCGGGTCCGGCTTCACTCTAGCAATAAATCTAAACTACCTTGTTAGGAACTCTGCCAGTTTCATATTCCAGCATAACGAAGAAAATCGTTTCAGAATATAATTCAAATGTTCAGAATAAGTCTTTCAGGCGTCCAGGGCCGGCTTCACTCCAGCAATAAATCCTAACTTTCTTATTAGGAACTCTGCCAGTTTCATATTCCAGCATAACAAGGAGAATCGTTCAAGAATTTAAATCGCATATTCAGAATAATTTTTCCGGGCGTCCAGGGACGGCATCACTCCAGCAATAAATCTTAACTTCCTTGTAAGTAGCTCTGCCAGTTTCATATTCCAGCATAACAAAGAGAATCGTTGAAGAAAATAATTCACATGTTCAGAATAATTTTTCCGGTCGTCCAGGGCCGGCTCCACTCCAGCAATAAATCTTAACTTTCTTATAAGGAACTCTGCCAGCTTCATATTTTGGAGTAAAAGGCCCTGGACGCCTAGAAAAATTATTCTGAACATGTGGATTCTTTTCTCAACCGATCCTGATTGTTACCTTGAGTTCCTAACAGAGTTCCTAACAAGGAAGTTGAGATATATTGCTGGAGTGAAGTCGGCCCTGGGCGCCCGGAAAAATTATTCTGAACATGTGGATTCTTTTCTCAACCGATTCTGATTGTTACCCTGAAATATGAAACTGGCAGAGATCCTAATAAGGAAGTCAAGATATATTGCTGGAGTGAAGCCGGCCCTGGACGCCGGGAAAAATTATTCTGAACATGTGAATTATATTCTCAAACGATTCTATTCGTTATGCTGGAATATGAAACTGGCAGAGTTCTTAATAGGGAAGTTAGGATTTATTACTGGAGAGAAGCCGAACCTGGACGCCTGGAATAATTATTCTGAACATGAGGATTCTTTTCTCAACCGATCCTGATGGTAACCCTGGAATATGAAACTGGCAGAGTTCCTAATAAGGAAGTTAAGATTTATTGCTGGAGAGAAGCCGGCCCTGGATGCCCGGAAAAATTATTCCGAATATGTGGTTTCTTTTCTCAAGTGATTGTGATTGTTATACTAACATATGAAATTGGCAGAATTCATAATGAGGAAGTTATGAATTATTTTATGGGCCATACCGGTCCTGGAAACGGGAAAAATTAATACCAGTGCTAGAATCCCAAAAACAATACTTATTTTGCTCAATTCTGTGATCTACTTCGTTCCTATAAAAAATAAAAAAAAAATTGCTGAACTTTATTGCTAAAGTAACTAGGCTATTTCAGCCATCACATCTATAATTTGAATATTTTTATCGTTCTTGTAGTGAAATTGAATCAAGAGAGCGGATGGCATTTATTATCTTTCCATCGGAGTATGTCGATGCCAAATGGTTATTGGTTCAGTATCCACTTTGCCATCCACTTCGAAAATTTAAATTAAAACTATTCGAATCGCTGAAGTTATCTATTGCTTCAACGATTATTAAAGCTGTGTAAAAGTTATTGCCGAAGCATTTTATGTTTCATTTCATCCTTATCGTTGATTTCAGACAAAATTTTGAGCTTAGTATATTGAGCGCGAGTTGAATTATTTGAGATAATTTCACGAACCAACAATATCAAAAAAATATCATTGTCGCGAATTCCTTATACCAGATGATGAATAAACATGAAGTATGTCAGTCTGACATTCATGTCATACTAGGTACCAAGATTATTCTCCACTGTTATTTCTTGATTACTCATGACGATGTGGTCTTACCGACAAGGAAGGAAGGAACCAAGGCACAACCGTTTTGATTTATATAACAGGTAAAATTATCGATAGTACTGCGAGAACTCGGGGTATTACGTGACAGTATTGACAGTGAAATATATACAACCATAGAAAAATAGAGATATCATCAGACTCGATCGAAACCTCAGTTAACAACAATTATATTTCAGATTACTAACTGCCGGATACATATATATATGTATGTTTACCTATTTGCTTACGGCCTGATGAAATATTTATCTTTCTTCGCACGCATCTGCAATATCAATTGTTTTGTCAAAGGCGTTTTGTGTTTGGACAGCCCCGGGTTCTTAATTGATTAGCTTGATTCTCTTGTAATCGCGTTGGGGCGTAGATGTCTCGACGAATGAAAAATATATCACGAATATCGAAGGAGGTAGACGCAGCCAGAAACAAGAAGAAAAGGCAATCTTATTCGGTTTCTCTAAATATGTAAGGAGATTATGGATTGGAGAATTATACTTTGAATTATAGAAGGGTGCAATGTATATTTTGTATGAGTATTGGGCCGTGGTGGTGCGTGGGTAATGTGCTCATTACCTCATCCAAGGTATGCGGGTTCGATCCACCGCGCGGTCACTAGTCATGGCATCACACGTTGAAAGATGAGTGCTACGTCTTCTGAGGGTTACGTGTGATGGTGCAGCCGGTTGACGGAAAAAGAAGTTTCAACAATTTTTAACAAATACATCCATCTGAAAGATGCCAACTAACGTATAACATCGATTCAATACTAGTGAAGCTTCAGATTCTACATCTACAGCCAGCCAGCTCCATATTCTAAGGGATTTTTTTGTCCCTTTAAATTTGAGGAACAAAAAACGTATATAGCTTCTGACAAACAGTTACGATGAACAAGTAGCAATTCCAACAGTATTGTTGTCAGATGCTTTTTCAAATTGATAGTCAGTCAATTCGTTTATAATTTATTATACTTTTTATGCATTAACTTTAGGTGCATGTAGGTACTCTATTTTCCAGTTACTTCTACATGTCCGATATGTTTCAGAGGTGTTTCAGAGAAATGAGCGAGTTTGTGAACGATGCATCACCACCACGACTTGTTATTTTCTGAAATAGAACTCGGAAACTTTATCGTACATACCTATACAGTATCGGAAATTTTCCATCTTGGGTGTGGTGATTTCATGAGAGCGTAAAGAATAGCTTGCTATATGTTGAGAAAGTATTACAATTTCTCCTCTATTCGCTCGAGGAAGGGATATCGACGTGAGCTGTGAGCGATGTATTGCATTGCAACGTGGTCCATTAATGCGTCTCTCTTGTTTATGTGGTATTATCTAATCACTGCGTTTCTTGTTGCTCTTGTAGATTTCTGTCTATGAGCCAGATGAATAGTTTCCGATACTGTATGTCCTGCACTGCATCTATAGAAATAGTATCAAGATGGTTTGGATCTGTGCCCAATAAGTAGATCATGAGCAGCTGACAGGAAGTGACATAGCAATTGGTACGAATCAGAAATCTATGTTTTAAAGAGGCACATTTGGCCAGATGAATATATGGAAGATCTCAAATAATAATAATGAAAATATTCTCTCATAGACACTCATAGAGTGTACGCATAAGCATAGTCTGAGCGGGTGGATGACCACTATTACTATTATGGGTAGTGGATGAATTTTATGAGAAAATTCAAGACTTCGGGAGAACATTAGCTGGTTTGTGTTGAAATGAATGAACTTATTTCAGAATACATGTATTATGAATATAGTTGTGATTTCCCATAGTTTGCCACAACATCGAAACCATTTGCCCGAATTTGATTGAAAATTTA
This sequence comes from Chrysolina haemoptera, assembly GCA_958298965.1. NCBI lineage: Eukaryota > Metazoa > Arthropoda > Insecta > Coleoptera > Chrysomelidae > Chrysolina > Chrysolina haemoptera. The sequence continues at coordinate 39,914,738 of OY282584.1, read as the reverse complement.
ATTCTGAAATTGGAATCAATATAATTTTGTGGCAAGAGTACATTCAAACTTTTTAGCGGCGAGTTGATTTGACATGAGCACACTGAATATGAAATATTTGCAATAGCCGGTTAAATAATTCTTTTCAACGTCAGTGGTACTCTCTTTTTTTTTTGTGGAGCTCTCGAAATCAAAACGATTTCAAACTGAATTAATACTACCTTATGGCAAAGTCAATAATAATGAAAAATAACTTGTAACATCTACAATCACTAGTTGAAACTTAATTTGAAACGAACCACGGAATCCGAAGTTAGAACTACAAAATTGTGGACTACGCCAATTAGTAGAAAAACTAAACTTTGTATTCCGTTGTTCGTTTCGAAGTTTCAACTAGTGACTGTAGATGTCACAAGTTTTTTTATATTTTCATGTATAAAAATCTTCTGTGCACCCATACAAAAGTGAATTCCTCCTAAAGGGCTGGACCGATTTTGATGAAATTTTGTGTGTGTGTGTGTTTAAGTGGATTCAATAGTTTGAACTCACAATTCGGTTCACCACTAACTGTTTTTTTTTTTTGGTTAATTTTTATAAGTAAAAATTTACTCCCGCGCCTTCGCCACCGACTTCGCCATAAAATGAGTACTAGTGACTTGGCCATAAAATCGGGTTAATCGGTGAAAACAGAAATATACACATCGATATGCAGGACAGCGTCTGCTGGGACCGCTAGTATATACTATATATACATATTTACATATATACTTATCTATTTATATTGTGAATCTTGGAAATTCTTCTAACGATTCAAATGGATCAAATGACTATGATGCAAATATGTCATCCAAGAATTCTTCGTTTCGAGTCTGATGTTATTTTAGGAAACATCAATCTGTAGATTATAATATACACTGTTGTTTTTATACAGAACTCCATAAAAAACTAACCCATAGAATATAACGTTGGCTCATTGAAATTCAGAACGATTGAAATTCCAATAATTCAATAAATTTTCTGGTCCAAGGGAATAATATGGTTTAAAAATATATCCAGTCCACCGTTTGCGGTTCTACCACGAATATCCTTATGTCGTCACTCTGGAGACCAGGGCTCGTTTTTCCACCGAACGGCAGAGCTGTGGAACTCGCTGCCTCGGGAGGTGTTCCTTGAGGCATACAGCCTTCAGAAATTCAAGAAGAACACCAATTCCTACGAACCTTCCCACGGCTCTCACGATGTTTTCTGAGGATTTTCCTTTTCGTGGATACCAGAACTTAAAAAGAAGTCATCTCAATCGAAATGTAATTCGATTTGCAATGAGTCAAAATAAGTATTTAAAAAAAAAATTGAATATTTCTGTCAAAAATTTATAAATAAATGGCGTAATATTTGTGGGACGTTCTCGTTCGTACCGCACACATCCCGCTGATTACACAAAATTAAGATTTTTCCAGGAATTACGTAAATAACTGTTCTGCAGGATTACAACATTATCTACCCCTTAAACTGCAAAAATGGGAGCGTGAAGAATAGCTTGCTATTATGTTGTGAGAGCATTACAATTTCTCCTCTACTCGCTCGGGAAGGGATATCAACGTGAGCTGTTAATTCGTCGGGCGAGGAACAGGAGAGGCGCGCAGTAGTGCGTCTCTCTTATTTATGTGATATTATCATCATCATTGCGTTCCTTGTTGCTCGCGTAGATTTTTGTCTATACCCGAGATGAAAAGTTTCCGATACTGTATATAATGTATATTAAATGATGGACATACTTGACTCAATATATGGAAGTAAATATCTCAATACGTAAAAGCAGGTGATTTTATCAGATCTCATAAATTATTACGAAAAATATATCAACAAACTCTTTTTTATATAACTATATAGTGAGCACAGTGAGTTAATTGTTTAATATTGAGTAAAAAATGTACAAAGGCTACTGATCACGAGAAACTCTAATAACTGCAATTCATTTCAGGTATTGTTTACTGGCTTCTGTTTATTTCCGATTTCAGATAGTGGTGATACGAAATTAATTTATACAAAATTGAAACATGGCAACAAAATAATTGTCGTTCAAGTTATTTAACCTAATCCCAACTGGTCATTGAGTTACTTTCTCCGGAATGAGAAGATTTGAAAGAAAAAATTCATCAGCTGGGTCCAAACAACGATTCAGTTCAGAATCCGGCGAAACGATACAAATGTGACAAAAACACGTGGAAGCCATCTCCCAGCAGTCGCCGGAATATTAACACCAAATCAGACCGTTGTTTTTGTCCTTATCCCGATGCGGAATTCGCCATAAATTCGGCCAAATCTGACCGGCACTCGGAGCACGGGGGCAGTTAGAAGCGTGGATTGGCTCATCCCTGGGGCAAGGTGAATCCTAATAGCTTTAATCTATTTTATTAATGACCCGGCGATAGCGGATCTGTTGATTCAGTCAGATTTCGACATGTATCAACGTCATAAATGCCGAGGATGGAGAACGAAGAGAAATCGGGAAAAAAATAGATAAAGAAATTGAGTTATTTGCATCGGGTGGAAAAATTCCGGCCGAGGATATTGTTGTTATACATCACCGGAAATGAATGGTTTCTCGTTTGTTTCTACTGGTACAGAATGAAATACGGTTATAGAGTTCGTTTGCGTAAAGGCCGCTTCATTTTATTCGCAACTTGGGGATTGGGAATGATTTCTTACTCGTGGTTTAACGAAATAGTTTCTCAGATTTTTTTTGTACTTTATGACTTCCAACTCTAACTAATCAAAAAATAATGATGAGACTCTAAGAGATTTTTTCAGTTGAGGCGTAGGATGCGCCTTACGCCCTACGCCTCGCTCTTTATGAAATGCCAATTTTGCTTTCACATGAAGCAGTAACAACATGAACGCGTTGAAGAACGTATCAGGCGTTGTTGCCGGTGCTGCCTCGGGTGCTGCTTATTGGCAATCAATAAGAAACATTAAAAAAATAAACGCCTTTGTGCAAATCCTATGGTGGAGAAGAGGTTACTGAAAGGTGCATTTGTAATCCTGTATTTCGAGCTGAGAGAGCCTCCAATTGTTTTCATGAATTTAGATAAAACTGGAACATAGTTTAATGAAAACCATTGCTGTAAGGTTATCGATTTCGGAAACAGAACGATTATGTGTGTCTCTCAATCGCATAGTCTACACATTTGGCTACACAGCATGGTCTATCGGTAAGAATTCCTTTCCACATCGCACTTCCCAATAGGCAATCCGCATGGACCAATCAAAACTATTATTTTAGTTGGGCCTGCGCGATGTGCGATGCAATTCTAGGTTGGGAATGTCGCAAATGAATTTTCATTTCTCACATTAATTTTTCCAATGATCTAATAATAATATCAGGATAATCCCTATTTAAATGAATAAGAAATCTGTGTTTGCAATATTATGTTTCTTGGGAAAACAAATAGTATATGTGAGGAAGGAAAATTCATTTGCGACATTTTCAACCTAAAATTACATTGCACATCACGCAGGCGCAACTAAAATAGTTTTGATTGGTCCATGCGAATTGCCTATTGGGAAGTGATGTGGAATGGAATTCTTCCGGTCTATCGCTCAAACGCACGTGCGCATCATGTGAAAACTATGATTTATCACCATGCCGTCACGCGTGACGTAGCTACGTCAGGCGCAAGGGTCAAGCGTAGGTCCGAGCTGCGAATCTCACGCTCACGCATACGTCGACTGAACACGCTCGTATTTGGAATGATACATTTAACTCAATGCCAACAAATTTTCGAACGTAAGGGCGTAGGGCGCGTCCTACGCCTCATCTGAAACGGCACTTAATTATAACTAATCCATAAGTTTTTTCTCAAAAATAAACAAAACTCTCAGAAGATAGGGATACCAATACAATCACATCATTAGAAAAAATAATATTGAACCACGCACATGCAATCAAATAGGCAAGTTCTAGTAAAATAACAGGAAGAATGATTTGTGGTATTACGCTGTTTCTCAATAGATCTCAGCAGAATGGTATAAGACATCATTAGTCCCACATACACTTCGCTACGGAACGTAAAAGGTTCAAAAACTACAACTACCTCAATTATTAAATTTTAAGCATTTAATAGAGTTAACGTAAGTTAGGTTGAACCCTATCTACACTAAACGGATTTGAAATTGTATGTGTATTATGTAATGAAATTAATCTCTTCAAAATATTTAGCACACTGTGGGGAGTGCTATAGACGCGAGGAGAATGTAATCCAACGGATTACGAATTGTTTACTCATGACGATAGGGTCAGTAAACTTTGAATGCGCTGTTGTGCGAAAGAGTGCTTCGAAGTTTATGAGAATTCCATCTCTTCAATTCAATCATAAACCTGGAAGGAATTACCAAAAAAATATCGCGAGGGAAATATAAAGAATTCAGATAATGGGGATGAGTGTCTTTCAGTAGATAGGAGACGAATACCCGTTGAAAATGTTATTCGATCGTTTCGAACTGCCAAATCGTAGTGGGAAGATTATTCCTCCACTTCTTTGACATGGTCTTTCTGGGATTTTAATACTATCATTAAACTACTCAAACTCTGAACTGGACACATAGATTTCCAGTTCAAAAGTGAATTCGGTATGGTTATAGGTTCTTCTTTATCGTCCACTTTGAGTAGCATATTCACTTATATAACACTTTGAAGAATGTTTCGTTGGAACTTACCAGAATATTCCCAGGGTTTGGTGGAAATATGCCAATGTTGTTTGTCATATAGAATCAGATAAGAGATGACTTGAAGCTTTTACTCTTAATAACACATTATTAAACAGTAAACAACAGTAACAAAATAAAAAAGTCCAAATTCAAATTCATGGATATAAATATGGTAGGTGGAAAATTCTTTTACAGTTTCAACACAATCCAACTTTTGAAATTCTATAGAAGTCAGCAGATAGTCCAAGAAACGAGGAAACGGCCCAATGTTGAATGTGCAAAAATTAATATCCGAAAAGTAAAAATATGAGCGTATAGGAAATTTAAATTCAGGATAAGTTTCTATTTCATGCGACTCGATCCCAATTACCGAACATAACCTAAAATATTGGCAAAATTGCGAAAAGCGGTTTTTTGTTGATAACTAAAAAACTACAACTCCGATAAAAAAAAATGTTGAATCAGGAAATTGTAGATATTAAAAAGTTCTATCAATTGAATGACCTATAATTTTTCGATATCATCGATATTTTTCAAGTTACATCGGAAAAAACGTGAAAAATCGGGTTTTCTATAACTCGTTTACTGTAAGGTATTCAGACTTTATAATTACTGTTATGTGTAGCCCATGGCAAGTCAAAAAGTTTTTTGAAAAATTGATAAATATTGATTATTTTTCAAAATATATGAAGTTTTCTCAAAAAAGATGCTCTCTTAATTTGGCTACTCTTGCTCGGGGAATGATACTACAGCTATTCAGGGCTAAGAGTTGTACTTTCATACTATCGAATTGGTATACTGTTTTTTTTTATTTTAAGGGCAAAAAAATTACTTTAAAAAAATTACTTTGAAAAAATGCACAATTTTTTTAAATGTTTTTTTTTTCTAACTAAATTCTATAATTTTGTTTTATCGAAATTACTTTCGTGAAAATATATTCCTAGCATGATTTCCAGCATTCAAAAAAAATTGTATTCCTACAATCACTAGGATCAGAGATAATTTTTTTATTTCAAAAAAAATCTGGAAGGTGTAATAATTATCGTACAGCAGTCACCTTCATGGATATTAAGATTGAATACCTATATCTTCAATAAAAAAATACTAGGATATGTCTGGTTCATTTGCAGTATAATTAATTGATTAATAAAGTGAGGGTGAAAACTCATTTCGCTTTCAAGTGGCTTGCGCTTGAGAAATATTGAGTATCTCGGTTTCTGGACAGCGTACAAAAACTACAACTCCGATCAAAAAAAGTTGAATCATGAAATTGTAGGTATTGAAAAGATCTATCAATTAGGTGAATTATAATTTTTCGATATCATTGATACTTTTCGAGTTATATCGGAAAAAACGTAAAAAATCGGGTTTTCTGTAATTCGTTAATTGTAAGGTATTCAAACTTGTTACTTACTGTTATGTGTAGCCTATGGCAAACCAAAAAATTATATTTTTTTGGAAAATTGAAAAATATTGAATATTTTTCAAAATATATGAAGTTTTCTCAAAAAAGATGCTTTCTCAATTTGGGTACTCTTGCTCGAGAAATGATACTACAGCAACGATTCAAAGTTTAATTTTTTCTGTAAGAGTTGTACTTTTATATTATTGAATAAGTATATTGATTTGTATAATTTTAACGGCAAAAAAATTATTAAAGAATAATTGCATATTTTTTTTTTAAATAAATGTCTTAATTTTGTTTTTAATGAAATGACTTTTATGAAAACAGATTTCTAGCATGATTTCACTCATTTAAAGAAAAATTGAATTCCTACGATCACCAGGAGCAAAGATAATTTTTTTATTTCAAAAAAAATCTGGAAGGTGCAATAATAATAATTGCAGAAGAAGATGCCGATTCACTTATAAGCAAAACGGCGGCCAATCTGACTATAGAAAACTACATAATTATAGTTGTAAAGATGTTGATTTGATCCCACGCAATTGGTTCGCAGTACACAGAACATATTTTTTTTTTTTGGCTGTGATACAGTATCTTCGATCTACAAACAGGGGAAAGAACAAATAACAGGGGAAAGAACAAATTACTGAACATTTTTCGTGCGAATCCAGATACCTTCAATTATTGGATTTATCTTATGAAGAAACTGCTCTTCCTGAAGAAGTGAGTCACAATATGTGCAAAATAATTTCTTTATTGTATGTAAGAAAGAAGGAACTCTCAGTGAACATCGTTTTCAGTTTTTAAACGATCAACGTCAAATTTTCAATTAGCAAATCTTCCTCCAACTTAAAATCACTGATAATGCATTAAAATGCCAGTTTATACTAATGATCCATTGATACCAGTTGAGATATTAAAAAATATATCATGCAGCTGTATCAGTGGTTGCAAAACAAAAACCTGTAGCTGCAGAAAGCAATTTCTACAATTTTCGAGTGTTTGTACACATTGTGATTCAAGTGAATGCGAAAATTTTGAGACTCTTACCATCGAAATAGATGAAGAATTGCCTAACTTCATGGATAGTCTACTCACAGACATGGATGAAGGAGAAGAAGAAGAAAAAGAAGAAGAGCCAAATGATTCAGAGGAAAATCCTCCAATTGAAAAAAAGGAAAATTAGTGAATCTGTATCAATATAATATATGAATATTTTTTCTGTAATTATTTCATGTTTTGTACATAATAGAGTTTTTTTATTATTTTATGAATATGATATTCGTGTTTTTCTCGACGAGCTATCCCAAATGAAGTACAAAGGGATTTTTGTTGTTATCCAGAAGCCAATATACTCAATATTTTTCAAGTGTAAGCAACTTTGAACGCATGAAATGAGTTTTCAGTGCTATCCCCACTCCGCCACCCACTACAGCTGCGCGATCCAAGCCTGCACGCCTCACTTTATTCATCAATTAATGATACTGTAAATGAACTAGACAAATCCTAGTATTTTTCTTTATTGAAAATATAGGTATTCAACCTTAATATCCATGAAGGTGACTACTGTACGATAATTTTTACGCCTTCCAGATTTTTTTGAAATAAAAAAATTATCTCTGTTTCTAGTGATCGTAGGAATACAATTTTTTTTTTGAATGCAGGAAATCATGCTAGGAATATATTATCATGAAAGTGATTTCTATAAAAACAAAATTAAGGAATTTAGTTAGAAAAAACATTTAAAAAAATTATTTTTGACCCTTAAAATTAAAAAAATCAATATACTAATTCGAGAATATGAAAGTAAAACTCTTACAGAAAAAAATGAGCCCTGAATCGTTACTGTAGCATGATTCTCCGAGCAAGAGTAGCCAAATTACGAGAGCATCTTTTTTGAGAAAACTTCATATAATTTGAAAAATAATCAATATTTATCTATTTTTCAAAAAACGACTTTTTGACTTGCCATAGGCTACACATAACAGTAATTAACAAGTTTGAATACCTTACAGTTAACGAGTTATAGAAACCCCGATTTTTCACGTTTTTTTTTTTATATAACTCGAAAAGTATCAATTATATCGAAAAATTATAGGTCATTCAATTGAAAGATGTTTTTGATACCTACAATTTTTCAATTCAACTTTTTTCGATCGGAGTTGTAGTTTTTTAGTTATCAACAAAAAACTGCTTTTCGTAACTTTGCCAATTTTTTAGGTTAGGTTCGGTAATTAGAATCGATTCGCATGAAATAAAAAGTCACCCTGAATTTAAATTTTCTATACGCTCATATATTTTTTTTCGGATATTAATTTCTGCACGCACTTTTCCTTATTGCTTGGACTAAGAGCCAACAACGAATTTCGACGCGACATACTTACATTTCACATAATTTCACAGTCATTTAAGGCTGACCTTTTGCTTCATAGAAAAATCAGTAGCTCTACTAGCTTCAGGCGAACTCATCAGAGATATATTGAAGATTTTGAAGATTCGAAAACGCAAAATTGTAGGGCTAATTTTAAGCTAATTTATTTATTACCTTTTTCCTTTCAATAAACTCCATCTGTAGGTTTGCTGGCTTTGGGCGAAGTCAGTTAGTGATATGGTGGGAATGTAGGGTTAATAACGGTACTTAATCAGATATATTATTTCAGAATTTTTTACTCCGCGTTCTGGGATGAGCAGAGTCACATACGACTTTAGACACGACACATATCAAATAATTTCAGGCCCATTCGAATATAGGGTGGAAACTCATCCTTAAATTAACTCTGTATTCCCACTTTTTCAAGTCATCGAATTATACAATATACAGTGACCGCTAAAAAGTATGTACCATATGGAAAAAAAGTTTATTATTAGAGTATTAGAAAAAAGATTCTTGGGAAAAGTTTGTGCATGTCCGATAACCTAAAAATCGATTTTGACACATGTCACGTGATCGCTGGTATGGCGGCAAATTGAAAAAAATTACCATGAATAGTCAAAAAGTCGGATAAAATGGCAAGATATCGAAAAAAGTGATTTGAAAAAGTTGCTTAGAATTAAATTTTATACACATATACGAAGTTTGAAAAGATAATGAGAGAAAATTGAAAATAGAATTTATTTTTAATATTTTCCTAGCTGTATAAAAATATCAAATTATTATCATATGAATAGCTTGACCATACTGAAACATTTGTATTTTAATGATAATGACAAAACTTTCTCATTTTCTCCACACCAGTGAGCACTAAATTAAAAAAATTGGATTTTGTCAAAACCCTTGCCGTTACATTGGTTCGTATATAACAGTTATATCAGAATTCCACGACCATTGTAATGACATGACACCCCAGAAACATGATGTTTTCCAGATTATAATCAAGTTTCGATGATAATCGTGCCAGAGCGTTTCACTTCGCATGCAATGTTGAAAACTCAAGCCTCTTTAATTTGACGCACTATTTTTTAAATTATGTGCGAAGTGAAAAGATCGTGCACGATTATCATCAAAAATTGAATATAATCTGAAAAACACGATATTTTTGGATCTCCCTATCATCGCAATAATAGTGGAATTGTGATATATCTATTAGATACGAACCAATGTAACAGCAAGGGTTCTGACAAAATTCAATTTTTTCAAATTAGTGCTCTCTGGTGTGGAGAAAGTGAGAATGTTTTGTTATTATCATCGGAATACAAATATTTCAGTATGGTCAAGCAATTCATAAGAAAATAATTTGATATTTTTCTACAGCTAGAAAACTATTTTAAAAAATTGCTGTTTTCAATATTCCCACATAATTTTCTCAAAATTTGTATATGTGTATAAAATTGAATTCTAAGCAACTTTTTCAAATAACTTTTTTTGATATCTTGCCATTTTATCCGACTTTTGACTAGTCATGGTAATTTTTATCAATTTAATTTGCCGCCATACCAGCGATCACGTGACATGTGTCAAAATCAATTTTTAGGTTATCGGACATGCACAAACTTTTCCCAAGAATCTTGTTTTCAATACTCTAATAATAAACTTTTTTCCCATATGGTACATACTTTTTGGCGGTCACTGTATATGAAAGTGTCTCTTTTGAATTCGCCGAAAGGTAGCAGCTGAGGTTAATTGATTAATAAGCCTAAAATGAGTTTAAAATCATATATGTGTCGTGTGTGGCTCTTTCAGTAAATCCTCGAACGAATTTGCAGAATTTATTAACAATCCGAGTATTTTAGATTCCCTAAATGATGAAAATTTCTTAAAAATTGAAGATTCCAATTTCTGTTTTTTTCAATAATGATACAGAGCAATGTTTCGAGAAAAAATGCGAGTTGAAGCAGTATAATGAGATCCAGAAATGGAAATTTGTCGTTGTCTTCTAACTCCATTAGAAACTGAACTTTTGTATGAAAACTATTCTCTTCCGTGGATGCAAACAACAAACGTGTCATCTACATACCCTAATCAGTGCTTCGGTCGCTTTTCTATATTTCGACTGGCTCTATCTATTTTTTTTATGTAGAAATTTGCTGAGCGAGCTCCATCAACTTTATGGAAAATTTCTGATTTCTTAGAAAATAAGTTAACTTTAGTGAATGTCGAAATATGTTGAAAATATCGTCTTTGTAGCAGAGAGCTTCCTCGAGTGGTAGATTTGTGAATAAGGAAACATCAAAGTATCGAAGCTACCTAGAATGTCGTTTATCTACAAGGTGATGTTCTTCAATTGTTCAATAAATTGAGTGGAGTCTTGGAAGTACGTTTTGGTTTTCCCATCATGTTCCTGTCGCAGAAGGTCTCAGTGGTATATCCTCTTCAAGAGTATTCGGTGGTGATGCTTCTAATTTGGACATTTCCTTCCTTGTCAACGGTTGTAATAGAGACTCTTCTATTAGCTGATTGATCATTTCCAGAATCATCTTTGTTGGGTCTTTTTGTAGTCTACTGTATGTTTCTTGACTGACAAGGTTATAGCTTGCTTTTGTAGTCCGAGGTGTTCGCGACCAATTTTGCGTTTCCTTTGTCAGCAGGTACGATAATAATATTTTCGTCAGCACTGATACTTCTTATAGGAGCCCTTTCACTATTTAAAGTATTGCAATTTGGAGGTTTGGCTTTTCTTAAAATCCTTCCAGATTCGCATCGTAACTCTTTTTCAATATCGGCACATAGTTTTGCAGTTCCGGCAATATAATAATTGTTCTCTTCTATTTGAACTTCATTCAAATATGGAGAGTGCTATTCGAAACAACAAAATAGACATTTAGGCTGGCTGATAATGTAGAAATTCAATACTGGAAGTTATAGAAACTTGAGGCAACCCAGAACAACAGTTCGTAATGCAAGATATGCCCATAATGATGATTTCACATGAACGAAAAAATGCTCCAATTCCCATGTTATAATAATAATAATAATAATCTTTATTAATCCTTTCAGACAATGGATGTATAGGACAAGTCAATGAATAGGTACGACAGTAACAACACATACTATAAAAAAAAACAAGATATTAAAATTCACAGATAATGGAACAAAAAACACAATTTACCAAAATGTGGTATGCTAGCTTCACCTAGTTCACTATCTGTTATAAAATCTCCTATGCTATAGTAGCATTTGAACGTTAGTAAAGACTTAACTTTATATTTTAATGAATTCACGTCACGCTTCTGGATGCTTTTTGGCAAATGATTGTAAAACATCATTCCTAGATAAGTAGGGCACCCTTCATATTTAGCAGTTTTATGTGATGGAATGCTTAAAAGGTTTCTGTTTCTAGTGGGATAGTCATGGTAGTGAGAGTTACAGCAAGTACTTCAATACAAATAGGCAAGGAAATGTTAATATTCCGTAGGCGACAAAATGATGCTTACAAAATTCAAGTTGAACATGGTGCGAATGAACTTTTTTTTCGTTACGAAAATTCTATGATTATTGACAGAGTTTCCCCAGAGCATAACATTATACGACATATGACTATAAACAAGTGAATAATAAACTGTCAGCATTGACTCCGCATTGGCAGAGAGCATTTTAAACGCATTATTGCGAATTTAGCTTTGTTTAGTTTCTTACTCAGTATATCAATATGGTCTGTTCATCGAAGGGACTGATCGACATATATACCTACAAATTTGGTACATTCCGTAGATTTGACAGTTCAAGTAAAACTGTAGTACTTTTGTATTTGTGTGGGGGTGAAATATATGCAGTCAGTTTTAGTAATATTCGCCATTAGACCATTTTGCGCACACCAACCGTTCAAACACATCATTATTTATTTGGTTGCTTCAATCAATTCCTCGTATGTACATGCTGTGACCGCTAAGGAAGTGTCATCTGCAAATATAGCCAAAAGTTTGGCATTGATATGCTGAGGCATGTCGTTAATGAATAATAAAAATATTAGCGGCCCCCGCACTGAACCTTGTGGAACACCAATGTTATATGCACCGAAAGACGATGAAACTATGTTCAACTTTACATTCTCATAAACCGATGAAATTAACATTAACAAATACATTCATTCGGTATACGAATCTGTAATATTGGTTCACTTAGTATTCAGCATTTATAGTCTTCTATTAATCTATTACAACCCTGTACCTAGTGTAATTGATGTGTGTCGGACAGTCAGCAGGATAGTTTGTTAGTTACTACCGAGAAATTGTATTTAATTAAAGTAAAAATAATGAATCTACTTGTTATCTACAGTATTAGTATAATGAAGTGAAACAACATATTTCAAGAATGTATGAACAGGCAAGCTTCATTATTGTACGATCCCGATACTTGGGATATAAGACACTGCCGTACATTACGGTGTAACATCGCCAATCAGGCGCGGCGGTTCATCACTTACGCCCTAATTTCCAATTCAGCGTCAACATGGAATATAAAAATAGAATTTCTATGTACGCGAAAGTACGTGACATATTTGTATAAAAGTTTTCATCACGTCTCATTTAGTACTCTCGTTGATATTTTGCTCGGCTCTGAGATCCGACAATACATCAACAAGGTCGAATAATTACATTTTCCATGCATTTATACATCAAAACACATGACATAAATAACATCAAAGTCATGTAAATGATGCATATATTTATTATTCAAATAATAGTGACTATATGGTAAGAGGGTGGACAGCCTGGAGACTAGATTTACATAAAACACATCTGAGAGCACGACACTCAAATGTGAAGTTATATTACCAGGGGAAGATGGAAGTAACTGGTGTTATGGCAATATAAATCAACACTCGGCCCGATCTTGGATTGATGATTGAGTTATTGAAAATGTATGCGGAGGATGTTGGAAATTGCTCGGAAACTGGAATAACATTTTTCAACTGGAACTTTTGGTGAACATTTTCCCTACCAAAGTTTAACAGAAAATATCAAGAGACACCATATTATGAACTTATCCATGTTATACTACTGTTTTTTTTTTCGCCAGTAAATTGATGGAAAAATAAATTAAAGTTGTTTTCATTGGTTAGTGGGATTTGAACTCTAAGGCTAGACAAAGAGATTATTAGAGTCCCTCAGATTAACAGATTGATCAGAGGCGTTCCAGATGAGATTATTTCGGTAAGTTAGAACTACTTTTATCCACAGCACATATGAAGTTATTAGATAATCCTAGGAAAAAGATCACGGAGTACAAAAGTTATGCTGTTTGATCAACTGCAATATTCTGTCCAGTTCAGGAAGAGGATCTACTATTACTATTTTAACGAAAAACCCTACGCCTCTGCATGGCGAATTTCGCAACGATAAATAATACTTACGTCCGAGAATTCGACAAGCAAGGTCACTGTCGACGCGTTGTTGAAGCGTGGAACACAGGCAGAGCTTCTAGAACTCGACGAAGCATTCTGAAATGGATGATTATAGACGTTCTCGTCGCGGCAGAAGATCTCGAAGTTTTCATTGGACTATATAAGGTGACTAGATTGTACGGAGAAGTTGAACTCGAAGCAGAAGCTGAGCCACAGTTTCAAGTTTATGAAGTATAATCAGAATCCAGTGAAGTAGACAGAGTATATTTGATTTACATAACTGAGTTATTGGAATTAATTGTTGATTTTGGAGCTGTATGTAAATGATTCATAACTGTCCCGTTTTTGTCTGAGCCACGAACCCCAATATCGTGAAATCATGCTAACTAAAGTTTTCGCAAATGGACTACCAGCGTAGGTGTGATTGGATTCACAAGTTTAATATTTGGGGTAGACATTGAGAATTTGACATTGAATTAAACAGATCCAAGTTCAGCCAAACAACCGCTAGTAGTAGTAGTACAAAATAATAATGTAGTTTGATCAAATAATAATAATAATAATAAAGCTTTGCCCTACAGAACAATTTCTATTTACAGCTCAATTTAATCAAGTACTAAAAGGAAAATGGACCAACCTAAATGTAAAAAATAATAAATCAAGAGATAACAACAAACGCTAGTTTCCACAGCAACTAATTGTAAATTTTATATTACAAATACTAAAACATAGCTTTTCGCTGCTTCATTCAAAATAAAAGATAGTTTTCTATGCATTCATATTACACATTACAGTAGTAACACACATAGCTGCAAATTCGATTCGATACATAATGGTTCCTATATTTTTGTGTATCTGATTGTACTTGTTTTTGCTCACCGACCCGAGCGTACATCCCTTTTCTTCCGATTGCCTTCTCACGTAATTCTTTGCGCACTGGAGTGGGAGTTTAAAATTTGAGATATGTTTGTTTTCTGTACATATATCATTGATATTATACACATATGATAGAGAAGAGTTGACTGACACCTAGGTTGGTGGTATAGCGATTTTGTTTGAAAAACGCATGCAAATGTAAAGAGGCAGGATATACATTGAAATTGAGTGGGGAATGTAACGACGAACAGACAATGTGATTATGCAACAATTTAAACAGAAACTTAAAGAAAATTTGATTGGTCTGAGCTCTAATCAAATAACATCAAATCTGCTACATATAGGTTCCTCTATCAGGGTAAACAGAATCCCTTTAAAAGCAAAGATATTGAAATAATCTTCACAGTTTCTCTAATAACATGTTTGGATATTTATAATACGGCTTCCAAAGGAGAGACGCACATCCTAACACAAAGCGAAGCAAGTTTTGGTCAAGGAATATCTCGGAACTCGAAGGTAGTAGGGAATTGAAAATTTGGGGTTGTGAATTAAAGCAATCGATGCAGCTTTTTCTGATATTGTGTTACCCAATGAGCTTTTTGTTCTCGGTCACGTGACATCAGATTCAAAATCGTTAATGAGACAACCTGTATAATTTGGCATTTCTATGTTCCTCACGATGAAACGATTCCAGCAAAATATCACACTACTTGTTTAAAACGATTAGTTTAAGAAATACAAGTACCTCAATGTCGTTTGACCCACGACATTTTTAGATGAAATATCGATTGTTTCAATCATCATAAAAAATATAGGACTGCCCAAATATACAAGGTGACCCTAAATCTAAATAATTTGGGAATTGCTCGTTTCAGACGTCGTGGGACAAAAGATATTTAAGTACGTGTATTTCTTGAAATAATTGTTTTAGACCACAAGTATGATAACTTAATGGAATCGTTTTATCGAGGGGATCATAGAAATGTCACAATATACAAGTTGTCCCATAGATAATTTTGAATCTGATGTCACGTGACCGAGAACACAAAGCTTTTTGGGTAACATAATATCAGAAATAGCTGCTCCAATCGCTTTAATTTACAACACCAAAATCTCAATTGTCTACTACTCTCGAATTTCGAGATATTCCCTGGGCAAAAAACCTTGTGGGCCACCCTGTATATTTACGGTGTATAAAAACTCAAAATCATCTCTACAATTCAATATAACAACCAAATGTTATGTGATGGTAAAACGATCAAAAACTATCGATTAGTTCAACGGTATCAGAGTAGTACACATGTTTCGAACCTATAGGTTCATCATCAGATAAGTTCAAATTTTGCAATAGTTAAACTGTTCTTCTTTTATTAGTTACAGTCTTCTTATTTTCTTCTGTTCTTCTTTTATTGTAGAATTTAAACTTAGCTGATGATGAATCTATATAGGTACGAAACATGTACTACTATGATACCGTTGAACTGATCGATAGTTTTTGATCGTTCTACCATTACGTAACATTTGGTTATTAAATTAAATTGGGGAGATGACTTTGAGTTTTTCTGCATCGTGAATCTACAGTGACCGCAAAAAAGTATGTACCATATGGGAAAAAGTTTATTATTAGAGTATTGAAAAAACTATTCTTGGAAAAAGTTTGTGCATGTCCAATAACCTAAAAATCGATTTTGACATATGTCACGTGGTCGCTGGCATGGCGGCAAATTGAAAAAAATTACTATGAATAGGCAAAAAGTCGGGTAAAATGACAAGATATCGTAAAAAGTTATTTGAAAAAGTTCCTTAGAATTCAATTTTATACACAGATAAAAAGTTTGAAAAAGGATTGTGGAAAAATTGAAAATAGCAATTTTTTTAAAATATTTTCCTAGCTGTATAATAATCTAATATCAAATTATTTTCTAACGAATAGCTTGACCATACTGAAATATTTGTATTTCAATGATAATAATAAAACTCTCTCATTTTCTCCACATCAGAGAGCACTAAATTAAAAAAATTGAATTTTGTCAGAATCCTTGCTGTTACATTGGTTCGTATCTGACAGTTATAGCAGAATTCCACGATTATTGCGATGATAGGGAAATATAAAAATATCGTGTTATTTTGATTATAATAAATTTTTGATGATCACTTTGCACATAATCTTAAAAATAGTGCGTCAAATTAAAGAGGCTAGAGTTTTCAACATTGCATGCGAAGTGAAACGCTCTGTCACGATTATCATCAAAACTTGATTATAATCTAGAAAACACCATGTTTCTGGAGTGTCATGTCCTCACAATGGTCGTGGAATTCTGATATAACTATTATATACGAACCAATGTAACGGCAAGGGTTTTGACAAAATCCAATTTTTTTAATTTAGTGCTCACTGGTGTAGAGAAAATGAGAAAGTTTTGTCATTATCATCTAAAAACAAATGTTTTAATATGGTCAAGCTATTTATAAGATAAAAATTTGATATTTCAATTTTCCCACATTATTTTTTCAAACTTTCTATGTGTGTATAAAATTGAATTCCAAGCAACTTTTCTAAATAACTTTTTTTATATATTGCCATTTTACCCCACTTTTTGCCTATTCATAGTATTTTTTTTTTAATTTGCTGCCATATCAGCGATCACGTGACATGTGCCGAAATCGATTTTTAGGTTATAGGACAAACACAAACTTTTCCCAAGATTTTTTTTTCCAATACTACAATAATAAACTTTTTTCCCATATGGTACATACTTTTTGGCGGTCACTGTATAACTCCACTTCGAGACACATTGGACTTCTAACACAGGTTCACCCTGTATATTAATAATAATAATAATAATAATAATAAACGCTTTTATTGGTAGAAGCAGAGAAAAAACAATCATTGACATTGAAATATATAAATCGATAAAGCTATAAAATTTAGAGGCATCCGAAACTCTCAAGTTTCTGTTAAGTAGTTTTAAAGAAAGATCATCAATAAAACGCGAAAATAGAACATGCCCCAAGTTTGAGCCATGAGGAACATCATAGGAAGCTATGTACCGATAAGACTTGTAACCATGATAATAGACTAACTTCTGTTTTCTCAATATGATTGTATAAAATAAATGAATACAAGTATTTTAAATCCAGATTGAGTAATTTTCTTGAGCAAGATACCAATTATCCAAATACAAGCCTTTGCGCTAGTTTCAACGAGAGGATTTTTTTCTTACCAGTTTTTCAGCGGGAAAATCCTGTAAAATTCGAAGAACATTATGAAAAATAAGTTTGTGAGCTAACGGCGGCGAAAACCGAAATCACGCAATTGCCAGGGTGACTGCAAAAGGGGTTGTACTCGTTGAGTTCATTACAGTGTTATTGTTTTGCGGTTTTTGAGAGCATATGTCGTAACAGCATTCGG
Organism: Chrysolina haemoptera; assembly: GCA_958298965.1. Classification (NCBI taxonomy): domain Eukaryota; kingdom Metazoa; phylum Arthropoda; class Insecta; order Coleoptera; family Chrysomelidae; genus Chrysolina; species Chrysolina haemoptera. The sequence continues at coordinate 39,896,578 of OY282584.1, read as the reverse complement.
GGCTGGTAGAATCTGTACATTGTACATCTATACAATGCAGTAACGAATCATTTGATTTTCCATACATCAGTTATTTTTAGTTTCTCGAACAAATATCTAAACTTTAGAGGAAAGTGCAGAGCCATACAAACGAAAGAGATCTGAATAGTGAATTAATTCGCACAGGTACTACAGGACAAGTGCTCTCAAAAACCTAATGAAAGGAAAGTGGAAAAAGCGTTAATGCCAGATTGGACACCTGAGAATTTTCAGCGTTCATAGCATGAAAATGTCCACCAAACATCTGACGAAGAGTGCAAGAGGGGTTCATTTTCAATCATATACTCAACAATAAATAATAAGTGGAAGGGGATACATAGATGAGGAGTTTCTTGCTAAGTCAACCTGTCTTATAGACCGTCAGCTAGTGACAGATTTAGGTGCCCCATTTTCGCATACAAGCCTCGAATAGGGTTGAAAAGTATATCGATTTGGAGTAAAATGAAGATATTTTTACGAGTGGCTCCTGGGGATAACATACCGAGAATTCGATTTTTCAGAACAGTGCTCATTTGTTTCCCTCGTGTTTCTATTTACGGTACGAAACTACAGAGGGTGAATCGTTGAGTCGTTTTGAGAAAAAAAGTTTTTATGAACATTTGTTCGGAGTTGCTTCTTTTCTGAGATACAGGGCATTGATTTTTTTTTCAAACGCCTTTGTATCTCAGAAACGAAGCAACTCCGGACATATGTTCATAGGAACTTTTTTCCTTAAGGCGACTTAACGAATCACCCTCTGTAGTTTCGTACCGTAATTAGAAACACGAGGGAAACAAATAAGCACTGTTCTGAAAAATCGAATTCTCGGTATGTTATCCCCAGGAGCCACTCGTAAAAATATCTTCATTTTACTCCAAATCGATATAACTTTCAACCCTATTTGATGCTTGTATGCGAAAATGGGGCACCTAAATCTGTCACTAGCTGACGGTCTATTATGAGGCAACTAAAATATACAATAGGTTATTGTTGGTGGTCTACATCGATGTAACTACTATTCACTTAAACTATCTGAATAGGACCTTCACGATAATAACAATATTAGTGAAACTGTAAAATATAACGATAAATTTAAACTGTTTGATTTTTCATCAACACCATTCAAAGTATATCTTTAAAAAAGCATCTATTGAATTTTTTCTGTAGGTTTCTTTCATTATTTTACAATATCATTGCAGTTTTGACTGAAAGTTTCATTTCATGTATGTCTGTACAAACATTCTAATGACGTAAAATGGCTTTAATGAAGCAATAATATATCATACCAACAAATAAGACATGCGAAACAACTGGAAAAATATTTCCTAACCATTTTGCGATTGAAAGCAAATAAAAATAAATGGATTGCTTATTTGCTTGGATAATGTAGGAAAACAAAAAAATATACTTCAAGTTTTCCACATGTGTACGTAAGTCTACTTCGTCGAGGTCATATTATGGCAATAACATTCACAATCCGTTGTGTGAGTACTTAATCGAATCAGTCGATAAATATGACATTCCAATTTAAAGAATAGTTATTTATGGTACTAGTGTGTTATGTTGAAAATAAGTCACGCGAGAAATATTTATACCACGAGGCCGTCAGGTCCAACACATGACATTTATGACCCATTATTAATGTCATTTTAGACAAGTAAACTATCAAATAACACACTAGTGAGTTATATTATAACTCAGTGACTTGTGGATTATAACTCACTAGTGTGTTATTTGATAGTTTACTTCTCTAAAATGACATTAATAATGACAGTCATAACTGTCATGTGTTGGATAATAGTTATTTATGGTACTAGTGTGTTATGTTGAAAATAAGTCACGCGAGAAAGATTTATACCACGAGGCCGTCAGGCCGAGTGATATAAATTCTAAAGTGACTTAGGAAACATAACACATGAGTGGCATACAATGTTTTATCCAACACATGACAGTTATGACCCATTATTAATGTCATTTTAGACAAGTAAACTATAAATAACACACTAGTGAGTTATAATCCATAACTCACTAGTGAATTATGGATTATAAATCACTAGTGTGTTATTTGATACTTAACTTGTCTAAAATGACTTTCATAATGACAGTCATAACTGTCATGTGTTGGATAAATATTTAAAATGAATATGTTCCATAAAAAAGTTCTGACATCGGTCATATAAATGAATCTCCCAAAAACAAATATCGTTCTATATCAGAAAAAATCAAAAACCGTTGGATTAGAGTATTTCGATAAGCCAAAATGAAATTTCTGCTCCTCAAGTTGAAATATATCACGAAATTGCCCAAATCCTGTTAAACTTCCAAGAGAGGGAAAAATAGATATGTGGGTGTCTTAAATTGAATTGAGGCGCTATTCTTATTTATCTCTTCGTTCTTTTCGACTTCTCCGTTATACAGTCGGAATCCTTTGATTTATTGGATTGCTTTTTGGTAAATTGTCCATAAAATATGGAGCAGCGATTCTCTTCTTTGTCTCGGACGCTACGCTGAAAGCCATCATTTCGATTCGGTTATTCCCATACATATGACCTACTAGTTCCTCGAAAACAAAGGAATAAAATATAATCGAAGTCAAGGGGCAAATTCACGGTCCGATCAATTGTTGATATATTGGATGATGATGATATCTGTTTTGCTGTATTTTGTCTAGCCTGTATAATACGATTCCATATCATAATCAGATCCGTTGTACATTGGTAAGGTTCAACAATCAACCATATTCCTATTCAAGGAATTGAATGGTATACAGAGTGATCAGGAATCCTTAATTCACAGACATAATGCATACCTGCCTTGAAAAGAAGTGCATTCGAAAGTTCAAATTTAATTTTTCACAAGTCCCGGAATATTTCAAACAAACTCAAATTTTTGCATCCACTGTTCATTTTATCTTTTGTGAATGAGCATACATTTTGAATCGTTACTGGTACAATACATGATAACAACTTTTTTATTTCGCTTTGCAGACTTTTAATCGAGAGGAACGATTCAAATGAAAGAATGGCTATTAATGTAACGAGATTATTATGTGATTTATAATAATCGAGGATGTCGCCTGCACAACTTCCGAGGTTTATTTAAATTGCATAATAATCAAGTTAGATCCAAAGCTTTATCGTATATATTGTTTTTTGCATTGACAACAATATATTGGACAAACAGGAAGGTTAGTCAAAGACCGAATCACCTCCCCCAAAAGTGATATCAGAAACAACAAGAAATTCTGCACTCTAGTCTAACACACTTTAGAATCCGACCACAATTTCTTATATGATGAGGTGAAAATAATAAATACTTCCAACAATCTGCAAAAAAGGCTTTTCTTAGATATGACACATATTTTCAAAAATTCTACAACGGTAAATTCCAGAAAGGACATAGAAGGACTTAATGTCATCTTACCTTCTTCATGTCAACAAACACAATCAATTAACAAATTAAGCATAATTATTAAAGAAATAAATTCCCATTTCCAGAATGTTCCTTTGTCTTCAAATTTCCAATTTAAGTTGGTATCACTGTTATAGTTGGTCATACTAATTGTATGCAACAGGTATCTCTATGCCTTCCATGCCAAATGTCAAATGTCACAAGTATCGAATATCATATTTCAATATTTCAAATTCACAAGTTTGTCGCTTGCATTTTGGAACTGTAAACATTATGCAACCCGCTTTTAAATCTATAAGAATCTGAAAAAATTATTCCTTACTTTTTAGCGTATTTGAATAAAAGCTTGCATAAAAAAAGGTTTTCTCTATTTTTTTATGTTTTCACATTTCTATCGAAGCAAATGTATTTTTGGTTGCTTCTTCACTTTCATGTTTTATATAGTGTTGTGTATAGTTGAGTCTTTCGACTCACTGGAATTAGAATTAAATCCTTTCAATCACAGTCGGTCAGATTAATTTGGCTTTTAGTCCATTCAATCCCGATCTTCTTTTTTTTTCTTTCTTTGAATTATTGAGATTTGGTTTTGAGTCTTTTCAGTCACGATATTGAGTTTTTTAGTCAATGGGATTTGGCGTTCAGTCGTTTCGTTTCAATCTTCAGTCTTTGGGTCACATGGATTTGACTTTGAGTACTTTCACTCCCAATCTTGAGTCTTGAGTTTTTTGAATATGAGTCTTGTACACATTTTAGCTAGATGTTTCTCGCTCGCCATGAACATCTTTCTCGTTGACAATGGATCCATATCCGCAAATATGGCTTACACAAACTTAAAATCCCAAACGAAGACCTACTGAATCATCATCCAATAAAGTGGAAGGGCGTTGAGCAAAGCACCAGATTCCTTCATACAAACTGTCTTGGGGCGAGCCATATCGAATTGAGAGTTAGCAACTGACCAAAGGAGTTTAGTAAATGACGATTCGATAAGAGGAAGACCCCAAGTTTTCTGTGAAAATTTACAGTTAGGTGCAGTGGTTCCTGTTTTCGAGAGCCATATAGATTCACATTCTATGTAGGGTAAATCTGGTATGTTAAAGAAACAATTAAGTAGAATGTGGTCAATCAAATGTTGGATGCTGTTGTAAAAGCAAAGGAAAGCTGGTAAAGCCAGTGAAGACGCTAGACGAATGTCTAGACCACCTTTGTTCACGGAAAGCGTTGCTTGGAGCCATGTAAGATCGTTGAAGTTGTTATTGGTTATCTGCTCCAAAATTGTACGAAGTGTTGAATCAAATTGTTCCTTTTGACAACTCCATGATACATCTCAGAGTACACATTAGTTTAGGTATAGCCAAACACTTCTTAAGGAGAAAATATCAAATATAGTTAGGAATGGTATCGATGCGAGAACATAAGAGAATTAGTTTTTTGGTTCAGGCATGCCAAAGATCCTACCGTAAGAGATGCAGCAATTGGTTCTGTCCATTATTTTAATGCTGGAGTAAAATCGTTGAATCTCTTCGAAATGCCTCGTCTTGAGAAGTGAATTTACCAGTTTTTTTCCGAGAGAAAGTTTTAACGAATTAGTGGAAGACAACTTTTTATATTTTCCAAATGCAGTATTCTCAATTTATACCAGCTAAGCATTTTCTCATAAACATCCTTTTATGCAATATTTTTGATCGCCCAACAATCAAGTTTTTGTATTCCGTATATCGAATATCTTTAACCAGCCGTCCTCCGAACATTTTTATTATCATTTATGTGTTAACATACTACAATGTTCACAATAATTACGGTCGGGCAATAGCAGTTTTATGCTTGAACATTATAGATCTGGTGTTTGAATGGCAAACTTAAATTGAGTACACCAATTTTCACACATATGAGCAATGCAATTGAAAATATGAACCAGAAAATTATGTGGCCTGCAAAATAGTATATTTTTCAACAAGAGATGAAAATACTGTTTTTTTCGTGAGGTGAGAGTATGTCCACGAGGGGAGCGGAGCTGAGCGAGTGTGGCAATCTCACGAACGAAAAAAACGTAGTTCACCTCGAGTGGGAAATGCTATTTTTTTCTACAACAGATGTTTATAAAATACTGGATTACAATTTTCAGAACTTAAATGTTTATAAACTGTCAAACAGAGTGACGTTCGTTTGTTGATTCGAGTGTCAAATAGTGAGATTACCTGTCATTAGTGTCAAATATCCATCAATTTGTTTTTAGTATATTCCCGTCGGGTCGCATGATAATAATCAATTGTTTCATTTTCATCTCCAGAGTGAAAAACTATCACTTTCATATAGGGTATCCGGTTGAATAATGATCATTTTCATAAACATGAGTAGGAAAAAGTATATAACACTAAGTGACAAGCGTTGACAGAATGTAAATAAGTTTGGGTTAATTTCTCAGGAACTGTTTCAATGGGATCCTTGTTTTACTGCATTTCACAAAACTCGTTAGAGAATATAATTAGTTTAACAAGTTGCTGCGGATGTACTTGAGGAGTGAATCACGTATGTACAGTTAAAGTTCGCTGGGTATTGAGAGAATTCAACAGCTATGACAAAAAAAATGCGTTGAAATATATGCATTCCACAAGTAAACACAAGCAACAAGCAACTAAACGAAGCCTATCACATTCATTTAATCTTAATAGCGTGCAATTTCTAATCACAGAAGAAATTGATAATAGTTACTTACCTATACCGGGTGACCCGCAACCAATGTATACCCTGTATTTTGTTGTTATTTTGTATAAATATTTCAAATTTGGTGTATCTATTCGATGTCATGAATGTACAATTTAGCAAGTATCCGAACAAATATAACACTTCTGGTTTGACCAGAAGCGCATCCAGTTTTTTTTAGTTCATATGGAAAGTATACCATATTTGTAAATTACAATTCGGTACAAAATTACATTTGCAACGATTAACAGTCATACTTGCAATTCACAAACTACCGATATATTTAAGATTATATAAAAAATTACTTTTTTATTCCCTTCGAAACGGAACATTTTCATCCAAATGTGCTATGGACGATGAAACAATAGCATGTGAGTAGCAATAATTCGGTTTCAATGTTTTCCCACTATGATTTGCATGTAGACGTAACTATTTTCCCAATATTTGTTTTTCTTCATTTTCAACATCAATAAACTCATTTCTTTCAAATGTCCATCCTATTGAATTTTTTAACTTTTCCTCATGAAAAATTAAATAGGAAACAAAAATTAGTAGTTATTTTCATGTTTTTGTATTTAAATATACATAGGAGTTTCCTCGGGAGTTTCTAACATTCACAAAAAATTCCTATGTGAGCATTTAAAAAAAAACGATTTTATTGGTGTTGAAAATTGAATTAAAACAAAATTTGGGAGAATAGTTGAAAAAGTAGTAGAAAAAAATTTTGAAATTTAAGTGGTGGGTTGATTAAATGACATATTTCTCAAATTTCATTTCCCTATAACTTTTTTATTGATTGACACATTTCATCGTAATTTACATATGAACCATTCGAAAATGTCGCGAATCCAGTAGTTTACTAGATTTTTTCCTGAAAGAATCGGTAGTAATTTTTTTAGATTTTTTATCTTGAAAAATAAGATTAGTTGGTTAGAAACTCGATGTCCTGCCATACCAGGATGCTCACTGCAATTTTCATATACAATAGAGGAATATATTTGGGTCAAAAATCCATCAGAAAACAACTACTGACCTGGCTAATACCACGACGAACATTGAATTACATTCAATGAATTTCCGTGCAGAGTTTCTACAAGGTTATCTCCGCAATTGCTAGTTGCATGGAACTGTTAATTGAAACATTTCGACCACCTATAGATCGATTTCTGGGTTCTTGCCCTCATCAGTATAGGGTAGGTATCTGCAGACAATAACAACTAATGTCTGCAACAAATGGCCCAATTATCAATTCCTGTCAAGGCAAAAGCTGAGACACCACCCGTAGATCGGTAGTAACCAAACCACGAGCGTTATCTCAACCTCAGCCGAACTGAACAATTTCCACTCGTTCGCAAATAGCGAGCATATAATAACAGAAAGAAATCTATTATTCAACAATGAGCTTATGAAGTTAGAAACTAGATGTCCTACCATACCAGGATGGCATGGAGAATTTTCGACTCTTGCAATGTATTTTGAACATGTACAAATAGGTTGCAAGTATTCTAACTTCATGATTTTTTACTGCATTTACAACATTTTATTATACCTCTGTATACAGAGTTAGTCAAATGTATGGACCTGCCTATTTTTCTGATGTAATATCAGAATTATCGGACAAAGTTTTTATATAAGTTGAAGGGTATTCCACTCTGCACCTTCTTGATATTTCTAAATTTTTTTGATGTGCCATTGGTGAAGGAGTGATGTCATCGGCAATTTTTTGAATGGGGTGGTAATTAACTGCCTACCAAATTCATCCAATTTTTCTATAAGAAAAATGTAATATTGCATTTTCACCGGAACTATGAACACCTGCCAAATTTCAAGTCATTCGGACGTCTGGGAGTGGGTAAAAATCACGTTCAATAATTCCGTTACACAGATTAGGCCAGTAGAAATAAACAATCAATTCACATTAATTCCAAAAGTTTTCAAACTTTGGTCAAGTGAACGGTACATCGAGAAAGCAATAAGTCTCAGTTTGCAACCTCTTCGGAAGCACGTAACATTGTCAAAATGGCAATTAACTTAAATTTTGCTGTGTAATTTTGCTGTGTACTTGTTGAGAAAATACCAAAAGTTCTGCAAACTTGATAGGTACGTCGGAAAAATATTCCAAACAGTTGTGCAGATTTACAACCTTTAACGTTGACCGGAACATATATTTCTTTAATTCGTGGTTATTTTTTTGATGAAGTTGGTCTCGAAGTAATTACAAAAGTTTTGAAACTTTGTTGCAAATTTTGGAAACGTCTATTCTGATGGAGTGACAAATTTGCAACCTTGTACACGATCCGGAACTGGAAAAATCTAATTTGTAAATCAATTAGATTTTTCTAAATTGCATGACGTTCCGGATCGTGTACAAGGTTGCAGATTTGTGAATGCATCAGAATAGATGTTTTTAAAATTTTCATTAAAACGTTTGCAATTATCTCGAGGCCACCTTGATCAAAAAAGTGACCACGTATTAAGAAAATATATGTTCCGGCCAACATAAAAGATTGCAAATCAACGGGACTGTTCGGAATATTTTTCCGATGTATCTGTCAAGTTTGCAGAACTTTTGGAATTTTCTCTTATGGTATATCAAAGAAAGACATTATAGGTCGATAATAAAAAATGTTCTGTAAACTTGACTTGGCTGCAAACTTGATTCGTTATATGAAATAATATAGTCAATACTACTCCAAGTTTGCAGAACTTTTGAAATTTTCTCAACGAGTATACAGCAAAGTTCAAGTTACTTGCCATTTTGACGATGTTGCGTACTTCGGAAAAGGTTGCAAACTGAAATTTATTGCTTTCTCGATGTACCTTTCACTTGACCAAAGTTTGAAAAATTTTGGAATTAATGTTAAATTTTCGATTTTTCATATCTATCTGTACTGGCCTAGATAGATAGATACATACATACAGCTGATGAAAGCGCGTGTTAAAAAAGATTAAATCATCACCAAGTTGTTATTTATGGAGGTCCATCAACATTGGCAAAGTTTGCATTTCATACCGGTAGAATACTTTGGTAAATTTCATTCACCATTTTTCTTAATTTTCCCTACGCGGAATTACTATAAAAGAACTGGCTAGTATCAAGTTGGCCTAGTCTGTTCTATGATTGTTATTTTAAGTTCTAAGACAGTCCAATAGGAGCAAAATGGCACAATATTTGGTTAGAATGCCCTAAATAAAAATTAAATCATGTAAGCATTTCCGTAAATAAAAAAATACTACTATTCAAAACATTTAAATTTCTAATAACCCAATTTTTTTCAATTTGTAGGTACCTTAACATTTTTAAGAAAGAGAATGCGGCGTATTACAGATTTTTTTATTGAAAATACTCAATTCCCGTCTGGACGAGACAAATGCAGATTTTGAGTTTTCAAGATCTTATGGAGACTTTATAAACCATATCTTTTAAGCAAAAAACTGATGGGAAAGCAAAAAGGATTGCTCGATTTGTCAATCGTTTTGAAAATAATAGTTCACATTGGATTTTCATCATACACCTGAAAACTGGAAAAATAAATTTTTCAATTAAACTTCTGACATATTCCATTCCAAAATATGATTCACCTCAGTGAATGAAATACGTCAATTCATTCTTTTATACCCGTGGAACTTCATGACCTCATTTTATATTTCACCCTTTGTGTGTTTCCTATCCCAGCTCGGATGCCTCCTTTCGGATATTTTACACCACATTTAATTTATTGGGGAGAATCTCGTTCGGAAGCCGTTAACATGTTCTTCTTTTCTCCTGGGTTGGTAACACGTTGAAAACAGAGATTATTCTCATGAACGATTCCGAAGAAAGTTTGTAATTGGTTGAAACTTTTTGAGGAATCATAGCTGAAGAAGTTTATTACCGTATGTTTCACATTTCAGCGATTTAGATTCCTACAGGCAAGTTCACTTGTTTGAATTTTGAATACAAAGATTTTTCCGTTGAAAGATAAGAAAAAAAAATTCTTATTTAAGAGAATCAAATATTTTCATTCTTTTTATTTCGAGTTCTTGTATAACCATTAATTATATCGGGAATCTCAATGAGGTATTCAGACATTTTTTCATCTTATTCGAACGTGGCGTTGACTCCATTATTGTTGATTGCCACTCTCTTCACCATTGAAGATTTATTTTTACAAGACCGTCAACTATGGCTGTCAGAAAATCAATATACCAGGTGACCACGAGGTGAGGTATGCCCCCCAATTTTTCTATAGTTTTGGAGATTTTCAAATTTGGTATGTCGCTATAGTACTTGAAAAGACATATTTTGACGCCACTACTTGAAATTCACCACTTCCAGTTTAACTGTGACTCCAAACATTTTTTTTTTTAAATGATACCCTGTAATTATTTTTCTATTATCCGGAAGAACATGCAATTTGTGATAACACTATTCTTCAAAATTGAAAATCGGTTGAAAAATGTCGGAGATACAGTTGATTGTTCAATCAAACAAAGTTGGCCATGAAATTCAAACTTAAATCATCACAACTGACAAACGACATCAGAAGTTACCAGAGGAAGCTCCAAAGTGCAACACACCTGAAAACTGAGGTTCTCATGTAATTGCATCTACCATATTTTCCAACAATAATCAAAAATTACCCAAAAACGGAATAGTACCCATAAAGAAATGCTCGCAACTGCCAATTCTTAAATGGCAACATGTACTTTTCACTTTGTCATGATGAAAAATTATAAATTATCAGTTAACTCGCATGAAAAGTTTTGGAGAATTCCTGAAGGAAACGAAAATACAATCACGTTTCATGATGAGTGTTCCTGAAATTGAATGTTGTTCAACATGTTGAAAACTGAGGCAGGAGTAAAACCCAGTTTTTTCTTTGGCATGTATAAGTGAGACTTGTCTCACTAGTCTAAAATCGTTGCATATGGTCCTAAGAGGGTACTGATTTCTGCTTCGGTATGATTTTTTCATATTAACTAAGATATCTATGACTCTCGGATCCTCCGTAAATATCGTAGAAGGGTTATGTGAAGTGGGACAAAACACATTTTAGGTACTCAGATACTCACATTTTATATTTGCATGAAGAAGTAAAAGTCTTCAAAAACGATATACTTTTTTTCTTTTCCTGCTACTATCATTTTTAGCAAAGTTATGACAAATCTAATTTTCGACCCTGCCTGAATTTGCAGTGGTGGGTTAGTGCGAGCCTGAAATGTGATGTCGGCGTTAAACCACGTTTTCTGAGAAAACGAGCGTATTTCATAAGGTATTACTGAAAATCATTCTTGTGGAGAATTGAATTATCTCTTAACCTATCGAAATCGTTTTTTGATAAATGTCATATTTTCGCAAATAACAACAAAAAAAATTATCCAACCCTGATATTTTGGTTAATATTTTTTTTTTAATAATACATGATATCGAGATGTTATGTGCCGTGTTTCAGAGTGCTACAATTCATTTTCTACTTTTGTCTCGAGTTTGTCTATCGTTACTGGATTTTATGGAGCCAGTGGCAGATGTCAATGATAGGACTGAATGAATATAACACCGCAAATCACAATATATCACAAATAAATAAAATTAATTAGAATATTAATACAAATCCACTTCCATATTAAAACATTGTATTCGGATTTGCATAATTCATACGATGAATTAGAAATGAAACACCAACCAGCATATAACTGTTTTAATGTAAAACCATCAATTGCATAATGATAGTAATAACATGTTTATAACATGGTACTGTAGAAGGATCTCTAATTTCGTTGGATAGATATTAATTTTCCAGTTTACTGGAGCAGATATATGTTTAATTTATATGATTAATTCAATGAGGGAGTTTCATTTCAAAATACGAGAGGTTTCATAGTTTTTGTTACAAACTTAGTTCAAGGTCTACAGTATCGGAAGGTTTTCATCTTGGGTATAGTGGTTTTATGAGAGCGTGAAGAATATAGCTTGCTATATAATGATGAGAGAGCATTGCAATTTCTCCTCTATTCGCTCGAGGAAGGGATATCAACGTGAGCTCTTAATTAGTCGGGCGAGGTAAGATTGATGTCTACCCCAGATGAAAAGTTTCCGATACTGTATATATGTTTGTTCAGAAGATAAAAAATTAATAATCAATTAGTGAGGTTAGTTCGTTCAGGTTTGATCAGACTAAATAATTACTCCTCGCAAAATGCATGTCCCTATTAAATTTTTACACGCACTCTGATGTCTACGTAAGTTCGTTCTAGTTATTTTATTCAATATTTTGCACGGGATCGAATTTGACCGCTATTTTTGACAAATTTCTCATTGGAAGGGAATTTTCCTGTTCCCGTACAAAGAATGCCCCTGTTTTTCAATTTCATCAGCAGTGAGTGGACGATCCTTATATGGAAACAATTCGTTGATGAAAATCATAACAAATATGACCCCAGTTCCTCAGTATAAACTTCAGGGTTCAGGTCAGAGTAGAGCAAGAGTACGGTCACGTGATTAGAATTACATGTCGATCATTACTCCCGAATAGTCGTTCAAAAACTATGCATTCACCATAAATGAAATGCATTTAGGCAAACGAATTCTATTCACAGAGCACACTAAAAGTCTGAAGAGGAACAATACACGACAATGTTCCATAAGTAATTCTGTGCTAATACTGCACACACGAAAACATACAACAAAAAAACTGCACTCCATGTTATCCACCTTGAAACCCCCCTTTTTCGTATTCAGTAGCAATATAATTTTTTTCAAAAAAAATTATGGCAACTTCTATACATTCGTGGATTCTGGGTAAAACAAAGTTTTCAAAGCCAACCAATGTCTAGGTTTTTGTGGAAGATTCATTTGTCACAAAAGAAGTATCTTCGCCTATTTCGTTCACTTGTTAGTTTATCTAATATCGCATAATTGCTGATCCCGCAGAAGGGTTTTGACGATATATTGTTCAAGGTCACCCATCCAAAAAATGAAGTATGTTACATTTTTTATTCTTCGCACTCTTGAATCTTCACCATTTTGTTACGAATAATCTCATACTTTGGTTATCAACATTTCCATTTCAAAGTGTTATTCACACAATAATTTCATAATTCAACTTCATATCACTAGACTACTTTGACAAAAATTAATTAAAAAAACTGAAATATAATAGTGAGCATCGATTAATATAAAGAAATTATTTGATTACCTTCACTGAGATTGAAGAAACATTCTACAACACTTCTGTTTCCTATGCAATCCAAATGAATTCCATTATATCTCTAAATATAGAAAATTTTCTAAATGCAGCAATTATAGCGTAAGCATCAACTGTCATCATAGTGACAAGATGTGAATTACAGTGTAAAAATTGAATTAGAGTGTCAACATTATTTGTTGTTTCCATTTGATAATACTGAAAAATTATATGATCTTGGAGAAAGTACAGTCTGTTACTCGGTTAGAATGAAAATTTGCGATGCTTGTGGTTTCTCGCGCTCGCCTTCGGCTGGCACTCGGAAGTTTCTACTAGCATCGAATTATCATTCTTACCATGTTGCAGAATATACGATTCTTCCTCTACATGTTTTTGCCTGTGAGCAACTTTTTATAATACTGGTAAGTATAGCCAAACATAAAATATATAAATAAAATAAACACAGAAGCCGTTCTCAGATTAATTCTCGAATTTCAGTGCAGCAAAACAAATATTTCATGTCACGATGTAGAACAAATATTTTCTAGTATACGCTTTTTATAGGCTACGAATGTGAAACTGGTTATTTCAGCATTTCATACAACGCATTGTCAAAAGTCTCGATATGGGTCAGGACAGTTTACCCTCTTCAAAGTAAGCTGACGAAATTTATTACATAGTAGGGTAATGTTGCGTGGAACAAAGAAAAATCGGAACTAGTTAGAAAAAATCTGTGTTTTTCCTGAGTTTGAAACTGAAATGGCCTCTTACATCTAGTCAAAAGCAAAAATATAGATAATGAAAAGGAATCTTGCCTCTTGGCATGCTCCTCTATTATTTACACTTCATAAAATTGTTATACCATTCTCCAGAATATGATTTCAATTGATAATAAATAAACGAGAATAAAAAAAAATCCTTTTCTGAAGGAGAGATGAGTTAGAATGTTAAAAACACATCTGCCTGTTATCATTCTTCAATCTACTTATTGTATCCACCGAAGCGGGCGGCATTCATATTATTTAAAAAATACTGTAAATCCTGGGAAAATGGCTTGGAAAGCGTTACATGCGAGATTGTGAATGGAAAGTATTAGGGATGACGATGATTCACCTGCATTCAATGAATATCGATGTTTCGAATGTCGAAGCATTAAGATAGATGATAGATAGACAGAACGTGTATCCAAATGGAAATTTCTAATATAGACTAATTGAAACATTTTACCTACCACCATCGTAATGAGATACTTTACCGCACTAGTGAGAATAAATATATCAGTGAAATATTTGAAATAAAGAGAAAATTATATGAAAATAAAACTGATCTTGTAAACCTAACAAATGATAATTGGTAGAAATCAGAAATCAGTGAGTGAAGAATTATAATTACTTAGATACTATTAGAATTACGATAATGAATTTATTACAAAACATAATAACAAAGAAGAAATTACTAATTACTAATAAGTGATTAATTACATTAAAATTAGATATAATTACAACACTTTTTAGAAGTTATGATTTTTTTGTTGCTCTGAGAAAAAGTCAGTCTATATCGAAACATACATTCATTGCAGACAAACAGATTGATCTTTAGGTGTGATTTTATTAAGGAAAAGACTTTTTTATGTACTGGTTCCCACGAAAAAGAAAATCCTGTAATGTTCATATCCAGTAGTTTAGCGGTTTAAGAGGCAACATCATCGCGTCATCACGAAAGTAAATTTTATCATTTCGCCGCACATGTTGGGTGTATGGGGATATATTTTTCAAGAACGATAGTGGAGGTAACGGAGCACTTGATCGTAAAAAAACTACGTAGCTGGAAGCGCCAATAAGGTAGATAGCTTCTAATCGTAGAATCGCTTTTGCGTCAAAGCTAATGATTTTATACAATTTTTTTCTTCTGAGTCTATAATCTCCTTAAGAATTCGAGAATTTGCCTATTTCTTCATTTGACAAACCATAAAAAAAATGTTTCTTCAAAATCTTCAAAAACAAAAAGCAGTAAAGATTCCAGAATTCTCACAAACAAATTGATTCATTTGTTCCAACAAAATTTTCGCAAAAAAAATAAAACTGAACGCTCAAAACCGATTCCCGTTTCATCAAGGGTATTGTTTGCTCTTGGCGCAGGCCGTTCGAAACTTCAGCTTGTGATCCCGGAAAATGCGATAGGATTTTTCTCAAGTATTTGCAATCGGAATCAGGCGACAACATGGCTTATCGTGTGATGTGAGTTGCACAGCTGCCAATCCCGACGTCTAGTGCTTGCTTGGAGTGGGCACTGACCACTGAGGGTGGTTCTTTACGTTTTCCGGGGTTTCCTATAGCTGAAAAGTAAATACGCCACCATAAAAATCGATTAATCCGGAGCGCCACGACAAATAATAATGATGACCGTCCTCTACCCACGCACAGACTCTATAGTGTTTACGAGGAAAAATTCAATACAGACACTTGTCCAGGCTGGGAAGACAATACCCTTACATTTTAACATGTCATATCATGCACCGTAATCGGATACCATATGGGTATTCAAACCCACAAACAAACACTCCATCATCACGACCACCACGGCCGATCTACTAATTATATTGTTTGATATGTAATACTTGAAACGAAACTAGTAATTTCGACTAATCCGACAGTACCCATGTCTCCACACATTCACACAAATTAAAAAATATGAGGCAAATATCTGATAGGTCTTACTTTTGATCTCAGTATGATTGGGTTTTGAGACGAGGTTCGATTGTAGCACCACCAAAACTTGGTATGCTAGTAGTTGAAACCATGACAAACACGAAAAAAAATTGTTTACCAAAATTCCAGGTGTGAAACCTATATATATTTTTTCGTTTAAAAATAAATAAATAGATTTTTGCTGTAATCTTAGAAAGTACAAGATTTATCGAAAAAAAAAAACTTAACAAGGTGAAAGACAATTCAATTCTCTACAAAAATGATTCCTAGTAAGTAAAACGTGTTTGAACCCCTACATCAAATTTCAGGTTTACTCTTACCCGCCGCTGAAAGTTCTGACCGAGCCGATTATTTCATAACTCTGCTAGAAATTATCGGAGAAGGATAAGAAAAAGTTCATATCGTTTCTGAAGACTCCTGTATCTCATGCAAGTATAATATGCGAGTATTTAATTACCTGAAATGTGTTTTGCCACACTTCACGGAGATGTCAGTTTTTTCAAAACTGTCACTTGAGACAAGTGAAAATGAGTTGTGTAATATTCATTAACCAACTAGTTGTGTAATAAAATAGAATAAGAAACTAATAATTTTATATTTGAAAATATTCAAAACAGGATTTGCTGCGTCATATCTAACTTTTGATTTTTGTGGTATTGATAATTCATTTTATGCTTTATTTGCCGATTCTTCTGTATGAGACGCTATTTCGTCGGAACAACTACTCATTTTTGACATAAGTCTGACACGTTTGATATTGCTTATTAAATATTCATTCTGACAAGTGCCAATCAATGCCACTGTCGTCCCATATCAGGAGAAAACCATTGTATTATATTCATGAAATGATATCATTAGATAAAATTTTGTATGAAAAGATTTATTTGTTCGACTCGCGTAAGTTGCAAAACTCACTCATTCCATAATCGCTCGTTTTGGCAAATATTACACTCATCGAACAATATCGGTCTTTTCATAACTGATTACGTAAATAACTATTGTTTTACTCCTGCCTCATTTTCAACTTACCCATAACACCGGCATTCTCTTCAGTAAATGTTGAAAATAATCGCTTATTCATATCTTGCATATATGTTTAATAACACTATTGGGAAGCGCAAACCTCAAGCTTGAAATCACATACTAAATTTTTCATGTAGGATGTGTATGAGCGATTATTTTCCACATTTACTGAAGAAATTGCCGGGATTATGGGGGAGTTTAAAACTGGGGCAGGAGTAAATTTAAATTTTTTCTTCGGCATGTATAAGTGGGACTTGTCTCACTAGTCTAAAATTTTTGAATATGGTCCAAAGAGGGTACTGATTCCTGCTTCAGTATAATTATTTCATATCACCTAAAATATCCATGACTTTCGAATCCTCCAAATATCTTAGAACGGTTATGTGAAGTGGCACAAAACACATTTTAGGTTCTCAGATACTCGTGTTACACGTGTTATATATGCATGAGGAAGTAGAAGTCTTCAGGAACGATATACACTTTTTCCTTTCCTTCTAGTATAATTTTTAGCAAAGTTATGACAAATCTAATTTTCGGTCCTGCCTGAACTTGCAGTGGCGGGGTAGCGCGAGCCTGAAATGTGATGTCGGCATTAAATCACGTTTTATGAGAAAACGAGCGTATTTCCTAAGGTATTACTGAATATTATTCTTGTCGAAAATTGAATTATCTCTCAACCTATCGAAATCGTTTTTTGATAAATCTTATATTTTCTGAAATAACAACAGAAAAAAATGATTTTTTTAGGTTCCACCCTTGATTTTTTGGTACACAATATTTTTTTCTGTAATATTACATGATGTCGAGATGTCATGTGCCGAGTTTCAGAGTGCTACAATTCATTCTTCACTTTTGGCTCGAGTTTGTCTGTCGTTACTTGATTATTTCTAGACATGTTATGCATCACC
The DNA here is from genome assembly GCA_958298965.1 of Chrysolina haemoptera. NCBI lineage: Eukaryota > Metazoa > Arthropoda > Insecta > Coleoptera > Chrysomelidae > Chrysolina > Chrysolina haemoptera. The sequence continues at coordinate 39,878,641 of OY282584.1, read as the reverse complement.
AAATACCTACGACTACAAATGTCAAAGCCCATAATAACTTACTTACGGAAAAACAAAACATCTTATAATATTTTTACAATTTTCTTGTTATTTGGGTTTATGGATGTCATAGTCATATTGCTACTTTCATCTGCTGATATTTACATATTTTTTGCCTTTTGTTCATTATTTTTGGTGCATGGTTCTTCTGATGAAAACACTAAATCATGAAAGGCGTTCCAGTTAATGAAAGGAGTAAATGATTTTTTTTTTCTACAAATAATGCTGCTTTTTCTCTTTTCAATCTGATGTTATACAATTGGACCTGAGACTTCTACTTGTCAATAATGGAACAGTCTCGGAAACCAACTTTGGGTGGTCACTGTGTAAATAATAATAATAATAATAATAATAATATTTATTCACCTTTGTTTGCCATATACATATGAATAAGGTATGTCAGTTCGCATGGTGAGTTGAAATAAATAAATAACAAATAATTATCTACAGTGTGATATACAATACAACAAATTACATAAAATGATAGTCATATAAAAGTTGATAATCTAAATAAAATAAAATATCAATAAAATATCAAGAGAAATTCCATATATCACTTAGTGGACACGTGCTCCATGAATTCGTCTATTGAATAGAAAACGTTATTACCCAAATATCGCTTTAGGTATGTTTGGAAACTCTTCAGTGTACCGTGATTTTTAAAGTGTGGGGGTAATTTATTATAGATCAAGGAACCAGCATAGACAGGTGATTTTTTATAGTTTGCATGATTGTACTGTGGTTGATGTAAATTCTCGGCATTTCGAGTGTTATAACTATGTATTTCATTATTTTTCAATAAAATATTTGTTTTTCCGAAAATGAACGATAAGAGCTTGTACACATATATTGACGATAGGGTTAGAATCTTGTTATTTTTAAATGTGTTACGACAACTGTCTCTGTAGCCTATATCAAAGATAAGTCTAAGTATGCGTTTTTGCATTGTAAATATTCGAGAGCTTTCTGATGCTTGGCCCCAGACGATAATGCTTTGACTCAGAATTGAGTAAACTTGAGCATAGTAGATTTCTATCAAGGATTTTATTGACATGTCATTTTTTAGGGAATGTAGCATAAAGTATGTTTTGTTTAATTTTTTTCAAATATGTTCTATGTGTTCCCTGAAATTTAGATTACAGTCGATGAATGTTCCAAGAAATCGTGTATGCCAGACTGAGTTTATTGATAGGTTTTTGTCTTCTACTTTTATGTCAATAGTCCTTTATTCTATTCTGCTACCGTTGTATGAGAATTGGAGAAATATTGTTTTTTCTAGATTCAGGACCAACCCATTTCGATCACACCATTTGTTGAACGAAGCGATTATTTGTTTAACCTTTTCAATGGCCTCTTCTCGGGTGACTGCGGACATTATCATTGTCGTGTCATCGGCATAAATAAAAACATCTTGTTGACAGCTAAAGTACTCTGGCATATCGTTAACGTACAAAAGGAACAGTAAGGGTCCTAATACTCCACCTTGAGGAGTTCCAAGGTTGTTATAGAAAATGTCAGAAAAATTATTTTCGACAGAGACGAAGAAAGGACGATTTGATATATAGGAACGTATCCATGAATTTACAGGATCGCGGATTCCAGCTGCGTCTAGTTTCTTACATAATATTTCTGGGTTCAGGCAATCAAATGCACGGGATAAGTCAAAGAAAACACCGTAAGTATATAAATTCTTGTCTATTTTATTGTGAATAGTTTGAACGAAGTCTACTGCGGCCGTTTCACATGAGTATCCTTGACGAAATCCGTGCTGTTTATTTGTTATTATATTTTTGGTATTCAGGAATGAGATGAGAGAATTAAAAACAGATTTTTCGAAAGTTTTTGCAACGATACTGAGGACAGTTATTCCCCGATAGTTCGCAAGATTGTTTTTTGGCCCTTTTTTGTAAAATGACTGGACCTTGAGTTATAAGTATTATTGTACCAAAGGAGCTCGTTTGATGATTCCTACATCACAAAAAGTTCCCACCTAACGAGCTCCGTATTCGATTCCAATTTATTTTTCTTCAATACACATTTTCGCGATTGATCGATCCCACCGTAGCAGTTCAAACTAGATTTTGGCACGATAAAGGACTTGGCACTGGATACATATATTCCTGGGACTCGATAGATTTTTTTGATTTTTGGACATGATATATCATTCTAAAGGTCAAAACAAGCAACTTTCTTCCTTAGGATTTTTTTTCTGGCTCTACAGCGTGAGCTACAAAAGTGGGTTGATTGTCTAACACTAATTAGGGAAAATATTTTCTGCGAAAGGACTTTTCTTGATTTTTGAGTATAATATCATGTGAAAAATATCAATTTCCTTTGATTGTATCAATTATGGTGTACGTTACTACAGGATGAGGCAGAAAACGCGATTTTTCTGAAACTCGTTTATTGACTTCTCGCCCAATTGTAGGCTTTTCGTTGAATTTCTTGAGGCATATTGTATAGATGAACCCAACGAACTGTTAAAAATATTTCACAACGTTTCTACACAGTGAGCAAAAAATAAGGTGGTTGATTTGATTGGGATATGATGGGATAGTGGGTTTATTGTTGATATCTGAGTTTGATTTTTCACAGAGAATGAAAATCAAGTTTCGTCTACTCTTTTTGTGTGACGCTACAGGGTGACTCCAAAAAGACGAATTCTCAAATACCTATATTTAAACGAAATTATGGAAGAATACTTATTTATTTCTGTTGATATGAAAGCTATGAATACATTAATTGAACTTTTCAAATTACATTCCCCAAAGTGTCTACATGGTTAGGCAAAAAACATTAATAATTTTTATGACTAGTAGATTTCTTTTGATAGTTGATCTTTCAACCGTAAGGATCCCGATGGGTTATCCTGAAGAGGTATTTTTTCAAACCTTCTGAAGGGAATGCAATTTTTGACTAAATGCAATCTTGATACTCTCGCAAGAAAACGATTATTCAAAGTGTTGACGCAGCTGCAAGTGCATGTGTTTATGAACATCATCATTGCAGCATAGCCAAGTAACGATATTGTCGAAATTCGAAAAAACTCACCACCATCGATAGGCAGCAAATCCGAATTGTCATTTGATATTTGGTTCTCAAAAGTAGTTGAAACTATCAACAGTACATGTAATATACAATAATATACTCATACAAAATAAACAATGCAACTATTATATACAAATATTATATAGGTAAGTACTATGGAGCTCAAAATTCTATATTTATAATCGATTACATAGATACATGGTGGAAGTTTCATCATGACAAACGATAGGTTACTTATATTAAAATTAATTATCAACAGATATAAAATATGCAACGGTATTCTACTTTGATCATCAAAACGTTTTTAGCACTAAACCTTAATCAACTTTTGGTTCCGAGAAATTCCAAGAAAAGCCCACAATTGGGCGAGAAATATACAAACGAGTTTCAGAAAAATCGCGTTTTCTGCCTCGCCCTGTAGTAATGTACACCATAACTGATATAATCAAAGGAAATTGATATTTTCCACATGATATTATACTCAAAAATCAAGAAAAATCCATTTGCAGAAAATATTTTCCATAATTAGCAACTAACAATTAACAATCAACCCACTTTTGTAGCTCACGCTGTAGAGGCAGAAAAAAAGTCTAATGAAGAAAGTTGCTTGTTTTGACCTGTAGAATGATATATCCAAAAATCAAAAAATCTGTCGAGCCCCAGGAATACATGTATCCAGTGCCATGTCCTTTCATCTTGTCACATTTCAGTCGTCAACCTGAAAACCTCCTGGATTTTTTTCAATAATGACCTTTTCAAACTCAATATCTCGGAAGAATTCAATTTGCACAAATATCAAAATAAGACAAGGCGCTTTTTTATAATAGCTATTAGCAACTCACCTTTTTCATTAAACAAATCGTTTCGACAAATTGTATGTGAAATGCATTCATTATTTCTATTCCAAATTTTCTCCTCCAAGTAATCAGCGTTCTTCGATTTCGAAGAATTTCTTTAACACCCTGTTGATGTCTGATTTGAAAATTCCGAAAATATTCACAATAAACTTTTATTCCGACTTTAATGGCTCCAGCTGCCGAAGGATCGAATTTATTAATCAATAAATAGGAAAATTGGATTAGATTTTTACGATGGCCGTCATAAAATCAAAGTAATAAAGATTTCTATTTCATTAGCACGTAATTCATTTTCGACGATTATGTTCACTGCCAGGAATATTCTGAAAGTAAAACTACCTAGAGAGAAATCGCAAATCCCTAAATTCTATCCGTAGATGATGATTTGAAGATTTTTCTATATCATTCATTCAATTACTAAATTATTGACAAAAACCTAAAATGAGATCATTCAACCGTATTTGAAACCTGCTTTCTGAAAATGACAAACTAGTGAACAATGACTGCTGATAATGAATTCATTCAAAACTATGGGTTGAATGATCCCCACAAGTATTTGAAATATTGATGGCAGGGATGACGAATAGTCATTACCAGAAAACGCCGTCTTACATTCAAATATGAAGATACTAGCTGCCAATGTCAAGAACTGTTGCATAGCATGAAGTTTTTACTGTTTTGATAAAGCCTGCCCAAATATTTGTTATGCCACGTCATAGAAACGATTTGATTAAAGAATCGAAATATACATGTCAGGTGGGATGTTAATTCAATAAATTGATTTGAAAATTTCTGTTATGACTGGAGATCGAACTCGAGACCTCAGACCCCACAGTCGTTCACTCTTCCACTGAGCCAGAATATAGAACATTGCCAAAACTTTTGGTGGATTTTTTTTTTAATCTTCTGGTAGTAGAATTGAAAAATATCTTCCATGAAGAAACTCTCAGTCACTTTCAGAAAATTCAATACATCTATATTCAATATTTGCTGTACCACAGTCTCCGAAGATATCCATCATCATGCGAGCCAAACACTATGTGGGAGGCTGTTTCTTCCTCATTGGAACAGAACCTGCATAGTGTGGGGACTTGGTGTATACAATGTAGGTTTTACTGCCTCTGCTCTTGCTAAGGCATCTGCGCTCTCATTCCCCTGAATGTCCCTGTGACCTTGTAGGTACCCAAACACGTTTCGCCTTGTTCTGTGCTCCTAGTTCGATGATGTTTTTGTCAGTATAACAAACAAGATTGTCGAAAAAAAATACTACGGGTTGGTTTCTAGGACCCCTCCTTAGAATCTCTCTTGTGCACATAGATGCTCAGGTATATACCGAGATCCGTATATTCCAGGCCCTACCAGTGCTTATCTTGTATTTATTTATTTATTTATTTATTTATTTATTTATTATTCATACAAACCTTACGGTTTTATTACATGAATAAATATGTAATTAGGTACATTGTGCAAAATACATAATACATAATAAAATAAACTAAAAATTTTCATAATTTATAAAATTGACAAAATGTAGACACAGTTATGTGTGAATATATAACTATATTTGTATGGTTTTTCCTAAATTAATTGAATTGTAAGAGGATTACCACAACCTTCAAAGTTCTTCACAGAGATATAGATATTAAATGCTCCAAGATTGTTTTACGAAAAACTCTGGTAGAGACTGTCCATTCTAGATCTATTAATGCATTGAATTGATTCGCTAGTCAAAACATGTTTACCGTAGGTGATCTTGAGATGTTAAATGATGGAGGAATATTAAACATTGGAACCTGGCGCATTCTTCTAGGTGGCACGTTAAATCTAATTAAAGACAAAAGTCCAGGGGAGCTAACTGTACTATTTATAATATTATATAAAAATATCAATACTGAGAGTTGTCTTCTATTTTCTAGAGATAATATCTTGAATTCATTCCTTAGAGTTGTATTTCTTATTATCTGGTAGTCAGGGTATACGTGATGTTTTTTAAAATAGAGTAACCTTAAAAATTTATTTTGAATTTTTTCTAATTTGTTTAAATTACTATGAGTTTCCGTGAACCAAATTAATGAGCCAAACTCTAACTAGCTCGTCAACAAGCTATAGTACAAAAGTTTTAGTATTATTAAAGATATGAGATTGTCTTATTATAAAACCTAACATTTTATTAGCTGACTTTAAAATATTTTCAATGTGTATGACAAATGAGAAAGTGCTGTTGTAAGTTATGCCTAAATCTTTGATTTCAGTGCAGCGTTCCAAGCTTTGACTACCCATTAAATAATTAAAGAAACATGGTTGCTTAATACGCGTTATTGTTAAAACAGAACATTTGCCTAGATTGAAAATTAATTTATTTTTATAACTCCATTCAAATACCCTATCAATGTTCTTCTGTAACATAACACAATCCCTAACTGTTTCTATATTTTTAAATATTTTGAAGTCATCTGCGAATATAAGGCCATCTGATGATACTAGTGCTTTAGGCAAATCATTAATAAAAAGTACAAAAAGAAGAGGTCCAAGGTTGGAGCCTTGTGGCACTCCAGAATTTGCCTCAAATTTCCCTGATGTGTTTCGGTATTATATATTTGTTTTCTAAATCACTTTTGAATAGACGAAGTAGGTTATACGATAATCCAAAACTACTCAATTTCTCCAGTAATATGTCGTGATCAACTTTATCGAATGCCTTGCTGAAATCCGTATATATAACATCAAGCTGAGATTTACATTTCATTGACTCAAATACATGATTACTAAAAAGAAACAGATTAGTATTAGACGATTTTTTTGAGACAAATCCATGTCGGTGAGGTACTGTTCAGTATTTTGGTTAGTGAAGTATTTCTTTCTCTTAAGAACAAAAAATATTTTTGTTTACACCACAAGCGCCCAATATCCGATTTTCGATATAATTATCCTGTTAGCAATACGTATCGAATACTGTAAGGAATCGAATTCAATTTCTTACGTGACACTAGTTGTTACTTTTTTAGACAGGCAAAATCAGTCTTGAGATCGCTAAAAAAGTTTAGCGGTTGTGGCATACACTCATATACACTATTTTTGTTGCAAAAGTCAAAATTATCAAACTGGAATTTCAAATTAATATATCATTATACTTTAGAATAACAGCAGTTCAATTTAATTAACAACGTCATAGGGGTGTTATGGAAATGATATATTTGAATATATACAAAATATTTCAACAGCTGTTGACGAAACGCAAATATGTTCGATACATATAGACCGTCAGCTAGTGACAGATTTAGGTGCCCCATTTTTGCATGCAAGCCTCGAATAGGGTTGAAAATTATATCAATTTGGAGTAAAATGAAGATATTTTTACGAGTGGCTCCTGGGGATAACATACCGAGAATTCGATTTTTCAGAACAGTGCTTATTTGTTTCCCTCGTGTTTCTATTTACGGTACGAAACTACAGAGGGTGATTCGTTAAGTCGCCTTAAGAAAAAAAGTTCCTATGAACATATGTCCGGAGTTGCTTCGTTTCTGAGATACAAAGGCGTTTGAAAAAAAAATGCCCTGTATCTCAGAAAAGAAGCAACTCCGAACATATGTTCATGAAAACTTTTTTCCCAAAAATTTTTAATGAAAACAATTCTTGTAATTATTATCGTATTTCAGAAATGTTGAATTTAAAAGTGAAGTTTGGTTTGGCGGCCATTGTTATGGATTATAGCCGCAAAATTTTATTTTTCGGACGTTATTTTCTGAGGGGTAGGAATAAAGCGTTTGATATTCAATGCACATTTGCACAATGGAAAATTGAAAATGTTACATAAAATTATGCAAACGCTATTACTCGATATTAAAATCATGAAAAAAAGGAGAAATGCTCGATGAGTTTATACGTTTAAGAGTTTAAATAAAAGACTAGAAGAAGGCAAATTGAGTTGAAAGTGCGTAAATTAATTTTTCGTTCGCACTTGACAAACAATAAATGTAACCTGAGCAAGCTAACCTAGCTTGCGAGACGAAAATGCGTGAATTAGTGTTTCGCTCAAAGTTGACACATAAACCTAACCGGTCTTGCGAATCGAACATGCGTGCCTTAATTTTTCGCTCGCACTTGACACACAAACCTAACCTGAGGAAGCTTGCGAGTTAAAAATGCGTAAATTAGTTTTCCGACGATCTACTTGAAATACGTATCATTTCGCACTAGTGCGATAATAACGATAACAAACCGATGTCAAACCCTTATAAATCATCCTATTTTCTGCACTAGTTGCACAATATACTATTTTCGCTCGCTATTTTTATGATGCGTTCGTTTTCTTTATCGAGCGTTTATTCTTTTTATCAAGCTTCCATTACTCTTATCGAGCTTTTATTCATTTTACCATGAATTCAATAAAATATCCTACACTTGCGTATATTATTCAAATAATCATATTGAGCATAGAAATTCATTAGCGGAATACTAATTTGATCCCTTTTCTGCACAGTTAAGTACGTCCATGTTTCAGGTTTTCTTTAATCTAAATGCCAAACCAATAAAGCGAATCACAACAAGTTTATTCTTGTTTCGTACACTGGCGTTTCGTACATCTCAAAAATTTTCCTAAAATATTCTTGTTTCGTACATTGAATTAAATAACCCAATTTCGACTTCTCGTTCTGTACACCCCCCACTTGGACGCGAGGAAATTAAACAAATGCATTTCATTTAATCTGTTCTAACCCGAACAAACTAAGCTTCAAGTGATTTCCAACGACTGCAGATTTTAGTAGTTGAAACGTCGTGATTTGGTCGTCGTAGAGAATTAGCTCCCTCTCTTTTATTATTTCATTTTTTAGGCAATGGAAAGTCCACCACAACCTTTAGTCAAATGAAGCATTGTCCACCAATCTCAAGATGTTGCCTATTACTAGAATTTTATTGCGCTTTAGGGACACGGTTACCTTTCTCCGGGAGAAAAAATTACTTACTGGACGATGATTTTTTCGGGTGGAAGAACTTTATCAATATCAGGGATGCGCCTGTTAATATTTATGGACCCAGTGGCGCAGCCAGGATTATAGTTTAGGGGGGGCTGAACATACAATTCATCAGTTACCAGAGCTTTATTTTTATTCATCTGAGTGTCATGAATAACAGTTGTAATTTAGTGGCTTGGGGGGGGGCTGTAGCCCCAAAACCCCCCTCCTGACATCATCGACCGGTATCCTGCATGAAAGGTATTTCCAAATTAGCCAAAGATCAACAATTCCAATCTGTTCCAACAACCAGCTAATCCAGTATTTCCGAAAACTTTTTTCGTACTTAAACTATCAGTGACTCTATTAAAAACATTAAGACACTTTTATAACTACCATTTACGATATTTACGGACTATTTGTCACCCATTTTTCTAGTTAAAAACATTTTATTATTGCCACAAAAAGTTAGGTTAGGTCACCTACACAAACTTTGTGAAAGAGCCTTATTTTTATTCAAAGTAAACAGAATCGTTACAACACACCGAGCTCAACAAAGATTTGTGGGTCATTTGAAATTTCAAGAAATATTACGAATTACATAGTATATGAATAGATATCGGTAGGAAAGGGTTAAAAAGTTAGGAATAAACAAGAACTGGTTATTATTTCATTTCTTGGTTATTTGTTAATAAAGAAAGTTGTCTGAGTTTGAATTTTATCTTGGTACATCACAAATTTTACAACATTGCCACATTGGAAAGCCCTTTTCCTTTGAATTCTACCCTGAGAAGAGAGGACTACATGAGATACTGTAAGGAAAGCAAAAAGGTAAAAAATATTAAATTAAAGAGTAAGTATCCATCTGGGCAAACAACTGTTACTAAAATAAATCTATACAAAAAAGTTATTTATTCTTCACAACAACAAAATCTTTCATATCATCATCAACAAAATTTATTTTATTAAAAAAAAACAAAAACAAAAAACTAAAAAAATAAAATATACAAACACAAATATTATAACAAATGTCGCCTAATGTAGCGGCAAATTAGTTTTACAACTTACAACTAACAATTCACTCACAAACAATCCATAATATTATGATTATATATATATATATACTGTATGAAGAAAATAATAAAGACGTATTATTATTATTCTTATTATTATTATTATTATATCAATAGAAAAAGATTAACCTATGCCACAGAATGAAACGACAATAGAGCTGGCCGGGCAACATTGCAGTATTTTCGATATTTTGTTCCAGTTGTGGGATGGGTATTTAAGCTCTACCGTTGATGTATTAGTGTTATATTTATTTAATAGTGTGTGGTATATTTCTTTTGTTTTCATACGATTTTGTTTATTGAAGGTAAGGTCTTGGTTCCTGAGTATTTTGACAATATTCCTGAATGCAGGATGTACGGGGCTTTCGGGATTAGTGAAAATTGAATTCAAGGAAGATTTGAAGTCCACTTTATTAGTATTGTCGGTCCATGATAGTTGCCTGTGCTTTTAGCTCAATATTTGTTAATTTCAAACCCCCTTTTTTATAGGGCAGATATAGTTGATTTCGGGAAACTCTATATAAGGAGCCTTGCCAAATGTACCGTCCAGTTATTTTGACAACTTTCTGACTTTGTTGATGGGTTAAGGGGATGATTTGTGACATAAACCATAGTTTAGATAATATATATGTATTAATGAACCATATGCGCCTGAGTAGGTCTAAATTTCTTATATTATTTGCAATAAGTGTTGCATTAATATTGTGTATTATTAGACTCCAGTTTTTTTCTAGCATCTCTTTGAAGCTTCTTGTGATCCACATACCAAGTACTTTAATTTGTTCCTTTACTGGATATCGGTTCAGGAGGTAATGATGTGTGAATGGAGTTTCTCCTAATGGCAAGATCACAGATTTGTCATAATTGATTTTTGCGTTTGAAGCACCTTCATAGATTTTTATAATCCTATCAGTTCGTTCAAGGTCCTTTATATCTTTAATAAAAATTGCAACGTCATCGGCATAAGCCGTTACTTTTTGTGCATTATTGTTAATGTTAATGCCTTCTATTGAAAACATTAACAATTTGATAAGGGGTTCTAGGGACATAGCAAATAGGAGCATAGATAGGGGGCATCCCTGCCTCACTGATGAATTAACATTAAAGCTTTCAGATATGTATCCATTCACTAATATCTTGGACGTTGCTGTTTTTTAAGTATTTTTTATAATGTTGATGATTTTAATATGAAAACCCATCTTCATTAAAACTTCCCATAAATATTCATGGTTAACCCTATCAAAAGCCTCAGAGAAATCTAAGCTCAAAATTGCCCCGCATCTTTGTTTATTTTTTGCAAAGAATAGAATGGTGTCTCTTGCTAGAAGCATGTTATTAAAAATTGATCTTTGTGTTCCACACGTTTGTTGATTACCCAGAATTTTCGTTGTTAATGGTTTTATTCTATCAGCAATACCTTAAAACAAAGTGGTTTAACTAAAGAAGATGCCAACATCGCCGCGATCAGTATCATAGTTAAACGTATCTAACAGGGACAATACTCGCATTGATGATAAAATTTAAAAAAACTGTAATATCACTCACTCTTTTACTCTATACTATTATTCTTTACTACTATTGCCGATCTACGATCGTCAGCATCGGAGGAAACCGTACCTAATAACATCAGTTCAAATTCTTATCAAGAAACAATTTATGATCAGAACTGTTGTTAGCGTCAACACCAGCCCATAAACCGTTATATTCCGGAACAATTTGATGGCGGAATCACTAGTGTCGTAGTGAAGCGTATCGAAAAGTCCCGTTCCACAGTTACCTTGCGAATAAATTGCCTTACCAAAACGGATTGACTGATGCTTATTTATGGAACTTCAATAATCATTATACTTATACCGGAACACTGGACTGATTATTTATTTTGAGACGACTGAGATCGACTTTCCTATTTCGGTGCTTCGTGCTTTCACTGCTTCTGTAGTTATGAGTAGCTATACCCAATATTATAGTAAACTCCAACGGGGTCGCGCTCCGTGATCGGTTCAGATGCGTACTTTACGCACGCTTTAGAGAGCGTAAAGTTTAACTTTTTTTCACTAGTGCGTAAAGTAAAACTCTTTACGCACTAGTGCGTAAAGTAAAATATGTCAAAAAATGTGAACCTATAGCAACCAAATAAAAGGTTTTAATATAAATTGCCACTTTTGGCATCTTCTTCTACGATTAAAAATAATTTTTGCTTATGTTTAGTATGCAACAAATTATCATGTTTTTTATTTTGATCATAATTTTCTGCAAATTTCATTGCTTTAATTAAATGTAAATAGACCGTGGATGTCGATTTTGCTCAAAAAGTAAGTAGGCTGTGTGGTTACGAGAATTGGATGACAATCAATATCTGAAATTATGTTAGTATCACAGAACACAGCAAAAGAATTTGTTATAGATTGATTTATGAAGTTTATTTAGTACATTATCTAAAATCTAATTTAATCACACAAGGTAACAAGTTTTTGTTAATAATGATATTTCTTCATTCGAATTTTATTGCAGTTTATGTGTTTGTACCAATCTGATAACCGTGACAGTCACTAGTTGGTTTTCATTCAATTGAAATATCCACATGGCCTTATAACCCCAACATGCCTTTCGTTGGTTCTTAGACTTAAATAAGTTTTAAATTTAAACAGATTATGTTTTTACAAATCTCGATACTTCCTGTGGCCTGACTAGTAAGCACTGAAGATGACGCAAGTCGAAAGCGCTTTGCAATAAATAATAAATTTATACACTTATATACAAATTCTTCGCTTCATTCATCAAATAAATTTATGTTCGTAAAATATACATTCATTACCATAGTGTGTTGAGTAAATTTTGTATTTCTAATCTCAATGAAAATTTATATACGGTAGTAGAAAAAATATTGTATGTAATTCGTGTATAAAGGCTTTTTTTGACTCACGTGATTGTCGCATTCACCTTCGGCTCATGCGACAATATTCATATTCGTCAAAAAAAAAAACACTTTACATACTTGTTACATAAATAACTATTTTGAATAAATCTACTGTTTTTTAAGGATAGTTCAGATTGGCTTATAATTTACGAATTTTTAACTCAGTTTTCATGCAGCTGTCTCATTCATTTTTGAAAAAGAAAGGGGTCTGAGGCATCCGACCAAGATTTTCCTATCCTATCACGCACGGATAACATTTTTTGAAACTGAATTATTCGACAGTAAGATGTTTTCCACAACTTTCACGGAGTTTTCCTCTTTAATTTTTGTAGGTTTTCGTAAATTTTTTTAGAAGGGGGCCGTCCGTCCACGTCCGATTCGATTTTCTTATATTCTTCACTATATATTGTCATAGATTTTTCCGATTTTACTTTTGCGAGTGTTTGCAGTATTCTTAATTTTATTTCATTTATTTTTCGCTGTAATTTTCGACTGCTGTGATAGTTGGGATTTTTTCGAATTCTTCTTCGGGGGAGCAGGGGGTAATTTTTTTGCTGTATCCATCGATTTAACAAGTTTCACAGTTCTACGTCAAAAATAACGAGAATGAAAAGTGAGACAAATTGTGGTTTTTCATAATTGCATTATTTTCAGGAACAAAGTGGATGAGGGGGAAACCGCTGAGAATATTGTGTACACTAATTCCCAAAAATCGTAATAGTAATAATAGTAATGCCTCTAATACTCAAGTGATTCCCGAGTAATACCCAGTAATTCCCGAGTAATATACCCAAGTAATGCCAGTAAGTAATGCCTAATGCCCGTCAGAAAAGTAATAGAAATATAAAATCGAATTTTAATGTTAGGTTTGTTGTCAAATGAACGTCGGAAGACATTTTTTTTTTCATTGCACAATTCGGATTTCAGCTACTGCTCTCTAATTTTTCAGACAATTCCAATTCCCATGTTTTGAAGACCTTTTTTTCCCTTCATCGATTATTATTGTGCAGTAAATGTTCTCTCACTTACGAATAGTGTAATACCCATGTAATGCTCGAGTATTATCTCCCTTTCCAATAATTCCCAACTAATTCCTCTAATGCCCGATTAATACACCAGTAATACCTGTAATGCCCAATAATGTTCGAGTAATGCCCCTAATTCCCGACTAATACCCGAGTAATGCCACTAATACCCAAGAGATGTACAACAAAAAAGTGGATTAGTAGTGAAATGAACAACCATTTCAAATTCAAAAACTGTTTCGACTTTTTAAGCATGCTACTACGATTTTTCGGAAATACTGATACCTTCGATGTAATTCTGTACTTTTTTATATAGCAAATTTCGAAATCCTATGTCGGAAATTCCCGGCAGTACGGGGGTGTTTTCAAGAAGTGAGACACATCGTATTTTTAGAATTCATTTTACAAACATTACAATTAAAAATTTCGGCCCCATAATTATAATTCAGTTCCTGAAATATTCCGATTCCTTGTTGAGTGATAAGTCCCAAATTGAGATAGGATTTTTATCAACACTAGTTTATATCATTTTCAACAGTATTTGTCGAGAAATAACCAGTGTAAAATGAACCTGTGATTAAATTGTAATATTTGGAACTGAATGGATATGAAAGTGGCAATTACGCATCAAACGATTTTCATGAGAGGATTCACTTTGTACTGGCATATAATTAATTTTTTTAGCGGCCCTAAAAAACACAGACATTATTAATGTTCCAGTTATCAACTGACTACTTACCTCATACGGCAAAAATCTTCAGTCACTGACAATGAATGCGCCTTACCTGCAACAAATAATAATAGGTTATTAGTATTGTATAACAAATTCTTGAATATGTGAATCGGGGCGACCTTTTGAATTGCACCCAATGAGTTTAGTTCACCACTTTCAAAATGCCTGCAGCTATAAGTTTACTTCTATATCATTTCAACAATTCGCTATTGTTCGCAGAACTTGATATTTCGTTGATATAATGACTGTTGAAAAACCAAATAGTTGGTCCAAAAAGTTCAATAATTTTAGTCCAAGTCGCATATGGAAAATTTGCAATCTGAAATGCATTTTTATTTCGTCAACAATATTCATCCAAAACAAAATGGCGGTTTCATAGGTTAGAACACAATGAACAAAGAAAAAATTAAAGTCAACTTGATACAGTATGTTGCACAGATTTCGCACCCGGTACCCCGGTACCATCAGCTGTGGGTGTATCAGTAAGTACCCAGTCCGACCCTGGTACGAAATAATTCTGTAGCGTATCCGAATAGACAGATAAATCAACCAAAATACATAAACAAAAGCTGACATCACCTCTCAAGAACGCCACGGTAAACACATTTCGTTCAGTATGAATTCATCGGACGGCCGGTTGACTTCTAACAGCGACTCGAATCCCGAAAAACAAGTGGATGTATTTCCGAAACGACAGGACGGAGCATTTCCAGCAATAAAAAGTGCGGCATTCGCTGCCTGGAAGAAGTATGGAGCATTGAAAAATTTGGACAGTCGAAATAGATATAGCCCAGTGATTGTGTACAATAATTAGTGTATTCTGTATTCTAAGTGTTGGAAATAAATATTTTTAGAGTGAAGTTGTGAAAGTTCTTCACAATACTTTTGATAAAGTGTATCTCGAAAAATACTCATAGATACATAGATATATTGTATTTAACCTTATATACATTATATGTTTGTAGTAGGTGAGTCAAAGATTACATGAATTCCATATACATTTTTTGAATTGATATAGCCGATACTTGATGAAAATCCATGTTAATATCTATAATGAAACTATAGTTTAAATGATTTTCACATCAAAAATCTGAAAAATTCTTATGAACTGATTGATAAGATTAAAGATATTAAATTACCGAATAACACTAAATTAATTTCTTTTGACGTACAGAACCTTTTTCCTAGTATTCCTCCCAAGGAAACAATAGTGTTAGTAGAAAGATCATTAGATATTAATCATGTAAACCCTGTCATTAAACAAGAGATATTGGATTTACTCAGTGTTTGTTTAAGCCAAAATTATTTTCAGTTCAACCATAAATTTTATTCATCAGGTGAAGGGTTGATTATGGGAAACCCATTAAGCCCTTTATTAGCTGAAATTTTTATGGATAATTTAGAAACAAAAATAAAAGGAAGTAATATGTTCAAAAACTTCATATATTGGTATAGGTATGTTGATGATATTTTGGTAGGTTTCACTGGAACAATGAGGCAATTAGATCTATTCTTGGAATTTATTAATTCTCTTCACCCTTCTATCAAATTTACAATAGAGTTTGAAAAGGACAATTCAATTAATTTTTTGGACCTGACAATAACAAAAGTAAATAATAAACATGAATTTTCTATTTTCCACAAACCATCCCATACAGATATCACAATTCACAATAGTTCATCCCACCCATATCAACATAAAGTAGCAGCTTATAACAGTATGATACATAGATTACTTAGCATTCCTCTTAGTACTTCAAATTTTAATAAAGAATTGAATATTATTAAACATATTGCAGTTAACAATGGTTATAAATCATCTTTGATAGACAATCTTCTGACCAAAAAGAAATACAAAAAAGCTATTCAAGAAGTTTACCCTACTACAAAAGACCACCAAAGGTTCAAAACAATTACATATATCGGTGAACCAAGCAATAAAATAGGTAATTTCTTAAAAAAGCAAGGTTTAAATATTGCATTCAAGACAGACAATAGTTTAGGCAGACATATTAAAAACAATAAAGATAGGGTGGAAAAACAAGAAAAGTGTGGAGTCTATAAATTAAACTGTGGTAGTTGCCCTAAGTTTTATCTTGGACAAACTGGTAGAACCTTCAAACAACGCCTAGCCGAACACAGAAGTAGTTTTGTAAACAGGAAAACAAATTCAACGTATGCTAACCATTTATTAATCGAAAACCATATTTTCGACAATGATTTTGAAATCCTTCATGTCGAAAACAAAGGTAAAAAGCTGAATCTGTTAGAAAGTTTAGAGATTAATAAATGGAAAAATTCTCAGTACTTGCTTAATGACCAACTCGAATTAAATGCGTCACCACTCATAAATTTGTTTTCCTGGAAAGGTTAGATTTAATTAATAGAAATGTAAAGGTACTTATTGTGAATTTATTAGGAGTCAGGTATACAACCGTACCCTAATTAATTTTAGATAAGTATTTAAAGTAACATAGCAAATAAGTAATTTAGTGTATCTTTACCACTTGAAGAAGCTTTTGTAAAGCGAAACAATTGTCGTGGTTTTGTAAACCCTTTTGATGTGAAAATCATTTAAACTATAGTTTCATTATAGATATTACCATATACATGTCTAGACACAGAAGTTAGATGCGTACATGTGCTAAAACTATAAAACAGACCTTGAAAAACAAAACAGATTGAAATGACGAAACCAATCCGACTAAAATTATACATATCCTGTACAAAAATGTAAGAGTAACATATATCTACATATACCTATACACGCATGTGATTGATATGTGAATGAGTTGATTTTGAATTTGGGGTGAGTATCATGTGTTCATGGTTGAGTGAAAGGAATTCCTCAATTGAGTAGAAACAATGACGTAATAGTAAGTGATTTGTTATTCATTTTTTGAATTGGAGAAAATTTAATCATTTTACAGCAGGTGGTGAAATATTAAAAAATCTTGCAATTGGAGAATTTTGCCCTATGAGACTCAGTCTGAATTGAAGAGTTTACTCGCTGCTCCCGTAGAATGATTGTGGGCATCACCATTTTTTTGAGTACAGACCTTCACTTATTAGAAAAGGTCTTCAGTAAAGATTGGTCTCAAGATTCGTAGATAAAAACACCAAGGATTGGTGATATTTGGTATTTCCAAGGATCAAGTTGGGTCCATGAGAACTTTTGAAGAGACTATTGAAAGGAATAAAGTACTGGGGCGGGGATTAGAGCAGTGGATGGTGACCGGGGGGGTCCCAGGTTTGGTTTCAGGCCGGGCAATGTTTTTCATTTTTCTGAATAACTGAACCTTATTGCCGACCGAAGATTCACTGTTGCGATTCACGTGGCTAATGACCATAGCAGTCGATGCCTCGGTCGATGCCAAAACACAAAAAGAAGGTACCACATGGTCTGTCAATTTCATCAGGACCCAGACACCCATCGTACAAGTTCTAAGCAGGACATTTATAATAAATATGGTTCCTAGTTGTTTTCTGTAAGAAAGTTGCCGATGACACTCCTACTGTATAGGTACGATAAGCGGCAGGATTATTGATTCTGAATCCATTTATTCATCGTTCACGTAATCTAAAACAAGCAATTATTGATTGAAATTATACTGGTTTATCGACATTATTATTAAACAATATCATTCCGGACGATCAAGTGAATATTCATCGCAATTATAGTTTATCAGAAAAAAGTGCATGCTTTCACATTTCGCATTTAAATGCCATGTATTTGACAGATAATGGTTTGAACGAATGTTCAAAGAAACTATTATTCTTTTATTCGATTGGAAAGTCAACCTAAAATAATGACTCTAACTTCGGAGAAACCCTGTATATAAGTATATCATGTTCAATATAGTTGTCGCGGCCAGGATTGCATTATCGATTAAATAAACTTTACTCACAAATTTGTGACTCACATCCTTTATAGAACCGTAAGTTATTCAGCTTCCATATTTTCACTGGAAGATCCATTAGTCAGCATTCAATGCAAGTGACTCATCCTGTATTACCGTTAGCTGACGTGAGATTCCCAAGTATCTTTTAGCACATTACTCGCATAAAAGCAATTTAATGCTTCATTATGAAATTCTCACCCGTCTTATTTGTGCAGCAGACTTACAGCATTCATTACCTGGCATATCTCAAGTAATTTCATATTCTTGTGTAAGAGGTGCATGACATGGAGCATCGTTCTCGTCTATCTATGTTATTTGATTTTGTTTTCTGATTAATGTTTTAGTTTCACAATTCATTTCATGATTGGTTTTGTTTTGTTATCATTTCAAACAATTTAATTAGATGATTATTTATCGTAATATCAGTTTCTCCGATGTGATGAAATCAGATAATTATATAAATTATCTAGTAACTTATAACTGACATAAAAATCACCAATTCATTCAAAAATTGATTCGAATCAAGAACGTTTTTTTTGTGCAATTTATCAAAGACATAAGAAGATTTCATCAAATGTCATTAAAAATTACGTTTTTAATTCATTGACACATGAACTATAAACTGACATTTTCACAAAATCACTTTTAACACTAGTGTTAAAAATGCCTTTCTCTACTTTCATGCAAAAAGCAAAACTTTATTGAACTATATTTAGTGGAAAAAGAAGTACTTTACTGCACTAGTGCAATAAAGTTTTTATTGCATTCATCTGTCATTCAACTACAACGTGCTGTCATCATGACAGACATAAATGTTCAAACGCCTTACAAATTTAGCAGATATTCTGTGAGATTGGCAATACGTTTTAAACAGTTACATATATTATATTATTTTGTATTAATGGTAGCAGCCAGAGCTAAACAAACAATGCCTTCCCGAGAAAAACTCCATAATTAAAATTGATTCGCTTTTTTCTAAACCGTCTACCTGCATAGAGCAAACTGTCTGTACTATAACCACACCTCGTGATAACATACGCGCTCACGGCTACTATGGTTTTGATTTTCATAATGCAACTGTGGTTATAGAAACGTTAGTCAAAAATTATTTCTGACAATTACAGAATTGAAAGTTTTATTAATGGAAAATAGATGATAGTGATCTGTTTCAATGCAAATCGATAGTAATGATCAATTATTTAAGTTGCGCTTTTCATTTTCCAACACCTAGTGGCGTACCTTAATAAATCATTTTTTGCTTTTTGTTGTATGCAACTCGTGCAAAAATTGTTTATTGCACTCGACGTGAAATTGTCCGACGAGGCCGCCAGGCCGAGTTGGACAACACTTTTTGCACTTGTTGCATAAATAACTATTAACACTGGTGTTAAAAGCAAAATGACAGATGAGATGATGGATAGTCAATAATATAGATCTCTCTAATAGAAACACTTCAATCAGATATTATAAACAGACCACCTACTCAAAAGGAATCATTTATAAAAGTTCACATGTATTTGGCCGTTTGCGCAATTGGTATACTAATTCTTTTGGAAGTTACAAACGAAGTAGTATTCAGTCCAACTGTAGAAGGTCCTTCATCACTGCCAAATAATGACATCCATAATTAAAGTGCGTTGGGGTTTATTGTATTTGAAGTATCTGTCAGTCAGCCTTGTAACCCAAAGATTGTGTGTTCGAATCCTTATGGATCTTATATATTTTTTTGTTTTTATCTTACTAACAAGTACTTGTTGCACAAAAAAAATTGTATGATACATTTGTTAACAGTGATTTTATTTTGCTCGTGGGAATGCTCCACTCGCTAACGCTCGTTTCGCAATATTCCCCACTCACAAAATGAAATGCCACTTTAACACTTGTATCATAAATAACCATTTTCTCAATTGATTCTATGCAAAGTAGTCTCTGTAATGACGGTTATATAATTTTTATTTTAAATTTTCTACATATTCTACATTTCTACCTACCCGTTTCAAAGGAAAACATTGCAGTTAAGGAAAATTCAAAACTTTTCATTTTTAAAGTTCTTATAATAGGTACCTAGGCAATACAAATTTGAGGACTTCCAAAATAAGAAAGTTTGATAATATTTAAAAATAAACTAACCACACTCATAACGAAAATCTTTTATAAACAGTTGGAGCTTCCCACCTATATGAGAGCTCAAAGTCTGCTGGATCTGCTGCTATTTCCGAAGTGTAAAAATACTTGGTAGTAAAGATTTGTTCTATCCGGTAGCTGATGAAACTTTCGGTGTTTATGGTCATGATTCTCGGCTATTCCTTCACGAACTAGGAAGGAGAGTAGGTCAAGCAAAGTCAGTAATTATTGCCCCCCAACATGGTGATGCTGCTTTGGTTTTTGGAACTATTCGTTTTTCTCATTCATTGTTTGGATGAAATTATGTATTTCATTCATTTCAGTAAGAAAGCAAAACCTCTTTGGGTGGAGCAAGGAGTCATTCATGTACAATGTATGACGAACCACTGACTGTTGATGTGGTTTCTGCACTTATCAGAAAAAATATTTTGAAAAAATTTCCTTAAATCTGTATTTTAGGGCATGGACAAACCAAACTTGACAGATTTCCAATATATAAGAAATTGAATATATTGCGATTCCAGTTTGTGATGAAAAAAATTAAATAACCATATTAATCGTCGTTCTTTTCTCTGAAAATTCAATCTCCTATGTTTTTTTCCTAGTTTTCCGAATAAGCCGAGAAATTCACATTGAAGGATTAATGAGTAGGACGTCAAATTGCTTTCCATGCGGTGTTGCCGATTTTCTCACCACGGCTCGGGAGAATAAGTCGGCTGTGCTCGTGCTAATGGAACGTTTTTGAAACTCGCTTCGCTCTTTCTGCAAACATTCACACCAGTGTTTCAATTATCCACTTTCCACACTCGTATTATGAATAGCTATTACAATATTTGTTACATAGTATTATTGTCTTGAAGGAATATTTTCTTGTCGACAAAACTTGAAGTAGTTAAATATAAATTTGAAACCATAAAACTATTCACAAATATAAACTCACATCATAACGATCAAAACATTTTATTTCTTCGATTTACCGGTACTCTAATGATTCTATAAATTATTAGTTCCTCTTCTTATACACCTGATGATACAGTAACATACTTGTCAAGGTCATCATGATTCAGTCTAAATAACCAACATCGATAGCCACTCTCTGTTCTGGCTTTTATCGTTTCATACATAACAAATGAAGGAATTACCGTCGTTTCATGTCTTTTCGTATCGACTACATAAGCACGTTTGAAACGAGTTTTTGTCACGAACACTTCAAGGCTATTTCAAACATTACTTGAATAGGTAGCATGGTGGTGGTTGAAAAAGGCGCGGAATAATTAGTAACCCACTTATTTATTCTGCACTAGAGCCAAAACTCACGTTATGGGCTTGTTTTGATTTAAGTAAATGGATTAATTTTGAAATATGAGAAGACTTCACTGGGAAATGTTTAAAATGAGACATTGATTTAATGGCTAATTTTCAATATCATATTACTAGAGCCAAAACTCACGGTATGGGCTTGTTTTGATTTAAGTAAATGGATTAATTTTGAAATATGAGAAGACTTCACTGGGAAATTTTTAAAATGACATTGATTTAATGGCTAATTTTCAATATCATATTAGGTACTCAACTTTCAATAAAGTAATCATTCAGTTATCAAATTGTATATTTATAACCCCAAATCTCCTTTAGAGCCCACTGTATTTCATAGAGTCTGGGCCAAGTTTGATAGCCTATCAATTATCGTAATATGAATTTACGACACAAATATTGTACAATATTTTACCTACTACCAATAATCTTAATTATTTACTCAAAATTAGTCAATATTCCTTGAATTAATTATATTAGAATCGTGCAACAAGTAAGCGTTGCGCCCATCATTGATGTAGAATCCGCTAAAAATAAAAAAATTCAAACCTTATTACCTAATAAATCTCGGGATAGATACTCAAATTTTTAATAAATTAGTTCTTGTTATCCTTTTCCATTAAATAGACTGACATTTAAAAAGAGAAACATATGAATTCACTAGTGCGGTAAAGTATCTCATTACGAAACTCACTTGCGTTTCTGAGTCCCATTGTTTGCTTGATTATCGTCTACTCGATTTGGCGCTAAATAGTCTAAAATGAGTTGATTTCACCACTAATCGATTGGTAATAGGCAATTTCACCTGTAAGACATAATGCGTTATTCATATATAAATTTTCAACTTCCAAATCAGTGATGTAAGTAGTTCCTAACTACCAAACTTGACTCCGATCTACTAGATCGTCTACAATAAACTGTGAACAAATTGACATGTTTCCTATTTACTATTTGGATTTATATTCAGAAGTCAGTATTGTGAGATAGGTCAACAGTGTTGCCTGAGTTCATGCATCAGAAAGAGGCATTTATTTCACATAAATAACAGGCCCGTATGCTGTAGTTATTTATCTTATCATGAGGTTGTATGTTCGGTCTGCCTATGATTATTCTCTGGATATTAGAAAAGTACCACGATGGGTCAGCCTGGAGATTTAAAAAACAGTCTTTTTCATATATCCTCAGGATATCCTCGGTACAAGATGAATATATCCAAAGCATATTTCCAAATCCCACATAGATGTCCTAAGTACATCCCATGGATCGCTTTATGCTATTTGGGTAATAGCCTATAAATATGTCTAATATACAAATGTTATACTCCTCTATAAGGGCCGGTTTTTCAATGTTCAGTCAGAGTCTCTGCTACGTAACTGATGATTAGATTGTGGGTTTAGTCCTTCGTTTGAACGAATGCCATATTCATTCTAACCGCCACACAGTGTTGCAAAATCCCAAAAACCTGGCAAAAAATAAAATTTTAAAGGTGTTGAATCATACTTTTCAAAATGACTTTTTTGTAGAGGACATCCTCACCTATAGAATACCAATATGCACAGGGGCAAGGCCTACTGCGCTTTCCTTTGGGTCAGTTCACTGTTGGCACTTTTGAATTACGTGGTAAAATCATTAGGTTTATTCTTTATCACAGGAGATACTCAAAAATTATTTGATAAACGATGGAACAAATTCCTGATGATGTGTTCATAAATTATACTCTACCGGGTGTCCACGGAAGGTGGCTCGCCCTTATAACTTTTTTGTTTTTGGAGATATTGGAATGAAATTTAAAGGATCTATATAATACATAAAACTACACTTTTTGACAAGTGGCTCAGCTTCATGCAACTTCCGGTCTCACCGGAACTGACATAAATTTTCAATTTTCAAATGAGACACCCAGTATATTTTCACTATTTTCGTCTCCATATGACATTCTGAATACAACACTGTATCATTTGTTACTTTTTGTAACCAAAACTCTTTAAAATTTTGAAATTTATTTTTGAATCTAGAGGGCTATAAATACGTTCAAATTAATAATTTTGGTCCTAAAGTATTGGGAAATTATTATTACTATTTTTTTTCAAATGGCAACATAGTGGCTCGTCGGATGAGAAAAAAAGAGCATTTCATTACGATTAATTTGATACCGCACACTACATGGTCTCGAAGAAACTTTCGTCAACAAACTTGAAAATATTACGGTAGAACTTTCTTTTTGAGATTATAATAATATTAAAATTCATCGAGTAACCTGTGACCAACACAAATGATATAACAAAACCATCAATCCAAAACTAATATCTCCTTGCATGAATTGACATTATACACATGTTTTTCAATCAGCGAACGCAATAGTTTCCTAATTTATATTTGGAGAAGTGGGGTAAGATAACATATCGACAAGTAATGTTTTTTTTTTCAATACACCTTACTTACCTTGTTCTATCAGTTATGTAGGTCACAGGCTACCCAATGTATTTGAATCTCATTTTAATCTGAAATGTTGTTTCATTTTAAGAAAGATATTACTTATTTTATAGTCTACCTTGGGTATTTTCGCAAGACTAATTTTCAGTAATGAATGTTTCACGTTCAAAGTAGTCTTGTTGAACCTATCCATCATCTATTCTTTCATTTTGGTATCAAATTCATACAATACAACTTCAATAAATCTGTTTGGATATCAAATTTTAAAAAAATCTATAGTTTCCGTCCTTCAAGTTAAATGGAGATTTGGATTGCGGGAATACGAACAATAAAAGTGGTCAGAATTTCCATTCCAAAAAATCGACATTACATTATGATGCACAGAAAAGAATCAATAACCTACATATTTAAAAGCTTCCACGCAATGTTTCCAGTTTGAAATATTGGAATATATGAATTATTCTTTTCCTCTTATGAACTTTTGATAAAAGTATGTCTTTAAAAATTAGTAATTTATGAAATACGTCATCTAGACTTATTGAGTTGTGACAAAAACAGAATGTTGATTTCTGTCCACAAAAACCTTAATATGCCAATTTCGAACAGAATCGTATCACCATAAATATCGTCGCCATTTTGAAGCCAGTATCTTGAATTCTTCAATTCAATGAAAAAATTCATGATCTTTGATGCAAAATAAATCATAAAAATTCGTCCACCATCTTGTTTTCTTATAAAAGCGCCGGACTGATGAAAACCTGCTAAGTTCTAAAATTATAAGTAGGAATGTTTAGTAGACAACAAAGCAAGTTGAATACAAACTTTCAAAAACAGCATTTTTCTTCTAGCAGCCGCCATATTGCGACTGAATTTTTCTTGATATAGCGTAAAGAAAAAGGTATTCGTAGCTTTACAGAGTATTGCTAGCTGATTTTGAAGTAAAATCTAAGGAAAAGAAAAGATGCTCCCAATAGACTATTTACTCGAAAGTTGAGTCAAATTTAATAATAATACCGACATCAACAAATATGCGAATTCCACTTCATATTTGTAAGAAAAATTTGAATTTGTTCCTTCTTTCTACAGTTGTAGGTAAAAATACTGTATGAACAGTTGTACTGACCATAGCTGACACCGAGAAACATGCACGCCCATAATGCGCATTCGTCGTACAACGAACTAGAGTCCGTAATATATCCAGCGATAAGGCACTCAACATCGAGGGGGAAACATCTAGCTAAAATGTGTACAAGACTCAAAATATTGAAAAGACTCAAGACTCAAGATTGGGACTGAAAGGACTGAAAATCAAATCCAAGTGACTCAAAGACTCAAAGTTAGGAATAAAGTGACTGAAAGCCAAATCCTTTGGACTGAAAGACTTGAGATTGTGACTTAAAAGACTCAAACCCAAATTTCAATGACTCAAAGACTTGAGATTGGGAATAAAATGCCTGAAAGGCAAATTTTGTTGACTGGCAGACTGAAGATTGTAATTGGAAGGACTCAATTGCAATTCCAATGACTCAAAAGTCTCAAAGTACTCCGAACAATCGACATGACTAAAATGAAATCGTTAAGTAATATTTATGCTATTGAGACATATTCGTAGAAAATAGACGAGAGGCGAACTTCAACTTTACTTAGCAAATTGAAAATTAAAAATACTTAAAGGAATATTGAGACATTGTACACATTTTATATCTGTCTACATGAGTATCGCAAATATTAAATATTGAAAAACTGCAATTGTATAGATTAGAATAATTGTGATTTATCAATTTCAAAGAGTTCAAATATTTGCCTTCCATAAGCCTCACACTCACCGAGGTAGTGTGAGTTAACAGCCATAATTATGCATGCTCGTTATGTGATATTTTATGCCATTTGAAAATATTTTTAAAAAATAAACGAGAGATGAACAACTTCAATAATAAAATTGAAAATTAAAAATACTCAAAAGAATATGAGACAAGGTACACATATGAAATCTCTTTGCTAATTGAATATATTTCAAATATCAAATACCTATTAAAATAACTGAAATTATACATAATAAAATAATTGTGGCTAGAGGCCAGATTTTGATATCAGCTGTTGGATTTGCAATATATGTATATAAATCAAATTTCGA
Organism: Chrysolina haemoptera; assembly: GCA_958298965.1. Classification (NCBI taxonomy): domain Eukaryota; kingdom Metazoa; phylum Arthropoda; class Insecta; order Coleoptera; family Chrysomelidae; genus Chrysolina; species Chrysolina haemoptera. The sequence goes on along the minus strand of OY282584.1, from coordinate 39,852,090 downwards.
AAAAAAACATAGTTTTATTCAAAACACTCAACAAAATAGATAAAATGTATTCTGTGAAAATATAACAAAAATTAATAAACAATATATTTTTTTAAATTTAACTATAGAAATTAAATTAGTTACTTCTGTTAAAATCAGTCTCTGTCGAGGACAACTTTTCTATCACAAAAAGGGTAAAACACAGTTGGTCTGCGTTTGTAACTTCAAAAGGAATTAGTATTAGCAATTGCACAAACGGCCAAATACATGTATGAACTTTTATAAATGATTCCTCTTGAGTAGGTAGTCTAATCATAATATCTGATTGAAGTGTTTCTATTAGAGAGATTTATGTTACTGAGTATCCATCACACCTCATCTGTCATTTTACTTTTAACACTAGTGTTAAAAGTATTTTTAACACTAGTGTAAAAAGTGATTTTGTGAAAACGTCAGTTTTTAGTTCATGTGTCAATGAATTAAAAACGTCATTTTTAATGGCAGTTGTACAAAAACACTTTTTTAATACACCACATTATACAAAGGGACTGAAAAGTATAAAATAATTATTCCTTTTAGTCCTTTGCAAATTTTTTACCCCTCGCAAATTGTCCCAAGGGTGTGATTACTACCACAGAACGATGATTCTAAAAAAAGATCAGTAGTCCTACCCTCCAGAACGATCATCCTAATGAATGAAAAATAATAATTTGTTTTTTAAACCACGCTTTTATTTAAATGCACTCAAAAGTGGAAAATATTGTTTTTTCAAGATTATCCAGAAATGAATAGTAAGTATGAGTAAAAGCGTGGAGCGCTTAATCATCATTGCGAAATGTATTTTCCTGGCGCTCCACGCCTTTACTCATACCCTTCATTTTTGTATAATCATGAAAAAAATTATTTTCCCCTTTTTGGTGCATTCAAATAGTCGTTTTAATTTTTTCTTTAATTATTTTTGTTTTCTACTTTTCAGTCTTGTCGTCTCATCATATTTTGTTTCGATTCGCCATATTGTAGACGTCATCCGTCAATTTTGACAGAAGAATCATAATCCGTGCCACCAAAAACTCCCAGATACTAATTTCTAATAGAATCAGATCATAATTACAAAACTCGTCGCCATAATGGAGCTGCCATCTTTAATTTTTCAATATTGACATAGAAATCATAATCTCTGACCCCGAAAACCCCCAGATACCAATTTTGAATTGACTCGGGTCATAATTACAAAACTCACCTGCCAGATACCAATTTTGAATTGAATCGGGTCATTATTACAAAACTCGTCCGCCATATTGGAACTGCCATTTTTCGTCCCCGAAAACTCCCAGAAACTAATTTTCAATAGAATCGGATCATAATTACTTACAAAACTCGCCGGCCTTCTTGAATTTTTCAATTTTGACAGAAAAATCATAATTGAGGCTAAAAGAAATTATTTAATACTGGTTGATGCAAAATCGTGGCATATTATTTTTTTCATTTGAATAATTGTTTTCTACCTTTATGCTTTATTGTGTGAAATTTGGCAACAGAGTTAATAAAAACGTGTTAAAAACCGCAATCATCATTCATTCCAATACTCAAAATTTTTCAAATTTATTTTTATGGACCCTCAGGTTTTCGAAGAAACTCCTCCTAAACTCAATTATGCTCGGTGGCAGATACCGGAAATCAATGCATGTTGTCAAACACCACGAGTACCTACTTCATCAACAACACATGAAATAAATCGTTTATTATATCGACCTTTATCTTTATCCCTTCCTAATCTCTCACTCTCTACCTCCTTATTACTCTTTATAACAACCTTATATATTTCTGTTTCTCTCCCTCATCACTCTCTCTATCTCTTTTTGTAACCATTGTCGTTTTCATACGCATGGAATTGCAGACGATATAGGTAATAATTATCCGCTGAAGCGCTAACTAAATCCAAGACTAAATCTGAATATATAATTACCAAATGTTTTAATTTCTAAATGAACGGAAATTACATTGTTCCCAGCGTTCGCCATAGCATACGTTTTATTTCTTCAGTTATATCTAGAAATCCGCATTAGCACTTATCAACAGAAATTGAATAACTGCCTTTCAGCCCTTCGTCACTTCGTCTACATGTCTACCGATGCCGACTCGGATGCCGATCTAACGCTTAGAAACAGTCGAGTATGCGCATAAATTACGGCAAATTTCTTGGAAATAACTCGTGAATTGAAACAAACCGAATGACTGAAAGACTCGGGCATTAGACTTAAAGATTCGAACATAAGACTCAAAGACTGAATTCCATCGCTAACAGACTTAAATGAAGGACTCAAGATTTAAAAGAGACTCAAAGATTGAAAGTATTAAATCAAAGACTCAAGCTGAAGACTGAAAGACTGAAGCGAAGATTTAATGACTGAAAATTGACTTAAATGACTCAAAATTTCTAGTTGTACAAGATTTAAAGTAGATGTTTCCCCCTCGCTCAACATAAACATTGGCGCAATAAATGAAAATTCCACATGTTCAGCTATGTTGGTACAACTGTAACTCGTGAGTAAGGTGATTTTTTTTATCGTAATAATTGCCGCACTCCGCATACGACGTCGTTTGTCAATATTTCCTACTCGTAAAGAAGTAACACTTTAATAACTGAATTATATAAAATTTTCTCGAAAATTTTAGTTCATAAATACCAAAAAATACATTTATTAATAACAAAGTAAGCCACAAATCGGGTGTTTCACCCAGTTTTTCCAACCCTGTATATAAAAACTTGTTATTTCTCATAACAAAAAATCCTTCAGGTTAAATAACAGTTGAAGTCTGTTGACATTTAGAGATGATAATTGTGAAGAGTAGTCAGGTATCTTTGAAGTGTGTCAAGTCATGAAGGTTAATATCGTAAAGCTCCTCATTTTAGGCATGAGCTAATGAAAGGTCGTTACCCAACAAATGAAGAACCCAGAATCGTAACAGTACCGTGAAATTTTCATCGATGAACGCTGGCTGCACGTACGAAAAAGTTGACTCATTGTCACGTTGCGCCTGATCCGAGCGTGCAAGCGAGAACGCGGAACAAGCGATAGAGAGGCACGATCGGACTAAGCGTTCGGCTTGTGACGCATCTCTCTCTTCTTCTCCATCGGCCGATGCGTCCGAGTAGAAGAGAGACAGGAGCAGCACATAACCTGCACGTGAACTGTTTTGTCAACTGTTTATAAAGTGAAGTGAAAAGTTAATGTGGTTTCCATTGTTCATTATAACAACAATGCGGCAAAAAAGGTAATTAATTCTTGCATTTTGAGAATTTGATTAGCGATATAATCTCATATATTTGTTCTTCAATTATTGAAAAAAAGTAGCATCGATCGGCGAGTGCAGTGATAATAGGTTATGTTACAATTTTGACTAAAAAAATATTATGACTCATATAAAAAATCGTATAAAAAGTCAAATGCTTTTATTTATTATTCAATGAAAAAAATTATCGTGCGTAGCTATTAAATATAAGATTAAAAATTAATGTTTAACCTCCCACATGTTACAATAATGTGTCTAAAATGACAAGTTGACCGGCCAACCACCGTGCGAGAAAAGCAGCAATTTAAAAATAAAAATGTATTTGTCCAATTTCGTCATTTCAAATTAAGAATTTATTGACATTGATTTGATTTCAGTTCATTGTTCGTGATTATATTTAAACAAATTATTTAAATTAAATTTGCAAAAATTGTAAATAATAACTGAAAATTAAAAATTAATGATTTCAACCAATATTTTAAGGATATTTATGTTTTAATGGTTATTTAACGAACAAGTGTATTAATAAGGGCGATTAACAATCGAGATAATTTAACGCGTGAGCGGAGCGAGCGCGTTAATGTTTGAGATTGTTAATCGCCATTTTAATTCACGAGTTTGTTACAAAACTTTTCCGTCGACAGTAGTTTTCGAAAATAGAATCTCACTTTCAATGTTTATTTATTTAACGTTACGATAAAAAACAATCACTATTTTCTATTTATATTAACTCTACTTAAAGATAGTTTAATTTTTCTCAGTGGTAGTTTTATTTTATTTTTTATTATTTATTTTCAAATTGAAATAAAAAAAAAATTACCCTCGGTGGGTTTTGAACTCTCGACCATAGTGTTGCAAGCCAGGTGAACTTTACCGTTACGCCACGGAACCATATATGGTTTTGAGTGACAACTGGTGTAATGAACATTTTCTGAAATTTTATTTGAAAATTGACAAATAAATAATGACAGATAGTACTAACCAATATAAAATGTATAAGAGCAATGTATGTTGGGTTGCATATAAACAAATCGTTGATTAATAGAAAATCATTTATTAACAGGGGTCATTAATCAACGATTTTGAGTGCGTTAAAATACATCATAAATGAACGGTCGACGGAAATGAAAAGTTAACGCAGTGCAAGAGAATATAATCAAGCAGGTTTTGGCGGGATTTTCGAAAGCATCAGTTTCATGAATATTATGATTTATGATTTCTCCTTCTTTGTATTATACAAAATGATGATAATTTAGTGATAATAATTCAATTCATAATAGTAAAACGACTTTACAGAAAAACAATTTTTTTTAGCCAACAGTTCCACGTTTTTCTTCAGGTAAATTATTTGTTTAACTCGAAATAACTATTTACTTTATCTCTTCATCTGGCATACGTAGCTGATTGAGCTGATTCAAGTGTACACTGCATTATTATTTGTACAACAAAAAATAACTGGATGCAATGTGAATGACCGCAAGGTAAACAATTCTATCGGTCTCGCTATCTGAAAAGAAACAGCTTACTCGGAGTCTACCGATGTAAACGTTCGTTGTAATGATAGTGATGGAAGACTGGCTAACTCAGCAAAAAAAGCTTATTTGAAACAGACTTGAATAGAATTATTAAAGAGGAAGGTTCGCATTCTTTCGGATAGGTGAAAGGAGACCATAATACTAAGAGTGACAAAGTTGCGGCCTTGTTCAGTAACAATACAAGTTTATACGATGGGATATTTATTGACTACCTACAAAAGAATGAAAACGTTTTTGTTTCAATAATATTGAGGAAGAATAAACCTCCCATGCCCATCTCTATGAATGAACAAGCTGAAATACCGAGCCTAGTTACTTTGGCAATAAAGTTCAGCAATAATTTTATTATTTTTTTATTTTTTGAGGAATGAAGTAGATCACAGAATTTAGCAAAATAAGTATTTTTTTGGGGATTCTGACACTGGTAATAATTTTTCACGTTTCCAAGACCGGCATGGCCCAGACAATAATTCATAACTTCTTCATTATGAATTCTGCCAATTTCATATTTTGGGGTTACAATCAGAATCGGTTGAGAGAAGATTCCACACCTTCAGAATAATTTTTCCGGGCGTCCAGGGCCGGTTTCTCTCCAGCAGTACATCTCAACTTCCTTATTAGGAACTCTGCCAGTTTCATATTTCACGGTTACAATCAGGATCGGTTGAGAAAAGAATCCACATGTACAGAATAATTTTTCCGGGCGTCCAGGGCCGGTTTCACTCCAGCAATAAATCTTTACTTCCTTATTAGGAACTCTGCCAGTTTCATATTCCAGCATAACGAAGAGAATCGTTCAAGAATATAATTCATATGTTCAGAATAATTTTTCCGGGCGTCCAGGGCAGGCTTCTCTCCAGCAATAAATCTTAACTTCCTTATTAGGAACTCTGCCAGTTTCATATTTCACGGTTACAATCAGGATCGGTTGAGAAAAGAATCCACATGTACAGAATAATTTTTACGGGCGTCCAGGGCCGGTTTCACTCCAGCAATAAATCTTTACTTCCTTATTAGGAACTCTGCCAGTTTCATATTCCAGCATAACGAAGAGAATCGTTCAAGAATATAATTCATATGTTCAGAATAATTTTTCCGGGCGTCCAGGGCAGGCTTCTCTCCAGCAATAAATCTTAACTTCCTTATTAGGAACTCTGCCAGTTTCATATTTCACGGTTACAATCAGGATCGGTTGAGAAAAAAATCCACATGTACAGAATAATTTTTCCGGGCGTCCAGGGACGGTTTCACTCCAGCAGTAAATCTTTACTTCCTTATTAGGAACTCTGCCAGTTTCATATTTTAGGGTTACAATCAGGATCGGTTGAGAAAAGAATCCACATGTTCAGAATAATTTCTCCGGGTTTCCAAAGCCGGCATCACTTCAGCAATAAATCTTAACTTCCTTATAAGGAACTCTACCAGTTTCATATTTCAGGGTAGAAATCAGTATAGGTTGAGAAAATAATCCACATGTTCGGAATAATTTTTCCGGGCGTCCAGGGCCGGCTTCATCCCAGCAATAAATCTTAACTTCCTTATTAGCAACTCTGCCAGTTTCAGATTACAGCATAACAAAGAGAATGACGACCAGAAAAAATATTCTGAACATGTGAATTATATTCGTGGGCGATTCTCTTTGTCATGCTGGAATATAAAACTGGCAGATTTCCTAATAAGGAAGTTAAGATTTATTGCTGGAGTGAAGCCGGCCCTGGATGCCCGGAAGAATTATTCTGGCAGATTTCCTGATAAGGAAGTTAAGATTTATTGCTGGAGTGAAGCCGGCCCTGGATGCCCGGAAGAATTATTCTGAATATGTGGATTATTTTCTCAACCGATCTCGATTGTTACCGTGGAATATGAAACTGGCAGAGTTCCTAATAAGGAAGTTGAGATTTATAGCTGGAGTGAAGCCGGCCCTGGACGCCCGGAAAAATTATTCCGAATATATGGTTTCTTTTCTCAACTGATTGTGATTCTTATGCTGAAATATGAAATAGGCAGAATTCATAATGAGAAAGTTATGAATTATTGTCTGGGCCATACCGGTCCTGGACACGTGAAAAATTATCAGCTAGAATCCCAAAAAATACTAATTCAGCTCAATTCTGTGATCTACTAAGATCCTAAAAAAAAATTATTGCTGAACTTTATTGCCAAAGTAACTAGGCTGAAATACCGAGGTATATTTTGCATGTTCGCATGTCCGCTCTACGCCTTCGTAATTTTTGAAGTTGTGGAAAATTTAACATACGAAATGAAATTGACAAATAGCAGAAAAAGATATAACATTCAAATTATTAACGAAAAAATTTTTTGCTCAAAAAAATATCCTATCAAATTTGTCTATTTCTTGTCATGTGTGTCGAAATCACCAATGAAGCCATTATTACAAGAATTAGTTTTCACGGGTAGTTATCACTTATGTCATGACATTGCTAAGCAACCAACACAAAAAAGATTTTTGACATTTCATTAATTCAATTTATTTCGAAAATATCCCTTCCTCGCTTTGGTGTTCAAAATGATGAGGCAATTGACAAAATTACTGAAGAAAATACACTAACAAATACTGTCAATGAAATATTTATGGAGTTTTGTGACGCCAGAAAATATGAGTTGGATGGAAATCGTACTCTTGAAGAACTTGAATTAATACTCATTGATTGACCGATTAATATGAGAAAAGAGGATGCCACAGAATTTCAGTAGGCTACTATTGAAACTGTATGCTATACAGTATCGGAAAGTTTTCATCTTGGGCGTGATGGTTTCATGAAATCGTAAAGAAAAGCTTGCTATACAGTATCGGAAATTTTTCATCTGGGCTATAGACAGAAATCTACGCTAGCAACAAGGAACGCAATGATATGATAATACCACAAAAATAAGTGCGTCTCTCTTGTTTATGTGGTATTATCATATCATTGCTTTCCTTGTTGCTCGCGTGGATTTCTGTCTATACCCCAGATGAATTGTTTCCGACACTGTATAACAAGCAAATTATTATAAGAAAAGTATTACCATTCAAGCAAGCTCTCGTGGTGTTTCTAAGTAACACAGTTTTCGTGGTAGCAAGGTGAAAGTATTTTTTGAAAATTCTGCATTTCATCGAGACATTATTACTGAGTATAATATCGTGCTAGACCCCTTTTAATGGGTTGCATTCAAATAAGCGTTTGCTTAGTTGAATATTTTCATATCGAAAAGGACAACAATGGATCTCCATCTAATAGGCTAAGGGGGTTCAAAAAACTGCGCCTCTAGTATATACATAACAATGCTTGTCCTTGTCCTATCAGGTTATTCATTATATTATTATCAAAACGAGGCACAAATATCATGACAAATAGACTATGTTTAAGGCCAAATCGCCACTGGAAGAATGAAAGCGATAACTGGTTCGAAATATTCTGCTGAAGCAATTGGCTTGGATACGAAACAGGAAAATAACCAATCATTCTAATAGAGCGTCTGCAGTCAGGCAACTAGCTAAGAGTGGAGTTCAAAGACAACAATTTTTGAAAATTACTAGGCACGATAATGGAAATTTTATAAAACCTCATTTAAATATTGATCAGGAACATCAAAACAAAATAATTAAAATCAAGATCAAAGGAATATCATTTGACGAATTGTTCTTTCAATAACTGTGTGTTCAATAAATAATTTTGTTGGAATTGCAAGAAAAATTCTCACCGAATACCCCTGGAATATTGATAAATAACTCATAATTCCATAACAGCTTCCTCAAGCACGTTATTTTAGGTAACATCCCTCCGCCTTCGACCGAAGCTGGAAATCAAGGAAATTTGTAATTGTTTTATTACACGTTTCTCGATTCTAATTGGTTCTATTGATTGTTGATTGACAATTCAAATTAATCTCTTGATGGAGACCTTTTAATCCAAACAATACACATGTGTAATCAGTTAGTTTTAGTTAAGTTCATTCTTCAATTTGAAAAACAGTATCTCCAATTCACTGAAACTTTCAATGTACGTATATACTCGACGCAAATTTCGTCAAAAAAGTAAGCATCCTCAGGAGTGATGATCAAAATGTAAGGGCTACTTAACGCGCTGATTAAGTTGATTGAACAAACCATTAATTTTTTGACAGAGAATTGCGGTACTTACAACATGATAAATAATCATGATTAAAGATGGGCGTGCCAGTGTTAATTATAACAGCCAGTGTTAGTACTGAAATAAATTATTCATTTGTTTGAGAGTGGTTGACAATGTTTCAGTTGCCTGAAAAGCAAATAAAATTAATTCTCTGTAGTTTTTAAGTAACGACGTTTCGGCTATTAACAACTATAGCCGTTATCAAGTGAAAATGGATTAAACTCTCATGGATACATCTTTCATAAGTAATCTAAGGCATTTGAGTGGGAATAAGTGAATTACCTACTATTAAGTAGTAATGCTACTCGCGTATAGGGCTTTTGAGGTATACCAATCTTAATTGATGTATTTATGATGCGTGAAGTTTTTTTTTTGCTAGTCATGTTGAGCGACGGCTATAGTTAATTTGCTATCATGCTGATTTGTCCTGGCATGATCTGCTATTCCTGATTTCGATATTTCTCCTCCTTGGGTACTTTCCTTGTGTTCGCCGATTCTAATGTTCAGTGATCTCCTAGTTTCTCGAACGTAAGCCATACCACATTCACATGGAACACGGTAAATGCAGTTTTTGGAGTCACTTTAGCCGTTAAGTAGTCTACGTTTTCGTGAGTTAGCTGAGGATGGTGTTATCAGACTTGAAGCATGCTCGGAAATGTACCTCGACCCAATTCGTTTCATTTTCTGCGATAAACCTCCCACATGAGGAAGGCACAGAGTAGGCTGTGCTGGATGTTTTTTTTGTCTCTTCTATATGCTTTTCCAGTACCCATTCTAACAAAATATCGCATGTACGTTCTACGCCTTTGTAGATTTGTCTTTCTACACCCTGTTTGAAATTGTAACCTATACGGAGAACTATCACCACTATCGAAAAAAAAATATGTGCAATTTCAGAGAAATCCGTGATGTTTTTTTCTGCTAACCGCCTTAAGCGCGCTACGGAATCAAACGTTTTTGGTTCAATTCTCTACCTACGATGTCTCGTTGTTTGATTCCAATGGTCGCACGATTCCCACGTTATTCACAACTGTTCACGCGGCCTGTCATTTCCGGTACCTTACGGTGTGACGGAAAACTTATTTCGACATATTTTCGATCGTTCGAAAAGCTCGAATGTGACGTGATTTGAGAAGAACATTGTGGTTGCATTCACGGAAAATTCAATCGACATCAATTTCATTTACTTCAGCTTTTGTGCTTTATGTATATATGCCATGCACAAAATGAAACTTTTTTTTTTCAAATTTTCTATTGGGAATTAAGCTAAAACATAATTTGAAAGTCCCACGTTTGACGAAAGAGAAAGACCGGAGGAATACTGAGTTTTACTCCATATCCAAGGGCGGCGCTTTCCTATACGTACAAGGTAATTTATACGGTTCAATTTCACTTAGTTTTCTACTTTCTTTGGTGGGGAGAGCACACTGTATAATTTTTTTGTGAACTGGATGTAGTTCATCCTGTATAGTACAAATCACTGGTGTTTCCATAAGAACACAAAAGTTCCGTATCTCGATAATTGTTAGAATTAAAGACCTTCTTGATGTGTTGAATTAGGAATGATCATTAGGAACATGAAACACATTAATAATAATAATAGCCGTCGTCCGACTTTTGGCTACACCCATGTAAATGCTTCTGAGGGAGACTATAGATAGGTACTTCAAGTAAAATAAGTAACATTCCCATTTAACTCCCCAAGTTTGTCAGTCTAATTACGTCCCAATTCAACGTACAGATGACATGACCGGGACTTTTCTAAGCTATCATAATGTTAGCAGCTTCGCTTCCTAATTAATATTCTAGCAGCATGAAGCTCAATAACCTTCAAATCATCTCTTGACTCTCTCAACAACCAACAAGACAATGAGAATTAATTAGTCTAAAGTTCAACGAAATACATCGATTGTGAAAATTCATAAACGAAAACGAATGCAATGCCAGACAGGTACATTTTACGGTCGGCAAATCAGAACAAAAGAAGATACATAATTTTTATATGTGCGGCGTTACTATTTCAGCAAGTACAGTTGAACTGGATGTGGCCAACGAAGTAATTCACAGTAAATTGTTATTTTGCTAGTTGATTCTAAAAGCGGAATGTTTTTGATATTCAAATGAGATTTTAGCTTGAGTTCTGCTTTAGTTTTGTATACATTTCATTACAGCTGAGTGTATTTGATATTTTTGCAGATTTTAAGAAAACCTTTATAGTAGATCATATAGATTTGATTCATTCTAAAGGGTGAATTACGACCACTTAACAAAAATTATACAGTCTGCTCTCCTCAACAAAAAAATTGGAATACTGTATGACATTTTGTAATTGCAAACAAAAATATTACTTTTTTTATGTGTAGAAAAGCATCCCTGAAACAGCACAAAATTAGTCGATGAAATAAATGTCCAATAAACTTTCCGAGAACGCATAAATTATCCGTAAATACCACGCACTATCACGTAGGTACTTACTAAATATAACAGATCAACAATAAATGATTATTTGCCGTTGTACTATTTCATTTTGTCTCCTTTTAATGAACTGTTTCCTTTCTCCTTTAGAAAAGGGATTATACAAGAAAATTGTGTGAGATATACTTTGATAGTTCTCTTTCCTAGTTACCGGACCCGACCAAAAGATGGAGTCACCTACAAGATCGGTCGAAAAATCACCTGAGCAAGGAAGCACAGGTCCGTAAGAATATGGCGCCAAGTATCCTGAAGTCATTCTTTTTCTTCCAATTAACGTCTTTTAGAATTCTCAACCCCAGTAATTCAAATTCAGAGGTTGTAAATGGGAAAATATCTACCATCACTAGTATTGAAAATTGTTTTATGATAACGTCTCCAGTATGAAAAGGGTTGTGAAATCTTTATTGCAGAAAAACTTATTCGTGTAGATGTATGTTTACATCTACTGCAGTGATACTCCCATCCCAAAATGGAGATAGAGGTAAAAAAATGGACCCACTATTTTGCTGTGCGCAAATAATTCAAAAAGATGGAGAGGACGGTATCGGGTTGGTTCCCAGATGATGTGTACCCAAAAAGATGAACTCTTTGGGAGATGAACCTGGGAGAACTCCATAGTTGAAGGGGTGACAATATACTTGGTGTCTATTAGCACCATTGGCGACAAAATCTGCTCTCACCAAACTTTGATAACTATTCAGAATTTTATACTTTGGAGATGTTAATTCCTAATCAAATATAAAATCCCAGATATTCCCCTGAATTAGAGTTTTCTCTTCAGAATCAAATCGTTTTGAACTTTCTCAATTTTAAATGAGATTATTAAAATGATAAAATATAATACCAGAAGTTCATAGAAAAAGTGGAATGACATTAGATTTGAATACATGGAAAGACAGAGACAGAACTGTCGGTCATGGAATTCTTCGGTGCAAGGGGATCTCAGCCTTGACTTCCTAAGCCTGCGTGCCGAAACATAAAAAAATAGGGGGGGTTTCTTCATACTAGGCTGTGTGCCTACTCCCTGCAGGGAGCTGACATCGTAGCAGAGAAGTCGATGAACATATGATGATGAACATGGCAGTATTTTAGACGAACAGATAAGTTAGGGGTACGTTCGACTACAAGCGTCATACTCCTAACATCCTGTATACAATTCAGTTTACTCCAATTCCCTGAAATAATGACACTTTCAAAATCATTTATGTTTGATGTGGAGTATTCTCCTCTCAGTAATTGAATGTCCATTCGCATTCTCTTCCCTTTCTAGTCATTTCACATTATCTCAAAGAGAAGAAACCGTCTTTAGAATTTTATTTCCATCGGTATCGCTTCATTTCTCGAATATTCGGATATATTCCATATTCATTGATGGCCTCATAAATTATTGTTCTCATATTTCTTGTTAAATTGATGACTTCCATAATACCTACCCTATTTCGTTAGTCATTTTTCAGACTCGTAACTTTCTTTTCAATTTTGGTACAAATAAAATAGTTTGTTGTTATTATAGGAATTTTTTCAATTCCATACATACTTGGCCGCCATCAAGAGTAAGATGGCGGCCAAGTGTCCTGTCTGTGTTAAATCGTGCAACAATACATTTGCAATTCAATGCAATAAATGTACGAAATGGCTTCATTGTGAGTGCATTAATATGACCAAAGCAAAATTGAAATATTATGAACAAGAAACTAAAAATCCCAAAGGGGAACGCTGGTTTTGCGAAACGTGCAAAAGTGAGGTTAGGGGTAATGAAAACAAAACCGATTTTGCAAGAAAAACCTGCGAAACCTCGGAAAAAGAAATCACCCTGAAGGATATTATGGAGAAGCTCCAACTTATGGACCAAAGACAATCTGAATTGCTGAAAAAGTATGAAGAACAACTGAAGGTCAATGATGAATTGAGGCGAGATATTGACGATCTAAAAACCCAGCTAGATGAAGAAAAGAACAAAAACGAACAAAAGGATCTCGCAAACAATGTTGTAATAAGTGGTATACCACAAAATAACACCAATGAAAACCTAGCAACTGTGTTCCGTACAATCAACCAAACACTGAAAATTGATATACAAGGAGCGAGATGTTATCGCTTTGGGAGGGGTAACAATCAAACAGGAACAGTAAAAGTATGCTTTGAGAACAGAGAAGATAAAGAGAGTTTCATGAAAGCTAAGAAAGAAATGAAACTAATGCTGTCAAATACGGGACTTGGGAATAACGACAATGAGATATATGTTAACCACGATCTAACCAAACACAATCAATACATACTCATGCTGGCAAGGAAATTCAAAAAAGAAAACAACTACAAGTTCGTATGGTATTCTCATGGAAACATCTTCATCCGCAAAGACGAAAGTAGCAGAGTGAACAAAATCACACGAGAGGAGGACCTAAAAAACTGCTGATACTGTACTTGTGTATAAGGGTAAAAATCTGAAACAACTCGAAACAATAGTAAATGCTGACCTTGAAAGATACCACAGTTGGCTTGCAAAAAATAAACTTCAGCTCAATGTAAAAAAGACCAATTATATAATTTTCTCCCAGAAAAACATGAAACTACAGGATGTCATATTAGAGATAGGAGGCAAAGAAATAACGAGAGTCCATAATACTAAGTATCTGGGACTAATAGTCGATGAAAACCTAAGCTGGAATAATCATGTCACCCATATAGAAAAAAAAAGTAGTTCCAATGGTTGGTGCCCTATATCGCTGTAGAAACTACCTATGCCCATCTTCACTCCACCAAATATAGAATGCATATTTCTTATCAATATTTAGCTACTTAATTCCTATATGGGGATCATGTGGGCAGACATTATTCAAAAAAATAAAAACACTTCAAAACAAAGTCGTGAAAACTTTATTCAACCCTGATTACAGAACCTCAACTGATACCATATACAGAACAACCAATATACTGTCTATTCAGGATATTCTAGAAATTGAACAAAGTAAATTTGCATACAAGGTAATAAACGAACAATTTAAATGTAATACCAACTTTACATTTGTTAATCAGCTCCATGAATACAATACTCGAACACATAATAATGTCTTTTTAGAACCTGTACGTACAAATACCTACTCAACGAATGATTGACATAATTTTCTTTTGTTTTTAATTTTCTTTCTTCTGTATCACGAAACTGAATAAGACTGGTATAACTGTAATATTTTGTAAAAAATCAATCGTTGCAATACTTATATTCTTAAGTTAAGTGAATTTTAATAGTATTACTCTGTTGTTGTAATGTATATTATATTATTGTTGTTTAACTACTTTTCTGAGACCAGCACATGCTGTGCTGCTTTGGAATAACCTTTTTTTGGATAGTGCTGCTATCACAAATTCTAATCAATATTGTGATATACATGTTGTAGCATTATTTGAATAAAGTTCTTGAAAAAAAAAAAAAATTCCATGTTGATCTACTTCCAAAACACCTTTCGTTATTGAATTTTTTGCTTAATACGTCCAATCTAGATTGGAATAATTGGGCTATCGCCATCAACAGAAATCCTATTACATATATATTTTTTTATCTTCTGGTTGCACGAAAAAAAACATCTTATTGTGATATGAGTAATATTGAAACAACGTGGAACTCAAGAGAAAGGAGGAGAAAGTGATATTTTCGTTGAATTTATGGAGGCTGTATGCATCTGGGAATACATTCCTGAGAAACGATTTTCAGAGTTTTGCCGTTCATGGAGAGAACGAGCCTTGGGAAAGAGATGATCGGCAATTCTCTAAAGTGACGGCAAAGAGATGTAAAGTCTGAACTCTGTAAATCAATCTCGATGAAACGGCCAAAGATGGAACGACTGTTAATATCACAAAAAAATATCGGGCATAAAAATAAAACAGAAACAGATCGTTTTTTTTAGGTAATCCAGAAAAGTGAGTCCGTGAGGAAGGTTTTACCAAAAAATTGCACTTTTTTAATAGAATGTGCTAGTTTTAGTGTATGTTTGATACAGGAGCTGATGCACTCTATATGTGAGAACGGTAGGTATTTCCGAAGAGGCCAGATCGGTGCCAACCAAGTTTCTGAGAAGCACTTTCAGCAAAGGACCTAAAATGTTTTCCTCAAGGAAGGGTGATCATCGAAATAGGTGAGTTCAATGATATAATATTGATTGAAATTTTGCTTGTGTTCAAGAAATTCGTTTCTTGGCATGATTTTTTTGAAAATTTTCACCTCCACAGCCTGAAAATGAAAAAATTTCAATTCGAGGAAATCTATTCAAATTGATCAATTTGCCCCTATATTTACCGCATTCACAAGACTGATGTATTGGATATATTTCATGTTATGTTATACATATTTGAAGATAATGAAATCTTTCTTCGACAAATACTTGGCTATTCCGATATTTTACAGACAATATATTTCCTTGCGTAACAACCAATCAGTGGATTTCAAATTTTGAAATTCAGCCAATCGGAACTACAGTGAAAATATAGCTTGTCGCTGTATTTTCATGGTGATAAACCTGCTTAGTTTTTGTTTTACCATCTGTCAAGTGAAAATGATTTAAATTATAAACGTCAAATTTATGTGTTTTGACTAGTTATCTTTATTTATCAATATGAGCGATCGTTGGGGACAAATGTCCATTGGTATCACAAATGAGGCCGTGGAAATAGTTACTTGTATACTAAGGCCGCAAAATGCTTTTTAGCGTTCCGAGAGAGAGATTATCGCCGAGGCCGCTCCGGCCGAGGCAAGATAATCTCGAGGTCGCGAAAACATTTCGCGGCCATAGTATACACAATATTTTTCGTGCAACCGTGAAAATTACATAATTTCAATAAACATTATGTCTCTTTAGAAAAGACAGCGTTTCAACGCGAATAGAGAAAATTACACCTCAATATCACAATGTTTCTATGGAGATGAAATATTTAGCAATACAAATCAATTTGACATTTCTCGTGAAGTCGTGAAGATGTCCGATAGCGATAGTGATATTTCAGTTACTTGCACTCTTCCTGAGCTGAGAGATCTCATAGACTCAGCACTTTCTGATTTGATACCCGAAAAATCTAAACGGAAATATGAAAAATGTTACAGCAACTTCAAAGATTGGTGTGTCAACCAAAATGTCAAGACGGTGTCAGAAAACATATTATTAGGATATTTGATGCAGCGATCAAAAGTTGTGAAGAGTTCAACTTTATGGAGCATTTATTCTGTGTTAAAGACTATGCTTAACGTACGAGATGGAATTGACGTAAAGAAGTTTTTAAAATTGGTACCATTCCTCAAGAAAAAGTCAGTTGGTTATCGAGCAAAGAAATCAAAAGTTTTTACGCACGAGCAAATTGATTCATTCCTTAAACAAGCTAGTGATGCAAATCATCTACTGTGGAAGGTATATAAATATGGAAAAAAAGTGAAGTATGATGTTTTATTCATAATAATTATTATTATAGGTAGTTTTGATAGTGGGAATATCAGGAGCATTGCGACGAGATGAATTAGTGAGAATGACCCTCGAAGATATTCAGGAAGACAATTGATAGTAACTGTTCCTGATACTAAAACTGATCAAAAGCGTGTTTTTACCATTACTAATCAAGATTATATAAGAATTTACTATAAATATGTAACTCTTCGACCAAAACATACTGCTATTCGTCGTCTATTTCTGAGATATGAAAATGGAAAGTGCTCGGCACAGGTTGTTGGAGTGCATACGATTGGAAAAATACCTAGTATGATTGCAAAATATCTCGGCTTACCAAATAGTGAGGCATACACAGGCCACAGTTTTAGAAGAAGTTCCGCCACGCTGCTTGCCAATACAGGTGCTGATATATCAGTTCTTAAACGCCACGGTGGATGGAAGTCCACTACTGTAGCGGAAGGATATGTCGAGGATTCCATCCATAATAAGAACAAAATTTCCGATGCAATTTCTGGCACTGTAGCATCTAGTTCAAATGTATTCAATCGCAAAATGTTAATGACCAAAGAAAATAATACGTTTTTGTCTAATGTAAATAATGATTTTTCAGAAACAATAGATTTAGTTGCTTCATCTTCAGGGATGAATATCAGTAATAATATAAACAGTACAATCAATGTTAATATATATCAAAAATAAAGTATGTTTCTGTTGTGAATTTGGAAATAGTTTTTGGTTCGAAATACATTGTTATTGTCATATTTCAGAAACGTCAAATGCTGTAGTGGCGTTCAGTTTGCCGGCAGTCACTATGGGAACGGCCGTAAAAATTTTTGTCGGCCGTCACTCTGGGTAACGGCCGCAAAATATCATTTTGCGGCCTCTGTTGCGGCTGCAAAATGCTTGTTTTGCGTCCGGTTGCACGAAAAGAGTATTCCGTTGAATACGGCTAGAAGTAAAGCATCAATTACCAGGTGACACGATTTTTCTTTATTTCAAATCGATATATGGTCGTCCTAAATACAAATCATGGTGTGATTAAAAACCTATAATTTTTTGGAATATCAATTCATTGGCAATCCCAATGCAAGAAAATACAACTCGTCCTGCGGACTCGTTGTATTTTCAGCTTTGGGATTGCCATTCATTAATATTCCAAAAAATTATCGGTAATAATCATACCACTTATTATATTAATGATAATAATGAAATAAGGAATATAATACCCACGTTACTGAGAAAATGAAATATTTTTTTCAAGGAAACTTTTTTGATCTAGTGAAAAATCTATTGAAAGTTAATTTAAGGACATCTGATAGAATATAACCAATCAGAGAAACATTATACTGAAAACAGATCCCATGAGCTGTTTTCAATCTCTTGCTATAGATACATTTTGATTTATTTCGAATACTGAGTTAAAAATATTCGATAATTCAATAATAATTCAAAATTTCACGATTTATTGTACTATTACTGACGAGAAGATTAATGAAATCAGCAAACCAAATATACCAAAAAATACTGTATAGCGTAAAAAATTTGTGTTTGAAGCATGTATGGACTTTGGCAATGTCAGAAAGTATCAATTAGCAAAACATTCTCTGTACGAGTAATCCTCGACCATAAATGATTGCTCAAATATTTTGTAACTTTCTCATGCTTATTGCTTATAGGCAACAGACCTCCGCAACAATAATAAATTTCCTTGCCTCAATCCTACTGAATGAAATTAAATCCAAGACATCTTGTGATTTTGTTATAGATATTATCATAATAAGTACAGAGAGAGTAGCTCTCCCGCATGCGACTTCTCGTATAAGTTAGGATCAAGATTTTTTTTCTGCACGTGCATTGTAGCGCCCTTGAAATAACATTCGCGTGCGGGAAATTTTCTCGAACTAGTGCGGAAAAAACGCACTTAAAAAGCTTTAGCGTGCAAGAATTTTTTGCCTGTCGCAATCGGAAACTACACCTGCAAGGGAAACCGAAGGACCACCTGGAATCCATTCGAGGGAAGCCAAGCCCATCGTCCTGTGGGTGCCACCCAGATAGACCAAGAGCTACTGAACCCTCCGAGTGACGGTATGTCTGTAAGGCTACAAGTTCGTATAGTGATGAGTCATAGCATGCTAAGTACGGTAACCATCACCTGGCACGCCTCAGCCCTCCATGTCATCAACCCCTATATTTTTGAAAGTGTAGATAAAATATGAAAAAAAAAACCTGTTGCTGTAATCTTTATACGATTTTGTTCATTAATTATAAAGTTTAAAAAAAAATGACAGGCGATTTCGATGAGCACAAGTACCTGACAGGTGAACCAAAAGGTGTGTAATATAAAGGGTGTTTTCTATCTACGGTTCCTAACTATAGGGAGTGATTCGTTAGGCCATTTGAAGATAAAATGTTCTTATGAACATAGGTCCGGAGTTGGTTCGTTTCTGAGATACAGAGCGTTGAAATTTAACAAAAATAACCGTAATTATAAAATATCATGAATATCTTAAAACCGATTTGGTTGGAATTTGATATATTCGCTTGAACTGATGGCCCTCATTTAGCCCTAACTAGATTGATATTATTGGGGCACCACAGCCAACAATATTGTAAATAGAGTACGCCACTGACTTTTTTTTCGTACATTTTTGCAGAGAAGCAAAAAAAATTCACTTCAACTCATTCTAAAACCTACGAAACCGCAGGATGGCAACAAGAGTATTTTTTTCATTACTCCGACTATTTTCTCGAAATTTCGACTTTTGTTTTTCGAAGTTTCAACTATGAAGTCGAAATGATGAAAAAAACTCTTGTGGCCATCCTGCCCATTCGTAGGTTTCAGAATGAGTTGAAGTGAATATTTTTGTTTCTATGCGAAAATCTACGAAAAAAGTCAGTGGCGTACTTTTATTTACAATATTGTTGGCTGTGGTACTCACTGAGACGCCACTGGCCACAATAATTTCAATCTAGTTAGGGCTAAATGAGCGCATTATCAGTTCAAATAAATGTACCCAATTTCAACCAAATCAGTTTTAGGATATTCATAGTATTTTATAATTAGTTTATTTTTTTAAATTTCAATGCCCTGTATCTCAGAAACGAAGCCACTCCGGACAAATGTTCATAAAAACTTTTGTTTTTGAATCGACCTAACTAATCACCCCCTGCAGTTAGGAACGATAGTTAGGACACTCCCTGTATATTACACACCTTTCGGTTCACCTGTCAGGTAATTGTGCTCATCGATAGCCTGTAAATTTTTTTTTAACTTCACAATGATTGAACAAAATCGTATAAACATTTCAAGCTTACAGCAATAAGTTTTTTTTTTTCAAATTTTATCTACACTTTCAAAAATATAGGGGTTGATGACATGGAGGGCTGAGGCGTGCCAGGTGATGGTTACCGTACTTAGCATGCTATGACTGATCACTATAAGGATATCTAGCCTTACAGACATACCGTTACTCGGAGGGTTCACTAGCTCACCTACTAAGAGGAACCCTCCAAGGGAACCTCTGAGATGGCAAACCTAGGTGTGAAGGTTGGCACCCCGGAAGAGGGAACCAAAGGAAGTGAAGGTACAGTTCGACAAACCTAGCTGAATAGGTGAAATTGCACGTACATTCAAATTGAGTGCCTTATAACTGGATATATTACGGACTATAATCAGTTGTGCGACGAGTGCGCATCACTTGTTCAACTGGGGACTTCCCCAGGTAAACGTCAACTACAACACCTCACCTACAAGGGAAACCGAAGCAGGGACCTATAGAACCCATTCGAAGGGAGCCAATCCAACTGTCCCAAGCACGCCGATCATAGGAACCCCAAAGGGTGCCTCTGGGGTGGGAAACCAAGGATACAAACGAAGCAAAAGTACCACCAAAACACAAGTTAACAGGAGAACCTCCCAAGGACCCCCGAAACTACGACTGGAAGGGCCTCCACAGGTGCCTCCCAAAACATGTCGCAGATAGGAAAAAAACAACCTGTTCAACATTCAACTTCGAAGAAGTTTAAAAGCAACCATGACCCCTGTAGATTATTTCAACCATTTGGCATGCTCAATGCGATACGTAACATGTATGCCAAATGTAAGCTAAATATTTCAAAAACTGCAGATGTAATGAAGAAAAAAAAATAAGATATTGAAATTTTAACACAATTACTGAAAGTCGCTTTTTTTTCTTGGTAACGGTCCCAGGTAAGAAAAAACTACGGAAGAACAAAAATATTGTAAAGAAAACATTTTGTTCAACATTCAAGTTCAGGGGTAGAAAAGCGAACATGGTCCCTGAAAACATATCTCTTGGAGATTCTTACAACCATTTGGCATGTCCAAAAATATTAGCACTACAACGCAAACTTATTCCAAATTTGACGAAAATATACTTTCTGCATGGTGTTGCTTAAACCTTCGCCATATATTCAACTATACAATCAAAATCAAGACTGAATAAAAATTGGAAAGATCTTAAGTTATCGTTTTACAATACACAGTATTTACAAAATGTTAGAACTTGAATAAATAGTGATTTGACCATATCCATAGCCCGCTAGAGTAAAAAATATATTTCAGAAAAAATCGTTTGATAGCAAAAAGTGACATGTGACACATAGTTGTATTCGGAATGTCAAATGAAAAAACAAATGAAATTATACTAGGTATCATATTTAAAAATCTAAATTTCATACTTATCACTTTCCGTGAGACCTGAAGTTGCAAGAAGCTGAGTTACTTGTCGAAAAAAAACAGATTTAGGTCGAATGCAAATCCTGCAAATTTAATTTTTTCTCCTGACACGACGAGCAACTATGTTATCATTTGAAAAAAAAAAATTACTGGATATATTACGGACTATGTCCGTTGTACGACGAATGCGCATTATGGGTGGGCATGTTTTCACGGTTTCAGCTATGACAGTACAACTGTATTCATAAAAGCTAGCAAAAATACTTGTACTATAGGTTGGTTTCTCTAATTACGCAAACAAAGTGAATAAGTCTCTTTCTAATCCACGACAGACAAACTCGAGCAAAAAGTGAAGAATGAATTGTAGCACTCTGAAACAAGGCACATGACATCTCGATATCATGTATTATTGAAAAAAAAAATTGTTTACCAAAAAATCGGGTGGGGGGAACCTAAAAAATTTTTCATTTAAAAACAATATATTTTTTTTTGGTTGTTATTTCAGAAAATATAAGATTTATCAAAAAACGATTTCGATAGGTTGAGAGATAATTCAATTCTCCACAAGAATGATGTTCAGTAATACCTGAAGTACGCTCGTTTTATCAGAAAACGTGGTTTAACGCCGACATCACATTTCAGGCTCGCGCTAACACGCCACTTCAAGTTCAGGCAGGGCCGAAAATTATATTTGTCATAACTTTGCTAAAAATTATAGTAGAAGGGAAAGAAAAAGTGCATATCGTTCCTGAAGGCTTCTACTTTCTCATGCAAATATAACATGTGAGTATTTGAGTACCTGAAATGTGTTTTGTCCCACTTCACATAACCCTTCTACGATATTTACGGACGATCCTAAAGTCATGGATATTTTAGTTGATATGAAATAATTATACTGGAGCAGGAATCAGTACCCTCTTTTGACCATATGCAACGATTTAAGACTAGTGAGACAAGTTTCACTTATACATGCCGAAGAAAAAAGGGGGTTTTACTCCTGCCTCAGTTTTCAACCCACTCATACCCGGAAATTGCTTCAGTAAACGTTGAAAATAATCGCTCATACACATCCTACATAAAAAAATTAAGTATGTGATTTCAAGCTTGAGGTTTGCACTTCACAATAGTGTTATTAAATATATACAATATGTGCAGGATATGAATAAGCGATTATTTTCAACATTTAGTGAAGACGATGCCGATTTTATGGGTAAGTTGAAAATGAGGCACGAGAAAAACAAATTTTTTTTTGGCATGTATAAGTGGGACCTGTCACACTACTTTAAATTTTTTGCATATAGTACAAAGAGGGTATGGGTTGCTGCTTCAGTATAATAATTCCATATTCACTAAATTATTCATTATTTTCGGATCATCGGATCGGATTTAGGTACTCAAATACTCGCATATTATATTCGCATGAGAAGGTAGGAGTCTTCAGAAACGATATGAACTTTTCCTTTTCCTTCTCCGATCATTTTTAGGATAGTTATGACCAATCAAATATTGAGCTCCGCTTCAGCGGCGGATAAGGGTGAACCTGAAATTTGATGTCGGCGTTCAATCACGTTTTCTGAGAAAACGAGCGCATTTCATAAGAAATAATTTTTGTGGAAAATTGAATTGTTTTTCACCTTGTTGAGTTGTTTTTCCGATAAATCACATACTTTCCAAGATTATAGTAGTATAGTAGTATTTTCAAACGAAAAAAAAATATGTTCCACCCCTGGAATTTTGGTAAACAATTTTTTTTCGTCTTTATCATGGTTCCAACTACTAGCATATCAAGTTTGACGGTGCTACAATCGTTTCTCCTCTCAAAAATCGTACTGGATTATTCAAGAAATCCGAGTGAAAGCATTTGCTCCAGGTTTATGAACTCTACCAACTGTATGTGGGCCCCGGATCTTCACAAACGTTTTTCCGTATACTGGAGCATTCGTTAAGAAGGAATTTTAACAAACAAAATTTAAAATGTCCGATTCGCTCCTATTCGACTTGTTCCAGTGAAAAATGTCTAATTGTTCTACCTCACTTTTTTCCATTACGGTCACAAACTTGTTTTGTTTACTTTGTTCGCCAGCTTTAAACTACTGGAACAACGGGCATGTAAAAAGTTGAATCTAAATGAAACAACAGTGGAAGTAAAAATATTAATTCAAATAACTACTCGATTTGCATGATGCGCTCATTACCCTGGATAGCATCAGGCCGACAAAAAGTCAGCGACAACTAGATTACGAACGAAACCAAGTGACACATTTAGCTATGCTCTGCACCAAAATGACTGGATTTCATAATTTTATGCTAATCCGTTCCTCGAAAGGCATGCTACGAGAGTTTTTGTCTGTTTTGCTACTGGAAGGACGCGCGAATGTTTCAATATCCAAGGCGTACTAAACTATCTTATTTCGAAGACATTACAAAATATATCGTTTCATCAAGCATAAATCATAATGTTGATACATAACAGATTTTTCTCTACTCACATAACCAAAATGGCATTTAGCATTTGGCTGAAAAGTTTACGTAAATATAAGTATTTACGTGAACTTGGCCACACTTTTCCAGCCACAGTTTCTGACTTGAGGACCGCTGACGTTGAAATGCTGCGAGAATCACTCACACTGTTGCCAGATCAATTACGAATACCAAAATAGTCAATCATGATTTGAATAGGGATACAGATCAAAATAATTTGAATCTTATCACAATTGAAAATTATAATATGGTTAGACATATTGACAATTGAATTGCAACCGAATATTCGCCGGAACGAACTTCGGAAGGAAGAGAAAAATCATGATAATTGGTTTTCGCATTGCTTTTCTCAAGTGATTTATTTGAAAATTACGTAGGAATGTGTCCATGAATAAAAAAGTTATATGGGAATGAAATTTGAAAATTATGTCAATAATCAACCCACCTCTTCAATTTCAGATCTTTCATCCAAATTCTGACTACACCACTGGTTCAGAATACTTCGAAATATATTTGGTCAGAATTTCATCAAAATCTGTTCATAAATAAAAAAGTTACAAAATAGTAAAATTTGAAATTAGTGGAATTTCAGGAAAATTTTATTATATTATTTAATAATTTTTTTTATTTATGAACAGATTTCGATGAAATTCTGACCAAATATATTTCGGAATATTTTGAACCCAGTATGGTGGTTTCATGAGAGCGTAAAGAATAGCTTGCTATATGTTGAGAGAGCATTACAATTTCTCCTCTACTCGCTCGAGGAAGTGATATACGCATTGGCACGTGGTCCGTTAATGCGTCGGGTGGGGTAACAGGAGAGGCGCACAGTAGTGCGACTCTCTTGTTTATGTGGTATTATCATGTAATGGCGTTGCTTGTTGCTCGCGTAGATTTCTGTCTATACCCCAGGTAAAAAGTTTCCGATACTGTACATGAATGTTATGCCAGCCAATCAGCTGACTGTAGGGACCGAGCGTCAGCTCCAATGTATGTACGGGGTTTATCAACGATAGGTAGGTGGACGATAGCTGCATACTTATTTGGAGAAAGAAATGCCTGTGGAAAGCTACGAGGGGGTAACAACTTCTTTCAGTAGGTTAACATCCCAGAATTCTCAGTATTTCAGTACATCCGTTATCAATACAATTATCTCTTCAGTACTTAGTTCAGTACCTCAGTCTCACTCTTTCAGTACTTTTCAGTACGTCATTCAGTCTTTCAGTACTTTATCAGTACATGTTCAGTATTTCACTACACCCATTATCACTACAAGTATCTACAACATTATTCTATTCATCCAAATAATTTAATTGAGGAGCCTAATAGTCCCATGTACAGACATTTGATAACGACTGGAAATCGTGCATATCCACATGCCACCCGTCAAAACTATCGGCAGCTTATTTACTGAAAGTTGGATGTGCAATAATGTATCCAGTACGATAACTGGATTTGATTTCCTCCACCGAATTTTGCGACAATTGTAGATCATTCGATATCAACAGTCGACTTCTTCATCAACTTTCATGATGATGTTGAAACTGAATTTCAGACCATCAATTTCAGTCCCGCGATTCACGAAGTGAGAGAAAGGGGGATTTTGACTAGTCACGCGTTTACAACCAGGGACGGCGCGTTACTACACTCATAAAAGCAAAGATTCACAACTTGACTTGATTTTCTAACTGCTTGACTTGACTTGAAATCAAGACAAGCTCAAGTAGTTACACATCAACTACTTGTAAATCACGCTATCCACTTGATTTTTCTTGAAAAAAATTAGTACCTTGTCTGTATTAATCTGATTAACTGCCAAAACGCAATAACAATAAAAATATATAGATTCAAAATAATCAAAACTTAGTTAGTAAAATACAGTACAATCATATTCACGTTATAATGTCCCACTGGCAAAGTTGTATTTTTGAAATGCCCTGTATAAAAATGTATAATATGTACCATGCATGTAGATATTCAAAATTTTATAAAAACCAGCCACAAATAAAAACTATCAAGGAAAAATAAGTGGAAATAAGTGACCCACCGTGTATTATATTCAATTGTGTCACAAACTATCACATAGTTATAGCAAGAATCTAATTATTGTTTTACCTTCCCAAGCCAACTCGAAACTGAAATTTTGCTACGCCTATTCGAACCTGTATAGTATTTGCCCCGGAATCAGGTGGGCTGGATCTACCAATTTTTTTTTTTAGACTCTAGTGTGTTAAGCTTTCAAATGTCGCCTTAGTGAAGATGTTCCGCAGTTTTTCTATTTCAAAACCACCGTACATAGGGTACATTTGCCTTGTTCGTCAGTATTTTTATTACTCTTAGGATCTTGATCGACTATAAAATAATCCGTATTTTTTTTTGTTTTATTAGATACACTTCCATTACCTTCAATTCGTTTGGCCTTTGATGGCGCCGACCCTGCACGTTCTACTTCTGTTTCGATGTCATCAAATTCTGACATTTTTTCATCTACGATATATTCTGAGCCCCTGCTTTGGAAAGGTTCCGATTCCATTACGGACAAATCACTTAAATCAGACATAAATAATTATTCTCTACCCGCCACTTATTTAACAGCACGTCGTCATCGAGCAATCGGGGGCCTTGCTGTAACCTCGGTGAATCCCCTATTTTAAGTCAAGTCAAATATCAAATTTTCAAAAGCTTGAGCCTTGAAGTCAAGTATTTGAGAAAAAATTCAAGCTACTACTGCATAAAAGGTAATTTTTTCGGTCAAAATTTTCCATTTTCACTTAGTTTTGCAATTGGTTGTTATATGGAACATAATGTATATATATATGGAGAGGATTTTTTTTGCAATCAAAAATTTTGAAAAGTTTTATGAAATTTTATGAAATGGCTTTTAGTTACTTGCGTATCTGCCTGCTGGCAGGATTTCAGCGTGGTTTGCGCAGGCTGTAGAGCTCTCATCAGTGATTACCAAAAAAAGTCTTCAAAACTTTAAAATTCAATATCTCCCAATATCAAAAACGTCTTCTTTCCTTTCGTTTGGTTTTGTCATCTACTTCACACTTCATTTATTACTCCAATTTCGTAAAAACCCTGTATATTCTATGTAACTACGCTCCTGCATATAATACAAATTTCAAACAAAGGGCACTTTTAATTTCACGTGAACATCATTCACTTATATTTATTTAAAACGCTGAGGCAACGGGATTATCCCTCATACAAATATAAAACGACATGGCTTGAGGGGTCACCGCAAAACTTTCAGTTTTGGGTTTTAACTTTGTTTCGGTCTAGCACGCTCACACACAGCCTGTAGAGTTCGAATAAGTTTCTAATAGAGTGAGTTCGTGGTAAGTCTGCTCTTGACAATATTGAACATTCAAATGAGGGATTTATTGAAGTTGTGTTATACGCATACCTTTTCGTTAAAAACGAATTCAACTGGAATTCCAATATTTTTTGAGAATATATATTGACAAAACGCAATATCAAGGCAATTCCAGTATCACCTATTCATCAAGACTACAGTCGAGTATTATTGAACCAATGGGCTTTTTCACGAGTTATGAGGGAACACTGTAATCAGAAAGTAGGTATATGCGCTGTTATTATAACTAGATTTTTTTTGGCTGTCAGTTTTTCTATAATAAAGAAGAATAGTAAAGTGAGGTCACGTTCTTCAAAATTAAACTTGGTAGGGTATGAGTTGTGTACCATGGAATTCTCAAATTATCATTATTTCTGGTTATCGATAACACGTTAACACGGCCCTTTAAAAATAGCCGCCTGTAGGCACACAAGTATTATTGTTTGCGTTTGGTTCCCACTTTTTAGCTGAAAAAGTGTTATTGTGGCTGTTTCAAAAAAAAGTGACTATCAGAATGAGAAATCAATTACGGAAAAACTGTTGCCATGGCAACCGTTGTTATTGTTACGAGAATACAAAAACCCGATTCCAATGGTATTAACACCAAATGTTCCAAACACCCATTTTAGATATTTCAATATGTGTGAACATGAACACACTGGCCATATAGCTTGCGGATATACCACTACATTTATATATTTTTTTTACAGAATAGCAAGATATTAAATATGTATGAAAATTAAGACATGTTAAAAATTCACATAAAGCTTACAAAATTCCTGTTATAGTATGCATAAATCCGTTTATTCCAAGTTTTATTCTGCATATAAGAAACTTAAAAATGAATTCAACCCAAATTGGAATATTGATAATTTACGTCACGTTTGACCTGATTTTATTGAACTCTGAAAATGTCGAGATAATTATAAATCTGCTTTCAAAAGTTTTCACAGCATACGATTTTTCATGCCCCAAATTGTTTCCGAAACTTCCTGGCAAGGGTTTATCATCAGAAGCTATTATCCTAATGGTTTGTATCATTTTGTTTATTATTTTTCATAATATCAAGTTACTTTTTAATTTGATATTTCAAACAAGGCAGTAAAGTAACAATTAGTGAATCAGGTTCAGATGAAATGAAAAGAGATTTTCTCTAAATTTTCTGTTTGATGATTTCAAATACTTAATTATTTGTTAACGCAAAAAAACATTATCTCTAGACAAAATATCCTTGAATTGATCAGAATTGTTATTAATAATTGTTATTATATATATATATATATATATATTTCAAGAAACCAATAGCAGAACATTATCGAACTTCAAGAAGGCATAATACCATCGAGGGTACAAAAGTCAGGATTCTGAGACCAGATCGGATCATATTGAAACTAGCAAAGAAAAAGCCAATATTTTGCCAACTTATTTGCTGCAAATTCTACAGTGGATTCATTGGGAAAACAACCTCAGAATAACAATTTCATTGACAGTCATAAGCCTATAAGCCTGAGATAACCTTTCACCATTGAACCAGAAGCATTTTGCTGGATCCTAATTCTTAACACCTTCAAAGCTAGTGAATCTGACGGATTGCGTTTCAGTTTGAGGTTGTCCAACGCTTCGGTTGCCTCATCCTGATCTGCTTCAGTAGATTCCGAGAACTCAATTGGTTCCTTTTCCTGATCTGGAGTCAGTTCTGGAGGCAGTAGGTTTCCGCTCTCCTCTTATTGAGAGGTACGACTGGAAAGCAGCCCCTCTCGTGCAGTCGGGATCTCTATTTTTATTTTGATCACTCATGAATTCCCATGAGTAAGGATGTAGTACTCTGGGAGATCGCCCAGTATCCCAAAAAGATCGATTTCACACGTCTTCCTATGTGCCACGCACCCATTGACACGATACCTCACATCTGGTGTTGCATGGTTTCCTGACACTGTTGGTCTCACTTCTTCCTAGGTAACCTCTGAAACGAAGATTCTCTCCTGCGACTTGAACGAAGTGTCGTATCTGATGCTCAACTCAGTATGGGAGTTGGTGGAGATCACCCTCTTCTTCTTCTTCTAGCACATATTTGTGAATTTTGAAGCCTCTGCACGTATGCCTCTCAATTTGGACCCATTGTGCACCCAAATGTTATGAGAGGCACCTGCGTAGTTTTCTCCAGCTGTAGTTTTGCTGGCTCCTAGGCAGATTGAGTATGTTTTTTAAGGTACCTTTGATTCCCTTTTCCGGGGTACCCACCTCCGCACCAACGTTTGTCAACTCAGAGGCACCCTTTCCGGTTCCTCATATCGGCACCCTGGAATCGGTTGGCTTTAGAGATTTATTCTTTCTAGCACAAGTCCCTAGGAACAGAGGTATTTTCATCCAGTTCGCAAACTTGGCCAGTGCCAGGTGCCGATACCTGAGACTGAGAAGGATCGCACTGCTATATCAAAATAGAGCACATGAAATATCTAGAACGCTAAGAAATTTTAAATGATCGACAATATAGGTTTTGTCATCAAAGATTTAATAATGACATGCTTGCTTATGTCAGCAATCAGTCGAAAAATATGGTGAAACTCTGGCCGTTGCATAAGATGTGTTTGACAGATGGAACTGCATGCCAAGCCTCCTCATGGCTTGCCCTCTAGTTGTGTTCCTTGCTATCTATCTTTCTCATAGACCGATTTCTCTACGAGGTGATTGATGGAGATTCAACCGACACTCTACTCACAAATACGGGTGTTCTGCAGATATCAATTCTAGCGTCAACAAGTAACATCACTGTTTCTTCTTCAGATCAATGATTCATTGGGAGCTACCTCATGTCCAGTGCACAGCTTTGTTGATGGTAGTACCCTTTATTCCGATTTCTCTTCCAAATCTCTTATGTCAGCCCGTCATCTAGGAGGATTTTCTAGGGGGCGGCATGGATTAGTGGAAACTTGTACCAGGGAATAATAGAGATAAAAATATAAGAAATGGCATTTTTTATTTACATTTCGGTGTTGTTCATCACCACATAAAGACCAGACTGTGTGTGGTCTTTGTAACCAATTTCAACAATAGGGTGGTCCATCGCCTCTCCCTGTATATCGGTTTCACGGTTCTTTCCAGTAATCAGTAGAAATTAGATTACAACGTACTAGCAGTATCTTGCGAATAACCAAGAAAGTGTTCATTAATCAATATTATTAGTTATTAGTTCCATACCAGAAACATTGAACACGCTACACTCGTGAGCACAATAATTCCATCATCAGCTCCTCATTGTTTCATTGTAAGACTCACTTGCAATCATTTAAAATAATGCATGTGGTTTTTATAACTCATGGCATGATTCAGTCGTATGCAAAATTAAGGACCAGCTGTATGTACGAGTATTTCAATTTCATAGTTATTATTGATCATTAGTGAAGGTAAGCCACAATGAAAAGAAAGGCTGGTCTCCACTTATATTGTAATCATCTTCAAGAACTAAAAGCAAATATTAATGTATATATATTAATGTATACAATGTTTGTAGGGGAGGCGAGGGGAATAAGGGACTAACCCCCTAATAGTTGACAAGGGGCTGGCATATCTCGAACACCATTAGATCAGAAATTTTGGTATCAGTTATGTTTAATGTAGTTGATATATGTATTCGAAAACCACAACCAAAATATATCTGATTCCAATAGAAAAATTTCTTATTGAATTTATTTCTAAAAATATTTTTTTGTTCACTATTACCCCCATGAGGGTAAATGTAGACATACCGAAAAGTTTCTTCATAATTCATCTTACATTTCTAGTAGACAATTGTGGACATGAACAAGTAGTCCACTATTGAACGCCGTTTGATTCATTTTGATAACTTCAATAAAAAAAGTTATGATCGAAGTTATTAATTATAAGTGTGAATTCAAATTTTAATCCAACAAAACATCTCTATAATTCTTTTTTAAATGACAATATAACACATAATTTGAAGAAATTGAATGAACAAATTGCATTAGGAGCTTTTGAAATTATATTTGTCAAAAAATGAAGTGAAACACAAAGAACATTAATTCAAAAACATTGAGGAAAAATAAAATACAATCCATTGTTGAACGGTTTGATCAGCACTTTAGTCGATTATTCTAAAGGTATGAATTCCTCTTACAATAAATGGTGCTGGCAAGACAGATTTGATTTGATGAAAATCAACCTGACAGATGTCTTCATTTTGAGGGAACACGTAAGAATTCATGTTCACTGTGTGATTCCTCAAACAACTCACTTTGAATTGATTTCGACATTTTGAATCTAAGACTCTGGCAACAAAAGTCTTTACAGTTTCTTTTTTTGTGTTGGGGTTGTAGGTGAAATTAACTTCAACGAAATCTCCAATTTCAATATTGACTTTATCTTGAGTTTTATTCAGGAATTCTAAGGTTTCCTCTTCATCAGTTGAAGCTCCATTTTCCGAAACATCAACCTCAGACTCTACTTCAAATTCACTCTCTAAAATCATTTCTGGTTCGTCTACTTTAGATTCGGATGAAGTTGACAGGACTCTGCTTTTACGTTTTGAATTTTTTCGTGATATCGTTTTCGTTTTTATTTTACGTGCTTGTTTACCAGAGCTTGATGGAACATCTGCTGTGTTTTTGTTGCTTTCCTGATCATACTTTTCTTTCAGTATCTTCATTGCTTTTACAGAAGTTAGTACATCTCCTACTTTGTCAGAAACTCTCTTCCTTTGTTTTTTTTCTGGTGCCTTTTTAGTTAGGTTTTCTGTCAATTTTGTTCGAATGAATTCTTCGAATGCCGGTGGTTCAGGATTTTGATTTTCCACTTGTACTTGTTGATTGGGTAGATTTTCGATAACAGTGGAAGATTTAAACCTCTTGAGTTTGATGGGATCATATCCATCATCAGGAAACTTACTGAAACTCACTGGGAACAACCCAAACAGTTTTAATCCTTTTAGAAAAATCTTCATTGGGCAAGATTCTGCCAGGAAAATTTCTATTGAAATCGATCATTTCTTTGTTCCACATAGTTTTGATTGGTTTGAATACGCATTTATCCAATGGTTGCATATAATGAGAAACATTCGCAGGTAATTTCAATAAGATCACCCCATTGTCTATTGCACATTTTGATAATGGATAACTTGTATGTACACTTGCTCCATCAAAAATAAGTATAACCTTTTTACCTCCCCTTTCCTCAGTTGACTTTATAAATGACAGGAAAGATTCTTTGAACCACTTGAAGAACAATCCACCTTCCATCCACCCTTTATGTTGAGCTGTATACATTGTTCCTGGGTAATCTTCTTCGGGTATCCAACTTTGCCACACATATTTGCCTCTAAAAATTATAAAAGGAGGTAGCTTTTCACCTTTGGCATTTCCGCAAGCTAGTACAGTTTTATTCTTTTTTCCGGAACCAGCAATGTTTTTAGAAACTCTTTTCTGTCCTTTGGGTGCAACAAGTAGGACATCTTTAGGGTCATGACCAAATCCTGTTTGGTCGCAATTGTATACAAGGTGACCATCTGAAGCAAGAATATTTTCCGTTTGATAAATACGATCCAATAATTGATACCACTGTTTTATCACGAACGGATCTGCTTCCCTTAAACGTTGGGAACTCATGCTTTCTCCTTTACGAAGAGATATCTCAGGATGCCTTCTCATGAATCCCTCAAACCATTATCTGCCAGGTCCAGCTTCATTCCAAATATTACCTGTGTACCTCTTTAACAAATTTTAAAATTTTCCACTTTGTCAATCCATATCCAAATTTTCCAGATTCAAATAAGTATTTGGCAAGTGTCTTCTCGTCTTCTTGCTTTAAAAATGTTTTCCTTCCGGCACCTACATGCATGTCCAATATATTTCCAACGTTTCTATATTTTCCTAAAGTTGACTTGGGAACGCCAAATCTTTCTGATACTTCTCTCAAAGTATTTCCACGCCGAACTGCTGCTATGGCGTTTCTCATTGTCTCAAGATCATATCTCACACGCTTGTTCTTTTTTTTATATAGTCGAGGCATTTTTCTGAAATAGAAAATATGTTTTTCTATATAATCGGCATTGTCCACTATTAAACACATAATTCAAGAACGATCGTCCACTATTCCCTACAACAATACATTTTTGGAGGGTAATAGTGGAATTAGCCTTATGTGAAACAGGCTTGCGAAATCAATTTGATTATTCGATAGAAACATAACCTCACTATGTGTTTACAAGTTCCCATAGTAAGTTTTGAAGTAAATACTAATTCTGAAGTTTGCGAAAAATATTTGCTTGAAAGAAGGTCATTTTGACCTTCAAGTTCAGATGTAGACATAATACAATTTAAAAATATTTAGTAAATTATTAGTACTTACGGTTTTATCGCTGGTGGCACAAGATTCACAACGGACTGAAGTACTGTCGCCAACGGGACGGATGCATGACGCGGTAAATTTGAATTTTTCACAAGGCTTTTCCACTATTACCCCCTTCTCTTATTCCCCCCTGGTCTCCTAATATAGGAAACCTTGTTATTGATCTAGTGCGCGAAATCCTACTTTAGTGATGCAGAACTGATTTTTTCGAGATCACCAAAGTATTCTGCGCACGAGATGCAAACAAATTTTTTTCTACAAACGTCAAAAGAAAAAGAAAAGGAAGTATAACATTTTGTAACAATTTGAAAAGTGTTGAAAAGCCTTATTTAGTTATTGTTGAATTTAGAAATAAATGATTTCTTGGATTTTCGCTTGATCGAGGACCATAAAGTTGGAAATAAATGATTTCTTGGATTTTTGCTTAATTGAGGACTTATAGGTTAGAACATGAAAATCCCATTTAGTTTACATGCAATGTGCGAAATAGGTATTTCGCACATTACTTTGCGCACGGTGTCATGGTAACGAAGGAAAATGAAAAAATTGGCATTGGTCGAAAAAGTCGACCAATCGAATTTATTGACATTTAGTGTGAAATCAGAACCTGAGATTATCCAATACAGCGTTCCGATTGGAATATCGCACACCGTAATAACTTCAAAACCAGTTTGATTAAGAGAAAATCTAAGGAGGGAATGACAAATATTCTTTCAATTACCATACAAATATAGACATCTGCACATTTGAAAAAATGTCTAAAGCTGTTCCAGAAAAACGAATCAAGATTGAGTAACACCATTTGTTCACTTGAAACCGCATGAAACTTTTTTAATAATATGTTATATGTTCTTAACATTTCAATTCTTCAAAAATATTTTCAGTAACTTACAGGCACTTTCTTCTCAAACCTCATTCAGAACTATAACGGTTTCTTTCTTAGATAAATAAAATTTCTCAGACATAATAAATAACGGATTTCATCACTGTGATTCATCAAACTTGACAAAACTCGATTTCAATCATTTTTTTTTTCTTCAAATATTTCTGTAAAACAACTTCAATTTACTCAAATATTCCTCAGAGTATTCTATATTCTATCAACTGAGGCGAACACCTGACTACGAAACAGTTGGGGGAAATCCAAGTTAATCATCAGTGATTCTACGGTTACCGCTGTCTATGGCAATAGATCATTATACAGTCTCTGGGATGAACGCTACCCTCATCATTCTGCCTGACTCCTAAATCTAGCAGCAAGTGAATGCACACGAAACATACATACTCCATAATATCAGATGAAGACTCGTAGGATATAAAATAAAAAAATTACCGTGAGTTGTTTTCAGTCAATTCACACGTAACAGTGTCAATTGCATCCTTATTCTATTTCAGTATTCTAATTCACTCTACGACTATCGTAATCTACATTAATTACATATTGGTTATTAATTGACGAATGAAGATGATTTCAAGACACCGTGGACCCTAACCCATTATTCAACGGCACTCGGCCAATCACAGATTTAGAATTTTCAGGATCCACGGGAACTGAGAAGTTGCGACCAATGACAGAACAGCAAATCTACTGAAAAAATTCTCAAGAGGGCTTTGCTTCGTTTGACGTCAAGGCTTGGCTATTTTCTTAGTTTCAACTTTGATATTTCATGAACAAAATATAAAATCAATATTTGTGATTGGGGAAGCAGGGATATAGTGAGAATAATAATATTACCGAGAAAATCAAAAAAGCAGAGTTTATGGAGTGACGAAACTTGAACCAGTCATATTCATTCTCGGAATATGACCTCTCTTTTTTATAAAACTGTCTGGAAAGTATGAGTCATCATTCTTGTGGAATATATATCATTCCATCAAATAAATCTGAAATTCATAATGAATTAATGAATGAAGTATCTATTATTTTCATAATAAACATTTAGATTGCATTGAAACTCTATCATATAGTCGAAGAGAGAGAAAGTAGTCTCCTACTAGCGTTTAATAGCTATTATTATACGCTCGTTGAAGAGTAAACTATTAGTATTTCACTTATTTACTGGTCAGTTAAATATTCAGTCCAAGAATGTGCTTTTCTACGTGGTATACCTGACATATTTATGCTATTTTTCCGCAAATCAACATTGACTAACAGTTACTATTAGATACCTAGTATAGCCTTTTTCTTCAGAATGATTTATCAGAAATGACGATTTTTCTGAACGATTTGCGAAAAAATACTTGGAAAGTGTATCTGTTTTTGTAACGTTCGTCGAATTTTGGAATATCTTTAACCTAATTGACACCGGCATTTTTTAAAACATTATCTGAACTATAAAACAATGTCTTGGCAAAAAAAAATTAAATTATTCGTTCTTATTGAAAAGGGGAACATTCTCCATGGAAATTGAAAATTGAAAATTGTGATTTATTTGTAATATCTAACAGAAAACAACTACTTCCCCGGCTAAAGCCACGCTGGACATTGAACTACATCTGATAGATGTTGTGAAAAGACTGCAACTGAAAAGAAAAAATCTGAACGTGAAAATTCGCATTTTCATTCAGATAGTTGATTTTTTTATAATTTTCTTATTAATTATTACTTATTACTTCAATTAAGCCATGATAATTATGGTTCATAACTAGCTTAACGGTTTATTCTTGTTTTGTACACCCTACCAAAACCAAAAGTTTAGGTGCCAGATGGGGCGAAGAATAATTCTTTAGTCTGATCTAACCAGAACGAACTTACCACACGTAGAGATTTCAGTGCGTGGAAATTGAACACATAAATTTTGCCAAAAATATTTTTTCAATCTGATCTAACCAGAACGAAATAACATTACAAAGACATTTGAGTGCGTGGAAAAGGAACATATACATTTTGCGAATGGTAATTATTCACTCTAATCTATATATAACCAGAACAAACTAACCTTAGGTAGACATTTCAGTTCATGGAAATTGAAAAAAAAAATTTCGAAGAGTAATTCTTTAGTTTGATCAAACCAAAACGAACATCGCAATGGTCGGGGTACAAAACGAGAATCCAACAACTCAGTCATTAATTGGGTGTACAAAACAAGAACATTTCAGGTAATTTTGCTAGGGTGTACGATACGTGAGTGTACGAAACAAGTAAACACCATCAGCTCAACTATGATGAATAATATGATAATGTTGGAACTATATTTGAAAATATATAATTAATTAATAAAATAATTTTTTATATACATTAATGACGATAATATGTGAAATGACGTTCAGTAAACGGTCAACAAAATAAATCACCAACTTTGTAGCAATCAAACGAACCTAAATCACTCGTACCTATCATGAATACGATTACTGATGAAATATTCTGCATTGTTTTCACACTCTTCTGGCCTGTGGAACTATAATATGAATAACTGTTATTACGAGTGCACATAGCATTGAGAATGATCAACTGTTTGGAAAGAAAACTCAGACTGGAGATAAATAAACAGAAAGAAGCTGTTATATTAATTGAAATATCGCCTACTCTCGTACTATTCCATAAAATACGACATTCTCAAGTTACGAGTTCCAAATTCTGAATGCATTCCTACCTCACTAGAAACGCAGATTGTGATTACGAGTGAAAATTAAGCTATTAAAATTTGTCGAAATACTACTCCCATGAGTAATAACTTTTTGAAACAGTAATTTAGAATATAAGTGTTGAATGTAACGTTTTACTTCGCGAGTGAAAAAATTTGCGAAAAGAGAGAATGGAGTGAAGCAATTTCACGAATAGAATGAAACTTACTTTTAACACAAATATTATACATAGTTTTGTCACCTGCATCGTGATCCTTGTCAAATGCACTAAAAAACTTGATATATCTTCAAAACTATAACATGTTGTTATCAGTTTTATCATATGAAATGTCAAATAACACTCCATGTCATCAATACGTGATATCATATGTCCATTAACTATTACGATTAGGTGTAAAAAAATATAATAGTTAATTATGCAACAAGTGAAATAAACAATTTTTGCACGAGTTGCATACAATATTTTTTCTACGTTCATGCAAAAAGTAAAATATTATTTATTAAGGTGCGTCACTAGGTGTACGACCATGAAAAGCGAAACTTAAATAATTACTATGGATTTCCATTCAAACAGATCACTATCATCTATTTTTCCATTAGTAACACTCATTTTAAAATTTTCAATTCTGTAATTGTCAGAATTAATTTTTGATCATAGTAGCTGTCAGCGCGTATGTTATTATGATGTGTAGTCATAGTATAGAAAGTTTGCTCTATGCAGGTAGACGGTTTAGAACAAAGCGGATCAGTTTTAGTTATGGAGTTATTCTCGGGAAGGCATTGTTTATTTAACTCTGGCTGCTAACATTAATACAAAATAATCTAAAATATGTAACTGTTTCCAAAATGTATTGCGAATCTCACAAAATATCTGTAGAATATGTAGTGGGCTTGAACGTTTATGTTTGTCATGATGACAGCACGTTGAAGTAGAATGACAGATGAGTGCAATAAAAACTTTATTGCACTAGTGCAATAAAGAACTTCTTTCACACTATATATATAGGCATAATCTGAAATATCATTATTCGTCCCACAGTTTCATCGAGACTGACTGACGAGTTCTGAACAGCACTTTAGACTTAGTCTGGAGATTTGGCCAACGTCTTTTCACGAGGACTAGGTACCAGTTATTCTTCTTCTTCTTCTGGCGCCGATGATCGGGTTTTCCCCCACATGTTATGGGAGGGATCTGTGCAGGTTCCTCCAGCCGAAGGTCCCGTTCAAGGTTTTTCTGTAAAATTGTCTTTGTCTATATCTCCACGTTTAGATTTGCCATCTAAAAGACACTCAGTTCTATCAACAAACGACAAAAGCTTTGGAACCGATTGGTTAGGGAAGTGTTACCAGAGTCTTGCTGCCTCCAGAAATGTAAATAAAATGCAGAATAAGGATGAAAACACTCAAACAAAAAAAACACACAAATGTGGACTGCATTCACATAATGCATAGCTGACCAAACCAGAAAACTAACAAACATGTTTAAACCATTGAACATCATTATCACTTACAAGCCGAACACGGAAATAACACAATAAATAATCAGATATGAGAAAGATGAAGACAAAAATCTAACCGGAGTGCACATTGTACAGCATACAATGTTCAGACTGCTACAATTTCTACATCTCCCAAACAAATAAAAAACGGATCCAAAGAGATGGAGCATATATAAACCCAATCGCATATAAATCAACCCTCACCACACACGCCATACAGAGCCGGTCCCATATACACATTGCAAATATTTGCAAATACGGGCACTTGCGATGTGTGTGTGGGAAGAGATGCTCGCGAATAATTGCTAATTGCACTCGCACTTGCCTATACTTGCCTTAACCCGTCGAATGTCAAAAATAACCCACAGAAAGAGTTAGGTTAGGTTAGAGCCAACGTTTGAACTACCGACACATGTCAATTTTATGTACGAAGTGTTCAAAAATAGTGGAACCCGAAATGACATGTTCATGGATAAAAGTTTATTATGTTAATAAAATATTTTCAAGATTTATCTAATCGGTAATACGGTAACGGAAAATTCTTGGTTTATTGGTCCAGTTGTTACAACAACAGCATATTGCCCCCCAGATCTGATAGGATCATAGTGTTGTGAAGTATTGTTTACTTTCTACTGAAAAAAATTATATATCCTTTTCTCATGAAAATGAAGTATTGATCAGTGACAACCTACAAAAATACCGACCATAAGGTCCCTTGGCGAGAATTCCTCGGAATTTTAACCTTGGTTCTATTGACCTAGTTAATAATGCATTAAACCAATTAAAGAATAGATTGAGATCTGTCCTAGCAATATAAAATATATACTGCAAACTATTTGAGGTATTCTGTATAAATTCATTTAGTGAAACTTTCACGTAGCTTTGTATTATAATTGTAGTTGTTGTAAAAATGTTATAACCATATAAATAAATATATTGTCTCTGCCTGTTGACCTATTTGGTTTTAGATTTATTATAGTTCTGAGAACATCAGATTCTGTTACCAAAGGTAGGTTAAAGATGATGCATCCGAGGCAGCCTTGAAATTGCTATGATTTTCTGAGACCTGATAAACAGAGTGGAAGAACCTCGGGAAGAACTGTACAGAGAAATTTGCGAATATCACTACTGTTGACCGAGTTATCAAGCTGCATTTCTCTAGGCAATCCACTTCTGGATATGGATCTTACAAATAGCCAAAAAGGGTTGTGATCTTGTGCAATATTTCTTTTATTATTGATTTGATGCTTTTTACGTAGAGTCCGTACTATTTTTTAAAATTAATTTGTGTAAATAATTTTTCTTTCTTATCTCATGCACCAAGTCGAGCATAGATATTTGGGTTTATCTGCAGTTGCTCTTTCTGGATACTTCGGTATTACTTGCTCCAACAATGTGAATTGTTTTTTAGAGCAGATCGAGACAGTCATTAACATTCTCACATTTGACAAGATCAAACCAATTTTATTTTTTATTAACTGATATAGTAAAAAAAGTTACCTATTCGGTTGCCATATGCGGCTCAACAGATTGATGGGCTCTTCAATCGTGTGTTGTGACACTGAATGTATTTTGCAAAGTGAAGTATAGAATTTTGGTTCAAAAGTAACAATGGCACATTGTTCAAACTTAAAAAAAAACACATGTTTTGATTCTTTTATTTGAATACCTCAGAAGTGATAGGTGATAGGGTGAAACTTAGGTATTACACTAGATGATAAACTCAACTGGTCAAAATACATCTGGGAATTTTTGTAGATCAAAAACTCACATTTGATTATCATATTTGAGAAATTGTCAAATCAACTAAGAGGATGTTAGGATTCATTATGAGAAACTAAAGACAATATTAAAAAACCGAGGCTTCCAAAGCCATTTATTCACTGGTAAGAAGTATTATTAAAAAAACATAAATGCTATCGAGCAAGAAAAAGACTTTTGCCAAGTATCTCACATTCAAAATGGAAGGTGTACCCTGCTAGATTGAAAGGCTTCCTAAAAACTATTTTAAATATATGGTCTCCGCAGTCTAATCATTTTTAATTTTTTAAATTTGTTTCTCACTTAACATTTTATTAATCGGGTTCCTCGTCAGACATACTTCCTCCATCAACTCACAGCAAAATCATGTATGCTCTCTGCTAGTCTAATCAAAATCTTGCAGAGTATTTGGCAATTTTAAAACTGTTCATTCCGTTGATTGAGGTATGAGGTAGTCCAACTTTTTGTGTTTATTGAACTTCAAAAAATCATTACATAGGTACTCAAGTTCCTTGTCGACGGCTCTATCTCTATGTTCCATAATAGCTGCTAACCGGGTCACAAGATAGGGCAAGAGACAAGGCCCGGAAATCAACCAACGCTTCTTTGAAATTCGAGATTATTGTATACCTCTCAATTTAAATAAATAACAGAATTAGAATTAGTAGCAGGTGTATATCCATTCAAGAGTAAAATATGAAATATTAATATACTGAACCAAAACGAAAAAGAATAAAACTGTCAAAACGAGTGTCAAATCTTCTTTTTTTATATTATAACCCAACTTTTTCGTTGATTTTTTATTGGTGCTTTTGTGGGTTATTTTTGACATTCGAACTACTACAAGAGCTTTAAACTATTAGACTCCTCCCATTGGCCGTACCCGTAGAAGCAAAGCCTTCTGGATCCAGTGACCCTAACACGCATCGTGTTTCAACGTTCAAGTCTCGTCGATAGTAAACAACTGATCAACCTACCTATACTCGGGACGGAGCATGTGGGTCCAACTCACGATTATGTGCGAATGAAAAGTACAAGGTACGTGGATACTCCGATGACTCGTTGTTCATACTTGAACATACTCGGAAATGTTTGTGCTCCTTAGTACTCGCGATGTGTATGGGACCGGCTGAACGAACATAACTTCCTCATACCTGAAAACATCAAACTCATAAAACAGGCCAATTGTCGGACACCGAATGAACATCTAGAAAATCTGAGCATTGCCAAATTAAAAAATCATATCTACAGTTGAACCAGACTTACGTTAGAAGTGAAAGC
Organism: Chrysolina haemoptera; assembly: GCA_958298965.1. Classification (NCBI taxonomy): domain Eukaryota; kingdom Metazoa; phylum Arthropoda; class Insecta; order Coleoptera; family Chrysomelidae; genus Chrysolina; species Chrysolina haemoptera. Next base: position 39,810,215 of record OY282584.1, on the reverse strand, counting down.
GCACTTGTCGGACTACGGATTATAGTCAGTAATATATACAGGGTGCGCGCCATATAAAACTTCGCGGGCGAATATCTGGAAAATTAAAGAAGATACCTTTATTTCGTGAAAGCCGATGTTTTGATGTCAAAGGGTCCTCTTTTTACGTAGAGATTCACTAATGGGCGTCATCCGTTAGGGCGTCGCGACACCGACGCCGATTTTTCTGAATGGTACCCCAGATTTTTTAATATCTTTTACGATTCCTCATCAAATTTTGAATTCAGCCATATAGCACACTCATAATTTCCCTTGAATACTGATGCACCACAGCATCTTTATGGCATATTATAAAGAGGGCCATGAAAGCGTCAAAATAAATGCGATAATACGAGTATTCATCGATCTGTCAGAAAACCTGTCAGGTTTTACGGAAGTGTATTAAATTTTGTGTCAGTTTTTCGTAAATTTGAAAAATGGTTCAGTTTTCGAATGCTTCTTTGCATTCCTTTTTGCTTCGCCATAAATACATATATTATCATATCCAACTTTTCTGCATTCGAAAATTGAACCATTTTTCAATTTCACGAAAAATCATCCCAAAACTGATTACACTTCCGGAAAAACTGACCGGTTTTCTGCCAGATCGGTAATACTCGTATTATTGCATTTATTTTGACGCTTTCATGGCCCTCTTTGATGCTGTGGTGCATCAGAGTATTCAAGAAAAACTATGAGTGTGCTATATGGCCGAATTCAGAATTTGATGCAGAATCGCAAAATGCATTAAAAAATCCGGGGTGTCATTCAAAAAACTTGGCGTCGGTGTCATGACGCCCTAACCGATGACGCCTATTGATGAATCTCTACGTAAAGAAGAGGACCCTTTGACATCAAAAACATCTGCTTTCACAAAATATAGATATTTTCTTTAATTTTCCAGATATTTGCCCGCGGAGTTTTATATGGGACGCCCTGTAGTGATAAGACACTCAACATGAACGCACGGGAAAATTAAAATCTATTATTAGATTGGTTTTACTGTTATTCCCTTACTGATGAACAAATGCAAATCAAAACACAACAATACTCAACATTCAATATACTTCACAAAACAATACAGAATTTTAGCAACAATTAACCCAGAGAAGCATCAATCCAGCGTATTCTATACTTGGTGTGACCCAAGTACATGCAAATTCAATAAGGCGTCCGGATGGAAGGGCAGGACAAAATATCTGCCCAAACTCTAAAAAATCAATCACAAACATAGAAGCATTAAAGCGATCTGACCGAATAAAAAAAGAACAAACAGGAAGAAGGAACAAGCAGTTTAAGTAAAGCCGTGAAAATGACAGCACTGACTTCTGTCGAAAGCGCTCGCATTTAATAATTCGAAGCTGCAAACACTTCATTCATATTTTTTTTATAGCATAGTGTGAATATTGAAACATTGATATGAAGAAAAACCAGTTGTAATAATAAGAAAAATATACAGTAAGGCGTAAAAAGTCCTCCACTCCTTGTAACTTTTGAACGGAACAAGCCATCGAGGCCGGGTAAGATTTAGGTAAAAGGGTACCGATTTTATTACTTTTTGGAAAAAAACATGATTGTGGTCCCATGGCCTAGTGCCAAGAGGGGACCACCAACTTTTCTTCATCTAAAGGAGGGTCACGTGGCACCTGGTTTTGAAGGTCTTCAGATTCTCTATCTATAACACCGCTTCGTTTGTGGAAATCAGCCAAGCCGTTTCAGAATGACAAGCGTTTGAAATTTGCTTGGAATGACAAATGAATTATATATTAACTATTAATTGCTGTGGAATTTTAATTCTGGTCGAAAAACTGATTTTTTACGGTAAAAATTTGCTTTTTGACCAGAATTAGTAGCTGAGAAATTAATAGTTGAAATAATTCATATGTCAAATACTTCAAGTAAATTTCAAACGCTTGTCATTTTGAAACGGCTTGGCCGATTTTCACAAACGAAGCAGTGTTGGATAGATAATCTGAAGGCATTTAAAAACAGGTGCAACGTGACCCCTCCCTAAACTTGAAAAAATAAGTTGATTGTCATTAGGCCACGTGACCACAATTATTTGTGGTCACGTGGTGAAAGTGGTACCTTTTTACCTTACTTTTACCCAACCTCGATAACTTGTTTCGTTAAAAAGTTGAAGGGGGGAAGAACTGTTTACTTCCTCACTGTATATTAAGTATTATCAGAAAAATTAATTAGCTTACTTCAATTCTACATATCGAGAAAATGAAGTTGTTGAAAGTTCTAGGAGGAAGTGGCAAGAAGGATAAAAAAACACACACATTAAGTATATGAGTAGGTACAACTCATCATGAATCGCAAGATTTATCAGAAGTTCAACATCTTCGTGTATCCTTGAGCAATCACTGGTGCGTAATTTTTCCAAAAAGGTGCTTCTCGTTGATTCAGTTCATAGCTTTAATAATAATTAATGGAATTAGGCCAATAGAGATAGATACTGAAAATCGAAAGTTCAACAATAGTAACCTCTTCCGAATTCCGCAATATTGTCAAAATTGCAAATTGCAATTAACTTGAATTTTGCTGTATACTTGCTGAAACAATTCCAAAAGTTCTGCAAACTAGGTGTATTGAATATATTAATATATTATTTCATATGACAAATCAAGCTAGCAACCAATTCAAGTGTATGGGACATTTTTTTATCATAAACTAATTTCTTTCTTTAAAAAAATTCCAAAAGTTCTGCAAACTTGACAGATACATCGGAAAAATATTCCGAACAGTTGTAAAGATTTGCAACCTTTCACGTTGACCGGAACATATCCGGAAAATTTGAAACTTTGTTGCAAATTTTGAAAACATCTATTCTGATACATTCACAAATTTGCAACCTTGTACACCATCCGGAACTTCATGCAAATTGAAAAAATGTAATTTTAAAATAATTAGATTTCTCCAAATTGCATGAATTTCCGGATTGTGTATATAGAAAGTTAAAAATTTCTGAATGCATCAAAAAAGATGTATTCAAAATTTGCAACAAACTTTTGTGATTATTTCGAGACCGCCTTGATCAAAAAAATAACTACGAATTGAAAATACATAAATGTTCCGGTTAATGTAAAAGGTTACAAAGCTGTACAATTACTCGGAATATTTTTCTGATGTATCTGTCAAGTTTGCAGAACTTTTGGAATTTTTTCATATGGGATATATCAAAGAAAAACATTAGTTTTTGATTTTAAAAAATGTTCCGTATACTTAAATTGGTTGCAAACGTGATGCGTGATATGAAATAATATATTTAATACCACTCGAAGTATGAAAAACTTTTGGAATTTTCGCAATATTCAAGTTAATTACAGTTTTGACAATGTTGCGGACTTTGGAACAGGTTACAAAATTTTATTGTTGTTTTTAAACATTTCCCGACCTTGTATTAAAGTTTGAAAACTTTTGGGATTATTATAAATTTATTGTCTATATCTCCTGGCCTAAATGGTCGAACAAGCTGATAACAAAAACTCCGAGAAACGGGCGAATTCGAACGTCTCTTAAGAATACCACATCCATCACCAATAAAAAGTTGCCGAAATGGATCTGATTTTCTCGAACAATGAAATCAATTCTATAATCAGAATTAACTGTCGATTAAATTCCGAACGATTAGATCTATCGAATTAGAAATCATTGAGTCATAAACTTATCTGGAATTGTTCATTCGACTAAGGAAAATGTATAATGGCTGCGGTTAAGTGTGTCAACGGACGAAAAAATTGTAATTTACCGGTTTCTAGAAAGGAAATAGTAGCAAACTCGGCTTGCGATTATGAATTATTGTCGTTATTACAAGTTAATCTGACTCCGTTTTTAATGTTTGTAATGAGCTATTCATTCTACATTTCATTAAAAGAAAGGCATTTATTTCGAGGCTTGTGAACTGAGTTCATGTTGGTTGGTGGGAGAGTGAGGAGGAAACACAATGGAAGAGCGATATGAATAAACACTGAAAGCTCAAGTTCTACTTCACTTGATGAGTACTTGAAAACATCTAACCATTGGAATAAAACTTGAAAAGACGTGAAAATGCTTGATACAGATATAATCCATTTATATTAGCATAATTTGAAAAAAAAAAAGTTTTACGCACCAAAAGGTACGAAAGCGTATAAGAGCCACATAGTTTCTTTTCAATTATTCCGACTTCAAATACGGAATTTCCGACTTTAAAGTCGGAATTTCATTTTTCCGACTTCAAATTCGGAAATTCCGACTTTAAATTCGGAAATTCCGACTTTGAAGTCGAAATTTTATTTTTCCGACATGAAAGTTGGAATTTTGGAGATTAACTTGATATTTCAGTTCTTTTGCTCCATACAAGTCACACATTGTTAATCTTCTTCAGTGTGACGAAAGCTATTTTTGTGTACTGAGTATCAACAATCTAATTGAACGATAATCGTTGCCGACCGATGTTTCATCCTTTTTACTCTAAAAGACACACCGACGTAGGCTTATTATGGCAAATACCTGTCAAAAAATAATTATTCCCTTGGCTAATACAACGACGGGTATTACATTATATCCAACACATACTTATGCAATGTCCCTCACTGCAGAGGAGAAAATTACAAGTGCTCCCTGCAATAAACTACCAGAATTTTGTTTCGACTCGTACAGGGACACCACCTGCAGATTAGTTTCTCTTATCAATGCAAGGGTAGGTCAACACAGACAGCTCTGAAGCCATCTGTTCCCTGTTCGAATCAACTCATCATTACGATTTTTTGGTTGCTCTGGTCCCGCGCGATGAAACTGGCAAACATGACAGAAAACAACTACTTCCCTAGTTAATACCACGACGGACATTGAACTACATCTGACAGATATTTGTGCAATGCTTAATGTAATTAAGCAGTAGATCCTTCATTTGGCTGGACCACCTGCGTTTCGAGGTTCTTACCTCTCACCAGTGAAGTAGGTTGGATAACATTAGAGTCGTCCTGCCCCAGCCCAATGAAATTATAATCCACTGTAAAACTAATATTTCCTCATAAATTAAGCAGCGACTTACAGTAAAGTCAGTCTCAGTGCCACCCGCGGGGAAGATCCAAAAAGCACTCCCCGGTAGCAAAGAGTCCAGGAACTGAACAGAGTTCAAGAATTTTTGCCGGAGAGTATCAAATAAATGAAATAGGTATTTGCCATAATAAGCCTACATCGTAGGTGTATATGGGAGTAGGAAGGGGGAACCATCAGTCCTAAACGATTATCGTTCAATTGGATTGTTAATACTCAGTAAACAAAAATAGCTTTCGTCACACTGAAGAAGATTAACAATGTGTGACTAGCATGAAGCAAAAGAACTGAAATATCGAGTCAAAACTCAAAAATTCCGACTTGAATTTGGAAAAATAAAATTCCGACTTCAAAGTCGGAATTTCCGAGTTTAAAGTCGGAATTTCCGATTTTAAAGTCGGAATATCCGAGTTTACAGTCGGAATTTTCGAGTTTGAAGTCGGAATTTCCGACTTATACACATCTTTTTTTTTCAATTTTTCCGACTTAGGATTTCAGTCTCCTTTTTACGAAAGCGTCTAAGGGCCACATAGTTTTTTTTTCAATTTTTCCACAAAAACCACCCCTAACGAGCATTACGGTGGTTATTCTCGCAGTCTTCAGAAACAGAAAAAGTTTTATTTTTACTGAAAATGTTCCTTATAAAATACAAAAAAGGTTCCTATAATTATTTTGTTTTATTTAATGAATTCCGTGCAACGAATGATCGAAGTTATGTGTTGCTTTCTGCGGGTTTTTCCTGAATTATTGTATAAAATAAGCTAAAAATATGTTTCAACAACTATTAATGAATCATGACGATAAAGATTTGAATATAACTTGATCATTATGCAATTCAAGTAAATCTCTGCCAACGTTCTCGATTATTATAAATCGCATAATAATTTCGTTACATAATAAGAATCGCTTGAGAAACCGAAATACTGCCGTACAAAAATAATGGGACTGGACGCCAGGAAATATTTTCAATTTCCGAAAATGAAACAAAAAATTCCTGGCTTATGGTCCCATTATTTTTTACGGTAGTCGGTCCTATGAGATTATTATTTCATAATCTTCCTAACGTGAGGAATGCCTTACAAGAATATTTTGTCCGAAAAGCACATGTTCAGATAACAAATTATTATTATTATTGTCGTAGTCAGAAAAAGTATTTTTTTCATATAGAAGCATGGTTCTGAATATGTTTCATACTGGGTCATTGGACCTCCCCAAAATGTTATAACGGCATGTAGTCTATAATGCATGGAGCTCATTCTTGGAAAACTTGAGCTATGTCCAATTATTGTGAGATCTCCATATCTCATAAATCATTTTTTTGAAAGCGGGGGTATACAGTATCGGAAACTTTTCATCTGGGGTATAGACAGAAATCTACGCGAGCAACAAGGAACGCAATGATATTATGATAATACCACATAAATTCACGGACGATATAACACACGATGGAATATACAAAGTACAAAAATATAATGATTGTTGAATCAAGGTAATCTTCACATAATGAACAGATTTCTTGTAATTTTTTCTATACACCGAGAGAAATATCTATTAGCTGTAATACAAAATTGAATAACCGTTAAATGATTTCTGAATTGAATAGGCGCCAACATAGTTCACTTTTCAGTATGAACAACGTGTTTTTTTTTCAAAACAATTGTATTACTGTTAAAAGTCTCTCACTTAATAACGTATTTAAATATTGTTTTTTCAATATCATCTTTTAACTTCAATCGTGTTCTTTGTCAAAACTAAAAGGTAACATTTAGAGACAAAAAGAACGTTTTGAAAAAAAGACCTGTTTCATGTTGAAAAAAAATTGAAAAAAATACTTGTATAACTAGATTTTTCTGGGTGTAGGTATAGATAATACGAAACATTTTACTGATCTATCATGATACACAATTTTGCTAACTCCCTACAAGAATTTGATTTCCAGTATTTTTTTAATACGGCTGAAATAATAACGAAGGAATTTTGCGAAAACACAACAAACGAACAATTCGCACTCTATTCCTTTTCTGCTTCGTTCGCTCAAACGACGGAACTCCAGTGAAACAATTGCCGTACACATCGTCGTAAAAGGCTCAAAGTTCGGCTCCCAATTGACTATACGCGTTTCTGATTCTACACAAAACTTTTCCGTTCGTTTCAGAGTGATTATGAAAAAAAGTTTTTAATATGAATAACTCTAAGACCTACTGAAAATACATAACAGCACAAGGTGAAAGGCGAGCTTAATAAAAAGAAAAAAATAATTACTGCAAAGAGAGAAGTTCTATTACGTTAAACTGAAAAGCATGCACCAATTTTTTTGGATTATACGAACAGAAATGCAATACAACCTCGAAGCAGTTCAGAAATATTAAATAGTAAATGCTTTGTACTATGTGAAAATCCACGAAAGTCTTGATTTCATTTGAAGAGCATTTTTAACTGCAGAAAACTAAGTGATTTGGGTGACTTTTCAGGAAAAATAATTTTTTTTACGATCACATGGAGTAGGCCGATTGTAAACACTTTTTCATTTCTACATCGCGAACTGTACTGTAATGATCATTTCAGTACAGGATATTTCATTTCCCACGACTTTCATGGCTGTCATTTTTATTATCATAAATAATATAAGATCTAATCATTTGTTAACGTTCTAATAATTTGACATTTCACATCAGTATTTACAAAATTCGCTTAAAGAATAAGTTATCGAAAATGAATAGTATTAATGAGGATGATTTGACATTGACACCGCTAATTTCAATATAAAGACTGATGACAATCGAATTCTATATTTTCGAATAGTTGGCAGGAAGTTTCTATAGCAGTTAATTTCATCACATATTATGTGAGCTCGTAGCAGCGAGTGAGGGAACAGTCAGGATTTGGATAGTGGGGGTGAGGGTTCAAATCCTAAATAAACTAAATTTTTTTTCTTTTATGAAATCGATTAGTATTCGATTTTCATCATAATTTTCAATATTTGTTTCTTCAATTCCTTTTTTAGATAGTATGTATTATGGGAATCATGACGGCAGGAAAGTTTATGATGAAAAGTGTTATTAAAAATATTACAGATTTGTTTATGATTCAGATGGTCGTAAAAAAGTATCGTAGGTATATGAACTATTGTAGTATTCACTACGCTCGTACTACAAAATTTTAGATACCTGCCTATTCGTGGGAAATATATGCCATTTCATGTTCATTGTACAATAAACTATTATGGAGATGGAGATAAAGAAATTATTAAAACGAATTAAATCTACCAAGATTCTCATTTTACAACGAACAAAATGAAAAAAATGTGTAGTACGTGATTATGATTTCAATAAGAAAATTCCTAAACCAGTTCAGCTTGCAACTTTGGAGTTCTGTGCAAAATTCAGGTATAATAAAAAGACTGCAAAACGACATTCTCAAGAGTACCCTTAAAACCCCTTTGTGAATACTTTGATAGTAATAATCGGGCATGAAAACTATCAAAAAATATACAGGGATTCGATTCAATTTCTCTGTAGATTTTGAACTTGATGAAAGTTGTTCATGAAAAACAGCGACAATTTCGATTTCTTTAAAACATTATTGTACATTATTTATTGACGATATACTCAAATCACACACACATTTTCTATTACTATGGATTATATTATACTTGCTGCGCAGAGGATATTCCATATTTTCTCTTACTATGTAGTAGAAAAAGAAAAGTGAACCTGATTTATGATAAATCCGATAAAGATTATTTTTCAAACAGTCCAGCCTTTGGTACCTCATCATCAATAGTATAGGTAAATTGAACTAAATTATCCTGAACTGATTTTTTTGACACCGACAACTAAAATTTGCTATTTTTCAGTTGTCATTTCATTTCAGTGCGAAAAGTGAATGACCAGTGCGAAAAGTGAATCACCAGTGCGAAAAGTGAATTACCAGTGCGAAAAGTGAATCACCAGGGCGAAAAGTGAATCACCAGTGCGAAAAGTGAATCACCAGTGCGAAAAGTGAATCACCAGTGCGAAAAGTGAATTAGCAGTGCGAAAAGTGAATCACCAGTTCGAAAAGTGAATCACCAGTGCGAAAAGTGAATCACCAGTGCGAAAAGTGAATTACCAGTGCGAAAAGTGAATCACCAGTGCGAAAAGTGAATCACCAGTGCAAAAAGTGGATCACCAGTGCGAAAAGTGAATTAGCAGTGCGAAAAGTGAATCACCAGTGCGAAAAGTGAGTCACCAATGCGTAAAGTGGACCACCAGTGTTAAAGTGAAATGGTAATACCAAGTACGTTGAAATTTCGTCTAAATATTTTCAATTATACTCCTGTGTAAATTCAAAATGGCATGATACATTTGTTAAAAGTGATTTTATTTTGCTCGTGGGGTTGCTCCACTCGCTAAGGATCGTTTCGCAATATTCCCCACTCATAAAATGCAATTTTCAACACTTGTGTCATAAATAACTATATTTTACAACCGCTTACAAAAGTAGCCTTTGCCGCTTTCAGATCACAACAAAAATGCAATTTGCAACACTTGTGTCATAAATAACTATATTTTACAACCGCTTACAAAAGTAGCCTTTGCCGCTTTCAGATCACAACGCAATAACGATGACGTTTTCTGAGGAAGGTCATTTTGTGACACTATTTCTCCTCTAGAGGAAACAAATTAAAAAACCTTCAATCAAACTAATTTAAACAGATGGGCCCGGATTCGGTTCCTTTTTTTTAGGTATGAGTTATTCTCCTTTTTTTTTTTGTTGGAGATGCATGTGAATTATTGGATATTTGGGCAGCTTTGTACATTTAGGATTGAGTGTTAATTTTCTCATGGGTATGCTGAATGAAGTATCGAATTTTTTTTCGTCCAAGAACTGTTTTGTAGAAAACATTTTGTGTATTTCGAGCACAAAGTATATTGCCGCTCTCCAAAGATTACCGTGCTACGTTATTCTCTTTGTCGACCAGCAATCGATCACTTTGCGCTCTAAATACACAAATAGCTATTGAGAGACAAGAGGGTATATTGTGCGTGGCGGTTAAGATCCAAAATCAGTTCTCAAAAATAAAAAATAGCAGCTCTTACCTTCAGTTGCATACGCAATTTTCCTTTTGCTACGGTACATACCTGAAAAAAAAAACAAATTTTAATTTCCTCAAAAATAGCTAATTCATAAACTGGAAACCTCAGCGAACCTTTATATTGACGTTGGATTCAATTGCAAAGGAATATAATACCGTTAAATCATTTGTTGACCACTTTTGGTGTATGTTCAGTTGTGTGCATAAAAAAGTCGTACAGCAGTTAAAGGCTATTGTGAACCAAACTTGTCAATCTTCATTAAATTATCGACTTTGACAAGTAGAGTCAAAATTCAAACTAATTTCGTCAGTAACGCGCTTTCAAATTTTTTTTGAGCTCAATTAGTTAGTGCAATACAATACAATTAGTGCAATGCCTTGTACGACTTTTTTATGCACACAACTGTACTTGTGGTAGGTAAGTCATATAAAATACAAAAACATAAAAGACGACAGCATATAACAACTTATTTTTTTATATTGAAATGTCAAAAATAAATCACAATGAATCATCCAAATATTTTGGCTGGCTATAGTAACATTTTTTAATCAGCAAACACTTTATGTTATTATAAATTGATGTAACGTGGCTTCAGTTTTGAAATTTCGAATTCTTTCCAAATCAATAGACCTAACGTTTTGCGATAAAAATTAATAAAGCAAATTTTGTTATGGAATATTGAAACTAGAGACTTTTGATGATGTAATAATTATTTCATCATATTTACATTTCATTTAAAATATTTAATTAGAAACATTTTTAAATTGAAAAAAATACCTCCAGCAGATTAGTGTATTATATCTCACGTGGTCTTTTCAGCTTTTACCAAATTTGAATTAGATAACAGCAAAAATTGTGAGGTCAAGAAAACGCGAAAAAAATTAAAGTTGTTCGAACTGGTTCAAATTTGGTCGGTGGGTAGGAAACTGAAAAATAAACTTTTTTTTATTTTTTCGAAATATTGAGAAATAACCTAACATTTTGTAATTTTTTTTTTAAGTCAAATTTGACAGGTGTAGCCAGTCGCACTAATATATTTTTTATTGCGTTATAGTCCGGGAGGTACTGTCACTTTGGAATACGTCATAGTATGCATGATGAAATTTTGTTGTTATTATAGTACACAAACCATTTATTACTAAACCAATAAGATTCAGACCGCGCGACCGCGGTGGGTGGAGTGGTGGGAGGCTGTGCAACTTGTCAAAAAAAGTTGAAAAAAAGTAATAGTGTGCACGCTAATTTTTTCATCATTGGTAGATCATGTGATACTAATTACGAAATCAATTGTCAGACCCTTGAGTAGCGGTGGGTTCCACAGATACAGGGTGTTGAATATGAAAAATTAAATTTATTTTTTGTTCATAACTTCCACAGTTTTGGCACAGTTTAATACGAAAAAATATTTTCGTTTAATAAAAAAATAATAAAAAAAATACAGTTTTAGTTGCCACCAGCGGCGTACAAAAAGGGTATGTTGGTCCCTTTCCTCCTATTTTTTACGCCACTGGTAAAATCAGGAAAATTATTATTTTTTGATTTAATCATTCAATTTTAAATAAAAAATGTATAATTCTTTGAACCCGAAAAAATCAATCGTTTTCAAGATAATTGCGCTTTTATGAATAAATACTAATAATGAAAAAAATGTTTTGCTGGAGTGAATTGTACAATCCAAAAGACTGTTTCTTTGTACTGGATATTCTACCAAAGAGATCAATGCTACTTTCACATTCACTTTTTTCACAAAGCTCCTTTCTTGCAGAAAGTGAAAGTGGAAAATTATAAAGCGTTTTTCTCCTAACATACAGTGTGTCTCACTTCTCATGGAAACACCCCCGTATTTTCCGTAATTATTTTAGAAGAACTCTGTAAATTTCAGAATGAGTCTAAATCTGAGTGAAATACAATGCTCGCCAGGAGCGATGGACTTACCCAGTTTTGCGAAAAATTACATTAGGAGACAATATACTTAGGCTCAAAATTCCGAAGGATTCGGAATCAAGACAGCAATATTACTACCAGTACAGATTTTCGATGAAAAATGTTCACTTCTGAAAAACCCAGTTTGTCTCACTTTTCATGGAAACACCCCCGTATCTTTCGTAACTATTAGAGTCGAACTCTATAAATTTTCGGATCGGTAGATATACAGGCGATGAGTCTGATCGTGCCTGAAGTTGATTTGAGTGACATACACTGCTCGCCAGGGGGTTTTTCCATGAAAATTAAGACAAATTTGGTTTTCAACATTTTTAAGCAAAAGTCTGTACTGGAATTAAAATTGGTGTCCTGATTCCGAATTCGTTAGAGTTTTGGGTCTATATAATGTTTTTTCGCAAAGCTAGGTAAGTCCATCACTCCTGGCGAGCAGTGTATGTCACTTAGATCAACTTCAGGCAAGATTCGGACTCGCTTGTACATATATCGATCCAGAAATTAACAAACTTCCACTCCAGAAACTGAATTTTTAGAACTGAACATTTTTCAGCGAAAATCTGTATTGGTAGTGGAATTGGTGTCCTGATTCTGAATCCGATGGAATTTTGAAAACTGAAAGTCCACCGCTTCTGACGAGCAGTGTATGTCACTCAGATCAACTTCAGGCAAGATTCAGACTCATCGCTTGTACATCTACCGATTTCCATGAGAAGTGAGATAAACTGTATAGGTATGTTAGTTAAGAGAAAAATGTTTTATAATTTTCCAGTTTCAACACCCTGTATTTCTCCAAGAAAGCAGCTTTGTGAAAAAATGCATGTGAAAGTAGCATTGATATTTTTGGTAGAATATCCAGTACAAATTTGAAGCAGTTATTTGGATTGTACATTTCACTTCACCAAAACAATTTTTTCATTATTAAGTAGTATGTATTCAGAAAAGCGCAATTATCTTGAAAATGATCGATTTTTTCGGGTTCAAATAATTATACATTTTTTACTCAAAATTTAATGAATAAATTCAAAAATAATAATTTTTGTGATTTTACCAATGGCGTAAAAAATAGGTGAGGAAAGGGACCAATGTACCCTTCTTGTACGCCACTGGTGGCAAGTAAAAATATAATTATCTTTTAAAATAAAGCTCTTATTGAACAAAAAGATTTCTTCGAATTGAACCGTAAAATTTCCAAAACTGTGGAAGTTATGAATAAAATATATATTTAATTTTTCATATTCAACACCCTGTATCTGTGCAACCCACCGCTACTCGAGGGTCTGAAGATTGATTTCGTGATGAGTATCACATTATCTACCAACGATAAAAAATCCAGCCTGCATTCTATGACGTATTCCAAAGTGACAGTACCTCCCGGGCTATTATCGACGTGTGAGGACCAAATCATATCGCTTGTTATGTCTAGATCAAGATGTGAGTCAACTTTAGGTATACCTAGTATAATGTTTCCATATTTTAGATGTTGTTGAATCCAAGACATTTGTTGGTTGTTTAGAGGCAGCTTCCATCTAGTACTTTTTTAATATCTGCATGGATGAAGTTATGAGTTGAATATGAGCACGTTAAAAATTTGGAAATTGTCGCAGAAAAATATACCAAGGCCGGTGACATATTGGAGAAACAAGTTTTATAAAACATGAAATTGGTTTCATTATTACACAACATATACATTCAAATGTGACCGAACCTACTGGATGCTGAAAATGCTCAATCCAAAGATTATCAGTGGGACGTAGCTAAGGTGGCAATGATAAGGATATCTATAATCCTACTGGTGAAAATAACTTGGTTTTGGTTATCAAGATGCGCATCTAGGAGTTTGTAAAAAGTGTGTTGGAAAGAAGAAACATATCACGTTCTATTGCTACATTCATTAAAATTTTTTCTATATCTGAATGAACCAAATGCCTGGAAAACAGTTGGGTTTAGGACATATACATTCAGTTTGTTCAAGGTCAAATAATCTTTCTTATAAAATTGCGGCAGTCGTTCCTTCAACACTCTATATGATCACTCAAACTATCCTTACGAAAAAATTCTCCGAACATTTCCAACATCCAAAGTTTTGACTAACTGGATCATCTTTTTACCTACGCTCATGTTCCAACAAATAATATTCTCAGAACTGTCTGCTTCGAATACCATTTTTCCCAGCATAACGGTTTGGCGGCCTTCTTAACTGTTAACATTCATTGCATAGTCTAAAAACGTACTATTTGGTTTCGCCGGCAAAGAATGGAGGAAATGAATAAAAATCAGGCGGCTCAACAAGGAAGTAAGTATATTTTGTAGAGCAGGAATAATAATATCACTACATCTCTGTATCTATAATGAAACGAATAATTTCGGCAAAGTCGAAAAAACCTTCACCCTACACATTCCCACAAACTGTGAATAATGAGACAAATATATGACAGACAACTACTTCTCCTTATGGCCTTTAATTACATCTGACATCCGTTTCCGCAATGTTCCTCAAGGAGGACACTATATGGCAAGCGCTAATTGTAATAAATCACTTGTACTATTGTTCAAACGAAAAAACGAAGGTGCAGAAATATAAAAGTTCATTTTAGTTCGAAAATATGAATAGGACATTCATAAAATCTGTTGTAGAATCATCTGCGACTGAAATACAAACTTTAGTGGCTATTTTCCATCGTTCAAGATAACCTCTTGGGAGGTATTCATGTTGAAAAGGGGAACGTTCTCCATGAAAATTGAAAAATGTCAATTATTTGTAATATCTAACAGAAAACACATACTTCCCCGGCACAAGCCACGCTGGACATTGAACTACATCTGATAGATATTGTGAAAAGACTCTAACTGAATAGGAAAGAAAATATCTGGGGAAGTAAGTAGTTGTTTTCTGTTAGATATTCCAAATTAATCACATTTTTCATTTTTCAATTTTCATGGGAATGTTCCCATTTTCAACAAAAAAATTCGTATTTCGTAAACATTAGGTTGAATGAAAAAAAAATTATTTGAAATAAATCATGATTTTGATTTATGAATCAGTCCAACTTGGTATGGTGTAGAAAAGTGCAAAGTCAGAAGCAAACAGTAAAAAAGCAAAGTGATTTGAACATTATTGATGGCCTCGGTGATTCCATACACTGTTTAACAAAATCAACGACCGCGTTTTTTCCTTCCAGTTCCCAGTCTAACCAAGTGAAACAGAATTCACAGTCTCCTGAACAATTGAACCTTTCTCCTTATCTGTCACCAACAGTTCGAATAGATCAACTTGGTAAATGAAAGGTAAAACAAGTATAATTATTATGGTCATTGTTTCATTTCATGTCGTCTGTTGTCTGAAACGTCGAACGGTACTTCGAGGCTTTTAAATTTTGCCGTTGACCTTAAATGAATTTAATAACGTTACGAGTTTCATGAACTGTTATTACCGTAGTTCACAAGAATTGTTCCCATTAAGGAATCTCCTTTATTGAAACGGTTTTTACTGAATATACACAGTTATCAAACATTATCAAGCATAAAAATACATATATAGGTACTAGGTAACAAATTGTCATATAGTCAAGAGAAGGCTGTCGACTCTTTCCCAGCTATCTCCATATGTATTCAGTACATTATTTCCTTTAATGTTCGTTTTGATGTAGGTGTACCCAAATAATATCACCATTTAGTTTACGCTATGTCGAGGAAAATTCATATTCACACTATCCATGATTTTCTCTCTTCGATTGTTATCTCTTTCCATTTGTACTATATTAAATCCATAGTTATTAAGAATTTGTTATCTAGGGAGACGCACAAATTCACCAATTACATTAATTAGTATTAATTTATATTTCATTTATAATTAACTGAATTTCTTCTGATGCGTTCTCTCTTCCTAGTTGACCAGCAGGAACAAAAAACAAGGGCGTCTCCCTCCGTCCCCACTCCCCTGCCACGGTTTCCGTTCCTTTTAAAACATCCCTCCTCGACTCCCCGCTCAGTTGATAGCCCAAAGGCCCAAACGGTCAGGGTTGCCATTTGTGAGTAATTTCGTGGATTGCGAGAAATTTTTTAAAGCAATGTAAAATTATGAATAAATTGAGAGTAATCAATCAGAGGTATAAAAGTTGCAAGTATGTATTGGGATATCTGAGGCAGTGAAACGGTCACAACTGAAGCCAAACACATCGAGGTTTCACAAGCTGGAGAAGATGCGGACACCTTAATCATTACTATAACCGAGACTATGACATCTATCTCTGGCTCTGATTTTCAGGTCGTGGTTATCGCAAGAGGGTGATTCCGCCTCGTGCTTCTTTGATCAAGGGAAACTCAAGTTGCCTCAGATACTACAGAAACATACTGCAGTTTTTTTCAAATCCAGCTGCGATAACAGTCGTGCAAAAACCTACCTGAAACGGATGATTCATTGTTTTATAAAACTATACTAATGAGGAAACGAAATACAAAAATGACAACAATCATTTTCAATCAAGAGACGAACTACAAAATGTTTTCGTTTTCGATTTTCAACATAAACCTTTCAACCAATGAAAAGCTGTGTATCTTAGCATAAGTGGATAATCCGTGACATGAAGTATGTGTATATAAATAGCATGGTTGAATAAGACGTTACTTTTTGAAAATGCATAGAAAAGGCGATAACATGGTGCCTACACAGGATGTGATCAAGAAAATAATGGAAGTTTTCTAGAAGTAGAACTTGTAATTCGCTTCCCTTGAACCTTTGCATATACAACCAAATCTCGGAAATCAATCAACTAATTTTCTGTCACGAAAATTGTTACCAAATGTTCCTCTCCACTTCCATTTTTACATACTATTCAATGAATTCGTTAAAACAGCCTGTGATATTGTTAGGATCGTCAACACTGAAATTATACCAATGCATATTTTACACCATTCATCCATCATTTTACAAATCGTATCTAATAATATTGACTTCCACCATATGATTATTCAAATTACAAGAATCATTATATTGATTACCTATGATTATGTACATATTTCAGCCAGGAACGAACTTATCTGAATTACTTGGAGAAACCAACTGAGAAATAATATAACCAGTTCCTGAATCATGTATTTTTCAAAGTTTGTTTAGCAACAGAAAAACAACAAACGTAAATTCTGAAAAATATTATTTCAATATACCTTCAGACAACGAAAACCGGTTTCACAGCATTTGTAATGTTATTTCACATTTAGATCCAACCTGATTCTACTTCGTTACAGAAATACCTAATTATCTTTTGAACGACATCCTAATTTTGTTTTGATTGGGGTTTCTTATTACAATAGGATCCACTCTAATTGAGGATGAAAGTGGTATTAAAATTCGGTTTTGAGAAACTCCCATTTAAAATGTTCGGAAATAAATGTTCAACAAGTTCTTTTATTATCATCATCGGAATTCATGGACATAATATAAAAGAAGTTGGCACTAAGATATTTCATGCCAGAAGTGAATTTTAAATTTAACATTTATTCAAATCAATCGATCTTCTTGATTTTTTCGATGATTTTATATAATATATCTTCGTAGCTCAACAATACATCTACTGGATTTTGAAGAGGAAGGACAATCTGGCCACGACTTTCGTCAATTAGTGACTCATTCGAAATTAAATTATTTTCAATATTCACGAATGAATCAGTGTTTGAACTATCAACGACATCCGAATTACCAGTGTAATTTTCAGCAGTAACTTTCGATCCAGCAGTTAACCACCAGTAGTTTCCCAGAATGCACGCCCATATCAATTTCATCCATTTGCAAGGGGAGTGCTGGGTTCAAATCAACCCCCGAAAGAATTAAAATTGACGAATGCCTTCAAAAAAACCTGCCAACTTGAAATTCACAGAACACATTTATGTTCACGATATGAACGTGCCATATCAAATCAATTCATTTGTAAAGAGGATTCAGGGGTAAAACCAACTTCCGAAGACATAACATAGACAGAAACCTTCAGAAAAAAACCTGCTAACTAACATGAAATTCACATATCACAGCTGTTTTCACGAAATGATCACCATGTATCAATTTCTTCTTCTATGTCTGTTTTATGTCTTCGGGGGTTGATTTTACCCCTTAATGAATTTCAAGTTGGCAGGTTTTTTGAAGGCAAGAACATTTTAATTATTTCGGGGGTTGATTTGAACCCTTCACCCCCTTTGCAAATTGATGAAATTGATACTTGATAATCATCTCGTGAAAACAGATGTGTTTTTTGAATTCCATGTTGGCACGTTTTTTCTGAAGGCTTCTGTCCATTTTACGTCTTCGGGTGTTAATTTTACCCCTGAATCCCTTTTGCAAATGAATGAAATTGATACGGCACGTTCATCTCGTGAACAAAAACGTGTTCTGTGAAATTTGGCAGGATTTGAAACAAATCAGTGAAATCATTGAATTATTTCCATGGCGTACTGTTTCCGGTGCATTAATCAAAAGCACTGGTGATTTTTTTCTACCGAATATTAATTCTGAGAGTGAAATTCTAGTTGTGCAATGAGGAATTATTTATAAGGCTGACAACACACCGAAAAGAGTTATTCATAAGGCTGACAACAGACCGAAAAATCTAAAACGCCTTAAAGCAAAACTTCTTCTTTGAGAAATGAAGACTAACCACACACCGAGCCACACACCAATAAATCAAAAACGCCTGAAAGCAAAACGGTTTCAAGAAAAACAGTGCAAATAGAGTCGGCGCCTGTCTACAACAAGGTTTTTAACAAACGTAAACGCTCTTATTCAAAACATTTTGTAACAAGACAAAACATTTTGAAATACACGAATCACACAAAATAGATTCCCTGTTTTGCCGTACCAGTGTGTGTCACTTACATTCGTGGAGGAAAAACAACTTCTACCTAAATTAGTCGAAAACGTTTTAACGTTTTTGATTTCTTGGTTTGTCGCCAGTCTAAGTCATCAAAAAATTATTCAATACCAAACTATAATTTTTCTTATTCCCTTTTTCCAGCATGTTTCAATCATCATCTAACTCCAATTGTAAATAAGCCTTTTGTCTTCTTGTAAATTCAATACGACCGTGTAACTTTGTGAATAGTTTATCAATATGAGGCAAGGGGTATTTATCAATTAACAGCGCTTGATTGAGTGTTCCTACCTTGTGATTTCCGTAAATTCGTAATGATCCATCTGACTTGAGGACTTGCACGATGGGAGTTGCCCATTGACTATAAGTAACCGGTGTGATTATACCAGCCTCGACCATCCGATTCAATTGTGTTTCCACCTTATATCTTTATGGAAAAGGTAATGGTCTAACTTTGAAAAACGTTTTATTAATTATTTTATTGGCCAGTGTCAAATGAGACTTGCTTCCATTGAAACATCCGATTTAAGGAAACCTGTGAAAATATACTTATCATCAGATAGACAGTCATCATATTCTACTTTGTTAATCAATAACTCAAATAAAATAAAACAGTCTCTTTCTTTCAAATATCGGGGAACCACCATTTCGTACAACATACAGACTGACTTCATGATTCCAGCTTTATAAACATAACTGTTTCCAAAGATTTGAGGAAACAGTTATGTAAAACTTTAGTTTTGAGTCACTCAAACTATGGCGATTTGATTTATGGACCGTGCCTCGATATTCAAACTTCAACCAGAATTCAAAGAATTCAAAACTCATGTATTCGTTTCATTTGTTCTTTGAGAATGAGAGACCACGTAACTCCATATATAGCCTCGTATAACTTGGATGGCTCAATATGCAGGACAGAAGGAATCTTCACCTTGCATGTTTCAAAAATAAATCATCCTATGGATTTAAGAGAGCTTATAAGTACTATCTTCTGGTTCTTTAATACTTGGTTTTATATTCTTGAAAATAGGTACATTATTAATGTTTTTCCTTCCATGCATTTCATTAATGTGCAGATCTCCATTAGTTTTAAAACTTGTTCAAATGTTTATGTACACATTTCTTTTATTTTGTGAAATTCTTATATGTAACTGGTACTCGGTTAAGTAGAGCAGCTTATCTGGACTTCGCCGAGGATAATTAAAATAAAGACATTTTATTATTATTATTATGAATTATCGGTATCTACTGAAATATATCCTACTAGTTTGATTTTTGACCTTAACTAACTCAAGATAATTTTATTAGTATGAAATAATCTGAAACCAATTAGAAATTTTGATTTGAAGTTGAATGAAATAACTGAAACAGAAGCACCTGACCATAATATAAATCGTTTTCTTAGTGGTCATCCGCATTGCCTAAGGAATTTTTTTATCACAAACTGTTGCTGTGTCCCTTCGCCCTGAATAAATGACACGTTGCTTTGAACCTGCATTGACTTTCTGAATGTTTTTTCTTTCCACATACAGAGTGTTAATTAAGTACGTTGACAAACTTCGGGAGGAGATTCTATGAAAGTTTTCAGGGCGAAAAGTTCATATATTAACATATGTCCTAAACGGCTTGGTTTTCAAGATAAAGGATGATAAAAATACATTTTTTTCAAGATTTTTTGGAGTTAACTTCAACATTTTCGACAATAATCTGTTCCAATTAGTCAAGTACAATCCATCCTCCTTTTTTCAGAGTCAAGCCTTGTTCAACCCTTCATAATTTTTTTTCCGCCGTCACTGAGATATTATGAGACAGGAATAATCAATGTTGTTTCATGTAACATCTTTTTGTTCTCATGTCGTTTTTCATTTACTTGTATGGTTCAGGAGCTACAATGAAAATATTAATGCGAACATTTTCTAGTTTCGAATAACATAAAGTAATCTGAAAAGCAAATATTCTCACAAACTTCAAAGGGTGAGTCTCTGAAAGTTTTCAGGATGAAAAGCTCATATAAACACGTCCCAATCGGCTTGGTTTTCGAGATACAGGATGTAAAAAATACATTTTTTTCAAGACTTTTTGGAGTAAACTTCGACATTTTCGACAATAATCAGTTCAAATCAGACAAGTACAATCCATTCAATAGTACACACGATAGAAAATAATTCATTATTGAAATAATTCACAGGGTCGTCCTTTTTTCAGAGCCAAGACTTGTTCAACCCTTCTGCCACCAGTAAGAGAAGAATAATCAATGATGTTTGATCATCATTTCGTTTTCTTGAAGTTTTTCATTTACTTGTACAGTTCAGAAGCTATAACGAAAATATTAATGCAAACATTTTCCAGTGTCCCATAATATTAGAAAATTGAAAATAAAACATTCTCAATTATTGTGAATTGGAAGAAATATTTTTTCAGAATTAGAAAAATCTACGATGAATGAAAATTATAAAATAAGAAATATAAATACAAGCTTTTATACAAACGCACTAAAAATTGAAAAAATATTTCATTCATTGTTTGATCTGGGTTATTCTGTGAGTAACAAATTCAAAAGCTTCCGCGGATACAAAATAAATAATCTTGTACAGAAAGATATTTAATCTAATACCCACAGAAAAGTAGGACCCTGTGAATTATTTAAGAAATATATTATTTTGTATCGTGTTTACTATTGAATTGTACTCGCCTAATTTGAACTGAATATTGTCGAAAATCTCGAAGTCTACTCCAATTAATATTGAAAAAAAAATTATTTTTATCGCCCAGTATTTCGAAAACCAACTACTAAGCCATTTAGGACATAGGTTAAAGTGAACTTTTCATCCTGAAAACTATCAAACAATCACCCTTCGAAATTTGTGAAAATGTTCGCATTAATTTTCATTGTAGCTCCTGAACCGTACAAGTAGATGAAAAACTTTAAGAAAATGAAAAGAAACAAAATTGATCATTCTTGTCTCATAATAATATGTCAGTGAACGCGGAAAAAAATTCTGAACGGTTGAACAAGGCTTGACTCTGAAAAAACGAGGACCCTGTGAATTATTTGATTATTGTCGAAAATGTTGAAGTTAACTCCAAAAAATCTTGATAAAAATTTATATTCATCACCTTGTATCTCGAAAACCAAGCCGTTTGGGACTATGTTTATATGAACTTTTTTGCCCTGAAAACTTTCAAAGAATCACCTCCCGAAATTTGTCAACGTACTTAATCAATAACACCTTCTATATATTGCATTCTGACGACTCTCAAACTTCTTTGGAGTGCCTAACTTTCTCTGTACTCGAATAGGTACTACTCTTTGCTGAAAGTTTTGACTAATTACTTTGACATTGTCGTCATTCAGACTGCCTATATATAGGTCCGTACTTTATTCTAGAAAACATTTCCCTGTTCGATAGTTTCCTTCCTATTGATCACCAGGCAATTTCAAAAGCTTTGTCTAGTGAAATTTTTGTTCCTTCATACAGTGGATCCTTGATGTCCGTTCGTTAAAACCAATCACGAATCGGTCCATCAACATCTGAAGTTCACTTTGAAAGTCACATTCGAGTGCTAAACTCTTAAAACGTGTTAACCAATCCCTAATTGACTCATTCCGATTTTTTATGTACTATAGAAACATTGTCGTTTGGCAAAACTGCATTCGAACAAAGTGAAATGTTCATCAAATGATGTGCTGAGTCTCTTGAACATCTTGTCTTCTGGAGGAATGGGAATGCACATATTCTCAAGTAATTTATACGTTTCCCGTTTCCTCGTCGCAAGATACTAATGGAATTAACTTATTTTTATTTACATCTTTAATATGTTCTGCTCCAGTCCAGTTGAAAATATTTTCCTGTCGAACACTTGAAACTTTAAAATTCCCAATTGCCTCAAGGGTCCATTTGATCAACTCTCTGCCATTGTGGGTTCTTCAAATTATCCTCGTCGCTAATTAGTTTTTTATATATTCAAACATGATATGCAATTGAACTTTTAAACCGTTTAATTTTCAATTTGACATTACATTACAATTGTCACCCCATTCCGAGATCACGATAGTGTCCTCCATTCAATACAAGGTTAAGCAACATTAAACTAGGGAATAAATGAGCTAATATAAATGTATATATATATATATAACAAGGAACTATAGTGAATGTTTCAATCTCGCACGTGATGTTTATGCCTAAGGGCTCGTGGAGAACAAGGGCCATTAATCATTAATTAAGTGATAAAATATCACTTCCTGCGGCATATTCGCTATTTTTGCACTTCCCAATATTATAAATTTCAACAATAATACAATTAATTATTTTGATGAGTTATATAAACATGGTACTTAAAAAACGTCATAGCAACTGTGTCAACAAAATTTTTCAATTCAGTGTCATTTCAATTAATGTTGACATTCAAACGATTCTTGATTTTTGTCCTAGTTATTAATAGTGTAGCTGCGGTAAAGTTTAATTTTTTACTATATGTCCCTAGGGATTTGAAATGAAACTTTATCACCCTAGGGACTGGAAGATACATTTTAGTCACTTAAGCTTTAATTGTAATAGGTTATAGGTATGGATAGATGACATGAGATATTTTTGTTCAGAATACCAGTTGCGATGATAGATTTGTTTCTTTTCCAATTGTGTTCTGTGTGTATGTTTCTCCTGTCATTGGTCCATGTCAATTTTGACTTTGAGCTTTCTTGGCAGATGATATTTCTTTTCCAATTCCAATTCCATTAATGTCATTCTTTCTTCGCACGTTGTCATTTCATCCACTTGTTGATACTGATGTTAATTTTCTTAAATTTAAGTAACAGGGATATAAGCTCTAAGCCTTCTTATTATTTCTGTTTATGATACCATTAATATAATGGGATACAGGCTCCTCCTCCCTTATTTCAATTTATTTTTAAATTTTTAAAAAAATACATCATGCCTTTTGTGCCCACATTAGTGGGAACATGTGGTGACACATTTTACGTATGTCAAGCTGGCACAGCCGTTTCAGCACAATCCAAAAAAACAAGTGCAGTATTTTCTAACTAATTAATAACTATTTTCTAACACAACTTTCAATTTTCTAACTCAAGCCGTTCCGGAAAAAAAGGGTTGTGCTAGCTTAACGCTTAAGCTGGCACAGCCATCCCGTAACTTTTTTCCTGCTGAAAATTTTTTAAGGATTCAAACGCTAGAAAGTCCAACTTTGTGTTGCCAGGTTATACTAGTTTTTTATTAAATGCACAACTTTTTCAAGAGAAACCCAATACCGATATCACTAAGAATATATATACGGAACCATTTAGTAGTATTGATAGTTCAGAGCACATTCTACCGTAATATTCAATTTGTTCGGAGGGTATACAGGGTGGTCAGAGAAATAATATGATTTTCACATTTTATACAAGAACTGATCGTTTATTTATATGAAATATATTTAAAAATTGTATTAGAGGATACAAACTGATTTTTTATGACACACTCAGTGGGTCATACCAAAATTATACAATTTTCAAAATGGTTAGATTAGGAACTGACGATGATATGGCTAGATATTCGAGTTATTGGTCGAGAAAAATGTATAATCAATACTGGTTCGTTACAATCCAATGAAACAAAAAAAAAGGATTCGTCTAAAATTAAAACACTGATTAACATCTGCCCAATGAACCAATACTGTTGATAACACACTGTATGCGATAATGTATATGTGCGTGCACTGTTGATAGGGGGTATTGACGGTGCCATGTATGATGTAGATCATGGATTTTCCGAATCTATACTCAAATTATGCATTCGAGAACACTTCGAAGACTGGCAAGGCAACATGAAGATAAGATAAATCACTGGCATCACCTCCGCCGAAATTTTAGTTGCAACCTCAACAACGAGACGACTGTAAATCTTGAGTTATCTCACTATCAAAATAAAAAGAACGGACTCGGCTGTGTCATAAATAAAATCACGATTTAATATTCATGAGTCATTGTCCCTCCTAAACGGAGTTGAGAAGGAGGTACGAACTGCAGACATTGCCGTGCGGGCGAGATTTCGATACTGGCAAATACAGAGTGTGAGGGAAGCAACGACACCAAACAGTTCTGTAGTTCAGTATGTGATTTTTGAGAAACATCAATCAACAAAACTTGCTTTTGTCAAGAGCAGTTATCGGTGTTGACTCGACTTCAAATCCTGTTGTTTTCATCTTCAGATCCACACTTACTGGTATCACACTTTAAAAGGTAAGACCTCGTCATTCATAAGCTCGCATAAGCCTCCTGAAGACTTTTCAGGGTTGCTCGTAAGTGTGCGGCTGGATAACGGAAAGAACAAATTTTAGAACGAATTTTTGTTATTTCGGCAAGTTTTCAGACTGGCAACAAAGGGGTTATTAATTTTTTTTTATTATTTTCATTGTGTATTTAAAAAAAATCCTTTATATGCTTGGCCAAATGGCATAAAGTTTATAACCTCTCGTAAATGAAAGGAAAGTAAAGTTAGTGCATATTCTGAGTTTGAAACGATGTAGATGGTTTCATAAATAAAATAAATACATTTTCAGAATAAAAATATTTTTAGTCATTCATTCATTTAAAGAATTGTAGAATTATTCAAACAATCTTACACGTAGGAAATTGTTTCGTGCAAAGCCTAGAATTCGTGCCTGAAAAAAAATTCATAAACACCTCCAAACTTCACATCTGCCTAATCCTTTTATCAACAAAAATTTATTTAATTATATTCGTGCCTTTATGAATTTATCATCAACCGCATTAGAATATCAAAAAATAACAACAGAAAAGGACACGCATGGCAAGCCTCCTATATTTCAAGTGCGTGTCAGGTGACTCAGGTGTTCCTTTTTTGTTTTTGTCGTCGGTTATATAGGGTTGACGTGGGTTGGGAGTTCCCAGTTTTATACCTATACATAAACAGACACCGGTTTCTCGTTACCTGTGTTTGTTAGGATACAGAAATATATGTCTCCCTTGCTATACACCACCTGCCGGAAGACTGCAAATTCGTCTAGTTTCTTCTAAGGAATGTATCAAATGAAAAAAGTCGCACGTAATCCGAATGCAAATTTAAACTGGTTTGAATTTTTTTCCATTGTATCTCTCCTGCACAAAGAAAATAGCAAATCGTAAATTCGAATTTAACAAATTAATCTGAATGAACTGTACATGTCGTTAACTTGTTTGTATTTGAGAAGTATAATTCAATCAACAAATCAATGTATCACTATCTTACTATCATTAACGTAAATCCAAAGTGAAAGAAGGCAACTTAATCACTTACATTTCGGATGTCCATCGTCGCAATGGTTAAAAGATTATTTCTATCTCTTTAAATTTTTCACATAGTTTCAATTGATTGAATCCGCAATCATCTTCAGGTGAATACTGACAAATAATAAAGGAAGCTATAGGTCTGTCGGTGTGGTGTACTTATGGTATAACTGCGCGCGATCTTGTGGTGCGCGTTGTTTTGCGTTTATTCTCCCTCCAAAATGGTCCATGGACGGTCTTCGATATAGGCAGTTTCTATAAATTTGCCTCTCACTTAATGTTCCTCTCTATGAAGGACACTTGCTTCGTCGCAAAGAATTCGATGGGGCATGATCAGCATTTTCCATTTTCCAAGTTTTTTCCATCAGGTAATTTAATGATCGAATTGAATCACGAAAATATTTTATTTGGTATAAAATGAGGGGAATTTGCAGTTGTCATTATTACGGGACTGCGAGCATCTAACTATAGCAGTTGCTCGTTTCCCCCGAATTGGTATAATCCTAATACCTACCTTAACGTGCTTACATACCCACTTGACTTATGGAATAATAATGAATAAATGAACAAATTCAACATTTTCATTTTGGCAGAAAAAAATTCAGGTTCAAGTAAAAGATATGTCTCAAAACTTTGATACTTTAACTATATACAGTTTTCTTTCTGATTATATCGTCTCCCTTGTCACGTAAGGGCGTATCTGATTCTGACTATTTTAAATGAAAGAACGAATACGGAAATGGATGACTAAGTGATCTTCTCGGTGATCGCTAATGTCGGAGCGTTGCGCCGTGGTAAGGCGTTCTATGTTCGAGCCCCAGTCGAAGCCGAGATTTTTTTAATTTAATTTGACCATTGAATCATTAAAATCTCGTGACTACAGTAGGGTGAGTCCTGAACGATTCATTGTTGCGTTCAAATTAACAGTGCTGCTCCTAAGGTGGCTAATAATCACAGCACTTGATGCCACCATAATCACCTAATAAAAAAAAATAATTTCTATTTTATAACATTTCAATATGTTACTTATTTTACGTCTGATAATAAAACAATAAGTACTCAACGCTGATGCGTAATATAATAATAATAATAATAATTAACTTTATTCATTGTAGGAAAATACAAATAGGAAATGAAAATATATACATATACATGGAGTGAACAAAGTGATTAAAGGGTAAGTGCAAGGCACTTGTTTCCCATAAAATTAATATTAACAGACAAATAATAATAAATACGTAGCAAATATAAAGTAGATGTAAAGCTATAAACGCTATAAAGTGTAATAATGTGATAATGTTTAAAACAATAAAAATAAAAATATTAAAAATATTAAATGTGGACTGAAAATGGACTAAAAATATATATACATAAAAATTATAGAATGTTAAAATTTAAGAGAATATAAATGTAAAACTATAAAATATAATATATAAGGTCAGCTAAAATGCCATAAAAAGTACACAAATCACTGATACATTAAAGTATAACACAATAAAATAAAATGGTTATATATTCCATTAGGGTTCAAATATTTGGGAAAACAATTTTCTTTCATTTTCATGTATAAACTTCTTTATCTTTTTTTTGAAATTATGTTTGTTCTTACATTTTTTTATTTCTTCAGGCAGAGTATTATAAATTTTTATTGAAATGTAAGAGTATGATCTTTGAGTTTTGGATTTTGTAATATTTTTGTAATATAACTTTACATTAGAAATAGCAAAGTCAAAGTATGAATTTTGTAAAAGACATAGGATAATGATCTGAAAAATTCTTGAATCTCTGACAGTCAAACTACAGATGTTTCTCCTCCGCAGAATGTAAACTTCATACAGGGTGGCCCACAAGGTTTTGGAAAGGGAATATCTGGGAATTCGAGAGTAGTGGGAATCGAAATTTTGGGGTTGTAAATTAAAGCAATTTGTGCAGCTTTTCTTGATGTTATATGTTACCCAATGAGCTTTTTGTTCTCGGTCACGTGACATCAGTTCCAAATTATTAATGGGACAATATCCCATGACGTTTTTTAATGAAATATGGATGATTATTATAACTTGGCCTTGTTTTAATCATCACAAATGTATGTTTGTCCAAATATTCAGGGTGACCCTAAACCTGAATAATTTGGCAATTGCTCGTCGACAAAGGATATATAGGTACCTGTAGTTTTTAAACTAATTATTTTGGACCATGAGTGTTTATTGGAATCATTTCATCGGGAGATCATAGAAGTGCCAAAATATACAAGTTGTCCCATTAATAATTTTGAATCTGATGTCACTGGGAAACATAATATCAGAAAAAGCTGCACCAATTGCTTCAATTTACAACCCCAAAATTTCAATTCTTTACTACTCTCGAATTACGAGATAATCCTTGGCCAAAACCTCGTGGGCCACCCTGCATATTAACCTCATCGGTCACCAATATTTCCGTAACATCCGTCCATTTCATAACACTGCCCCGTTCAACCTCTCCAATTATTGTCAAAAATCCAAGGTTCTTCAAAAACGAATCATATGTTAGAGCTAGGAGGTAATGTAGAGTTATCCTCGAGCAGAAATCGCAATGGTATTCGCCGTGAATCTCTTTCACTTTCGCCAAGAATAGTTTCAAAAGAATAGTTTCAAACTTCCATGAAGATCATAATGTAGTTAGAGAATATATCAACATTGCAGGGAATATGAATTTTTTATTTTGGCAAAACTGAAGCAAAATAAATTCAGATACAAGTGCAACTATTGTCACAAACAAGGTCACAGGGTGTCGGAATGCCGTGAAAGATCAGCAGATAGACAAGGTACATCAAATATGGATGAATAGAAGAAATATACGTTACCGGTCCAAAATTGAGATGACACCAAGAAAATGGCGGAATCGCGAGTATTCCAATGGCTTTCAGTGCAGACACCACTTACAAGACTAATGTATGCAATCTCACTCATGTTTGAGGATATACCACAATTTTCAAATTAAATGCATGTCACTGGTCAAACACTACATCTACCAATGAGTAAAACCAATGAAATTATTTGAAAAGGTACCATTATTAAACTGTTTCCAAAGGTACTGGAATTAGAGGTATGCAATTTACAATCCAAAAGTTAAGACCAATTTATCAATTTCGATAAAGTCGTACGAAGTTCCCAACATCATATTTTCAAAAACCACTGAGAATATTAAGAATGACAATGGTGAACTCATCACGAGAGCAAAATAAGTGCTCTTCGTGGAACAAACACATTTGAGCGCTCTGTGTTAACCACTACGAGTCCGTTAGGGGGAGTCGTGTTACAAAGTGGTGTTTAGCGTATGCCAAGCATATCAAACAATAATTCATTGGATAAAAATCCGACGGATACCGATCGGCATACTTGTCACGTGGGTCCTAAGAGTCACCATATGCCCTCAAATATGTTTGTTCCACGGGAGGGCGCTAATTTTGCTTGTTTATTGAGCATTATATTCATAACTGCCAAAGCGTCACGTGAAATAATAATAATTGTCCCCCTATACCAGCACAGCCTATGTCTACTAGCGTTTATGAGTATTATTATTATTGCGATTGTCAAAAACAAGCTTTGTTGCTTTAGCGCGTGTGTAATTTCCAAAAGCTACATGATTTGTTTGTGGGAAGAGGTACACATTCTTCCGATATATTCCAATCAGAACTTAAAAAACAAATTTGAAATTCATGAAAAGTATAAACTGTGTTGCTATAAAACATGAGTTTTCGAAAAATTCCAACAATAAAAAACCGAAGTATCTCGTCATTAGGCCCCGCACGATCTTTCATCATTTATGAGAGAAATCAGAAATTCATTGCGTAACCACGTGCAAACACAGCTAAATATTTACTTTTCATTTGCAAAGGTTACTGAAGTCATGAGGATACATCTACAAGATGATTATTTTCGTCACAATACCATTGTTGTGGCACCCACGACTTGTTTGTTATTGAAAAATGAGAACTCTTGCATCCTTGGGTTATATGCATGCAGTTTTTCAATAGTATCATTAGCGGTTTGATGATAAGTAGTATGTAAACCGTTTAGATTTTCACAGCATATACGAAATGTTTTAAACTTTTACTTCAACACAATTTTGTATGATGTAGGAATAGATATGTATCTGAAATTGATCATTTTTGGATATGTCAATTTTTGAGTAATACATATTCAAGACTCGAGTCCCATTTCGGGGGTAGGTATATATAAGATTTTTCAATTATATATTTGATCGCATAAAATAATATATTTGAATGTTGCAACTTCTGCAAATAGTATTATAATACTCGAATTTCGAATTTCTGAGAGTATCATGGGCGCCGCCAGTAATTTTTTTTTAAAGCCTTGCATTAAATTAAAACAAGATTCTCTTAACCAATTCCCTCTAACAGTATGGTTTAAAAGAGACAAGAAAAGGATATGTTATAGGTTAAGTAGGTTAGTTGATAAGTATAAAAACCACTTTAAAAAATTAGTTTTTCTAAAAAGACAAAAAAACTAAATTTTTTGGCAGTTGAAAAGGAAACAAATTTCGCGATAAAATTTGATTACACTTACGTATGTACATTCATACTAACTCAATAACTCTAACAATATTCGTATACAGGGTGAACTAAGACCAATTACCAAAAATTATACAGTGTGCCCTACCTACCAAAAGACATGTGTACAGTCAGAGTTTTCCTTCGTTCCTCTTTCATCAAATATGGGATTGAAGCTGGTGATTCAATATTAAGTTTTAGCATGCCCCCAATAGAAAATTGCAACAATGAATGATTTCTTTAGACCATTGTACAGCACAATACAAAAGTTAAATCAAATATCTGAGATCTAGTACATAGAACTGTCAACCAAATCGAGCAGAAACCCGCACCGTCGTAGAAAGTGAGCGCCAACACAGCATCACAAATGAGGTGTCAGGAACGAGAGCTCCGTTTCAGTTGATACGTTAAGAGAAGTACTTCGACCAAGCCACTGAAGATGGCCAACCGCAGTTGCAGTCGAAACGTTTGGAGATATCAACCAAAGAACCAACAGCAAAACCCGGAAACCGTATATATAACTGCCTCATACTCTACCTTGTGGTGTTATTGACTAGTTCTAGCTACTTTATAGTGGAATTGCTTCATTAGAGGAAGTCATCAAAGAAATTGAGTTGTCGACTTGAAAAGGACGTAGGCGGCAGCATTATTGTCTGTGATGACCTTCCTTGCGACGCATGAAGGACAACAATCGAGAAACAGGTCTACAGATGGTCACCCCGTCTGACTCAGAATAATTTCTGCTGATAGATTAAATGAACTACTTGCAATAAAGTCCTCCTTGGGGATATTCACACGTATCTGTTCTGTAGTTCAATGTCCGTCGCAGTATTTGCCTACTTCAGATATCTTATAGGGGTAAGATGGCATGGTCACCTGCAATTATTCAATTTTCGTCTTCCAAAACAATTGAAGAATGAATGTGTCGAATAAAAAAAATCAGAAATCTACACTTTTCATTGATTGCATCACATCAAGTTAACTTAAATTTTTATCCGTCACTGTAAGAAAGTTGAATTTTACCGGCTAGCCGAGAAAATAAATTTTACATCTCCTCGCTAGGTGGCGACGCCATTAAACGTCAGTATAAAAATAAATTGTTAGTAGTTATCAATGTCTGCAAATTCATTAAATTATAAGTTGTCATATTTGATGTTTGTTTGAGGTTAATGTGTCAGCCCGCTGCCAAAAATGTAATGATTTAATAACGTACGCTCTCTAGGGTTTTTGGCACTTATGAATAGAATGAATACGCTAAACACCACTTAGTAACACCACGAGTCCGATAGGGAGGGTGGTGTTACGAAGTGGTGTTTAACGTATGCCAAGCATACCAATAGCTATTTGTATTACTAGGGAGGAAAGTGCCACGCGAAGCGGAGGGCAGTAAACATCCAAGGGAGAAAAAGGCACTTTAGTTCCCATGTGATACATATGATTTTTCCTCCTCCAACTTAATGAACCTTTTTTTATTTAAAACGCATCTCAACTGCTTTTGTCTAAAACGGACCTATACTTGCATGATGGAAAGTATAGACAATACAGCCATGTCCATCTGAGAATCTGTGGTGGTGCAATGGCTAGCGTCTTGCTTCCCGGTTTTTTGCTGCAGCCTTTTCCGGGATTCAACTTTGAAACAACCAGCCTCATAATCTGCAAAGAGCATTATCTACATTGAATAAAATTCAACAACACGCATGAGCTTTGCAGGAGGCGTGTATCATGCCGAGCTACAACCGTGATATAATGAAATGTCCGGCCAGCGTTACCACCAGCGCGTGCGGACTACAGCGCTCTCTCGCGGGGGTGTCTATGTTCGCTTAGCAAGGCGCTCTTTTGCTACCCTGACCGGAGCAAAAGAGATGCTACCATTGCGCTTATCTTCCCGTCCTTCCCCTAACCCCCTGGGTTATGTAGAACGTGAACGATGTATTATTATATATACATGTCATTATTCATGAAATGTTAAAACTAACTAACGAACAAAAACCTTTTTTGTTAGTTAGTTAGTTAGTTAGTCTTGGGCTTGTAATCCGAAGGTCCCGGGTTCAGCTCCTGGCAACTGCAACTTTTTTTTTAAGAACGTTATTTTACTTTTTTCTTGTTAGTGATTTGAATTATTGGTCATTCCAATAGCTTATACATTTCGGATTGCTATTGAGTGATTTTCTCATAAGTAATGTTATGTGCCTATAAGAGCTGCGCTTGTAGAAACAATAATGTTTGTATTTCGAGCACAAAGTCTCATTGTCGTTCTCCAAAGATTAATCTTTTTGTCGAGCGACAATCAATCACTTTGCGCTCTAAATACACAAATAGCTATTAAAGAACTAAAGTAGAAGTAACATTCATGTTTGATTTTTACCAGAATACAGGATATATAAAATGTTCTACAAATTACGGAAACAATGTGATTATAACAGATTCACAAGTTTCATCGTTTACAACTTACTTGAAATGAGGGGGAGAAAAAGTACTTTTCCTTCCTAGGGGGGAAAAGTGTAAGTTTCCTCACTGGTTTGAGAAGGAAAGTGTACTTTTTATAGAGGTAGGAGGAAAACAATGTTTCATCGAAAAAAATCCGACGGAAACCGATCGGCATACGTGTCGCGTGGGTCCTAAGAGTCACCATATGCTCTCAAATGTGTTTGTTCTTCGGGATAGCGCTAATTTTGCTTGTTTGTTGATTCAAAATCCTACAGAGCATACCATATAAAATCATTAATTACACTTTTTAGCAGCGGGCCAACTGCCTATGTAGGATAAAAAATTATTTTTTCTACATTCATGCAAAAAGCAAGACTTTATTGAACTAGATTTAGTGGAAAAAGAATTTCTTTATTGCACTAGTGCAATAAAGTTTTTATTGCACTCATCTGTCATTTTACTTCAACGTGCTGTCATCATGACAAATACAAACGTTCAAATCCACTACATATTTAGCAGATATTCTGTGAGATTGGCAATACGTTTTGAACAGTTACATATTTTATATTATTTTGTATTAATGTTAGTAGCCAGAGTTAAACAAACAATGCCTTCCCGACAATAACTCCATAATCAAAACTGGTCCGCTTTGTTCTACCTACATAGAGGAAACTGTCTGTACTATGACCACACCTAGTGATAACATACGCCCTCACAGCTACTACAATTTTGATTTTTATAATGCAACTGTGGTTATAGAAACGTCAGTCAAAAATTAATTCTGACAATTACAGAATTGAAAGTTTTAAAATGAGTATTATTAATGGAAAAATAGATAACAGTTATCTGTTTCAATGCAAATCGATGGTAATAATTAAGTTGCGCTTTTCATTTTCCAACACCTAGTGCCGCACCTTATTAAAACATTTTTCACTTTTTGCATGAACGTAGAAAAAATGTTGTATGCAACTCGTGCAAAAATAGTTTATTGTACTCGACGTGCTGTCCAACTCGGCCTAACGACCTCGTCGGACAATTTCACGTCGAGTGCAATTTGTCAAAAAAATTGTCAAAATTGTTTTTTTCCGTTAACCAGCTGTCGTCCCCTTACGAACGGCAGCCCTCAAAAGTCGAAACTTGTGCGAGCCAATAAGCAATAAACACTTACTTTTTGCACTTGTTGCATAAATAACTATTTAAACCCCGCCAGTAAAGTGAATTTTCATGCCTCAAGAAGATCACTTTACCGCCTAGGTATACAATATACTATTCCATTTTTACCAATTTTCCTAGATTCAAGAAATGGGCAGAAGGTAACTCTGGTTTTTGCTAAAATTAAGATTTCTTTTCGGTACATGAGATCATGTTTGTTCACCTCAAATCTACCACCGAAAGCTCTCGTTAATAATATTTCAGTTCCGGTTATATCTGATAATCTTCAACCCCAAACTGACACTTGAACTTTCCTACCTAATTTCGATACAATTAACACTTGATGTTCCTGATTCATCATAACCGAGATCATAACTCATTGTTGGATATTATGGCTGCGGAGGAGTTCAGCTTATAAGCCTAATTTGAATATTATTTTTTTAAACAATGATGCATCCCAATTCGTCATTCGGTACACATTCCAACCTTTGGCCTCGACCAATTGTGCCATATTTATAGCGTGATCTAATTTCTAATTGTCAGATATTAGCACTAACTGTAAATAATTTACAATGCCATTCATGAATTATGACAGTACTCAAATAAATGACCTAAGTATAAAGTTAAGAAAAAAAACTATGAATTCATAGGTCAATTGAAAAAAAAATAATGCAAATCAGGCAGACTTTATCAGACGACAAAATTAATGCTCCAATCAATAAAATTCATATAGATTGAATATAACGATTTTTCTTAGGAACACTTCAACAATTGTTGATCATTTATATACGGCCCATGCCTTCTATCAATTGATGTGAATAGAATACAAAAGGTTCAAAATTCATGCTGTCGCTTGATATACGGTATCAGAAAGTTCGATTCCATCTCAGAAAAGTTCAAAGAAACGAAATGGCTGAATATGAAAAACCGGAGACTTCACCACCTCGGCAACTTTGTATTCAAACTAATACATTCACCCCACTCAACTACTTTGCAGAATAAGTTTATTCCACGTTGCAACGTACACTCCAGAAATATTAGGTTTACGAATAAGTTTACAATGCCCCATCATCGCACTGCCATGTTTAAGAGATCGTTCACATTCAACTCAATAGTTTTTTTCAACAATCTTCCTGAGCAATTGAGAATTCTCAATATTAACAAATTCAAATATAAATACAAACAAATTCTTTTTAATGAACAATAATGAATAAATAACTTTATCACCCACGCCAATGGAGGAATTTTCCAAAGATAACCCTGACTACAATAGTGTTCATAATGATATCATGGATAGATAGGCAATATAATCAAATTGAATATGTACTCTGACTATTTGTGAATCTATGGTCCAAATTTGGTTGAGTTTGAGTAGCTATAAGCTAGACTTCGCCAAAATTATGGACCATCTTATGTCATTTGTTGATATTTTCCCTCTCTTTTGTATTAATAAAGCCGATTTATTATTATTATTATTATTATTATTATTTCTGCTTGCATTTGTTTATTAAAAATAAAACACAAACATTATCATTAGTCTCCCATTATAATCCAGTAACGATAGACAAACTCGAGCTAAAAGTGAAGAATGAATTGTAGCACTCTGAAACTCGGCACATGACATCTCGACATCATGTATTATTAGAAAAAAAATTGTTTACCAAAAAATCAGGGGTGAAACCTAAAAAAATTTTCATTTAAAAAAATATATATATTTTTTGTTATTATTTCAGAAAATATAAGATTTATCAAAAAACGATTTCAATAGGTTGTGAGAAAATTCAATTCTCTACAAGAATGTTTACCTCATGAAATACTCTCGTTTTCTCAGTAAACGTGGTTTAACGCCGACGTCACATTTCATGCTCGCGCTAACGGCCACTGCAAGTTCAGACAGGGCCGAAAATTGGATTTGTCGTAACTTTGCTAAAAATAATAGTAGAAGGAAAAGAAAAAGTGCATATCGTTCCTGAAGACTTCTACTTCCTCATGCAAATATAACATGTGAGTATCTGAGTACCCAAAATGTGTTTTGTCCCACTTCACATAACCCTTCTACGGTATTGCCGGAGGATTGAAAGTCATGGATATTTTAGTTGATATGAAATAATTATACTGGAGCAGGAATCAGTACCCTCTTTGGACCATATCGAGGACCATATGCAACGATTTAAGGCTACTGCCTTAGTATTCAACTCACCCATAATCCCGTCAATTTCTTCAGTAAGTAAATGTTGAAAACAATCGCTCCTACACATTCTACATAAAAAATGAAGTATATGATTTCAAGCTTGAGGTTTGCACTTCACAATAGTGTTATTAAATATATATATATATATATGCAGGATGTGAATAAGCGATTATTTTCAACATTTAGTGAAGAGAATGACGAGTTTATGGGTAAGTTGGAAATGAGGCATATATAAATTGGGCCTGTCACACTGCTTTAAAATTGTTGCATATAGTCCAAAGAGGGTATGGGTTGCTGACTCTGTATAATAATTCCATATTAACTAAATTATTCATAATTTTCGGGTAATCCGCAAACATCTCCGTGAAATGCGACAAAACACATTTTAGACACTCAAATACTCTCATATTATCTGCATGAGAAGGTAGGAGTCTTCAGAAACGATATGAACTCTTTCTTTTCTTTCTCCGATCATTTTTAGTAGAGTTATGGCCAATCAAATATTCGGCTCCGTCAGAACTTTCAGCGGCGGGTAAGGGTGAATCTGAAATTTCATGTTGGCGTTCAATCACGTTTTCTGAGAAAACGAGCGCATTGCATAAGAAATTACTAGGAATAATTTTTATAGAAAATTGAATTATTTTTCACCTTGTTGAGTTGTTTTTCCGATGAATCATATACTTTCCAAGTTTACAGCAAAAATCTGTTTATATGTAAATGTTTATTGTAAATGAAACAAAAAATATGTTCTACCCCTAGAATTTTGGTAAACAATTTTTTTTTTCGTGTTTATCATGGTTCCATCTACTAGCATACCAAGTTTGGTGGTGCTACAATCGATTCTTGTCTCAAAACCCAATCGTACTGGATTATTACGTATATCTCATTGACTACTCCTTAGTAAAAATTAAAATTCTAGAATTAGACCGATTGCTCAATCTAGCACTATAAAAGGATGTCTAATTCAAGTAATTTCCTTCGACTCAAATAATCAAAAGGGATTATGGTCTCAAACAACTTGTTTTCATTTCAACCAAATTCAAGCCATTTCCATTGAAAGTGGAATGTTGAATAAACTATATACCGCTTCGGAATAGTTTAATTTCAATATGGAATCCATACTACACTATTTTTATTGAAATAGAAATTTTAGAGAAAATTAACTACTTCAATGAATTGACGGAGAACATTGAGAGGAAGATAAACAGTCCCATCAGATAGATGAACATGAATTAACTCTTCCCGGGGTCTCTGCGAACGAAGAGTTCTTCTTTTTGAGTTTTGGGTACTATCGTTCATTGGGTGATTCAGGATAACTCTAATGTTGTTTGACCTATCCTTGCACTGACGAGTGGGAAACTAACCGTGAAACATGTCATGTCTGCAGGTGGTCATTCCCAACCAATGGGGGATAATTATTAATATTCAGTGCCTAATTGCAATAAGCACTTGCAATCATTGTGTCCTCTTGGAGGAGCATCATTGCACAAATGGGTGTCAGATGTAATTCAATGTTTGTAGGTTTTGTTCTGACAGATATTTGCCTCATATTTCATACTTTGTGGGATAGTGTGTAGAGAAGGGGAATTTTTCGTTTCATTCAAATAGATAAACAGATGAATTTATTCATCTGTGAAGCTTCACACAATACAGCTCAATATAGGTGGTATGCTAGTTAAGTAGCACTGCTAAACAAATACAAAAGTGCCCCATCTTCTTCTGCTATCACAAGGTGTTCTTGTTTATAGCAGCCCTTCAAGCCTCAATTCCTTCAGGAATTTCAGGATTTTGAGGGGGTCTACTTGTGGTATTTATCTCACAGTCAGCTGGTGTGATCTCAGTATATTCAATATTTCACGATGTACAGCGTAACACTCCGTCAATATATGGTGGGGTGTTTCTGGATGTTCCACACAGAATCTGCAGGTGCTGTCCTCCTCTAAGCCTAGCTTCCTCAGGTGTTCTTTGAGTCTGCAATGCCCCGTTAGAAATCCCGTGATTGTCTTTAGACTAGTTTCGCTGAGGTTAATCAGTGTATTCGATCTTGCTCGGTTGAAATTGCCGAGGAGATCTTTGGCCTGCCTCAGCCCTGGAAGTCTTAGCCAGTGTGTTGCTCTCATTGCTTCATTGAGTTCTTCTCGGAAGTAAGATTTTCCAAGTCCGCAGAATGGTTCTGGCGCGATCAGTGGCGTTGCTGCGCCTTTCCGTGCTAGGATGTCTGCCTGTTCATTGCCCTCCACTCCGACGTGCCCCGGCACCTAGAGGAGGGTCAACTTGTTGTTCCTGCCTAGATCATTAAGTTTGTCTAGGCATTCCCAAACCATCTTCGAGTTGATGTTAGAAGAGCTCAACGCTTTGATGGCTGCTTGGCTATCGGAGAGGATCACAATTTCCTTGTTCCGGTATTTCCTGTTGAGGTTGAACTGACTGCACCTTTCTATAGCGTGAATTTCCGCATGAAAAATGCTGGGGAACTGGCCCATGGGTTCAGAGTATTTGGTGTGAGGCACAAAGACTCCTGCTCCAGTCTCCCCGTCCGTGTACCGTGTTATGATTCTTCCCCAGTGCTCGAATGGATTCCATGTTCCATTCTCGCTTGGTGTTTAGTTCCGTTCAAAAAAATTCATCGAAACTAAATATCCTGGTAATTTCGTCAGTTGGGAGATCGGCAAGGTGTGCACAGTCGGTTGGGGTTGAGCCCTTCACACCGTGTGCTGTCCCTTTGAGTCCGACTTAGCCAACCTGAGGTTTGCTTCCCAAGCAGTTCTCCTCACCATGATATGGAGAGGAGTGCGGTCCAGAATGACCTCTATTGCTGCTGTTGGAGTCGACCTCATTGCTCGTGTTATACAAAGACATGCTAGTCTTTACACTTTCTCGAAGATCTTCTTTGTTGTGGCGAGCTCGGTTCTGCCGTGCCACACTACTGCCCCGTAGGTGATCATAGGTCTCACTATCATGGTGTACATCCATCGCATTACTGATGGGTTACAGCCCCATGTTTTTCCTGCAATGTTTCTGCACACCATCAGTGATGATTTTGCCTTATTAGCGATCTTTTCTACGTGTCTGTTCCAGAGTATTTTTGAGGCTGGAGTAAGTCCTAGATACTTCACCTCTTGCTGCCATTCTAAGTCTGCTCCGTCGGGGCGATCAGTCCTTGGGTGCTGAAACTTTGTTCTTCTGGTGAATGGTACTACTATGGTTTTTGATAAGTTAATTCTCAACTCCACCGAGAGGCACTACCTTCTGGTTGTCTCTAGCTCTCTTTCTATGAGATCGCAGAGGGTTCCTTCGCATTTGCCTTTGGCCATAATGACTGTGTCGTCCGCATATCCAAGGTAAGTCAGTGTTCCGAGACTCCACAGCAGAGGTGATAGTACCCCTCCTTGTGGGCATCCCCTCTTTGTGCTGATCCGAAAGTCGCATAATACAAAACATATAATTTTTAATTGATCCAAGTGGTTTTCCTTTATTTTTATGTTTTAATTATCACACCAAGTCACAAGGAGGATTATTTCAAAGTTTTACAAGCTTGAGTTGTAATATGCGCTCGCTTTCGACAGCAGTCAGTGCTGTCATCTTCACTGCTCTACTTGAACTATATGTTCCCTCTTTCTGTTTGCCTTTTATTCTGCCAGAATGTCTTAATGATTCCATATTTGTTATCAATTAATGGAACACAAATTATTGTATTTGAATTTCATTTATTCCCAGGAAGATGATTGAATAATTTGGCCCGTACGTACAAGGGACAATTTGCATACAAGCAAGTTAAATGTTCTCTTGACAATTATGTTAGACTTATTCATTATCTCATTGAATGATTTTTGACAATTCAATTGTGGGAAATATCGCGGGTTCTGCTAGCTTAGCGCTAAGCTGAATTAAACCACTTAATGAATGTTTATGAAAAATCTGTCACCCCATAGTTTAAGGCTCATTTTAGAATCACGTTCCAAACCATCTCCGGTTGTCCCACATTAGGATTTTTTGACACGTTCTCAAGCATAAGTTCCAATTGTACATGAAAATATTTAAAATCAACCAAACACGTTTGATATCTTTGTATTCCTACGTTTCATTCATTTGCATCATATTTATTGCCAATTCACACCAAAATAAGTATCGAAATCTATCCAACTCCCTCCTATTTTTTA
The DNA here is from genome assembly GCA_958298965.1 of Chrysolina haemoptera. NCBI lineage: Eukaryota > Metazoa > Arthropoda > Insecta > Coleoptera > Chrysomelidae > Chrysolina > Chrysolina haemoptera. The sequence goes on along the minus strand of OY282584.1, from coordinate 39,769,508 downwards.
TACCCCTTTCAGTATTAGTCCTTTTTCTTTTCCACAAATTTCTGGTATAGTGTAGACTCCATAAATTGAAATATATTGTAGCAAAACCAAATGTACTGTAATATATGGTCCCAAACAATTCCCATCTCATCAATTCTTGTTAACTCAACGGCTTTCTTACATGAACAGAATATTCATATTATGTTTTTGATCTATTTGCCGTTCCTAAACTTGTCTTTCGCTGAGAAACATCGCTGTTTATTTTTTCATATTTATTATGTTATTCAATTTTATACGATTTTTCCTCGGATTTCTTTTTTTTTTAGTCACTTATCAAATATAAAAGGTTCGGCATTTATTCGTAGATGGATCTTTTCAGAGAAGACAATTTACTATAGTATGTTTTTCTCATGTTGAGTGAAAATTCTTGAGGAATCAAACTACTGAATTTGCTCTGTCACTGTTCGTAGTGCGTAAAGTGTGTAAAAAAATCAACAGTGCGTAAAAAAAACAATGTTTTTTATTTTCGAAGAAGGCGGTATTTTATGTCATCATTTGATAATACGACGACAATTCGTAACACAAAACCAAAACATTTAATTCAATGATACAATTGCTATTTGCTGTTTATCAATATAATAACTGTCGTAGAAAAAAATTTGTATGATACACTCCACACTTTTTGTACTCGCGTGTTTGTTGATAGTGCACGCTTACACAAAAAAGACCTAGTTCACGAACTTGTATCATAAATAACTATCATTAATTTGTTCTTTTATCGCGAAGAAGACGCACCATTATAAGTATTACTGAATAACCAACAGTTATTGGGTTCAAAATAATATAATTGTTCATATTATGACATTTCGCTTAAATATGTGAATTATTGAGTGACGACCTTTATTAGTTCATGCCAAAAAATCAGCTTTACGACCTCAATTTCTGATTAACTTGACATTTAAACACACTGAACGAAAACTAGATTCAAGTGTTCTTGAAACAAATACAGAGTAATGCCATTTTATGACGAATGGTAGCTGTGAAAAATTCGAAAAAAAACTGTGGAAAGTTTAAATTGTGTTGGAAAATTCGTCGAAATTTGGGGGGACAGCTGTTCGCCGAACGTCAGCTGACCGGATCAGAGCGCCGCAATGATACTGGAACTGCCGGATGGAAGAAACTGTGTTATTTCGAACAGCGGTTTCCAAGATTTTCCGAATATTCCAACAAAATTTAAAATTTCCACAATTTTTTTTTAACTTTTCACACCTGCCATTCGTTATAACATGGCATTATACACCCATCCTTCACGGGAGTGCAAGAGATCAGATTACACTCTGTATGTATGACAGAGTTTATCGGTTCCCAATTATTCTACTAGAAATGGAGTTCTTTTCGGAATTTTCACTCACCATTCAATATTTTTATGAAATAGCCTGTCAAACACATTGATTAAATTTTTCAACCATCTTCCTATTACTTTGCAAAATATTCATAATGAGAATTTGTTCAAGTCAAATATAAAAGGATATACAGTATCAGAAACTTTTCATCTGGGGTATAGACAGAAATCTACGCCAGCAACAAAGAACGCAATGATATGATAATACCATATAGATAAGAGAGACGCACTACTGCGCGACTCTCCTGTTAGCTCGCCTGACGAATTAACAGCTCAGTTGATATCCCTTCCTCGAGCGAGTAGAGGAGAAATTGTAATGCCTCTCAACATAGCAAGCTATTCTTCACGCTCTGATAAAACCACCATACCCCAGATGAAAACTTTCCGATACTGTATGCAAGAACATAGTTTCTATAGCGTCAACATATAATTTTTCATTTGACTCTAATGCATGTATCTGTATTATATTGTTAACTGCCAAATGTATGACTTGACGTGTTCAATATCACGTATATGATCTCAAATAATTCAACAAATGGAATGGATGAATGAAAAAATATTTCTTCATTTGGCGAATTTATTAGCAATGAAACTTTTCAGACTACCCTGTATACTACTGAATGAAGAAACCTTCGGAAACTTTGTTATGTTCAATCCAAATAGTTCCTACTGTGTAAATATATTCAAAACAAGAAGGTAAAACAGGATATTATTTTTTCTGCATTGTCAAGCAGAACGAAAGATTCGGTTATTCAGAACACTTTTCCCAAAGTTGAATGCCATGGAGTATCGTTTCACTCATTCTTCTGGCTGTGTACACCGCATAATCACTCTGATTGCTTCCCCAACTGTACATACTTCCTTCCTAGATCTACCACTGATTCTAGAACTTTTTTTATGTTTAGGTCGTCGACTTTTTCAACGAAACTTTTCACTTAAATGTCGAGAACTCTCAAACAATCAATCAGCCAAATTTAAATCTCGTACCTAACAAAATTGAGATTCAAATGAAACGCATAATGAAAGATTTAATAAGCCGTCTCAAGCAGAAAACAAATGTCTGAAAAACTTCGAACTTGTCGAAAGTTCACTTTAGCAGGTAAACAATCTCCCCGATTTTGTTTGTGAAAATTCTAAAATGAATGAACATTTACGAAGTTGCATATTTCAGAATGAAATTGCAATTACCTAATTCTCTTTTATTCCGGAAAAGCTTTCGCAACTTTGAAATTGAAACATTGAAAAGTGGACTACAGAGCTGCAAGGGCCAAGATTCAAATTTCGTCTACTATCGGAATCGAAATAATACAGAAGTTAGGACTAATCTCATGAGTTTAACTTCATGCAGTTTTTCCTGAAATTCCAATTCCTGGTAAAAAAAATTAAAGGGACTTACACAATCGAATTGTTTCACTATTTGGAGTAGCATCTATTGACCTGAATATTTTAATTTGAAAACATTCCAGAGGTATGAATTTCCATAGCAATTATGCGAACTAGATGCTTAGATTCTCCGTTCAAACACCTGCCAGTCCTCAATAGATCGGTTAAGTCAACGACTGGAATAGAAACAGGTGTATATGTCTAAGGTTTAGATTCTATCGGAGTGTATATATACTATCCGTACTGTTATAAATTTTTCATGTATGCTTGGTATTCAATGATAATAAATATATATCCAAATTTTAGAATTATTTAATTTTACTAAAACTATCCTTAGTTCCATCTTAATCAATAATGATTCAGCAACAGCCGAAACGTCGTGACTCTACAACTGCAGAGAATACATTTTCTTTGTTTTCCAGATGGAAGTCCAGAACAATTTTACCCAGACTAAAACATTGTCAACCACTTTTTAAAATAGTTACTTATTTGATTTGACTATTGCTCGTTGTAGGAAATCAAAATACCTATATTTTAACTATAAAATTGAGGTTGGTAGGTGGTCAAAATAACCACTTTCCTGTGGCGTGGTTTCACCACACTGAAGTTATCAGAATGGACTATTTACATTCGCGATGTAAATTAATTCCCCTTTGTAGTTATGAGTCCAGTGTCTTGAATAAATGTAGAAACTTATTTCCATCAGAGATTTAGAAGATAAAAACATCAATTTTTTAAGTTAAAAACATAAGTCGTACTTCAACATCAAGAAAAATCAAGATTGATGAACAGAAAAGACTACCATGAATGCAGACATGTCCAAACAGCCCACATAAGGCATGCAAGCTTGAAATTACCTTGTTCTGTAGCAGAATCAAGCTCTTTATGATCAAATAAAACTCAATTCAACTTTTGGAAATGGAGCATGGGTACAAACATATGAAAATTTCAGTAAAAAAAAGGAAAGTTTCCGAACATACATAAAGAGGTTTGAAAATTATCTTATCATCAAAAATGTGCAGGACAATAAAAAAGTCGCTTCTAACTGTTGTTGAATTCAATTCGTCAACATTTTCAACCTTATCGGCACTTGTAGTACCAATGAATTGGGTCACGACACGTTAGTTGAAAAATCTGAGAATTATTTCAATCCAAAAAGAAACAGGATAGTTTCACAACACAAATTTTTAGCAAAATTCCAACAAAAAAATCAAATAATTTCTGAATTCACATTGATAATGAAGAGCCTTTTCAAGGTTTTTATTTTCTAGTCATTGTCGACTCTAAACCAAAATGAGCCAAAATCAAAATTCTTCGAGAAGCACCAACTTCTCAAAAACAGTCGAACTTATCAGATAATCTTTCTAAACCTATATACCATTCGAATTGCCAGGAAAAGACGAAATATATCCCGCCTTACTACAACATGGTATTGACATAATACAGGCCTTCTTGAAAATGCTAGTCAAGGACAGTTTCTTCTACGATTATGTACTACAAGCATGTAGTTCATACCAAAGACTGGGAGTCGCCAAATGGCCGACCAATGTCTTGCCGCCCTATCAGTCTCATATTTTTTTCTCCTGAAAGAAATAAAAATCATTATAGACTCTTATGTTACAAGCAACTTCTTGGAATTAGGACACCTCCACAACAGTTTTCTTATAAGGCAAGAATTATCCCCCATAAATGCTCTACAGGGCCTTGTTGAATGGATATTTGTGCCTTCATCGACAAAGAGGGTGCTTTTGTTAACAATGCACATGCATCCATAACCAGATCACCAGAGGAAAGTAATATAAACTCCTCACTGATCAGATGAATACAATCAACGCTGAAATGCAGAATAATTCTGGCAAAACAGTTCTGGTTACATTCATTAGGAGACGAAATTTCGAACTTCAAGCCCTAAATCTGAATGGAACACAACTCACATACCGCAGAGTATTCGGTAAGACATGAGGTGTGAAATCAAAAATGATCTACCAGTCATATCAAACATTCATCAAACCCATGGTCCATATGCTTCACTGATAGCGTGGCCGAAGATGCAACAAATTTCGGCACAAGTCCAATGCAAGAAAGTTCAGCGGTCAGCTTGTCCGGGAACAATACTTACGTACCATACTTCAGCATTGGAAGTAACGATGAACCTTCCACCGTTGCACCTTCGTGTAATAAAAGAAGCAGCAATCAGTCCTTTCAGACTGAGCCAGACAGTAAACTTGGAAGCACGAAATCTGATCGAACATCCAAAGATTCTAAAACACATTGCTAGAAGCCATGTTTAAACCAAAGCAAACATAAACATGCCAGTTAGAAACGACTTAGAAATGCAGTTTAATTTGATCATAAATAACCACCTTTGCACAAAAAACAAAACTCATCTAGAAAGGAATGCATCAGTGTAGTATATTGATGGATCCAAGATGGATCAAAGGACCGGAGTGGACATAACAGGGCCAAGTTTTAGGCTCTCAAAACCCCTTGGGATGCCCAACCATCTTTCAAGCTGAAGTACATACTACAGGAGTACCTCGAAAGGGGCACACAGAGGAAAATATATCCAAGCAGCACCGAAAGCTCTGAAGTTCTACACTTGTGAGTCCTAACTGACTTGGGACTGGAAACAATCCCTGAGACAACCAGAAGCAAACAATTGGGTCACTTTGATGTGGGTGCCAACACGTGATTTGAAGGCCCAAAAACCTTCTTTGGTCTCTCCGAAGCCCACTTGAAAGAAGAAGAGTTCCAAGGCTGGATAGCCGATGGAATTAAACCTCATAGGACATTGCCCTCTGATGGGGAATCACTTCACAAAAATAGGCAAATCAGAGAATGTTAGTTGCCCGTTACCGAGAAATTCGCTGAAATCGCAGAACATTTACTTTGCGAATGCCCAGCGCTTTTCTTCAAGACGTTCGAGTTCCTGGAAGGGGCCTTCATAACTCCCGCAGACGTAAGGAGCTCAGCTCTGAAGGAACTGATAAACTGTTTACGAAGTCTCAGAATACCAAGCTTCGAATATATATTCTGATTGGTCGAAGTGCTTGATGTGAGGCCGCATAGCCTTTGAGACTCCCTGCAATCTTTAATTTAGCGTCCGACCTAATGCCTTTATACAGTATCGAAAAGTTTTCATATTGGATAAGGTGGTATCATGAGAGCGTAAAGAATAGCTTGCTGTATGTCGAGAAATCATTACAATTCCTCCTCTACTCGCTCGACGAAGGGATATCGACGTGAGCTGTTATTTCGTCGGGTGGGGTAACAGTGTATAGGCGCACAGTGATGAGTCTCTCTTATTTATGTGCTATTATCCTATCATTGCGTTCCTTGTTGCTCGCGTAGATTTCTGTCTATACCCCAGTTGAAAAGTTTCCGATACTATATACAACAGAGCGAACGTAGCGTGCATGAAGCTCTGGGGTGAGATTCTGTGTTCCATAGAATTCTATTGTCGACAGTTTTGTCTCTTTCTCTTCCATGAATCCAACTATAATGTCATCTCACTTTTTCTATCGACAATAGAATTCTATGGTACACAGAATCCCACCCCTGAGTAGCCACGACATTAAATAATTAATACACACACATTAAATAATTAATACACTGTTCACGACACTTCAATTCTTTAACTAACAACCATATTATGTTTGTTATCTTTGAAAACTGCATTTTTACAATAATTCGGAAACCAACTGATATTTACTCACTATGCAGATGATAATTAAAAGTAATTAACTGCCGTTATAAAGTAGGTCGTAATTCAGTTTATTTTCTTTTAATTAACACTAAACCTTGTCAATGTTAAATTGCATCAAACAACGTTTTCTTTCAAGGAGCGGAAAGTCTTTTTATTCAGAATAAAATTATTAACAGCAAATCCAGATGTTCATTCATTCAGACTGCTCTCAAGAGGAAGCAACAATAAACACACATTAAAACAAACACTTCGGCTTTTATTTTCCGCTGTTCACAATGATCTCATTTAATTTTGTTTTTCGACTGGAATCCAATATGGAATACTATACCGAGCATCCGAGTAGTTCAAAAACCTTAATTGGTATTTCACAAGTCATTTTTGAATTTGAACCAAAATATAGTGTTTTCATGACAAAAAACAACCCTTATTTTGTGTATTGACCATTATTTGATTGATTGATATAACTGGGTGACAACGAAATCATTGCCTAGAGCGTCATTCAGTTGTTTTTTAATGACTTATCACAAGTAGACATTCGTTTTTGAAATGGCGGTGCAGGAGACATTTCTACTTCTACTGTCTTTTTCATTATACCGAAATAAACAACTAAGTATATACGTCAATGATTTTTCAATTAAAAATGAAAAAATTAAAATAAGAGCATTCATCTGCAAATGCTGACTCATACCATAATGTTAATTTTACCATTTACTATTTAAAATATTCAAGAAATTTTAAATGAAAGAATTACTAAAACGAATCCTGATCAATTAAAATGTTTGCATGTTCCATCAAAAACTTATGAAAGTGCTACGTTAATTTGCTATTTGATTAGGTTGTTTGATGTGCCACGAAATTAATTTTAGTAAAAATGTCTTCCTTCAATATGTCATCGAAAAGGTAATTATTTGATCTATCAAATATTTACAGGGTTCCATTTAAAATTATCTGCCTACTCATGTCTATTTTCGGTAAAACCGTGACATTCAATTGGTTTTTCATGGAAAATATGGAATCTGAACAACTATATTTTCGTTCCAAATGTCAAAAGTTTAACTTGAACAACAATTGAATGGCCCTCCGGCCAATGATTTCTTGTCACCCGGTATGTACAATTCATTATCCTGATGGCTACTTGAATTTTCTTGACCGATTAGAATTAATGATATATAGTTAAAAATGTATACACCACAGACGATGATAAACAATCAAAACAAGGCTTGTAGGAATTGATATAGAGTCAATTTTATTTCAACTGAAAATTTCACACCTCACTCTTTCAGCCAATCAAAAAATTGGTTTTTATTTAGTTGCCATGGCAACCCAAAAAATTTCCGGAAATTTTTATCCTCCTGGGTACCCTAGGCGAAATTAATAAGTGGAAATTTTTCTGTCAAATATTTGACATGTGATAGTTAACATTTTGCTTTTATGTACAAATGGAATGTTATCTTTATATATATATTCACTAAATATTTCGAATGTGTCTGAAAATATTTTGAGAACTTGCATTTCAACGATGAATAGGTCCATCGGTAAAAAATGTATATCAATCAAATCTATCTATGCTTGACTTGATGAACTTAATATTTGAAACAATTTTATTCAACTTATCTTTTCGTGAATACTCGGCTGAAATTTGCAACAATTCAGTCAGGATCAATGGGACTGACTGACTCGAAAAGTCCTATTGACTAGGTACGATTTAAGTAGCCTCAGGCCGGATGGATTCAAAGGCCTTTTGAATATCTAACAGGACCATAACCCTGTTTGAAAGCTCTCCCTCACCTCCTGGGCAAACCCGTCCACCTGGAGACTATGCAAATTGGTTCCCGTCAGGTAGAAAACAGGTAGTAAATTAGAAATTTATTTGAGATGCTAGGTAGAATATGTTATTTATCTAAGAGAGACAGACTACCTGATCCTTCTTTATATCTGGAACCAATTTACATGTTCCCTCTACCTGCCAGGACGTTGAGTGTCCCTTTTGGAAGCCGATTTGTTCCGACGTGATCCTTTTTTCCGTTTCCTATAGTGCTAGCGCGACCAGGTGCACTAATCGTGTAGGAAACGGATGCCAAGACCTGTTTTCCGTTCCCTAATATAAGTGGTTAACGCACCTTATGCAACCGTTGGACTCAATTGCCGAATTCGGCCATTTTCCGAAATAATACTTTGCTCAAATGCCTAACAGCTAATTCACACATTTTCAACTTGCAAGCTGGGTTAGCGTGATCAGGTTGGGTTTGACTTCGCAAACATGTTAGGAGAAAAATAAATTATTTCAGATGACTGATAATTGTATCTTTTTAAGTTCATTTAATTCTCTGGTTGGCATTAATTTGAAGCAGCTCAACAATTACTCTGTTTATTAGCGAATATGAGACATCTTCATACTTATGAACGAAAGCAAACTAGCATAACTAATTGCTCTAATTTATTAAATGTTTCACTGTTTCAGTAGGCCACGTTTGTGACGTTTCATAATGAGAGAGACATTCTTCCAGACATTCGATACAAATTGGAGGGGATAATATGATATGATGGTATCTGAAAACTCTTTTTTATTGAACCAATGAGTACTTGTCTTTTGAATCTTCTGATCAATCTGTGGATTAAGCCACAATGTCTAAGGGTGCAGATAGACTAACAAGAAAACTCGCGAAAGAGACTGTCAGGCACCACTGTCTGAAGTAGGTGTGCCACAAGGGAACAGCTTGTATCCACACTTAAATTCGTTCTATACGTAAATTTTCAATGCATGGAAATATAGCTCAGCCGATTTTGAGCATGGCAGCCGCGGCTAGGATTTAAACACACCTAGATTGGTTGGTCTTATCGCATCTAGCAAATAATAAGATAAGATGATAAGACGAAAGACGATAAGACGAAGCTCATAAATTTCACCAAGAAACGCACTAATGTAAAGATCTCGGGTTATTTGGGGCTCTGAATAATAATAGTCCGACTCGGTGATATATCTGGGGGTAGAACTGGACAGGTCTGCAGCCTACGCAAACCGAGCTGAAGGAGCTGAAACACACTGCCAGCGTGCAGACACGCTATGGCCTGGAGAATCAAACCAGTGCCTCCTAAACAAAACTAACTGAAAGCGCCAATATTTTAAAAATTTTTGGTTGCTTCAAAAAAATTCTTGCCATTTATTGTTACATTATGTCCCATATTGAATATGTTTGAGTTGAGTTGGTGGAGTGTGCGACGCTCGTCGTTTGTATCGGAGAGGTCATGTGATCAATTTCATACAAAGTTACCTTTTTCCAATATGGAAATGAAAAAGTGGTCGCCTTTCAAATATATTGTTTTCTGTGCCTCAAATGGAAATATTAAATAGTTGAACCTAAATAGAAATTCTATATTTGATAACTTGAGAGCGGTCAATTTAAATAAAAATTATGCGCACGGAAAGTTACTTTCTGCATTCGTGTGGATATAGGGCACTTTTTGTCGGATTGTATAGAGCAAAATATAGATCAATCATATCAAGGGTATAGAGGTTATAACGCTTTATTCTTTTCTGATCCAAAAGTAAGACGAGTCTTCAATTGCTAGAGTATTTATTCCTTCACGGCATTCCAACATATACGAGTAAATCAAAGCTGCTCTGTCTATGAATATATGCAGCAGACCACAGTGGAAGATCTTTGTCACACAGTCACTTGGCCTCTGTTCATTGTTTGTGCATTCCAGAGGTATACAGCTGTTTCGCTCAATCTCATTTACCTATATTGATAGGAAATGATAAACTCGTTATTGGAGGATGGTCCCTCGAACTTGAAGGAGGAAGGTGTTGAATAACACAAAGGATCTATTAGCTCACAAATAAGGCTGCATATGAACACAAGGAAGGAGCTTTCTAAAAAGTACTCAATAAGCATAAGAATAGGATACAACAAAGACTCCATACCAGCATGTCTATTTTTCAGAAAGACAGCCCGAAAGTTCCAGCGTCAGCATGTCGAGAGTATCTATCCATACCAATTTTAATGCTCGGTATCACCATCAGCAGTACCCTTTTATGGAAAAACCATGTGAGATCATTGCAAGAAGTGTCTTTCAAAAACTTCGTGTCAAGAGCTATTTCACTTCCCGTCAAGGTGTTCCCTCGGGTCCATGGAACTGTTCTTCTAGATCCCTGATCTTACACCTCTAGACTTTTTTTTGTGGGACATTATCAAACAAAAAGAGTATACAGAACACCGGTCAACACGAGAGAAGAATTAGAACATCGAGTGACCCGAGTGTTTCAGGAATTATATCCAAATAAAATTCATAGAGTCACAATAGATGCCGTTGATGCTCACATAAGAAAGTGTTTGGAATCGAACATTTTTTGAAATGATTGTGCACTCCTACATCTTTCTAGATTTATTAATACACAGGTTCGACTTTGACACTTTCAGCTTTTCCTGATGATACAAAAATTTCAAAGTTTCTACTCAACCTAATGAATTTTCTCAAATTCATTCGAAGTAAATCAGCATACTTCATTTAAATCAGCATGTTCTGCTGACTTTATTGTTACATTGGCCTTAAATGCGATGAATAAATCCATCAAAACCACATTTGAGTAATTATTGAATAACATGTCAGTTCTCTGTCAGAATGAAGTCCATAGCGTACTATCTAAATCACTATTCAATGGTTATTTTATTCAAGACGATTTCATAACATAAATGATCATAACTAACAAACTGTACGAGATAGGTATAGGGAAAGTATACACAAATAAATTGGAAAATATTACAGCTTTCCTAATAAGTAATATTCCCTGTCCAAAACCTCTTGGGCCACCATGTATGTTCAAAAAAATATAAAAAAATATAACTCCGTTCAGCGTCGTTCCGAACAAAAAGTTTTACTTTCCGCACAATTTTTATGCCGGATCTCCGAGCGTATCTCGAAGATATATTTTATCTCATCTCGGCTAAGAAAAGTTATGGAAAGTATCTGAATTTGAGGACAGCTTTCATAAATTCGATTTCCGCACTAACGGTTATCAAAGTGCTCCATATGTATAGGTATTTACAAAACTTCAAAAATCTGATCTTTTGGTTTTCCGGGCATGTTAATTTTCTTGTAATTGGATGATTTAGATTCTATTGCTTGTTGGACAAGCAAGAGCAAATTTGGTTTTATAATGAACAATAAGAATATCCCAGCCGAAATCCCAGCATTGTCAAGACTTGGGTTCCATCTTTCTTCTATAAATTGCAATATTGTAAAAAGAATATGCTAGGTTTAACGGGTGTGAAGTTTATCCACAACCACAAATGTATACTTACAGAGAAAAAGTTAACTCGGTTGGTAAAATGTTTCTTTCTTACTGGAATGGTAAATTTGATATTTCTCAATGCTTCCATCATATTTAGAATGTTGATTACCATGGGATATTAGTATTAGGGTAATTTTTTACGCTATGAGAAAGGGTGAAATGGGGGTGATATTATTTAAATGAAAAAATTTAGTATTAAAAGGGCGTTGTAGAATACTTTTGTGGGCAGATTTGTTTTTAGGAGGCTCAACTATGTATTTGTAGGTTTAAGAATTCATTTGTAGCCCCGTCAGAGAGGGTGTGATAGTGGAAAGTTTGGCGAAAACTCAATTTTCTTTTAAAACGACATTGTAGAGTTTTTTATATTGGATATCCTTTTTCAGGAGGTAGAAATACATAGCTGCCGGTATATGAATTCATTTGTACCCCCGTCGGAGGGGTTGTGGTGGGGTAGAGCTGTCGAAAAAAAAACAATTTACTGGGAAAACGACGTTGTAGAGTTTTTTAGATAAGATATTATTTTTCGGGAGGTTCAAATACATAGCTGTGGGTATATGAAATCATTTGTAGCGCTGTCGGAGGGGGTGTGGCAGGGGAGAGTAGTCGAAAAAAAATATTTTTCTGGGAAAACGACATTGTAGAGTTTTTTGGATTGCATATTCGTTTTCAGGAGATTAAAATACGTAATTGTTGGTATATGAATTTATTTGTAGCGCCGTCGGAGGGGGTGTTGTCGGGGAGAGTTGTCGAAAGTAAAAATTCTGGTAAAACGTCATTGTAGAGTTTTTTAGATTGGATATTCTTTTCCAGAAGGTTGAAATACATAGCTGTGGGTATATGAATTCATTTGTAGCCCCGTCGGAGGGGGTGTGGTGGGGAAAAGTTTGTCGAAAAAAATCGATTTTTTGGTAAAACGTCATTGTAGAGTTTTTTAGATTGGATATTCTTTTCCAGAAGGTTGAAATACATAGCTGTGGGTATATGAATTCATTTGTAGCCCCGTCGGAGGGGGTATGGTGTGGAAAAGTTTGTCGAAAAAAATCGATTTTCTGGTAAAACGACATTGTAGAGTTTTTTCGATTAGATATTCTTTTCCAGAAGGTTGAAATACATAGCTGTGGGTATATGAATTCATTTGTAGCCCCGTCGGAGGGGTGTGGTGGGGAAAAGTTTGTCGAAAAAAATCGATTTTCTGGTAAAACGTCATTGTAGAGTTCTTTAGATTGGATATTCTTTTCCAGAAGGTTGAAATACATAGCTGTGGGTATATGAATTCATTTGTAGCCCCGTCGGAGGGGGTGTGGTGGGGAAAAGTTTGTCGAAAAAAATCGATATTCTGGTAAAACGTCATTGTAGAGTTTTTTAGATTGGATATTCTTTTCCAGAAGGTTGAAATACATAGCTGTGGGTATATGAATTCATTTGTAGCCCCGTCGGAGGGGGTGTGGTGGGGAAAAGTTTGTCGAAAAAAATCGATTTTCTGGTAAAACGACATTGTAGAGTTTTTTAGATTGGATATTCTTTTCCAGAAGGTTGAAATACATAGCTGTGGGTATATGAATTCATTTGTAGCCCCGTCGGAGTGGGTGTGGTGGGGAAAAGTTTGTCGAAAAAAATCGATTTTCTGGTAAAACGACATTGTAGAGTTTTTTAGATTGGATATTCTTTTTCAGGAGGTTGAAATACATAGCTGTGGGTATATGAATTCATTTGTAGCCCCGTCGGAGCGGGTGTTGTCGGGAAGAGTTGTCGAAAAAAAAATGATTTTCTGGAAAATCGAGATTGTAGAGTTTTTAAGAATAGATAATCTCTTTCAGGAGTTTGAAATACATGCATAAAAAATTTGTTGATTTACCTATTGTTCCTCATGTCATCAGATACATTCGGTAGTAAGGTTTTTATAGATGTCCTCAAGCGACTGACATCAACAGGTTCCAATAAATATCTATCTTTGATATATTGTCCTACGAAATAAATGATCAAAACCCCACATCTAACTGTATCCACTTGTTTGATATGAGACTTAAATTCCACCTCCCAAGAGTTTTGATCTATGTAAATGGTATCCAATAAATAATGGTATATTTCTAAAAAAACTCATAAATACATTTTTTAGTCGGTCTGCTTGCTGGGAAGGCTCAGATCCTCTGGGATCAATATATACCCACAGCTATGTGTTTTTACCTCCTGAAAAAGAATATCCAATCTAAAAACTATACCGGAAAATCCATTAACATATTCTTGAAATTTTTTATTTTTATAATATAATAATTTATTCACTTAAAGCAATTTACATTAAAAAATAGGTATAAGCACATTGATTCAGTGAATTAATAAGCGAATCATCACAGAAGCAAAAAATGCTTGTTTGTGATTAAATTGATCTTAACGACCATGGAAGCATCAAATGCCTGTTGTGATAAATTAAAATACAAGTACCGATATTGTTACCAGGAGAAAATATAAGGTTAACAAACAGAAGTATAAATATAAAATTACGGGTCAAAAATAATATTATTATCTTATGATTTTCTTATTAAGAACAGATTTCAATGAAATTCTTACCAGTGATATTTCGAGACTTCCTGAATATAGTGGTGTGTTCCGAATTTTGATAAAAGATCTGAAATTGAATTGGTGGGTTGATTAAACAGCATATTTTTCAAATTTCGTTCCTTCGTGACTTTTTTATTGATGGACACATTTCAACGTTATTTACATATGAACCATATGAAAATGTCGCGAATCCGGTGGTGTAGTCACAATTAAAAAAAAATCGCTAGTAATTTTTTCTGAATGTCTACCTAACGAAAAAAAATCATTCAAATCGGTTGAAAAATGTAAGTTTTATAAGGATGCTTCCATCTTGAATGGGTCACACTGTATCACTCTGTATGTATGTCCATAATAACTGTCAGTATGATTTTATGGAAGGACATTATTGAATATATCAATAATTGGTTATTGGTAAAAGATTAAATTCTGCAACTTTAAGATCACTCTATTAAATTTTATCAAATTTATACGCCAAAAAACTAGTGAAATTCAAACAATTTTCAAAAAACCTCGTTATTCTAGTACAAATAATAAATTTTACCAAATTTCCTTATGAAATATCATTGTAGGAATATGAGGGAGGAGCCTAAGGTGCATATGAGATACTAGTACTCTTTATGAGGCAAGAGCTATAAAAAATTAGGGAACAATATTTTGTTGCGTAGATGGCTGTGATTCAAAATCTGAATATTGTTTTCGATTCTGAACAACTTTTTTAAATAAACTTCTTCGATAATATCAAAAATAAGGGTAGGTTACTTTTGATCAAAATTCCTATTTTTTGTTCTTCCCTGTACACCGCTTGGAAATTCAGAATTTTGATAACACAAATACAAGTCTTTCGCAAAACACCAACTTTTATGAAGACTAAAATTTTCTGACAAATGCATACCTATTCAATAAAAAAGTTTTAAATATGGTGCAAACTTTTTGAAAATCACTGTATTTTATTTTTTTGCATAAAAACGACGCCCCATTCGAAAAAAAGACACAAATTGAACGAGGAATTAAAAAATGATTTTTAGTTTGAGTGACGTACCATTTTTTTCTTTAAAAAAAACTAAGATCATTAACCGTATGATGAACATAAAATTCTCAATTGCATGTCAAAAAATGAGCAATAACTATATAATTTGACAAGCCGCTATCAACCAGCTATATTTTTTAATGCTCAAATTTTCCCCTCTCAGCCTAACTTAATTTGACCAATTAAAAGAGTGATTGAAAGTGGTGTTTCCATTTTCATGAATATTCATCCATATTGTTATGCACATTCGCAGGAAACGCTCAAAATAACTTAAAATAGAAAGTTGCAAACTTACTAACATCATTTAGCATTTCAACAGAGAACGGGGAATTGATTAATGAATACTTATACTGCACTATGTAACAACATCAATCTACAGCGTATTATTCTTTTACATACGGTTTACATTACATTGCGTTGTAATAAAAGTAGAAGGACAAACTCGGGAGAAAGTGATCAAATTTCTCGAATTCCCTATACCTAAAAATCCTCTTATAATATTGATTTCTGTTGATATGAGTTATCGTTTGAAGAAAAACTTGAATGAATTACATTTCAGTACATGAGTAGTAAAATTAAATAAGATTGAAACAAATACTTAATACATGAATGTTCAGGAATTGTAGGGACTATTTGTTTGCAACGCATCCGGATATCTTCAATAATTTTTTTGGATGTCCGAGTATGTTTGGTACATAATAGGCCAGTTAGTAGAGACAGACATGAAAAATCGAAAATTTAACGATAATTCCAAAAGTTTTTAAACTTTGGTCAAGTGAACGGTACATCGAGAAAGCAATAAGTCTCAGTTTTCAACCTGTTCTTCAGTCCGCAACATTGTCAAAATGGAATAGTATTGAATATATTATTTCATATCACTAATCAAGTTTGCGACCAATTCAAGTGTACGAAACATTTTTTAATGACCCGTGATGTTTTTCTTTGATATACCATCGGATATACTTACCATGAGAGAAAATTCCAAAAGTTCTCCAAATGTGACAGATACATCGGAATGATATTCCGAACAGTTGTGTAGATTTGCAAACTTTTACGTTGACCGGAAGATGGAAAAACAGTAAAATTATAGCTTGTTGCTATATTTTCACGGTGATGAACCTGCTCAGTTTTTTTTTTACTAACTGTCAAGTGAAAATAATGATTTAAATTATAAACGTCAAATTTATGTGTTTTGACTAGTTATCTTTATTTATCAATATGAGCGATCTTTGGGGACAAATATTGTCATTGGTATCATAAATGAGGCAGTGGAAAAGAGTATTTCGTTGAATACGGCTAGAAGTAAAGCATCAATTACCAGGTGACACGATTTTTCTTTATTTCAAATCGATATATTGTCGTCCTAAACATAATTCGTGGTATGATTAATAACCTACGTTTATCTCGACGGTCTCTATCCGCTTCAAATTCGATAGCATTGAGTCAAGTTAAACCACCCTTCAGTTTATGTCACGATATATAAGTAGATCAAGGAATCCTATGCTTCAATCCTATTGAAAAAACCTAACTCCAGAGCAATATGTCGAATTTCGTAACGTAAAATTTCTTATGTGTTCTGCGAATTAATTTACGAATCGTTGTTGAAAATATGCGAAACCCTAATCCTTTCCTCATCCATGTATCCCAAAAAACGTTTTTCCTTAATCAGTTATTTGGACAATACGTTTTTTTTCTTTATTATTATTTTGTTGTCCATTTTATGAAAGAGAAACTCATCCGATTACAGCCAATTAAGATGATAAACACCCAATCTGAATTTGTCTACTTTTACCTGACATTTGTCAATTTCAAACTAGTTTATCTCGTAAATTAAATTCTATTCAAGGCGATCAGTTGGGTCCAATCCTATATTTTTTGCACTTCCGGGACTAAAATGTATCTTTTAGTCCCTAGGGAGATAAAGCTGCATTTCAAGTTCCTAGGGACATAAAGTAAAAATCAAACATTGCCGCAGCCACACTATTAATAACTATGACAAAAATTAGGAAAAATTCCATTATAAATCTTTATTCATTCAATCAACATTGCATGTGATATTAACATTATAACAATTGATGAAACTTAATGGGCGATTATTTGTATTTGATAAGTGAATATTAGAGGAAAGTGAAGAGATGTCATGTTCTTGACGTATCGGTTAATGTCAACAATAACTGAAATGACACTGAATTGAAAAAGTTTGTTGACACCGTTGCTATGACGTTACCTACCGAGTAATCCAAGTACCATGTTTATATAACTCATCAAAATAATTAGTTGTATTATTATTGAAATTTTATAATACTGGGAAGTGCAAAAAAAAGAGTATATGCCGCAGGACTAAAGTGATATTTTATCCCCTACGTGATTATTGGCCCTCGGGCTCTACGAGCACTCAAGCAATAAACAATCACGTGCAGGATCAAAACATTCACTTTATCCCTTGCTATATAATATACTGTTATGGAATTGGCTTGACTGGTTCAATCCAATCCGAAAAATGTATATATCGATTAGATGGATCGGATCCAGTCAAGTCAAACCCATTTTGAGCGGATCTAAAGTTGCGAGATAGTTGCGAGATAAACGTAGTCCTATAATTTTTTGGAATATCAATTCATTGACAATCCCAATGCAAGAAAATCAGCTTTGTGATTGCAATTCATTAATACTCCAAAAAATTATCGGCAATAATCACTCATTATATTACCCCTGAAAATATTTTACCAACACAGATGAAAATAAACATGATAAAATGAAAATCCATATGTTGCCGGTTGCCGCGACACCAAGCACGACTTCATCGAAGCGTAACGCTGAGCCACGTCGTCTTGCCAGTTTCACTCCGGTCTTTGGATATCATATCTGTAACCTAGAGATGCGCTGGATGTATACTTCAGTAATTATCTTATCAATTGGGTGAACTAGCCTTAGCTAATGATTGGTAAGAATCATGAAACCGGTACGAGGGTGTTCTCTCATTCAAAGACCTTTGCAAATTAGTTCTTGTAGAAAACTTTGCCGAGTATCAAATTGATAAAATTCACAGTCGTATGGGGCAGTAGTTGTTTTCTGCAGGAAACTTGCTGATAAATTACCCATTGAATACGTTTTTTTGAGAATGATTGGATTATACAGCGAAGAGAGGGCAATACGATTTCCTATCAAATACAAACGTACATACAAACCAGTAATAATTCGTTTCTTTTATTATTTTTAATGTCAGTATTTTTTATTAATTTTTCTACGACCACATAGAAATATGCCCATTTTATGCGCTTTATCCTCGGCTTTAACGTTCAGGGAAGTAGGCCGATTGTATACAATTTTTCATTTCTACATCGCGGACTGTACTGTTATGATGATTTCAGTACAGGATATTTAATTTCCCACCAATTTCATTTTACTAGACTGTTATAGGTATTAACGAATTTTATGATAATAAATCGAAATAAATAATATAAGATCGAATCAAAAATTTGTTACGTCTGTCTGATAATTTGACATTTTACATCAGTATTTACAAAACTTGTCTAAAAAAATAATTAATCATAAATGAATACTTAGTTATAGTGAGGATGATTTGACATTAACACCGCTAATTTCAATATAAAGACGATCGAATTCTATATTTTCGAATAGATGGCAGGAACTTCCTATAGCAGTTAATTTTACCATACTGTTATGTGAGCTCGTAGCAGCGAGTGAGGAAACGGTCGGGTTTGGATCGTGAGGGTTCAAATCCAAAATCAAACAACCTTTTTTTCTTCTTTTATCAAATCGATTAATATTCGACTTTTATTATAATTTTCAATATTTGTATCTTCAATTCCTTTTTCAGGTTGTATATATTATTTGAATCATGACGGCAGCAAAGTTTATGATAAAAAGTGTTATTAAAAATATTACAGATTTGTTTATGATTCAGATGGTCGTAGAAAAAGTATAGTGTACAATTTGTACAATATACTAATTTACCACTATCATTTTTATATTCTCTTAACTGAATTGAATTCAACCCTAACAAACACAGTACCTGATATTAAATCACTGATAGTTTATTGGATTAAAATTCTAAACATTGTTAAAGTAAGTAGTAGTAGATATTGGAATTCAAAATATTGACGTAACGTCAAATTATACCCAATATCTTGAATAACCCTGTATAATTTGGAAAGATGCCTGGTGTATCAGTCTAGACCTATCCTAACCATATCTATTGTTAGGGATTTCGATTAGAACTTGCATCACACTTCAACTCGAGAAAGTGTACATTATAACATTCAGGTGGATTATGTTTTGTATTGATAGCAGGTAGATAAACCCGAATCGTAGATAACAGGTAGGATGTCGGAGAGGAACTGACTCAGTCATCAGACAATACCAGGCATAGTCGAGCGAGGCGACTTCATGGGTGTAAGTAATAACAATAAATAAGGTACCTGTGCTACCTGTTATTAATGTATTTTAATGACTTGTGCATGGTCAGCGTTATTCAAATTGCATGTTGCGTGATTGTGTAAATTAAAACTCAACAGTCGTTTTCAAAGCCTGGAAAAACATAAGTTTCGATAAGATGTCCTATTGGTACATGAAAATATATATGAATGCGCAGTTTTTTATATATTCGCAGTAGTACTTAAAACCTGATATAAAAAGTTACGAATGAACGAAGCACTTAATGTGTCTAGCAACAACTATCAGGCTGATCCTCGATTAGATGAAGAATTAACAAATACTTTTTCATTGTAAATTACAAGGTAAATTCTCACCGGAATGCTCTAACCAATATTGTTACATTCCGTTACAGTTAATCCAAATTTCATTTATTCTAACAAGTCAACGATGCATTGTTGTTAATAAAGTATGTTTCATCGTTAATTTACGACATGGTACTATGACAATATAATATATGTGATTAAAGCCCTTGACTCACGGTCATATAGTTTGATTAAAGTGCTTTGAAGTAGTGACGTGTTATTTCTATTCATTACCAATAAAAATGACTTACTTGAGCCACAGGGACGGTCTCACAACAATCAATTCACAACAAATCATTCGTGATAAAAACCGAATTTGAATTTTTATACCTCCGATATATGACTGAACAAGAATATTAAGTTGAGGAATACTAAGTTGCGATCTGTCTCATCGAAATGTAATCGATCGTCCTATCCGATGCAATGATTTTTAACTCTTTGCATCTGACAGAAAGCCTGATTTTTACCTTTTTCGATCAAAAAAAATTCAAAAGTGAAATGGGTTGGTGCCATCAATTTTTTGTCAGTGTCTCTCGGAAGATGAAAATATGAAATTTTCAATTATGATCAGTTCGAACCTGGTTCAAGTAAGCAATATTCAATTTAGAAACTGATAAAAATTTGGAAGGAACTACAGGAAATAAATAATCTTATAGTTAAATTAACTATGAGTACTGTGCCAATTTTGAGTGGATAGTAGTAGGAAAGTGCAAAGTAGTTTTCTCAATGGGTGTACTCCGAACTTAAAATATTCGCGAGTAGCAAGAATAGAAATAAGTATATTCCAGGAGATTTTGTTCCTAATATCATCAATGTGGATTCACACGTTTCTCAACCGAATGTTTTTTTTATGAAGTAGACATAGACAAAGGCCACTATGACATCAAACTTCATGAATGAGTCTTCATTTTCAAGGCCATCTTTTTTCATTTCTCAAGGTTGAAAAATCCAAAAAAAAAAATATTATAGAATTATTTTAGAAAAAATCTGACTGCACCACTTGATTCAGGACAGCAGTAAAAAAGTAAAAACAGAGTAATTTGAAAAAGATGCCTTTTATTGAACCCACTTCTTCAATTTCAGAACATTTATGGAAATTCTGACTACACCACTGTATTCAGGAAGTGTCGAAATCGAAATCTGTCTAAATAAAAAAATTATAAGAGAATAAAATGAAATGAAATTTTTCTTTGTTCTTGGTTGACATAGTTACACCATCAAATGTCTTTAATCTAGTGGTGTAGTCTAATTTTTTCCTAAAAAAGTCTACAATGATTTTTTCAAGATTTTTACCTCAAAAACTTAGTTGGCCTGAAAGTCAAGACTCATTCATGAACTTTGGTGTCCTAGTGGACTGTTTGAATGTCTACCTATAATGAAAACCATAAAGTATTCCAATCGGTTAAAAAATGTATGTTTTTTTAGGGTGCTTCCATTTTAAATCGGTTATATTGTGAGTATATGGCCGATTAGAGAAATTGAAGGAATTTAATTGGCTGTCCAGAATAGACGTGCACTATGTGTTATTCACAAGAGTATTTGATTCTGCGTCAGTATTCAGTATGGACCGAGGTATGGACACTTGCAGACTATCTTTTTCCCAAGATCTTTCTTCCAAGGAATGGAAAAAATTCCAGAATAATATCGATTTCTGCCTCCGACCTTTTGGTTCTAATGATATTCTTTGGTCTCTTTTTATTTCACCGATATGAAATTGACAGAACACTTGGACAATTTATTTTTTAACTAACTCACGTTAAGTACTTACTTTTTCAATAATGTTCAAATGTTTTTCTCAAAGAAAAATCATCGATAAAATAATATGAATATCTTCTGTTCTTCTGCAACTATTGATACAAAAATCAGCAATCATTGGTATGTATAACATTTACAGACAGACCAAGCGTTCGCCATTCTTACAATCTTACAATTTTGAAAAGTACCAATTAAACTAAAACTAAAAATTAAATCTTCTATAAAATGAATTCTCAGGGTATACTAAAAATCAGAAGTAATACAGAAAAGTCACAAACTAGCAAAAATTGAAGGGATCGAAACGGAAATAACATAGGAGAACATAGGGATAAGGAATGTATAAACAAATAACCGTTACTATCTGTGTTGATGTTTGTTTGTAGACCTACTTAAACACATAAATCGACTGAATAATTTCTCAGATACAATTAGACAGTAGACAACCTGTAACTGATATTTTTTCAGTCTAGAAATTAATTACGAGTCAATTTTTGATTAATGAACTGAAATCATACATGGCCCAACGCACCATTGTTGAAACTGTACTACGTATTGATTGTATTTATTAAAGGTGAAGAAATTTAACAGAAATGTGTTGGTATTCTGTAGGTACATACCTTCTACTTCTTGGGTCAGTTCCGTGAAAGTCGTTAGGTCAAACATTTTCTAATTTTTGAATATACTTCCTGCTTGCTACAGACGTTAGATTAATGAATCACCATAGGAGAATCTCTTATTAAAGTTATTTATATACCTAGCTCATAGGTATGAAAATATTTAGAAATCATTAATACCTACCTATACTTACCTATCTGATTACTCATTAGTAGAATTAATAGTGCAGTCTCTGTAGTAAAGTATACATTATTTTATCTACACAGTAAATCGGCATGGAAATGTTCCTGCACAAACTGTTAGTTGAAGTCCAATACATCATGAACCACATAGATCTGTTTTGGGAGAACCTGGCTTCCCCTCTGAAAAAGCATTCCCTGAGTCGAAAAGGGTGTATTTTTCAGGGGAGAAGCCATGTCCCTCCAAAACTTTTCTGTGGTTTTATGATGTATCGGACCTCTACTAATAGGTAGTTTTATGAAAGAAAATTTCCATGCCGATTAATCGTGTAATTTCTACACCGACTGTCCTAATAACGAAAGACAATATAATTATTGTTCAGGTATTAAGGTTATCGTATGATACCTACAAATGGAAAAACGTTACTAGGTGATAACGTAGTTACCTATTTGGAATTCTTCTCAACACGTCCTCCACACCTGAACATCTGAACTACCAACATGAGCTCCACCGCCTCCACCTTGAGGCAGGTTGATTTTTTTCAGTATACGATTCTATTAAATTCATCAGACAACGCAACAATGAGTCTTAAATACTTTCATCTGGATGTTGTTTTAAAACATCGCAGATTTTTTTTATTTTCTTTAATTTCTGAATGCGCTTTCATTTTACTCTGTGCTTATGTTTATTCCCACCTTATTTGCTGCGTTTCAATAATTATATATTTCTGCTATTTCTCTCGATATCAATTATGATAACCATGGGAAAATAGTACCGTTCTTGTTATTGTTATGAGTTACGATACTATTACCTTCTACTGAAAACAATATCACGAAAGGAGTTCAAAAAGTTTTGAAACTTCTACTAATGGAACGTTCATAACCAAGCGAAGCGTCCACCTACTTCTTCATGCCACCTGTATAAAAATACCGGTACCCACCTTTAAACAATCCGAAGAAGAATAAAACAACTACAGTCGTCTTCAACATCTCGAAAACTCGTTTGGAGAAAGTATTTCCACAAAAACCGAACTCAGTTAACACAATCGTATCACAAAACGCGAACTCTATGCACTTTAGAACATATTTTTTACACTTCAAAAAACTTTTGTTCACTTTGTGGGAGCGTTTGACAAAAGACAGTAAAATAATGCCCTTTGGCCAACTCGTCCGCGACTGAGAAACAGGTGGGCGCGATATTCAAGCCAGGCAACTTTGATCAGTGCTGCGAACTGCGAACGTAGAACTGAATTCAGTAAATTCCAAACTGGCCGCGCCAAGTTCTTCGGCCGCGGACGACTCCTATCGGAAGCGATCGGTCGCTTATCCTTTTATCTGATAATAGAAAATAATGATAATGTATAGATTTTTTGTGAGTAATTTCTGAATTAGAAATTGTTTTTGTGCAACTATGAATTTGACCACCAACAGTCACTGTACTCTTCGAAATGCCATGCAACTTGTTCGGAGGTTGAAGGCATTCGACTGTAAAGTTTATTGTCCCCTTTTACAGTCAAATACCTCTTTTAGTACGATGAGTTAATTTTTTCATGGTTTTGACATTGAGGGAAATTGCTGTAAATCTCTGAAATCGATCGATACCTGTACACTTATACATGGAATGAACTGAACGGGTGTTTAGTAATGTGTGTTGTTGATTGGACACATTCAAAGTTGTACTTTTACGACAATGAAATGCTACAAAGGCGTAGAAGAGCTACACCAATTTTGTTTTTCAAATTCCGACTTAATAACTCGGAATTCCTACTTAGTATCTGGAAATTCCCACTGAGTGACTGAGAATTTCATAATTCCGACTTCGTATCTGGAGTTCCGACTTTGTATCCCAGAATTTAATAATTCCGAGTTTTTATCTTGGAATTCCGACTTACTGACTCGGAATTTCCTGCTACCCGCACTCCTCCGCCGAATGCTGTGGATTGCTTACAGTATTTATCTCGGAAAGAAATCAAATATCTCCCCAAAAAGATATTTTTTCGGCAACCGTCCGGGAGGTATGTACTTCCCGGACGATTTTTCTTTGAGAAAGTATCACTTCCCGGACTAGTCCGGGAAGTGCGTACTTTCCGGACTAGTCCGGGAAATCCTCAAATTTTAATATAAATATTAATATAAATAAAAATTAGAATGTTTCTGTTAGTACCAATCTTTTGTTCCAATTTCAATATTTAATACAAATAAGAATTAAAATGTTCGAAATTTTCTTCTACCAAGAAACATAATAAATAAATGTTTCTCGATTTGTTATTCTACACGGTTGCCGAAAAAATTGTGTACGCAACACGACCAAAAACAGTTTTTTTGGACTCGCAGACTTCCAGGACTCGCTACGCTCGTCCTAGAATCTTGTCCACTCGTCCTAAAAAACAGTGTTTTCCGGACGTAAATTACTATTAAAATACGAAATGGTGTATCCATGAGGAATGGAGACTAGTTGACAGATGAACATCATGAACTTATAAAATCTTCCGCGAAAAACACTACAAAATAAGTAATTCCTCGGGAAAATATCTATCAGAAACTGTTTGATACTTGGTAAAGTTATTTAAAAAAAAAATACTTTGCAACACTCCTGAAATATAGCTGAAATTATTTTTCATGCTTCCTATACCAACCAGCAGCGAGCCTAGAGATGGAGCTGGATATTTACTTCAATACAGTAAACACGGGTTACTTTGTTGGCCCACTTTTCATAATTTTAAATTAACCTGTCATTAAATTTGCGATTTGCGACAACTAGACTATCATAAATTTCGTTGATAAAAATATTTTGCATTTCTTTTACGTTGCCTATGAGAGACATTTTTTTCTTGAAAAGATGAACATTTTCCATAAAAATTTAAAAATAAAAAATGTGATTTATTTGTAATATCTAATAGAAAACAACTACTTCCCCGGCACAAGCCACGCTGGACATTTTACTACATCTGATAGATATTGTGAAAAGACTCTAACTGAAAAGAAAAAAAAATCTGAAAGTGAAAATTCGCATTTTCATTCAGATAGTTAATTTTTTTAATTTTCTCTAGTTTTCATTGAAAAAAATCATTAAATCAATTAGATAGGGAGAATGTTATTAAAAAATATCACTCACAGAAATCGTTCATTTCGTTGAAGCAAGGTTCGCTTCTCTCGCATTTAATCCCCAATACATTTTGGTCGACGAAAATTTATTTCTATTGTGCCAATGTCACTTTCATGATAGGGTAGCTTTGACCCAATATTCTTTCAAGCGCTGTATAGCAAGCTAGGACCAAAGAAGAACTTGGGTTCGGGAAATAGTTCATTTAATCCAGTAACGACAGACAAACTCGAGTCAAAAGTGAAGAATGAATTGTAGCACTCTGAAACTCAGCACATGACATCTCGACATCATGTATTATTAGAAAAAAAATTATTCACCAAAAAATCACGGGTGGTACCTAAAAAAAATTTAATTTAAAAAAATATTTGTTGTTATTTCAGATAATATAAGATTTATCAAAAAACGATTTCGATAGTTGAGAGATAATTCAATTCTCCACAAGAATGATTTTTAGTAATACCTTATGAAATATACGCTCTTTTTCTCAGAAAACGTAGTTTAACGCCGACATCATATTTCAGGCTAGCGCTAACCCGCCCTTGCAAGTTCAGACAGGGTAGAAAATAAGATTTGTCATAACTTTGCTAAAAACTATAGTAGAAGGAAATGAAAAAGTGTATATCGATTCTGAAGACTTCTACTTCCTCATGCAAATATAACATGTGAGTACCTGAGTACCTAAAATGTGTTTTATCTCACTTCACATAACCCTTGAAGCTCTGAGATCAGTACACTCTTTGGACCATATGCAACGATTTTAGACTAGTGAGACAAGTCTCTCTTATACATGCCAAAGAAAACACTGGGTTTTACTCCAGTCTCAGTTTTAAACTCACCCATAATCCCGGCAGTTTCTTCAGTAAATGTTGAAAATAATCGCTCATACACATCCTACATAAGAAATGTAGTGTGATTTCAAGCTTGAGATTTGCACTTCACAACAGTGTTATTACGCAGGATATGATTAAGCGATTATTTTTAACATGTACTGAAAAGAATGCTGGTTTTATAGGTGAGTTGAATATGAGGCAGGAGTTAAACAATTTTTTTTTTGCATGTATAAGTGGGACCTGTCTCACTACTTTAAAATTGTTGCATATAGTCCAAAGAGAGTATGGGTTGCTGCTTCAGTATAATAATTCCATATGTATACTGAATTATTCATGATTTTTGGATCATCCGCAAACATCTCCGTGAAGTGCGACAAAACACATTTTAGGTACTCAAATACTGGCATATTATATTTGCATGAGAAGGTAGGAGTCTTCAGAAACGATATGAACTTTTCCTTCTCCTTCTCCGATCGTTTTTAGCAGAGTTATGACCAATCAAATATTCAGCTCCTCCAGAACTTTCAGCGGCGGGTGAGCGTGACCCTGAAATTCGATGTCGGCGTTTAAACACGTTTTCTTAAAAAACGATCGCATTTCATAAGAAATTACTAGGAATAATTTTTGTGGAAAATTTAATTGTTTTTCACCTTGTTGGGTTGTTTTTCCGATAAAACATATACCTTCTAAGATTACAGCAGAAATCTATTTATTTATTTTTTTCGTGTTTATCAGGTTTCCAACTACTAGCGAACCAAGTTTGGTGGTGCTACAATCAATCCTTGTCTCAAAACCCAATCGTACTGGATTAATTTCTGACTGAAAAACATTTTTTATTGCGCAAAAAACATTACAAATATTGAAACTTACAAACTCAGGAAACTGAGCATTACAAACAATTTACAATGAAAAGGCCTCTTTTGACTAGTTTTGGGGGTTCAATAAGTCATTCAATTTCGTTCCATTCATGAAAAACGAGTACTTTACTTCAGGCCACTTCCAAAACTGCCTAGTTTGCTCCATTCATTTGACAACTGCGCCGTCTTCTGGCAGGTAACTATGTCACCATCCCTGGATACTGCCGATCATTCCTACGAATCGTTTTTGTCAACAACCAGATCCATCCAGTTCCTATTCCAAATCGCTTGTAACAAGCATGTCGCTATGACCTGACACGAGACTATAGCTGTCAATAATGTTTATCATCTGATGAGAGGTCCTTGGTCAAATAACCTCTTTTTTAACACGCTTATATTAGCTTCACTTGTATACAGGGTGTCTCTAAACATCATGTACATCCGAAAGGAGGACATTTCCTGGCTTATATTACGACTAAAAGTTCATATAAACATAGGTCCGCAAACGAGTCGTTACCGATATACGTAATTAATTAATAATAATTTCAATATTTTTTTTGTTTTTTCTTTATAGATGCTCCAGTTTTTGAGATTTCTGGCTCAAATTTAAAATGTATATTACGTTATAGGGCTCACATCGATGGGCATCTCAAATATTTTAGTCGTAGAATAAGCCAGGAAATGTCCCCTTTTCGGATGTACATGATGTTTAGGATGTATGTATGTATCTATATAGGTAACGGAAACTTTGAACGTGATTTTCTCCCACTTCCAGATGTCCGAATGATTTAAAATTTAGCATGTGGTCATAATTGATTCAAAATTGGTACGTAAAGGTTTTCGGGGTCAGAAATTATGATTTTTTCATCAAAATTCATAATCGCGGCTCCAATATGGCGGACGAGATTTGTGATTATGGTCAGATTCGATTGAAAAATTGGTATGTAGGGGTTTTTAGGTCTTATGTCAAAATTCGCAAATTGAACATGAAGATGTCATTACATACATAGGAAGTAAAGCGTGTTCTTTAGTTTTTTGAACTATTATTTTTTCTTCATGGATTGCCCCTTGTTTTTTTTTCAAATATTTGTAATACTTACTCCAAACATACACCAAAACAAACAACCACTTCTAAGTCGCCCCCCTAGCAAATTTTTTTTGTATTATTGGAGGAGTAGTATAAAGGATTATCACTATTGACAGTACAATTGGATACCACCAGACCAGAGTATAGTTTTGAATCCGTTCCGAATCGCTCGGATTTAAGCTCAGTGGATAGCCTTTCCCAAAGCAGAATAAATAACGCTACTGGTTCTCCTATTTCATGATCATTTCGAAGGGCTAGTTGTAGATTTGCAGGTTCGGCCACTGCTTCACAAATGCGTGGACGTGTATAATGATAATAATATTCAGTCATAAACACTCTTAGAGTGTACCCAAAATCATCGTTGGTGCGGGTATAGGATGGCTATTATTATTATTTACCGTGGCACTCCGGGGCAACTTACTGATTTTTGGTGGCGTATTCACTTTCCAACTTAAGAAAAACCCAGAAAACCTACAGCACCATGAAGGGGTTGAAGGGGTATATCATAGTCAGAAAAGTTCCACGAGCCAGCTTCATTTACCAAAGCAAAAATGGTGGAAAATATTTAAATAATTAATATTATTGAGGTGTAAAAAAATAACCGTGATGTATATTCTGTCAAAAGAATTCATAGACTCTAGAAAATAAGCGAAACTATTAATATACTGTCGAAATAATATGGGAATAAATATTCAACCCCTCATAATGAAAACGAAAGCTTGCTCTACTATTATATAAACGTTTCTAAAAGCCAGCACTCACAAACAAAAAAAAATACCAAAATAGCTTTGTCTATATAAGGTCTCTTTCTATTTTAAAATTATTATTTGTAAGTTCATTCCTGTTAGTCCTAGACACACTCCTACAGTGATACACAAAATCAATCCAAATTTCTACACAAACTACTAGTTTTATTAATATCAAAAAAGGAAATTTTACCAAGTTTATGTCCAAACTATCATTATTAATTAAAATAACTGTACTATTTCCCTTTTATCATAAAATATGAAAAAGGATATTAGTTTTTTTCACTTGAATGTAATATATCTATCTTCACTGGTTTTGACAATCTTTCCAATTTTATATTGCGAGGAAAAATTGTTATTTTTGGCTTGACTGAAACGTGATTGAGCCGTGATATTAATTCTAGTACAGTCGATATCATGTCTTATCATTCAATACAATACAATAATAAGAGCAGAAAGAACAACTAGTAGGGGGGTTGCTTTTTATATTAACAAAAGAATACCCTTCAAACTCTTATTTTTTCAAAATAGTTCAAACCTCGAAAAATTGTGGATATTTATCTGCTACTTCCAAATTCAAAACATTTATTTTTGAAGTTTTATATCGCCTCCCACCCCGTCCGCCCCCCCTCTCTCCCATCCGCCAATATTAAACTATGTGTAAATCTTTTTCCTTGTTTTAAACTTCTGTTCAAAACATAGTTTTAAACTTTTTTAACAAAAAAAAATGTCCAGTCATAAATTGTCGAGTAAAACTCGTCCGAAATTTCTCGGCGAAGAGTATATCTCCGCGCCGAACTTTAATATGCCACTTCTCCCGGGGCTAACCCTATAAAAGAAATCTCTTCAGTTTCATACAGTGTCAAAAATGATCTAATGGAGTTTATCTCCAAAATTCCGGTAGACGTGGTGGCATTACAAGAAACCAGACTCAACTCAGTCAAAGACTTCAATATCCCAGGCTTCATATGCTATAGGAACGACAGACCAGGACCCAGAGCCAGAGCGGGGGGCTCACTCCTCCTGGTAAAATCTGACCTAGAGCATAATGAAGACGCTCTTCCAGAACTTCCACTAGGTGAATCGGTAGCGATCAGAGTGAAAGTGGACAGCATTGGACTCCTCAGAATCTCCTCCGTCTATATTCCACCACACCCCAACCTGCGGAATACAGACCTGGAAGGACTATTCCTGGACCACCACCCGACAGTAGCCATAGGGGATTTCAACCCGAAATCCAGAGACTGGAACTGCCACAACGAAAACCAGCGCGGCAGGCACCTGGCGGAGACCCAACTTCCGGAGTTCGATGAAGTTTCAGTGGTCGCAACACACACAGCTACTAAACTATCCGAGGGAAGACCACAGCCCAGACAAACTCGACACAGCTCTAATACAGAGTATTCCAACCCCGGTGGGAATCTTTGTATTAGATGAGGCACAACCCGATCCTACTAACAGTGGGAGAGGAGGAGGCCGAAAAAGCGCAAGCGATGAAGCGTATAGTGGACTGGTCCCACTTTCAGCGAGCTGTACACGGACATATAGACATCCCTGGGATAGATACAACATACCAAGTAGACGAGGCGATAAACAGACTAAGACAAGCCATACTGACAGCCATAAACCAGTGCTCAAAAGACATACCGACAACCAGAGCTGTCCCAAAGCACAGTTCTTAATGCTCGTGAAAGCACTCGAATCACTTTTGTGCTCCTAAGCACTGTGCTCCCGAGCACTTTCCTAATTCACTGCTTAGTGCTTAGTGCTCCGGAGCACTTTTCGGGATTACTAAGCACTAAGCCTTTCCATATAAATGTTATCGAAACATAAAGTCGGGGCAGCTAATAGCGGCACCCCCACCAAAAAACTTTCATTCACGTCCTTATGCAAATTTTTTTTTTGACAAAAGTCAAAAGAAATTTACCAAAAATTTCGTTGGGGTGACATTTTCTATCTTGATACAGGGAATGTGCGGTATGTCAATCACCATTCTATTATTTCTCACTTCTTATCTGTGAAGAGGAAACTATGTGCAGCACATTTCGATATGATTTTGATTTACATATTTTCATTTGCAAACTGTGGGAGGTTGAACACAAAAAACGATATCAAGAAAACGACAAAAACAAATGTTTAATCCTATTCCTATGGATCTTGGTGACGTACAGGTTGTGTCCTAGTTTGCTATGACAAGGTACGTGGGTTCGAATCGCCGCACCCACCGACCTCGGGCATGACATCACACGTTAAAAGGTGAGGGCTTCATCTTCCCCAGCTCTCGAAGACCTTTGAGGGTTGCTCGTAGTGGGGCAGCCGTTTGATGGAAATAACAATTTAACAACAATTGTATTCGAATCAAATTGTTGATTTAAGCAATTTTGTTTCGAAATAGTATATTGTGTAACAAGTGTTATAAACGTCCTTTCAGTAACGAGTATTTCAATCAAGTATACAGCGTATCGGAACTGGTGT
Source organism: Chrysolina haemoptera (assembly GCA_958298965.1). Taxonomy (NCBI): domain Eukaryota; kingdom Metazoa; phylum Arthropoda; class Insecta; order Coleoptera; family Chrysomelidae; genus Chrysolina; species Chrysolina haemoptera. Next base: position 39,737,752 of record OY282584.1, on the reverse strand, counting down.
TTAATGAACAAGTATCTCGAGGAGTTTATTAATGCTTTCCTATATCTTTCTTATCATAAGAGGTTATCATAACAGTTTCAATTGATAGGTCAGGATCTACTCTGTCAGAAGGTTTATTAACCACTGAAACCAAACAGCAACCATAGCGATATATTAAAAAAATTGAGTTGATACGGTAATATTTTCAAAAATTTGCTTTAGATACATATTGTGAATCTGTGATAATAGCGCGATAAGCTGAATGCCGTTTCAGTTATGTGAGTAGAAGAACTAGAAGTAGAAGTTTTTGACTCGGTTAGTACTTGATGGGAGTCCACAGCACTTCTCAGATTGTTAGAAACGTAAGTTACTGAAACTTTTAGTTCGAAAATATGAATAGGACATTCATAAAATCTGTTGTTGAATCATACTTAACAAACAGAAAACAAATGGTACGCATCGAACAAAATTACTCCGATTACCTTGTTTTAAAATCAGGGGTTCCCCAAGGGTCCATTCTTGGGCCAATGCTTTTTACTATCTATACAAGTCAAATTATAAAATTAATAAAACACTGTCAGATACACCTCTATGCGGACGATACACAATTGTATCTCTCGTTTGATCCTGAAGAGGTCGGTAATGCATGTGAGCGTATAAATAGCGACATTAATACATTTGTAGATTCTTCAGCAGACCATCAACTCCAAATTAATGCAAATAAATCCAATGTGATGGTTTTTGGTCCAAAATTCAGTAGGTATTATGTTAAAAATCATGTTAATGTCAAGATTGGTCAGAACACATTAGAAGTAGTAGAATATGCAAAAAATCTGGGAGTTATTCTTGATGAAAATCTACGTTTTGAAAAACACATCAATACACTGATACAAAAAGCATTTTGTTCCCTGAAGCTGATTTATAATAGCCGAAAATTTTTATCCAGAGAAACAAAAGTCATGCTTTGTGATAGCTTGGTACTATCAATTTTCAATTTTGCAGACTGCCTTTATGATCCAGTGATCAGTGTTCTTCAAACACAAAGAATCCAGAAAATACAAAATTCATGCCTGCGGCTCATTTTTGGAATCCGTAAACGGGATCGCATTTCTCATACCCTAGAAATTCTCAATTGGTTGAACATGAATGGTCGAAGGAAACTGCACACTGCTTGTTTATATCACAACATTATTATAAATAAAACACCAGAGTATCTTTATAATAAAATAACTTTTCGAAGTGATGTGCACACATTGAACTTGAGATTTAAAGGGCTGCTTACACCTCCTATTCATAGAACTGAACAATTAAAACGCTCCTACCGGTATCAAATTTCGAAGATTTATAATGATATCCCAAATTACTTGAAAGAGATGAAACACAATAACTTCAAAAGACAATACAAAAAACTTTTGCTAACTATACAAAACCCCGCCCCTACGCGCTCATAAAATAAATCTTACCTTTTCTTCTACCTTATTTTTTTTATTTTTTTATTTTTTATTTTTTTTTTATTTTTCATTTTTTTAAGATATATATGTATATATATATAGTATATTTAGTTTCAATGTTACTTCTATTGTGTGGTACGTTTCTAGGTTAAGTGGAAGAGCAGCTAAATTTAACAAATTGTGTATCTTTTTTATTTTCGGTCCAAAAATTATGAGCTGAACTTCGCCTATTATGCCAAGAAAAATGTTAACTATACAAAAAAAAAAATCATTGTCACCAAATGTAAATGGAAAATAAAGACGCTATTATTATTATTATTATTATTATCTGCGACTGAAAGACAAACTTTAGTCGCTATTTTCCATCGATAACCTCTTGGGAGGTATTCATGTTGAAAAGGGGAACATTTTTTTCAACAATTAGTTACCTTTATGAGTTTTCTTCACATGGAGGAAGTTACAAATCAGTGAGTAGGTACTCACATATCGGTAGGTATCTACCTAATTAACGGCACAAATTAGTGAATACTTACATATTAATCTAATTAACTTTCATTTCAACTAACTTTCTGAGATGATGCGAGAAAAGATAGTTATGAACATAATGTGTTTATATACCAACGTAAAGGTCTGTATTACCTGATTATGATTACATACCATTTTTTAGGTATGCAGATACATGTTTTCAGTCGGTAATGCATATATAAAGAATGGAAATTTTCTTTCTATCTCTCAAGAGAAATCAGACATCAAATATATATTCATATCAGAAAGAAATCTGATAAAATAATGACCCAAATATTTTTCAATATCAAGTAATTCAAATTCTTGGACACACGTTTGAAGAATGGTAATTTTCTTTGTATCTGTTATGAGAAATCAGGCATCAAAAATATAGTCATATTACAAAGAAATCTAATGAAATAATGAACCAAATATTTTTCAATATCCAGTAATTAGAATACTTGTATATCACAGATGACACACGTTTGACCTCATCAAATATTTGCATTGATTGAAGTAATTTTTATGGAATAATGTAAACAAATCTATTTTTTGGGTGAAATAAACCGATTTATTTAATCCAAAACAAAAATGTTTGAGTCAATTGAACATTACTCAAACCAAGAATATATATTTCAAATAAATCGAAATACTAGATTCAAACATTCCTTTTTTTCTGTGAATTTATGAAAATTTCTGGGCTTTCATGCACTTAATAACAGCCTAATGAAGTGAAACTGGGCCTCAATTTCCGTAAGGATATCAAGGAAAAGGTGCGTGACTTACTGTCTTTTTGTAATCAGTAAAAATGTATTTTTTTCAGAAATGGTCACTTACTGCCATTTACCTTTTTTGGGCAGTAAAGTATGTTGAAAAAGTACCGTTCGAATGGATAATGCTGAACTGTTACATACGTAACATGACGTGTCGTGTTTTTCATAGAATATATGCTATTAATCTGGACGAGGATATCAACCTTAGAAGAAATGAGGTATCTTCATTATTATATGACAGACTACGATTTGTATGGAATAATGCAGTAAATATTCCAGATTCCAGTATTTGTTTGGCCTGTAACAGCAGATTAGTGCAAGTAATGGAAACATGAGGTAATAAAGCTGCAATTCGTATGGAAGTACTTGTAGAAAGATTTGGGAAATGTTTTATATGTGTCCGTAACTGTAGAATTAAATTAGAATTGAATGCTCGCATAGATTTTATCTAGAGAAATAAGCATTTATTACACGAGATACCAATTGTACATGTAATATGTTAGGTGTAACATTCTCAAATCAGCAAGTTCTATCGATACCTAGGAACCCCCTTTTATTGTCTATCACACCCTGTATATCAACTAAAACAACAGGTATCACGATCGCGTAGAATATAATTGTGAATTGAATATACTTCAGGTATACCCTACTAAACTCAGCAAATTCTATCAATGTCTAGAAACCCCCTTATATTTTCTATTACACTCTGTATATGAACTAATACAAGTGCTATCGTGGTCGTGTAGAATGTATTTATTGATCTCATATACGTCAGGTATAAAATAACAAGATTTTCAATCGATACCTAGAAACCCGTTCATATTTTTTATTACACTCTGTATATTAACTAATGCAATTGTTATCGTGGTCGTATAGTATGCAATTAATAATCTAATATATCTTCGGTGTAACATACTAAAATTTTAGCAAATTCTATCGATACCTAGAATCCCTCTTATATGTGTGCCTAGTCCTTTCATTTATCAAAAATATCCCTAAAGTTTTATTTAGTCGATGGTAACAAACTCATATCATCGTAATACCGTAAACTTTAAAAATGTATATCTTAGAAGCGTAACATACAAGTTGACAAAACCTACCTTCGTTAATAATAGTAAACATTTGCCAAACAGTTTGAGTAAAAATAGTTTTTGAGATATTCATTAAAAACATGCCTAAATAAAAAATGAAAGGTAATATTGAACAATTCAATTCATCAGAAAGTTACATTATCTTTTGTTCGATCAACAGTAGCAAAACACGTTTTCATTGCCTATAATAAACTAAAACTATGACGTCTTACCAAAATTATAACTTGTTGGTTCTGGAATAGTGCTAGAAGAAAAATCCCGAAAAACGAGTGTTTTGGATATACCCTGTATACACTCTAATACTATCATTAATTAAATTCTAACTGGACATGTTAACGAGTTCCGAAAAATATATTTCCATCCTGAATTTGTCTTATTTCGAGTAACAAAACAGTTTTTTTCTTTGTCAACCCTACCCAACTATGAAGTTTTCACAAAATGTGCCCGCTTATATTTCAGAAACGGCACCTACAAAATCATTTAAACTCACACATTTTTCTAACGACCCATCCCACTATAACCTAATAAAATTTCAGCCAATTTGACCGAGAATCAATTTCTTATATTTTCGAGCATGGTCCTTTAAAATACGGTAAGTTACTAACCAAATCAAATAATTATTTCAAGGCAGTAACTAATCGGGGCGAATTGATTCACATCCCCAAAAACCATGTCAAAATATGTATACTCTGCTTGTATTAGTGTCTGAACTAATGTCACTTTCTGTTGATTACTTTTGTAAAATGGTGCCACACTGTTGAAGAAATATGAAAGCTGCAGAAAAACTTGAACAGAACATTCAACAAGTACTGAAATTTTCAAATCTGAAACCATGGTAGATTACGTTTTCTACTAAGTGCTACTTTGCCAAATGAGAGAAAACCGCTAAAGTTGGAACTTTTAAGTATTTAAACACATCCATCTAGTGAACGCCACACTTTTGGCAGGAATGCGATTTTCTTCACAAACTCTCCTGATATTTGTTTTCCCTTTTAATTTTTTTGGGGAAGCGCTACCAAGAATTGCAGTGCAATAAAATTCAATTTCGCTGTCTGCATCTTCACAGTAAAATAACCAGGAGCTTTTATTGAAATTAAAACTCAGGATCCGGTGAACACATAATTGTTCTTTACCGTTAGCACGTAGTAGATTATCATTTAATTTTGCTCATTTGATTTTTTCCCAATTTTGCTTAAAAAGAACATTAGTTATATTTCAGTATTGAAAAGGAAGGTGAGAAAAGGTAAAAGATAAAAAGTTAGCGAAATGTAGTCACAGTTGTTAAGTATTGGGTGTTTTGAAAGCTATGGCAAGCAGCAAATATTTCAGAATCAGAGCAAAACCCTTTCCTCGGAAATCTCCTGGGGTCCTCGTTTTAAATTTCTTATCATCAGCTATTTCATATATTTTAGATTGGATTTATGCAGCAAAAATTTACACTAAACTCCAACTCGAACTGAACTTCAACTAAGGAAAAATTAAACTATGGCATTTATACGAAAAAATTAAAACAAATTACGCATGCGGGATGTGTGTTTGGTATACTTAGATCTTTTAACCTATCCGTTCAGCCGTTCAGCCCGCGGAATTCAAAATATGCGCCAACAATTGCGCAGTAGTGTCAATAATTAACATTTACACTAGAAATATGAAAGTTGGCCAACTATTAATTTAAATTTAGTTTTAATTTCCCTGCATAAAATGAACTATGTCAAATGAGAGGTTTATCTTCTTAGTTGAAGTTGAAATGTGAAAGTTAATTCTAGTTTAGTGTAAATTTGTGCTACATAAATCCACCCTTATACTGTTACCAGTTTGAAGCCCGCCCAGTCAACATGAAACGTTTATGAAACATTTCAAAAGTACTGTAGTTGTGAATAATCGAAACATTTATTAGAAAAATTTCTGAAATGTTTCAAAATTATCGAAAAATTTTTGATACATTTCAACACAGGTTATTCTGATATATTCAGAAACATTCCATATTTACATAAATTTTGGATAATTTAGACATTTCAAAATAACTTCAATTGAGAATGATCGAAACGTTCAGGTAATCAGATTTCTGAAATGTTTCAAAATGATTCATGAAGTTCCAAACATATCATGATGTCTTAAAACAATGCAATTCGAAATCTCCTGAATTCTGATTCAATGAAACATCACAAAGAACATCAGTTCGATACACAGAAACATATTTTACTAAGTATTTCATAAATGTTTCAGATGTGTTGAATTAACCTCTTTGGAAACATTTCAAATGTTCAATGACTCTTGGACATTTGAAACATTCCAAATCAATTCTGAGTGCGGATAATCGACTCGTTTCATTTTGTACCATTTCAGAAATGTTTCAAGATGGTTTATTTTGATATACTCGGCAAAATTTCACATTTCAATCAATTTTTGGTACTTGAAATATTTCAAAATAACTTCAACTGAGAATAATCAAAACGTTCAGAGAGCAAAACTTGAAACTGAAATGTTTCAAATGATTCATAAAAGTTCAAAATATATAAGTATGCTTCAAATCAATGATTTTGAAACATTTCAAAATAAAACGTCACGAAATAACATCAATCAGTTTGATATACTTAGAAACAATTCATATTTTACCTAAACTGTAACTGATTGAAACCATCTAATATAACAAAATTTTAAATAATTTGATACATTATATTCGCAGTAAGTAACATAGAAACGTTTAAAAAAATTTGAGTTGATCTCTTCGGAATCATTTCAAATGAACATTAAATGGTGTATATTTGAAACATTTCAAAATAACTTTAAGTGTGAATAACTGAAACCTTCAATTTTGCATCATTTCAGAAATGTTACAGAAAAATTAATTAGTACCTGTATCATGTGTATGCCAAAATATCCTCAATTATGAATCATGTGTTTACCAAAATATCCTCAGTTACGTTTCCAAAGAGCTAAAATTGACTAACTGAAATAATTTAAGTCTTTTTATTTTGAATATTGATGTAGGTACGTAAAAAATCGAAACTTTCACCTGCTAGGTACCTAATTACCGAAACATTTCATTTGAGCATCTTAACAAAAAACAAAAACAAATATATATTGAATATGTGTTTCATTCACAGTAACATTTCGAAATCAGAAAAATTTTGATAGAACACCCTCCCTCAATAATTGAAATATTTCAAATGGACTCCAATTGCGAATGATCGTAACATTTTTTACCATCATCGTGAATGATTATATCTACTTATTTCCTTCATCTGTCAAAATTTATTCGCTGAAAAACTGCTCTTTCCTTCGCGTATTGACCTTTTAAAAGTCGTGGGCACAAAGCTCTGAATGTATCTCTAAACCTCGAAAACTTCATCTTCTGGTCACAAGATGGAGCAGCCTAAACTCCGTTATATCGTGTGAAATCAGAGTAAACAAATATAACTGGAGATGTTTGATTTGTAACGATTCCGAGTATTCGGACGAGGAACTGATGGCATCAAACCTATCTAGATTGACCCACCCTCTTTTTGTTTCTGTTAGAAATGAATGTGTTAACTGTTAGCAGTTTTGTTTGAATCACAGTTTTTCTTCTGTATTCAACTATTTCTGAAATATTTCCAGAATATTTCTATAATTGTGTTTGACAGTTTGACATTCCCTGGATGTTCTATATATGTTTTTCAAATATTTAGTAATGTTTCTCATAAAAGCAATGCAGAATTACTTCAGAAATATATCTGAAACATTCAAATGGCTGTTATGTTTTGAAAAATGTATATTATAAAACAAACCTAGAATATGCCAAGAATGTTCAAAAATATGAACTCATGCACAGTTTTCTTCGGAACCTCTCTGAGGTCAGGCATTTTTAGATTTAGAAATGTCTCTGAAACATCAAAGCAATATTCAGTGGAATGTTTCAAATTGTACAGAAGTAAAGTAGGGTCCTGACACCTTTCAATAACAATAAAATATTTGAAATATTTATTGTCACATCATCAACTAACTTGAAATATCTTTCGAATGTTTCTGAAATAGTTACGAAATATTGCTAATGAAAGGTTTCCTTGAAATGTCTCTGAGGGCGGACATCTTTATTTTTCAATATATACCTGAAACAATATGGCAACATAAATTGGAATGTTTCAAGCTTACAGATTATGTTTCAGAAATATTTCTGAAATCGAAAAATGTTTACTGGGCGCTCGTGAATATAAACGTCCAAAAAAGAGCATTCGTTTCGTCGGTGATGCCAAATTTGCTTGTTTTTTTTAGGTTGTAGACGATGTAGTAACTTCATTTCGTTCATTATCCAAATTGAAGGAGGTAAAAATGTTCCAACTATTAGGACGATGGACGTCCGAAATGTTAGTATAGTTTTACCAACGTAGCTGAACAGGTGAAATTCTCAGATATTGTGCGAACGCTCATGTGGAGTGCCTTATCACTGTTTATATTGCAAACTATAATAGTCCGTTGCACGACAATTGCACATCGTATAGGCATGCATACTCTCACCTTTTGAGCTATGTTTGTTTTACTGTAATTTCAATTACTTTTTTGAAACATCGCAGACAGTATTAGCGATCTGTCACTTTATTATATTTGTTTCATGGTCGATAAGTACTCTTTTGGAATAGTTTCAATCCTTCCACCGTTTTTAGTTTTATGGAGTTTGACATGACGAAATCAGTCTTCGATACCTCTTTTTACTTTCTGGAAAACCAAAATTATTGAACCCTGTTCTAAAGTTCTTGAATTTTTTGTGAGAATCCATGCATTCGTTCATACGAAGGCGTAGAAGGGCCAAAGTAATTATTTTTTATAATTCCGACTTACCACTCAAATGTCTACGTAGGTTAGTTCGTTCTGGTTAGATCAAAATAAACAAATAATCCTCTCGAAATTGTTCAAAATTGTTCTTTCCGCTAACAAGCTGTTGTCCCCTTATGAACGGCAGCTCTCAAAAGTCGAAAATTGTGCGAGTTAAGGATTAATGAGGTCTTACCTTTTAACGTGCGAGTCCTAGCACGATCCGAGGAGAATAGATCTCGAAAGGAGGTCGTCCTTAAGTCACCCATCCAAACCACAACTTCGACGTGCGTTGTCTGCATTCAGATATCAATGACTCGCCTCTACCGTTGTGGCTACCCTCTCGGACAATATAGATTTTCACGCGCTCAAATGTCTGCGTAAGCTTAGTTTGTTTTGGTTCGATAAGACTAAATAATTTCACTCCTCGCAAAATTCAAATTTCAATTTTTCTTGATGACTTATTTTAGAAAGCGCTAACCGACCGTACCCTCATTACGTTACTAACCTAACATATCAAAAAATTATTGAATATTTATCCAAAATAATAAGCAAAGTATCTGTGGGTGGCTGGATATTTTGGAATTATTATTCAGTAATATTTTGATATGTTATGGAAGATGGATAACGTTTTGTTATTTCATATAATTTCAGCTCAGATATTTCCTGGTAGTATAATTCATTCTAGTTAACTCCCATTATTCTCAAACCGGCAATACTGCGACACAAACAAGAGAAAGGAAGTTATGATTGACATTGACAGTTAAACTGGAGTACTCTTTGTTGTCAATAGAAATTTCTTGAGTTTTCCATCCTTCTTGTAGTTGTGATTGGTCACTAGAATGGCGGCGTATTTGAATGTCAAGACATCATGTCATTCCATCTCCCCGCCATTATAAATGACAAGCTTCATTTCATCGGAAGGTGGCTCGCCCCTATAACTTTTTTGTTTTTGAAGATATTGGAATGAAATTTGAAGGATGTATAAAATATATAAAACTGCATTTTTTGACAAATAATTCAGCTCCACTGGATTTTTAAATGAGACACCTGATATATTTTCACTTTTTTTTTTCACATATGACATTCTGATTCTGAATACAACCATGTATCATTCGTTGCTTTTTGTAAACAAGAATTTAAAAAAAAATTAAATTTATTGTTGAATCTAGAGGGCTAGGAATACGTTCAAATTACCAATTGTAGTCCTAAAGTATTGGGAAAAATACAACTTTACGGTTTATTAATATTTTTTTTTCAAATGGCAAAACATAGTGGCTCGTCTGGTCAGAAAGAAGAGCATTTCATTACGATTAATTTCGTACCGCACACTATTAGGTCTTGAAGAAACTTTCGTCAACAAACTTAAAAATAGTACAGTAGATCTTTCTTTTTGCGATTAAAATAATATTAATAGTCATCGAGTGCACGTGCCTGAGAGGGGGGTAATGCGTAATTACCCGCCCCCCTTGACAACCTTAAAGTAATCGAAATCTAACTTTTTCGAACGTAATTGATACCGTTATAGTAAGTAATATGCCCGAAAACAGTAATTCCCCCCGTGAAGAAGATTACCCCTCCCATGGAATGACCCTAGGCACGTGCCTCAGTAACATGTGTCCACCACAAATGATGTAACAAAACCATCAATCCAAAAACTAATATCTTTTTGTATAAATGATATTATTAACATGTTTTTCAATTAATAGCGTACACAATATAGTTTCCTGATTTAGATTTGGAGAAGCGAGGTAAGGTAACACCTTAATTACCTTGTTCTATCAGTTATGTAGGTAACAGGTTACCTAATGTATTTTAATCTGAAATGGTGTTTCATTTTAAGAAAGATCTTGAGTAAAATATTCTCAAGTTTTTTAACGAAAGTTTGTTTGAAACCTATAACAGAGAAGCGGTATCAACATAATCGTAATGAAATTCAAATTTATAGCAGAAATATTCTGACTGAAAGCAATATTCTACAAAAATGTTAGAACTTGCTGAAGCTGAGTTACTTGGCAAAAAATGCAGTATCGAGTCGTATACAAATCCTCCAAATTTTTTTTCTGTCCCGACCAGCCCAAAACTTTCTCATTTTCTCCACACCAGTGAGTACTAAAGTAAAAAAATTGGATTTTGTCAAAACCCTTGCTGTTACGTTGGTTCGTATCTAACAGTTATATCAGAATTTTCTCATATTATTTTCTCAAACTTTTATGTACATGAAATTGAATTCTAACCAACTTTTCATATAACTTTTTTCGATATCTTGCCATTTTATCCGACTTTTTACCTATTCATCTTTTTTCCAATACTTAAATAATAAACTTTTTTCCCATATCGTACAAACTTTTTGGCGGTCACTGTATATGGTCACAAAAAGTAACAATTAATATATGGTTGTATTCAGAATGTCATATGGAGACAAAAAAGGTGGAAATATACCGGGTGTCTCATTCAAAAATCAAAAGTTTATATCACTTCCGGTAGACCGAAAGTTGCGCACGAATCTGAGTCACTTGTTAAAAATGCAGTTTTATGTCTCATACAGATCCTCTAAATTCAACTTCAATATCTGCAAAACCATAAAAGTTATAAGGGCGAGCCACTTATTTCCGTGTACACCCGGTATATACTGACACGTCACGTCACTGCTGAATGTTGATTCTTTATTTTTTCAACACGAGTGTTTTGGACGATAAGTGTTATTAGCCGTTCTCCGTTCTATATGATGAAGGGTTTTGTTAAGGATTGTGGTAATTCCTGCAGAAAGGCAAAGAAAAATTTGCAATTTCTCATTTTTAAGAAAACCAACCCATTTTCCATCCCTATGATACGCCCATCATTTTATGCGCCGCTACTGTGAAGAGGACATTACAGTGTTGCAGGTTATGCATGATTTGTTCATCCGCCATATTTGAAACGCATTCTAGTCATAAGATATAATTATGAGTTCTGTGATTCGAGCGAGTCTCGCAGTAAATGCAGAAAAGGTCACGAGTATTTATCTGGTTCTCGTTGTAGAAACACAATATAATTTTCATATGTATCCGGTTCCCGAAGTGGAAAAGGTTAATTAAACTTTATTTGTAAATTTAACATCTACCAATTGCTCAGAGTAATAAAAGACAGAGATGCTTTGCCTATACCTACACAAATACCTGTTTTGAAGTGAACATGAACTATCCTTTTCTATACAATTACTGGGTGAGGGGGTGACGGGTGCATGGTGAAATGTTTTCGACAGTTTGTTTACAGTTATAGTAAGAAGGACCATAATACAAACGAAGAATGATAACTTGATCCGAATGAAATGAGCGGGCATACACGAGACTACCCGAATGAATACGGACTTAACATGTATGAGGCCCTCGCTTGTAAACAAAGAAAGTTACGATGACTTCAAGACAAGGATGGAGAAGGCATCTCTATGGTCGTTTATTACTCTGAGACCAATTGTATCAATTTCCACCAAATTCACTGAAAACTGATGAAAACAAAACATTTATAACTCACCAAAACAATCACATGAACGAAATTAAATAGTAACAGTTTGTCAGAAATTCAGTCTGTAAAATATATAAAATAATTCGTCATAACGAGGATGTTCATCAACAGTATTATTTTTCGTAGTGTAGTTCGATGTCGTACGAATTTGAATAACTATGTGTGCAACTTTTTCTCAATGTATCAAATAGTTTATGTTTCAATGCTGTGACGTATTTCCTCTCAAAATTGGGTATATATCCAACATCAAAGGTTCCGACAAAGCTGGAGTACTCTTTGGCTGGAGTACTCTTTCGCTGGATTAAGACTAGTTCATGCCAATGTGAAATTCGCAAAAATAATATCACTCTTTCATTCAAATTCCACGAAATGAAATGAAAGAAATATATACTTTTTTGCGAATTTCGCATTTGCATGAACTAGTCTTTACTCTTTGGCTGGAGTACTCTTTGATCAAGGATAATGAACACCAGTGTTCAAAGTCCTTGGATTGGCAACACTTTTGTTTTGTCAGTTGTCAATGTTGTCATGGTTGTCATTGTCAGTTGTCAGTTTGAGGATATTTTTATGAAATCGAGGATAAATGTTTGGCATTGTTTGATGTTTCATGCGTTATTGCGTTTATTTGGTGTTTGGTTTATGGTTTGGTTGATGCCGTTGATGGTTGATGTTGATGTGTGAGGTGCTGTAGGTGGTGTAAAAACCAGTAAAATATAATTGTTGAACGAGCAGAAATTTTTCATACTTTTTTTATACAATTTTTAGAAGTGATTAAGTACTTCAACCCAGATACAGAAAATTGAAAAATTCAAGAATGACGGAAGAACGCCTTCATATAGTAAGTTTTCGCTCATTGATTTAAGGCATGCTTCAGCTTTTTTCTTTCAGCGGGTGTAGGTATGTTGAGTTTTGTGAATGAGTGCACAAGTATGGCCACTGTCTTACGAAAAATATGGAGAAACTCTAACCATAGCATCAGATATATCCAAAGCATTTGATTGCATTTGTCACCAGAGAATCCTTGCCAAGCTTCCATCATATGGCTTTCCCTATCATTTTGTGCTTTTTTTTCTAGCTTTCTGTCAGATATAATTCCCATGTCCTGGTTGTTGGAGATTCATCGGAGCCTACTAATGAATGTTGGTGACCTGTTATGTAGAGGTCCATTTCATCATCGACACTATTTCTACTTCACATTAACGATTTTTTAGTAACTGATCATCGACACTATTTCTACTTCACATTAACGATTTTTTAGTAACTGATAAAGATGTTGAAGTGCTTGTGAGGCTGCATAGCCTTTATAGCCCCCGCTTACAGTCTGATGTCCAGTACACAGATGCGCTGATACATTGCTTCCATCTCTGATTAAAAACTCCAAAATAATGATGAGTCAAATCAATAAATACAAGAGAAATTTAGCAGCAATACAAATAGTCTTACTATTTATCAAGGTCGTGTTATATTTATGAGGATTATTTCTTGAATCCAATTCTTTATATCAGAAAGACATATTCACGAAATGAATCAATTTTAAATGATTTATAACGGAAACAGCACCCGCTTTATAAATTATCAATTGTAATTGAAACCACAATTATTATAGATGTTCAAAATACTCTGATGATGTGAAGTAAGGTTGAATTCAAGAATACGCGAGCCTAGCTCGCGCCCCAGACCGACCTTTTGCAATTCAAAATATCATTCAATTTTGTAAATGGTGTCATCTCATTTAATTCACATTGACGATGCTCGCTAAATTTGGTAAACTCCTTCCATTTACGCTATTTTTACTCCTCACTGTATTATAAGGGATTGTAGACTTGATCACAGTATCTATTTCTTCGTTTTTAGATTCGCCAAACCGATTCATTTTCAAACACTTCAACACAGTTGATTCAATTTGACGTTGAAACGTATTTATTTAAAGTACTGTCAGATGGATATTTGATTGCTTTATTTAATATAAGGGAAATTGTCAATTCCAATGCCTGGTATTAGTATCAGTAATATCCTTTCTTGGAAGAACCATTTTATGTCTATTTCCAACTGTACCTCCCAAAAACTTGAATTTCTTCTTTGTGTCAAGAAGTACTTTGCTTCCTATCAGCTGCTTGTGATCTAATAAGACACCTATCCAACCTGTTGTGGAATAGCATTCCCATATATGGAGTGCAACTCCTAAATCTTCACTTAATCTTTTAGATTGGGTCCAAAAGAGAGCCATTTGTTTCTTAGGTTATGCCTCACTAACAAGTTTGCATATTTCTCTGTAACACTGCAGAGAAGAGGACATTTTGTCTCTTCCATAATTTTTTTCATTTCTGGTGCTTTTCTGAATTGGTTAATTGTTCCACCATTATCAGTTGTATTGAGACTTGAAGAGTTCAGTCTTCAAACCACTTTGTTGTCACTTTGGAGGCTTGTCGAACATCTCATTGGAGGCAAGACAGGGCCTTAATGTTTAACTTATAAACCCAAGTACACATGTGAACCAGAATATATTGCAATAACCTAACCTAACCTAACAGTGATTTGAATCACTTGATTTAAAAAAAATCGAAGTCATGATTTAATTCAAACTCATTTTTGATATTTTTTTTTCATTCATAGCAATAAGTATAATATAATATAAAATATTCTCATGAATCAAGAGTAGAATGCAACTCGGAATACTGGTCCAGTGTGTTTCCATGTAAGTCATGATTGTTTTTCGAGCCAATTTTTTTTTGTGTTCACTGATATTTTTGCTTTTGTGAGTTTGACAGTAGGGCTGTGAAATGAAAGGGGGTGAGTTCTTGCTCATATTGATATTGAAACTTTCTGTTTTTGGTGAATTTTCTTGCAAGGAGCGTGTTTGAATTCTTTTATTATAATTACAGCAGTATTTACATCCAATGTTCTGAATTATATTACTTTGTAATCACAGCTTTTGAAAACTGAACATATGTCTGACCAATTGTTTTTTATCAACAACTTTTTTCATTTTCATCTAAATAATTGATAAATCAACTCCTGTAGAAATAAATCCATTTAAATATGACGTCTGAGTCAGTTTGACAGCGATAAAAATGTCTGTTCCTCAAAAACAGACTTCATCTAGTAAGCGGAAGTCCCTTCAATTTCTGTCATTACAGCAATGATTGTTCAGTATTGTTAACACAATATGAATCGTTTTGGGAAAGTTTCATCTGAACAGATTACAAAAAGCATTATTATAATTGTGTTCTTAATAACTGATCCTTCAAATAGCTGTTTTAATCAGGTTGATTATTATTGTGTTGTATTGTGATATATCCAATTTGCACCAAAAAACTAGTAAAAATTCAAACAATTTTCAACAAATGTCGATATTTTAGTACAAAACATAAATTGTACCAAATTTTGCATTGAAATGTTGTTGTAGCAATATGAGGGACGCGCCTAAGGTGCTTATGAGATACTAGTACTCTTTATGAGGCTACAACTATAAAAAAATTGGGAAGAAACAAATGTATTGCGTAGGTGGCTGTGATTCCAAATGTCAATATTGTTTTCGATTATAAACAACTTTTCAAAATAAACTTCTATTTTTTATTCTCCCCTATACACCGTTTGGAAATTCAGAATTTTGATAACTCAAATACAAGTTTTTTGTGAAGCACCAACTTTTATGGAGAATAACTTTTTTTGATAATCCATAATAAAAAAGTTTTTCATATGGTGCAAACTTTTTGAAACACTGTGTATTCTTGATATACAGGGTATCCCAGAACGAAGGGAACAAACTCTGATGGTAGAATCCTCACTTCTTTTTAAGGCTAAAAGTTTCAATAAACGTATACTCTGAGATGAGTATTAATCGAGTTACAGGGTGATGAAAGTGACAGGAAAATATATGTTTTCCAGAATAACTCCATAAAGGTCCAACTTTTCCTAATGAAATTTGGTGTGTCACTTGATAGCATTTAGTTTCATATTTCAATGCAAATCATGGGTTTGTAACTTGAAACAGGGGTGTACGGCAAGTGGGTACCACTAATCGCCCCTCCCCACATTTCACGCCACTGGAATAATATCGATGTCATCTTCTTTTTCTGAATCCCCAATGATTCCTATACAAAAAAGGGATGAGTTTTGTTATCAAAAATATCAATAGTCTTGACGATATTTGAAGTTGAATAAGCGCTTTATGGATTATTTTGTTAGTTGCAAGGAAATTTTTGTTAACCAAATACCGTGTAAATGCCAACAATTTTCGAAATATTTCAATTTATACTCATTGCAGGGTATGAAATCTGTTGGTTATATTTATAAATAGTTACCTACACATTCCTTTAAAAAATCAGAAGATTTTAATGTGCACGCACTTATTCAACTTCAAACATTTTGAAAACCGTTGATATTTTTGATAACGAACTCATCTCTTTTTATATTTCATATTAATCCAGTGGCGTTAAAGTGGAGGGGGGATTAGAGGTACCTGCCGAACGCCCCTGTTTGAAGTTACAAATACATGATTTGCATTGAAATTTGGAACTAAATGCTGTCAAGTGACACTAAATTTCTTTACGAAAAGTTGAGACGTTATGGAGTTATTCTGGAAACTTTCAACACCCTGCAACTCGGTTATTATTCATCTGAGGGTATAGGTTTAATGGAAGTTATAGCCTTAAAATGAATTGGGAATTCTACTATCGGAGATTGTCTCCTTTATTATGGGACACCCTGTTACCCTTTGAACCTTGATTTGGCGACTTCAAGAACGCTGACGAGTTTTGTGATTGTGGTCGGATTCGATTCAAAATTAGTATTTGGAGGTTCTTGTGGTTGGAGGTTATGAATTTGTTGTCAAAATTTATAAGTCAAAATGGCGGCTCCAAATCACAAAATCAAATAATTATTTAAAGAAAATTAAAGAAAAGCTTTTATTCAAATATGCCAAAAAGTCAAAAATAATTTCTTCATATATGTAATGTAGGTTACTCTGAGAGACAGATTCAAAGGCTTTCATATTTGAATTGAAAGCTCTTGAACCTGTAACCCACAGAATAATCTACATTACACATCTCAAGAATGTTTTTAAACTTTAGTTCATTTCAGTAAAAGTGTTTCTTTAATTTTTTTTATTGATAATTCTATTATAATTTTTTGTGCAATAAAGTAAACGCAATTTTTTAGAAAAGTCTGTAATGTAAAACATTTCTAAGGAACAACTTACTGTCTCATAGAAATAATAGGCGGCATTTTGTACGTTAATGACTTAGGGTCACTGCTTCCAAATTTAGGATATAATGACATGGCTTTTTATTTCTCAAGCAACACTGTGAAAAATAATTTACCATTTTTTTATTTTATTTTTTCAGGATTGGGGCAATGACAAGCTTCACAGAACACAAAAGCAGGTTGAGCGAAATCCCTATGATCTGGAGGCATGGTCCATTTTGCTCAGAGAAGCACAAACTAAACATATTTCAGAAGTTCGTTCTCTATATGAACATCTTATAACAATTTTTCCCAGCGCTTCAAGATATTGGAGAATTTACATAGAACATGAAGTAAGATAAAGGGAACTTCACTTATTTTAACATTCATATAATGGTTATCTCTTTTTCAGATGAAATCAAGGAATTTTGAGAAAGTTGAGAAGGTATGGGCTTTTTTAGTTGAACAAAATAATGTTTTTTTGAAGAAATTTGGGAAATATACAATAAAACTCTCTGTGCACCTAGCAAACATATTATTTCTTTACTTGTCTTTATTGTGTTTAAAAATTGGGAGGACATTTTTCACAACCACATTATTACCGAAAAAAAAAAAATCCGAGTGATATGATTCTAATGTTTTTAGAATGAATTTCTTTGGTTGTCTTCCTGTGGATCCCATCTACATCCAAATATTCGACAAGATAATGTAGATTAAACATAATTGAATAAGTATTGTGGTTTGAAAGGATTCTTTCTGATTTATTTCTACCTTTTAATTCAATGAATAACTTTTTCGGTGCAAACTACATTTGGTAATGACTAGATTAACATGGTGTTTTTTACTTCAATATTCCTATTTCCTTTTTCCTTCCCGTATACCTTGAAAAAAATTTAAATAAATTGTTTTATCATCATGTGTATTTTTATATTTGCGCTCAATGTTGTCTAGTCTTTATCCAGTGTTTGAATTTGAAAAAAGAGTAATTATAAATATGAAATGAGTGCTGTTTAAAAGAAGGAAATAATGTTTGAAAAATATATAAAGTTATCGCCTTGGAAGATATGCCTCTCTAATTGAGAAGGTCTGATGGACCAATTGGTTGGTGATAAAGGTGAAAATCCGATGGTAACGTATTATTTCATCAGTGATTATGGATTTTCATTAAGTATCATTTAGAAACTCTTTAATAATATATAAAAATGGATCTCTCGCAAACTTTTTCATCAGTTCTTCAGTCACGTGCCCAATTTAGAGTTTGTCTTTGGAAAAAAGAATTTGTTTGAATACAGTCAACCTTCAAAGTGTATTTTTTCGTTGGAATTTTTAGTGAATATTTCACGACATATTAACAAATGCTAGTATTTCATATTTTCAAATGCCTTTTAATTAACAATTTTCAGGAATGATATATTCTTTGTCACATAATTCTAACCATTCAATATTTTTCTCTGAGGGAGAGTATTTTTATCGACTTGGAACTTGTTTTAAGTACTTTGTCATAGTCATGGTCATTCTGTTGTTTATTATACTGCTTTAAAAGTGTAACGCTATGCTACTCAAACTTGTAGCTTTAAAAAAAAAATCGTGTTTTTGGCATATTTTTCTTCGATTTAAACGCAAACAACAATTTCTCATTTGCTAAAGAACATTAGTATTTCTGTATCTATAAAAATTTGTTGACAGCTTTTTCAAAGATGCTTAATGAAGATTCTAAATATCGAGTTATGGAAGTTGTATCTTACTTATGTTAAAGAAACTAAAGCTTCGCTACCGACTTACAAGTAAGTATGATAATTTAATATTGGATAATTTACCGAAAAGTGATTATGCTATATGTAATAAAGGATTTAGGCGAGCAAAAATAAGGGCAAAAAATTCCCTCTAAATGGAATATAGTGGTAGTATTTTTTATTGGCTTGCTTTTGATTGATGGTATGATTTTCATCATGAATTTCAATGTAGCAAATATCTTGTAAACTAAATATATATTGATTGTGCATAACATGTACTCAACTGCCCCGTGCAAAGTATAAATAAAAGAAGGAGGGTCTAATATAATTAGTAATATGCAGAGTCCCACCTACACATTTATTTGTCACTGCAAAAATGGCCAACCCTTCAAAAATATTACTTTAATACTCTTTTCATTCGAATGTTCTGTGTAGGGTGGGAGGTTGAGCAACAAAGTCATTCTGTTCACAAAATTTTTTTTCACTATTGTAGATAGGTACTCCAGTAGTTATAAAAAACATAACAATGTTCGAAATGCAGATACTCGCACAAAATGAGTTGCTAGTTGTCAGCTAGTAAGTTGTTACTAATATATTTTTTTTTGTTGTTGGAGAAATAAAACTTAAAAGTGAAATTCGAAAAGATGCAGTTGAAGCAAAGGCGTAGGTACCTATGTGTTGCTATGTTCAAAATTGAAATAACAGTCTTAACATTTTAAGATCTGGAAATTTCCTGTTTTTCTCCCTTCAAACCCTCTTCAACATAAGAAACGATTACTCATTCCTATCCATTTAGAGGGAATTTTATCCGGCCATACCATCAGTTGAACTGATCTAAATCAGAATGGTTATGCTTTATGTAAGTCTGACTAATCTTACTGGAGTTGAAGTATGGGAGAACCATTCCAATCTTTACTGTTTGGCCTGAAATTACTTTCAGAAACAATAAGACAGACGCACTTGTATTTTCAAATAAGCTTTTGAAAATATCTTTTTGAGGATTTTGATTGTTTTTGAAAAGCTTTTAATTTTTAGAGAAAAAATGGCCCAAGCCTATGATTTTGCTCTAGACCGTATAGGGATGGATATCCATTCCTACTCAATTTGGAATGATTACGTGAATTTTCTGAAAGGAGTGGAAGCTGTCGGTTCATATGCAGAAAATCAGAAAATTTCAGCTGTACGAAAGGTTTACCAACGTGGTATAATCACCCCAATGACAGGAATGGAGACATTCTGGAAAGATTATATTGCATTTGAACAGGTATGTGGAGTTTCATTCTAAGTTTTTCTACATACCAGTCAAACCAAAAACATTACATTATTTGAATTCCAGAACATTAATGCTATTATTGCTGAAAAAATGAGTATTGAAAGGAGTAGGGATTACATGAACGCTAGGAGAGTTGCCAAAGAACTCGAAGTTCAAATTAGAGGTATTAATCGAAACGCACCTAGTATACCTCCTGGTGGTGCTCCTGAAGAAAGAAAACAGGTATGTTCCATGTGTACAACAGTATGAACTTTTAAATAAAAAGCGGGTCTTTGATGAAAATTGCTTTGAAGAATTCTTTTTTTGGATTGCTCCATTCCATATTAGTTTCGTGTATCACTTAAATCCGTGTCTAATGCTATGTAGAAAATATAGTGTACATTCATCATCCTCATCCCAAATACTTGATCTATACTGGTTCTCCAATATCTGAGTATTAGGTGAATTATTGATTGTTTTCTAAAATTATTTGCATCTCATTAGCATTCCTAGTAGAAAGTAAACTGAGTTTAACTAAAAATATATTTTTTTAAGGTTGAGCTCTGGCAAAAATATATTGCATGGGAAAAAAGTAATCCACTGCGCACAGAAGATACAGCATTGCTTACTAAAAGGGTAGTATTTGCCCTTGAACAGTGTTTACTGTGTCTAGGACATCACCCTGATATTTGGTATCAAGCTGCACAATTCTTGGAATACAGTTGCAAAATTTTAGCTGAAAAAGGGGTAAGCTTATTTAGGGAAATATCTGCCATATTTTTGATATACCTATTACTTGATAGTGTAGTAGAAATAGTGTTAGAATTTTAACTAATTGCAACAGAAATGATTCTTGTTGTAAATGATAGGTAACTGGCTCGTAATCAACATACTGATAATATATTTCCGTACTATTGCGCAATTGTAATTTACATAACAAGTCCGGAAAACACTGTTTTTTTGGACGAGTGGAGAAGATTCTAGGACGAGCGTAGCGAGTCCTGGAAGTGTGCGAGTCCAAAAAAACTGTTTTCGGACGTGTTGCGTACACAATTTTTTCGGCAACCGTGTAGAATAACAAATTGAGACACATTTATTTTTTATATTTCGAACATTTTAATTCCTATTTGTATTAAATATCGAAATGCGAACAGAAGATAGGTACTCACAGAAACATTCCAATTCTTATTTATATAAATATTTATATTGAAAGTGATAGTTTCTCAAAGAAAAATCGTCCGGGAAGTAGGTACTTCCCGGCCGAAAAAATGCTTTTTTTTACCGCCATCTTGGAAAAACATGAAAAATTTGGAAATATGGAAAATCATGTGTGTTATCAAAATACAGGAAATTTTATGGTGGTGGTTTTAAAATTTAAAATGTATATATAGACAAGGGGGGGTATGATGATGAAATTATACTTATACCCTGGATTTCCATGTTAAATGCTCAAAGTGAGATACTCACCTTACATTACATCTGTACATATTGCTGTGAGATTAATTTTCTTTTTCATTTATTTTTTTGAGGTATATTCAGTGACCACCAAAAAGTATGTACCATATGGAAAAAAGGTTACTATTAGCGAATTGGAAAAAATTCTAGAGAAAAGTTTGCGCATGTCCGATAACCTAAAAATCGTAAATCGTGATCGCTGGTATGGCGACAAATTAAAAAAAAAAAATGCTATGAAAATGCAAAAAGTGGTGTAAGATCGAAAGCTATTTGAAAAAGTTGCCTAGAATTCAATTTTAGACACATAAACAAAGTTTGAAGAGATAATGCAAGAAAATCGAAAATAGCCATTTTGCTAATGTTTTTCCTGTGTATAAAAATACCATTTATTTTTCTTATGAGTAGCTTGACTATACCGAAACATTTGTATTCCAGTGGTAATGACTAAACTTTCCAATTTTTTCCACACCTGAGAGCACTATATTAAAAAAAAATTAGATTTTGTCAGAACCCTCGCTGTTACATTGGTTTCTATCTGACAGATATATCAGAAGTCTACGATTATTGCGATGATAGGGCAATCCAAAACAATCGCGTTTTTCCGATTTGAACAAATTTTAAGTGATAATCGTGCACGAGCGTCTCACTTAATCTTAAAAACAGTTTGTCAAATTGAGGCTTAGAGTTTTCAAGATTGTATGCGATGTGAAACGCTCTGGCACGATTATCATCGAATCTTGATTATAATCTGGAAAACACCATGTTCTTGGAGTGCATGTCATCACAATGGTCGTGGTATTCTGATATAACTCTTAGATATAAATCAACGTAAGAGCCAGGGTGCTCTCTGGTGTGTAAAAAATGAAAAAGTATTGTCATTATCATTGAAATACGAATGTTTTAGTATAGTCAAGCTATTTATATGAGAACATTTTATGTTTTCATATACCTAGATAGAACAATACATAAAATAGCTTTTTTCAACTTCCTTGCATTATCACTTCAAACTGTGTTTTTCTATAATTGAATTCAAAGCAACTTTTTCTAATAATTTTTTTTTGATATCTTGCCATTTTACCCGTTTGCATTTTCATAGTAATTTTTTTCAGTTTGCCTGCATAACAGCGATCACATGACATGGGTAAAAAAAGATTTTTAGATTATCAGACATGCACAGTGGACTCTATACTTAGTATAGAGTTCAATGGACATACACTTTTGCCCAGATTTTTTTTTCAATACTTTAATAATAAACTTTTCTCACATACGGTAGGTACATACTTTTTGGTGATCACTGTTAATTTTACTTTTAAACGCCAATGTTACATTACCACACATTTTTTTTCAAATGTTTATGTTTTTTCAAGTTGGCGGTAAAAAAAGGCATTTTGCATATTAGTAAGGATGTATATTTTTAGTATGTTGATTAGGATCATATAACCCATCGTTTACAACAAGAATTATTTCTGTTGCAATATTTCAAGGTAAGGTGTTTTTCATTTACATATTTCTATTCCACTAAGTGATTGAATCTAAAATACCTGCTCAAACTGGATTTTCTGAAATTTTTCAGGATGTGAATGCTTCAAAATTATTTAGTGAAGAAGCAGCTAATATGTTTGAAAGAGCTACCAGTAGTTTGTTGAGTAAAAATATGCTACTTTACTTTGCATATGCAGACTACGAGGAAGGAAGACTGAAATATGAAAAAGTACATCAGATTTATTCAAAGTACTTGGAAATCAAGGACATTGATCCCACATTGGTAATTAATGATATTGTATATTGTATAAGACACTTTCAGGTCCCAAAAACTGATACACTTAAAAATTAGTAACTAATATAAATTGAATGAATTGGATACAGTATATTGCTTTCCTTTTGTGATTATTTGTTAATGTGTGTAAAATCAATTATCATTTCTCTTGTATATTTTTCCTGGATGAAAGTTTGTTTCGAAATAAATTGAAGAGTGCAATTAGTTGAAAACTTTCTTATTGTATAAATTATTTCCCAGCTATAAGGTAAACATGCGAGTTATTGACCACTTAAGGATAGGATTTTGTCTAGGTTATGAAATTCATGAGATGGTTAAATAAATATAATTTTTGGTTATAAATTGTTATTACGAATCTCCCAGGTTTTAGAAAACCCCTCAAAAGCAGAGCTTGTCTGAGCAAGGATGGCCCGGAACTTATAGCTTAAAAAGTGGATTTCGAACCACATTAGCTCCGTGATGGCGGTGGGGATCTAACTCGGGTCGCCTGGGTGAGAACAAAGGCTCCTAACACCTCGACTACTTCGCTATATATATACCGGGTGAGTCTGAGAAATGGGGCACCCCTATTTTTGAGAGAAATAATCCGATTCAGAGCACGAAAATTTATTATGTAGCATCTCCGGTTTCGCCAGAAATGATCTGATTATTAGTTTTTCAAATGAAACACCTTGTACATTTTCACATTTTTGTAATCTAGAGCAAATTCTGAACATGATAAGCTGCATTTTTTATTAAATTCTTTGCCACCAGCCGGTGTTTGAAAGTTGCAAAATCACTTTTTTCGATTATCTCATGCTTTTTAAATGGTATCTCTACAGGAAACTCTGTGCAACAGATTCTTTCGAAGGAAACGAATCGAATGATACCGAAATTTTGAATATCTGTCAATTATTTTCAGATTTATCACTATTATAAAAAAATGTGCCACAAAATAGTGTAGCCGATGGACTAAACAACACTAATATATCACTTCTACTCAATTGTCTCATAACGATTTTCAACATTGAAAATTATCATACGTTGGATTTATTATTTTGAATTTGAATACGCGATTTTGAGGATTATAAACATTTATTACAAATTTTCGAAAACAACAAATACATGCATAGCACAATGCGCTCTAATACTCTTACTATAAAAATTGCTCCAAATGTTGGCCATTATGTTCCATGCATAATTGCACCCTTCTGACTGCTGCTCAAACTGCTCTAGTTAACTCTGCTGGGCTGATATTATTGAAAGCTGTGATGACTATTTTTCTGGAGTATGCATCTATTAGAAAGACATACATCAAATTTGCCAATTATTCTTATTGATAATGAGAGAAATTTCCAATAATGTTATTATTTGGTATTTTATTAGTAGTAGTGATAAATCTGAAAACAGATATTCAAAATTTTAGTATCATTCCATTCGTTTCCTCCGAAACAATCTGTTGCACAGAGTGTCCCATAGAGACGCCATTTAAAAAACATGAAGTAATCGAAAAAAAGTGATTTTGCTACTTTCAAACACCGGGTGGTGGCAAAGTATTGTAATTAAAATGCTAATTTCATTTTCTCAGACAATATGGCATCGGAGATGAACGTTCAACATGTAAAAAATAATCCTTGAAAAAAACGAAAAAAAAAAAAGAAAATTTCATAAAAAAATTAGCTTATGTTCAGAATTTGCTCTAGATTTCAAAAATGTGTAAATGTACAAGGTGTTCCATTTGAAAATTAGAATTAATTTTTATCTCAAAAAATCACATTTTAGTTGTTTAATAGCCCCCTAAATTTTCGTGCTTTGAATCGGATTATTACTCTCAAAAATAGGGGTGCCCCATCTCTTAGACTCGCCCGGTATATAACAGTGTTTTGGAATGTTTTTTAGACCACTTTAATGTATTTTGCGAACTCTTGAAAAATTGTAAAAAGAAAAAATGCTGACATCGATTTATTTTTCAATATTTAGTAAAAATATGCAAGATTTCTCCAGTTTTTTACCTAGTAAACATTCTGATGTTTCCCTTCGTTGACCTATATTTGTTCCTGTTATTGAACATTGATTTCTGAAGACCTTAAAAGTACACCCAGAAAATAAACAATTCGTTGGTGGGATAGTTTTTCTTCATATGTACCCCTCGAGGAAATGTAGTCATTGAGTACCTACCACAGACGGTAGTGACTTTACTTAAGTAAAAACAATTTCATACCGAAAAGTCAATTGGACCCTCTCTCAAAAATAATTTAGGCAAATGGCTGGTTTTTGCGTTTCTGCGATGGATGATCAATTTGAACTAACTGGAATCGATCCTCTGGAAGGCGAAATATCAATTAAACACTTGTTATTTCAGCCATTGACTACTACGTATCAGTCCAAATATTTTTCCATAGAATATAATACTGCATAAGCTAATTATGGTTCTTTGAAATGTAAGGTGGACAGTAACTGGCACACTTACCTTATTTGATCTGTATCTGAAATAAATTTTCGGTAAATTGTTGTGTGTAGCAGTTATATAGGACATCATCATAAAAATGAGAAATAAAAATTCCTATTTTTGTTTACCATTTATATATCATAGGTATTTCAAACTGAAATATACTTTGAAAATGCCCATATCATATAAGACGAAAATGCAGTAACGTAAGTGTTACAAATATAAAATGATAAAAAGCATAGGAATTTTTATTTCTCATTTTTCATAAATTTTCGGTGTTCATTACCTTGTCGATTTTTTTATTATTTGTGATGGATACATACATATTTTGTAGGCTTACATCCAGTACATGAAGTTCGCAAGAAGAGCAGAGGGTATCAAATCTGCGCGGGCTGTCTTCAAAAAAGCAAGAGAGGACAATCGCTCCAAATACCATCTCTTTGTTTGCGCTGCTCTCATGGAATACTACTGCAGCAAAGATAAAAATATCGCTTTTAGGATTTTCGAACTTGGTCTGAAAAAATTTGGAGCTATTCCCGAGTATATTACTTGCTATATTGACTATTTATCCCACTTGAATGAGGATAACAACACAAGGGTTTTGTTTGAACGAGTTTTATCATCTGGTAGTTTAGAACCAGAAAAATCAGTGTAAGTATAACCAACAGTTTTAGCCAAAGTAACCAAATATAAATACTTTAAGACCTGACTCAAGAGGAAGTGTTAGTTAATTCCCGAATGTTGCAATCATAAAAAAAATCCAATTTCAATCAATATAAAATAGCTAGGCTTCCATAAATAAAACTTTTAATTCTTCTATAAATAGTATCCGAATGTGGAAAACGATTCATTTAATTTTTTGTATTCCAAGAAATGAAATTTCCAGTAAGAAACTTCATTTTAAAAACAAATTGTGGGGAATTTTTTCATTCTGAAGACATATTTTGCCATCAATGGCTAGAATAATATCAATACTTCATGGTAATAATATTAATGTACCTATAATGAATAACTTCATTTCAAATAGTTTGATTTTTCAATTAGTTTGACTCTCCAAATGTTTTATTTATATTTCTCATTGATACAATTTATTTTACAGAATTTCGACTTTTTTAATTTGACATAACAGATACAATCAATACTACCTATAACTTGGATGTTTCTGAACTTACAAAAGTCTAGAGACATGTTCTACATTCGTTTTTTTTTACATATTCACATTGGTTTCACCCCCTACCTTCCCACCTTCCTACTCCCACCTCTCAACTCGCAATGTGTACTCTGGTAGGAACCAGAGTACACATTGCGAGTGCTTTTAAGGCAATTTTACAACAGGTGTATCATCCGCTATATTTCATTATGCATTATGACTTCAGAAACAATGTTGAAAATAAATTTTTTCGTATTTTGACTGATAATATGCTATTTTACTAAATTCAAAACCGTTTAATGAAACAGCGTTTAACCACATAGAACTGTCACTTTACTGCATAGTAATGTCACTCAATAAAACACAGTTTGCTAGAAAATTGTTCATTTGATATTGGAAATAAATAAACCGCTTACTAGGTTACGTAAACAAGGTATAGGAAATCAAAAATAAGTTATTTTCACAAAAACTCAATTTCACATCTCATCAGAGGGCGTCGAATTTGATTCAATGAAATATACTATATCGGAGACTTTTCATCTGGGGTATAGACAAATCTACGGGAGCAACAAGGAACACAATGATATGATAATACCACATAAATAAGAGAGGCGCACAGTAGTGCTCTGCCGTTCGAGCTATCCTCTCACCACACATTTAACGCAAACTGTTGGCCAAGATACAGCAGTCTTTGTCTTTATAGGATACAAGTACTAGAGGCTCAAAGGAAGTCAATAGTGAGGAAAGCAACTCAATAACGGAATTTGTGTTAGGATTTTCAAAAGTGTTCATTAATTTAACAATTTGACTAGTAGTAGTTCATGGTGCAAAATGTCTGATGCTGATGATTCACGATGTACCCATCCAGAAAGACAATTTAAAATTTACTTTCAATGAAATCTGTTGCAGTTTACAAAGCGTTTCACATTTCTAAAATTTTCTGAAAGAAAGAAATGTTTAATTGTTGGGGTTATTTAAGCATTCCAAATACATGATTCTAACAATTTTAAAAGTAAAAATGCCTAGGGACAAAAGTAGAACTTTTCCTCATAACATTTGGTTTTTTTTTTGGTGTTTCGGCATCGACTGCTATGGTCATTAGCCATGTGTTCTGGGTAGGCTGTGATACTAATTCCGCAC
Organism: Chrysolina haemoptera; assembly: GCA_958298965.1. Taxonomy (NCBI): domain Eukaryota; kingdom Metazoa; phylum Arthropoda; class Insecta; order Coleoptera; family Chrysomelidae; genus Chrysolina; species Chrysolina haemoptera. The sequence continues at coordinate 39,709,540 of OY282584.1, read as the reverse complement.
GCCACTTTAGGAGCAGCAGTTAATTTTTAACGCAACAGAGAATCATGGAGGATTGTTCCCAGTCGGCAACGAGATTCAATCACTCAGAAAAATGAAAAAATCTCGCCCGGCTGGGAACCAAACATAGGACCTCTCGGTCACCAGGCGCGTGTGCTATCCACTGCGCTAATCCCCGCCCCGACATTCAGTTTTTATTATTTAAATTATCATTTATTGTAAATCACTCATTATCAAAGGACGAACAGGAATTTTTTTTGGTAGACCTGTTATCTGTTTCCCAGTTCATTTGAAGGAAATCCATGAATTCTAAGAGTAATTTGTTGCAGGGATATTTGGAATAAATTTTTGGAGTTTGAGTGCAATATTGGTGACCTACAATCAATTGTGAAAGTAGAGAAGCGTCGGTCTGAAGTTCTATCGAAGATCAAAGAGTTTGAAGGAAAAGAAACAGCTCAGCTTGTAGACAGATACCGTTTCTTGGATCTGTTTCCATGTACTGCACAGGAGTTGAAAAGTATTGGGTAAGTGAAAACTAATATTAATTATAAGTACGAGAATGATCTGAGGACAATATTCTGTATCGTGATGAGAATACTAAGTTCACGATAAGAGAATACATGGTGAGAATGCCGGGCTCTATGGGGTGTAATGCACTTGGAGCATGCCACTTTTTCCAACAAAAGTCTTAAGGATTATACATTGCATCTTCAGAGTCTGGGCTATGCCAGAGAAACTCCTTAGTCAGTTATCCAAGTGGCAGAAATGTCACATGTTGGTCTGGTTGTAGAAGTGGCTTGCATCATATCGTTAATGGACGACATCAGATACCGCAGGTGCTTCACAATATCAAGCTCCCTAAGCCGCATCATCTGGCACAGGTCGACAACGCATATGGTACTACCAAGTCCCTGTGTGAGCAAGAAGGCATGCATCTTTCATCCAGAGTGTGGCAGACTAAGTGGTGGCCAATAGGCCTTTTACTCCTGCAGGGCGGCGAATAGCCTCAACATTGTTGTTGAAATTATTTTTTCCTTTAACCTGCTGTTGTCCTCCTACTAACGGCAGCCCCCAAAAGTCGAAACTTGTGCGAGCTAAGGATTAACGAGGTCTTACCTTTTAACGTGCGATTCCTAGCATGATCCAAGGAGAAAAGATCGCGAAAAGAGGTCGTCTGTAGGTTGCATGGCTTTAGATATCGATGACCCACATGCTTTACCGTTTGAGCTATCCTCTCACCACACCTTTAATGCAAACTGTTGGCCAAGATACAGCAGTCTTTGTCTTTATAGGATACAAGTACTAGAGGCTCAAAGGAAGTCAATAGTGAGGAAAGCCACTCAGCAAAATTTTTGAATTATATGAAAATAATTTAGGGTCTCAGAATTGAAACATTTGTATCGTTATTGCTTAGTCACTGTTGTAAAATATTTGAAATTTAAACTTTTTGTTTCCAGGTACACTGAGGTTTTGAATATGACTGGTGCCGGAAGGAACCACATTTTGCAATCAATAATAGAAAGTGAAACAGAGGCACCTTTACCTCTTCCTGATTATTCTCAGATGATTCCATACAAACCAAAAGTGAATCCCTTACCTGGTGAACATCCGGTTCCAGGTAATCTATTAATTAAAAAATTGGAAAATACTTTTATAGCATAGGCACATTTTCATTACAGGTGGTTCTTTTCCGCCTCCACCTGCAGCAGCCCATCTATGTACCCTTTTACCCCCTCCAAATTGCTTCAGAGGTCCGTTCGTTCATATTGATATTCTTATGGACATTTTCAGTAGGATTCATCTTCCAGAGAACTGTAAGTGCAACTTAAGTTTACTAATATTTTTATCCAGACTTCTTGAAACTGATGGGAAACTAGTCGTTGCTTCCAAGCAACTGACAGTGGGATAAATATTTAACTTCAGGAGATTGTGGTGGAATGTGACCCCTCCTATGATCACATTCAGATTGCCAAATGTACAATGAAGGAATAACTGTTCAACATGAGATATCGCACATGAATTTGTTTTCATTTCAACGATTTTTCAATAATTATGAGTACACCTTCTCCTCTAGATTCATCATCAGAGAGCTTGCTTTTATCACATCTGAAAATATTATATGAACCTACATTGATTTGATAACATATCACTTGTCTTCTATCTTCCTACATTTTGACAATAAACTAGCATGAATTTGTGTTCCTTCCTTTTTAAAAATCTTTTATGTAACTGGCTTTGTGTTTATTAGTTGGGTTCAAATGTTGCAATCTGAATTAAAACCACTTCGTCTTATCCTACGGAGTTAGAATTTGAGTCACCATGAACTGTAAAGATCCTGAAATACAAAAAACAGCTACCCATACCTGCAAAATCAGCTGTTTTTTAGATTTTAGGATCTTTGCAGTTTCTGGTGCCTCACCTATATTTCCAAACAAGTTAACACTCGTATTCTTTATTGGAAAACTCGTTGTCAAAGTATCCACTGTCAAAGTACCCACTGTCACTCTTATAGTTTCTCCCAGAAAAGCAAGAAGTGATTCAAGAGTTTACCGTTTTTACAATTATTTTATCATGTTTACACTAGATATTCACTAATACTAGCATTGTGATAGTCAATAAAACCTTTGAAATATATTGATGACACTGCTCTCATTTTGCCTATGAGCAGACTTTTGATAAACTTAGTTACTTCTAGTGTTTGGTTGAGCTTCTTCATTTGATAACTGATGTTATTATTCTCATTGAAAATTTCTTGTGAAAACAAAAAATCGTATTGTTTCTTTGAATAATCTAATAAGGATTTTTTCTACTTTTAGTATAATGTATTCCTAGTAGAAAAAACTGACATTATGACATGAACATTGCCTGTCGTTGTGCAGACCAAGGCAACACAAAGATTTTGCAGAAAAATATATTCTATTCCTCCTATCCCTATTGAGAGTACACACTTTCCTCCCTCAAACCAGGGAGGAAACTCATACTTTTCCTTCCTTCCTTTACATTTCAAGTAAGTTGTAAAGGATTAAACTTGTGAATCTATTATAATCAAATTGTTTCCGTAATTTCTAGAACATCTTATATATCCTGTATTCTGGTAAAAATTAAACATGAATGTTACTTCTACTTTAGTTCTTTAATAGCTATTTGTGTATTTAGAGCGCAAAGTGATTGAGTGTCGCTTGACAAAAAGATTAATCTTTGGAGAACAACAATGGCACTTTGTGCTCGAAATACACACATTATTTTTTGTACAAGTGCAGCTCTTATAAAAAAAATTATCGACACTTCATTCAAATAGGCACATAATATTACTTATGAGAAAACGTTCTTAAGAAAAAAAAAGTTGCAATTGCCAGGAGCTGAACCCGGCACCTTCTGATTACAAGCCCAAGACGCTAGCCATTGCACCACTGCAGATTATCAGATGGACATGACTGTATTGTCTATACTTTCCATTATGCAAGTATAGATCCGTTTTAGACAAAAGCAGTTGAGATGCATTTTAAATTTACAAAAAAAGCTCATTTAGTGGGTAGGAGGAAAATCATATGTATTAGATGGGAGTAAAGTGCCTTTTCCTCCCTTGGAACTACATCCTGCGGGAGAAAAAGATGCACTTTCCTCCCTTGTAATACAAATAGCTATTTCAGATTTATTATGCATTATTTCATTGTAATTAATTTTATAGGCAATAATTCTATTCACTTTATGTTGTTGTGACTTTATTAGTAACCATTTCATTTTGCACACAGTTGGTATTTCGTATTTCTAAATTCCTTCATTCAATTTTTGAATTTGAATTTTTACAGTTCCTGCTCCATCTGACAATGGTGGTGATGTGCGACTTTTTGACCTCGCAAAGTCTGTTCACTGGATTGTGGAAGAAGGTGGTGGAATTGGTTTGAAGAGGAGAAAGAGGCTTGGATTAGGTCTCGATGGATCTGATGATGAAGATATGCCTTTACCACCCTCCAATGATATTTATAGGCAAAGGCAACAGAAGAGGGTCAAATAATTGACCAAATAGTTGTCGGGTGTTTAATGATGTTCATTTTAAAGATCTTTTATCGATAAATACGCAAAAAAAATATATAGTGGGCTATTCAAATTGGACTGCTTGCCTAGGGTTCTCCAAAACGGTCAGACCTACTAGAAGAGAAGCAAATAAATTTGAAATTTCTTCTAGAGGTAATTAAAATAAGTTACCTAATATCCATATCCTCGAAGAAACTACATTTACTTTTCCAAGATGTAATCAAAACCAGCAGCCATCCTCAACAGTTCGAAATGGAGCTCTTACTTATTTGATAGATTCATTTTTCTACAATTCAACATATTTAATGAATAGAAAGAAAGTCTATCGAAATTAATAAATTTTTTATATAAATAGTTTCTTTGAGGAAGTGCTTTTTGTATCATGCTATATTTATGACATTTACTGTTTTTGAGACCACATGCAAAGAGCCACATTTGAAACACCCTATATGATGTGTTGATGAAATAACTTGGCATACTTGCGAACTGTTCTGTGAGCTCTTATTTAAAATATTTGAAATTTGCTGATGTTCTTTCGTAAGTATAATCCGACTCTAGCTGAAGGAAATCCATACATTTCCCAGATTAACATATGGGTGAAGTATTATTAGTTATATGTTGCAGGAGCCATTGTTTAAGGAAAATATTTATTTTTCTTATATACGTTTGCAGAATGCCAAGTTGAAGCATCGACAAACCAGAGTTTCATTTTAGTTATCATTTTGTATGTTTCTTTATAGAATGCATAAATGTCTATTTCAGACAATTGTTCTTTCAATAATTAAAACAACTCACTTGAGATTGGAATATTTATCATTTGTCTCAGAACATGAGGGTCAAAAAGATGATCAAAGTTTCCAGGCAGACAATCTTGATGATATAATGGTGGAATGATTCAAGTAATTTTCAGATGAACCAGAAAAGCATCTGCCATAATAATATCAATAGAAAAGATTCATTGCTATACATTTTTTGCAGTGATCTAGAGAAGTAACTGAGTTGCCAGCAAGGCATTATCGATGAGATACATTGTTTTTTTTTAATAAAGTTTTAAAGCTAAAGTGTATGTTTATTCAAATAATATTAAAATATTTTTGTTGTTACACTAACAATAATAATATAAATGGTAACAAACTGTTATATACGTACATACATACCAATTAATAATATGTTTTATCATAACTGGAACATAATTATTTTCAAATGCACTAAATAAAAAGTGTGTGAAATCTTGGAGATTAAAACACTCTGTGCTAGGTAACAACGCCTAGTTCTCAGTCCTCTTAAATTCCGTAATCATAACGACAGTGATTTTTTAGGTGTGCAACTACAAATGGCGTTATTTCGTCAAAAATGAATCCTAACTATCACGTGGTTTGGAGTCTGCTGGTTTTCGCACACTAGTCTGGCTTTAATTTTTGGCACATGAAAGCCTTCATATTATGGACATACTTATTTTCATTGGCTTTCATCATATTTTCTCGTAGACAATTTTATTGTGATGAAGAGAATAGCTTAGGCTTATCATGATCATTTATTTATTTCCATTAGACCATTTACATTGTTTTCATTTTTGTAGGATAGACAATAGTTCAAATAGAAGAACACTGCAGGTTTTTCACGGTAGAATCCGCTAGAATCAAGAATGTTTTCAATTTGTTTTGAAATCAATCAACAGTTCGCTGGATTTTACATAGTCTGGTAACTTATAAATTCTTTCGAACCAATATGATCAGGTGACCTCTGTATATTCCTTTTTTGTAGAATAGTATATAAAAATCCCCCAAATGTTTGCTTGTTTTAAAACACCAATGCCTTTTCAAGCAATGAAAGCATTTCCCCAAAAAACAGATACCGTAACATAGCCTTGAAACTACTGGTGCAATACTGAACACCAAATCATTACTCTCTTGTGACCATGATGAATTCTTATAAATTATGTTTTCAGGGTCTTCTGAAACATTTGTTGTCAATTTTGTGGATTTCGTATCGAGTTCAAGGGTTTCTGCTGTGCCTACATAATGAAAATGTTATATGTGTCACATATAAAATGATAGAGTTGATTAAAACACACTGGGCCCAAAATTGAATTCTGGGGTACCCAATCTCTAATGTTAAAATCTTTGAATTGAATTGTTCAATTATATTTTCCGATAGAGCTTCTAATGAAACGAATTGTTTGTGTTGATCTAGAAAAGATGATATCCAGTATAATGGATGCATTTCTCAAGCCATACATTTCTAATTTAGTCAACAGCTTTTCATAATTGACACCTCAAATACCATGCTGGGATCACAAAAAAACTGTCGGAGGACATTTGCCTGCATCAGCATAAACAACAATCTTTTTAAAATGAAAACATAGGAGTTAACGTTGATTTTTCCATCTCAAATTCATTCTGTTTACTCGTCAAGATATCAAAAAGATCCAAAAAACGCGAGTCTTTAATAAAACATACTCAAATATCTTTGAGAAACTATTCAATCATCTTTATTTCGAAACCTAATATACATAAGTATGAGTGTAAATAATAACTGGCAAAATGAAATATAGAAAATACGAATATAGACAAATACAAATAGCAAGGTCATACGTTAAAAATTTGAAATTTAAAATATAAACTAGCATGTAGATAGGCTATGAACATGAAAATTTCATTATCATACGATAAATTTACATGTTAAGAACTTTGTACATTTATAAATTATATAATTAATACAACACTAATATTTGGTTTCATTACAGATACTTATACACTTAAACATAAACAATCAAAAACAATAGATGGTGGAAAACAATGTCCCAAATAATTACATAATTATAGAATTAGAAATTCTTCCAAAATGGAAGTTTTTTTTTATTTCTTCCGGTAATTCATTGAATTTGTGAAAACCCTTAAAAAATAACGAATTCATGGTACTTCCGAATGCCGTGCTGTTTACATGTATATTATTGGAATTTCTAGTATTATAAGTAGGAATGTTATTGAATTTGATATACTCTTTAAAATATTCTGGTGCCATTCCATTTACAATTTTGTATACTAGTGTCATTGTAAAATAGTAGTGTAAAATTTAGAAACTAAACTATTTCGAAACTGCTTGATAACCAACCAGAATTCGGTTTGATTTCTCACGTTTGTAAGATTCTTAATAATTCCAGACTCATATTCTGTTTTCTTTATTTTTATTATTTTCTCATACCCGCATTTCAAGCCTATAAAGTTTGTTTTCAGATTTTCTGTGAAATTATGTTTCTCACATTGATTAAAAGCTATTTGCATGGTTTTTTTAGCAGTGATACAGTCATTATCAAACCACGGCTTACTTTCATTTAGTCTCCTGTTTGTATACTGTTCATTATACACAAGGCCTCAATCAGCGGAAACCTCGCGTATGGCTGTAATTACATTAAAAAATGACTCATCAGGATCATCAATGAAATGGGTTCGGTCTGGCCGATTCGTTCCTAATTTATAATTTAAATAAAACTCATTTTTCCAGTACATAATAGACAGATAAGCATTATTTGAAAGATCAGAGTCCTTATGTTCAAGCAGGCTACTAGAGTTCAAAGTTATATTTATTGGGAAATGGTCAGATGAAAAGTCATCTTCATCAACATAAAAATTATTCATGTCCGCAATGAGCATATGGTTTACCCATGCCAAATCAACTACATTCTTTCTCAGTTTGCTGATATATGTAAATTGGCCTGGTGTATCTAAAGATGTTCTACCATTCAATACACAAAAAGAGTTATTATCCATGAAATCAATAATCTGCCTACTACCTATTTACCTACTTATTGTTATATATGAATTTATCCTCGAATTTATCAGATCCTCCATAAGAAGCAATTCCGCTGTTAAAGTCACCTGCAATGACTATTAGCATATCAGTATATCTTTCTAAAACGTCGGCTAAAAGAATTTGGAAACACTCAAGAATATGTCCTATCTCTAAAGAAGGTTTGAAATACACATTACAAACAATACATTTATGATCACTCATACTAAACAAGCAAATAAGCTGGTATGATGATTTATATAGTACAGTCATGCCAATGAGTTTTCTATAAAAAATGCACATACCACCACTAGGCCTACCTAATGATTTTTCTTTAGTAGTATTTGATGTTATATAATCGAAATCTGATAAGTTATCAGGAACAACCGAAATATCATAGGTAAGATCATAGGTTTCAGTCGGGCACAAAATATTAAAGTCGGTCCCATCCAAATTAAACACATTCTTATATCCATGACAATTCCAAAATCTTGCTAATAGTTTTTTGAAGAATTATCTTTTCCCCTTTTAATCTTAGCAGCATTCTTATTTGGAGGTTCTTCTTCATCGCGGGGTCTTTTTTGGTGTGGCAGAGACTTTGTCGGCTGACCGGAAACAAATTTTACACAAAGATTTTCTCCATTGGCCCTTCTTTGTTCAATTTCTTTATACATAGATGTAAGTTCTTCACGTAGTCTCGGTGTGAAGTCATTTTTCAACTTCACATTGGGGAATTCTTTCAGGGGCAGTTTTGATCTTTCAGTTAAAATTGAAGGGGCTACCTGTCGAGACGAAAATTCTACTTCCATAGGGCATATTTTGGACAAATCTTGTTTAACAAGTCTGTACGACATGATAGGGTTGAGAGGTTTGGGTGAATTGAGCCCAAGTAAAATATCTGACAGGGCCTTAGTGTCATCTACAGATTCGTCGATGCCGTATATAATCATATTCTTTTCTCGTTCCAGTCTCGAAGTTACCTCTGATTTACAGTTACATAGATATTATTTTATACATGTACCAAATATTAATTTTTATTATTCACTTATTTACTTACAGGTAGTAAGTATACTTTTTATATTCTACTTTTCATTTATTTCTGTATTTTAAATTTTACAGTGTACACATTAGGTGATGAATATTTATGGTACTAGTGTGTTATGTTGAAAATAAGTCACGCGAGAATGATTTATATAAATTCTCAAGTGACTTGGGAAACATAACACACGAGTGACATACAATGTTTTATCTAACACAGTTACGACTGTCATTATTAATGTCATTTTAGACAAGTAAACCATCAAATAACACACTAGTCTGTTATAATCCATAACTCATTATATTTTTCCATTATCGGTTAGAGATTTTTATTACGAATTCAGTGATACTAGGTTTGTTAGAATTGTCAAACGGCTGCATAGGTATGGGAAAATGACATCTTCAAATGCCCAGTGAGTGAGACAGAGTCTTCCAACCTTCCGAATCATGTGGAGTCTCAGTCATACTCATTGAGCCTGGTATTTATCAGAGCATTCTTTCAGCATGAGCACCGAACGAGCGAACGCTCGGATAGTGTGGACGTTGAAATCAGCATCCACACTGTTCGAGAATTGGCTCGTTTGGTGCTCATGCGGACTGAATGCTCTGGTGAATACGCTGCTTAAGACATATGACGAAGTTTTTTGTCCTTATCTCCGTAGCTGGATAAACGTAAATAAATATTAATCTACCTTCCAAAAAGTTTCTTTTAAATTCATCAATAGTCATACCAAAAGTACTTCAATCAAAATATTTAGTTTTTGAGAAATAAATATTAAAAAACATTATCCACATCAAAACTGTGTACTTATTTTGCAGTTAGAAAATAAATTAGCTCGAATTTTTGTAATACTTATTTCTGTGGAACTATAATAATAATAATAAATTTTATCGAAAATTCCAAGAAAATATGTACAATTTGCAAAAAAGTGAATAACTCGTGAAGTTAAAAACTTGTTGCGAGAAAATAACATGCAAGAATTATATATTCATACATATATACATATGTTTTGTAAATTTTCGAAATGGAATAAAATGATAATAATTATATAATTATAATAAAATGCAAATTGACCGAGTTAATTCAAGTGAAAGATATCATGAAATAAATTTCGAGGAGACTCTTGAATCCATGTTTTAATTTGATTTTTGAAAGATACTAATGACTTGTTCATTTCTATACGTTTTGGAATCAAATCATAGTAGAATGGCAATAAGTATTTGGAATTTTTCTGAGACTTTGTTGTTTTTCCTTTATTTTTTACGGTGATATTATTTTTATTCCTTGCATTATATATATGATTATTGAAGTTTATATTCGATTTATGTTTATGAATATAAACCATTATGTTGTATCCACATAATTGTCTTATTTCCATTTTCTTTGTTTCCCTGTAAAGATTTTCACTTGGATATAAATACCACTTCCTATATATGATTTTCAAAAACCATTTCTGGAGAACCTCAAGATTTCTGAGGTGGGATTTCACGAGTCCTCCCCAAGCCAGAATCCCATAATTCAATTGAGATTGTATTTATGAAAAATAAAGAATGTTGAGAGTTTTTATGTCCATAAAATGTTTTAAGATACTCAAACTTCGATAATAAACTTCGCAATTTTCCCAATAGGAATAATATTTGTTTATACCATTTCATATGTCTGTCAAACATAACACCTAAGTACTTGATACTATCAGTTTCTTCGATTCTAGTATTTTCATTAATTATGAATGGTCCCAAGCATGGCAGCTTATTATTATTAAATGTGAATGGCATATATTTTGTTTTTTCAAAGTTAATTGTGAGTAAATTATAATCAAACCAATTTTTTATTTTTTTGAAATCTGCTATTATTGCTCTAGTCTGTAATTCAAGCCAATTTTCTTCTCCATATAATATTACTGTATCATCTGCAAAACTATGAATTTCTCCTATAGTATTAATGTAAAAAAGGTCGTTGAGATAGATAGTAAATAGAAGTGGCCCCAAAACGGTCCCCTGGACACACCAAATTGTAAACTTTTTGGTTCACTTCTAATTTCATCAATTTCAACATATTGAGTCCTGTTTTCTAAATAATTTTTGAGAAGATCATGAACTTTGCCGTGAAATCCAGTATTTGTTAATTTCATTGATAGTCGTTTATTGTCAACCATATCAAAAGCTTTAGCTAGGTCCAAAAAAATAGCTATAGCTGAATTTTTATCATCAAGGTGTTTATATATATTATTGGTCAAATGACAGATAGCATCCTGGGTAGAAAGATTTTTTCTAAAACCGAATTGTTTTTCAGAAATCAAATGATTTTATTCCAAAAATTGTTCCATTCTATATTAGTGAAATAGGCCTGTAATTTTTCGCTTTTTATTTATCTCCACATTTATATATGGGTTTAATAATGCCCACTTTGAAAGATTTTGGAATATGGCCTGAATTCATGATGGCATTCATCAGATGAGTCAATGGTTCTGAAATTATTCTACTCAAGAAATTCTACTATGAATGCAAACAACTCCTATTGAAATATGTTTATGAATACATGAGTTTTTCATTTTGCGTTTTTTCATTGGCCACAGTCAGTTTTGTATAAAAATGGTGTATCCTCTATATCCTCTAATAAGTACTCATCTCTTTATGAGTTAGATAATTTGAAATTTAAAACATAAAAAAACAAAACTTTTATTATATATTATCTCCAAACATACATATTTACCAAACCTCATCAACATGTTGAGTGCCCACAAGTCAAATATGGACGTCTTCAAGTACCTCTTTTACAGGAACAATGGCTCCACATATGTGCCTTGCCTGGGTTAAGATATGTTTTGTAACTTAGGGACCTATATGTTGGTGGGCACTCAATGAAGATTATTATCAAAACTGTTATGCCCCATTATATATACACCAGCAAATAATTTATTGGCCCATTTCTCTAAGAGATTTTCTCTCAAAGTATCTTTTGACAGCATCATCAAACTTTTTACCAACAGTTCTCTTTTTCCAAATATCAATTTTTGGTTTCTTTGGCTTTATTTCTGGTGTTTTCTCCTCTTTTCCTTTACACACATCTTGTTCTACTTCCTTTACCAAGTTTTCAGTAGGTAATTTAGTTTCACTAGTTTCAACAGAAGAAATTTCTTTAGGTTCATCAGCAGGTTTTTCTTTTTCATCCTCAGTATCAGAAGAATCAATGCTGAAGTCTGAATCTGCATCTAAGTTGGACTGCAGATGCTCTTTTTTCACCTCAGGTTCACCTTCACTCTTGTTTTCATCATCAGATTCTCTTCGTGCCCTATATTTTCTTTTTCTTACGGCTTCCTTTGAATTTCCTTTAATTTTATCAGATTTGGATTGTTTTTCAGAACTCTCCTTATGTTCATCACTTTCTTCATTTTCATGGTCAGATTTTGATTCTTCTTTTACTTCTTCAACTTCTTCTTTAACTTCTTCTTTAACTTCTTCTTTCACTACTGGTTTTTCATCTTTGTCTTCATAATTCATTTTTTGATCATATAAATGCCGATAAAAACCATCCAAGTTGCCTTGTTTGCGAACATCTCCTATACCTTCCAAGTATTCTTCTCGTTTTTCTTGTTCTTCCAGCTCCTTCATTTCTTCAAGCTTTTTCTTATATGCAGAGGTGATAAACGATTCTTTGTCCTTGAACATATCACCTAAAAAATAATAAAATTTGTCTAGTACTATTTAAAAATTCAAATATTTGGTAGTTGTTCTGTCAAGTTGAGTGTACTAACATCGTTTAAAAAACACTGGTAGGAGTAAGTAACAAAGAAAGATGAATTACATGATACGATTTTTTTTAAATGTATTTATTCCTTAGAAAAGTAAGCAAATTAAATAAATGAAGTAATTCCAAGAGCGTCGATATGTGGTAATGGGGGTAATTACCTCCCCCCAAGAATATTAAGAATAGTTATAAAATAGTATATTTGATATTTTTTAATTAACTTCAATAACCACCATGTGAAATGAAAGCCTTTACCCCCCCCCAAGAAAAAAAAATTAAAGCCTTTACCCCCCAAAAAAAAAAATTTAAAGCCTTTACCCCCCCAAGAAAAAAAATTAAAGCCTTTACCCCCACCTAGAAAAAATAGCGACGCCCTTGAGTAATCCAAAACTACTTTACTCAACCAGATATTGGAATAAGACACCTTTTTGTATGAATGTAGCTAGGAATACTACTAATAAAACAAATTTTTTCAAAGATAGTAATGTGCTTAGGTGCAAAATATAAATTAAAAAAAACCCTCGAAAAAAACCATAACTTTCACATTACAAGTAGCAAAAGACTGTAGAGGTGTCGACATTTCCTTCATCATATAGCTGCAAAAATACAAGACATGATAGTGGAATTAGAATGTTTGATGGTGGTCTTGGCCCAAAGACATTACCCACAGGACTGCTCGATTCCTATCGTGACGTACCTCAGTGGCCCCCTAGCTAGTCCATTTCCCCACTCAACAATTTGTTTCTTTCATTCGGAGGCCAACACATTACGTCATTTGAAGGTCATTTCTGATACAAACATCGAAGATAGGAATCCAGCAGTCCAGTGTGTAATGTCCTTGGTCTTGGCCAATAGCAATGTAGAGTTGCCATAGTTACAGTCAAAACTGCAAGGATTATTTGACTAGCATAAGGCTATAAGGAGATGAATCAATTGGTTATTTGCTTATAACAAAGAATTTGACTGGATAATATTATCCGGGCATGGTGTAGGTTTTCTGAGTTTCCTTGTGGCTCAAAAGTGAAAGCTCTACCAAAAATCAGTGAGTTGTTCCAAAGCTCTATAGCAGATGATAATGATAGCCATCCTCTACCCTCACAGGTTATGCATGAGTACACTTGTGAGTATGAGAGTATCATCATTAACATTACATTATTTGTTTTTTAGTTTTGGTGTGATTGTAGCTACAGTGGAGGGCAGATATGGCTCGGTGGTCACTTCAATCTGCATTATATACCTATGAACAATAAGATGCTCACTATATACTTACCCTCTTCTTCTCGTTCTTTCTGTACTTGTCTTTCGATTCTCCTTTCATTTTCTCTTTTCCTTTTTTCAGCGGTTACCAATAGCTTACCAATGTATTTTGGTTTTCTATCTAAATCTTTTCTAGCAAGTTTGGATTCTTTTCGTTTCTGGTCCATCTCATCAAAAATTTCGTCATACTGAAAAACTGTGGGGTCCTCAGTGACTGCCTTGTTTTGGTTGATTTTATCCTGTTTTTTCACGGTTTTGGAGATGCCTGTTGGCTTAATATCTGGTGTATCGGAATCAGAATCATCATTGAAAATTGAAGGTCTTGCTGTTACTTGGCCAAGTTTGTGACCTTTATTGGGAATAGTCAGACCATAACTGAAAAATTAAACCAAAATTAATTAAAATAGCCCAATATAAAGGAGCCTATTCGTATATATTTTCATTTTGAATATACCTACTTCTTCGGTAGATTGGACATTTTTTTTGTTCAATTTAAAGTTTAAGGTTAAGTAACCGTCAGTTTGTCACTTCATGTCACGAACGTCTCCGTACCAACGTTGCCAAACTAATTCGCCCACTCCGTAACAACGTTGCCAAGTTTTACCCATCAACTCGGTTTGCTTGCAGCTGTTTTACGCATTTTCGAAAACCCAAACCAAATAAATTAGGAAGTGATATCAAACTATTCTTCGGTGTTTTTGCCAAGAACGGACAATTAAATTAATTAACACTGGAGAAAAATTATTTGACAGTTGACGTAAAGCGTAGCGTTGTTTTTCTGCCCTTAAGGAAATGGTCGTATAAAACTAGCAGCACTTCTTCCGAAAGAAGTTGAAGCTGAAAGCTAGTATGGAAGGCCACCTTTATTCTTGTTTAATCATTGGCATAAAAGTGCCATCTGTCAAAATCTACCAATAGTAAGTCTAGAGTAAAGCAGACGGGGGTTTCCACTAGGCGGAAAATCAGTATCAGCAGCAGCAGTATCACAATTGCATTGGATGATTTGAAACTGAGAGGTTTTCCCGTCAATTTAATTGCGGATACGCAAATAAGTGGACAAGTTTACGTTGGTTCAACTTTTTGCGAAATTCAGAAAATTTTCGACAAAACTCAATAAAATTATTATAATTACCTACTCCAATATGATTATATTGGAGAATATTGGAGAAAATAAATCCTCTCAAGTATTTTATATATATGATGAAAAGGAAAAGATGACACATATATTGGGTAAGAGAAATTTTTTTAGCATAGGAGTATGAATAAAAGTGGTAAAATTTTCAATATTTGATACGGTAAATGATGAGATCAGCAAAGGTATGACCCAAAGCAACCTTTCATTTTTAATTATTTTGTGAATGGGCGTTGACCATTTAGATTTGCAACTGAGCAAAAGTTGGATGACTATTGCTAGAAAAACTGACAACCACTTTCCGAACAATCCGTATCTGTATCGGTAATATTAAGTGATAATAATATATATGATTTCCTAATATTATTTTTCGTTTTGGTAAAGCCACTGGTTGTTAAATATAGTGAAAGAGACCAAGTGCTAAGAAACTTAGCACTTACTGGGAATCGTTGACGACGTTGACTGATAATACTAAATTATTTTTACTGAATTTAGTGTATTATAAAAAATCCCTAGAATTAGTTGCTTGCAATGAGCTGGCTAATGGAAACCTTGGCGGATTTTTGGAGCTGATTTTCAAATCCGCTCCTTATTTTCCGCCTAAAACACTCCTAAATGGAAAACGTCTGTTGCGTTCGGTTCTTCAGAGTTCGGTGTTATGATATGATATGATCGTAGCACAGAGCACCTAATCTACACAGAACCACAGAAGTGTCATTCAATCTTCTCTCTAACAATTTTGAAGAATTATACTTGTGGCATCTAGTACGTAATGGTTCAACTAGTTTTCTTTGTCAACATAAAAGCAACGAAATCTGCATTAGAAACCGGCACAAGTTGTCTCTTGTTCGAAATTTCGATCATAGATGACGCAATATACTTTAAAAAATATATTGAATAACAGGAAAATTAACATTTATTATTTACCCTGCTAACATAATACAAAATGTATAAGGATGAAGAATTTCGAATATTTCTGTTGTTATTCATCAGGAAGGTGGGTTATTATGAAAGATAGTATTTCGTCCATTAGGCCATTATCATTGCGATACTCCTCATGTATTTTTAGAAGTTTCATAAAAATTAACAAAATTCAACACATTTAAAATCAAAACATGTAGGTACCTACTTCGGCCAATGAGGCCAATAAGCTAAAAAAAAAAAGAAAACCCAGTCTGGAGCGCCTGAGACGTCCTTATGAACATATACAGTGTGTGTGCTTAGACCAGAATGGGACAGTTAGATATCTAGTAGACTAATAGTAATTTAGAAAGCCATCTCCAGGAATGAATATTGTTACAGACCTGAAATTTGATAAAGACTTCTCGAATTGTTCGAGATCCTTCGATGAATTAGATGGAAAAATCTAGAAGCACTAACTTTTGTTCTGGATCAATCGTCGAACATTCTATTTGTGTTCTATTGATTTCTTAAGTTTTCTAGAACTTTATTTGTATATAAAAGCGATGCATTTGTTAGATGAAGGGGTTAGTTAGGATTAGGAAGTTACTCTGAGTTACCTTGGATACAAGTATTTTGACAGTGACTTGTATCACAGTGTTGTCAAGTAAAGTTTGAATAATAAAGGCGAGTTCATACCAGTGTACACTTATTTTCGAACCCGAAGACGCAACAATTGGTGACAGCGGCGGAATAAGTGTTACTGAAGAAAGAAAAGTAAGGCAGTTTTCCAGTATTTGATGGTGAATACTCGTGCAAATAATTACGACGAGATGGCGACATCAGCAGATATCCTTGAGTTTTTAAAGGAACAAGAAGCCAAACGAAAACAAGAACAAGAGGAACAAGAAGCCAAACGAAAACAAGAACAAGAGGAACAAGAAGCCAAACGAAAACAAGAACAAGAAGAGCTTCTACAACAATTCGAACTGAAAAGGAAACAAGAACAAGAGGAACAAGAAGCCAAACGAAAACAAGAACAAGAAGAGCTTCTACAACAATTCGAACTGAAAAGGAAACAAGAACAAGAGGAACAAGAAGTCAAACGAAAACAAGAACGAGAGGAACAGGAGGCACGGTTAGTCCAGCAGTTACAACAACATGTTGATCTTCTGCAACGCATTAGTCACAGTCAACAGTGCTTCCAGAATGAAATCACTGAAGAAGTACAAGAGGTCAGAGGAAAAGTCCAGGAGGTCAAAGGTGAAGTTCAAGAGGTCAAAGGTGAAGTTCAAGAAGTCAGAGGCGGAGTCCAGGGAGTCAACAGAAGGGTCCAAGACGTCGAAAATGAACTGTCCAAAATAGATGAACGGGTGGCACGAGAGGTGGACAAGAAATTCAACGAAGAAGTGGATAAGATCAAGGTGAGGCTGGAAACGTTACAACTTCCACACAAGCGTGCACCATCTGAGGAAATCTCCCCCACCAGCGAAAGGCCATCCTCACTGACAACTCCGATAAGGCCTACACAAGTGAAAATTTTGAAACCTCCAACATTTGATGGACAATCCTCGTGGTCCATGTATAGACGTCAGTTTGAAGCGGCAGCAAAC
This sequence comes from Chrysolina haemoptera, assembly GCA_958298965.1. NCBI lineage: Eukaryota > Metazoa > Arthropoda > Insecta > Coleoptera > Chrysomelidae > Chrysolina > Chrysolina haemoptera. The sequence continues at coordinate 39,692,031 of OY282584.1, read as the reverse complement.
GCAAATGGCTGGTCCGAGGAAGAAATGGCCACCTCTCTAGTCCTGTGTCTACGAGGACAAGCATTGGACATCCTTCAGAACATCCCCGAGAGTAATCAGAAGGAATATTCTAGAATCGTTGAAGCTTTGGAAATCAGATATGGACAGCAATATCTCAAACAAGTATTTCAGAGCCAAATAAAGAGTCGATACCAAAAATCCAACGAAACCCTACAGGAGTATGGAGCCGACGTAGAGCGACTCATTAATTTGGCATACCCACAAGCACCGAAGGAGTTCGTAGAACAAATTGGGGTGCAGACTTTCATCGATGGTTTGAGAGATACTGACATGCAGCAAACCCTTCGACTAGGACGACTTCAAACCATAAGCGCAGCACTGATAGCATCTTTGGAGTTCGAGGCCGCGAAAAACGCATCAAGAAATACGAGGCCCAAGTTACGTGAAGTTAAATTCAACGAGGATTCTCCTACAAGCGAGGCGCTATTGAAGAAAATATTGGACTCCATAACAGCATTAAGCAACCAAGTGCCTTCCCCACAAGACAGGAAGAGGCGCTGTTATAACTGTGGGAAAAGCGGCCATCTACAGTGGAGTTGCTGGGAGAGATCGAGATCCAAAAGTCCAAGAAGAAAGAGGTCGTCATCAGCGAGCAACGAAGATAGATCGAGATCTCCGGGCCCAGGAACAGAGCAACGTGGGCGATATACCAGAGGAGCCTTCAGGAGATCGACCACGCCAGAAAGGAGACCTCAAACATCTGAAAGAGGACTTGCTCCCATTCAGGAAAAACGAGAATTAGTCGGCACTAGGGGGCGCGTGGCGACTTTCAGTGTTCAAAGCCCCAAGATCCATATATCGACATTGAAGAAAAATGATCAAAGTCTACTAATACAAGGCTATTTAGAAGATCAGAAATGCACCTTCACTATTGATACAGGAGCTTCGAGATCAGTCGTTCGCCCAGACCTCATACAAGAATCTGTGAAGCCGATGAAAAGGAATATGGTTTTGGAAACGGCAACGGGACAAACCGCACCAGTCATTGGGGAAACACTTGTACACATCCAGATAGGACCTATTACCATGGAACATTCTATGTTGGTTGCGGAAATAAGGGATGAATGTGTTTTGGGTCTGGACATCATGGAGAAAAACGACTTCATCCTTAACATCAGACAGAAAATTTTGCGGATTGGCAATGAAGAAATCTTCTTGAGCAGATACAATGAGAAAATCCAACCAATTAAGATTTATGTTGACGAAGACATCCACATTCCGAAAAACTCCGAAACCATCATCATGGCCAGAATGGATAAAGAACCTGGAGATTTGAGCACTGGAATAATTGAAAACGATGAATACCGCCAAGATGGAATTTTAATTGCCCGATGTCTTGTGAACACAGAACAACTAATTCCTGTCAGGGTTGCCAATACTTCGGAAAATAAAGTCCTTCTGAAGAAAAACGACCAATTGGGACTCTGCAAACCTGTCACTCGAGTTATCAATTGTGAAAACCACACTCAGGTACTGCGAAGAAATACCACTAACACCGATCAGAGAACAATAGACAAAATGATGGAATCCACGGAACATTTACCTATGGAGGAAAAGCGGAAGGCCAAAGAGTTTCTTCATAGCCATCGTAACATTTTCTCGACAGAGACTTCGACGGGACGTACCAGTCTAGTTCAACATCGCATCAACACCGGCGATGCCCGACCAATCCGACAGGCTCCGAGGAGATTACCGTTTGCCAAACAGAGAGAGGTAGCAGACATGATAAACAACATGATGGAGGATGACATAATTGAAGAAACCACAAGCCCATGGTCCTCACCGGTAGTATTGGTAACTAAAAAGGATGGATCAACCCGATTCTGCGTGGACTATCGTCGATTGAATGACGTAACGATGAAGGATAGCTACCCATTACCAAGAATTGATGATACACTAAACACATTATCCGGTTCCAAATGGTTTTCAACGTTGGACCTGAAAAGCGGGTATTGGCAAGTGGAAGTTCATCCTGATGATAGAGGAAAAACAGCGTTCTCTACCGGACAAGGGCTGTACCAATTCAAAGTTCTTCCGTTCGGATTATGTAATGCTCCCGCCACCTTTGAGAGACTTATGGAACTAGTATTGAGAGGTTTGACATGGAAAATTTGTCTAGTCTACTTGGATGACGTCATAGTAATGGGAAGGACGTTTGACGAACACCTGGATAATTTGGAAGAAGTTTTTTTGAGGTTAGAAAATGCTAACCTGCAACTGAACCCAAAGAAGTGTTATTTATTTCAAAAAGAAGTTAATTTTTTAGGCCATGTCATCTCGGCCGAAGGAATTAAGACTGATCCTGCTAAAATCGAGGTTGTTAGGAGTTGGCCACGTCCTAGGGATAAACATGAAGTAAGAAGTTTTCTGGGGCTATGTACCTACTACAGGAAGTTTGTTCAAGACTTTGGTAAAATTGCCAAGCCACTCCACCGCTTAACTGAGAACAACGTTCAGTTTGATTGGAGCCCTGATTGCCAACAGTCGTTCACTGAACTGAAGAAGAAATTGACAACTGCGCCTATTTTGGCTTACCCACGAGAACAAGGCACTTTCATTTTGGACTGTGATGCGTCTCAGCAAGGCATTGGATCAGTTTTATCCCAAGAACAGGATGGCGAAGAGAAAGTAATAGCCTACTTTAGTAAAACTCTAGGCAAGGCTGAAAAGAATTACTGCGTTACAAGAAAGGAGCTTCTATCGATAATCAAAGCCATTGAACATTTCCATACCTTCCTCTATGGCAGACGTTTTCTCGTAAGAACTGATCACAGCGCTTTGCAGTGGATAATGAACTTCAAGAAACCTGAGGGTCAGATTGCGAGATGGCTAGAGAGACTCCAACAATACGACTTCAAAGTTATTCATCGCAGTGGCAGGAAACACAGAAATGCAGACACACTATCAAGACGTCCATGCTTGGAACAGCAATGCCGATATTGCCAGAAACTCGAAAACAAAGAAGTCAATTTTTACAATGATGAACATTGCAAGGAAATTCTGCAAGTTACCACCGTTAGAGTCGAGTCTGAAGAATCTGATTTATGGACCACAGAAGATATGAGGAAGAATCAGAAGAAAGACAACAATTTAAAGTTAGTTCTAAGCTGGCTAAAAAATGGAGTTAGACCTGAGTGGCAGGAAGTATCCAAGTTTGGTGCAGTTGCCAAGGGTTACTGGGCTCAATGGGATTCCCTATGTCTTCGTGATGGCCTATTGCATCGCAAATGGGAGAGCCCAGATGGAGCAACTGTGGTGTACCAACTGGTCCTGCCGAAAGCACTTACTAAAGATGTGCTCGAGCAACTTCATAGTAGTCGTGCAGGTGGACACTTCGGAATCAAGAGGACCCTTGCTAGAATTCGAGAACGATTCTATTGGGTGAATTGTCGTCGTGATGTAGAAGAATGGTGCGGAAGATGTGACCTATGCTCTTCAAAGAAGGGACCCAAAACTAGAAGTCGAGGGAAAATGGCTCAGTATCTTTCTGGTGAACCATTCGAAAGAGTAGCAGTTGACATTCTTGGGCCGTTTCCTGTTACCGAGCAAGGAAATAAATACTTGATGGTAGCCATGGACTATTTCTCCAAGTGGCCTGAAGTTGTGCCCATTCCAAACCAGGAGGCAAAGACCGTTGCAAAGGCCTTCATAGAAAATGTAATAGCCAGACATGGAGTCCCACTAGAATTACATTCTGATCAAGGACGAAACTTCGAATCTGAATTATGGCAGGAAATGATGAACATTCTAGGTGTGAAGAAGACTCGTACCACAGCCCTACATCCACAATCAGATGGTATGGTTGAACGACATAATAAAACCATCAGTCAGTACCTGTCGATGTTCATCTCCAAAAATCAAAAGGATTGGGATGAGTTGGTACCACTATTTCTCCTATCCTATCGAAGTTCCCAGCATGAGTCCACCGGATATACTCCTTCAATGTTGATCACTGGGCGAGAAATGAAACTACCATGCGATCTGTTGTTTGGAATGCCACCTAGAAGTACAGAGGACAAAGTCCTACCAGAATATGTCCAAGAGTTGAGAGAAAGACTGGACCAAGTTTATGAATTCTGCAGACGTCGTCTTCAAATCTCCAGTGATAAAATGAAAAAGAGGTTCGACAGGAAGAGTCCAGGGACTATGTTTGAGCCAGGTGATGCCGTTTGGCTATACCAACCTCAGAGAAAGAAAGGAAAATGCCCCAAGCTACAGAGAAATTGGACAGGACCCTATGTCATCATAAAGAAGATCAACGACTTGGTATACCGCATCCAGCTCAACCCAAGGAGTAAACCCAAAGTTGTTCACATCGAGAGGTTAGCAGAATACCGAGGCCACGATCCCCCAAATTGGTTCCAGAGGAACAGCCAAAATGGTGATGGTGTTATCCGGGACGGAATAACCTAAAGGAGGAGGCAGTGTTACAGACCTGAAATTTGATAAAGACTTCTCGAATTGTTCGAGATCCTTCGATGAATTAGATGGAAAAATCTAGAAGCACTAACTTTTGTTCTGGATCAATCGTCGAACATTCTATTTGTGTTCTATTGATTTCTTAAGTTTTCTAGAACTTTATTTGTATATAAAAGCGATGCATTTGTTAGATGAAGGGGTTAGTTAGGAAGTTACTCTGAGTTACCTTGGATACAAGTATTTTGACAGTGACTTGTATCACAGTGTTGTCAAGTAAAGTTTGAATAATAAAGGCGAGTTCATACCAGTGTACACTTATTTTCGAACCCGAAGACGCAACAATATTTTATATATTTCAACACATTTGAATTCTCATTCTCATGGGCTGTGGTGGCGCGTCGGTAAATTGTTCGCTTCCTTATACAAGGTACGCGGATTCGATTCCCAGCGCGGTTACCGGTCTCGTGTATGGCATCACAGGTTAAAAGGTGAGGGCTACGTCTTCTTCAACTCGCACAGGGCATCATTGAAAATCTGACAAGGGTTTGCCAAGTTATCTATTTTGGTACAATATAATTTGTTGGTAATATTTTCAAATATACTAATATGAAATAACAATAGAAATAAAAATAAATAACATAAAATTTAACAAAAATAAATAAACGTGTAAATCAGCATCTTCTATGAGCAGAGCTCGTAGAAGAGAACATATGCCTCTTCGCCCAAAATTGAAGTTGGTGACACCAGAGAGTCATTGTACTCGTGTCACGATCTGCGTTTGGGTGTCTGCAGCAAGCCATGTAGTGTCCTCTATACGTATGCGATGCCACTGTGTTTTGAAGAAGCATATATAGATTGTATAGCGACAAAGGGCTGCATTCTCTATTGCATAGTTACTCATATCCAATCTAGAAAGTATACTAACAAATCTTTTTGTCGGAGAAAAATTTATCAAATGGATCACCAGAGTTTCTGGAAATTTATGAATCGATATGGTTTTATTTATTTATTTATTTATTTATATACGGGTGAACCCCAATTTTTGTTTACAATAAATTATTTAACAATGTTAACTTATTTTACTTATACTACTACTACTACAATAATACTAATACTACAATTATATAAATAAATATTTATGTATGTATAGCAAAGAACAATAAAGACAAAGACAAGAAAGACAATGAACACTATGAACTAATCAAATACATTTACATGAGTAGAGAGCGAGATACTTGTTTCTTAAGAATATTTTCATTATCACAGAAGAAATCGATTTTATCACAATATTTATTACCCAATCTCAACATTTTAGATACAGGAGAATGATAGCCATAGTTAGTTGAGTGATATGGTGTAACAAATAGTTTTATTTGTCTAGTGGACCTACGTGGAACGTTGAAAGATATAAGGGAGAGAATTTCCGGACAATCAATGACACCAGATATAATTTTGAAAAGATAAACTAATGATGTAGTTATTCGTCTATCCTCAAGAGTCGATAAAGATAATATATTCATCACTCCTCTGTAATTATACTCGCCTACAACTAATCCTAGTTTGTATGCCATAGCCCTTAGAAGTTTATTCTGCACATTTTCTAATTGTTGAATATATTTAATGTAGTAGGGACTCCATATTATGGTGTTATACTCCATGATGGAGCGCACTAAGGAGCAATATAAAACTTTTGTCGTAAAAGGAGAAAAATTAGATGATGATCTCACAATAAAGCCCAGAATTTTTAAAGCTCTTAGAGAAACTGAATTCACGTGGTTGTTGAAACAAAGCTTGGCATCTAACAATATACCCAAATCTTTACATTCCCGTTTACATTCCAAAATTTCATCATTTAAAAGGTAATTAACATTAATTGGTGAACGAGACTTACTGAACACCATTGAGTAACATTTCTTCGTATTGAGATGAAGACAATTTGCTTCACACCAATCGGAAATGGAATTTAGATCACTCTGAAGGATATTAGCATCGTACACATTCTCTACTACCTTAAAAAATTTTAAGTCGTCGGCAAATAATAAGAATTTTGAATTAATAATATTCGAATTTATGTCATTAATAAAAAGACAACAACAAAGGCCCACAATGGGATCCCTGCGGCACACCTGATTTTACCAAAAGAGGTTCTGAAATTGTACTGTTTACCCTAACTGATTGAGACCGGCCAATTAGATAACTGCTTATATATTCCAGCATATTACCAGAGAAACCAATAGCAGATAATTTTTTAATCAATAGGTTATGACTAACCCTATCAAAAGCTTTCGAGAAGTCAGTGTAGATAGCATCTACCTGCACCGACCTCTCAAGTGCTTGTGTTATGTAGTGCTGATAACACAATAAGTTTGATGCTGTGGAACGTCCAGCTGTAAATCCATGTTGCTCTGGTAATATCAAGGGTCGACAAATATTTTGGCAACAAGGCAATCAAAGACTTTAGGAATAGCTGATTGAATACAAATTCCCCGATAGTTTTCAACTTTTTCTTTCAAGCCACTTTTGTAAATGGGACAAATGAAGCTCCGTTTCCAAAGATCGGGGAACGAGCCACTAGTCAGTGATTTATTGAATAAAAGGAAAATTGGAATCGATAAAGTATATACACACTGTTTTAGTAAGAAAGAAGGAATACCATCAGGGCCACTAGAAAATTTTGATTGTAAGTTACATATTGTTTCAAATATTTTTGACAATTCCAATGTACAAGATGATAAGTCTATAGTTTTTTCATACGAGAATTGAGTAGGAATCGGATCAGATTCTACGTATACTGTAGAAAAGAATTTGGCAAACAAGTCGACTGTACTTGACATATCTATAGACATGCATCAGGGGAAACTACCACCTCTTGAATTTGGGAAAATATCAAATCAAGTAATATGCCTCTACTATTTACTATAGAATTCACTTGATAAAACTGCAAGAACCCATTTTATTGGCAAGGATATTTCCATTGGAATTTGCAGGGCATATAGCTTTTAAACCCATATGGTCATTATCCCAAAAGGTATCAGGAACATTTTAGTCTCCACATATTAAGAATTTGTAATTGACATATTTGGAACAAAGATCTTCTACTTGAGTACAGTGAGCCTGGTATATATCAGCATTTGAATTAGGAGGAATATAAGTACAACCTATAATGTAGTTATTGTTTTCACTTTTGAGTTCGACATATATTTCTTCATAAAAGTTTTCATTAAATGATCTAACAACCTTAGACTGAAAGTTCTTCGTAATAGCAATCAAAACTCCTCCACCACGGGTTTTATTTGAATTCCTTGATCTGTCAGTTCTATAAATGTTATAGTTTTTCATACCCAATTCATGATTAGAAATGTCACTATTTAACCATGATTCAGTAAGCAGTATGACATTATAATCACAACAAAGAGTATTTATTTGTAGATTTTCAAGTTTTGTTCTTACTCCACCCACATTTTGATAGATAAATTATATTTCTTGACTGTTCAGTTTTTTGATTCAACAATTTTAGGAACTCCTCTTATATATTTAATAGTGAGATCAGCTTCCTCCTTACTTTGTTTATCTGATAGCTCAGATCGCACTTCCTACTCTCTTTGCATTTGTACAAATAGGTTTTTCGTCATCATCCAAAATTTCCTCTATAGTAAAATAGTCCAAACATTGTAAAAGACTTAGTTGGCTAATGGATTTCGGAACAATGACAACATGTACATTTTAATGTAGATTTCACTTGGCCAACAATGTGATCTACAATCTTGGAGTCTATTCTCAAAAATCTTGACCATGCGTCCTCAGCTTTTTCATCGTTATCCAATTGCTCATCGACCACTGTCAACACTTTAGAGGCTTCTTAATGATTCTGTTTACGTCCTCATGATGACCATCCAGCAGGTATCTCAAAAACTCATGAGCATCTTGTTGGGCGCAACCGATGAAACGAGGTGCGAATATTTGAATTTGACTTTTCAGTGGGACAGCGGCAATAACTTGATCTTGTAAATCGTCTGACCATAGTTTCTTGATCACTTCCATCATATGAGAGATATTCGTGTTTATATCCCCTAAATAGGCATCCTTTTTCAAAAAATCCAATAACCATTTGGAGTTAGATGAACACTAGATAATACTGTTCATAAAGCAAGTATTGCCAATATTTTTTAAACTATTAAGCCCAAATAATTTGGTTACATTGCATGGTAAGAAACTATTGAAGATTTTGTGAGTTTTGAAAAAGTCGATGAGGGTGTAAAAAAATTCATCCAGTTTTTGGGACGTGGGGAGTGTACGCATAACTGAAGCGGCATGTCCTCTCTGAATAGCTATATATGCTTATACGCTGAATTGGAAATGCATAGGATCTTGGTTCATCAGTGGCTTCAATCATTCTCCTTCCAATGTCTTGTGGTGGGCAGTGTATATCACTTAGGCCGACCCAATTGAGGTGGTAGGTGCATTTTCAGTCCAAGGAGTTTCATAATCCTACCTAAGTTATTACGGAAGATACGGGGGTGGTTCCATGAGGAGTGAGACAAATTCGGATTTTTCAGGACTGAATTTTTTTCAGGAAAAAAGTGTATCTGTAGTAAGTTGGTGGTCCTGATCACGAATCTGAAGGAATTTGCCCCTTAAGTATGTTTTGCGTAAGAATGGGTTGTTCCATCGCGAGTGGTGAGCAGTGTATATCACTTAGGCCAACCCAATTGAGGCGGTAGGTGCATTCCGACAATTTTCATCAGTCCTGAGAGTTTCATCATTTTACCTCAATTAATACGGAAGATACGGAGGTGTTTCTATGAGAAGTGAGACACACTGTATGGCGGCAATTTTGAAAATATTTTAAAAAATGGTATAATTTTTGAAGAAAGCAAAATTTATTTGGAAAAGATGTTTATAATTAAATTTTAGGACCACATTCAACATTCCAAATATCTATCTGAAATTATTGAAAATAGCAATTTTTCCTAAATATATTTTTGTTCGAATTATGCATTATCTCTCCTTGAGTCTGTACTGCCAGGAGTGCTTCTTGCTGTAGATTTTTGGGTGTTATCGTTCATTGGATGGGCCAGAATAACTCTAATGGTGTCTGACCTATCCTTGCACTGATGAGTGGAAAACGAACTTGAAACTGGTTGGTCTTAAATAACCTTTAGAAATCATTATGAACTTATTTATTCAATAACATTTTTTCTGAGGTTTGTTTCCAAATGGAGGGCAAAATTTTGAAAATTGGTTTTCACTAAGACTCTTGCTGTTGCATGGTCATATCTTACAACTTCGTTCAATTTCTTTATAACTCTTTAAATTTCAAGAGTAACAAAACAGAGCAATTTTTGAAAGCATATAATAAAAAGCGGTTTTGAGGAAATCTCAATTTTCCACGTTATTCTGCGAAATACAGATTGCTTTCTTTTTTTTTCTATAAAAGTTGATTTCGGTCTGACAGTTAAAATGATGAATTTTATTCAATTAAAACCTTCAGACCTGAAAACTTTGTTGAATTCCAGTACACTTTCCCTACCTGCGTATCCAATCTACCCTAAGAATGACTCACAGAGCTCAGATGCAGATATTTCGCTTATTTTCCACCAGCATTCCACCCTCCATTCTCTTTTCCTCCGCAGACCATTGATAAATTCCTTTCTAAAACATTAAACAAGTATTTCATTGAGGCGACAAATTCAATAAATGAAGCGAATGAAGTTAGCAAGTAAATTGCTGTGCTAGAGCATAAATGTTGCCGAAATTATTACTTGATAGAACGTTTTCTACTCCGTTTAAAAATTATTGACGTAGAGTTATGCGTATAAACCTTTTGCTGAACCGAAGAACATCATCTGACTTAGATAACTTTTCATGAGTAATGATTTATATTTGTATATTTGTCGTTCATTGATTATAGAGTTGGTATAAAATCTTGGCAATTGTTTCGACCATTTAAATGGGTAAAAACTGGATTCGAAAATTGAAGCTATCGGGATTGTGTGAAAAGAGGAAGGAGAATATTAATACGAATTCTTTTTGTGTTTTCTATAATCACTCCACGTTTCCATCAGGATGCTCTCCTAGTTCTTCAATTCATTCAACATTCATGATATCGTTGATGTTACCATGAAATCTGTTATTGATTATCCTGTCTATGGTGCTGGTATTTTACTTCTGGCTATAAGTAGTTTTTCAGTAGTATCTTTTATTTTTTGCGAGTAACTTGTGTTGGAGTAAACGCCCTGTGTGTTGAATCCGAAATGGTTGTTATCGACTTCGAATTTTGTTTATATTGAATATTGTTTTGAAACTTGTCACTTTGTAATCTGGAAAAAAAGTTATATGGTTTGGTATTGGTAATAAAGTTATTTGCTATAAAAAGGAGTTTTGCGTCCATTCTACATAAGACACGTTGCTTTTCATAATCCTACTCTTCAGGATGTCATGAGACCCATAGCTGAACCGTATTACTCTTGCTCAGTTCGTTTAGTTTCTGTAAATACTTCCAAACCAACTTGGAACTATTAACATGACAGTTTATCACTTTTTCCGATAGCGCAGACTTCCGCTTAATATGCTCGTGGTTTTACCTAGGATTTCAGAGTATCTGACCGAGTCAGCAATAAAAAACACGTAAGTAAAAGCTAAAACTTTTTGAGAATTTTGCCAGTGTTATAAATAACTGGGCAGCGCAAGTATGTCGGACCTCAGGTGTCGGCGTTACACTGCGTAAATATTTGAATGTCAAAAATAGGTATGTCCTTGTGGAATGGGCGCAAGCTAATTTTTGTAATAGCAGATATCCAAAGTATGAAGGAGTTGTATGCCATACCGATACGGCGCCGGCGTCTCAAACTAGCCACCAAATTGAATTGGAAGTGTAATTTTTTTAGCCCTCTTGAAATACGAGCTCGAGGCTAATTTTTTCATCGAAGAAAAATATCTCATCACCCATGATGACCATGTCATACTGTTTCGGTGTCCCGAAGTACATGCCATACTAATTTAAAGCTATGCAGCGCAACGCCGAAACTTGAAGGCCGCCATACTTGAACTGTTCAGTTATTATTACAAATTCTCAGAAAGTTCAAACTTTTAGCTATTCATACGGGTTTTTTGTTGGTGGCTTTCGGTCTATATTTGGTTTCAAGTCAATATATACCTATTCATGTCCCTTCTGGTCTCGATCCATATGTGTCATGGCATTTCTCTTGAGTTTTGAGATGGCGTCTTTGTCCCATTTAGTTTTGTTACTACTGAATTCTTTCACAAAGCTGAAAATTTTTGTCATCTTACCTTGTAGTATGTTCCAGGTTTGATGATTTCTGGTGAGGTATCGAAACTTACTTTTGGTGAATCCTTCTCTGGCCATTCTATATCCTTATGGCTATACTTTCATCCACTACGTGGAGGGGTGTAAGGCTAAGGATTTCCTCCAAAGCGGCCGTTGGGCACATTCTCATTACACCTGTTATGAATTCACCAGTCCAGGCTAGTTTTTGGATTTTCGATGGATGTGCAATTGTTTATTAGCCAAACTAATTTTGCTATCCCAAACCATTGTCCCGTAAGTGCTGTTCGATCTCACTATTGAAGTGTACATCCACTGCAGGATATTTGAGTTGCACCCCTCAGCTTTCTGTGGCTCTGTTGGTTGCTTTTTTTTCGAGCTTCTTCCAGATTAGTTCATTCCATTATGGTCCGAGATATTTGACATCTGGCAAACTGCAAAGGAGTTGGTGAGCATCCTCTGGTCGTGCAGATGGAAGTAGTACAGTGTTCTATTTTTGTTTATGCTATTTTGGTAGAGTGTAATTGTGACATCTACCTAGTTGTCATGCTGATTGCTACTATGTTTTCTAGTGCACTTTTGCCAACTTTGCGTGGTGTGTTGTCAAAAACATTTGTGCAGATCAATATTTTCAGATATTTTGATGAAAAACAAACTATTTAAACTAGGCAAGTACTATTTTACTACAAATGGTGCCAGAATCGGGATTTAAAAAAATTAATAAATACCGATTGTTTGTGTAAATAGACAGTGACTGATAAACATTTTTCGTGTAGTGAGAACTGAAGATAAATTAAGTGCTTGGCAAAGTACAGTTGAACTTCTTTTGCGTGAAATAGACCTGTAATCGGGAAGAAAGTGATTTGTTGCGTGGTGAACTTTAGATTGGTGGACAATCTCCGTGATAGACGTTTTTAGCGTGAAATAGACTAGTGGCCCGTATAAGTGTGCGAGATGGACAGTTTTGCATACTACGGGAGAATAAACTGTTTGTGTGAAATAGAATGATATCCTGTTCAGACATTGAAATACAAAATGTTTTCAAGGAGAGTTCTTTTGGCCAATTTAAAGGTGTAAGAATTGAAGCAAGAGCTCGAAGAAAAAGAGTTGGAAACAACGGATAAGACGGTCACGCTTCAAAAGAGACTAGCAGAAGGCCTGATCGAAGAAGGTGAAGATCCCCAAACATTTCTGTTTGAAGTTTCTAAAATCGATTTGAGTTCGATTATTAATAAGCTCGAAGAAACAACTAAATCCTTGAAAGATGAACTCACACAAAATTCATTGAGTTTGAAAGATGAACTGCAATAAAATTCAGTGAGCTTAAAAAACGAACTTCTAGAAAATTCGGAAAATCTAGAAAAGAACTTCAAGAGAATTCGTTGAGTCTGGAAGATAAACATGAACTTCTAGAAAATTCGAATAATTTGAAAGAAGAACTTCAAGATAAGCTTCAAGAGAATTTGAATACCTTGAAAGAAGAGCTTCAAGAAAAAGAAAATTCCAAAAATCTAGAAGAAATGCTTCTAGAAAATTCAAAAAGTTTGAGAGAAGAGCTTTTAGAAAACTCGAAGATTCTGGAAGACAAATCTCTAGAAAACACAGAAAGCATAAAAAGAGAACTTTGCGGTGTGGCGAACCGATTGGTAAAAAGGATGGGAACCGTCGCGACAGAGATGGAGAAAATCAAGGATGAAATCGAAGAAAGGCGGAATCGAGGCAAAAATCAACAAAATAAAAGGGAAAATCAGCAGGAAAACTTTGCATAAAGCCACCACAGTTCGACGGAAAAACTCCATGGACAAACTACCGCCGACAATTCGAAGCCGCTGTCAAAGCGAACGGATGGAATGCAGGAGAGAAAGCTGTAGCACTAACACTGGCGTTGTGGTTCAGGCGTTCTTAGATGGACTTCGTGACCAAAAAACCAGGCAAGCATCGACACTAGCTCGTCCAACCCACCTCGTAGACGCACTGGCACGCGCTCTGGAGTTCGAAATTACGCACAGCAACAAGGAAGCCAGCCACTGTATATGGCGAGTTAACGATCAATTTGGTTTTAGGCACTACAAAACTGAGACACCTAGCACAGGTCGCGGACATCGAGGACGATGTAAGTACATGGACATAATGAATTCCAGAGAATTGGAGTTGAACTTCCAAGACGGCATCCTACGTGTCGACGGAGAAGAGCTGGTACTCCACGGAAGAGATGAAGAAATGATCCGGGTCGAGTTGGCTGATGACATGAGCATACCCGAGAGGCCTGAAACCATTCTGAAGGCTCACATGGATGGCGGAGCGAGCAGCGGGAGCGTGGTGATGTTCGAATCCGAGCTCTATGGGAAGACCTTATTGCGCTCCGATAAACTTACTAGTAAGGGTCATGGATGTCAATTACCATCCAGTGACCTTGAAAAAGGGAACAACGTCGGAATAATCTCAGTAAGTCAACACTGTGATTAATCAACCAAAATTGTCAGTCTGCAGTTGTTAATTCGCATGGCCACAGATATTGTACATGATGAGTTCTGCTCAGGCAGAGCGACAAGCTCATTTCATTGGCGCGTTAAGAAAGGTTGACCAACAAAATATTCATATAAATGACCTTTAATTTCTTCACCCTGTATATTCTTCATATATTCTTCCAACAGGGCTAACACCCTGAGTTCATCGTAAAGTTATATTTTCGAAAAGGCAAAAATACAATACAAATTCTGTGAGATATCTGCCAGTAACGTCATTAGAAAGCCCACATTTTGCAAAAAGCTAGTTTCTTTAACGATTCATAGAAATTCATTCCCTGCATGACATCCCAAATATCGATCATTAACTGAATACCATCGACATAATATGTGGAGTATTGTATATCTATTCCGCAAATTCCAGCGTCGCCACTTTATCATATTCTTCCACATTCGCCATTCAAGCTAGTCAACGATTTATTCTTTCAGTGTACATCCGCCGTTTTCGAACACAATACGTCGTCCTCGAGGCAGAATCGCTTATCTCTGGTCCCAGAGGAGTCGCTGAATCTCCTCATGTGTACTGTGAGCTGCATATCAGCTCCTGACAGAGCTAGAGGGCCCCACCCTACCAGCCAGCCCTGTGCCCTTCTTGCTTCGACTGTGATACCATCTGTGTTAACGGCCGATCGACGGTGCTGATATCGTTTTAATGCTGATTTGATTTATATTGTTGCTGTGATACTGTGATCGCGTTCCTGTGTTTCAGTTTCAGATGGAAGTACACTCGGCACGAGTAACGACAATCGTAACGTAATCTCGAAACAAAGGTCAGAAAATAAGGGGAATATGACATACGTATTCACGACTATTCATCGTTTGCAAATTATTATAACGAACATTTTATTTCATTGGTAAATATTTCAATGATATAATTTTACCAAGGAAACACTAAACGCAAAAAAATCTTTTCAAAAACAAGCTTGTATTTACTTACAAGCTATTGAAATAAAAAGTAAAATAGATATTTATGTTGTAAAGGATCATAATGACGATCATTATTGTAGTAGCCATGAATCTTATCGAGCGAGACGAAGCCGAGCCCGATTATATCGCGCCGGCGTGCACCATAATGATCGTTTATGATCTGAATTACATATAAAATTTTATTTGCTGGCATCAATAAATAGGTTTACTTATACAAATATATTTCAAATTCCAAATTTTGTATTTTTGAAACTACACATACATTCTAGTTATTCCTTTATGAACATAGTGAGCAACCTGTGCCTTACCTAAAATGTCTTAAAACCCTGGTGTACCGACTGATTCGATTTTGTTTAGAATTTTTTGAAGACAGAACAAATGAATTTGTGGTCTACTTTTGTAATCGACTCCTCTTTCTCGTGTCAACACTGTCAACATTCCAAGGACATGTTGATTGTGATTGCTGATTGAATTTTAAGAGATTTTTTTAAACTTTTGAATACCATACGAAAGTAATATACTCGAAGTGGAATATCAAGTATTATTTATTCCAAAAAAAATCTAAAAACCATTTGAAAGTCAATAGTTGTGGCGTAATAAAAAAATGTTATGCAATTTTCTTATATTATTGATGTGTTTCTTCATTGTCCTTATATTTTAATAATTTGATAATGTTCCGTTTTTGTGCCGACAATCCAGAAAGATGAACAAAGTAGGTAACTAATTCATATTCAGTACAGAAATTGAGTACTCACCACTTAGAATCTGAACATACTTTGGAACAAACATTTTATTTCAAAACGCCATGCATGTTGACAATATTTTATGGCAAAAATGTTTTCTAATCAATTCAATCAACTCTGGATGCGTTTTTAATCTTACCGTTTCTTGTAATCATCCATAAGTAGCGAAAGTACGCGATAAAGTAAAAAATATAAATTTTTCTACATTCCCACTGAAATCTATCAATGTTTTGTCTTCAGTAAAGCTTGTTAAGGTTTTGGTTATTTTCCATGCATTCCTTTTATTTTGAAATGAAATCTTTTTAGTGTAGTTGATCAGAAAATACACTTTTCTGTCGAACAAAATTGCACAATAGAAATATTTTCACTATTACAATATGTCTTATTGAACGGTTTTTCAAATCCTGAATGCAATTAAACTCAAAGCCACAAAAATATTCTTTATTTCTTTATAAAAGTTTATAGTGAAAACTCGAGCACAAATGCACAGATATCAGCGCGAGAGCATGCGCTGCGCATAAGATTGACAGGTGCTAATGGTGAATTTCCATGCGATGCAGCTGAACTGGAATACTTCTATGTGAAATGTGAGTTAATAGTTAATTATATTTCAGCAAGAAAATTAATAAATCATGTCGAAAATGTAACAAATAGAACTGACAGTGATTCCTATATTCCAATAATCATATTGTTTTATTAATTTCATGTTCGTGAATCGGGGGCAAAACTTCAAACTTCTGTTCATGAAAATTAACCCTAACAAGAAAAAGGTGGCGGTGCACTCAAGTGTCGCGGGATATTCGAAAAACAGCCCGCGGATTCATTTGTTTTCTCGTAATCAAGTTGGCGAATGTCTCTCGTTTTATCCCACAGATTTGCAGGTATAAGTCGGTACACCAGGGTTTTTAGGCATCTTAGCCTTACCATTTCGTTGACAATGCAACAGAAAATTATTCATTCACTGTCAAACACACACTTCTGACAGGTATAATAAGATGTGCAGTGACATCTTTGAAAATGAGCGATTTTGATGACAGTTTCACTCATATTATATAAACCAATCAATTGCATTTTCTCATTTCAAACCAATGAGAACAGGACTTTCTGAAAACACTGGGTGGTATGAATAAAACCTAGCAAAAGCTTTTACTATAGATTTGTCTCTCTCATTAATTAACAAATTAGATAGATCTGTTTCAAGAAATCTAAGTAAAAGCAATTGCTTATGGTTTATTCATTAGACCCACTGTCTCCAGTCCGTGGTATTTTCAAATCGGTGTTTCGCTTCTTCTTTGTGTATTCATTTCCATAGTTACGGCAATCACGGTAAATATAGAAACGTCAGTTTGAGAGTGCAACTCTTTAACTGATATCGATGACACAAGATGAACATGTGTAATATGATATTATCTCTCTGTCGAACAGGCAAATAATCGCTGCTGTTTAATTTTTTTACAAATTAATTCATAACAACATCGATTGTCCATATCTCTTGCATGAAATCAAGTGGTTTGTGCCCCGTTTATAGTCCAGACGCAGTGTCACATTTCATGTCAGTAATTCACGTACCAATGTCCCTCTTCAGAGCTCTATAACTATTACTATGTGTCAAAACTTTAATCGAATTTTTGGAATATGCGATATTAATTTCGACTCATTAAAATCGATAACCACATTATTACTGAATGAATTGTCTGATCACTGACTTGTATTTCTAGCTCAAGTATTGTGAGGTTAAAGTTTGGGTATTTGCTGTCATGTCTGGTGGAGCTTGTGTGGTGGTGGCTAGAATCAGTTTTCGCCCCTTTGTCTACCGCATCATTGTTCCTTGATTTGTCGGTGTATGCCCTACCTTTCACTTGTCTGTCTCTATGTAACATATTTAATACATACTTTTGTGTTTTATTTGGCCGTCTATATTTCATCTTTATATAAATATTGATTATGTTCCAATTTTTTTACCATTGATTATGCATAATCAATGTAATATTATGTAATTTTTGTATTTTCCTACAAGTGGGATTGTGTACCTGTTGGAAGTAAATGGCTTATTATTGTTATTATTATAATAATATAATGTATTCGTGAAATTTTCTGATCGAATATCACTTCAACATGCGGAATTTTCCAAATACTTGCCCCTTGCCAGGCACTCAAATTGTGTTGCTGTACAAAACACCACTCGAGCAAGCTCCTGTGGTGTTTCTAAGCAACACAGTTTTCGTGCTAGCAAGGTGAAAGTATTTTTTGAAAATTCTGCATTTTGTCGAGATATTACTACTGATATTGAATCCTCCGACTTGAAGGATGAAGGTTCGTATTTTAAATCAAATTATTTGAAATTACCACTTGCATTTTTTCTTATAAGGTTCATTCATGCTAGACATTCTTGAAATCATCAGCAAAACTTTGGTGAATACTATTAGGTAGGCACATATAGCTTTTGTGGCTGCTTTTCTTTGAATACTTTTTTCCCGTGACTCTCATTCATATTGTTGTGCCATAAAGAAAAATTGACTGCCACCGAGAATTTTTCATCTGTCACCTTGTCGGGGACCATCAACGTAGGACATTCTCCTGCTTATGTTGCCATTAGCTTTTTTGAATTTTCTTCAATTTTGCTGACATGACGCGCTATTTTCGTATTTTGAATACGGCTAGAACATCTGCGTAGCCTATCAGTGAAGGACCGTGAAATTTTATGATAATTTATTTCATAATGTAGGCATAATCTATCCATGTTCTTGCTGAAACGGCAACTTCGTGTTAGCAGATGAAATAATAATTTCGACTTTTATTTCGAACTTTCGACTTTTATCTCGAATTTTATACTTTTATTTCGATATTTCGACTTTTATCTCGACATTTCAACATTTATCTTGAATGTCAGATATCTGAAACAAAGCTCAGAGTTCTTTTGGGAGATCGTTTGATAACGATAGTCGTCGCTGACCGATGTTTTTACCCTTTTTACTCCCATATACACCTACTACGTAGGCTAATTGTGGCAAATACCTGTCAGAAAACAACTACTCCCCTGGCTAATACCACGACGGGTAATGAATTATATCCAACAGATACTTGTGCAATGCACCTCATTGCAGAGGAAACAAAGCGTTTCCTGTAACCAAATGGCAGAATTTCAACCCGGAGAATCGGAGTGCTTCTTGATCTACTCGCCACCAGGTGGAGCGGCTTACACCCGTTTCATCACCGCGAGACGAGATTATATCACTACATGTCTGGATTTTTTGCTGCTGATTAATGGGATATTGAAATAATAAATTTTATGTTATTCTTATAATACAAACTTGCCCCCTACGATCGTTGAAATACGATCGTGAAAATACACAAAATTATCACCCACCTCATCTATTATACCCCACTTTTAGACTAATAGCTTAGATCAATATTTATTTTTCTTGGAATATAAATGATGTAAGGCAGAACTCCATTTATAAGAACAATATTCTACAGCAGTTATTATGTATATATTATGTATTAAACCATGTGAAATTATACTTTTCTAGACAAAATTGTTTTCGTTTCCATAAGTTGATTAGTTGAAACTGATGCATTCAATAAATTTTCATTTTCCATCAATAGAAATCAGAAGAAAAGTATTCAAAATAACAAAAGAGCATTTTACTTCAAAAATTGAAAACTATCGAAGGTACAACACGAACATGCTCATGTTTGTATCTTTCCTAATTGTTCGTGTTTGTTTTCACAAAAATGTCATGAATTCATTCATTGCCTGCGAAACCGAAGCACAAAGTCAAATCGTGACTTGTAAACAAAACGAATACGTTTGATGGGCAGGTGTCAGGCGATATCATGTTTTATTCAAGTCGTGCAGAATGTACACTACTTTATATCACTTTCCTGCATCTACTTAGAGCTGCCAGGATTTTGCGGGATTGTTTCGAACACTGGATAAAAATGTGCAGAGCGTGCAACAATATCTATATGGTGATTCTTGTTTCCCATTTTCAGCTCTACATATAAGGGATCAAAACCGTGAAATGTCAATACATAACAACTACATCTATTACTAGTATCGATCATGACAATGACGAACAAGCGTTTCGTATCGAAGCCACGTGGTCAGAAATGAAATGGTATTTTCCTACGAGCGTGCGGAAAAGTAACTTTTCCTCACGATTTTTCGTTTTGAAAGTTGTACTTTTCCGAACGATTTTAAATCGTACCGAAAAGTTACTTTTCCGCACGATTTTTACTTTTCCGTACGATTTTTACTTTTCCGCACGATTTTTGTATTTTTGAAAATGATGATATTTAGGACTAACTAAATGATCTATGTAACTATTCTGTCTTATTAGTCATTTTGTAGCATTATTATAAAAACTTGTTTATTAAAAACCTTGTTTTTTCATAAATAAGATGGACAAAAACACTTGTAGGAAAAATATTGTACCTAACTCTTACGGAAAATGTCTTTTCTGCCCTTAACGGCTTGCCCGAACTCCGCTCTGCGTCGTTCGTGCAACTGCCGTCGCGTGCGGAAAAGTACTACTTTCCGCACTTGTTAGGTAAATAACTATTTTAACCCTAGAATTCACTTTATTGTTATTGTTCTCAAAGTTTTAGGATTATTTAGAAATGTCTGCCATTTTTTAATACCTACATTTAAAATATGGCTTTGGAGAATTCTAAATCTTTCAGTAGATGTTGAACCACCATTTCCTTTCATTTTTGAAAGAATTGAACATCCTTCAGAGAGTTCTGGAACTTTCTATAATATTCTGAGGTTTCTGAAAAGTTCAAGAGCTTTCGATGACAATAGTACAACAAAGTTTTATCTTTAGTCACATCAAAGAACTAGAAACATTCTAAAAATCTCCAACAAATATTTGATCACATTGATTTTTTTTTGTAGAGATTGTAGGATAACCGCCCCCACTGAGTAAAGAATTTATACTAAAACTCATAGGATCGCGGTGGCCAATGATCATCAATTGTGACGCCCCCAACAGTGTTTTTACTAACGGTCAGTTGATGGTTGGCATAAAAAAATTACTGACAGATAATATTGTTGCGTCTTCGGGTTCAAAAATAAGTGTACACTGGTATGAACTCGCCTTTATTGTTCATACATCACTTGGCAACACTGTGATACAAGTCACTGTCAAAATACTTGTATCCAAGGTAACTCAGAGTAACTTCCTAACTAACCTCCTTTATCTAACAAATGCATCGCTTTTATATACAAATAAAGTTCTAGAAAACTTGAGAAATCAATAGAACACAAATAGAATATTCGACGATTGATCCAGAACAAAAGTTAGTGCTTCTAGATTTTTCCATCTAATTCATCGAACGATCTCGAACAATTCGAGAAGTCTTTATCAAATTTCAGGTCTGTAACACTGCCTCCTCCTTTAGGTTATTCCGTCCCGGATAACACCATCACCATTTTGGCTGTCCCTCTGGAACCAATTTGGGGGATCGTGGCCTCGGTATTCTGCTAACCTCTCGATGTGAACAACTTTGGGTTTACTCCTTGGGTTGAGCTGGATGCGGTATACCAAGTCGTTGATCTTCTTTATGATGACATAGGGTCCTGTCCAATTTCTCTGTAGCTTGGGGCATTTTCCTTTCTTTCTCTGAGGTTGGTATAGCCAAACGGCATCACCTGGCTCGAACATAGTCCCTGGACTCTTCCTGTCGAACCTCTTTTTCATTTTATCACTGGAGATTTGAAGACGACATCTGCAGAATTCATGAACTTGGTCCAGTCTTTCTCGCAACTCTTGGACATATTCTGGTAGGACTTTGTCCTCTGTACTTCTGGGTGGCATTCCAAACAACAGATCGCATGGTAGTTTCATTTCTCGCCCAGTGATCAACATTGAAGGAGTATATCCGGTGGACTCATGCTGGGAACTTCGATAGGATAGGAGAAATAGTGGTACCAACTCATCCCAATCCTTTTGATTTTTGGAGATGAACATCGACAGGTACTGACTGATGGTTTTATTATGTCGTTCAACCATACCATCTGATTGTGGATGTAGGGCTGTGGTACGAGTCTTCTTCACACCTAGAATGTTCATCATTTCCTGCCATAATTCAGATTCGAAGTTTCGTCCTTGATCAGAATGTAATTCTAGTGGGACTCCATGTCTGGCTATTACATTTTCTATGAAGGCCTTTGCAACGGTCTTTGCCTCCTGGTTTGGAATGGGCACAACTTCAGGCCACTTGGAGAAATAGTCCATGGCTACCATCAAGTATTTATTTCCTTGCTCGGTAACAGGAAACGGCCCAAGAATGTCAACTGCTACTCTTTCGAATGGTTCACCAGAAAGATACTGAGCCATTTTCCCTCGACTTCTAGTTTTGGGTCCCTTCTTTGAAGAGCATAGGTCACATCTTCTGCACCATTCTTCTACATCACGACGACAATTCACCCAATAGAATCGTTCTCGAATTCTAGCAAGGGTCCTCTTGATTCCGAAGTGTCCACCTGCACGACTACTATGAAGTTGCTCGAGCACATCTTTAGTAAGTGCTTTCGGCAGGACCAGTTGGTACACCACAGTTGCTCCATCTGGGCTCTCCCATTTGCGATGCAATAGGCCATCACGAAGACATAGGGAATCCCATTGAGCCCAGTATCCCTTGGCAACTGCACCAAACTTGGATACTTCCTGCCACTCAGGTCTAACTCCATTTTTTAGCCAGCTTAGAACTAACTTTAAATTGTTGTCTTTCTTCTGATTCTTCCTCATATCTTCTGTGGTCCATAAATCAGATTCTTCAGACTCTACTCTTACAGTGGTAACTTGCAGAATTTCCTTGCAATGTTCATCATTGTAAAAGTTGACTTCTTTGTTTTCAAGTTTCTGGCAATATCGGCAATGCTGTTCCAAGCATGGACGTCTTGATAATGTGTCTGCATTTCTGTGTTTCCTGCCACTGCGATGAATAACTTTGAAGTCGTATTGTTGGAGTCTCTCTAGCCATCTCGCAACCTGACCCTCAGGTTTCTTGAAATTCATTATCCACTGTAAAGCGCTGTGATCAGTTCTTACGAGAAAACGTCTGCCATAGAGGAAGGTATGGAAATGTTCAATGGCTTTGATTATCGATAGAAGCTCCTTTCTTGTAACGCAGTAATTCTTTTCGGCTTTGCCTAGAGTTTTACTAAAGTAGGCTATTACTTTCTCTTCGCCATCCTGTTCTTGGAATAAAACTGTTCCAATGCCTTGCTGAGACGCATCACAGTCCAAAATGAAAGTGCCTTGTTCTCGTGGGTAAGCCAAAATAGGCGCAGTTGTCAATTTCTTCTTCAGTTCAGTGAACGACTGTTGGCAATCAGGGCTCCAATCAAACTGAACGTTGTTCTCAGTTAAGCGGTGGAGTGGCTTGGCAATTTTACCAAAGTCTTGAACAAACTTCCTGTAGTAGGTACATAGCCCCACAAAACTTCTTACTTCATGTTTATCCCTAGGACGTGGCCAACTCCTAACAGCCTCGATTTTAGCAGGATCGGTCTTAATTCCTTCGGCCGAGATGACATGGCCTAAAAAATTAACTTCTTTTTGAAATAAATAACACTTCTTTGGGTTCAGTTGCAGGTTAGCATTTTCTAACCTCAAAAATACTTCTTCCAAATTATCCAGGTGTTCGTCAAATGTCCTTCCCATTACTATGACGTCATTCAAGTAGACTAGACAAATTTTCCATGTCAAACCTCTCAATACTAGTTCCATAAGTATCTCAAAGGTGGCGGGAGCATTACATAATCCGAACGGAAGAACTTTGAATTGGTACAGCCCTTGTCCGGTAGAGAACGCTGTTTTTCCTCTATCATCAGGATGAACTTCCACTTGCCAATACCCGCTTTTCAGGTCCAACGTTGAAAACCATTTGGAACCGGATAATGTGTTTAGTGTATCATCAATTCTTGGTAATGGGTAGCTATCCTTCATCGTTACGTCATTCAATCGACGATAGTCCACGCAGAATCGGGTTGATCCATTCTTTTTAGTTACCAATACTACCGGTGAGGACCATGGGCTTGTGGTTTCTTCAATTATGTCATCCTCCATAATGTTGTTTATCATGTCTTCTACCTCTCTCTGTTTGGCAAACGGTAATCTCCTCGGAGCCTGTCGGATTGGTCGGGCATCGCCGGTGTTGATGCGATGTTGAACTAGACTGGTACGTCCCGTCGAAGTCTCTGTCGAGAAAATGTTACGATGGCTATCAAGAAACTCTTTGGCCTTCTGCTTTTCTTCCATAGTTAAATGTTCCGTGGATTCCATCATTTTGTCTATTGTTCTTGTTTCCTTTTCAGTTCGAATTGTTGTAGAAGCTCTTCTTGTTCTTGTTTTCGTTTGGCTTCTTGTTCCTTTAAAAACTCAAGGATATCTGCTGATGTCGCCATCTCGTCGTAATTATTTGCACGAGTATTCACCATCAAATACTGGAAAACTGCCTTACTTTTCTTTCTTCAGTAACACTTATTCCGCCGCTGTCACCAATTGTTGCGTCTTCGGGTTCAAAAATAAGTGTACACTGGTATGAACTCGCCTTTATTGTTCATACATCACTTGGCAACACTGTGATACAAGTCACTGTCAAAATACTTGTATCCAAGGTAACTCAGAGTAACTTCCTAACTAACCTCCTTTATCTAACAAATGCATCGCTTTTATATACAAATAAAGTTCTAGAAAACTTGAGAAATCAATAGAACACAAATAGAATATTCGACGATTGATCCAGAACAAAAGTTAGTGCTTCTAGATTTTTCCATCTAATTCATCGAACGATCTCGAACAATTCGAGAAGTCTTTATCAAATTTCAGGTCTGTAACAATATGTTTTTGAATATCGCCGGGAATGTACCTGCTGTAATAATAAAGCTGGATAAAATGAACCTTTATTTATAAAGTAATGAACTAAAAATAAAAATATAGCAGTTATTGTATGAAAAATAAAAAACTAATTTTTTAAATTTTTTTTTGAAAGCTTGAGGCTTTTAAGTAAATGTATAAAAAAATTGAAAAGTCCTTTGGGTTTTTATACACTGAATCTTATTTTTTAATTTTCATTTCAGTACACGCAGAAAAAATAGTCAAAAATCAAAGAATCAACAAAAATTGCATGGATTTAACAAAATCTGAGTGTCATATATCCACGACAATAGTTATTTATGATACAAGTGTTAAAAGTGGCATTTTATTTTGTGAGTGGGGAATATTGCGAAACGAGCGTTAGCGAGTGGAGCAACCCCACGAGCAAAATAAAATAACTTTTAACAAATGTATCATACAAAATTTTTTGTTCAACAGTTACTGCTAGTAAGAAAAAAACAAAAAAAAAATAAGATCCATAAGGATTCGAACACACGATCTTTGGATTACAAGGCTGACTGACAGATACGTCAAATATAATAAACCCCAACGCACTTTATTTATGAATGTCATTATTTGTCAGTGATGAAGGACATTCTACAGTTGGACTAAATACTACTTCGTTTGTAACTTCAAAAGGAATTAGTATTATCAATTGCGCAAACGACCAAATACATGTGTGAACTTTTATAAACGATTCCTCTTGAGTAGGTGTTCTGATTATAATATCTGATTGAAGTGTTTCTATTAGAGAGATCTATATTACTGAGTATCCATCATCTCATCTGTCATTTTACTTTTAACACTAGTGTTAAAAGTACTTTTAACACTAGTGTTAAAAGTGATTTTGTGAAAACGTCAGTTTTTAGTTCATGTGTCAATGAATTAAAAACGTCATTTTTAATGTCAGTTGTACAAAAAATATTTTTTTATAACAACAATTTTTTTTGTTATTTTACAATTGAATATTTTGTTTACGTAAAGAACTATTATGTCAACCTTAACATAGTGATTGGTTGAAAGAATAAATCATATTTTGTTACGAAAATACAATGTCTGCTGATATAAACTCAGTTTATTTGTTGGAATGACTTAGTTAAGAATTGAATAGACAAATAATGTGTACATGGTTACAAAAAATTCAGTTATAAATTTAGTTGAAGTATTTGGATGACAAGATATATTTCCAAGATGATAAAATATCTATTCAATGTTATTGAACATAGTATTTGATCAATGCAGTAGTATTTCAATTCGACAACATTTTTAGTTTCAATAACATTTTAAAATTGTCGAATTGATAAAATTGTTATGCGGATTTAACAAAAAACTTGTTTGTTCCAATATAACCTCATCATTCTATTGACACGTTTTTTTTTCATCTGACAAATTGTTTTATTGGAATTTCACTATTTTTAGTTGAAATTATAGAATCGATATCCTCAAATATGTCTTTCACATACTCTCACACTCATTTCTAACAGAAACAAGGACATGATAGATCACTGAAGAGTGAAGACTTCCATTTGTTCCTATTTTGGATCATTACAATTTATGTCACTCAGACTGGCTATTTACTTACTCTGGTCCTACGCGATGGAACGGGTTCTAGGTCGCGCCACCTTGCGTGAGGTAGAAGAAGCACTCCGGGTATGAAGATCATTCAGGTCTTTGCTTTGTACATTCAACATAAAGCATAATGTTGAAACAACAAAATATGTGTTGTGTTCAAATAAAAACTTTGACCATGCAAGTTAATGGAATTGTTGTATTAACAATATATGGAATTTGTTTCTAATATGGAAGTGATTCAGTGGACAAAATAACTGGATTCATGAATAAACTTTTTTTGATATTTGTTGTTATTATTGTTAAATGAACGAAATGTATTTTATTGATCCAACACCAAGGATATTATTAAACCAAGTTTTTTTTTTGTGTCAACTGTAAGTTTTGCTAGGCGAAACGAAATTTTGTTTCTTGGTACTAAAACTTCAATCGAAATAATTTGTTAATTTGAATAAGGTGCTATTTGGAAATAAACGTTTATCTTGTTATTTTTGCAAAAAATTATTCAAAACAACAAGAAAAATTTGACCAAAAATTGATTGTTGCTACAACAAATTCTTTTTTACCGTGTATGGTTTGTAACTGATAGCTTATTTTTTAATTAACCATTTGCATTCAAACAAAAACAAGTCAAAAAACAATTGTCGGGATGTTACTAGTGATAGTAAATCCTCCGACTTGAAGGATGAAGTTTCGTATTTTGAATCAAATTTTTTGAAATTACCACTTGCATTTTTTCTTACAAGGTTCATTTATGCTAGAAATTCACAAACTATACATTTGAATTCCATTAAGGTACTAGGACTTTTTGAACTTCATTACGGTCCTTGCCCATAATGAACTCTATCGACATAACGATGGCATTATAACATGCTAGCAGATGGAATACTGTAGTATAAAAACGAAAAACTTTTGAAAATTCAAATATTTTCTTGAAAGCTTGGGGCGTGAAAAGAATTTGTTCTAATCAATGTTTTTCCAAGTTTTTCAGAGATTTCCTGCAACTATCAGCCCTAGATCGATTTTTTTACGTCAGTATTACCGATAGGATTGTGATTTTGGCCAAGAATCCTTTTTAGAGAGTTTCATAATGTCCAATTGGTGATTGTATGTAAGTATGAATGTGGGACATCTTATACAACTGGTTAATTGGTAAATATGAAATTTAAGAAAAATTGTTATTGCATTTTTCAATATGAAATAACGTGTAAACATTTGTGTCAGAAATATACCAACTAACAATACCAGCCAAATTCAGAAACCAGTCTGGAGAAATTATTTTAATAATTATTAAGTAGACGAAAAGGGTTTTGGTTTTCCTTCGTTCCTATCGGGGGCTTCTTGAAATCATCAGCAAAGGTTTGGTTAATATTATTATTATTATTTTGTAGGCTGTTTTCCTTTGAATACTTTTTTCCCATGGCTCTCTTTCAGATTGTTGTGCCATAAAGCAAAATTGTCTGTGCGACCGAAATTTCTTCATTTGTCAACCTTGTCGGGGACCATCAACGTAGAACATTCTCCTGCTTATGTAGCCTTTAGCTTTTCTCGCATTTTCTTCAATTTTGTTGACATGACGCTATTTTTGTAGTTTGGTCCATGTGAATACGACCAGAACATCTGCGTAGCCTATCAGTGGGGGGCCGTGAAATTTTATGCTAATTTATTTCATAATGTAGGCATAACTTATCGATGCTCTTGCTGAATCGGCAACTTCGTGCGAAAGTCTGCCTTCTTTGCTCGATCGCCTGTCTTGTCGAACAATTTATCAACACAGGAAATACTTGACCAAAGTCCCTGTATAGTGAGAATGTCGTATACCCCACGGAAATCACCCTGACACACATGTGAGGCCCATTACACGTTTCCACGTCGGAGAGTATTTCACTTTTGGATGAACGAGTTTCACGTATGAGGGTCGTGTTACGACCCTGTCTCTTACAGATATGCTGCCAGAAGCACCAGATTCACGCGTCACTTGCCTTGCGTCACGTTACTGGGACATTACTACAGGTCGTAGACGAGCGAAAAATCGGAAAGTCGAATCTGACAGTATAATCATGAACGAAGAAAGCGTATCATTATTCATTATTTGCGAATTGATCTGCATACGTAAACTGCACCATCGATATAATTTCCTGCGTCCATATGTGTCTCGTTTAATTGGAATATCTTTCAATTGTGCGGAAATATTTCAATACGACTAAAATAAGGCGTATTTTCTATTGGTGGTAATAAATATCACCAGTCCTCTTAATAATCTACTATCAGTAGTAAACATTTTATTTAACAAAATTATAATTTTTTTTGCTGTTGTTTCGGAATATATAATATTTATCATGAAGCAATTTCAATAAGGAGAAAGATAATTCAATTATCCACAAGAAATATACCTAGTAATTTCTCACAAAATGCGCTCTTTTTCTCAGAAAACCTTATTGAATTCCGATATAAAATTTCAGGCTCGCGTTAATCCGCCACTGCCATTTCCGGCAGTGCCGAAGATTTGTCATAACTTTGCTAAAAATTATAGTAGAAGGAAAAAAAAAGTGAATGTCGTTCCTGAAGACTTCTTCCTCATGCAAATATAACATGTGAGTATCTGAGTACCCGAAATGTGTTTTATCCCATTTCACATAACTGTTTTACGATATTTACGGAGGATCCGAAAGTCATGGATATTTTAGTTGATATGGAATAATAATAGTGAAGTAGGAATCAGTACCTTCTTTGGACCATATGCAACGATTTTAGACTAGTGAGACTAGTCTCACTTATACATTCCAAAGAAAAAACTGGGTTTTACTACTGCCTCAGTTTTCAACTCACCCATAATCCCGACAATTTCTTCAGTAAATGTTGAAAATAATCGCTCATACACATCCTACATAAAAAATGAAGTATGGGATATCAAGCTTGCGGTTTGCACTTCACAAAAGTGTTATTAAACATATGCAGTATATAAATAAGCGATTATTTTACAACATTTACTGAAGAGAATGCCGGTTTTATTGGTAAGTTGAAAATGAGGCAGAAGTAAAACAAGGTTTTTTTTTGGCATGTATAAGTATGACCTGTCACACTACAGAGGCTATGGGTTGCTACTTTAGTAAAATAATTCCATATTTACTAAATTATTCATGATTCTCGGATCATCCGCAAACATCTCCGTGAAGTGCGACAAAACACATTTCAGGTATTCAAATACTCGCATATTATATTTGCATGAGAAGGTAGGAGTCTTCAGAACTGATATGAACTCTTCCTTTTCCTTCTCCGATCATTTTTAGCAGAGTAATGACAAATCAAATATTCGGCTCCGCCAGAACTTTCTGCGGCGGGTAAGCGGGAAACTGAAATTTGATGTCGGCGTTCAATCACTTTTTCTGGGAAAACGAGCGCCTTTCATAAAAAAATACTAGGAATCATTTTTGTGGAATGTAGTTTCTTATTTTGAAGAGAATACCAATAAGTGGAGCTATTTTATTTCTGATTTTATCAATATGTGTATTCCAAGAGAGTTTTTCATCGATATATAAGCCAAAAAATTGTATTGTTCGCTGATAATTTATAGTTTTATCAATTAAATTAATTGGAAGAGTTGGAATATCCATCGCCTTCTTTGAAAGATTCATGAAGGAATTTTTTAAAATTGAGAGTCAATTTATGTTTTTGTAACCATGTTAAAATTTTACTCATATCATTTTTTATTTTATTTGTTATATCATTATGAGAACTGGAAATATAAAACCGGGCCAAGGATAGAACCATGCGGTACACCACAATTTACCCATTTTAGAGAACTTCGATTGTTTCCTAAATAAACATATTTCTATCATATAAATAGTTTTTAAACCATTTATGTAGATTTCCTCTACCACCAATACTATATAATTTTCTGAGTAATATATCGTGATCAACTGTGTCAAATGCTTTAACAAATCCAAAGACAAGATGGTACATTTCTGATCATTGTCAAGTTCCATTTGAATGTTTGAAACAACGTCCATCACTGCTGCCTCAGTGTCTCTGGATCTGCGAAAACCATATTGCCCATTATATAGTAGGTTATTTTTTTCAAGAAATTCGAAAAATCTAAAATTGATCAATTTTTCTAGGATTTTTGAAATAATTGGAAGTATAGAGATTGGTCGATAATTGTTTAAATCAGTTTTTTCCATTTTTATAGATCGGAGACACTTTTACAATTTTCATTTTTTTTGGTATAATACCTGTTTCAAATGATCGAGATATAATGAACAATAGAATTGGTGAAATTTCGAATTTAACAACTTTTATGATCTTTACACTAATACCATCAAAACCAGGTGCCTTTCTAGAATTTAACTGATCTATGACATTTTCAATTTCTGTTAATTTTAATTTTGTGGGTTCTAAAAACATAGACAAAACACTTGATTGGTCTTCGAATGGTTCTGAAATATTTGAAATAGCAGAAGATAACGTCTTTCCAATAATTACAAAATGATTTTTCATAGCCTCACATATTTCAACTGGATATTCAATTTTGGTATCTTTCACTTCAATGGCTTTCATTTTTTCTTCGTTAGAGCTAGTTTCATTATGCAGTGAAGATTTAATTCCATTCCAAACCACTTTGGGATTAGCATCAGTGAGTTGTTCCTTATAAAATTTATATTTTTTTTGCCGAATATTTTTTTTTACTAATTTGTTAAAATTAGAATATTGTTCCAAAAAATATTCAGATTGAGGATTTATTTTTGTTTTATGAAAATATTTGCCCATTTTTTATCGAAAAAGCTATGTGGTTATCAAACCAAGGTTTAGATTTTTTCTACACTTAATTTTTTTATACAGTAATATAATAATATAATTCACTCCAGATGGTTGCTTGATATGTTGAAAATCGAGAGGAATTTTTGCTTCTCAAAAATTGGATTTCAGAAAAACCTTAGATGTTCTATTACTCTTCTTTGTTTGAAGCTGATTTTATTTTTTCCCTAGATATTTCTGCTTCAACACCTCATTGTACAGTACCTCTTGAGTTCAATTTTTATAATAGTAAACACCGTTGTCCACTTACGTACAGACTATCATTGCAGCATTTGAAGAACCCAAAATATAACACTCAACACGGGCCAGTCCTACTTTGTATTCATGTTTTTATTATTCCATCATCCACACAACGCCCTCATTTCCCCATTCCACTCAAAAACTATGTACTACAATCTAATAAACAAAATTGGCAATTACTTGTCAAAATACGCGACGATTCGCTCCTCTCAACCGCCCCCGCATCGAAGATCAAGTTGCGTTACAATCCCGCCACCCTCGTTTGTTTTTTCTAGCATGGCCTAAGTTGATTAGTTACCAAAAGTCATCGACGTGCTGTTTCCCTCTTCAAAATTGAGAATTAGTGGTAGAATCACGGCCAGTCATTATTTTGTAGGGGTTTATTAGTATATTTGTCGAGGGTGACATATTACATGACTGACTGCGAGGAATTCTATGAACGTATTAATGAATGTTCTGAATGAGTTATTGGTGCGTGGAGGGTCCAGCTTTGGGTTATCACTCGGAAAGTTTTCTTGTATTTTGTATCTTGAAGCCACAGTTTTGTCAAAAAAATTTACACAATTTAAATCAATTTTTTTCTGCAAAAGTTCGCATAAAATAGAGTCGTTATATTAATACCTACTGGTGCAATATGGAAAAATTTTCTGAGCAGAAGTTATTGACAATGGAATTTTTCCAGATTACTATACTATTTTTAGAAAGGAACGTGAATATGGATCGAGGGGAAGAGGTGTCCTAGGTGCATTAATAACAACATCTGTCACTCTGAACAGAGGTATGCCGAGCACTGACAAAAAGTGCTTCGAGCACTAAGCATTAATTACTCTTTAAAAGTGCTATGAAATCTCGAGCACTAAGCACTTTTATTCATAAAAAGCTCGCGATTACTATAGGTACTTTCAAAGAGTATTCCCAATCAGGGAGCACTAAGCACTAAGCACTTCTCAGACTGTTATAGATACTTAAGTGAAACTTAATTAAACAAGTAAGATTTTCACAAACTATATCACATCGCGACATGTATAGCTACACTGCAGCTTTTGAAAGCGGTTATTGTATTTACCGTTTGAAAAAGCTACAGTGAAGCGGAACATGTCATGATGTAATATAATTTGTTGAAATCTTATCGTGTTTAATCAAGTTTCAGTAACTTACATTTCTAACAGTTTTCATCAAGTAACAACCGAGTCAATTGAAGTCACTTTTTCTACTCGCATAACTAAAATGGTATTCAGCTTACCACGATATTATCACAGATTCACAATATACAGTGAGGAGCAAAAGTCCGTCGCCCCCTCCGTAACTTCTTTATTTTACAAAAAATGTTAAATACATACGTTGTAGGGTTTCATTCGATCCCTTCAATGTTTTAAGTTTCACTTATACAGACTGTCTCAAAAACGCACAGCGACTTAGAAGTTTATTTTTTTAAATAGGACACCCTGTATATCATTGCATGATCGATTGGGGATGATCACAAAGAATCCAACAGTACCAAAATTACGGAGATATTGTTCATTATTTTATCCATAAGCCTAGTGCGTGGGAGATAGAAACTTTTCTGGTGGGTCAATAAATTCTCTCTCACACTCATTGATCTTAAGAATAAAATAATAAGCGATATCTCCGTAGTCTTTGGAAATAACAGCATCAAACTTGGTATTGTTGGATTCCTTATGATCATCCCTAATCGATCATGCAATGAAATACATGGTGTCTGTCCTAGTTAAAAAAAACTTCCAAGTTGATGTGCTTTTTTGAGACATTCTGTATAAATAAAAGTTAAACCATTGAAAAGATCGAATGAAACCCTACAACTTATGAATTCAACATTTTTTTGTAATATGTAAAATAAAGAAGTTACGGGCGGAGCGACGGAGTTTTGCTCCTCACTGTATAGTTAAAGTGCCCATAAGCTTGTAAGATTTTTATTGCAAAAACATATCACTCCAAACTCAACGACAAGCCAAAGTCCAGCAGAGTTATTGATGTCACGAAAACTGCGTACTATGTTAGATACGGTACATCCAGATTTCCTACAAGAAATGTCAACTAAGCAAGAGGTAAAGATGGATGCTAACCCTGTACCTAAGGTATATCAAGAAGGCAGCCCTGTATTCGCTAGGAATTATGGCCTCGGAGATAAATGGTGTCCAGCCATTGTGGACTAATCACTGGGTCCGGTATCGTATCGCCTGAAAACTTTAGATAGAGTCCTGCACAGACATACAGATCAAATTCGCAGCAGGCTTACTGATTCAGATGATCATGGATTGAGACCAGATGTTCAAAAGAAACCGTCAACTAACAGTACACCGTCAGCTAGTTCTGAAGTGCCAGATGAGCCTTCCGAGAGATCTGAGTACGAGTTCATCCAGACCTCAAAGGAGCAAAGGAAGTACGAGTTCTTCATCAGGAGACTACATTTCATCCACAGTCATGGATAGTTCTAGTGAATTAGGAAAAGGAGTGTTATGACCTGAACAGGATAAAATGTACAACACTTGGTAGGAACAATTACAACCAGTACTTGACAGTTGTCAAATGGTAAATTATTTTTTAATCAGAGTGATTTAATACTTGTTTTGTACGTATATATAAACCTACTGGTTACTTGTGTACCGTGAACACAATAGTTTAAAATCGAGTGTCACTTCGCCAAACTAGAAGAATTAGTGATCTCACATTCATACACAAAATAATTTACAATCTCATTGATTCCAATACGCTAGTATCATTCTTTAATTTCATTTAAATAGCTAACGTAAAAGCAGCAAAACTGGACAAACTCACTATTTGTGACTACTTTCAGTACTAGTTCTCAATTGCAATAAACGTTACCTCAAAATCTGTATTCTGGTTAATTAATACCTCTTTGGTCTTTGTAAAATATGGCGTATGAACATAAGCTCACTTTTTGGCGAGTTCGCAAAAAATTCGAATTTATAGCGCATTCGACTGGTGTGCTGGGGTCAACTTTCGTTTTGCTGAAATCGGTTATGCAAAAACTGTTGCCATGGCAACCGTTGCTATGGTGACGAGTAAACAAAAACACAATTCTGATCTTGCTGAAATGCGCGGTTGCCAAGTTATCTGCTTAAGATTAGCTGAAATCGAGAGTAAACTGAAACGCTATACCCACTTTGCGGAAATGCGTGGTTGCTGATATCGTTGAAAAAATGTGATGCCGTGATGAAAGACATTCAAAATCGCGATTTTCGTGCTGCGAAAAAGCGCGGTTGCCAAATTATGAACTTGAAAATAACATCAGAATTATATACAAGGTGTTTCCGAAATTGGAGCGAAAAATGAAGTGGGAAGTAGAATATGACAAAACAAGATGGAATGAAGGAATACATTTTTGTCGAAAAAAAAATTATTTTGACAGATATTGAATTATAAAATTTTCAAAATTATTTTGGTAATCACTGATAAGAGGTCTACAGCCTGCACAAACCGTGCTGAAACACCGCCAACGGGCAGACACGCTGTAGCCTGGAGAATCAAACCAGTGCCGGCTCAACTTTCGTTAAGCTGAAATCGGTTATGCAAAAACGTTTGCCATGGCAACAGTTTTTGCGTAAATGTGAAATGTCGGCCGAACCCGCTCGCCTTCATGTTACTACTTTGTCCATTTTCTTTATTCTCTTTCTTCTTTTGCCGTAACTGAACTATAACTGACCCAACTTGGCAACCACGCATTTCCGCACCAAGAGAAGCTGGTTTTTGTATTCTCGTAACCATAGCAACGGTTGCTATGACAAAAGTTTTTCCGTAACTGATTTAAGCTAAACTATAACTGACCCAACTTGGCAACCACGCATTTCCGCAAAGTGGGAATAGCGTTTTAATTTACTTTTGACCATAGCAACGGTTACCATGGCAACCGTTTTTTCATAACCGATTTCAGCTAATCTTAAGCAGATAACTTGGTAACAGCGCATTTCCGCAAGATCGGAATTGTGTTTTTGTGTACTCGTTACCATAGCAACGGTTGCCAGGGCAACATTTTTTGCATAACCGATTTCAGCAAAACTATAACTGACACAACTTGGCAACCACGCATTTCCGCAAAGTGAGAATAGCGTTTTAGTTTATTCTCGACCATAGCAACGGTTACCATGGCAACAGTTTTTTCATAACAGATTTCAGCTAATCTTAAGCAGATAACTTGGCAACCGCGCATTTCCGCAAGATCGGAATTGTTTTTTTGTTTACTCGTACCCGTAGCAACGGTTGCCATGGCAACAGTTTTTGCATAACCGATTTCAGCTAAACGAAAGTTGAGCCGTGTGCTGTAACTTGGTGTAGATTGTATTTGGCACCGCATATATTTCGGACAGAAATTATTTGGTTCGAATAGACCGAATCTAAAACGCGTGCAGAAAACACGAAATACTCTGGAATCGACGTGGAGTAATTACATTTAGCATTCGACTAGTACAGTTAAACCAGCCTAACGTTAGACGTGAAAACGTACTGCGCAATTGTTGGACTACGGATTAAACGTATATCCAGTGATACGACACTTGACATGAACGCGTACGGGAAATTTAAAATCTATCGGTAGATTGGTTTCACTGTACGTATGGTTTTAAACGGTAAACACTGGCAGAGGGCAGACTGGCACCATCAAAAAGTATGGTGCAAAAAGTTTCGATTTCATAGCGAGCTCTATTACCAGTCTTACATAGATTCTGCTCTAATCTCGAGTTATGTTCGAGTCGAATACGAGCATTATTGGTACTATTGAAACTGTTACTGGTTCGCAGAAACCTATCGTTTTACTTTTTCTAATATTAATATGCAAAATGACTTTTTCTGAAGTTTTTATTCATCATCTCTTGTTTTTTTTTTGTAACTACTACTACTACTGTATAATATAATAAATCAGTTCATTCTCAACAGGTACCCTACCAGTGTATACCCAGCCGAACACACATGCAGGCTGTATAAAGATAGGAATAAATGCACATTAGTGCAGTCAGTCGAATGTACTAAAAAAACATTTTTCGGCAACCGTCCGGGAAGTACGTACTTCTTCTTTGAGAAAGTATCACTTCCCGGACTAGTCCAGGAAATACGTACTTTCTGGATTAGTCCGGGAAATGCTCGAATTTCAACAAAAATATTTATATAAATAAAAATTAGAATGTTTCTGTTAGTACCTATCTTCTATTCGCATTTCGATATTTAATACAAACAAGAATTAAAATGTTCGAAATTTTCTTCTACAAAGAAATATAAAAAATAAATGTGTCTCAATTTGTTATTCTACACGGTTGCCGAAAAATTGTGTACGCAACACGCCCGAAAACAGTTTTTTTGGACTCACAGACTTCCAGGACTCGCTACGCTCGTCCTAGAGTCTTGTCCACTCTTCCAAAAAAACAGTGTTTTCCGGAGATGTTACGTAAATTACTATTTTGTGTAAAATAGTTTTTTCAGGAAATACGCCTATACAGATAAACATAAAAAGTTAAAATTTATCTAAATTCAAAATTTGATCTAAATTGTTAGAGCCGTTAACGAGATCAAAATGTATCACCAAATTTTTTTCACCACTTTAATTTGTCTCTCAACACAATATGTAGACAAGCAAATGAATCATGTAACGTAGAGATTTTTTTTTGCGCAAAATTCAATTTATACCACACGTGGCACTACCTAATTAACTTATTCGTCTTTTGTATATAAATTAATAACTTCCCATCCTGTAAGTGGGCTGAACCTGCTGGATGTAATAAATAAAAAATAAATAATTGCATGAATAAATATTTTGAAAAACCCTTGGTGAATGCATGCTTTCTGATTAGCAAATGCATGGTTGGAAGGCAGAAGCGGGTAAAGGGTTCGATTTGGAAAAATGCAGGAATATAAGTGAATGATTCTATACCTGATAATTGTGTGAGAAATGGATGGTATATAGAAAATTATTTGCAAAGCAGATGTTTGAAAACAAAATTGAATTAATGATCAACTTAAGAAAATCCCCAGTATGTTTCAACGCCAACTATCGAATCGTTTCAGTGCTGTCGAAAAAACTTTAGGTTAGGTTTTTCTGCAGGAAGTGTTGCGTTGATTACCGTTGCCGACCTAACATCAAAGAGAAACCAAAGCTATGCTGAGATTTATTCGTGGTGGCTTGTGGTTGAAACGGACGACAATCTAGAAGTTGATGGCGCAAAGCTAAATTGCGGTCGTGTCCGCCCTAGAAATTAGCATCCGTAACTGATTCGAAATTCAAACAGTGGATATGAAAGGAACGTATTATTAGGACCAATTCGAAAAAGATCAATCATCTATTGTAATAAAAAAGTGTACCTTCTCTTTTTGTCAGTTACCCGTTTGAACAGATGTTTTTGTTTCCTAAATCGAGTTTTTTGAAAAGGAGTAAGTATAGAAGAAAGGACACCGCACACTTTTATAGGGAAATTGGCCCCCTGTCGAATCGGCTGAATTTTTGATATGTTGTAGTCCAAGTCATTCCAAACAAAATGTCTAATTGGCAAAACTTTTTCTTTGAAACATATGACCTATGACCTAAAAAACCCCCACATACCAATTTTGAATCGAATCTCACCACAATCACAAATCTCATCCAGCATCTTGGAGCCGCCATTTTGAATTTATGAATACTGAAAAAAACATCATAATCTCTGACCCCGAAAATCCTTTCATCATACCAATTTTGAATTGAGTCGGACCATAATCACAAATCTCGTCCACCATCATGTAGCCGCCATTTTTTTTTTCTATTACAAAAATGTCATATTGCATTGTCACTGGAATTAATTAAATAGACACATACATACATACAAGTGAAGCTAATATAAGCGTGTTAATAACAAGAGTTTTATCATCAACTTGAGGTATTAGTTTGACCATACAAGATGGAACACACTGTATAATTGACCATGTGTAATGTCACCAATGAACAAAACTTTCAATATTATCTTATATTGATGTATGTTTATATCTTGATTACTCAGAATAGTGAAAATTATTCAGGGTAACGTTTTTTGTTGTTTAAAAACAGAGAGAAAATGAGAATTTTCAACGCCCTCTACCGCCAAAACTAGCCTATAGAAAAAGTTTTGCCAATTGGACTTTTTGTTTGGAATGACTTGGACTACAACATATCAAAAATTCAGCCGATTCAACAGGGGGCCAATTTCCCTATAAAAGTGTGCGGTGTCCTTTATTATTAAAAATTGATTTATTAATTCAATTTTTAATACAGGAAAATGTCCAAACGCTTTCAAAATCGGTGTTATCAAACCAATTTATAAATCAAGACCTAAAAATGAAACACAAAATTATAGACCAATCACACTAATTTCAAGTTTAACAAAAATATTTGAAAAAATTTTGAAATATAGAATGGAAAATTTCTTAGAAAAATTTAATATTTTATCAAACAATTTGTATTCAGGAAAAATAAATCAACACGCCATCTGTAATTTCATTCAAAAAATGTATGATTCGTTGGATAAGAAGATACCAACTCTAACTGTATTTTTTGACTCATCAAAGGCCTTTGATACAGTTTCGCATTCAAATCTACTCAGAAAACTAGAAAATATAGGATTTCGTGGAAAAACTCTGGAATTATTAAAAAAACTATCTTGACAAAAGAATCCAACATGTTAAGATCAACAATCATATTAGCGAGTCAAAAGTTATTGAATATGGAGTTCCCCAAGGAACAGTTTTAGGGCCACTTTTATTCAATATATATATATGAATCTTTCTGATTTGAAGACTATCGGAGACATTCAAAATTATGCTGATGATACCCTTATAACCTACTAGGCAGAAAATTGGAAACTACTCAAATTATCTGTTGAAGAAGATTTTCAATAAAAAAAAATGGTTTGATGCTAATTTATTAACGATAAATAAAAAAAAAGTGAAATACATCTCTTTTACTTTTCAAACATGTTCAAAGTCAAATTTAGGACCAATCAAAATTGATAATGAGAACGAAATTCAACAAACAAATAATATTAAATATCTAGGTATGATAACTGACAGGAATCTCAAATGGAATTTACGAATAAATTCCACAACGCGAAAATTGAGAAGTCAAAATTCAAGTTTCTTAAACAAACAATTTCTATCTCTCAATTGGAAGTGCTTTATTATTCACTTATACAAACGCAACTAGGCTATGGCATTCTTGGATGGGGGGTGGGGGGGTGTAAATGATAATTATTTAAGGCCTTTGGAAATTCTTTCTCAAAATTATTTATAAAAAAGATATAAGATATTCATCTGATCTTTTAGACAATTATACTGCTATAATATAATGATCTAGCTTTTCAAAAACAAAAATAAAATAATGTACAAAAATCCCATGTACGATACCAGATTAAAACCGAAATAACAACTGAAAATAGAATTAACAAAACAATTGGTCAAAAAAATTATACAATTATTGCTCCATATGTTTATGATATAGTACCTGACAATATTAAAGCCATTACATCGATTTTCTCATATAAAAATAATCTGAAAATTTGGATACTATATAGAGAGTCCAAGGATAATTTTTCATGAAATACTTAAAATTTAAATTTGTGTGTCAATACTAACTAATAAGCACCATAAAAAATGTTTATATTACTTATAATTAATTTTAATTATTCAAAACGATGCAATGAATATCCCACCACAAGTTTACTTCGTGGGATTGTTTTATAGTTTATTTACATGTTATATATTTATATTGTGATAATTTATTTTAAAATTAAGAACAAACTTATTATTATTATTATTATTATTAATTTTGAGTATGTACAAAGAGATACAGGAAATATCTATCGAACCTTTCTCTTATGTGACAAATATCAAAATAGGTGGAGTGGTGCCTCATTAGAAAGTGCTGAACATTTTCTATTGAACATACCTATGGTAGAAAAAAATAAGTGAATCAGTAGTTTCTACGGAATTCAATATTGAGCTTGAAGATTGTAAAAAAAAATGTTGAAATTGTTTTTCCGTTAACCAGCTGTCGTCCTCTTACGAACGGCAGCCCTCAAAAGCCGGAACTTGCGCGAGCCAAGGATTAACGAGGTTTTACCTTTTAACGTGCGATTCCTAGCACTTTCAGAAAAAATCTGTAGTCGCTAGGATTTGAATCTACACGACCACCAGCATCAATGGCTTTGAACGCGACGGTTTTAACCACTGAGCCACTGAGATATAAGGATTCATCAAATATTATATCAACAAATATATCTATGCTATGGATTTCTGTATGTTTTCACTTGATTGCGATGTAAATGACTTTTCTGTTGATTTCAAAACGACTTTTATTGAAAAATGTTTCTGTCCATATCAAATATAGCTAACACATTGGTCGGGACCCAAACTGATACGAATCAGATCATTAAATGAACACTAAGGAATACAGGAATAGACGGATGGGTGCACGGAAACAAATGTGTGTAGTTTTTTCCCACAATTATTGTGTGAAGCTTTTTAACAAATTGTATTTGAACTGGTTACAAAAACAATTTTGTGAAGAAATTTCGCACACTTCTTTTTATCCTTATTTGTTGTAAAGATATACCCACATTCGTATTGCGTATATTTATTTCAATCCATGTTTTACATAATATTGTTCAAGTTGGTTAACAACACCTTCATGTATAAATGTTACGGAATTTTTATTTTTTTTGTACAGTTCTGTGGACTATATTTAATCTTTGTGTTCATTAAATAAGCTGTTAGAAAATACACATTCAAAATACTCTCAATGTGTAAGAATTTTACACAATGTGTTTTTAAATAGCTCACTACTTTTTTCGTTCCCTATCTATCCCTTCCTTCTTAACAGGTCTTGGCTGAATGGAACTGGCTTTGGCTTAGTCAATTTTGGTATAGTGGGGTTATATCAACATATGGACGAATCACGAATAGATAGGGCCAAGTATTTCTTTTCTTCGTACTCAACTTAGTGAATACGGAATTTTTATTTCAGAACTCGATAAAATCCACAATCACAGTGGGTAGGTACTACCTATCACAAGCAGTAAACTCGTTGAAAATAATATTTCAGTTTCGCAGGTATATCTACATATAGCTGTTGTAGTTATGTTTGTAATTTATAATACATTTCATGTTGAATGAGAAATGTAAAAATTTATCCACAATTATGCATTACACAATATATTGTGTATCATAGTTGCAAACCACAAACCGAAATTAACAATCATTGGAAAAAACATTACAACCAGGTGTACTAGTTTCCAACAATCGTATATTCTACTCTATTCACACAATTTTTTCACAATGTTGAAGGTAAATATATCCACAGGTATTTCTTTTCGTGTGTAAACAATTATCAGGGGAAGCACAATATTTTAAGGATGGAAAAAATAATGAGTGGTCTACTCCCTTCAATGATTAATCAACTGACCGTAAGATCGCCAGATGAATCTGCCGAATGTCGAGAGATTTTGTGTCAGTGTGGAAGAAAGAAGCAATAGAAGAAGTTACTCATGTTTTCCATTACTCTGAAGAATATTCAAACAAAATTATACAATTCGTCTTATCAGTGCTTGCAATGCTTCCCCTTTCAAAATGGACCTACCCATGCAGTGGTTTATTCATCCATTATTTCATCCATCAGATGCGCCTAATGATGGATAGAACGCCACAAGGACCTATGCGCTGCTCCTTCTGTGTTTACCCTATTAATTCACAAATATAGAATAGAATAGAATAGAATTTATTTCTCGAACACATACAGTTTTTGTATACTTATTTCTAGTAAATGATATTCACGTATGCTAGAGCTCATGCGAGCTATTGAGAAATGTAGTTCGTTTTTTTTTCCTTTTATTTTACACACAGAAGTTGTTACACAATAAATAATTATATTTAGTAGTTAATCCTATAATATAGGAATCAAACAGTAATTAAGATAATATCAAATTATTACAATAAATACAATAAGTACATACAAAAATAGAATATTTTGGTTAGCTAATAAATATAATAATGATAAATAACATAGAAAATAGTATTTGGTGAAGTAATGACTAGCGAATGTTAATATAAATAATAAATAAAATCGCAATGAAAGTAATTTAAATGTGGTCATTGAAGAATTTTTTGGTATCGTAATAAACATGAGTTTGAAAAAGTTTTTTGACCTTATTTTTAAAGATGTTTAGGGAAACTATTTCTGTTATTGAGGACGGTAGGTAATTGAATGTTTTTATTGCCATATATAAAGGACCTTTTCTCTTCACTGTATAATTAAATTGAGGTGGTATATACTTGCTTTTGTTGCGTGTGTCATAGTTGTGAACATCCGTGAATTGTTCTAATTCATGTTTCTTTTTGAAAGCTAATAGGGAAAGGCGATATAGATATAAATTTGT
The DNA here is from genome assembly GCA_958298965.1 of Chrysolina haemoptera. Taxonomy (NCBI): domain Eukaryota; kingdom Metazoa; phylum Arthropoda; class Insecta; order Coleoptera; family Chrysomelidae; genus Chrysolina; species Chrysolina haemoptera. The sequence continues at coordinate 39,649,161 of OY282584.1, read as the reverse complement.
AATTGTGAGTACTTTCAGTCTCTCAAAATGACTCCTACATGATTCGGTTCCTTTTATCCCACAAATGGCTCTCACAGCTCTTTTTTGTATTATGAATGTGTTGTTGATATCTACTGAATGTCCCCAAAACTCTATACCATATTGGACTAAGCTGTAGAAATAAGCGTAATATACTGTTATTGCTGCTTCTATATACCAATGTTTTTTTATGGTAGATATAGCGAATGTCGCACTGCAAAGTTTTTTGTTCAGGTTATGAATATGCTCTTTCCAATCCAACTTTTCGTCTATGTGAATACCAAGAAATTCTACATTTGTTGTGCCCTGTATTTTCCCATACGATGTATCGATATTGATTTGGCTTGTATCATTATTTGGATGAAAGGTTATGCTATGAGTTTTATCTGTATTAACACATAACTTATTTGAAGAGAACCATTGCATAATTTCTGTAAGTTGTTGAGAAGACGATACCGACAGATCTTCTAGGTTATCGCTATAGTCTATTATACTCGTATCGTCAGCAAATAAGCAGAATTCCACAGACGGAAAATTAGCGACTAAGTCAGTGATGTATATCAGAAATAATATCGGATCCAGAATTGATCCCAGGGGAACACCATATTGAAGATTTCCGTTATTAGAGTGATATTGTTTTATTTGTGAATTGCAATTATGTGTTATTTGGATACCGATTTTGCGGTCTGACAGATAGGATTCGAACCAGTTGTATGCAATCCCTCGTATGTCATAGAATTCCAATTTCTGTAATAAAATAGAGTGATCAACACAGTCAACCGCTTTAGATAGATCACATTCATGGACCTGTAGGACATATATTGTTGTTAGGAAAGTACAGAATAGGGTCTGAAATAAAATGAGACATATTATTGTATTGTATTTCGAAATGAAATTACAATTTTACTCTTCTAGCTTTTTGTTCTGCAAACAAATCTATGGACTAGTCATAAAGTATTTCATGTGCCGTTCGATTTTATATCGCTAGAATTGCGAGACTTGACAAACGTTCCTAGCTCATAGATGATCGCAAATAACTTATAATAAGTTTAAGTTTGTTAAAACTTCGCTCACAGCTTGCGGATGTAATAGGAAGAGTAGAAAACATTCGCAGAACAATACATAAGGCATAGATCTATTGCAAGAGACAGAAACCGTTTTTTCTATCCACCAAATAAAAGTGAAGCTTGTTCTTTAAACACGTAGAGTTCCTGGTAGAATTTTACGGTATTTAAATCTCGGTTGTATTTTCCAGCCAGTTCTGCTCCATGCTTTTGCAGTTCTTCACTTGTCGTGATCAGTATTTCAGCACCATTGAGAAATACCTCTTTATAATTTCTAATATGATTCGATCAAATACCAATATTAGTTTATTTAGAAAAGAGTTGAACAGGTTGAAGTGTTCTTAATTCGTCATCACACATATCATCAAATTGTGTTTTGCATTTCGGAATTCGTTTATTTGGCAGAATAGACTCGCAAAAAATAATTTATATGCCTAAACTTGAATTTTCCGCTCGGGGCACGGGCCCTGGCTTGCCCCCCATTGATCCGGGGCTGCCTGCAAAGCAGGCGCAACGAGTTTGTAGCGTGAAGTGGAGTTTACACGTGCATGTCATACGCTATTTTCCATCATAACTCTACAATGAGGTACATTGCACAAGTATCTGTTAGATATAAACCATTATTATTATTATTATTATTATTATTAGTCAGGAAAGTTTGTTTTCTGACAGGTATTTGCCACAATAAGCCTACAGAAGTAAAGGGTGAGGGTAAAAAACTATCGTCATTTAATGATCTTCCAAAAGAACTCAGAGCTTTGTGCTCAGATGTCTGAATACACAGAAGGCAAAATATAAAATATTCCAAGAAGGACGGGTATCTGAATTCAATTCAATTTTTTTATGAATATAAGTATAGAAAGAACTCAGATTAACAATGTCTGTTCTTTTCTTGCCAGTGTTATTTCTTGTTGTTAATATGCACCATTTGTAGAAAGTATTTTGATGAAAAGACAGAGAGCTCATACATATGTATATCAGAGCTGTCCCAAAGCACAATGCTTAGTGCTCGTGGAAGTGCTCGAAGCACTTTTGTGCTCCCAAGCACTGTGCTCCCGAGCACTTTTTTAATTCAGTGCTTAGTGCTCCGAAAAGGCTTAGTGCTTAGTAATCCCGAAAAATGCACGCGAGCATATGGTTACAAAGAAAAGAAGTTTGAAATAACAGTATGGTAATTGACATACCGCACATCCCCTGTATCAAGATAACAAATGTCATCCATACGAAATTTTTGGTAGACTTTTTTTGACTTTTGTCCAATAAATAACAATTTGACTCGATAATTAAAAAAATTATTGTTTTTAAAGTTTTGAGGCAGAGATTTGGTATCCGATACGTCAAGGTAGTTTGAAAAGAAGAAGTAATACTTAATTATTTTGAACTTAGTCTTTTAGATAAAAAGTAACTGACAAAATTGTATTATTTTTTCAAGACACTAATCTTCTAAACGCAGTACTTATCGTAGAAAATTGATTTTTTGGTATAGAAGGGGCGCCGGAGCACTGGAGTATATGCGGCCCATTTCAATAAGATTTTGATTTACATGTTTTGGTTTTTTTTTCAGACTGTGCGAGGTTAAAACACTCAAAAAACGATGTCAAGAAAACCACAAAACCAAACATTCAATCAATATTTCTATTTTATTGGAATCAAATTGTTAATTTCAGCAATAATAGTATATTATGTTAGCAGAGTTATAAAAATCCTTTCAGTAACGATGAGTATTTTAGTCACGAGTGCAGCGTTGCGGAACGACTGTTTGAAAAACAATTATTTCGAGGAGTTCTTTAATGCTTTACATATACCGTACTATTTTTACGAATTCATATTATAACCACAAAATTGTATGTTTTTAAGTTGATATCTTTTTTATCATCATTTTCAATTGACAGGTCAAGAACGACCCACTCTCTCAGTATTTTTAACTACTGAAATCAAACAGTAACCCTGGCGATGTACTTAAAAAATGGAGTTGCTATGGTAATATATTTAAAAAATTCTTTGAATACAGACTCGATTGTTACTTGATGGAAACCCATAGCACTTCTTAGACTGTTAGAAACGTGAGTTACTGAAACTTGATTTAACACGATAAGATTTCAACAAAATGATATTATATCGAAACATGTTGCGATGTATTATTATTTGTGAAAATCTTACGTGTTTGATTAAGTTTCAGTAACTCAAGTATCTAACAGTCTGGAAAGTGCTTAGTGCTTAGTGCTCCCTGACTGGAATTACTTTTTGAAAGTGCTTAGTAATCGCGAGCATTTCATAAATAAAAGTGCTTAGTGCTCGAGATTGCGGAGCACTTTTCAGCTCAGTGCTCGAAGCACTTTTTGTCAGTGCTCGGCACAGCTCTGATGTATATGCACTTGCCTCGACTAAACGCATGCACATTTAAGTGAATACGCGGCTACACACTCTCTCATAATTCGAATTTTTGTGCTGAACAAGAATAACACAACCCCTGAAGCCGTCGGAATAGTCCTCACAGGTTTTGGGAACACGTTTGTTGCAATTGAAAACTGTAACTGTGATGGAATGAACCATAAATTATGTTCGTCCGGTTTAGGCTGTTCCGCGTGCTTGCAATCACCCAAAACACATGTTTTGGTGGGTCTACATTGCTCCCAAGCAGCACGAACGAACACCACAAGCGCAAAGAACGGATCGAGCAGCACGAATGTACCAAAAACCATGTTTGTCGTGTTGAGGCTGTTTGCAGTGTTCCGCGTGCTTGCAATCACCCAAAACACATGTTTTGGTGGGTCCATATTGCTCGCAAGTAGCACGAACGAACACAACAAGCGCAAAGAACGGAGCGAGCAGCACGAATGGACCATAAATCATGTTCCTCCTGTTTAGGCTGTTTGCAGCGTTCCGCATGCTCGCAATCACCCAAAACACATGTTTTGGTGGGTCCATATTGCTCGCAAGCAGCACGAACGAACACAACAAGCACAAAGAACGGAGCGAGCAGCACGAATGTACCAAAAACCATGTTCGTCGTGTTGAGGCTGCTTGCAGCGTTCCAGTAGCGATACATCAAAGGAATTTATCTCGCGAGCAGAGTTGATGGCGGTTTTGTGATTTCTTTGTTTTTACTGTTCACGTTCAGTTGAAGTGCAATATGAAGACAATATTTTTAAGTTAATTATCCTGTTTTGTGGTATCGGCAACATACATTTTATAAACTGAATAACAAAAAAAAATATGTGTGGATGGAGATCAGGAGAAAATTTCCACAGACAATTAATTAACTCTGTCTTCCGAATTTTTTCAATACGAGGTTAGTTTCTAGGGTAAAATTGGGGTACAAAATCTGAAATGGGGTAGATATGATCTCCTAGCTCATTTTGAATATGCAGTAAAAAGTAAATTTTCAAAAACGATGAGGTAACTTTGTTTCGGGTTTTTTTTTAATACGGGGGTTGTTTCCAGGGTAAATCTTGGGGTAGAAAATCTGAAATGGGTAGTTATGCTCTTTCAGTTCATTTTGAATATGCAGTATAAAGAAAATTTTCAAAAACGGTGAATTAACTCTGTTTTTCGAATTTTTTTTATACGGGGGTAGTTTCGAGGGTAAATATTTGGTATAAAATCTGAATTACCTTTGTTTTGAGATTTTTTATCTACGGAGGTAGTTTTCAGGGTGAGTATTGCGATACAAAATCTGAAATGGGGTAGATATGCTTTCTTAGCTCGTTCTGAATATGTGGTTAGAAGGATGTATTTACTCTGTTTTGAGTATTTTTTGAACAGGCGTAGTTTCCAGGGTAAATGTTGGTGTACAAAATCTGAAATGGGGTAGATATGGTGTCTCAACTTATTTTGAATAAGCAGTAGAGGGAAAATTTTCAAAAACGATGAATTAATTTTGTTTTGCGATTTTTTTTTCAATACGGGGGTAGTTTTCAGGGTGAGTTTCGTGATACAAAATCTGAAATAGGGTAGAAAGGCTTTATCAGCTCGTTCTGAATATGAAGTGAAAGACATCAAGAAAAGCTCTTTTATCTCATCATGTATATAATTATCACGGCCACTGAGAAATATGATCTTATTTTTTATCAAAATCACCATTATTATATGTTTGTGTGAAAACTGCCATTTATTATCATCCGTTTCATGATGATAATTTAGTGAGTTCCAACGGCAATACCAATTCGGATGATTTCGAAGGAGTAACATATGATACCCTTGCGCATGAACTAATTATTCTTTTCTGGCGTTTCTGTTTCAAGCCGGTGTCTTGTTGTCACTTTCTTTTCTGTTCTTTGCGTTCAATGATAATTAACGCACTGGCAGCCTCTGTTAACAATAATTCTTCATCTATGTCCGAACCGCAAGAGCGCAAATAGAGAACAACGTATGTATGTAGACACTTTGCTCGCAAATAGAACGATCTTGACAAATAGTACAAACACAACAATCAATAGTTATTTACCTAACAAGTGCGGAAAAGACATTTTCCGTAAGAGTTAGGTACAATATTTTTCCTACGAGTGTTTTCACCATCTTATTTATGAAAAAACAAGGTTTTTAATAAACAAGTTTTTATAATAATGCTACAAAATGACTAATAAGACAGAATAGTTACATAGATCATTTAGTTAGTCCTAAATATCATCATTTTCAAAAATACAAAAATCGTGCGGAAAAGTAAAAATGGTACAGAAAAGTAAAAATCGTACAGAAAAGTAAAAATCGTGCGGAAAAGTAACTTTTCCGAACGATTTTAAATCGCACGGAAAAGTACAACTTTCAAAACGAAAAATCGTGCGGAAAAGTACAACTTTCAAAACGAAAAATCGTAGGAAAAAGCATAAGTGCGATCACGAGCATGAGCACGATCGTAAGCAAGAGCGTGAGCACGAGCACGAACAGGAGCAATGTGGACCCACCTTGACAGTTGTCACGAATAGTAAGTTTTCATGGTTTTGCTACATTTATAGACCAGGATCCCACGCCTATTTGCAAACATGATGGAATACAGACTGAATCTTCCTGAGTAGCTTCATTTTGCCGAGACGCCCAACTTTTTCCTCTACGAAATTTTTCGATGGTGGTGGCTAATGAACTCGTTAATCATGTCGATTTGGTGAGTGCAAAAAAGTCATTAATAACAGTTAATTTTTTTAGTTGAACCTCGAGATAATTCGCCAAAGTACTCGAAATAACTTTTGTCCTACAAAATGGATGGTAGGACTGAAGAGTCCCCCACTCCCAACATGCACCAATGAGATCATTAGTAACCAGCGGATTGTTTCACTGTTGCTTGGTTAATATTTGTATAATTGAATGGTCATATTGTCCTACAAATTGAATGGTAGGTGTTCCGAGTCCTACGCTCCGAAATTGTCAGTTCCATGGTAAAAAAAAATTATTAGTAACTGTTAGTAACTGTATTTAATTTTATTCGTAAAGTAATGTTACTGTCAATTTATAATTGTTCAATTCAAAAATATCATAATTCACGTGAAAAGTGTATAAAAAAATTGGGAAATTTTGTTTGGCGTTCATAATATTTATGTTACCAGATTCGGCGCTAGAGGGCGACATCATGGATTTTGAGATTTTTGGAAAAATTTTACTGTACAAAAAAATATTAATATACCATTCATATCCAATATTGAACTAGTGAGTGACTGGGAATTAATGACACTCGTGAGAAATATGTTTCATAATACAGAAAAACGAAACTGTTTTTCTACAATGTAGTCAATAATATAATCAATTATCCTGTGTATGAATTCGCCTACGAGTGTATAATTTGATTGACTTCATCATTGACGATCCATCAGAATGGAAGCTGATCGAAATTGAACTTTCTTAGAAATAACCTTTTCGCGTCCAATTCCAAGATCATGAGTCCCTTCATTTGAATGAAAATAATATCTCACAAAAGGTGTTGTATTACAGCATGGCAAGAAATAGATGAATACAGCCATATCAATTTTGATTTTTACTCAATCCGTTATAACTAGAAAACAAACTGCTGGAATTTGCCAATTTAAAAAAAAATGTGGTCTTCATAAAGTTTGTAAAAGAACATAATGGTGCACCCTGTATACTACGGCTGGTCTATTACGTTCGCTATATTAGAATGATTACTGTTCATATGTAGGTAAGGTAGCAAAACAAGCCCAGGTACTCTGAAGAGACTAACAGTTTTATCATCATACCAGCATCTACAAGTGATACCAAATTCCTGTCAGTATATTTGTCTTCGCTATACATAGAACTGCCAAATAATATAAAAAGTGTTCCTGGTGGAAGACAAACTTTATAATTTTTGAACACGTGAATCGCTTTATAGTCGTTCATGAACCTTTTCTATGTGATACAAAATATACGCTATGACTAGTAACCGCAATCAACAATAAATAATCCTTCACTAAAAACCTCTTATTAAATAAGCGATACCCCGCAGAAAGTCGTCGGAAGAGGCCTCGTCGCGGCGCGGCGGAGCGAGCATGTTTCTAAAAGATAATTACAAAGAAGGCGGGGAAGAACACGAAGCGATTACTCCTCTCGGCCGGTAACGCAGAACTATTATTATGTGGTGGCAAAGCTGCGAGCAACTCGTACAGATTGAGCTACCGTGTGGTGCCTGTAACCATCAGGATAAGCGTGGAAAATTAGCATTTTCTTCCAAGGATACAGGAGGCCAATTCTTGAATGTATGCGATAACAAATTTATACTTTTCCTATCGAATAAAAATCATCGCATGGAATTATTGTATTTTCGAAACAACTTTCCACGAATACTTTAAAAATTTCACTAGCGTCATACACCCAATTTGTCACCAGCGCATAAATTAATAGCGGTAATGAAAATGACAATTTAAGTTATTTTTCCCGCTGCCGAAACTGTAAATAGTCAATGCATGCTTAGCAACAAAACAAGTAAATGGCCTATCATTCGTTTACTAATTCATGCTGACAACGGAATGTAAATAGTGTCATTTACATGCCTAGGGTGATAATGACTTTGACTTTGACAAGTAATACCTTCAGATTCATTTATATCCAATTTTAGGTTATGAGACTTTTTAAATATTATTGTTGTCTTTTTACTTGGTAACTTAGTTACGCGCACAAGCAACTTGGAATGAAATAGCGGAACGAATAATCATGAAGGAAGGGTAAGAAAACAAACAAATGTCAACAATCAGAGGGAAAACCGTAATAAGTAACACGGAATGTATCGACTGTTAACATCCTCGGCAAGCGACAAGTCTCGGTTTGCCTCGGCTCGTACTCGCTCACCTCCAATGTCAACACGTCTTTACATTCCTTGTTACTTAAATAACTATTATGAACATTTCTTCACTTTTATGTATTTTTATGAATGGTGAAAAAATTTTAGTTATCACTGACGTGCTTATTTTGAAATAGTTATAATGGTTCTGCTGATACAGAAAGAGGAAAAGTTGGTGGAGAACAGAAATTATAATAATCAGAGTATGAAATTGCTCATTTGGAATGAATATATCAAAACTCTTTATGCTGCTAGATTGGGTTTGTCGTGAACAATAAAACCGTACAACGCGATAGCACATCGTGACGTCGACTCGGGAACAACTGATAACTGATGCAGTCGAACGATTGACTGCTAGTTACATACCCTCCAACCTAAAAACTCGCAAGGTTCTTGGAGTCTTACCTGTTTTAATGACATATATTACTAGTAGAAGAAAACATGACGATGCGAGGAATACGGAGAAGATTTCCAGCTCATAGACGGAAGCATCCTATATAATCTTGATGCCAGAGAGATGTACACTTACCTAGGGGTGGAACAACGCCACTCCCAAGAGGTACCCACTGTTAAAAACTCTATCCGCGGCAAGTATCAGCACAAACTACGACAGATCCGGTCATCAGAACTGTCGGGAAACAACAAAGTTGCTGCAACTAATATGCATGCCGTTCCAATCCTACTCGACTCCTTTGGAATGAAGGAGTTGCGACAACTCGACGTGAAAACTCGCAATCGCAACGCGCAATCGTCCGTTCCACGGTTGTACTTTCCCAGACAACAGGGAGGCCGTAGACTTTTGTGTTTGGAGTATCTACATAACAGAATGGTACTGGACGGAGCTTGTAAAGTTATTAGGAGTTCAGATTTTCTTCTCTGCTTGGCCTGTGACCATGAGAAATCAGGTATCGGAGCATTTATTTTTAAGGCAGCAGCCCTTGCAGCCGGTGAACTTGGTCTCGTTTTCGAGTTTGAACAAGTTAACCCAAATTCTGTCACCGAGTTGGAGTCTGTTCAGCAAAAAGCTCACATTGAAGTTGCCAATGGATGGGGTCTTCTTCAAGAACATCGAATAATATATAATAATAATAGTGTCTCTAACACCCTGGTTGACCGTAGTCGCGTGATGGGTGTAAGAGGTCTCGGACACTAGATGCAGAGCGTATCGTGGGGCTCCTGAGACCGTAAGACATTTGCTGTCCGCGTGTGTCAAGCTGATGCGGTCTGAGCCTATATTCACCGGCATAACGCGCCTCTACGAGTGTTGTTCTACAATCAACGACACTCGAGTGTTGTTCTACAATCAACGACACTCGTATGGTATAGACGAGAAACCGGTGTTGCCTTATGATCCGGGGGATATTGAGTCTGTTGTGGATAATGAGAAGTGCCAAATCTATCAGAACTACTCATGCCCCACCCTCAGGCAAATAAACCATCAAAGATTTTCGTTATGGGGTTCTCGGTTCTTGGCGAAACGAACATCGTCCGAAAAGAGGATTAAAAATGGACTAAATATCGAGATTTACTCTTTGAACTCCGCAGGCTCTACCCAAACCATTCTGTTAAAATGGTGAATCATAGGAATGATGACCACCCTGTTCTCTAATCTGAAAATCATACCGGCTTGCCGTAATGCGGCAGAAATCTTGGCTGGACGACGGGGCTCCTGAGACAGGGCCTGACCGCGATAATCCTAACAGATAAAAAATAATAATAATAAACGTCTTTATTATTACCATAATAAAATTAAAATAAAATTCGGTATCACATAGCATTTGAAAATAAATGGCGAAGTTCATCTTGATTTAGATACAGGTTTCTCATCGCATTGAGATATATTATTGTATTCTCGAAACAATTTTTAACGAATTCCTTAAAAAATGTACTAGCGTCCTACATCCAATTTGGCACCAGCGCATGAATTGATAGCAGTACTGAAAATACCTCTCTTCTTCTTCAGTTTCATATATTTTTATGTATGGTGACGGAAATTTAGTGATTATTTGAAGGCTTATTATGAAATAGTTAGGTACAATGGTTTAGCTGATAAGTAAACAGAAAAAGTTATTGAAGAACAAAAATTATAATAATTGGAGTTTTAAGAACAAAATCCTTGGTTTTGGAGAAACACCTTTTGATTTCTTTCTTCACCCGTAACGTTTAGTGATATGGATTATGGAAATTTCCCTAATCATACCACAATCAATTATTGTTTGAATGCAGAATTAAAAATACTTCAAAGCACTGAACTTGTTAAAAAAGGCAATACGAAAAAAAAAAAAATTAATCAATTATTTTGTAAATATGTAATTGAAATTTGGTTAGATACGAAAAATAGTTCGATAATTTTTTTGTTAAAGAGTTTGGTATCATTTGAGTATACTAACAAAAATCGAATAAACAATTTTTCTATCGTATCTGCTTGACGACACATCAAGTTTGCATCAAACAAAACAGAAAATTGAAATTGTTTTCCCATTTTGTTGTACAAAAACATGGTTTCATAGATATTCGATTGTTAAAATTTGATAGCATGATGAAATTTGTGGTATAAAACAGTTTTGTAGAAGTTACAAATTTTAAGAGTGGCAAAAACTAAAAGTTGGAAAGAAACGTTCAAATTCAAAACAGATGTGTAAAATCGAAGTATTAACAACTTTTTTCTTGAGCATTTGTTGAAATTCATGCAAATAAATCTATTTTCAACAATTATTTTAAAAAAATTAACCTTTGACAGGTAACGAAAGTCACATGACCCCGTCCAAGTAAGTGTTTTTTCATTATTTCAAAGCACGACCAAGTCAAATTTCAAAATAAGTCATTATTGAAAATTTTTACCAACTGATGGATAATAATATACAGCGTTTTGAGTGTATAAGAATGCTAAACCATCTGAACATTCGAGACTCATCATGATAGTCGTTAACGACCATTGTTTTACTTTTATTTTTTTCATCCATCCAGTTTCCTGCCTAATAAATACTTCGATGGGTCTTGAAGCATACCAAACAGATAATTGTTCAATGTTTATCCTTGTCGAGGGCACTATGACAAGTGCTTCCTGTAATGAACTAGCAGTATTTTGAGCTCTGTACTCACATGTCTGATTAGTGGTTTGTTTGAATTTCAACTACTTTCCAAACACGCGTGATGTTATCTTCATATACTTATACAGGGTGAGCTATGATCAATTAACGAAAATAAAGTGGTGTACCTACTAGCCTATCATGTGAAAACACACCTTTGAAACTTTAGAGCAATCCGTGAAGATTTTATAATTATTTGGTACGCTAGTCTCCTTAGACGCCCCACTGAATCACACGTATATGTTTCAACTCTGCCTACAAACTGTCGAAGTTCAATTTCAATGATCCCACGACTCCAAGTTATTTACAACAGTTCGAGGGATCTGTCATTTTTAGTAAGTACATGACGGTGTTTACGGAGAAATTATTTTAACGTATTTCAGTTAATCGATCGTCTAAAAATCATTGATTGATACATATGCATCACATGTGATTTGTGCTCAGAAGAACAATGTGTTGGCGTTCACGGAAAGTTTATTCTATACCAACTTTATATTATATTCATTCATTTTGTGCCTGCAAATATCATTTATTTTTGAAATTTTTTTGAAATAAGCAGCGCTAGGACTACTTTTGATGAAAGAGAAGAAAGGGAGAAATACGGAATTAGAGTGTATATGTCGGGGCGGTGCTCTCCTCCACACACAAAAGGTGATTTTTTTGGTAACAATTTCCAAATTTCACATAGTTTTCCACTTCGTTTGGTCGGAAGTGTACACTGTAATTGGTCGTAGTTCACTCCGTATAGTTCTTCTGCATGTCACTGAATTTTTGTGATAAAATTTCATGTGTGTGTACCTGAGAGGGTCCCTGGTTGATTTAGATTCACAATAGGATGAAATTAACGACTATTTTTAAATTTTTTGAATGAGTAATTGACCTTGTTTTGACATTTCAAAGTCTATTCAACTTTCGGATAGGACAACTTCCACTTCCGCTGGTTTGGACTATTCGGTGCCGGTACAAACATCATTTTTACATACCACCATTGGCCAGTCAGATGAAATCATGTTTTGTTTTTGATAGTGCTGAGGACATAAGGAAAGTCGGCATTTTTCATGGGATGTTTAACAGAAATAAAGATTTGTCCAGCTTTTATGAAAACTTTTCCATGCTGATATATCACTGTTACAATGAACCTTTTTGGATACCTAAGATATCCTAAAATGATTTTTTTTTTCAACAAAAATTAATTCTTTTATATCGTTTTATTTTGTCATCTACTTGCCACTTCATTTATCGCTCCAATTTCGGAAAAACCCACTATACTTGAGCACAGACGCTAAATAACTTCATTATTATTATTACCCCATAATGTGCGCACGACAGTTAAGAGAAAATAGGGAAAATATATTGATTTCCAATAATATAAAAAAATGACAAGAGTTAATTGGATGTTCTATAAATGTTCTGTCGGGACGGTGTAACGGGTGAGTTTGTTGTGATCAAATAACGGACACAGCAGTTAACAAATAACAATAACAATTTATTAACAACACTAACAATAATACGTAACAGTTAAACGTACAGCTTGATAAACTTGGAGAAAAATCTCGACTCGAGAACAGCGAGTCAGGAGACTGAAAAACGGAGAACCTCGCGAACCGAAAAGTGAAAACTAACTTTCTTCATCTTCCCACAATCCTCTTCAAATCTCCGTATAGGTAGGAGGCAAACCCCCGTCTACGTCACGGGAAAATCCCAAATTTCCAAATTCCCCAGCTTACGGAATTATAATCCTATTTGAAATTTGATGTTCCTAGACACCATAAAAGCTCAGTCGCAAAACCCAGGATAATCCTATTACCAGAAATTTAAATAAGGAATTCCCTAGTTCTGCATATTTTAATATTTCCCTCTATAAACATTTATAGTCGGACAAAGGCCATTTAGAAGGAAAAAGAATTAAGAATATAAGAATATGTAGAGATGTGGAGTAAGATTATTTTCTTTGGAAATAAAAATTATTTGAGTCTTATTGTTGGTAAAGCCGCTACAGTACCCCCTTGCCAGTGATGAAAGATATAAGACTAAAAAAATTGAATGAATATTGCGAAATCATTTAATTGAAGCCTGCTTGATAGGGTTCAGTGAATCGGACGCGACGACCTGAGCGCGTCTTATAGGCAGGTGGCGTTGTTGGAGCTGGTGGAGCTGGTGGAGCTGGTGGAGCTGGTGGGGCAGGTGGTGGAATTGCATCCTCTTGCACCGGAGTTTGATTCTCTCCCGGAGCAACAGGAACGAAATCGTCGTCGTCGTCCGTGGTGCCCTCTGGTGCGGCGATGTTCTCGGCGACGATGTAGGCCGGTTTAAGGCGATCGATGGAGACTGGAACATTTCTGCCGCGCATCGCGAGCGTGAAGTGTTTCTCGGCTCGAGAAATAACCTCGTAGGGACCATCGTATGGTGACTGCAGCGGTCCTCTGGTTGCGTCGTGTCTGACGAAGACGTGGGTGGTGGTAGCCAGATCTTTGAAGACAAAGATTTTCCGTCCGCCGTGCCTGGTGCCATTGACTGGACGGAGTGTCTGGAAATGCTGGCGCAGCTCACGAACAAAGTCGGCGGAGTCATCGATGTGTCTGGTGGAGGTAGATGCCAGAAATTCGCCTGGGAGACGGAGTGGTTCGCCGTAGATCATCTCAGCAGCGGTGGCTTGCAGATCTTCCTTCCAGGCCGCACGGATCCCCAGGAGAGCTGTTGGGAGTGTATGGGTCCACCGATCGGATTGCAGGCACTTCACAGAAGCCTTCAACTGACGGTGGAGGCGTTCGACCATACCGTTGGCTGCAGGGTGGTAGGCCGTGGTCCTGAGGTGGTCGGTGCCCATCAGCCGGTTTAAACAACGGAACAAATGCGATTCGAATTGTCTACCTTGGTCCGTAGTCAGGCGGAGAGGGACGCCGTAGCGCGCGACCCAGTTGCTGTAGAATGCCCTGGCTACGGTCTCTGCTTCCTGGTTCGGGAGGGGTATTGCTTCTGCCCATCGTGAGAAGCGATCGACGCAGGTGAGGCAATACCTGTATCCCTCGGAGTATGGCATGATGATGAGGTCGATGTGGACATGCTCGAATCGTCTGGATGGTGCTGTAAAATTGCCAATCGGGGTAGAGACATGTCGTGTGACCTTGGCCTGCTGGCAGGGAATGCAGGCGCGGGCCCAGGAACGGCAGTCAGCATTGATGGAAGGCCAGACGTAGCGTTGTTTCACCAGCTTCGTCGTCGCCTTGACGCCTGGGTGCGATAGGCCGTGGATCGCGTCGAAGGCTGGTTTGCGGAAGGCGGCTGTTAGGAAGGGCCGTGCCGTCTGAGTGGAGACGTCGCAGAAGATAGCAGCGTTGGATCCTGGGATGGTCACTTGGCGCAGGGTCAGGCCCGAGTTATCCCTCTGGCGATGTTCCTGCAACTCTTGGTCCTGTTGCTGAGCTGCTGATAGTGCTTCGAAATCGAGTGGCGCAGCGATGGCATCGATTCGGGAGAGAGCGTCTGCTACAACGTTATCCTCGCCAGAGATGTGCTGGATATCGGTGGTAAACTGCCCGATAAAGTCCAGATGACGAAACTGACGTGGAGAGCACTGGTCGGACTTCTGGCGGAAAGCGAAGGTGAGCGGCTTGTGATCGGTCAGGATGGTGAAATGACGCCCTTCCACCATGTGTCGGAAGTACTTCACAGCCTTGTAGATTGCTAGGAGTTCTCGGTCGTACGCGCTGTACTTTGTTTCGGCACCGCTCGAGGTTCCCATTCGTCGTTCACCAGCTGCTGCAGGACGGCTCCAACGGTGTGATCTGACGCGTCATAGACTAAGGAGAGCTTGGCGCCGAGTTTCGGGTGCGCAAGGAGTGTCGCTTTGACGAGGGTGTCCTTGCAAGCGATGAAGGCGGTTTCAGCGGCATCGTTCCACGTAACTGGCTTCTTTCCTTTGATGTTGCCCTTGAGGAGGTCGTTGAGAGGCGCTTGAGTCTGAGCAGTCCTGTGTATGAATCGTCGATAAAAGTTAAGCATACCTAGGAACTGTCGGAGCTCTTTTGCTGTCTGGGGCCTTGGGTACTCCTGGATCGCGGAGACCTTCTCCGGGAGCGGCTGCGTGCCCCTTTCAGACACCATATAGCCGAGGAACTTGACTTCAGGCTCGCCGAAAACACATTTGGCCGTATTGATGACAATACCAGAGTCCCGAAGGCGTTCGTACAGCAGCCGGAGATGCTCTGCGTGTTGGTCCTCGTCTTCAGAGGCAATAAGGAGGTCGTCGATGTAGGCGTATACGAAGTCCAGTCCGCGTAGCTTCTCGTCGATGAACCGCTGGAAGGTCTGTGCTGCATTGCGAAGACCAAAACTCATCGCAGGGAACTCGAATAAACCAAACGGCGTGGTAATTGCGGTCTTCGGGACGTCTTCCGGTGCCACAGGAATCTGATGGTATGCGCGTACCAGGTCGATCGTGGAGAAAATCTTCTTGCCGCGTAGGGTCTGGGCGAAGTCCTGGATATGGCGGACTGGGTAGCGATCGGGTATCGTGCGGGCGTTGAGTGCACGATAGTCGCCACAAGGTCGCCATTCGTCATCCTTCTTCGACACCAGGTGTAGAGGGGAGGCCCAGCTGCTCTCTGAAGGGCGGCAGATGCCCAGTCGCAGCATGGACTCAAATTCTCTCTTGGCAGCGTTGAGTTTGTCCAAGGGTAGGCGGCGTGGTTTCGAAGCAACGGGTTGTCCTGGCGTAGTGTGTATGTGATGCACCGTCTTGTGTTTCCTGTTGTCCATGTTGTATGCACCGTCGGGACGAGTGATTGCCGGAAACTGCTGGAGCAGGGTGTGATATCGCGAGTCACCAGTGATTGTCTTGATTCCCGCGACCGTCGCGCACCTTGATTCCTGTCCCGTGACACTCACATTCGTAGCGCGGTCTAGTAAGCGTTCATTGCGCATGTCGACGAGGAGGTCGAAATAGGATAGGAAGTCCACACCGATGATCGCCTTTGACACATCCGCGATCACAAAGTTCCACGTGAAATCGCGACGGAGACCCAGGTTAAGCGTGAGCGGCATCAAACCGTAGGTGGCGATTGTGGTGCCGTTAGCTGCGGAAAGCTCGTACCCGGTTTTCACCCGTCGGCCACACACTAATTTCCGCGGAAACACACACAAATCGGCACCGGTGTCGATCAAAAAGTCTACCGCACTGTTCCGGTCTGTCAAGAATAAACGTCGCGGGGTGGGGCAACCGTCACTCGCCGCCGCTAGTGACTGCCCTGCGCGTTTCCCGCTCGCGCGACGAACGAGGCGTTCAAACTGCACGGGGTCCTACATTTTCGCGCACTATCCCCGAACTTGAAATGGTACCAGCACATACCATCGTACCGTGCCGGTTCGCGCGAGTTGGATCGGCCGCGATGCGACGGTGAACGACCGCGGCTGTTTGACGAGGATCGGTCGCGGGCGTTGGGTTGGCGGCGGCGCAACTCCTGGAGCTCTGCACGCAAGGCGGCGATCTCCCGTCGATGGTCGCTCTGCACTTCCGACAACTGTTGTTGAAGTTTAGTAAGCTGTTCCAGCAGCTTCGACTCAGTAGTTGATACCGCGGAGACCTGGATCCGCGGCGCCAGCGAGCCAATTGAGTCCATAATGTTGTCAGCGATCCGCGCCAGGTCGTCGAGATCCGTGGTATCTGGCTGGGCTGCGAGGCTGGCACGCACAATCGGGTTGAGCCGGTCCGTCCAGAGTGCTTTGACGATGTCTTGGGCCGCCGTTACACCGGCAAGTTGCTGGAGGTGACGCAAGAATTGCGACGGAGTCCTGTCACCGATGTCCTCACGTTCCAACAATTGCCGCGTGCGCTTGGCCTGTGATTTGCCAAGTCGTCGGAGAAGCTCATCTTTTAGTTTTTTGAACGGGTCCTCCGCTTCCTCTGGTGGGTTCAACAACAGGTCACGCACCTCCTTAGCATATTGCCGCTCGAGCGACGTCCCAACGTACCAAAATTTGTCGGTGCTTGTTCTGACACCAGCGTTCTTGAGTGCCCAATCTACCTGTTGGAATCAAAGCTCCGGGTCCTCTGATGAGAATACCGGAAGTTTGGGGTGCGTGAAAACTGCGGGTTTGTCGATAGGGGGGGTCATTGTGGCGGTAATATCTGTGCTGATTCTCCGGTGCGTTTATCGAGGTCCCAAACCGCAATGTATAACTCACTCGCGTCACTGTCACACAAAAACTACATCACGTCGGGGTCACCACTGTCGGGACGGTGTAACGGGTGAGTTTGTTGTGATCAAATAACGGACACAGCAGTTAACAAATAACAATAACAATTTATTAACAACACTAACAATAATACGTAACAGTTAAACGTACAGCTTGATAAACTTGGAGAAAAATCTCGACTCGAGAACAGCGAGTCAGGAGACTGAAAAACGGAGAACCTCGCGAACCGAAAAGTGAAAACTAACTTTCTTCATCTTCCCACAATCCTCTTCAAATCTCCGTATAGGTAGGAGGCAAACCCCCGTCTACGTCACGGGAAAATCCCAAATTTCCAAATTCCCCAGCTTACGGAATTATAATCCTATTTGAAATTTGATGTTCCTAGACACCATAAAAGCTTAGTCGCAAAACCCAGGATAATCCTATTACCAGAAATTTAAATATGGAATTCCCTAGTTCTGCAACTATGGTGAAGGCTTTTAATATTTCCCTCTATAAACATTTATAGTCGGACAAAGGCCCTTTAGAAGGAAAAAGAATTAAGAATATAAGAATATGTAGAGATGTGGAGTAAGATTATTTTCTTTGGAAATAAAAATTATTTGAGTCTTATTGTTGGTAAAGCCGCTACAGTTCAAAATGAAAATAACAAGTGATAGATATGAGTAGAAAAAAAGGGTGATTATGACGATTCACAGTGAATTCCAAAGCTTTGCCGTTCGATAGATATAGTGGCGTTTGGCATACATCTGAGCTTGACAAAAAGAAACGGTGAACTTACTGACGTATGGTAATAGTTGGCACTTTCCAGAACATGTGTCGTAGATTTAAAAAAAAAACACTGTAGTAGGTGCTTTCAGTAACACGTTTGAATCGACGAAATTGAACTTTATAGTAAAAGGTGGGTGTTGGGAGTTGCACGTTCGTGGGTGTAGAGAAGTTACAAGCAATGAATACTTTCCGTGAACAAGCAATCTTCCTATCATAGTTTACTTTCCATCTGTTAAATAATATTAAAATGCATCGATATAGAATTGGAACAAAATTTGAATTTTAACTGAGACTTTCAAGATAACTTGGAAAAATAGCGGCGCAATGAATGGTATCAGTGAGAATTTTCGTTCCACTGAGATTTAAGTCTAGGTAATTTGGATTATGAATAGCGAAGAGAGCTCGTAGTAATATTTTATACTAAAATGTTTATGGAAATGAAGCAAACTATAATATATAAACTATGCAAAATCGAGGCACTCTACACCATTTATTATGTTTTATAGACTGTTCATGTGAAATTATTGAAAATTACAGCAGGCGTTTGACATCAAAGGCGATTGAAAGTTAATAGGCGGAGACTGATGTATGAATACCTACCTACGGGGTTGTTTAACATATGTTTTTCAAGAACGGTTTACTCCAGTTTGCAATTGAACATCAGAATATCTTCAGACAGAAAAGTAGTGGAAAAACGTTTACCACTCAAGACGCAGCTTTGTTTTGTAAATTGATAAATGACAAATTAGTCAAATTTTGTGATTTAATCATGAAAATGTTTCAAGGTGACAGAACCAAAGTTACGAAATTTTTTTTAGTCCAATGAGAACTTATAAACTTTAAAACGTCAGCGTTAAGCTTACCAAAGAAACAAACATGATTATTATTATTAGTTCAGCATCCTGGGAAACCAGATTGGAACTTAAGATCGTGAGATAAGTTCTAACGTTTTAAAGTTTATAAGTTCTCATTAGACTAAAAAAAAATTTGTAACTTTGGTTCTGTCACCTTGAAACATTTTCATGATTAAATCACAAAATTTGACTAATTTGTCATTTATCAATTTTCATAACACAGATCATTATTTCTAAAGGTATTGTTCTATGCCATACTTCATTGTCATTGTCACGAATACTTTACGATATTTTTTGAATTGGTGCACTTTAAAATCATAAATACTGGTTTCATTCTTACTAATAATGGAAATAAGACCTTATAATGTAAAATGGTTGAATTCGTGATCTGACATCTACGAAAGCGTCTAAGGGCCACATAGTTTTTTTTTCAAAAGTCGGAATTTTGAATTTTAACTAGATATTTCAGTCCTTTTGCTTCATGCACCGACGCGTAGTCTTATTATGGCAAATACCTGTCAAATTATAACTACTCACCTGACTAATACAACGACGGGTTATATCTAACATATACTTATGCAATGTCCCTCACTGCAGAGGAGAAAATTACAAGTACTCCCGGCAAAAAACTAACAGAATTTTGTTTTGATTCGTACAGGGACACCACCTGAAGATTAGTTTCTCTTATCAATGCAAGGGTAGGTCAACACAGACAGCTCTGAAGCCATCTGTTCCCTGTTCGAATCAACTCATCAATCCGACTATTTGGCTGTTCTGGTCTGGCGTGATGAAACTGGCAAACATCTGATAGAAAACAACTACTTCCCTATTTAATACCACGACGGACATTGAACTACATCTAACAGATATTTGTGCAATGCCTAATGTAATCAAACAGTAGATTATCCTTCATTTGACTGGGGGAAGACCACCTGCAGATGCGTTTCGAGGTTCTTATCTCTCATCATTGACGTAGGTCGGACAACATTAGAGCCGTCCTGCCCCAGCCGAATGAATTATAATCCACTGTAAAACTAATATTTCCTCATAAATGAAGCAGCGATTCACAGTGAAATCAGTCGCAGTGCCACCCGCGGGGAAGATCCAAAAAGCACTGCCCGGTAGCAAAGAGTCCAGGAAGTGAACAGAGTTGATGAATTTTTTGCCGGAGAGTATCAAATAAATGATATAGTAAAATCGACAATGTCGAAGTTTCCTTCTTTCCAAATATTTCCAACATGTGGAAAATATGAGGCAAACATCTGACAGAAAACAACAACTTCTCTGGCTAATACCCCGACGGACGTCATTTTAATTTACATCTTATATTTTCACTAAGTCAATTTTAAATAAATTATTCAACTGTTAAGAGGTAGGAAACTCTATTGATATTTTAGTATAGAAATAAATATTGAGTTACAATATTCTTTGAATTTGTGCAGTAGTAGAAAAAGTATAGTGTCCAACATGTGGGGAAAGTTACTTTCTCACTCGTGTGTTTGCGACAAACCTCCACACTCGTGAGAAAAGTTGAACTTTCCTCACTTGTTGCACAATATACTATTAACTGTTTAAGTTGTGAAATGCTGTAAAAATGGTGAGAGCCCATATTTTTGATGATTTTTTTTGGAAAATAACCAAATCAAATTTCGAAAAATAGATTAGGTCTTTAACAAGACTTCAAAATTTTTTTCATTCACTAATAATGAAAAATGAGCCTTGAAAGTTTGGGACAATGAAACCCTTGCATGGCAATATTTTATATCCGGAAAGTGTCGCCGCTCTCCGAATTCAAAGGAACTGATCATTCACGAATTGAGAAGAAAGACATTTTAGAATGTTTACCAGTGGCGAAATTTGTACCTCTTTCCCACCCGTCACTCCAATAGTCTTTCAATTTGTAATGTATAACTGCCGCTTAAAACCGAGTAAAATTAAATGCCCTGTATATCAAATGTTAGCTACTGTAATAAACTTTTTCATGTTCACAATACCTGACCTAGACATGGCTATCCGCAATTCCCATATCCAGCAACTTTAACTCATAAAAATCGGCAAGTATTCGAGAGAAGTGAGATCACAGGTGGCTGTTTGGCGTTAATGAACCAATTTAAATGCATAGCACAAGGGTCGCGACCGATCACGACCGAACATTCCCGGGGGAAGGCGACGCGCCCCTTAGGTATCTCTAGCAGGATTTTGATGACGGCAGCGCTTTGGGGCAGCGGTATGTTCCAGTGGATGTTCGATAACCGGCGCGGATATTCTTGGAATAAAAATATTTAGACTTTGGAATAAATT
Organism: Chrysolina haemoptera; assembly: GCA_958298965.1. Classification (NCBI taxonomy): domain Eukaryota; kingdom Metazoa; phylum Arthropoda; class Insecta; order Coleoptera; family Chrysomelidae; genus Chrysolina; species Chrysolina haemoptera. Next base: position 39,627,605 of record OY282584.1, on the reverse strand, counting down.
CAGTCTGAATCAGCTTCATGGTTTTTCTTTTTTCGTCGAAAACACACTTTTTCATAGAGTTAATTATAAAATGATAGAAACGTTCTGATTTCACTCGATGTCAATAACTGGTGCAAATATTTTTCGAATGAGATTATCTAGAATTTGAAATAAATTGAGACAAATAATTGTTTGTTTAAAAGGTGTAGACGATGAAGTAACTTGATTACTTACATTTCGGATGTCCATCGTTTTAATGGTTGAAAGATTTCTATCTTTCAATTTTTCACACTGTTTCAATCGCTTGAATCCGCAATCGTCTTCAGGTAAATATTGAAAAACTCAGATGTTATGTACGTGCTGTTTTCATAGGTGAAATTACACGCGGTCATGTGGCGCGCGTGGTTTCGCGCTTTTTCTACCTCCACCACCGTCCATGAGTGGTCTCCATACGTTTTTCAATTTCCACGCTCGGTTGACCGAAGACACAATTGCCTTCGATATAAGCGGTTTCTGAAAATTTGCGTTTGAACCAATGTTTCTCTCTATAAAGAACACTAGCCTCGTCCCAAAGAATTCGGTGGTGCTCTGCCCAGGCGTGGCCAGCAATATGCGATTTAGATGTTTTCCTCGTCAAGTCCAATTTTTGTGTTTGGTTATTTTTACTGATAGTGGCCTCTTGGTCTCTCCGATGTGGAAATCTACACATTCACATGGGACCTCGTAAATACAGTTTTTCTGGATTCTGTTGCCTTCTGGTTTCGTCTTGGTGGGCAAGCTTCGTAAGGTACTGCCAGATTGAAAGAAACAACTCTTGATATTGTATTTGTTCCGATCCTTATGAATTTTTCGGAGATACTCCTGATGTAGGGAAGGACTGGAATAGGGTTTTGTGGTCGCGTTCTTCGGTCGTCTTGGTCCTTTCGAGTTATTTCTGTACTTGTCCTATGAGTTTCTCCGAGTACCCGGTTTGACGTAGTTCCTTGAACTGATTGGAGCCGTAGTTGAGATAGTGTCCTGAGGGTGTCTTTTTCCTGTAAACAGAGGTGAGGATAGCAGTGCCTTTTCTTTCATGTTTTACATTGAGAAACGACAGGGTAAGTACTATTATTTTCCTTTTCCTTTTTCATCGTGAACTTGATTAAATCCCTCATATTGTTTATTCTTGAGAAGAAGTCGTCAAGGTGTTCTCCTAGTTTCCTTGTTTCCATATGATGAAGGTGTCGTCCACGTATCTTAGCACTAGTTTTGGTTCATATTCTGCCTCTTTGGTAGCTAATCCCTCGAACTACTCCATGTATATGTTGGCAGCACTGCAGTAGTTTTAATATCGCTTGTACGGCGAAGTCATTCCTTTCATGAAACTGGATGTCTCCTTTCAATTTCCTCTTTATTATATGGGATTCTTCCATAGGAACGTTGGTATAAAGGCTCTCTACGTCTAAGCTGATGAAATGATCTTCAGGTCCTAGTCCAACATCTTTGATAATTTATACGAAGTGTTTGGAATTCTTGACGAACGAACCGCTAGTACCCTGTGAGGCTTGTAGTATCGGTCTGAGGTTTTTCGCCATTTATAGGTCGATGAGTAACGGGAGCTGGTGATTGGTCTTAAAATCATGTCATGGTGAAGGTTTTGTACTCCCTCAGAGTGCTGTAAATTTTCCTTTCTATCTTACAACAATAACTGTATTCACGAGGTCCCATTGGAAGGTTCCTACATCGGAGAGACCGAGAGGTCATCATCAGTAAGAATAACTGAACACAAAAAGTGGACTCAACGAGGGGAAACATCTTAATCGGGAACTACTGACCACGCCTGGAAAGAGTTTCATCATAAGGACGAGGCTAGTGTTTTTCATAGAGAGAAACATTGATTCAAACGCAAATTCATAGACACCAGCTATATCGATGCCGTTGGTGCCTTTAACCAGTCGAGGGTGGTAATTAAAAACGTATGGAGACCGCTCATGGACAAGAAAGAGCGAAATCGCGCGAAATCACACCACACCGACAGACCTATATAAACATCGCATAGCATTTAAATTTGTCAGTATTCACCTGTAGATGATTGCGAATTTAAGCAATTGAAACGTTGTGAAAAATTGAAAGAGGTATGGAAATCTTTCCACCATTGAGTTGATATGGATGTCCGAAAAGTAAACAACCAAGTATTGGAATGAAGGATTTTATTGGTATGGATACTACAGACGTAATTATGCTGGCCACTGTGAAATCAGACTTTTCAGAGAAAAACATCTTTGGGTTTTTTTTGCATTGAATTCTACTAAGTTGTTGGATCGTTCATGTTTCTCCCCCATTTTTTTATGGTGCTGGTATAGAAGCATTTTAGAAGAGGGTACTATTATACTGGCCATGAAGTAGAACCCAAGAAATCATTGATGTGAAGAAGAGACAGTGCTGGTGCTAGAATGGCTCCCAGCAGAAAACCCAGCATTCATAGGAAGAGAGTCGAATGAAACTCCATCGGGCACCATATCCAGAGGTAAGATCTGTTTCAGAGGAAGCAAGTGTGTGGTAGGTATATATGTTTGCATTCGCATCATCATGATCTCAGAAATTGCCTTGGCACAATGTGTTGGATTTGGCCAGCTAATATTTTTGTCGTAATCCTCATAACTACTTTCCTGGCCATACCGTTACAGATATTCAATTATATCTGACAGCAGCATTTTCTGTGAATAGGAGGTATTGACTCACTACCTGCGGACCGATTTTGGGTTCTTGCCTGTTGTCTTGTTGTCAGTACTGAGGTAGGATTGCTCGCGAGGGTGCAGCCGGTTGACAGGAATAACAGTAACAATCACTTTTCGTGAATAGCAGTTTTTCAAAACCATACTGAATTTGAAATTCATCTTTCACAGAATACCCTATACCAAATTGCCAACAGAAAATAATTGCTGCCTCATACGACCGTTGAATTTTACCTGTTTGATAGTTGGAAAAGTTTTCTACAAGAACAACTCTGCAATGCTTTTCAAATACATACCTCAATTTTTCGATTCAAATGAAGAATACCTACGTAGCGAAGGCTAGGTCCCAATTGATTGAACTTTATTTGTTTTTGTTGGGAGTTCCTAAGATAGATACTGAAGTATGTATCTAGTGCCATCTCTAAGTTCCAAGAAAAGTATTCAAACTATTTTGTATTTTGACTTCAATATGAAGCCAAATCAATACATGTGAAATAAATAATGGAAAATGCATTTTATAATCCAATCTTTTTTTTGTTGGATATTTGCCGACGAATTATTGGAGTCGACACAATAGTTGAAATTCTTTTCTTGGAACCTAGAGATGGCGCGGGATACATACTTAAGTAGTATATATCTTAGGAATTTCCATCAAAAATGATAAAACTAGATTTAGATTTCACTGGGAACTAGCCTTTGCCGAAGATTAACAAGTACCATGAAACCAGTATGTAGATATTCCCTATTTAATGTCGAAAATAATATCAGCTTTGTATTTGAAAATCTTTGCAAAGTTGTTCTTGTAGAAAACGTTTCCGAGTATCAAACAGATATAATTCAACGGACGTAGAGGGTAGTAGTTGTTTTCTGTTCGATACTTGCTGAAGAATAACCTATTATTTGAGGTTTTTAGACTTCCGTCAAGTAGTGTCGTCAATTCTTCATGTATTATCAATAATTATCCTCGACTCAATTTTTCCATGGTATATTGGGCTATGAATAATTCATGAGACAACAAAAAATATCTGAACAATGTTATAATCAGTGCTTTGGTGTATATGCAACAAAAACAAACAACTCATCATATCCAAGTACCTGTCATCCCTTTATTTCATCCATGATTTAACAATTTAACTCAAATATCCCGAAGGACCTTAACCACTAAACCATAAGCAACAGAACAGACATTTAAAATGTACAAATACGAATTACAAGTATGATGAGCAGGGTTTTTTCCAATGCGTGCCATATGGGATACTGTTTGCTATCGTAGGCCTTATGTTCATTCAGAAAATGGCATTGGTTTTCAATAGAAGTAGTAAAGAAGGAAGGAGAATGCAGAGATAACCGAACCCAGATCCTACCAAATAAAGCAAATTTTCAACAAAAACACGAGAACAGCCACCTCATATTCGATTTTCCAGATTTAAACAATCGCGCAATCTGAAATTTGAAATCTGAAATTTGAAAGGTCAAAAACTATCATACTTGAAAAATTACGTTTTTCAATCTCCCTCGTTGTTTGCAATAATTCATCTTTGCGATAAAGAAGAGGTTTTTACCAAGAATGGCTTTTTTTTGAGAAATCAATAATAAACAAGTGTTCTGTATGCTACGAACTTTATGCTGGACACAGTATTATTATACACCTGACTGACAAAAATGTGTAGACAGAGAAACAAAAAAAATCTCTCTGGATACGGCATGTCCTTGCTAATCAGTGCCAATCATCCACGGGAAGAAATTTAATTACCAAAAATTCATAATAAGTAGATAGCATTTACACAAATTGAACACTATAAAAATAATAATAATATAATGATCAAAAGAATCAGCTTCATATTATGCTTTTGCATTAATGCATTGACAATTTCACTCCTTCTAGGTGAATTGGTTGCCTCAAAATATTCATCTATTTCTGCTTTAATCATAATTTTGATCATAAAACTTTTTTTTTATGAAATTTGAATTATTACGTAGTACCTTTTTTTTTAGTATGCTTCTATGTCAAAAAAAAATCGTACGATATACTTGTGAAAAATGTGTTTTAAACACCGGTATGAATTGTAGAACGAGCGTAGTGGTTTTCCTTTTTTTAAACTCGTAACGTATACAATATCATCAGTGGAATGACTACTAATTCCAATGATCAAATTGAATAATTTGTTGAAGTAAGTATGAATTCAATAATGCATTCATGAAAGTAACAGATAAAACCAAATATTATGGAATATTAAGCTGACAACACACCGAAAAATCAAAAACGCCTTCAAGCAAACGTTTTTGAGAAATGAAGGCTGACCACACACCAATAAATAAAAAACGCAGTAAAGTAAAATATTCGCCTGACATCAATACGGCATGCAAAACGTTTTGCTGTACAGCAAAACAGTGCAAATAAAGTCGGCGATTCAACGTGTTGTCTACAACGAAGTTTCTAACAAATGTTATTTGTTCCAACGTTTCCAACTAGTCCCAAACGCTCTCATTCAACCGTTTTGTAGCAAGACAAAATATTTTAAAATATGCTTATCACACAAAACTGCTTCACTCAAAAACAGTTTATTTCACAGTTTTAAAAAGCCTAGGCTGACAACACACCGAAAAATTAAAAATGCCTTAAAGCAAAACACAGTGAAGCAAAACATTCATCTAAAAGCAAAACGGTTTTATACAAAACGTTTTTCTGTACAGCAAAACAGTGCAAATAGAGTCGGCGCTTTAACGTGTTGTCTACAAACAGGTTTCTAACAAATGTGTTTTGTTCCAAAGTTTCGTCACTGGTCCCAAACGCTTTCATTCAACACATTTTGAAATACAGGAATCACACAAAACAGATTTGTTCAAAAACAGTTTGTTTCGAGCAGTTTTAAAGAGCCTGAAGGTGTTTCCCTGTTTTACTGTGTCACTTCATATAATCCGTGTAGGAAAAACAACTTCTACCTAAATTAGTCAGAAACGTTTTGCGTTGAAACGTTTTTGATCTTTCGGTGTGTCGCCAGCCTAACAAATATTTTTTGTTTCAACGTTTCCTCACTGGTCCCGAACGCTTTCATTTAAAACATTTTGTTGCAAGACAAAACATTTTGAAATACACGAATTACACAAGACAGATTCAGCTTGAAGGTGTTTTTCTGTTTTGCCGTACCAGTGTGTGTCACTTCATATAATCCGTGGCGGAAAACGACTTCCATCAAAATTAGTCGAATACGTTTTGCGTTAAAACGTTTTTGATTTCTTGTTGTGACGCCAGCCTTATTCTGTTCCATTCTATTTGGTTTCCTGAAGAAATGACAAAATTGAATAAAGTGGATTCATGTAAAAATAACTACTTACTTAGTAACTGAAATTCAAGATTCTTGATTCAGAGGGTGAAATATAACCGTATGTCGCAACCTCAGAAAAGAACTTTTTTTATAGTGTCAATTTAAAAGATTGTAAAGTTGTGAAATACAGGTTCTATTCACTTATGATTAAGATAATATAGTCTCACAATATACAGGGTGAACTATGACCAATTACTGAAAATAAATTGGGGTACTAAACGATGTGATGATTTATATATATTTTTTGATGGCCACCCTTCGAGTAAGCGCTATTGAATCATCCTCTAATATTTGGTCTCCCTGCCAAAGTACGAACTCTCGATCTACAATTTCTGTGGGTCTACGCGTATTAACATCTGGACACGCAGCCTATAATTTCTGGTTCATTACCGTATTCACTGAAACATTTATTTATAGAGGTAGAAGTGACAATGAATAGTCATAGATTGCTCTGCGAATGGAGTGGTATTTGGGATAATGGTCGTAACTTATATTTTGGGTAATTGAAATTTTTCATATAAATGTTGAAAATATATCAGTTTTTTGCCCCAGTGGTTAATGTATTAGTCTCAAAGTTGGATCATGAAAACATACTGAAACCATACATCGAATTACAGCCAGAATGAATGTACATCATTCCCCTTTTCCTACTTCTTTGCAATGTGCAAGTAAACTCAGTGTCTACTCGAACGAAGGGCTTTGAATGACCCTAGAGGGTGCTATCTAGAACGAGGGGCACTCTTACACGATCATTCAACGTCATCGTACATGAACATTCGGTCAACTGGGCCTCAGGGATTTTTCAAAATTTATAGGTGATGATGTATGAGTTCGCAGAACAGTGTTTTTTTTTATCATAATATGCTCTCTGGTGCTAGTTCTTGGTTGATGATTTGGGGTGATTCTTAAGTTATCCTCTTGGCTAACTGAAAATCAAAATTAAATACGAATAGAAGAAAATTATTCGAACACGTCTCTGATTATCCCAAATCCGCGAATGAGGTTATCTGATGTTCTATTTTTTTTTCAGTTCAAAATAAATATACAATTACTTATATGGTTAAGATAAATATAATAATATCAATAACGCAACTTCAATATCAAAGTAAATAAGATTACAAGTGCAATACAAAGTATACAAGGGTGTCTAATGATTCACGATACGGTCTTCGTCATGTCTCAAAGTATTCAACCATTTTGCCACCGTACTACACACAAAAAATCAACTGAAAAAAAACAAGAATCAACGAAGAGTACAAATAACAAAAATATCATGTCTGAGACAAAATTAAACCAGATCATTTGAAAGAATTTGCTCAAGATATTAGCAAACCATTACAACACATATATAAAAGTCTACCGAGCAAAAAGCTGAAACGGTTGAACGCGACTTCTGTTTGTACATAATGATATTATACAGCAGACTAGTGACAGTCAGTTAGAGCAAAACCTCATTTGTATCTGCATAATCCAAATATCTAGTAAGCTATATATTAGTACAGAAAAACACTCTAGGCATACATTTAATACGAAATATAAAGTACCTAGGTCTTATTTTAGTTTAAGTATTTAAGTTAAGTATGATTGATACGTCAATACACTATATTTAAGTGTTTTTCACCACCAGTGTTTAGAAATTTTGTCGAAAAGTGTAATTTTGGGAAGCGTGTTTTTTGCAATTTGGCGTATGACTGCCCTAATTGCACGCAGAATCATAATCAACTGCCTGAACTTGAAAAAACTTCATTATGAGATGAAAGTAAGAGGGATAAAATCAGAAAAAAAGATCTGTTTCTCCAGCTACTTACTGACCCTGCAAAGAAATGGCTTAATAAGATGACCCTGACCATTATATGCAGAAGTATACAGATGACAGCAAAGAAACATATATGCGGTGTTGATGAAGGAAGTAGTCCATCTTTGCTTCATTATATATAGGGAGTTTCTTAATAACATGCTAATATTCAAGGTTATTATTAGTTCCATATTGAAAAAAAAACCTTACATGAACTGAAGGTCTTAACTTTCGAACTAACATTTTTTTTCATGGTATGTTTGGTACGACCCTTGATATTTTTGTAAAATGTAGTAGGCATCTTCTGTGCATCAAAAAAATGTTCTGCTGTATAACATAATTTTTTTGTAGCCAGCGGCGTTGGTTTTTCGCATGAAACAATGAAATTTATACAGTTGCATAGTAGGAAAGAAGCAAATATTGCTTTGGAAACAAACAGCCTTGACAGTTGTCTACCAAGCCTAGTTGTCATGTATTTTAGTCTTCAAAATAACCAATCGTTTTTTTCTACATTCATGCAAAAGCAAAACCTTATTGAACTATATTTAGTGGAAAAAGAAGTTCTTTATTGCACTCATCTGCCATTCAATATCAACCCACTACTTATTTAGCAGATATTCTGTGAGATTATCAATACGTTTTAAACAGTTACATATTTCCCGATAAAAACTGCATAATCAAAACTGATCCGCTTTGTTCTTAACCGTCCACCTGCATATAGCTAACTGTCTGCACTATGACCACACACCTCGTGATAACATATGCGCTCACGGCTACTGTGATTTTGATTTTTATAATGCAACTGTGGTTAGACAAACGTCAGTCAAAAATTAATTCTGACCATTACAGAATTGAAAGTTTTAAAATGAATATTATTAATGGAAAAATAGATGATAGTGATCTGTTTCAATGCAATTCGATAGTAATAATTATTTATTTGAGTTGCGCTTTTCATTCTCCAACACCTAGTGCCGCACCTTAATAAAACATTTTTTGCTTTTTGCATGAACGTAGAAAAAGTGTTGTATGCAACTAGTGCAAAAATTGTTTATTGTACTCGATGTGTTGTCCAACTCGGCCTAGTACTGGCCTCGTCGGACAATTTCACGTCAAGTGCAATAAACATTTTGCACTTGTTGCATAAATAACTATAAAATAACATAGTCCATTTTACGAATTCTGAATTTGCAGATATGCATTCCATGGTGTTCGTCTAAGAGCCGAAGAGAGGTCGACCTTCACCGTTCTGTTTAATGCTGGATGAATAGTTATTTAAAAGTGACATTTTATTTTGTGAGTGGGGAATATTGTGCAAAATAAAATTACTTTCAACAAATATATCATGCAGTTTTTTTGTACAAAAGTTACTGCTAGTAAGAAAAAAACAAAAAAAATAAGATCGATAAGGATTCGAACACACGATCTTTGGGTTCCAAGGCTGACTGGCAGATGCTCCAACTATAATAAACCCCTACGCACTTTATTTATGAATGTCATTATTTGTCAGTGATGAAGAAACTTCTACAGTTGGACTGAATTCTACTTCGTTTGTAACTTCCAAAGGAATTAGTATTACCAATTGCACAAACGGCCAAATACATATGTGAACTTTTATAAATGATTCCTCTTGAGTAGGTGTTCTGATTCTAATATATGATTGAAGTGTTTCTATTAGAGAGATCTATATTACCGAGTATCCATCATCTCATCTGCCATTTTATTTTTAACACTATAGTGTTAAAAGTGATTTTGTGAAAACGTCAGTTTTTAGTTCATATGTCAATGAATTAAAAACCTCATTTTGTTGTACAAAAACATACTTCTTATGAAGTTTCATAAATAGACAAATACGCCTAAAATGGGTTGCCTATGGTCCAGACTATATACAGTGAGTTTCAAAAATTTGCATCATATGGAAACTTTCTTATTATAAATTTGTCAGAAAATTTCACACTTCACTTTTTCAGCCAATCAAAAAATTGATTTGTATTTAGTTGCCATGGCAAATCAAAAAATTTCCGGAAATTTTTATCCTCCTGGGTACCCTGGGCGAAATTAATAAGTGGAAATTTTTCTGTCAAATATTTGACATGTGATAGTTAACATTTTGCTTTTATGTACAAATGGAATGTTATTTTTCATATGAAAGGAGATAATATTTCATAATTATATATTCACTAAATATTTTGAATGTGTCTGAAAATATTTTGAGAACTTGCATTTCAACGATGAATAGGTCCATCGGTAAAAAATGTATATCAATCAAATCTACCTATGCTCGACTACATGAACTTAATATTTGAAACAATTTTATTCAACTTATCTTTTCGTGAAAACTCGGCTGAAATTTGCAAGAATTGTGTAATAATGTAATTTTAGGTAGAAAATGTCGCAAAATGAATTTTCCTTTCTCACATACAAACACCGCCACTAATACCAACGCGTAATTATATCAACAAAAACCAGTCATGGCCCACTGATGTTACAACTTGTTTTCTCTCAGAATAATCTACAAGTCAGTTGAATTAACCATTAATTTAATATATTTTGGTGTGAAATTTTCTTACCGAATCCCCCGCGTGCTTGAATTAATTGCTGGAAATTTATCTCGTACATGAATTTTCAAAAAATTCATGTACTCAAAAAATTTCCGGCAATAATTCAAGCACTAGGGAGATTATAAGTGAAAATTTTATTCTTCATGAAAATTACTTAGTGCATTGCAGAATACTCATAAGATTCTTGACATGATTTTTTGGGTTTATGACCTTCCACAATCTGTCTTGTGAACGCAGTAACTTATCGGGCAAATTAATTAATTTGCCCTTCTACACTTGTACAGATTTCTTTGGATTAAATTTTTTTTCATTTTCAGATTGTGGAAGGTCATAAACTCAAAAAATCATGTCAAGAATCGGATTTCCTCCACAAAATCAAACTTTCAATCAATACTCGCATAAGAGTTGTCACAATTTAAAATTTTCGAACGGTGTACAGGGGGAACAAAAACTAGAAATTTTTATCAAGTATTAAATACCCCTTATTATTAATATTATCAAAAGGTTCATTCATTCAATATTCAAATTTGGAAACACAGCCAGCGTAGTTTACTCTTGATCAAAATTCTATTTTTTGTTCCCCCCTGAACATCGTTTGGAAATTTGGAATTTTGACAACTGATGTGCAAGTATTCTGCAATGCACAAATTTTTATGAAGGATAACATTTTCTGACAAATCGATAATAAAAAAGTTTTCCACATGGTGCAAATTTGTGTTCGTCAAAAAAAAATCAATCGTTTTAATTAAATATCTGGGTTCATAATGAAGTTATCATTAAAAATAATTTATAAAATTTTGGCAACATGTGATTTAAAAATCAAGAGCTTCAGACATGTGTTTTGTGATTTTTTTTTCTCGAAATGTATCCAAGAATAACCTCCTTAAATACTAGCATGTTATTAGGAAACTAGTTGCATTTTTGTTGTTTGTATTTGAGCTATATTGAGCAAGAAATGTCTCTAAAGCTGTTGTGTCAATTCTGGTGTGGAATTTTCTACAAACAGGGCCCACAATTCTATGAAGACAGAAGGTTTTTGATAACGATCATGCTTTACAAATTGATAGTCTTCTATAAGTTTTTTTTGCGAAAAAGCTCATCACAGAATTTGTATGCCTTGTTTATTAGCAAAACAAGGAAGACTCAAAACGCATGAAGGTAAATGTAAACTAGCCAACATTTAGATCTGCTGCTGGTCCTGAAATTAATAAGAACATGTGCATTATTTGTCATCAGGAAAACTAATTTTACCCTCTATACATTCTTTTATACTGCTTACAAAACACTCCTAATTTATAATATTGATAAGAATCACCTGTTGCAAATTAGTCACACAAATCAGAAAATCACATTCATATTGATCAGAGTTTGTAATAATTAATGTTTACAATAAATAAATTTAATTGAATATTTCATAATAAAAATCAATGTGACTTCCTTTTTTTGTTTGTTTTTTATTTTAGAATTTGCATGCCATTATGAATTCATAATGGCTTTAAGTGTCATAATGAAGGCCATAATGATATCCAAATGAAGACACTAAATGAGTAAATCAAACATTCAGTTAAAATATTTGCGTTTGATGAACGAATTAAATGAAACAATGTGAAACAACAGTGTTTTTCGATTCACGGCGTGTTTTGATCTCGAGTTTTCATTCGTTTCTAATTGATTTTACACAGATTATGATAAAGGTTTAATATATACTTTTTTCCAAGTTGTGTAATTTTTAATTAACTCAAACTGTGACAGAGTCATACACGACTAATTTCTGTAATTGCGCCATTGCTTTATAGGAAAGAGAAAATCTAGTGCCAAAATTGATAATAGTATATTGTACAATGAGTATGAAATGGCATACATTTCCCACGGGTAGGTATATGAAATTTTGTAGTACGAGCGTAGCGTAGCGAAGGGAAAATGCTTTTATAATTTGAATGAATACTTCTTATATCAATTCTAGTCTTTCTATGATTCAACTATTAGGAATTAGCTTTAAAATTTCGTTTTGTCATAACCGTTGTAGTACGTTGATTTTTATATGTTCTTATTTATGCATTTTCATTTTATCTATATGTATATGTATACAAGTAAATATCATTTACATTTTGTGTTACATGTAATGTATTGTGAAATATCACAAACAAATTTGTGATATTTTTAATAACAGTTTTTATCATAAACTTTCCTGCCGTCATGATTCCCATAATATATACAACCTAAAAAAGGAATTGAAAAATATAATAAAAATCGAACACTAATCGATAAAAGAACAAAAAAAATGTGGATTATGTGGGACTTGAATCCTCACCCCCACTATCCAAAACCTGAACGTTCCTTCACTCTTCACTCGCTGCTACGAGCTCACATAATAAAATGATGAAATTAATGTTATAGAAACTTCGTACAACTAATCGAAAATATAGAATTCGATTGTTATCAATCTTTATATTGAAATTAGCGGTGTTAATGTTAAATCATCCTCACTATTATAACGAACTTTGTAAATACTGATGTGAAATGTCAAATTATTAGAACGTTAACAAATTTGATTCGATCTTATATTATTTACGATCATAAAAATGACAGTAGTAGTTCATGAAATGAAATATCCTATACTAAAATGATCATTAGAGTACAGATCGCGATGTAGAAATGAAAAAGTGTTTTACAATCGGCCGACTTACTTGATCGATAAAGCACATAAAATGGGCATATTTCCATGTAGTCGTAGAAAAAAATCGTTGTAGTAGGTGCTGTGAGTTTTGTGAGCACTTCACCGTAGAAATAGACAATCAATTCACATTAATTCCAAAAGTTTTCAAACTCTGGTCAAGTGAAAGCAATAAATCTCAGTTTGTACCTCTTCCGAAGTACGCAACATTGGCAAAATGGCAATTAACTCGAATTTTGCTGTATACTCGTTGAGAAAACTCCAAAAGTTCTGCAAACTTAGAGTAGTATTGAATATATCATTTCATAACACGAATCAAATTTGCAACCAAGTCGAGTGTACGGAACATTTTTATCATCGACCTATAATGTTTTTCATTGATATATCATGAGAGAAAATATACATCGGAAAAATATTCCGAATAGTTGGGCAGATTTGCAACCTTTCACCTTGACCGGAACATATATTTTTTTAATTCGTGGTAATTTTGAACAAGGTGGTCTCGAAAGAATTACGAAAGTTTTGCAACTTTGTTGCAAATTTTTAAAGCATCTATTTTGATACATTCACAAATATTTGCAACATTGTATAAGATCCCGAACTTTATTCAATTTGCAAAAATCAATTGGATTTTCAAAATTGCATGAAGTTCCGGATGGTGCACAAGGTTGCAAATTTGTGAATAATGCATCAGAATAGACGTTTTCAAAATTTGCAACAAAGTTTTTGTAAACTTTTGTAACTATTTCGATACCACCTTGAACAAAAGAACGACCACGAATTAAAAAAATATATGTTCCGGTCATCGCAAATTTGTCAAGATTGCAGATATTTTGGGATTTTTTCGTATGGTATATCAAAGAATAACATTATAGGAGGATAAAAAAAATGTTTCGTTCACTTGAATTGGTTGCAAACTTGATTCGTGATATGAAATAATATATTAAATACTACTCCAAGTTTGCAGAACTTTTGCAATTTTCTCAACGAGTATACAGCAAAATTCAAGTTAATTGCCATTTTGACAATGTTCCAGAATTCGGAACAGGTTGAAAACTGAGATTTATTGCTTTCTCGATAAACCATTTGGAATTATTGTTAAATATTCGATTTTTCATCTCTACCTGTACAGGCCTATTTTCGCACAGATGACAGATTTTTCCATGTGTTACATTAGAAAAAGGTTCAGTCTACAATTATGCATGCATTATTACTTTCAACTTTCGATCTTAGTCGAGAATTTGGATCAGGACTATTTTCAGTTTTTATGTGTAGGTAAGTATTGCTTATTCTGCATGAGGTAACCTATCTTGCAAGTAGAAAACTCATATTTTGACTTCAACAAAAAAGTTCTCTGGTCCGTCACCTATTAACAAAAAAATCAGACCATCAGTCGTTACGGCCTAACGACATTCATAGCTTGCTCTCCAGCAGCATCAACGTTACAACGTTGCCATTACTTGATGGGTACAAATCTTAAAACAATTTGATACTAGGAACTCTCGAACAAAGTTCGAAAAGTGGGCCGGACTTTTCGAACTATTAGGCATTAATGCGTCCTGGAGTCTGTGCTAGCTAGGCTGTTGTGGCAGTTCTGGGCCTGGATGAATCTAATTTTGTCTGACCCATCCTTGCACTTATGAGTGGAAAAAAAACCGTGAAACATTTCATGTCTGCAGGTGGTCATTCTCAACCAAAGGAGGATGATATACAATGCTTGATTTCAATCAGCACAAATGAATGAGTAATGGAGATGTAATTCAATGTTCGTAGGGAAAAATAGTTGTTGGCCTAAATTTTCCACTTCGTGGTATATTGTGGAAAGAAGGGGAAATTAAAAGTTTCATTATAAGAGTCAAGGCATTCGATTGAACTAGCGTGACTGAGACTGGATACGATACGAAGTTCTGCTCATATCTTTGTAGCCGTTTGACATAGTCATATGAATTCTGGTATCACTGGGTTCATAATAATCAACAACTCGGAAAAGAAACTCGAACTAACAACTAAAAATGATTTTTTCAAAATATCAGTAAATTCGGAAAAAAAATCATTAATTCCATTCTTTATGGACACATAATATATACAGTGTGACCCATTTAAGATGGAAGCACTCTTCTAAAACTTACATTTTTCAACCGATTGAAATGATTTTTGTTTCGTTAGGTAGACATCCAAGAAGTATAAATACTAGTACACCAAATTTCATGAATAAATCTCTATTTCCAGGGCTAACTAATTTTATTTTTCAAGTTCAAAAATCTAGAAAAATTACTAGCGATTTTTTTACAAAATATCTGACTTTACCACTGGATTTGTGACATTTTCAAATGGTTTATATGTAAATTACGTTGAAATGCGTCAATGATTAAAAAAGTTATAGGGGAATGAAATTTGGAAAATATGCCGTTTAATTAACCGACTAATTCAATTTCAGAACTTTAATCAAAACTTTGACTAAGGGTGTCTCGAAATATCACCGACTATAATTTCATTGAAATCTGTGTACACATAAAAATTATGAGATAAAATGACATTTTCCTGAAAATTCATTAATATATTTTTCAAATTTTTTTTATCTAATAATTTTTTTATTTATGAACAGATTTCGATGAAATTTTGACTGGTGATATATCGATACCTTCTCAATGCAGTGGTGTTTTCCGAATTTTGAATAAAGTTCTGAAATTGAATTAGTGGGTTGAATAAACGGAATATTTTTCAAATTTCATTTCCTTGTAAATTTTATATTGATTAACGCATTTTAACGTAATTCACATATGAACCATTTGAAAATGTCGCGAATCCAGTGGTGTAGTCAAATTTTTTTCTTAAAAAATCGCTAATAATTTTTTTAGATTTTTGACCTTGAAAAATAACACTAGTTGGCCCTGGAAATGCAGATTTAGTCATGAAATTTGGTATCCTAGTAGACTTTTTGAATGTCTACCTAACGAAAAAAAAATCATTCCGATTGGTTGAAAAATGTAAGTTTTATAAGGGTGCTTCCATTTAAATGGATCACACCGTATAATTGTTTTTTTGCTTTATCTTTTAGAAAGTCACTACCTAACACATTGCCTATGAGACATCTGTTATAGTGAACGGAGAATATCAGTTGCTCTCTACATAAAATTACTCCTAAAGATAATTCAGCCAGAAAAATCAGAACTGAAACGAGTGTAAAATGCTCAGAGTAACGAAAGACATAATGCAATTTAGTGTATTTGAGGCGCATTCACCAAAAACTATTCTTATTTATACAGCAACTAGTCTGGTTCGCAAGTTCTTATTTTTCAACTTCTTTCAGCAGTCTCACAAAAATATAAATGAAGTGTCATTCGATTTGGAATAGCGTCAAGATATTTTTGAAAAAAAGGAAATTCCGCTCGAAAAAATTGAAGAAATTATAAAAAAACTGGTAAAAAAGAAAAAAAGTTGTTGATGTATTTGATGAAATATGCTTTTCAATGCGTTATATGATGAATTTTTGTGAGAAAATGATAGATCGATGTTGATAGTTGCTTGACTTTTATTCAACTCAATTATGTCACCGAAAAATGGCGCTACTGCCATATGAAAAACAAAGTCTGCAAATTGATACAAAATAAGTAAATGTCCTTAACAAAAGGGGTTTGGTTTTTTGCAAATATCTCAAAAATCAATTAAGCTTTTTGGAATCCGCTGAAAGATTCGAAGAGAGGAGAAAATTTCCTAAAACAAAGTGTCATTCCTCGGAACTTTAGGACCAATATTTATAATTTTCCCATAGGGTTGAAAATACGGCCCAAAACGGTAACTATCGCTTAAAAAACCCTCGCCCATTTCGGTCACTTTTACAAGAAATTTCATTTAAACATATTATATATGAAAATTTAGAAATGAAATAATTCAGGCACTAACTGGGTAGATGAATGAACAATAACCCGCTGGCAAAAAAAATTTATCGTGATTTTTCAATTTGTTATGCAATAGTTAATTAACAATTTTTTTCTACTTGAATGTGAACATTGCAAGTGTGATAATTGTTTAACAATAAATCTGAGATTATTTTCCTTTTATGGAACTATTCTTGAAAGGTTTCAGAATAAATTCCCGTTGGGAAAATAAAAAAAAATAATTTTTCAGTGTTTTATCAACAATTTAGGTAGTTGAAGAATTAAAGTCTCAAATTGATCATTGAAAACAATTTTTTTTAAATATTGTTGATGAACCGTTTTTTATTTTTGAAAGCGCTGAATGAAAAAAGATGTTTTAAAATGTTTACCTGCTTTTGTTGTTAAAAATTGTTATTTATAAGATAATTGAAATTTGAGTTTTTATTTTTCAACTACGTGAATTGTTAATAAAAAACTCATAAATATACAAATATATATATACTCAAATGGTGCCCCGCCCCGTTTTAGCTATTTGAAGCACGTCTCAGTGTATGCAAATTGAACTTTCAAAGACGCGCGTTTTTTAAATTACCATGGCTACATCAATAACTCGAGAACCGTGAAATCTAAATGACAATTTCATGATTATTGATCTGACAGGAGTACCTTACAACTTCAAATAAGATATCACAAACAAATGCAAAACATTAAAGAAAGGTATATTGATGTCACATCACGAAATCAACCATTTTACATTAAAAGTTCTTATTTCCCTTATTTGTATTAATGAAACCAGTATTTATGATTTCAAAGTGCACCAATTGAAAAACTACTGATCTTTCGAAAAATCGCGCGTGTTTGAGAAACCTTTTTATCCACTCATTCTTTAATATACTATTCAAATGTTTCCAACGGGGATTTATTCTAAAGCCTTTCACACTTGCAATGTTCATTCATATATACAGTGCCTGAATTTTTCCATTCCTTGATTTTTATATTCAATATGTTTAAATGAATTTTCTTGTAAAAGTTCCCGAAGTGGGCGTGGCTTTCGTAAGCGAAAGTTGCTGTTTTCGGCCGTATTTTCAATCCTATGGGAAAATTAAACATATTGGTCTTATAGTTCCGAGATTCGAGGAACTTTTTTTTAGGAAAATTTCTCCTGTCGTTGAATCATTCTTCAGATTCGAAAAAGCTTAATTGGTTTTTGAGATATTTGCAAAAAACCAAACACCTTCTTTCTTTTTACTAAATTGTTTATAACTTCTGCAAATTTTTCGAGCGAAACTTTTTTTAAACTCATCTAGACTCTATGCCGAATCGAATGGCACAGCCTTTATATTTTCCCGACTGCTGAAAAAAGTTGAAAAAAAAGCACTTGTGAACCAGACTATACGAGCATTAGTATACCGTGTCATTCGTAAAGATCAACAAACACATTAAATCAACTGCATAAGCGTTTTGAGTTATGAGTAAAATACGATATAAATTGAGAGTTATTTTACTAAAATATTATTCGAACTTAGTTAATTATAATATTAATTTCCAAACTTAGTATTACACTTATGTCAATGGTACATTATGCATTATGGTTTTCGTAGGTAATAAAAGAATGTACGCGCTTGTGTTTTACTAAAGCAACATATAATTTGAAAATGAGAAGGATAAAACGAGTTGTATTTGTCAAGATTATTTCACTAATGAAATAATAGCGGAAAGGGCAATTTTCATTCATTTGACGTATGAATTTGAATCAATATTATTCGTTGTTTTCTTTCAATCACACCCTGCAACAATCCACTGCAGTCGCAGTCAAAAATGGTGCGATTTCAGATGAGGTCATATTTTCAGATTGGTTTTATTGATTCATCAATCAACATTATCTATACCGGGTGATATGAATCAATAGTGAGTGCATATCACAGTTCGGTGTTGTGTCATTGCCGAAACAGAAACATATTCTGAGCTTGCTGGTGTTTAGTCCTGAATATTGGAATTGGGTTGATTTTGTTGAATTCTGGTGGTATAACATAGAACTTCAGTATACCTATCTCGTAAAATAATTTGGTTTTGGGTTTTTTGTTAATTTATATTTGAGAAGGTACTGTCATCTATAGGGTAAGTATAAAATTGTTCTATAGTGTTAAACTGCAGGACTACTAACATCTTCCTCATTCAAAGTCACAATACCATTAGAACAATTTTTCGTTTTACTCGAGAAATTAAAATATAATTGATGATGATCTGAATTATTGATATTGTTGACCTGTTCGTGATGGGTATACATTCGTAGATGAATGAAAAAAATTTACTGGGGGTTTACAACGATCCTGGTTATTTAGCAAGTTAAGTGAGTATCTTACTTCAAATGACATCAGTCTCGTAGATTCTATTAATCTTTTTTATTTGATTCCCAAACTATTACTTAAAAGTAACGTCACTCAATAAATGATAATAATTACTCTAGATTATGTTTGTCCCGTCCTGGATCTGGTAATCTCGCCTATAGAACCAATTGTAATTGGTTCTTTTAGTGAACTGTTGTCTTCGGAAATAACTGTTCTGATCACTCATTAATCTTTTCTTGCGAAATTCTTAAGCAAATCTGAAAATTATGAACGTATACCATATCGTGACTTCGCCTAGGAATGTTAAATAAGTCAGGGATACTTAGTTATCAAACTACGAAAGCGCAGGAGGGCCACAAGAGGTATTTTTTTCATCACTTCGACATTAATGTCGAAATTTCAACTTTTTTCTCGAAATTTCGACTTTTCTCTTGAAATTTCGAGTATAATGTCGAAATTTCGACTTTTATGTCGAAATTTAATCACTTCATCTTCACTGTCGAAATTTCAACATAAAAGTCGAAATTTCGCCTTTTTTCTCGAAATTCCTACTATAAAGTCGAAGTGATGAAGAAAGCCCTCCTGCGCTTTCGTAATAAACTAGTGCCGAACTATTCAGTTTGTTTGACAACTACGCAACATGTTTCTGGCATCATTACACTAAGGTTATCCTATATCTGTGATTTACTTGTTTACCGGAACATCTGACAACGCTGCAAACACAGAAACACGCGGTCGCCGGCAAAACAGCTAATCTATATTCATAGCGATGTGACTGCCCCTTTTCCCCCTAATATGCTGCCCTGTGACAGTTCTATCTCCGTGGCCACCTAGCGGAGGCGATGATAAGGGAAAAGCTCGAGGCTGCTGCAGTATGGATAATGTGAATAAAACGAAAAGAAATTGCCAGAAAATCTTGATGGTTTGATTTTGGACTCATTCGGTGTTTTGAATGGATCTTTCTGAAGATAATTTGTAGATTCATAATGCGTTACTGGTGCAATGATGAAATGAAAATAAGATGATCATAATAATGAAATAATGATTGTAAACCGCTTACGGAGTATTCAAAATTTGAAAAAAGTCTCCTGCCTGCTATTGCCTATACAGACTCTATAGAGAGGCATATGTATAAGCTTCATTTATTTGAAATTCTCCCGCACAACGTTCGAACTTCGTTCGAATTGATGCACTCACTCTGGAGTGTGATGCTACCGATAATTGCTTCTTATACTGTTGAATCTTGGGTGTTATCATTATCATCGGTTGGGCCAGGATACTTTAATGATTGTCTGACCCATACTGGTAATGATGAGAAGAAAATAACATATGCCATTACCAACTCTACGAAGTTGTTGTATCCCCATTCAAGAATGTTTGATAAGTTGATATTTGATCGTTCACGTTTATTTCCCGTTTCTTTCTGGTTTCACTGGCTGATATCGGAGCTCTGGGACCCTATTCTCAAATGTCAACTACCCTAAGTCGTATGCGACAAAATATTTCTATCACCAAGCATCTCAAGCATTTCTCGACCAAGCATTAAAAAGAGATGGAGATATTTTTCGACATAGGGTAGTAGACATTCGAGAATCGAGCCCCTGGAAGAGAAAGAGGTATGAAGAATACTATAATACGCGAAGCTGGACATGCGTTAACTTCCAACAAATCATTAATGCGAAGAAGAAACAGTGTAGGTGCAAGAATGGATTTCTGCGGAACACCAGCATAGGTAAAGGTAAAGCTCAATCAATCACTATGGGGAGAAATCAGTCTGAGATTTTTAGGAAAACAACTGGTGGAAGTTTGGAAAGGAGTTTCTGGTGCCACACGCGATCATATGCCTTGGATATATCTGAAATAATGGCCAGAGTTTCACAATGTTTTTCGATAGATTTCTGCTATACACCCCCTCCCCCTGTTAACTTTTGAACGACTCTACGTACAAACATGGGAAAAAACCGTAGTATCGGTGATACTCCCATCACCGATACTACTTTCTGAAATCAACGACACGATGATTGCTCGACAGATAACATATAGCATGGGGGGTCAAGTAACACATCGTTGAAAAGAGAATTCTGTTCCTTTTTCAACTATCCAATTTTTTTTGAATTTCGTTTATATTTATTTTGCAATTCGGATTCTAAATATCCACCCTGATATATTTGAAAGTTTTGATGCGGAACAATGAAACCGACAATATTTTGATACTACTTTTTGAGAGATTCATTGCAATTAATCGACAGATGGCGCTGGGAGCACATCAACTTGAAATTTTTGAAAGGTCTATATTGCGAAAAATGGTATTCACGGAAATTCTAAAATATTTATATGTTTGTAAACAGAACTATATTTTCTTTTCAACGATGTAAAACCTTACCCTCCCCCCATGCTGTTTGAAATATTTAAGTGCCTCCCGTAATCTCTGTCGAGTAATCACCATGTGTCTGATTTCAAAAAGTA
The DNA here is from genome assembly GCA_958298965.1 of Chrysolina haemoptera. Lineage (NCBI taxonomy): Eukaryota > Metazoa > Arthropoda > Insecta > Coleoptera > Chrysomelidae > Chrysolina > Chrysolina haemoptera. The sequence goes on along the minus strand of OY282584.1, from coordinate 39,605,867 downwards.
GTATCGCTGATACCCCCAACGCTTTTTCTCATGTTTGTACGACGAACGGTTAACAAGTTAACATGGGGGGCGGGGAGTATGAAAAGCCGCACTGTATACAGTATCGGAAAGTTTTCATCTTGGGTATGGTGGTTTTATGAGAGCGTGAAGAATAGCTTGCTATAATGTTGAGAGAGCATTACAATTTCTCCTCTACTCGCTCGAGGAAGGGATATCAACGGAACTGTTAATTCGTCGGGCGAGGCAACAGGAGAGGCGCGCAATAGTGCGTCTCTCTTATTTATGTGGTATTATCATTTCATTGCGTTCCTTGTAGCTCCATACCCCAGATGAAAGGTTTCCGATACTGTATGTGGTGAGACTTAAGCAAGCAGGTCACCAGTTGATTCCTGATGCCAGAAACCATATTGTCGATTATTGACAACCCCTTAGCGTTCTAGATATTTCATGAGCTGTGATGGCTTTTTCCATGGCCTTTGAAATAACAGATGGCAGTGCTTTATGTCTGCAGTTGTACTTTTCCAGTTGGACGGGAATACCCTCTAATAATAAGAAAAGTTGAATAACATGCAAAGAACTGGTGAGAACGATTGGCGCCACTTCATCAGATCAACTAGCTTTGGTGTTAACATGCTTTTGATGGTTCGTTGGCGGAAGATAATCCCAGGAATATGACTGCCAATATCGTATTTTTTTTCTTATTGTGGATTTTTAATTTTTTCAGAAAACTTCCTCTGGCAAGGATACTCACTGCTGCTCATAAAAAGCTCATGCGCCACTCGGCTCATAAGCAAATCTGGTGTAATTGGTGGAAGAAGATAGTCATTGAACATGTGACACTTGTTCGTCTACAGTATGCCATATAATGTCCGTTATCGACGGTCCCACTGTGATTTGATATTGCATACCGGTTGTACCGACAAACTCTTCTCTGCATAGTTGGTCATATCCAGGAACATGTATGACCACATTCAATTTTTCCCTTTCCTGGAGAAAAAACATTTCAAATTGATCACCAGATTATACCAATTAATCAATTATTGATAGCTATTATTCTCGAAGAATTTCTACGAACCAAGCCGCGTTAGCTGCGAGGGAGTAACATTTCGAGAAAATAATAATGATAATAATAATAATAATACTCCCTCATGAAAACTCGTAAAGTGTACCCAAAGGCATAGCCTGTGCGGGTAGGGGAAACTATTATTATTATTTGCCGTGGCGCGTATTCACTTTTCAGCCGTAGGAAAACCCGGAAAACTTACAGAACCACCTTGGGTGGTCGGTGTGCACTCAAAGCTAACGCTAGACGAAATTGGCATCTAGACAACTCACAATACACTTGCTTTTCAACACGGCCTATCGATCCGATATAAAGTATTTGACGGCCACTATTATTGCCATTATTACGAGTAGTAGTATACTTTATTTAAGAATAATTTCTTTTTTTCGATTTTTAATGGAAAATTTATTTCTCATGAGGTAAATTTATGCAAAAGAAAAATTACATCAAAAATTTTGTCAGTAAATTTAATAATCTGTATTAATGCCTGGTCATTATTCCCTAAGAATATATTTCGCGCATGAGATGCAAACAAATTTTTTTCTACAAACATAAAAAAAAAGTAGGTAGTATAAAATTTGGTCAGAATTTTAAATATGTTAAAAAGCCTCATTTAATTATTGTTGAACACTCAGAAATAAATGATTTCTTGGATTTTCGCTTGATTAAGGACCATACAGTTAGAAATAAATGCGTGCGTTAAAGTAAAACTATACTCAAATATCACATTGGTAGGGAAAATCTATATTTATTTTAGTAGCTGTAGACTATTATATGCAATGTGAGAAACCGTTTTACCTTTTAATCGTTATTCCGATAGTTCAATTACAGCTACCAACAAAAAAAAAATCCAATATTTCTTTAAGTAACTTGGTGAATGATTATAATATTGTCAAGTATGCGTCTGTCGACTTTGACACATTGATATGTAATTTTTTGTTGTATAGTTAGTTCTTTCTTCAGTTACATTAAAAATTATTGACCGAATTATGATATATTTTATTTTTGTTGTTATTTGTTATGAAGCTCATAGGAAAAATTTTGTTTCTAACACGTTCGCAAAGTGCCTTTTCCGCACGTAAAAACTTATCCGAACTCTGCTTCGCGGAGTTCGTCAACTGTTTTTGCGTGCGGAAAAGTAACACTTTGCACACTTGTTGAAATAATTCGCGTCTAGATGTTCAAAATCTATTACACACACAAGAGTAAAAATCACTAAAATATAATAAAATTATTTTTTCAAGTAACGGTAGTGTTTACAAGTCAAGTGAGACAAATTCTGGATTTTTCACAACTGAATTTATTTTCCGGAACAAAGTGGATTGGTGTTAAAATGGTTGTTCTGATTAGGAATAAAAACCTATTTTGAGTTCCACTACTTTTTGGAAATATCGAAGATTCCATCGCTGCTGATGTTCAGTGTATATATATAACTTGAAATGACCCCTAGAGGTCATTCGGTGTGTACATTTTTGATGTTTTACTCGATTATAGTAATTTCAAAATTCTACGTCTAAAATTACGGAAGTTACGGAGGTGTTTTCGTGAGAAGTGAAACACTGCATATCTAGCGCCATTTGTATGTTCCAAGAAAAGAACTTCGACTATTATTGTGTCTACTTCGATATGAAGCCAAAACCAATTCATGAAG